>CM022298.1:73718586-75033302 GCA_011799875.1 Thinopyrum elongatum | reverse complement strand
TGTGGTAGCTTGGGCCAATTCGGCCCAGGGAGAGGGGGGGGGGGGGTTGGTTGCTCCTCCTTCTGTTCCTTTTTTTCTTTCTTTATTTCTCTTTCTCTGGTTAGTAATAGTCGGTCACAATTTGAGTTTTGTAAAACCAGATGAGACCTAGTTCATAAATACCAGGCATTATTCCCTAACACCTAAAATAGTTTGGACAAAATATAATTCATATTTATTCAGATTTAATAAAGAGTTATTAAATATTATCTTATCCACTGTTTGAGGTTTGTTCGAGTCACTTATCCAAATTCCAATGTGTTGGTTCGATTTTAGAATAGCCCTCTGGAATATTGTTATTTATCTGACATTTTAGCTTCTAGTTGGGCAACTTTTATATTCCACTTTCATTTAAATTTGAATTTGACTTAGGAGGAGTTGAAAGCAATATGATGCTAATGATGATTATGCACTGTTGATCATACTAACATGTCATTATCAAAAGTGATTACTGTGCTAACACCGGGGGTGTTACAGGAACACTTCTCTACAGCCACAAGGTTCTCATTCAAACGCCACTCTGGGCTACACAGAGAATACACACGCAGAGGTTTCTCCTATAGGATCCCTAGCATAAGAACTCTTCCATAAATTCATAAAAAAATACAAGTGCAAACCAAGAAACTAATCATTTCAACAAACATAATTTACATATGGCTTTCCTTTCGGGAAGCCCGCGAGGGATTACACACAACTTAGGGAAATTACCTTCAAAAACTCTTGGCGAACAAAGCGCCTTCTTGGCTTCTACTAGCCAGTGGTGGTGGCTAAACGTACGAGGAAGTGGGTGCTCTGGTGGGAGAGTTCTCGATGTCTTGAGTGGCTCTGCGCTCTCCAGCATTGTGTTGTTCTCCTCTTGTTCTCTTCTTTGAACCAGCGTTCTCCTTTTATAGGCCGAGAGGGGTGGGCTGCTAGGAAGGCCTTCGGGAGCCTTTCCTTCACTTATTTTACACACGGTAAGGTAGTATGCCACGCGTGTCCTACTAGGGGTACATGCGTGTCCTTCTAATAATATAGAAAATAGCGAGAAGAGAGAGTGCCGACAAAGCTTCAAATCTTCAGGAATCTTTGCTTTATTCACGTGGCATTGTCTATCGGTGAATAATTTGCTGGATCTTCTTTTCACCTTCGCTGCCAGCGATGCAAATCTGTGACGCCCCCGATTCCATGTACACATAATCATGCACGGCAAACGTGTACGATCAAGATCAGGGACCACGGGGAAGGAAGATATCACAACACAACTCTAAAACATAAATAAGTCATACAAGCATCATAATACAAGCCAGGGGCCACGAGGGCTCGAACTACAAATGCCTCGATCATAGACGGATGTCAGCGGAAGCAACAATATCTGAGTACAGACATAGGTTAACAGTGCCATAAGGATGGCTAGCACAAACAGGGATAAAACAGAACGGAAACAGGACGCAGGGCCTCCTGCCTGGGATCTCCTAACTTACTGCATGGCGTCGGCGTCCTGGACGTTAGTAGTAGGCTCCGGCACTGGGGTGGTAGAGTAGTCGTCGTAGGTGGCTGTCTGGCTCCTGGGCTCCAGCATCTGGTGCGACAACCAGCAAGAAGGGAAAAGGGAAAAGGGGGAAAAGCAAACCGTGAGTAATCATCCAAAGTACTGCGCAAGCAAGGATCTATACTACATATGCATGGTATATGTGTAAAAAGAGGCAAATACGGTGGACATGAACTGGCAGAATGCCAGAATAAGAGGGGGATAGCTAGTCCTGTCGAAGACTACACTTCTGGCAGCCTCCATCTTGAAGCAATAGAAGCAGAGTAGTTGGAAGTTAACCAAGCAAACAAGTATTAGCATAATCCTACCCGTCGACCTCTCGTCGCCACATGCGAGAGAGCGACCACCGGGTTATAACTGTCACTTGTAAGGGTGTGTTTTATTAAGTATCCATTTCTAGTTGTCATTAGGTCGGGATACAACTCTGGGTCGTCCTTTTAACGAGGGGACACGGCTATTCGAATAGATAAACTTCCCTGCGGGGTGCACCACATATTCCCAAACACGCTCGATCCACTTGGCCGGACACACCTTTCCTGGGTCATGCCCGGCCTCGGAAATCCACAAGTCGCAGCCCCACCTAGGCTAACAGAGAGGTCAGCACGCCGGACTAATCCTAGGCATCTGGGGTCTGGGCCCATCGCCCAGTGGCTCCTGCACGTTGCGGACGCGGAGCGAGCAGACACTAGCAAACCACACCGATCACGGCGGTTACGTTTATCGCGGTCCTCCAACCGGCGGCGCGCGCTCAGTCGCTGACGTCAAGAAGGCTTCAGCTGATACCACGACGTGGGATACCATAACTACTCCGCGTAGTGGTTAGTGGCGTATAGGCAGTGGCCGGATCAGATGAAATAATCCAATCTCGTTTTAAACGTGTTATTATGAGATCACCGCGGACGACGACCAGGGCCAGGCCCACCTCTCTCCTAGGTGGTCACAACCTGCCCTGCCGCTCCACAAACAAGAGTCACTTAGGGGGGCCGTCGAGAGAGGCCAATCCTTTCACCCCCCCACTCGGGGAATCACCTGCGGGTGTGCTCCTCGAAGCCGACACCGACTTTGTATCCATCTGATGTCACATGTAATAAGTAGTATACATTCGCAATCGCCACCACATGGCGAGCACGGCCCAATAATGTAGCCATAGCAGACAGACGAGGAATGTAGGCCACTGATGACAAACTAGCATCCTACACTAGGCATTTAGGGATTGCAGGTAAGGTATCAACAACAGTAGCAAACCAATGACAGGCTATGCAGCAAGAATAGGATAACCCGTAAAGCGAGAAGTAAACAGGCTACATACTTCTAATGCAAGCAGTATAGAGAAGAATAGGCGATATCTGGATGATTTCAAGGGGGGGGCTTGCCTGGTTGCTTTGCAAGTAGGGTCGTCAACAAACGTAGTTCGGTCGGGGGGCACCAGTAGGCGCGGTCGTAGTCTACCGAAGAGAAGAGGGGGGGAGGGGGAAGAAACAGTAAAACACCACGGCAATGATGCAACAGGATGCAGGACATGTCTAAACGCAGGGCCAGGGTGATATACAGGCCTAACTAAGCGATTAGTTAATTAGGAATTTATTCGGATTTAGTTAATTAGGGTTGGAACACTATTCATTTATCGAAATGCGGTAAATTGTCAACGTTCTCATAGTTGCGGGCGTCTGACGGGAATACAAGAGGGCGTATCCGGGTTCGTATCGTCGTTCTGAGCAAGTTTTCATGTATAAAAATATTTTCATCGGAGTTACGGTTTAAAGATATGATTTTCTAAAGTTTTATTAATCTTCGAAAATTTAATTAATTATTTAATCAAAATTATCCGAAACAGTGATTGATGAGCGTCAGAATGCACATAATGCTGAACGTCAGCAGTTAATTAAGTTAATTAATAATACTTTAATTAACATATTAGGTAATTAGATAACCAAATAGGATTAATTAACTAATAATTAACTAATTATTTTAATTATTTTAATTATTTTATTTTTATTTCTTTCTTTTTCTTTTATTTAAAGTGCGGGGGGGCCCACGGACAGTGGCACAGCCGAGGACTAGTCCGCGCTGTGCCGTCAGAGCGGAGCTAGAGCGTGGCTGGGGGGGGCGAACGCTGTGGGGGTCACACCGCGCCTGTGACGCGCGCGACTGAGGCGCGAGCGGGAGGGCGGCGAGCGCAGCAGAACGCGTGCCGCCGGCCGGCGGCGAGACGAGGCGTGGCGCGGGCGAGGTTCAGCGAGAGGTGCGGGGAGCGGAGGACGGAGGGGCCGGAGCGGTTGGACGGAGAAGGAAACGGGCGGCGGAGCGCGTGTGAAGGGCGGAGAGGGAGGAGAGGCAGGAGGGAGCGGAGGATGGGCACCAATGGGCGAGGGCGCTGGGACGGGGCTCGCCGAATGCGCGGCGCGGCAAAGCAGCAGGGGGACGGGAGGAAACGGCAGGCGCGGCGCGCGCGTGCTAGAACTACGGGAGGGGCGCGAGCGCGCGAAGTCCGGCTGGAGCGGGCCAGAGGTGCGGGGCGACGACGGCGACAGAGGAGAGAGAGGAAGGGCGTGGCCTCACCGCGGGTTGCAGGGTCAGGCAGCGGGCTCGAGCTCGTGGAGGCGGGAAGGGGTCGGACGCGTAGGAGTCGAGGCGGGAAGTCACGACGTCAGAGAGGAGGGAGGGGCTCGCGGGTGGACGGCCGGAGACGGGAAGGGCGAAGGGGAGGCCGGAGTCCGGTGGAGATCCGGCGATAGGACGGGGCGAGGTCCAGGGCCGCGGCGGTAAGAGCTGTCGATGGCGTGGAGACGAGGCGGAGACGGGGCGTCGAGTAGCGAGAGGGCGTCGGGGACGGGCGCGCTAGGGCCGTGCCGAGCGACGGCACGTCGGGGCGAGGTCGTCGGCGAACGACGGCGACGGAGACGAGGTGCAGGCCGGACGGGGAGGCACGGGCTACGGGCGGCGGCGTCCTGGCGCGGGTCGCGATGTGCGCTGGCGACGAGCGACGGGATCGGGGGTTTGCCCCGATCCAGATCCAGCCGGGGAGGGGGCGAGACGGGGGGGGAATGTGGATCGGGAGGGGGGCTAGGGTTTCGGCCGGGGGGCCTTATAGGCCAGGGGCGACGCAGGCTGGGCTGGCCGCTGGGCTTCGGCCCAGTTTGGGACCGTTGGGTGGGGGGGGGGGGTGGTTTGGGTGCCTTATCCTTTCTGTTTCTCTCTTTTGCTTTATTCTTTTTCCCACTGTCTAAATGTTTAGGCCCCAAATGGTTCTTGAAAAGTTGGGACCTATTTCATAAATTACCGCGTGCATTATTCTCTAACACCTAAAATTAGTTTTGGACAAAACATAATTCCATATTTATTTCAGCTTTAATAAATGGTTATTAAATATTATCTTTATCCACTGTTTGAGGTTGTTTGCGAGTCGTTATTCCAATTCCAATGATGTGGTTTCAATTTTATAATAGCCTCTGGAATATTTGTTATTTATCTTGACATTTTAGGTTCTATGTGGAAACTTTTATATTCCACTTTCATTTAAATTGAATTTGACTTAGGAGTGAAAATGCAATATGATGCTAATGATGATTATGCACTTTAATCATGATGACATGGCCTCATCAAAGAGGTGATTCACATGTCGCTTAATAAGGGGGTGTTACAAAAATCTTTCATGCCTTCAGATAGAGATAGCTCCTCATCGGAATCTTGTGTCAGTGTATGCGTACCAATAGCCAAGGCTGCTCAAATATTCAACATTGCTTATTTTTAATTTAATTAACTTGCTATATTTTTCAACATTGGCTCATTCATTTTATTTATTTATTATTTTTTTTTAAATGGGTGGTCTCCCTGCCCATATAATTGATAATACCTTATCAATATTTTAAAATATATATTTTGGGAATTCTATCAATATTCGGGTGAGGTATAGGTCCTTCCGGCCCGAATAATTGATAGCAATATCAATATAGGCAATTTGGGCTTTATTCAGTCGAGCTGCCATGCCCTGCTATGTCCATTTGATATTCATCATCGTTAACAGATGATGAAATCATATTTATGATCGTATTCTTTCTTTAGCTTCAATTTTCGTCCATTTCATGCCTAATCTTTTAATATTCTTCTTCATTTTTCTTTATTATTTTTGAAAATTCTTCAATCTTTATCCATTCTTGATCTATGTATTCACTGTCTAAGGGTCAAGCCCCTTTAGAAGGCATTCTTGATATGTCTTATATTTTGGAGACTCTTCTTCTTTATATTTTTTGAGCTTGATGCCTCTCCTTTGTGGGAATTGGTGAAGCGGGTATGCCTCTTATTTGGATATAGTCTTTAGCCTTGGGGTCAATATAATAATCTGGTCCGAATATCTTTCTTGCCCCAAAATAAGAATCATTTATACTATCATACTTTTGAATGTTAAATTACTCCTTTCTTCTTGCATCTAACTTTTCAATCATATGTTTTCCCATTCCAGATATGCCGGGTTTATTTCCGTCAAATATAATATATAGTGTTTCTCCTTTGGCATTTCAATCTTCCTGGCTTGGCAATTTTTGTTCAGTTCGCTAAAATTTCTGCCAAGCTGTCAGAATTGATACATATATCCCATTTCCTCTCTTTTGGTGGTTATAAAATGGAACAGAAATTATCAATATGCAGCGTTGAACTTCATCAAGCTTGATATGAGCCGTTGGCTGAAATTGAATGTATTTGGTGAAATCACTTTCAGCCTATTTTCTTCTCCCAAAGAAGATATATTCCGTCTGGTGGCGAATAACCTTTCCTCATTGTAAATTTGATGCACGAGAAAATAGTCAGGTAAGGTATTTATCCTTTCCTTATATGCTCAATATTTTGAAAAAATTATTTATATTCTATTTCTCGAAACTTGAAATAAACAGCTATTCAATCTTCGCCCAATTGAGGCATAAAAATTTTATCACGCCTATTGGATTCTTCCCTGTCATAGGTGTTCCATCGAACATAATACATGGTCTTGGGGTAAAATATATTGCATCAATGATATTGATATTAGATCGCATATAACCTTTCTTTGTCTATTGATTATGTCATTAATTTTAATAAGCATCTTTCGATATCATAACATGGATATGATCTTTTGGTTTGAAATTGAATTGGTGCTGGCGCAATTCTTATTTGTTATTTCCTGATATGAGCCTTCTCTTCATTCCTGCGAGTGGACTTTCTTCCTTCCTATAGAAATGGTGATCAGTGGAATATGTTTGTAAAACTATTTAATTTGCCTTTAATATGTTGATATATACTTATATCAATTCTCTGCTATGGTGTCTGCCATTTCTGGTTAGAACCTTTTATTTGACTATTTATGTGCGGTTCTAATATTTTATCTCGTTCTGTCACCATTTGTTGCTCCATTTCTGTGTTTCTATTAACCTCTCACCGAATATTGATAGAAATTACAAAATATATATTTAAATATTGATAAGGTATTATCAATTATATGGGCAGGGAGGACCACCCAGTAAAAAAAAAATAATAATAATAAAAATAAATAAATTAAAAATAAAATGAATGAGCAATGTTGAAAAATTAAGCAAGTTAAATTAAATTAAAAATAAGCAATGTGAAGTATTTGAGCGCCTTGGCATATTGTACGCATTACACTGACACAAGGATTCCGATGGAGGAGCTATATCTATGAAGGCATGGAAGATTTGCATCGCTGGCAAGCGAAGGTGAAAAGAAGAGCCAGCAAACTTATTCACCGAAGAGACAATGCCACGTGAAGAAAGCAAAGTTACTGGAAGATTGAAGGTTGTCGGCACTCTTCTCTCGCCATTTTTCTATATATTAGAAGGACACGCATGTACCTAGTAGGACACGCGTTGCATACACGTGCTGTGTAAAATAAAGTGAAGGCAAGCTTCCCGAAGGCCTTCCTAGCAGCCACCCCTCTCGGCTATAAAAGGAGGACGCTGCGGCTCAAGAGAAGAGAGAGAAGAGGAGACTCAACACAAGGCTGGAGAGCGCGAAGCACTCAGAGCATCGAAGACTCTCCACCAGAGCACCACTTCCTTCGTAGTTTAGCCACCACCACTGCTAGTAGAATAGCCAGAAGGCGTTGTTCAGCCAAGAGTTTGAAGGTAATTTCCTAAGTTGTGTGTAATCCCTTCAGGGCTTCCCGAAAGGGCAAAGCATATATGTAATTATGTGTGTTGAACTGATGTAGTTTTTGGTTCACTGGTATTTTTATTTATGAATATGGGAAGAGTTTCTTATGCTAGGGATCCTATAGGAGAAACCTTTGGTGTGTAAGTTCTCTGCTAGCCCAGAGTGGCGTTTGAATGAGAACCTTGTGGCCGTTAGAGAGATGTTCCCTTCGGGTGGAACTGCCTGGGAAGACGATAGGAATTCCCATACCATGCCAAATTTGCAACACACGAATATAAGTGAACGTAACTAGCTACAACTGATATAACATAATGAAAAATAGGTGAGTACTGAGTAAGGATTTTACACCTCTGCGCACACACGTCGGAAGAATGTGGCCTCGCCAGCCATAATAGATCCTGCATCAAAGATATAATCAAGTTAGAATCAGATAATTGATTGAATTAAATATTGCTGTGAATAGTAAAATACTTTTCCAAATAGTGAATTGAAAAGTAGAGCATTATTGTGAATAGTGCCTACCTAGTGAACAGTAAATACTATTCAGTAAAAAGCATACCTGTACTACCAATTCCACCTAATCACACATAATCTAATCAAAAATATAATCTGATATTATTAATTAACAAAAAAAAATTAGTTTTCCCTATATGGTTGGTATCCAGGTCCAAGCGTTTTAATCATTGAAGGTTTAAAAATATTTAACTTAGAAGTTAGCGCAGGGTAAAGTAATAAATATAAAGAAAATTTAAATATAAGGTGCAGAGTAAATCCCTCTGAAGAGCATATTGGCATACATCTCATAGCCAGTTAAATACAGTCGTCGATTTGATATATAATTTTTAATATATCTGGGGGAAAAGACAAGATAATTTAGACCAAAAATTTGAAAGTTTATTCAAAGAATACAAAAGCTTGCTGAATAAGTATTAGGGTTGAATAATAAAATTGATTCTTCTAGTTTACATAAGCTAGAGGGAAGCAAAAGCAAGACAGAATACGTTCTAATAAAAGAATAACGTATATTAAAGAAGAAGTGTATACAATAGGCTGTTACTTAGTAAGGCAAGAGTCACTCCCACGCACTGAAACAAGACAGATATACATTGAAATAAAAAAGTTGGTGCAAGAGGGTTAAAACTTTGATTATCTCATAATTATATGACTGAATAACTCAAGCATTAAAAGAAGTTGCTAAATACCTGTCACCTCTGTCGGATTCTCGATCACGACTCCCCAAAAGAAGATCCAAAGTAATAATAGACAAAATAACACCATCCTCCATCTATTAACCCAAATTTTAAATTAAACTAAATAGTGGTCAAAGCAACAAAGATAGTGTGCTTTCATCATCCGGAATAGTTGCCTCTGCTAGAAATATTAATCAGAAAAATGGACGTATCTAAAGGCTTCACCTAGAAGAACAAAACCCTCCAATTAGTAAGGCAAGTTCAAGACCTCTAGCATGATAGCATAGATATCATGCAAAGCTGATGATATTGATAGTATTGAGAGAAGTTATAGATATACACAAGAGATCTAGAAAGATATCAGAAAGATCCCTAAGAAAAATAAAGCCGCAACAACGTATATCATATGGGTATATTTGAAAGTAAAGAGTGGTCTATATCGAAATATCTCGAGAAGTAGAATTACAGTGTGTTAACACACCAGTAGATTTAAGAATGTAAGCAAAATATTGAAAATGAACAAAATATGTGGTTATAAAATATTCATCAAGGTATGTAATCATAGGAGTCAAAGGCATGACAAGGAAGAAATTAGGGGCAAAGGTTTTAATAACGTTATTAGACAGAAGATGGGAATCAGATAGACAAGCAGCATAGGATTTTTGGAAGGAGCACATGAAGAAATAGATTAATACCTATATAGCTACCAGACCTAATGATGGCCCGTAAAAGAATTTATGAAAAAATGAGTTTGGTTTCCAAACTAAAGGTTATGCGATTTTAAAGGAACAAATTGCTAGTAAGCATAAGAATTATAGGAAGGCTCACTAATAGAAGTAGATCCAGATATTAGGTAAATGTGAATGACGTAATTGCTAGTATGCAATCAAAGGTATAAACTTATGAATCCTCTAAAATTGGTTCAGAAGAAAGAGCTGGAGAAGAAGGAGCAGTAGGTGAATTATAGAGAAAAAAGAATTAAAGCAACCTGAAAATACATAAGCTATCAAAGTGAAGGAAGTGAGCAGCATTCGATTATGAACTTATAAGAGCACAATAGAAGACTCTGAATCTTTTATGTCAGAATCAGAATTAATAATGATAAAGGTATTATCTGAATGATGGAAAAGGCTGATTTAGATGATGAATAATTCATTGGGAAAGAAGCTAAAAACATATTGAATGGGAATATAGTCATTCTATGGACAAAGGATTGGCCTAAATTAAGAGAAAGAGAAACTATTATCATGAGAAATTGCAAGGTTAAAGAAACTAAAAAATGATAAAAAGTTTTTCACTAGTAGTTCAACCATGGAAGAATAAAATTATGGCATCCGCGCAGAAAGAAAAAGCAAAAATGCTATTATTAATAAAAATGCTTTATCATTACTAATAATAATAATATATAAAGACAAAATATTGTTCACAAAAGAAGAAGTTATTAGTGAAGAAGAGCAAGGGATATCAATAATAAGTATTATTAGAAGTTATGAGGAGGAGGAAGAATAATAACAGAAATGTGGTTAGAAGATGAAAGACTATGATGATTCAGAACAAAATAGTGTTTCTATAACTCCACTAGATGATGTGGGCTACATAATTTAGAAAATGCAATGGAATCCATGGAAGTTAGAAAAATAGTGGTAAAAGAAGAAGAGGATATAGAGAATCGGCTGTTGTGTAAAAAGAGAAGGAGAAGAGGAGAGAACCAGATCAGCTGGACAATGGCCTCCAGAAAAAGATGACTATCAACCTACGTATCCCTGCAACTATAGATATATGGGTACTAAAAGGAGATTTTGAAAACCAGTGCAACATTCAAAAATCTAGAAGAATGATCGTGATGGCGCTATATAAACCTAGCAGTCAGATCCAATAGATTGGCCAAATAATCCGCATATGGAAGGTTTAATAGTGCAAAAAATATAACAAAATCAGTATAAAATAGGCAACTAGGTAGAAGATATGTTAACATATCTTGAAAATTTTTAGGAGAATCTGTAAAAGTTCTATGGGAACAATGGGTTAAGAGTCCATAACCCTAGTCAATAGAAGAATTAAAAAGGGCAGGAAGTAACCCTAATAACTTTGCGAATGTCTATATCAATATGATCATAGCAGAAGATCCAGAATTAGGACACCTATTGCAAAATGAAAGGTAAGAGAATAGAAAAATTAACATAACTAGCTGGAAAGGTATTAAAGACTTCTCCCAGCCTATTGTACAATGCTACTACTGCTAAACAAGGTTTAATGAAGGTGTAGTAGAAAGATATTTTAAGTAAATTGCACCTGATCTCTAGGTTCCCATAATATTTGAGGAGTATAAAAAGAACAGGAGGAAATTGCGTAATATATCCCAAGCCATAAACTTTTGTTTTCAACAGCTAAGAAAGGTATGTACTACGCATAAGCCCAAAGATCATATGAAGAAATCAGATTATATAACTTTGGCAATAACTCCATAGTCCAAATACCAACGTTACATATGGAAAGAAAGGCATAGGAAAAACAAATATTATTAACCAACAAAGAGAGATAATAGAAATTTTGAACAAGAAAAGATATTTTCAAAGAAGGTCAGAACCAATGATAAAGCCCCATTCTTGCATAAAAGAAATGTAGAATGATTTAATCCTAAGAAACACTATGATAAAACCATGCAGGTGTTCATAATGTAAACTCTCCTGATATCTAAGTAGAACTGCCCTAATAAAGACCAGAAAAATACTCTATTAATATGAAGAACAAGAGAGAGTGTTATTATGATAGCGTTAATGACAATTAATTGTATGTGATGATGAAATACAAGACGACGAGTCAATTTTCAATTATAGAAACAGATGAAGTAGAAAAATGAGTGTTAACACCCCCGGTGGTGTTAACTACAGTAATCCCATTTTGATTATGCCAAGTAGCATGATTACCAGTGCTGATCATCATTTGCATCATAATGCATTTTCAGCTTCTAACTCAAAATCCCAATTAAATGAAAGTGGGAATAAAAGTTGTTCAAACTGGAAAACTAAAATGTGCCTCATGGTGCAAATGTTCCCATAGATTATAAAAGATATTGCCACATTAGTTGGAATTGGAAAAGGACTCGAACAACTAGAAACAGCAGCAACATAGCACTTTCAATCCTTTTTCAATTTAATAAAAATCCAAACAAAGTATGGACCCCAAACCAATTTCTAGCAGTGACAAATAATACATGTAAATAAGGAGCAAGTCTCATATTTACAAAAGTCTTTTGGACTAAAAATAAAAGACAAAAGAGAAAAAGGAATAAAGACAAAACAGAAAACAAAGAACAAAAGAAAATAAAGCCCCCCCCCCTCGCTGGGCCTCGGCCCAGCTGGCACTGGGCTAGCAGGCCGGCCAGCCGGCGCCCATCCCTCTCCCCATATCTCCCACCCCCACCCGTAACCCACTAGCCGACCCCCACCCCGCTCATTCCCCCCCCCCGATCCAGAAATTCTGGATCGGGATCGACCCCCCCCCCCCCACCCCCCCCCCCCGTCGCCGTCGCGGCGGCCGTCCCCGACCGCCTCCCCGCGCCGATCTGCCATCGCCTGTCACCCCACTCCCCCCCCCCCACCGATCCCCTTTTCCCTGGATGGATCGGGGCAGAGGCGACCCCGATTCCCTGACCCGCCGCCGCCGGGGCCCTGACGCCGGCGCAGCCCGCTCCGCTCACCGCACTTTCCTCGCACTCGCCCGTCCTCCTCCGGAGTCACGTCGCCGCGCCGTCCCCCCGGCCTCCTGCATCTCCCTCCTGCACCGACGCCGTCTTCCCCGAGGCCCCCCCCGCGCCTCCTCCTTGGCCTTCGCCGTCGCCACGCCGCGTCCCGTTCTCCCCTCGCCGGCCATCACCGAGCAGTCGCGGCACATCTACAACGGGGGTGAGCCCTGGCGCTGCCTCCTCGGTCTCCTCCCCCGCCCCCGTGCCACACCCGCGCGGCTCGGCGCTTGGCCGGTCTCGCACCGCCTGCCACGCGACTCGCCCACCGGGCCGCGCACGACTCCCCTGCCTCCGCGCTCGCCCCCTCGCACGGACGCCCCTGCCCTCACAAGCGCGCGTGCGCTTCGCACCTCCCCGGCGCCGTGGTGACATGCACGTCGCTGCGCCTCGCCGCCCCTCCCCGAGTGCCTCGTCGCGGCCACGCCTCGCCTTCTCTATGCGCGCCCGCACCGGCGCCCCCCCCACCACGCGCGCCGTCGCCAGTCACGTCGTCCTCTCCTCCGACCGCGTCGTGCCACCGCCCACGCACGTTTGCCTCGCCCTGCGTGCGGGCCCCCACCCCCCCCCCCCCCCCCCGTCCGCGCCCGGCGTGCCCATTTGGCACGGAAATGTCGCGTCCAAATGGGCACGCTCCGGACAGTGCGGCGCCCGACGTGCACGCGCGGACATTGTCGCCCAGCCTACCTGAAATAGGGGCCCACGGCCCAGAACGAATTAAAAATATAATAATAATAAAAATAAAAATAATTAAACTATTAATTAATAATTAGTATTAATCTCCGATTCGGTTAATTTAATTAAGTAGTTAGTGTTAATTAAAACAGAATTTAATAGTAGTAATCACTAATAAACCTAACCGCTATGACAGGTGGGACCCACTGGACATGACGTCATGCTGGACGTCCGCATGACACTGTTTCGGATAATGTTAATTTAAATAATTTAATTAATTTCCAGAAATAATAAAAACTTTAGAAAAAATCATATAAAATAATCGTTTTAGCTCAGATGAAATACTTTGTACATGAAAGTTGCTCAGAACGACGAGACGAATATGAATACGCGGTCCTTCGCCCCGCCACACGTCCCTAGCTATCCGACATGCAACCGTCCTCTCCGGTATCTGTCTGACAATGTCCGAACGGGAAAACATTCCCGGATGGATTCCTCCTTCTCGGTGAGTGCAAAACAACACGTTTTAGACACACCCGGCACTGCATATTGTCATGATCCCGTACTTTGCAGTTGCTCATGGTTTGATGGTGAATTATACTGTTTCTACCCCTCTTTTCTCTCTCGTTAGACCCCGACACGACGTCGCCCGAACCGACGCAGACTGCGGACCCGAAGACCCATAGACGAGACCTTGCCCTTGCCGCCGAGCAACACATGGCAAGCCCTCCCTTAGCCATACCGACTATCGCCCATTCTAAATTCCTCATGCTTGCTTAGAATTACTGGCGCTGCTGCTTTACTATTCTTGATGCTAGCTGTTCATATGTAACCTGATGTTGAGTAATACCTGACATATCCTAAACTGTTTAGTCTAGGCTGGGTAGAGACCTATCAGGGAGTGACCCCACTTATCCCGACTTGCCCCCCCCCCGACTGGGATCGCAGAGACCCCGATCAACTGGTTTGAAGACCAGACCCCGAATCCCGCAATCACCCACCCTTAGTTGTAACGACAACTGAAAACAGCGTTACATAGAGTGTCGAGGGATGAAACCCTCATGTAGCACACTTCTGATGTTTAACTCTGTGAGTAGTTTATTCGTGCGTTGGTCATCGAGGGTGATTCCTCCTCACCGCCTCGATCATTGACGCGGACGCTGTCGTACAACACCTCAAGTGTGGACCCAGTGAGGGTGATTCCTCCTAATTCACCTTGACGGATACATCGAGTGGGAATTCAATGAGGGTGATACCTCGGATTCCCTGATGTTATGGACACACGGATACTTGGGCCTTACAATGTTACTTGGAAAGGCGGGTCGACCCTGAGGGGTACCCGCGTGTGATGTGAAGGCGGGTTGCCAGTGTGGTGCCCGAGTGGTGAATACGAGGCGCGGCCGGGCATTCTTAACCCTTGCCGCAAGTCCTCGAGACGGGGCGACGGGGTCACATCTTTCGTGAGTCTCTGCTCGTTACCGCAAGCCCCTAGTCCTAGCGATTTGGATATTTGATCCGAGCAGGCCTCTGGTCTGATAGCACTAACCATCACGTGGGCATATTATGGGCGTTCTGCATCGTAGCATCAGCCGAAAGCTCTGTCAGACGTCTAGTTCAGCCTTGCGGCCGGGACGGACCGGCGCCCCCCTGGTGCCTGGCTTCCCCCTGCACGCAACGACTCGGAGTGCATAGGGCGATGGCCCAAGACCTCTGAGCGCTTAGGATGTAGACCGACGGGGACCTCTCTGCTGAGCTGTAGGTAGGGTTGCGATGTGTCGTTTGGCCGAGGCCGGGCATGACCCAGGAAAGTGTGTCCGGCCGAAGTTAATCGAGCGTGTTGGGTAAGTTGGTGCACCCCTGCAGGGAAGAACACTTCTATTGATAGCCGGTCCTACGGTAAAGGACACTCGGAGTTGTATCCTGATTGATACAATTTAGAACTGGATACCTGTGATGAGACCTGTATATATGGCTCTGGGATTGCTTCTCGCAGGGAGTCGAGAAGGGATCTCAGGACGAGGTTGATGAATGTATGGCTCTGGGATTGCTTTCTCGCAGGGAGTCGAGAAAGGATCTCGGGGTGAGGTTGAGACTTAATGTTACTACTACATTATATTGTAATGTTCTACTCTCTTCTACTGCTGCAAGACCGCTGAAGATGCTAGTCTTCGATAGGACTAGGCCTTCTCTCTATTCTGGCATTTCTGCAGCCCAGTCCACATATACAGCCTCCCTTTGAAAATGTTGCATATGTAGTGTAGATCCTTGCTTGCTGAGTACTTCTGAGTACTCACGGTTGCTTTGATTTCCTTTTTCTCCCCATATCAGTTTGACGTGACCAGAGGACGGAGCCCCCTGAGACAGATGCCCCGACGATCGTTACTACTACTACCCAGAGGATGGATACTACTACGAGTTGACTGACGACCAGGAGTAGGATCGGAGGGTCCCAGGCAGGAGGCCTTCGCCTTTCGATCGTAGTGTTTTATTTTGCCCCGCCTTTCTAAAGGCCTTTCTGTACTTTCTTTTATATCTGTACTCAGTTATCTGATGCTTCCGCTGACGCTTGTTCGCAAGCTTATGTATTCGAGCCCTCGAGGCCCTGGCTTGTAATATAAAGCTTGTATGACTTTATTTATGTTTTAGAGTTGTGTTGTGATATCTTCCCGTGAGTCCTTAGGCTTGATCGTGTGCATTTGCGTGTATGATTAGTGCACGATCGGGCCGGGGGCGTCACAAGTTGGTATCAGAGCCGACTGCCTGTAGGAACCCCCTTTCCAACTCCTTGGCCGAAGTTGAGTCTAGAAACCGAAAACTGTTTTACTAACTTGGCTGTGTGGCTTACGGGCCCACGTCGCCAATTGGGTGGTACTAGGATCTTTTACTCCTCGACCTTTACTCTGGGACTCTGACCTCTCTTCTATTCGGGTTAAATGATTTTACTAACTCCAACATTAGGTTCTCGTGGTCACATCCACCCGGTGTTCTGAAGATATTCCCCCTTGCTTCAAGATTGAGGGCCAGGTTCTGCTTACAGGATCCTCTTATCGAGGGCACCCTGTGTTGTCACGTGCAGATTCCTCGCTCCAATAGTTTTCTCCGACGTTGATGTAGCCTTTGCTATGTCTCGTTGTGTACTTCCCTACCGCGTGCCTGCGCGCCGCCTAGATGTCTAGCCTTTTCCTTTTCAACTGTCGTAATGCCGGATGCTAACCGAGGCTATGTGTGGCTTTGAATGTCTGGTGCGAATATGATGAAGTATCTATTGCACTTCCTTCTGTTGTGCGTGTTACTTCATAAATAATTCCATACACCTGCAAGTTACTAGCTAAATTGCCCCTGTTGATTTGGCAGGATGGCTGACGATCCTCCACATCCACCCTATATTGCCACAATGATACAGCAGTTTGAAATCAACCGTCAGCAGTTTGAGCTTAACCGTCAGTTTATGACCGGAGTATTGGCTCAGCTTCCAAACCAGAATGCTCAGCAACAGACTGCTCCAATAACTCTGCCAGAATTCGTGCGCCTCAATCCGTCTGTTTTCCGCAACTCCACCAATCCTATGGATGCTGATGATTGGCTTCGTGATATCCTGTTTGAAATGGAGTCAGCTAAAGTTTCCCCTGACAGTTACGTCACCTTCGCGACATTCCACCTAAAGGGCCCAGCTGCTCAATGGTGGGAAAGCCACAAGGGTATGTTGCCTGCTGAAATCGTAACCACTTGGCAGGAATTTCAGTCGACTTTTCGTGCACGGTACATTCCTCAAGGCCTGATGGACCAAAAGAAGCAGGAGTTTCGCAAACTTACCCAGGGCACAATGACTGTGGATGAATATCAGAGGAAATTTCTCGAATTGTCCCGCTATGCTGAAGATGACGTCTGCACTGACGCCCGCAAGCAGGATAAATTCCGTGAAGGACTCCGTTCTGACATAAAACTCGCACTTGCAGTCCATGATTGCACAAACTACGCAACGCTTGTCAACAAATCTTTCCAAGTTGAAACAGCTCTGACTGAATGCCAGGAGTCGCTCAAGCGCACTCATGGAGCTGGCTCATCATCGGGTCAGCCTGTTCAGAAACGACGAGCCTGGATCCCACACAATGTTCATCGCCGACCTGCTCCAACACCAAGGCCGTCATATGTTGCACCTCGTCTGCCTTCACCGCCGAGACAGCTATCGGTTCATGATGGACCGCCTAATGTTACGGCTTCTCCTCAGGATGCCCCATGTCCTCCTGATGGTCGTACGAAGGGCCATCGAACCCATCGTTGTAGGAATCGTAAGGCCAGGATGTCTGCTATGGACCGAGGCCAGGTCACTCACGTCAAAATGGGAGAAGCTCGTGAGTCTACAAAAATCGTGATGGGAACTCTGTCAGTTAAATCAGTTGCAGCTTCTGTTCTCTTTGATTCCGGGGCATCACATTCCTTTGTGTCTCAACAATTTGCTCAGCGGCATGAGCTACCTCTAGAGTTATTGCACACACCATTAGAGATTATCACTCCCCGTTCCAGGTGGCAAACCAAGATGGTAAGTCACAACAATCAAATCGAGATTGAAGGGTTGATATTCTCTGCTTCCCTTATTGCTCTTGGACCTTCCGACATAGACATCATTCTCGGTATGGACTGGTTGACAGCCCATAATGCTTTGATTGATTGCGCTGCTAAGACAGTCCAGCTCACTCATCCTTCCGGACAGACACTCAGATACTCGGCTCGAACAGTTCAGGACGCCGAAGCTTAGATTTATCTTCTGAATGCATTGAATGCTTCACCTCTTGAAGGCATCGAGAACGTTCCAGTTGTTCGTGATTTTCAAGATGTATTTCCAGAAGAACTTCCAGGAATACCCCCTGCTAGAGCTGTCGAGTTTGTCATCGACTTGAAGCCTGGCACAACTCCTATTGCGAAGCGCCCTTATAAGATGCCTCCGCATCACCTTTTGGAACTTAAGGAAGAAATCGACACGTCACTTAAGAAAGGTTTCATCCGCCCCAGTTCCTCTGCTTGGGGAGCACCTTCACTCTTCGTTAAGAAGAAGGATGGAACTAACCGATTGGTTCAGGATTATCGACCAATCAACCAAGCAACAATTCAGAACAAGTATCCGCTTCCTCGGATCAATGATTTGTATGATCAACTTGTTGGTTCCTCAGTATTCTCTAAGCTTGATTTGAGATTGGGTTACCATCAGATCCGTGTTCGTGAAGAGGATATTCCGAAGACTGCTTTTGTTACTCGCTATGGCTCTTATGAGTACACTGTCATGTCATTTGGCTTAACCAATGCTCCAGCCACATTTTCCCGTCTGATGAATTACATCTTTATGGATTACCTCGACAAGTTCGTCGTGGTATATCTAGATGATATTCTGGTTTATTCAAAGAATAAGGAAGAACATGCTGAACACCTCCGTCTTGTACTGGAAAGGCTCCGAGAACACCAACTGTATGCCAAATATTCTAAATGTGAATTCTGGTTGTCTGAAGTGACATATCTCGGCCATGTGATTTCGAAAGATGGCATTGCCGTTAACCCAGAACGAGTTCAGGCTATACTTGACTGGACTCCTCCGAAGAACGTCAAGCAAGTGAGAAGTTTTCTCGGTCTTGCAAGTTATTGCCGTCGTTTTGTCGAGAATTTTTCTAAGATTGCTAAGCCTTTGACTGATCTGCTTCACAAGGGCATTAAGTTTGAATGGACAGAAAAATGTCAGGAAAGCTTTCAAACACTCAAGGACAAGCTAACGTCTGCCCCAGTACTTGCTCCTCCAGATTCCCGTAAAGACTTCGTGATTTATTGTGACGCATCCCGTGAAGGATTAGGCTGTATCCTAATGCAAGAGCGCAAAGTGATTGCCTATGGCTCTCGTCAGTTGCGCCCACATGAAGAGAATTATCCGGTACATGATCTTGAACTAGCTGCTGTCATCTATGCATTGCAGTTATGGCGACATTACCTTCTCGGTAATCGTTGCGAGATATACACGGATCATAAAAGTTTGAAGTACTTGTTCACTCAGCCATCTCTGAATCTCCGTCAGCAAAGATGGATGGAGACCATTGCGGACTATGATTTGGGTATTTCTTATACCCCTGGCAAGGCTAATGTAATGGCTGATGCGTTGAGCCGCAAATCCTATTGCTGCGAACTTGAGGTTCAGCTACAGCAACCACTTCTGTATGAAGAGCTTCGAAAGCTAAATCTCGAGATAGTTCCCCAAGGATACCTAAAAACCTTGGTTGTTGAACCAGACCTTGAGAAAGCTGTTAAGAATGCGCAAGCTAAAGATGCTGAAATTGATTTGATGAAGAAAGACCTTCACCTTGTAAAGTACAGGGATTTCTCGCTGTCTGAAGATGGAACCTTGTATTTCAGAGACCGCATTGTCGTACCTCGCTTCGAGCTTATGACTGACAAAGTCATGAAGGAGGCACATGATACCCCGCTGTCTATTCATCCGGGTAGCACCAAGATGTATCGTGATCTTCGTCAAAGGTACTGGTGGTCTAGAATGAAGCAAGACATTGCTCGATATGTTGCTGAATGTGATGTGTGTCGACGCGTTAAAGCAGAACATCAGAAGCCTGCTGGAATTCTGCAACCACTTCCTATTCCTTTATGGAAATGGGATAAGGTTCAGATGGATTTCGTTACAGGACTTCCCAGGTCACAGAAGGGTCACGATGCTATTCTTGTCGTTGTCGACCAACTCTCCAAAGTTGCACACTTTCTGCCTGTCAAGGAGACGATCACTGCTAGTCAGTTAGCAGAGTTATATATCTCCAGAATTGTTTCACTCCACGGTATTCCGAAAGAGATCAGTTCAGACCGTGGCAGCATATTCACTGGTCATTTCTGGGAAAGTTTCCAAAAGGCTATGGGAACTCATATCACCTGGAGTTCAGCTTATCATCCTCAATCCCAAGGCCAAGTTGAACGAGTTAATCAAGTGCTTGAAGACATGCTACGAGCTTGTGTTATATCGTTTGGCAAGAAGTGGGAAGAATCTCTTCCATATGCCGAGTTCTCCTATAACAACAGCTATCAAGCCAGCTTGAAAATGGCCCCCTTTGAAGTTCTCTATGGACGTAAGTGTCGAACCCCTCTGAATTGGTCAGAAACTGGGGAACGACCTCTTGTTGGACCAGACATTATTCAACACGCCGAAGAACAAGTTCGTATTGTCCGGGAAAATCTCAAGGCGGCTCAGGACCGCCAGAAGAGCAACTATGATCGCAAACGATGGGGTTTGACTTATCAACCTGGTGATCAAGCTTATCTTCGTGTCACCCCTATGAAGGGCACTCACCGTTTTGGAATCAAGGGCAAGCTAGCTCCGCGCTACATTGGTCCTTTCCGCATTGTTGCCAGACGTGGTCAAGTGGCGTATAAATTGGAATTGCCGCCGCAATTCTCTCATATCCACGACGTCTTCCATGTGTCGCAACTTCGTAAATGCTTCAAGGAATCTCCGCACCGATCTGTGGATCACGAGATGCTTGAATTGCAAGATGATCTATCTTATAAGCAGCATCCGATCCGCATTCTCGATGAAGCTGAACGTCGAACCCGTCAGAAGGTTACCAAGTTCCTCAAAGTGCAGTGGTCAAATCATACTGAAAATGAAGCCACTTGGGAACGCGAGGATAATCTTCGTGCGGAATACCCCGAACTTTTTTCTTCTACTTCTTAATTCTCGGGACGAGAATTCTTGTTAGTAGAGGAGATTTGTAACACCCCCGGTGGTTAACTACAGTAATCCCATTTTGATTATGCCACGTCAGCATGATTAACAGTGTCTGATCATCATTTGCATCATAATGCATTTCAGCTTCTAACTCAAAATCCAAATTTAAATGAAAGTGGGAAATAAAAGTTGTTCAAACTGGAAAACTAAAATGTGCCTCATGTTGCAAATGTTCCCATAGCATTTATAAAAATGATTGCAACATTAGTTGGAATTGTAAAAGGACTCGAACAACTAGAAACAGCAGCAACATAGCACTATTCAATCCTTTTTCAATTTAAATAAAATCCAAACAAAAAGATATGGACCCCAAACCAATTTCTAGCAGTGACAAATAATACACTGTAAATAATGGAGCAAGTCTCATATTTTACAAAAGTCTTTTGGACTAAAAATAAAAGACAAAACAGAAAAAGGAATAAAGAAAAACAGAAAAAGAACAAAAGAAAATAAAGCCCCCCCCCCTCGCTGGGCCTCGGCCCAGCTGGCCACTGGGCTAGCCAGGCCGGCCCAGCCGGTTGCCCACTCCCCTCCCCCATATCTCCCACCCCCACCGTAACCCTAGCCGCTACCCCCACCCCCTCGCTCATTCCCCCCCCCCCCGATCCAGAAATTCTGGATCGGGATCGAACCCCCCCCCCCCGTCGCCCGTCGCCGGCGGCCGTCCCCGACCGCCTCCCCGCGTCGATCTGCCATCGCCTGTCACCCCACTCCCCCCCCACTCGATCCCCTTTTCCCCTGGTCGGATCGGGGCAGAGGCGCCCGATCCCGACCCCCCGCCGCGCCGGCCCTGACGCCGGCGCCACCGCTCCGTCGCCGCCTTCTCCTCGCCTCGCCCGTCCCCTCCGCGGAGTCACGTCGCCGGCGCCGTCCCTTCCGGCCTCCTGCCTCTCCCTCCTGCACCGCGCCGTCTTCCCCGAGCCCCCCCGCGCGCTCCTCCTTGGCCTTCGCGTCGCACGCCGCCGTCCCCGTCTTCATCACCGGCCATCACCGAGCCTCGCCGGCGCACATCTACAACGGGGGTGAGCCCTGGCGCTGCCTCCCTCGTCTCCTCCCCCCGCCCCCGTGCACACCTCGCGCGCTCGCGCGCCTGGCCGTCGTCCCGCCACCGCGCTGGCGCACGCACCTGCACCACCGGGCCGCGCACGCCTCCCCTCGCCTCGCTGCTCGCCCCCCGCACGGACGCCCCTGCCCTCACAAAGCGCGCCGGCGTCGCACCTCCCCCGGCGCCGTGTGCCAATGCACGTCGCTGGCCTGCCGCCCCTCCCGAGGCCTCGCCGGGCCACGGCCTCGCCTTGCTTATGCGCGCCCGCACCGGCGCCCCCCCCCCACGCCGCCGTCGCCGTCCCGTCGTTCCTCTACTCGGACAGCCGCCGTGCCAGCGCCCCGCCCGTTTGCCTCGCCCGTCCGCGCCCCCCCCCCCGTCCGCGCCCGCGCGTGCCATTTGGGCACCGGACATGTCCGGTCCCAAATGGGCACGCTCCGGACATGTCCGGCGCCCAGACGTGCACGCCGCGGACATGTCCGCCCAGCCCACTGACATAGGGGCCCACGGCCCAGAACGAATTAAAAAAATATAATAATAATAAAAATAAAAATAATTAAACTAATTAATTAATTAATTAGTTAATTAATCCTGATTAGGTTAATTTAATTAAGTAGTTAGTGTTAATTAAAAAGTAATTTAATTAGTTAATCACTAATTAACCTAACAGCCTATGACAGGTGGGACCCACTGGACCTGACGTCATGCTGACGTCATGCTGACGTCCGCATGACACTGTTTCGGATAATGTTAATTTAAATAATTAATTAATTTCCAGAAATTAATAAAAACTTTAGAAAATCATATAAAATAATCCGTAGCTCAGATGAAAATACTTTGTACATGAAAGTTGCTCAGAACGACGAGACGAATCTGAATACGCGGTCCGTTCGCCCGCCACACGTCCCTAGCTATCCGAACATGCAACCGTTCCTCTCCGGTCATCTGTCTGACAAATGTCCGGAACCGGGAAAACATTCCCGGATGGATTCCTCCTTCCTCGGTGACGTGCAACCACATGTTAGAACACACCCGGCACTGCATATTGTCATGCCGTACTTTGCGTTGCTCATGGTTTGCTGTGAATTTATACTGTTTCCTCCCCCTCTTCTCTCTCGTTAGACCCCGACACCGACGTCGTCCCCAAGACCGACGCAGCTCCGGATCCCGAAGACACCATAGACGACCTTGCCCTTGCCGCCGAGCAACCAGGCAAGCCCCTCCCTTGAGCATACCGATATCGCCCATTCTAAATTCCTCATGCTTGCATTAGAATTACTGCTGCTGCTGCTTTACCTATTCTGATGCATAGCCTGTTCATTGTAACCTGCTGTTGATAATTACCTACATATCCTAAACTGTTTAGTCTAGGCTGGGTAGAGACCTATCAGTGACCCCACTTATCCCGACTGCCGCGCTGGATCGTCAGAAGACCCGATCAATGGGATTGAAGACCAGGACCCGACACCGCACATCACCCCCCTTAGTTGTAACGACACTGCAGCGTTACTATCGAGTGTCGAGGGTGAAACCTCATGTAGCACTTCTGATGTTAACTCTGTAGAGTAGTTATTCGGTCGTGGTCATCGAGGGTGATTCCTCCTTCACCGCTTCCGATAACGACGCTGTCGTACAACACCTCAAGTGTGGACCCAGTGAGGGTGATTCCTCCTAATTCACCTTGACGGATACATCGAGTGGGAATTCAATGAGGGTGATACCTCGGATTCCCTGATGTTATGGACACACGGATACTTGGGCCTTACAATGTTACTTGGAAAGGCGGGTCGACCCTGAGGGGTACCCGCGTGTGATGTGAAGGCGGGTTGCCAGTGTGGTGCCCGAGTGGTGAATACGAGGCGCGGCCGGGCATTCTTAACCCTTGCCGCAAGTCCTCGAGACGGGGCGACGGGGTCACATCTTTCGTGAGTCTCTGCTCGTTACCGCAAGCCCCTAGTCCTAGCGATTTGGATATTTGATCCGAGCAGGCCTCTGGTCTGATAGCACTAACCATCACGTGGGCATATTATGGGCGTTCTGCATCGTAGCATCAGCCGAAAGCTCTGTCAGACGTCTAGTTCAGCCTTGCGGCCGGGACGGACCGGCGCCCCCCTGGTGCCTGGCTTCCCCCTGCACGCAACGACTCGGAGTGCACAGGGCGATGGCCCAAGACCTCTGAGCGCTTAGGATGTAGACCGACGGGGACCTCTCTGCTGAGCTGTAGGTAGGGTTGCGATGTGTCGTTTGGCCGAGGCCGGGCATGACCCAGGAAAGTGTGTCCGGCCGAAGTTAATCGAGCGTGTTGGGTAAGTTGGTGCACCCCTGCAGGGAAGAACACTTCTATCGATAGCCGGTCCTACGGTAAAGGACACACGGAGTTGTATCCTGATTGATACAATTTAGAACTGGATACCTGTGATGAGACCTGTATATATGGCTCTGGGATTGCTTCTCGCAGGGAGTCGAGAAGGGATCTCAGGACGAGGTTGATGAATGTATGGCTCTGGGATTGCTTTGTCGCAGGGAGTCGAGAAAGGATCTCGGGGTGAGGTTGAGACTTAATGTTACTACTACATTATATTGTAATGTTCTACTCTCTTCTACTGCTGCAAGACCGCTGAAGATGCTAGTCTTCGATAGGACTAGGCCTTCTCTCTATTCTGGCATTTCTGCAGCCCAGTCCACATATACAGCCTCCCTTTGAAAATGTTGCATGTGTAGTGTAGATCCTTGCTTGCTGAGTACTTCTGAGTACTCACGGTTGCTTTGATTTCCTTTTTCTCCCCATATCAGTTTGACGTGACCAGAGGACGGAGCCCCCTCAGACAGATGCCCCGACGATCGTTACTACTACTACCCAGAGGATGGATACTACTACGAGTTGACTGACGACCAGGAGTAGGATCGGAGGGTCCCAGGCAGGAGGCCTTCGCCTTTCGATCGTAGTGTTTTATTTTGCCCCGCCTTTCTAAAGGCCTTTCTGTACTTTCTATTATATCTGTACTCAGATATCTGATGCTTCCGCTGACGCTTGTTCGCAAGCTTATGTATTCGAGCCCTCGAGGCCCCTGGCTTGTAATATAAAGCTTGTATGACTTTATTTATGTTTTAGAGTTGTGTTGTGATATCTTCCCGTGAGTCCTTAGGCTTGATCGTGTGCATTTGCGTGTATGATTAGTGCACGATCGGGCCGGGGGCGTCACAATGAGGCTCCAGAATATGAATCAAGTGAAGATGAAATAGACCTAATAGATGAATTAGCCGGTTTAAAAATTGAAATGATGAACCAAGTAGATTGTGAACATGATTGGATTAGAGGAAAAGGTGATTATAACATAAAATGTGCTTTCTGTATATATTACCCAAGCCAAGATAATAGGTTCACATGTAGTTTGTGTTTAAAACAAGCATGTGCCTCATGTCTAAGAGCCAATAATCAAAAGTGGAGACAAGAAATAGAATTAGAACCAGAAAAACGAATATTATCCAGTAGGGTTAGAAATTTAGAAAATAGAATAAATAAGCTAGAAGCAGAACTAGAAAAACTTAAAGATGAGTTAGAAAATAGTAATAAGCAAAACAATAATGTTGCTGGAAACACGGAAATGAAAGAGCAAATGGTAACGGTAAGGGATAAAAAAGGAGACGGGGCGACGGGGTCACATCTTTCGTGAGTCTCTGCTCGTTACCGCAAGCCCCTAGTCCTAGCGATTTGGATATTTGATCCGAGCAGGCCTCTGGTCTGATAGCACTAACCATCACGTGGGCATATTATGGGCGTTCTGCATCGTAGCATCAGCCGAAAGCTCTGTCAGACGTCTAGTTCAGCCTTGCGGCCGGGACGGACCGGCGCCCCCCTGGTGCCTGGCTTCCCCCTGCACGCAACGACTCGGAGTGCACAGGGCGATGGCCCAAGACCTCTGAGCGCTTAGGATGTAGACCGACGGGGACCTCTCTGCTGAGCTGTAGGTAGGGTTGCGATGTGTCGTTTGGCCGAGGCCGGGCATGACCCAGGAAAGTGTGTCCGGCCGAATTTTATTTTTATTATTATTATTTTTTTACTGGGTGGTCCTCCCTGCCCATATAATTGATAATACCTTATCAATATTTAAAATATATATTTTGGAATTTCTATCAATTATTCGGGCGCGGAGGACCTATACCTCACCCGAATATTGATAGAAATTCCAAAATATATATTTTAAATATTGATAAGGTATTATCAATTATATGGGCAGGAAGGCTATATATATATATATATATATGCAACCAGGATTCATAGGTAACCGGGGTTCAAAATTTCATTGGAACTTAGGAAATTTTTGCGGGCAACATTTTTTTATTTGGTTAGATAATTTTGGTTGTACATAAATTCAAGGTAAGTTCAAAGAAAAATTAAATCCTGATCACAGTCATCAAACTTTGGTAAAATAAAATAATATTTTTCCAGCCTAATGGCAGAACTGATATCCCAAACTGAAAGAATCTTTAATTCCTTTTGCCCTTTTTAGCGCTGGTACACAGTCACACACACAATTCAGGCACATATACAAAAAAGTAGGACGAAGAAAAGTTTGACAATTTAAATGGCTATTCACGGTACTTCAATAACCATTTAAATTGACAAACAAACTTACAAACCTGACAGAGACTTTAGCAAATGTTTGTCTCTCACGGAAAAGAAGATATAGTACTCCTTGTCCTCTCACGCTGTCACGCAAAAGAAGATATACTCCTTTCATCTCGATAGAACATAGTGCGATATGGCGTCTTCATGGCTCCTCAAACATCCTTGTCGTTTTGAAACCTAACAGGCACTTTAGCAAATGTTTTCTTCCCGGCACGTCGGCTTAGCAAGCACATGGTACAATAATGTCGATGACAAATCTTGTAGCCCATATAATTCCTAGCTAGGGGGGGTATTCTGAACCAACCCGTATGAGCAGCAAGGAATCACTTACATGATGTCAACAAAAAAGAGAGCAAGGAATCACTTACGTGGACTATGCGTAATTGCATATGCAGCCGGAATTCAAAATTTCACTGAAACTTTGGAAATTTTTGGCGGTCAACTTCAACACTATGCACCAAAACAAATATACCAAATGTTTGCGGACATGTTCCGATGTGTCCACACACAGCTTTAGGGGAGTCGCCCATCTAACATGATGCATCAAATATTTTCACTAATTTTAATCTAATCCTCCGTGATCTCAACCAATCCACCCATGCTTTCCACGTCATCCCTGCAAGCTTCTTCCGTAGTATCTACCAGAAGGGTTGGCCGCCCTTCTCTGTGTCTTATTGAGATTTCAGAAAAAATAATATTTTGTTTAGCGTGTGGGGAGAACATGAAGTGTGTTTTCTTTTTAGTAATGTTATGTTTTGATGGACCCTTCTTGACGGTGTGGTTCTGTGATATATGCTAGCCAACCCATACGTATGTGGGGAAGTTTTTTTTGTGCTGGTGGCAGCATTTACTATCACAGTTTAAGAATTCGTCCGATTAATCAGTTGTAACACCCCCGGTGATTAGCAACAGTAATCGCTTTTGATAATGACATGTCAGCAAGCTTAATAGAGTATAATCATCATTAGCATCATATTGCATTTCAGCTCCTAAGTCAAATTCAAATTTAAACGAAAGTGGAATATGAAAGTTGTCCAACATAGAAACTAAAATGTCAGATAAATAGCAAATATTCCAGAGGCTATTCTAAAATTGAAACCAACATCATTGGAATTGGATAAGTGACTCGAACAACCTCAAACAGTGGATAAAGATAATATTTAATAACCATTTATTAAATCTGAAATAAATATGGAATTATGTTTTGTCCAAACTAATTTTAGGTGTTAAGGAATAATGCACTGGTATTTATGAAATAGGTCACACTTTTTACAAAAACCATTTTGAGGCCTAGCTATTTACTAGATTGAGAAAGGAGAATAAAGAAAAGGAAAAAGAAACAGAAAAGATAGGAGAGAGCCCCTCCAACTGGCCGTGGCCCACTGGCCTCCACCAGCCCACTGGCCCATCAGGCCCACCCCCACTCTCCCCTTATCCCCTGGACCCCGAAACCCTAACCGGCCACCTCACTCCACTTCCCCCCCCCCCCCCCCCAATCCCCCTCGTCAGCCCCCACCTCCCGATCCAGATCGGGATCGGATCGCGGGAACGACCCCGCGCCCTCGCCGCACGACGCCACCGCCCGAGCGCTCCCCCGCCGGTCTGCTTCCCCTCCGCCGCTCCGGCACCGCCTCTCCCTCCCCGCCGACGACCTCGTCCCGACGTGCCTCGCTCGGGCCCGAGCCCAGCGCGCGCTCGCCCGACGCGCCCGACCGCGCCCTCTCCGCCTCGTCTCCGACGCCGTCGCGGACCGCCGTCGCCCTTGGACCTCGCCGCCTCGCCGGACTCCACCGACGCCGGCCTCCTCGTCCCCGTCGTCTCCGGCCTCCACCCCGAGCCCCTCCTCGCGCTCGACGCCGACGCCCCGCCTCGACCCCGTCGCCGACCCCCCTCCACGAGCTCGAGCCCGCTGCCCCGTCCCTGCAAATCTCGGTGAGGCCCCAGGCCTCCCCCTCCCCTGCCCCGTGCACGCGCACGCGCGCCGCCCCGCATCCACGCTCACCGCGCGCCCTCGCCGCGCACGCCGCCCGCCCGCACGCCGCACGCCGGCGCCGGCCCCCAGCGCTCCTCCCCGCGGCCGCCTCTCCACCGGCCACGGCCGGCGCGCCCCGCTCCGGCCTCTGGCCCTCGCCACCACCCCCGGCCGGCCACCGCACCCTGGCCTCGACCAGTGCGTGCGCGCGCGCCCGCGCGCCCGCCCGCGCCCGTGTGGCCATTCGGGCCACAGACAGGTGGGGCCTAATGCCCCTGTGCCACTGCCAAACGGGCCCACGGCCCAGAACAAAAAAGAAAGGGAAAAAGAAAAATAATATAGAAAATAAAGTAAAAGCAAAATAAAAATAATTAATTAATTAATTAGATAAATTAATTAGTTAATTAATCCTGATTAGGTTAATCTAATTAACTAATTAGTGTTAATTAAACAGTAATTAGTAATTAACTTAATTAACCGCTGACATCAGCATGAGGTCATGCTGATGTCATCATCAGCACTGTTTCGGATAATGTTGAATTAAATAATTAATTAAATTTCAGAAATTAATAAAAACTTTAGAAAATCATATTAAATAAACCGTAACTCCGATGAAAATATTTTATACATGAAACTTGCTCAGAACGACGATACGAACCCGGATACGCCCTCTGTATTCCCGTCAGACGCCCGCAACTATAAGAACGTTGAACAATTAGACCGATTTCGATAAATGAATAGTGCCCAACTTTAATTAAATAAATTCCTAAATTAACTAAATCATTTAGTTAGGCAGTAGAACACCCCGGCATATCATTTAGACATGTCATACATGTTGTTTGCATTATTGCCGTGAATTTATTGTTTCTCTCCCCCTCCTTCTTTCTCTCGATAGACGCTGAGACCGACGACGTTGCACCAGGTTACGACTACTCTACCGACGAGCAGCCCGTTGACGACCTCCCTCTCTTGCCAGAGCAACCAGGCAAGCCCCCCCCCCCCTTGAGCATTCCAGATATCGCCCATTCTATTCTCCTGCTTGCATTAGATTTCGCTACTGTTAATGTATGCTCCTATTCTGATGCATAGCCTGCTGTTGTAACCTGTTCATTGCTACCTTACCTGCCTATGATAAACTGTTTAGTATAGGTTGGTATGAACCATCTGTGACCCCACCACCTTACTTTGTCGCCCCTGCTTGTTCATCGACGACTCGATCAACGTGATCGTCGATCAGAGACAGACGCCTCACTTCACACCCCCCTTAGTTGTACGACTCTGCGTAGTAACTATCGAGTGCCGAGGGTGATACCTCGTAACGCACTCACGATGAATACTCTGCAGTATAGCTGTTCGGTCGTGGTCATCGAGGGTGATTCCTCCTTCTCCATGTCCGATACGACTCTGTCGTGCAACCCCTCAGTGTGAACCTCGAGGGTGATGCCTCATACGTTCACCCTGATGAATATGACCACACGGTTACTTGACCTTTTTCACAGGCGGGTCCACCCTGGTGGGTACCCGCTGGGGATCTATGATTTCGGGTGTGCCGGAAGGGCACTCGAGTGTGACATTGTGGCGGAGCATCAGAGACTCTGATTGTCTCCGCTTGATACTAATTGAGCCTATTGGATTTGGGTGTGTGATCTGAGTGGGTCGACGTGCCCTATACGCACTTCCACCACGCGGGATTATGGTTATGGGGCCCTCTGCGATGTACGTTTCTCCGAAAGCTTATCAGACGTCACGATTCACCGTGCGGGCTGATCGTCGGGATTGGGCTAGATACTTCACTGACGAGTTCAGTGTCGCGCCTGCACCCCGGCCAGCCACGCAACGCGCAGGGTGCCCAGGGCGATGGCCCGAGACCCCTGGGTGCATAGGTTAGTCCGGCGTGCTGACCTCTCTGCTGAGCCTAGGTAGAGCGCTGCTTCGTGTTGATCTTCCGAGGACGGGCATTACCCATCAAGTATGTCCGGCCAGAGTTGATCGAGCGTGTTGGGTAACAGTAGTGCACCCCTGCAGGGATGAATCTTCTATCGATAGCCGGTCCTACGGTAAAGGACGCTCAGTTTGTGTATCCCGATCTACTACTTAAACTGGATACTTGTTACTTAATTGAAGCTTCGGGATTACTTTCTCGCTGGGAGTCGAGGAAGGATCTTTGAGCTGTACTTCAACATGTTTGCTAAATAAAATGCTATTCTACTCTCTTCTACTGCTGCAAGATGATGGCTTTGAGAAGATGTTTGAAGATGCTAGTCTTCGATAGGACTAGGCCTTTCTCTCTATTCTGGCATTTCTGCAGCCCAGTCCACATATACAGCCTTTTCTCCATTGATAATGTTGCATATGTAGTATAGATCCTTGCTTGCTGAGTACTTCGGATGAGTACTCATGGTTGCTTTATTTTCTCTTTTCCCCCATATACCCCACCTTGATGATACACCAGACGATGGAGTCCAGGAGCCAGACGCCACCACCGGAGCATACTACTAGGCGGGTCCAGAGGGCACGTACTACTGGATCGAGCCAGCTGACCAGGAGTAGGATCGAAGGCTCCCAGGCAGGAGGCCAACGCCTTTCGATCTAGTGTCGCTGTTTGTGCTAGCCTTCTTAAGGCAGAACTTGTCTAACTATGTCTGTACCCAGATATTATTTGTATGACTGACTTATGTATTCGGATCTTCGGATCCCTGGTCTGTAATATTGTGGACCTCCGTTTATTTGTGTTTAGAGTTGTGTTGTGATATCTTCCCGTGAGTCCCTGGGCTTGATCGTACACGTTTGCGTGTATGACTAGTGTACGATTGAACCGGGGGCGTCACATCAGTTAACGGGCCAGTTAATCTCTACTCGTAGGGTGACCGAATCAAATAGTACCTATTCATCGTGTTAACTTGCCAGGCTAATTAATTGGCCTATTAGACTGATTAATCGGTTGTTAGGCCGACTAATCATTGCTGACCCATTAACTTGTGGCAAACAAAGCCCAATTTTTTCCCTATAACCCCTCCCATCCTCCTCTCGCTCCTCAATAGCTAGGGTTTGACAAAACAGTAGCATATTTTGGTATATTACAAGCTGAGAGCATCAGAGTATGGTATAATATATAAAAAACTAAATATATGTTGGCAATTCCTATTTAATCTACCGATTAATGCAGTTAATTGGTCGATTCATCGATTGATCACTACTCCCAAGCCGACCAAGCAGCTACCAGTTATCGATTTCCTGAACAATGTTTACTATATTGGTGGTAATCAGGTAATGTACCCCATGTAGGTGTTGTGGTAAGGCTAGTCATAGTGGGAGACTAGGAGTAACATAGGTAGTAACATGCATGTCACATAAGCAAAAAATGTGATGTGGCAAGTAATTAATGAGCAGAGAGACAAATAGAGTAACATAATATGTTACCATCACATAGCGGTTCCAATGCAAAATAAGTTTATAAAGTAATAAATGAAGTGGTGCATGACACTACACATATGTTACTAGCCACTATAGAAGTATTAACATATACTCCCTCCGTTTTTATTTACTCCGTATATTAGCTTTGGTCAAATTCAAACTTAGTAAACTTTGACAAAGTTTATAGGCAAAAATATTAACATATACAATAACAAATCAACTTCATTAGATTCATTATTGAATGTACTTTCACATCATATAGATTTCTTATGATAAATATTCATTTATTTTCTGTAAATTTGGTCAAATTTTATGAAGTTTGACTTCAGTCAACTCTAATATGCAGATTAAATAAAACCGGAGGGAGTAGTAGTAACATATGCATGTTACTAGTCTAAATTACTCCCCACTTTGACCAGCCTAAGTGTACGCGCCGGACTGATTTATTTATTTTTTGAAATTACCGGACTGATGTCTTTTGATAGGCTGACTAGTGTCAATTCGTTGACCCCAGTCAAAAGCATGACCAAATCCAAAGTTAGATATCTCAATCGAATAAAAGATGTTTAAACTTGGGGAGTATTCTGAATTTAAAGATATGCCAAATATGTAGCACGATTCGGGCAGCAGAGATTGAGCTGCTGCGCAAAAACGATTGTACCTACTATGTCAAGCAATGAAATATCTAGTTCACAAAAAGATAAATATGTTCAAACATGTCAATCAGGCCACGTCTACAATAAATTGCTTCTTAATTGCTATTTGTCCTGATGACCAGGAAGAAGAGCACACATCACCACGTCGGTGGGGCAGATCAATTATATTTTCCTAGAAAAAAAGGTGCGGCGTTGATCAATATGCCGACGGACTGTAACAGTGCTGAGGAGGAATTAACTCAGATGGAAGCTTGAACGTGGTACTACATGCGTAGTCCTGGGTCCTGCGTTGATCTACTTGTCTAAACCATACCTTTGTATAAATCTATCAACAGTTCTAAGATCAAGAAAATCTGTTGTGGGAACACAACACTTCAGGATTGCTCTTAATTAATAGAGAATGAGAAAAATAACACAACTTATCTTGATCGCATGTTGCATGGATATAATTTCTATAGTGGTAGTCAGGGACTCATGGGTGGTACACTAGTAGAAAACAGGGCTTTGGTTCAGGCCTGCCCAGCCCATTAGTCCCGGTTCAGTCACGAACCGGGACCCATGGGGGCATACATCCCGGTTCGTGCGCCCAGGGGGCCGGCCGGGCCTCGTGGGGCAGTGGTCCCGGTTCGTCTGGACCCTTTGGTCCCGGTTCCAGGCACGAACCGGGACCAATGACCGGGACCAATGGGCCTCGCTCCTGGCCCACATTCATTGGTCCCGGTTCATGCCTGGAACCGGGACCAAAGGGTGGCCTTTAGTCCCGGTTCCAACCACGAACCGGGACCACCTTTGGTCCCAGTTCCAGCCACGAACCTGGACCAATGTTGTGCCTATATATACCCGCCAGCAGAGCACTCCACTGCTCTGTTTTTTTCTGGCCGGCGAGGGGAGGGCTTTGTGGTGCTCTAGCTCACCTCCTATGCACATGAGGTGTTCGATGAAATGCCCGAGCCACACTACTTAAGCTTTCTCCTCTCCAAACTCGACCTCCAAGCTCCATTTTCCTCAAGATTTGTATAGGTTTAGCGATCCGTCATGTCCCGTCCCCGTCTTCACCGCCGTCGATCGCCCGCGACGATCTCGTCGCCGGCACCACCGTGGTGAGCCTCTTGTTCTTATCTTCTTTCTAAAAGAAAAAAATTCTTACTTGTATGATTTAGATAGATACTTGTATAATTTTCTTACTTTTATTATTGTTTGTTATTATATAGTGCGATGGTTTTGGTATCCGCCCCCGTCGGCCCTCATCCTGTCTATGATTCGGATGTGGTATATATTATATTTTATAACTATTTGGTTCATTTATTGTTTATGACAATTATGCTGACCAACGTGACATAGTTTTTTTTATCTAGGAGGTATGTGAACCGGAAATTCCAACCGACCCTATTGTCGAGAGGTTAAATTTAGTTGAAGAAAACAATTACTTGAAGGAAAAATTGAAAAAAATTGAGGAGGAGAAGATGATATTGGAGTTGCATGTTGTGGATGTCGTCGATGATCACAAGATCAAGATGGATGCAATGCGCTTAGAGATTAGAAAGTATAGAAAATATGCCATTCATACCGAGGCTTGGTATCATTATGCCGTTGGATCAATTGTTACCTTGGTTGCGATTATGATCGCATTTGTTGTTGCATTGAAATGTTTTACATAGTTTCAATAATGTATGGTTTAATTAGATGCTCTGGAAAGCTATATGTTGTTCAATGAGAACTATGTATGTACTTTGGTTTTAATGTGATGATGAACTTCTATTAATTTGGTCACTTATCTATTCATGATGTTTTGTAATGGTTTTTGACACACTTAATTATATATAATGCACGCAGATGAACCGGCAATGGATGTACGGTGACAGACGCACCTCCGAGTACATTAAGGGCGTGCATAATTTTCTCGAAGTGGCTGAGGCAAACAAGCAGATTGGTTTTATGTGTTGTCCATGCCCTATATGTGGGAATACGAAGTCTTACTTTGACCGGAAAATCCTTCACACCCACCTGCTTTATAAGGGTTTCATGCCACACTATAATGTTTGGACCAGGCACGGAGAAATAGGGGTTATGATGGAAGACAGCGAAGAAGAAGAGGACGATGACAACTATGTGCCCCCTGTATACGGTGATGCTGCAACGGGGGAAGCTGAAGATCAAGAGGAACCAGACGATGTGCCCGATGATGATCTCCGCCGGGTCATTGTTGATGCAAGGAGACAGTGCGAAAGTGAAAAGGAGAAGCTGAAGTTCGATCGCATGTTAGAGGATCACCAAAAAGGGTTGTACCCCAATTGCGAAGATGGCAACACAAAGCTCGGTACCGTACTGGAATTGCTGCAGTGGAAGGCAGAGAATGCTGTGCCTGACAAAGGATTTGAGAAGCTACTGAAAATATAGAAGAAGAAGCTTCCAAAGGATAACGAATTGCCCGGCAGTACGTACGCAGCAAAGAAGGTCGTATGCCCTCTAGGATTGGAGGTGCAGAAGATACATGCATGCCCTAATGACTGTATCCTGTACCGCGGAGCGTACGAGGATTTGAACGCATGCCCGGTATGCGGTGCATTGCGGTATAAGATCAGACGAGATGACCCTGGTGATGTTGACGGCGAGCCCCCCAGGAAGAGGGTTCCTGCCAAGGTGATGTGGTATGCTCCTATAATACCATGGTTGAAACGTCTGTTCAGAAACAAAGAGCATGCCAAGTTGATGCGATGGCACAGAGAGGACCGTAAGAAAGACGGGAAGTTGAGAGCACCCACTGACAGGTCGCAGTGGAGAAAAATCGAGAGAAAGTACCGGGCTGAGTTTGCAGGTGACCCAAGGAACATATGGTTTGGTTTAAGCGCGGATGGCATTAATCCTTTCGGGGAGCAGAGCAGCAATCACAGCACCTGGCCCGTGACTCTATGTATCTATAACCTTCCTCCTTGGCTGTGCATGAAGTGGAAGTTCATTATGATGCCAATACTCATCCAAGGCCCTAAGCAACCCGGCAATGACATTGATGTGTACCTAAGGCCATTAGTTGAAGAACTTTTACAGCTGTGGAATGGAAACGGTGTACGTGTGTGGGATGAGCACAGACAGGAGGAATTTGACCTCCATGCGTTGCTGTTTGTAACCATCAATGATTGGCCTGCTCTCAGTAACCTTTCAGGACAGACAAACAAGGGATACCACGCATGCACGCACTGTTTAGCTGACACCGAAAGTATATACCTGTACAAATGCAGGAAGAATGTGTACGTCGGGCATCGTCGATTTCTTCCGACCAACCATCAATGTCGAAAGAAAGGCAAGCATTTCAAAGGCGAGGCAGATCACCGGAAGAAGCCCGCCATGCGTACCGGTGATCACGTACTTACTATGGTCAATGATTTACACGTAATCTTTGGAAAGGGTCCCGGCGGACTATCTGTTCCGAATGACGCTGAGGGACGCGCTCTCATATGGAAGAACAAATCTATATTTTGGGACCTACCCTACTGGAAAGACCTAGAGGTCCGCTCTTCAATCGACGTGATGCACGTGACAAAGAACCTTTGCGTGAACCTTCTAGGCTTCTTGGGCGTGTATGGAAAGACAAAAGATACACCGGAGGCACGGGAGGACCTGCAACATTGGCACGAAAAAGACGGCATGCCTCCAAAGCAGTATGAAGGTCCTGCCAGCTACGCTCTTACCAAAGAAGAGAAGCAAATCTTCTTTGAATGCCTGCTCAGTATGAAGGTCCCGTCTGGCTTCTCGTCGAATATAAAGGGAATAATAAATATGGCAGAGAAAAAGTTCCAGAACCTAAAGTCTCATGACTGCCACGTGATTATGACGCAACTGCTTCCGGTTGCATTGAGGGGGCTTCTACCGGAAAATGTTCGATTAGCCATTGTGAAGCTATGTGCATTCCTCAATGCAATCTCTCAGAAGGTGATCGATCCAGAAATCATACCAAGGCTAAGGAGTGATGTGGCGCAATGTCTTGTCTGTTTCGAGCTGGTGTTCCCACCATCCTTCTTCAATATCATGACGCACGTCCTAGTTCATCTAGTGGACGAGATTGTCGTTCTAGGCCCCGTATTTCTACACAATATGTTCCCCTTTGAGAGGTTCATGGGAGTCCTAAAGAAATATGTCCGTAACCGCACTAGGCCAGAAGGAAGCATCTCCATGGGCCATCAAACAGAGGATGTCATTGAGTTTTGTGTTGACTTCATTCCTGACCTTAAGAAGATTTGTCTCCCTCAATCGCGGTATGAGGGGAGACTGACTGGAAAAGGCACGCTAGGAGGGGACTCAATAATATGCAGGGTCGGGCATTCTTGGCTCAAGCACACTACACAGTTCTACAGAACTCTACCTTGGTGACCCCGTATGTCGATGAACACAAGAACATTCTGCGCTCCAAACACCCGGAGCAGTGTGACGACTGGATTACATGTGAACACATCAGGACTTTCGGCAGTTGGTTGGAAACACGTCTCAGAGGTGATAACACTGTTTCTGATGAGCTGTACTCGTTGTCCAGGGGACCATCTTCGACTGTATTGACTTACAAAGGATACGAGATAAATGGGAATACATTTTACACGATCGCCCAAGATCAAAAGAGCACCAACCAAAACAGCGGTGTCCGATTTGATGCAGCAACCTAGAGGGGAAAGGACACATATTATGGTTACATAGTGGACATATGGGAACTTGACTACGGACATGATTTTAAGGTCCCTTTGTTTAAGTGCAAATGGGTCAATATGTCAGGAGGCGGGGTATAGGTAGAGCCACATTACGGAATGACAACAGTGGATCTGAACAATCTTGGGTACACAGACGAACCATTCGTCCTAGCCAATGATGTGGCGCAGGTTTTCTATGTGAAGGACATGTCTACCAAACCGAGAAAAAGAAAAGATAAGGAAGCGAATACATCATACGATGAGCCAAAGCGCCACATAGTTCTTTCAGGGAAAAGAGACATCGTGGGAGTGGACGGTAAGACAGACATGTCTGAAGATTATGAAAAGTTTCATGAAATTCCTCCTTTCAAAGTCAAGGCTGACCCAAGCACCCTGTTAAGCGATGAAGAATATCCATGGTTACGGTGCAATAAGCAAAGGACACAAGCGAAGAAAAAGTGAAGACAGATGAAGTCAGAAAGGGTTGAAAATTGATGATGTGGCTTTGAATGGTTCATTTTGAGCACACAAAAAGTCTGGAGTTGAAATAAAGTTCAAAAAAAATGAAATCCCTTTGTAATAGATGAGTTTTTGTCCGAAACCCTGATACTTCGAAAGAGATTGTCCATTTTGTACACGAAGTGCATCCAGTTTTTGTCATAACCCTCTCAACTTTTTAGCACATGCTATGTGGGTGAAATGATGCTATCATGCCAATTTTCAACCTCTTCAGAGTTCATTTGAAGTGCTTTTCAATTTCAGGGTCATTTAGCTCAAAAAAATCAGTAAATGCATGAAAAATAACAGATGAAGTCAGAAACGGTTGAAAATTGATGATGTGGCTTTGAATGGTTCATTTTGAGCACACAAAAAGTCTGGAGTTGAAATAAGTTCAAAAATATGAAATCCCTTTGTAACAGATGAGTTTTTGTCCGAAACCCTGATACTTCGAAAGAGATTGTCCATTTTGTACACGAAGTGCATCCAGTTTTTGCCTTAACCCTCACAACTTTTTAGCACATGCTATGTGGGTGAAATGATGATATCATGCCAATTTTCAACCTCTTTAGAGTTCATTTGAAGTGCTTTTCAATTTCAGGGTCATTTAGCTCAAAAAAATCAGTAAATGCATGAAAAATAACAGATGAAGTCAGAAAGGGTTGAAAATTGATGATGTGGCTTTGAATGGTTCATTTTGAGCACACAAAAAGTCTGGAGTTGAAATAAGTTCAAAAAAAATGAAATCCCCTTGTAACAGATGAGTTTTTGTCCGAAACCCTGATACCTCGAAAGAGATTGTCCATTTTGTACACGAAGTGCATCCAGTTTTTGTCGTAACCCTCTCAACTTTTTAGCACATGCTATGTGGGTGAAATGATGATATCATGCCAATTTTCAACCTCTTCAGAGTTCATTTGAAGTGCTTTTCAATTTCAGGGTCATTAGCTCAAAAAAATCAGTAAATGCATGAAAAATAACAGTGAAGTCAGAAAGGGTTGAAAATTGTGATGTGGCTTTGAATGGTTCATTTTGAGCACACAAAAAGTCTGGAGTTGAAATAAGTTCAAAAAAATGAAATCACCTTTGTAACAGAGAGTGTGTCCGAAACCCTGATACTTCGAAAGAGATTGTCCATTTTGTACATGAAGTGCATCCAGTTTTTGCCATAACCCTCTTAACTTTTTAGCACATGCTATGTGGGTGAAATGATGATATCATGCCAATTTTCAACCTCTTCAGAGTTCATTTGAAGTACTTTTCAATTTTAGGGTCATTTAGCTCAAAAAAAATCAGTAAATGCATGAAATATAACAGATGAACTCAGAAAGGGTTGAAAATTGATGATGTGGCTTTGAATGGTTCATTTTGAACACACAAAAAGTTTGGAGTTCAAATAAGTTCAAAAAAATGAAATCCCTTTGTAACAGATGAGTTTTCGTCCGAAACCCTAATACTTCGAAAGAGTTTGTCTATTTTGTACACGAAGTGCATCCAGTTTTTGCCGTAACCCTCTCAACTTTTATGAAACTCTAATAGCAAAAATAATAAACTAAAAGAATGAACTACAAAACATTAATGAAACTCTAATAGAAAAAAGAATGAACTAGAAAACTTTAATGAAACTCTAATAGCAAAAGGAATCAACTAAAATTTATGCAACTAAAATTAGCAAAGTATTTTCTGTTCAAAACATTAAAAGCAAAAAGAATTATCATAAATATTTTTTTGTTACAAACTAAAATAACAAAAACGTATTTTGAATATAATGATAAAACACAGTAATATTAAATAGCAGGAAAAAGAATCACTCAAAAATCTATTTTTATAGTAAAGTTAATCACAAACTAGTGATTCACACAAATTTCAAAGAATTCAAATTTAAACTATTCGAATTGGAAAACTAATGGCACTAACAGAAAGTTTATAATATTTATTACCTAAAAGCAAAAAGAATTAAAAAATAAAGCAAAAAACAAAAGAAAATAAATAAAGCAAAAAAACAAAAAAAAACTGGAAAAAAACAGAAGAAAAAAAATGCCACCTACTAGGCTACCACGGCCTGAATACGACTAGAAACCCAACCACGGGCCAGGATTCAGTCCCGCAGAAGGCCCAGTAGGCCCACAGGCAGCGGTGAGTCAGGTTAGTCCCGTAAGCCTGCATTTGAGAGGAGCTCGAGAGGGCAGCGGCAGTGGGGTTTATAAACCACTCCGCGCCCCTCTCAACTAGCGAGGTGGGACTAAACTTTTGGCCGCGGGCAGCACAAGGCCTTTGGTCCCGGTTGGTGACACCAAACCGGGACTAAAGGGGTGCATTGGTACCGGTTCGTGGCACGAACCGGGACCAATGCCCCCTTTAGTGCCGGTTGGTGGCACCAACCGGTACCAAAGGTCTCTGTTTCCCGCCCTTTGGGCTGCTGAAAAGAGACCTTTGGTCCCGGTTGGTGGCACAAACCGGGACTAAAGGGTGCATTGGTCCCGGTTGGTGCCACGAACTAGGACCAATGCTTAGTGTATATAAGCAGCACTTGTGAAAATTTCCATTCAGTTCTTCGATCCCGCGCTCCCCGAGCCCGCCGTCCTCGTCCCCGTCGCCGCGTGCCGCCCCAAGCCCGCCGTCCTTGTCCCCATCGCCGCGTGCCGCCCCGAGCCCGCCGTCCTCGTTGCCGGCCTCGAGCCATCGCCGCCCCCCAGTTGAGCAACCCCCTGTGGCCCTGGTCCCCCCTGCTCCCCGTTTTCGCGTGCCCCCGAGCTCGGCCTTTCTCTGCCACTGCTCCATGGTCGCCGCCGGCCCCGATGCATTGAAGAGCAGCAGCAACGCCGTGCAGGAGAGGAGAAGGAGTGGACAGTGAAGAGCAGCAGCAGCCCCCCCCCCTTCTGAATTTTCTGAAAAAAAATTCTGAATTTTTTTACAATGATGAACAGTGCATAGAAGGTGTTTGATGAAATGCTAGATGGGTTTGGTCATTTTTAAAATTTCTGAATTTTTTTGTGGTGAGGTACTGATGCAAGACAAAGGTGATGGCAAAATTTCAGAATTTTTGGAGTGGTTTAGAATAGGTTTTCAGCAAGGAATTTGAATCTGGTTCAAATTTCATTTGAACAAAATTTGAACTATGGATCAGAAGGTTTTTGGTGAAATGGAGTGTGGGTACTGTCATGAAGTTGGAGTAATTTTTTCAAAAAAATTTAGTAAGGAAAAAATAGGGTTGTAGTTCAATGCCAAGATTGGACCAAAATTGAAAAATGGAAGTTGTGCTCAAAAGTTTCAAATGACCAAAGTGGGTTTTTGCATAAAAATGATCTATAGGCATCAGAGGACTTCTCAAAAAATTTGTGGCATTTGAAAAGAATTATTTGAAATAGTTCTAGTGCAACAGGGTCATTCTAGAGTTTGAAAATACTAATAAAAGAATTTTTTGAGGCCAAATCATTATAAAAATAATTACTACTGATGTGTTTGTTCATAGCATTTTTTTCAATGTATGTATGTATGTATGGATGGATATAGAAAATGTTCATATATGATGTTTTTTTTGTTCATAGCAATTTTTTTCCATGTATGTATGTATGTATGTATTTTTTTTAGATGTGCTATGTTTTTTCAGATGAGATGAAATGAGATGAGATGTCCATTTGTTGTATAAACATAACCCCGATTACTTCAATTCCCCTCGGGCTTATATTTTTGTGAGCATAGAAATTTTTGTAACTTGTATGTGTTTGATCACCGCGGACTTATATACTTGATTGGACTATGGAGTGCATATTTAGTCGAGTCCAACATCAATATTTGTGAATGATTTCATATTGTTGGGCACCGCGGATAGTTGTGAGAGGAGTTTTTCCTTTGATTTTGAGGCATGTGATCTAGATAATGTCCAATGCCTCATATCGCGAACATAGTTATATTGGACAATTGATCTTCATATAAATGAAGCATAAAAGTTTAGCAAACAGTTTGGCAATCACTTAGAAATTTTCATGTTGTAGGAGTACATGTAAAAAAAATCAGACTTGTTCATTCACTTAGAAATTTTCATGTTGTTCATTGACTTAGACATGAGGGGGGACGTCGATCAACCCCCTCTCACCCGACCAACTCTGGAGTCCACCCAAACCGGGACTGAAAAAGCATTGTCGAGGCCACCCCAAACCCTAGAAGAGTTGTCGAGGCCACCCAAATTTACCAAGTTAAAAGAGCGTTGTCGAGGACCATTTTCTGCACATCCAGAATGGCGTCATTTTGTTAAATCCCTTGTCGGTCCGGACGTCGGACATTCATGAGAGAGGCGGTCCGGTCCAAACCCTAGAAGCATTGTCGAGGCCACCCCAAACCCTAGAAGCGTTGCCTAGGCCACCCCAAATCCATCTGTCATGTTTGTATATTAATTGCCATGTTGTAATATTTGCAGAAACTATGGAGCACCGAGACATCGAAGCAGAACAGTTGTTGGGGGACATAATCCTCGGCGGAGGTGATGTCTTGTCGTATCTCAACGACACCGATGGTCTGGAAGGAGAGGGTGAAGCAGGCTCCGGTGATCGAACAATGGAGGTGGAAGGACATGATTATGATGGCTCCGGTGACGGAATGCCGGTGGAAGAAGGAGACCGTGATGACTGCTCCGGTGAGCGAACGGAGGAAGGAGCTGTTGCAAAGTCCGGCGAGGTATATATATTAATTAAGCCTGTGCTGACTAGCTAATTGATGCATTAATTGTTTTGGTATGTACACATATTAACTCTCTTCTTTCTTCTTTTCTAGCCCTCCGGATCGAGCCAAACTTCAGTAACGAGACGAGGCCCGAAGAAAAGGTTGCGCCAGGATGAAAGATTCACGGTCACAGCAATCAAGGGCGATGGCCAACCGATTGAACCCAGCCGGACAAAGGAAGCATTTTCTGCTCAGTGCGTGGTTCTTGTTAGGGACATGATCCCGATCAGCATCCATCAATGGAATAAGCCTAAGAGCGAAGAACCTCAAGTGTCTTTTGTTAACGATAGACAGAAAGATGATCTTTGGACCTCGCTGAAGGCAAATTTCACCCTACCGCCAGAGGAGGATCCGGATAAGCCAGTTATAGAGCCACTGGTCAAGGCTCATGCTCTTAAGAAGATGGCAGATCTATTCAGGAGGTGGAAGAATGAGTTGAAATCAACGTTTATCGATAAAGGGAAGACTCCAGAATTCATCGGCCGATTTGAGAAGACAAGAGATCACTGGCCCGCATTTGTGGCCCACAAGACATCGCAGAAGAGTAAGAAGGTGTCAGCGACAAACAAGAAAAATGCTGCAAAGAAGGAGCATCACCATCGCACGGGGTCAGGTGGCTACCTCAAAGCCCGGCCGTTGTGGGACAAGGCTGAGAAGGACCTGCTTGATAAAGGGGTCGAACCAGAGACATTGAACTGGCCAGACCGTTCAAGGACTTGGTTCTTCGGGGTTGGGGGAACCTTGGACCCTGAAACAGGGAAGTGCCGTTGGACGAATGAGCAACTTGAAATACCCATCAAGAAGCTTCAGAAGTATATCGCCGCAGTGCAGCAAGGGACGTTCGTTCCCGACAGAGAGAACGACGAGCTCACACAGGCCCTCGGGAATCCTGAGCACCCAGGACGAACACGAGGCACGGCAGGCTCCGTTGCGTGGAAGGTTGCGTTTCCCGGCGCAGGCGGTTACAAAACCCGGGAGAGGAGGAGGAAAGTGGAGCAGACCGAACTGCAGAAGCTGAATGCAAGGGTACGAGCGCTAGAGGAACAAGCACTACTAGTTCAGAGCCAGCGACCTGCCGGAGCTACCCCAGAAGCTACCCCACAATCTCAGCGGAGAAGCAGCGTGGCTTCCACCGAGCTCCTTCAGCAGCCTGACTGCACGGCTCCCAGCTACCCCGTGGATGCTATCACGGAGGCTCAAGATTGCCACCTTATGACGCAATGGTAGCACCTCAAAGTCAAGGCTGCTGTCGGCTCTGTTGCACCTCCTCAACCCTGCGCAACTTTTCACTGTCTTCCGATTCCACAAGGCTATGCTGTTGTGATGGTCGATGAAATAACGGAGGGATTTGAGGAGCTCGAGCTTGACCACCCTACCGGTGAAGGGGAGACTCAGCTGAGTCTTGCTCTGAAGACTCCATGTCTATGGCGGAAGGAGCTCATCAACCTTCCGAACTGGACGCCTCCGCCTCCTCCTCCGGCGAGTCAGGGCACTACGCCTCCTCCTCCTCTGGCGAGTGATCAGGGCAATCCGCCTCCTTCTCCGGCTGCTCCGGCGTGTGGCAGCACTCCGCCTCCTTCTCCGCCTGCGCCGGCGCGTCCGAGCTGCCCGCCTCCTTCTCCGCCTCGTCAGCAACAGCGGAAGATAGCCGCCGCCGCTCAGGCTGCTCCGGCGCGTCGTAGCACTTCACCTCTTTCTCCGCCTCGTAAGCAACGAAGGAAGACACCCGCAGCCGCTCCGGCTGCTCCGGCGTCTAGCAGTACAGCCAGAGGCGGGAGGCAATACATATTCGGTCCATCTCTCAAGCCTCTAGAGAAGTTACCATACGAAATGACCGAGGAGGAAAACGAGGAGATCTGTCAAGCCCAAGTGAAGGACTTTTTTGCAAAGAAAAATCCACCTCCGGAGGAGAAGATAGATCCGGTGAAATTGAAGCACACTTTGAAGAACCTGAAGCGACCACCACCGCCTCCGCCGGATGACAACCATGTCCGCGTTGTTAAAAAGGTAGTGGAAGGAGCGCGCCGGTCGGGAACTACTTCAAGTGACAAAAGGTTACAAGAACGAAGAAGTGGGAACAAAATTCCCCATCTCGGCGAACAGGCAAACCAATCGTGCCCCCCGCTCAAGGTGTCTAGCGATATCGTCGCAAATCTGCCGGGGATGCTACCCGGTACCAATCCTGGTGATTACCTGCCCGACGATGCACATTTTGATACAATGGAGGTGGATGAACACAAATACCGGTACGGGAAGCCTCTCGTCAGACCTGGTGATCCTCCTCTAACAACGATGATGCGAAGATTCCATAAGTGGTACATGGACACCTGCAAGTCTGGGAAGGATATATTGACGCTAAGAGTTAAAGAGGAGCACGACCTCGTTGGAATTGATCTGTTGTCTGTTCCATTTGAGGAGTTCTTCCAGTTTTTCAATCAAAAGGACCTCGATAAAATAATCATCACTTGCTACTGTCTGTAAGTACTATACTTCTGTAATTAAGTCTCTATATATAGCTCAGCTCTTTCATTGCATGTATATATAATTAACCTCACTATATTATGCAGATTGAAGATCGTCGAATGCAGAAATGCACAAATCTATGATATTGGGTTCATTAACACAAATCTCATAGATGAATGGACGGTTAAATATAATGAGAAAGAAACCGAGGCCAACTTGCTACAATCGTTGCTTAAAAATCAAAACAAAGATAAAATACTCTTTCCTTACAACTTCAAGTGGGTGTTACTGTCTTCTGCATATTCGGTTTCCCTTATTACTCGAGGTTATAGTAATGTAATTGATGAGTTATGCATGCGTGCGCAGCTTCCACTTTATTCTCCTAGAGATTAAGCTTGAGCAGGGACTAGTAACCGTCTTAGACTCAAGACGAAAATATCTCAAGGATTATGCGGCCATGACTGAAATGCTCCAGAAGTAAGTTCAATCGATCATTATCGCACCATATCGGCAACTTTGTTCATTTCCTGATATCAAGTAATTATTTTCTTTGTCTCGCAGGGTTTGGAAAGTGTTCACCGCAGAAGCTCCGGGACTGCCGAGGGAGCTGCGATTTACACACCCGAAAGTAAGTACTACTAGCTAGTTCCGCGCATCTCCCATTGATTCTAGCTAGTTTCATCAATACCATTTATAATGCTTGATTATCAGTTTGATTGACCTCTATTTCTCGTAAAGTGATTGTGGCAGGAAGCCGGGAATAATTTTTGTGGATACTACGTTTGCGAGTACATCTACAACGCGACGACCCCTAAGCGGTGCAACTCTGAAAAACAATATGAAGTGCGTAAGCAATAATATTCACAATTTTTTTTATTACCATCAATTGTGTTGATTTTCATTCATATATATGTATTGACCCCCTTCTTCAAATTAGATTTGGCAGATGCGGGATGAACTCCTACCACAAGATCGCATAAAAGCAATTCAAGAGGAATTGGCGGGATTCTTTCTTGACCACGTCATCAATTCAGCCGGAGAATACCATGTGGAACTTGACATCAGATGTTTGGGATTGTAAGAGATCTTATATTGTATATATGTAGCTAGTAGCATCGGATAGATATACGAAAACTTGTTGTTCGACCAATCTCTCGGAGAAGGAGGAGGTCGATCACTTCTCTCTGTATATGTTCATGACGATCTTGTGTCTTTAATGGTTTCCTTCATTTGCTTACTAGCTAGCGTGTCGAGTCCTCTCTATACGTATAGTACGTAGCGTCGACCAAGCACGGAGATAAGAGAGGACACTTCTCTCTATTAGCTAGCTAACACAATATATGAAACCCCTAAATTAACCCTACAAAACCCCCAACCACCCCCCCCCCTTAAAAAAAACAAAAACCCCAGCTCCTGAGCTGCTAACGCGTAGATGCTCTTTGGTCCCGGTTGGTAACACCAACCGGGACTAAAGGCCCTCTTGCCTGGGCTCGCCGCAGTGGCCACGTGGAGCCACATCTGTCCCGGTTCGTAAACGAACCGGGACTAAAGGTGTTGGGCTTTAGTCCCGACCCTTTAGTCCCGGTTCCAGAACCGGGACAAATGGGCCTCTAGAACCGGGACAAATGGGCCTTTTTCTACTGGTGGTAGTTGGTCGGTTAGCAAGATTCCATTACTGGGGACCAAGGTTACTTTTTTTGATTCGAATTTGTTTTGGGAGGGTCCGGGAAATCCGGTTTTCAAAATATTTCAGCAAATCCGGCTTCTTCGCCTGAAATTTTGAATTCAGATATTTCTTACGTCTAAATTTACTTAGTTTAACACAAGGCATACACGAAGCGCTTCCGATTAAATTGATCAAGCTGCCTTCCTTACCTATCGAAGATCACTAGTTTGACTCGTTGCTGCGGGAATCAATATTTTTTTATAAGCGTTGAATAAAGCAAAAAGTTTATTTCGCAGTGGAGAGAATTGAAATTGCGACGTGATGCTGGCAGGTTGCACACCCTACAACTGGATAATGTATGCATATGATGCATATTTGACACTGTTTCTGTCGTTTAATTTCAAAAGAATTGAGCGGTAACAAAGTTTTCAGGGACCACTGAAATTTTTGGTTTCCGGTCTGTTACCAGAATTTTGGTCGAAAAAAAACCTCTTGGGCACACCGTCAAAATTGCAATAACCACAAGTTATCGAATTCCATGTCAAAAGTGGCAACATATTTAGATTCCTCGGGAACCCCTGCCCTATATCACTATTCAATATTCATTTCCTTACTCTGGGAAGGAGAACAAGTCTTGTGATCATAATTATCTTGATTGTGATACTTCCCAACTAAACATGGAGAGACATGCCCAATATATTTTCAGCCAACGAATTGGACCGGCAGCGTTGCCCATATTTTGGTGAATAGTTTTCAGTTTGGCTTGAGCGGCACACTGGTTCGCCCATGCATTTGACCACTTCGGCCCATGATTGATATGCAAACCTAACAGAGAGTTTAATTAGCAAATGTTTCCTTCCCGGCACGTCGGCTTGCATGCACATGGCGCAATAATGTGGGTGCCAAATCTAGTACTGGTCCATATTAATCCTAACAGATGTTCTGAATCAACCAATATGTACCGTGCAGCCAAGAATCACTTATGTGGACTATGCATAATTGTATTGCATATGCGACCGGGATTTAAAGTTTCACCAAAACTTTGGAAACTTTGGGGGCAACAATTTTTTTCTCATTTGGTTAGATAATTTCAGTTGTACATAAATTCAAGGTAAGTTCAAAGACAAGTTTTTCAAACAATATATTTCCAGCCCACTGGCAGAACTGCTATCCAAAACTGGAAGAATCTTCCACTCATTTTGCCCTCTAATGCTGGTACACAATCACACACAAAATTCAGGCACGTATACAAAATGTAGTCTCTGATCCAAATTAACTAACGCTACCTTAGGTCAACTTTAGTACAAAGTTGTACTAAAATAGCATTAATTGATATGGATCGGAGGGAGTACGAAGAAAAGTTTGTTTGTCAATTTAAATGGTTATTCTCGGTGCTTGACTCATATTGTGAAGCTAGTCTATAAATTATTTTTTAAAATCAATCGATTTTTGAGAGTTCGCCAAAGTGAAGGAAGGAGAAGGAAGGGGCTCACCGGAGGGCTACCCCATTATATATCTTAGGGTTTAGGATGGGGGCGGTGGTGGACGACGGTGGTAGGGCTACGCCAGAGAAAAAACTTGACACGAGGGGGGGGAGGGGGGGCTAGAGGGATAGCCGGGGGCGGCGGTGGGGGGCGGTTCAGGGGAGGGCAAGGCAGGCGCTGGAGCGACACGGCCGCGGGTGGCGGAGGCCGGCGGCCCGTGCGGCGGCCTACTGAGGAAGAAGGAGAAGGGTTAGGCGCCGTATGATAGATCTTTATCCAACAGTCTGAAACGGTTGACTGACCCAAATATAAAAGTCAGGCAACTTGCATGTAACCATTTCCTTTTTGATTTTAGCAAATTAATGCGATAATGTGAGCATGAACCGGATGTACGCTCCATAGAATTTCCATGCGTATTGCCTTACTCCCGGCACTTACTCATGGAGTGAAGCTATAGGCACTTACTAACGGAGGAGTGAAGCTAGCTGCTCTATATATATGTGCCAACCACGCAAAAGAAGATGTACACCGCTTTCATCTTGGAAGAACAGAGCGCGATATGGCAGCCTCATGGCTCCTCAAACATCCTTGTCCACCAGCAAGGCCATGGGTAAGAACAAGGAATGGTACGGGTCTCCAGGTGACCAGCATCACTTACCGGTACGTACGTACATATGTACTTCACTTCAGGCGAATATATGATGAATTAAGTGTACGTAGGACTGTATAAATGCATGCAATTCAATAGATCGCTGGATTTTACGCAGGCGAACCACGTGCACTGGCCGGAGCGCCGCCGTTGCGGTTAAGCACGAGGAGGAGGGCACCGACGACGAGTGGCTGGCGTACCTGGAGCCGGCGAAGCTTGAGGTCTTCGACCAGCTGGAGCCCTGGGCAGAGGCGAACGTGGTGCCGCTCCTTAAGCCCTCGGAGGTTGCGTGGCAGCCGACGGACTTGCTGCCGGACCCGGCGTCGCTGGGCGCCGATGGCTTCCACGCGGCGTGCTGCGACATCCGGGAGCGCGCGGCCGGCCTGCCCGACGCGCACCTCGTGTGCCTCGTGGGCAACATGGTGACGGAGGAGGCGCTGCCGAGTTACCAGAGCATGGCGAACCGCTTCGAGGCCGTGCACGACCTCACCGGCTCCAGCGGCACCGCCTGGGCGCGCTGGACCCGCGGCTGGTCCGCCGAGGAGAACCGGCACGGCGACCTGCTCAACAGGTACCTCTACCTCTCCGGCCGCGTCGACATGCGGCAGGTCGAGAGGACCGTCCACAACCTCATCCGGTCCGGCATGGTCCTGAACGCCGCGCGGAGCCCCTACCACGGTTTCATCTACGTCGCCTTCCAGGAGCGCGCCACATTCATCTCCCACGGAAACACCGCGCGGCGTGCCAAGGAGCATGGTGACGTGGCGCTCGCCCGCATATGCGGCGCCATCGCCGCCGACGAGAAGCGGCACGAGTTGGCCTACACGCGCATCGTGGCGAAGCTCTTCGAGATCGACCCCGACGGCGCGGTGCGAGCCCTGGCCTACATGATGCGCCGTCGGATCGTCATGCCGGCGTCCCTCATGACCGACGGCCGCGACGGTGACCTCTTCGCGCACTACGGAGCTGTGGCGCACCAGGCCGGCATTTACACGGCCTCTGACTACCGTGGCATTCTGGAGCACCTGATAAAGCAGTGGGGAGTGGAGGAGCTGGTTGCCGCCGGGCTCTCAGACGAGGGGAGGCGTGCGCGGGACTACGTGTGCGCGCTCCCACTAAAGATCCGAAGGTTGGAGGAGAAGGCCCACGAACGTAGCCGCCAGAAGGCCCAGCCCACGACATCCATCCCATTTAGCTGGATCTTTGATAGGCCCGTCAACATCACCGTGGCCTAATCAATTTTTTATTACTTGCCTTAACTATCTTTAAATAAATTTTACTATGATTTTTTTTTTTGCCATTTCTCTATTCATCTATACTTTGCTATTGCCAAATGGCGCCCCCGAAAGTACTATATCATACTGTTGCATTAGTCGTGAGTTATGGTATTGTACTACAGTATTTTCATAAGTTGTTTTATTATCACATTCCGGAAATGGAAACATGGAGGTTGAAAGTTGTATTCATGTATGTTCCCTGTGACATCCAAAATTATATCTGAAAGTCATCCAAAACTAACTGCTATTAATAAGTGGTCATACATCCATCTTGCAAAACGAGTTTATCTCCTTTTTTTGTTCCTTAAGATGCAATTAGGGCGAGGAGCCATTTCCCACCATGTACCAACGTTGAAAGGGAATTTCAGGGATTCCCTCCTCTGTGTGCCTCTTTGACCTGTGAGGTGCAAGGAACCTCGGTGCCTCGGTGCCAACTTGAAGAGAGGTCAGGGTTAGGTTTCCGTAGTGGAGCATTGTTGATGGTTGCAACGATGCCAGCCTCTTGAATAAGTTTACATTGAGCTTTCCCATTTTGATGGTGGCGTCGATGGCTCACGAGCGTAGATTCGTGTCGTCCTTTCAAGACGATGAGGCTAGGGTTTCCATGGTATTTCCAGGCACCCGCGCAGACAATTTCCCACTGCAAGTTGGTCCTTTGGCCGCATCCCCTCACGTTGTTCCATCTTCGGTGCCAGCAATATGCTCGTGAGTTATAATGGAAGTCTGGCTTTTGAATTTCCCGCTCTTCCAATTATGATGACTTCTTTTTCCATGGCGTTGATCCGGCAAGACTGTGACCTTGATGACTTCCCATCAGCATCAACTTTAGGCTGGCTCCATTGATGGAGCGGCATGCAACCGGCCCGTTTGGGAGGAAGAAGAAGACCGGCCCACGGGTTGTGATGCAATTTTATTTATTCTCTCATGTTGTTTGCGCTAATAATTTACTTAATAGATCTAAGTGCTTTTATTGGTAAAAACATCCGTGGGCATACAGCATAAACTAGTAGTGAAAAGTAAGAATTTGGCAAAACAACTAAATTTTTGCTAAGCTTCACCTCAAATGTTAGATTATTAAAAAATTCACAAGCAAGTATATGTGAACAGAAACATAAGCAAAACCGTGAACATAAGTAGGAATCATTTGCATTTGTATTGTCTAGCGTCGTCGATAGGCGCCCGGAGACGTGTCTCCGGTGGATCTCGTGGGATTCGGTTGGTTTTGGTACTTGATGGATCTCGGTGGATCCAGTCTACGTTCATGGTCGTTCATGTGTCTACAGGGCGGTCCTTTCGATGTACGTTTCTTTTCATTGGCGTTGTTTTGTTCTGGTGCGTTCGTCGTGTAACACGATGATTTTCTGACTGTTCACTTCAATAAATTTACCCGCCTTTGATTTTTTTTTTAATTATCTGCCTTCGGTGAGAGAGGCAGATGGTGGTGACGTGACTTCGACTCGTTTCATTATCTGTAGTCGTCGTTACGTGATTTATTATAGTTTTTGTTATTTCTGATGTTTCTTATACTGTCACGACAAACGATCAATAAATCAAAAGTTTTTCTTGAAAAAAGAATCATTTGCATTTGTCTTGACTGAAATTGATGCTTCCCTGAGGACAACTCCAGCGCACGACCCCATCTATCCGGCCCTGTCCGTTTGGGGCAAAACGGACAAACCCCACGGCCCAGCGCGCGACGGTCTGGACCCATCTTGTTGGTTTAGTGTCCGGCCCGACCCATTTCCAGCGCAAACATGCGCCCGGTTTGGGTCCAGGCGGACAGCGAACGGACGCGTCTCTCGTCCGCATCGGGGCCGCGTGGCAGGCGGCCACCTACCTCCCACCGCCCAAATTAACTGCGCATGCGCGGTCGGCCCACCTGTCATCCGCCCAGGCGAGCGGTCGCCGTCCTTCTTAAATGGGAAGCCGTCGACCGGTCACAGTCCACGCTCCCACTCCAGTCCTGCAACCTCCTCGAAACCCGACACCCAAACCCTAGTTCTCCTCTCCCCTTCCTCGAGCTCGCCGGCCGCCGGCAACCATGGTGTGGTGGAGCACCGGCCACAAGGGGGCGCACGACCACGAAGTTGGTTCGTCCTCCAGTCGCCGCCGCGCTGCCAGCTCAGAGCCTGCACCACCCCCACGGAGGGCCCCCGCACCGCCCGCATTCGCCATCGCCCCTCCGGCCGCCTCGGCGTGCGACCGGCAGTACGTCCACGCGGATGTTTGCCGGCGGTATTGGGAAACAGGGACACCACTCCCCTAGAGCGACGTTCACCTGCCCAATAACTAGCATCCCACCGCAGCGACGAGGCGGGCGTGCCCGGGTGCCCTCATATCCGCCCCATATTTGGGCTGGATATGGGGGGTGCCGGTCAGCCCGGGCGTTTGAGGGGCCCGTCCGGGTTTAAATTTCGTGACCGGGTAGCGACCCGGCGGCATGCCCGGGCATTTGAGACGGGTTTGAGGGGTCCGGTTGTGGATGCTCTTACCTAGTTCGGTTGGAGCTCGGACTGTATATGTGACGCTCCCAGATCAATCGTGCACTAATCATACACGCAAATGCACACGATCAAGCCTAAGGACTCACGGGAAGATATCACAACACAACTCTAAAACATAAATAAAGTCATACAAGCTTTATATTACAAGCCAGGGGCCTCGAGGGCTCGAATACATAAGCTTGCGTACAAGCGTCAGCGGAAGCATCAGATATCTGAGTACAGATGTAAAAGAAAACACAGAAAAGCCCTTAGAAGGCGGGACAAAAGAAAACACTACAATCGAAAGGCGTAGGCCTCCTGCCTGGGACCCTCCGAACCTACTCCTGGTCGTCAGTCAACTCGTAGAAGTATCAACCCTCGGGGTAGTAGCAGTAGCGATCGTCGGCGGGGGCAGCTATATCAGGGGCTCCGCTATCTAGTTGCATCAAAAGGGATATGGGGGAAAAAGAAAGCAAAGCAACCGTGAGTACTCATCCGAAGTACTCAGCAAGCAAGGATCTACACTACATATGCAACATTATCAAAGAGAGGCTGTATATGTGGACTGGGCTGCAGAAATGCCAGAATAGAGAGAAGGCCTAGTCCTATCGAAGACTAGCATCTTCAGAGGTCTTGCAGCATTAGAAGAGTGTAGATTAGTACCGTATAAAGTAGTAGTATCATTAAATCTCATCCTCACCCAGAGATGCTTTCTCGACTCCCTGCGAGAAAGCAATCCCAGAGCCATACAGTCATCAACCACGTCCTGAGATCCCTTCTTGACTCCCTGCGAGAAGAAATCCCAGAGCCATAGTATCCAATTCTAATTGTATCAATCGGGATACAACTCCGAGTGTCCGTTACCGAGGATCCAGCTATGCATAGATTAGTTCTTCCCTGCAGGGGTGCACCAACTTACCCACCACGCTCGCTTAACTCCGGCCGGACACACTTTCTGGGTCATGCCCGGCCTCGGCCAAACGACACACCGCAACCCTACCTAGAGCTCAGCAGAGAGGTCCCCGCCGGTCTACATCCTAAGCGCTCAGGGGTCTTGGCCATCGCCCTGTGCACTCCGGTTCGTTGCGCACACGGTGAAGCTAGGCACCAACACTACAGGAAGGAGCCGATCCGTCCGTGCCGCCATGCTGAACTGGACGTCCGACAGAGCTTTCGGCTGATGCATACGATGCAGAACGCCCATACTATGCCCACGTGGTGGTTAGTGCTATCGGGCCAAAGGCCCACTCAGATCATAAATCCAAACCGTTAGTACCTTGGGGGTACGGTAACGAGCAGAGACTCACGATCGATGTGACCCCGTCGCCCCGTCTCGAGAACTTCCGGCAAGGGCCAAGAATGCCCGGCCACGCCTCGTATTCTCACTCGGGCACCATCCAGGTCAACCCGTCTTCACATCACACACGGGTACCCCTTAGGGTCGACCCGCCTTCCAAGTAACAATAGTACAGTCCAAGTATCCGTGTGTCCATAACATCAAGGGAATCTGAGGTATCACCCTCGTTGGATTCCTACTCGATGTATCCGTCAAGGTGAACTCGGAGGATTCACCCTCGATGGGTTCACACTTGAGGTGTTGTACGATGGCGTCGTTATCGAAAGTGGTGAAGGAGGCGCCGGTGGCCACAGCGCCGTCCAGGCGGCCAGAGCGGCAGCCAGCGAGCAGCTGCAGCGGGGCGGAGCGGCGCGCTAGGGGGGAACGAGGAGGCGCGATGAACGGCGCCAAGGGGGAAGCGGGGGCCGCGAGCGAGCACCGCGGGTGCGGCCCGAACGCGGGTGCGCGCGGTGAGGGGCGAGCAGGTCGTGGCAGGCGCGGCGAAGGGGCGGTGAGCGCGAGGCGGGACGGCGGCTGCGGCGGCAGCGCAGCGCGAGCAGCAGCGACGAGTAGCTGGAGCAGGGAAGGCCACCGAGGACGCAGGCGAGCGCGGGATGCGGCGCGGGCGCGGGGCGTACGAGCGCGCGCGCACTTCGGCGCGGGCAGGCGCGAGCGGGCGCTGCGTAGGCAGGCGCATGGGGGCGCGGTCGGAGCGCGAGCAGGACGCGCAGGGGCGCGGCGGTGGCGAACGGGGACATAGGAAAGGAGGAGAGGAGAGGGGCGCGGCTCACCGAGCCCTGTAGTTGAGCAAAGCGGGCTCGGGGAGGAGTCATGGACGGCGAGGCGGCGCCGGCGACGAGGGCGAGGAGGCGGCGGCGGCGGGTGCTGGGGTCGGGCGCGGGGCAGCGTCGTGCCCCGATCTGGATCGGGAAGGGGGGGTCGAGTGGGAGGGTTAGGGTTTCGGGGTCCAGGGGGGCATGCCATATAGGCCAGGGGATGGACCGGCCGGCTGGGCTGTGGCCCAGTTGGGCCGAATTGCCGTGGGGTCTTTTGTTTTGTTTTTATTTGTTTTATTTCCTTTTGTCTTTTTCTTTTTATTTATTCTTATTTTCTGTTTTGCAAATAGCTAGGCCACAAAATGATTTTTACTAAATAAGTGACCTAGTCCAAAATTTGCAGTGCATAATACCCTAACTTCAAAAACTAGTTTGGGCAAAACATAATTTCATATTTAATTTATATTAAATAAAAGGTTAATAAATATTGTCTTTAGTCACTGTTTGAGGATGTTTGAGTCGCTTACCCAATTCCAATAATGTTGGTTTCAATTTTAGAATTGTCTCTGATTTACTTGCTATTTAATGAGTAATTTAGTTTCTGATTTGAGCAACTTTTATTTTCCACTTTCAGTTTGAATTTCCATTTGAATTTGAATTTGAAAAGAGATATGATACTAATGATGATTATGCACCGCTGATCATGATGACATGGCATATTCAAAAGGGTGATTACTGTAGCTTAATACATGGGGTGTTACAAATCTCCTCCGCTAACAAGAATTCTCGTCCCGAGAATTAAGAGGTAGAAGGGAAAAGTTCGGGGTATTCCGCACGAAGATTATCCTCGGATTCCCAAGTGGCTTCATCTTCAGTATGATTTGACCACTGCACTTTGAGGAACTTGGTCGTCTTCTGACGGGTTCGACGTTCAGCTTCATCAAGGATGCGGATCGGATGCTCCCTATAAGATAGGTCATCTTGCAACTCGAGCATCTCGTGATCCACTGCGCGGTGCGGAGATTCCTTGAAGCAACAACGAAGTTGCGACACATGGAAGACATCGTGGATATGAGAGAATTGCGGCGGCAACTCCAATTTATTTGCCACCTGACCACGTCTTGCAACAATGAGGAAGGGACCAATGTAGCGTGGAGCTAACTTGCCCTTGATTCCAAAACGGTGAGTGCCCTTCATAGGAGTGACACGAAGGTAAACTTGATCACCAGTTTGATAAGTCAAACCCCATCGTTTGCGATCATAATTACTCTTCTGGCGGTCCTGAGCTGCCTTGAGATTTTCCCGAACAATACGAACTTGTTCTTCGGCGTGTTGAATAATATCCAGACCCACGAGCGGTCGTTCCCTAGTTTCTGACCAATTCAGAGGGGTTCGACACTTACGTCCATAAAGTACTTCGAAGGGGGCCATTTTCAAGCTGGCTTGATAGCTGTTGTTATAAGAGAACTCACCATACGGAAGAGATTCTTCCCACTTCTTGCCGAAAGAAATAACACAAGCTCGCAGCATGTCTTCAAGCACTTGATTGACTCGCTCAACTTGGCCTTGGGATTGGGGATGATAAGTTGAACTCCAGGTAATATGAGTACCCATAGCTCCTTGGAAACTTTCCCAGAACTTTGAGGTGAAAAGACCGCCACGGTCCGAATTGATCTCCTTCGGAATGCCGTGGAGTGAAACAATTCTGGAGATATATAACTCTGCTAACTGACTAGCAGTGATAGTCTCCTTGACAGGAAGAAAGTGTGCAACTTTAGAGAGTTGGTCGACGACGACAAGAATAGCATCGTAACCCTTCTGTGACCTGGGAAGTCTTGTAATGAAATCCATCTGAACCTTATCCCATTTCCATAAAGGAATAGGTAACGGTTGCAGAATTCCAGCAGGCTTCTGATGTTCTGCTTTAACGCGACGACACACATCACATTCAGCAACATAGTGAGCAATATCCTGCTTCATTCTAGACCACTAGTACCTTTGACGGAGATCACGATACATCTTGGTACTACCCGGATGAATAGACAGCGGGGTATCATGTGCCTCCTTCATGACCTGGTCAGTCATAAGCTCGAAGCGAGGTACGACAATGCGGTTTCTGAAATACAAGGTTCCTTCTTCAGACAGCGAGAAATCCCTGTACTTTTCTAGGTGAAGACTCTTCTTCATCAGATCAACTTCAGCATCTTTAGCTTGCGCATTCTTAACAGCTTTCTCAAGATCTGGTTGTATCACAAGGTTATTAAGAGAACCCTCTGGAACAATACGCAGATTCAGCTTGCACAGTTCTTCATAAAGACGAGGTTGAGCTTGCTTAACCATGAGGTTGTCGCAATAGGACTTGCGGCTTAAGGTATCAGCCATCATGTTAGCCTTGCCAGGGGTATAAGAAATACCCAAATCATAGTCCGCAATGGCCTCCATCCATCTTTGCTGACGGAGGTTTAGGGATGGCTGGGTGAACAAGTACTTCAGACTTTTATGATCCGTGTAGATCTCGCAACGATTACCGAGAAGGTAATGTCGCCACAACTGCAGTGAATAGATGACAGCAGCTAGCTCTAGATCGTGTACCAGATAATTCTCTTCATGTGGGCACAACTGTCGAGAGCCATAAGCAATCACTTTACGCTCTTGCATTAGGACACAGCCTAATCCTTCACGGGACGCGTCACAATAAATCACGAAGTCTTTGCGAGAATCTGGAGGAGCAAGTACTAGGGCAGATGTTAGCTTGTCTTTGAGTGTTTGAAAACTTTCCTGACATTTGTCTGTCCATTCAAACTTAACGCCCTTGTGAAGCAGGTCAGTCAGGGGCTTAGTAATCTTGGAAAAGTTCTCGACAAACCGACGGCAATAGCTTGCAAGGCCGAGAAAACTTCTCACTTGCTTGACGTTCTTCGGGGGAGTCCAGTCAAGAATAGCCTGAACTCGTTCTGGGTTAACAGCAATTCCATCCTTGGAAATCACATGACCAAGGTAGGTTACTTCAGAAAGCCATAATTCACATTTGGAGTATTTGGCGTACAACTGGTGCTGTCGGAGCCTTTCCAGTACAAGACGGAGGTGTTCAGCATGTTCTTCCTTATTCTTCGAATAAACTAGAATATCATCTAGATATACCAAGACGAACTTGTCGAGGTAATCCATGAAGATATAATTCATCAAGCGGGAAAACGTAGCTGGAGCATTTGTTAAGCCAAATGACATGACAGTGTACTCATAAGAGCCACAACGAGTAACAAATGCAGTCTTCGGAATATCCTCTTCGCGGACACGGATCTGATGATAACCTCAAGTCGAGTTTAGAAAACACCGATGATCCAGCAAGTTGATCATACAAATCATTGATCCGATGAAGCGGATATTTATTCTGAATTGTGGCTTGGTTAATGGGCCGATAATCCTGAACCAATCGGTTAGTTCCATCCTTCTTCTTAACGAAGAGTGAAGGTGCTCCCCAAGCACAGGAACTGGGGCGGATGAAACCTTTCTTAAGTGACGTGTCGATTTCTTCCTTAAGCTCGAGAAGGTGGTGCGGAGGCATCTTATAAGGACGCTTCGCAATAGGGGTAGTGCCAGGTTTCAAGTCAATGACAAACTCGACAGCTCTAGCAGGGGGTATTCCTGGAAGTTCCTTAGGAAAGACGTCTTGAAAATCATGAACAACTGGAACATTCTCGATGCCCTCAAGGGGTGAGGCATTCAATGCATTCAGAACATAAATCTGAGCTTTGGCGTCCTTAGCTATTCGGGCTGAGTATTTGACTGTCTGGCCAGAAGGGTGTGTGAGGCGGACTGTTTCAGTGGCACAGTCAATCAAAGCTTTATGAGGCTTCAACCAGTCCATACCCAGAATAATGTCTATGTTGGAGGTCTTGAGAGCAATGAGTGAAACGGGGAACATCAATCCTCCGATCACAATGTGGTTACCGTGGCTTACCATGGTAGTTTGCCAATTAGCCCCGGGTGACTGGATTACTAACGGAGTGGACATCTCCTCGAAAGGTATATCATGGCTTCGTGCAAAACTTTCGGACATGAAGGAGTGCGATGCCCCAGAATCAAAGAGGACTCGAGCTGAGATTGAATTCACTAGAAGGGTGCCCATCACAATTTTGGGGTCCTGTCGAGCTTCTTCCATGTTGACTTGGTTGACATGAACAAGTTGACTAGCAGGTAGTCTGGCGTTACGATTCCTGGAATGATGGGTCCGATGGCCCTTCCTACGACCAACAGGAGGACATGATGCATTCTGAGGCTAACCCTGATGACAGTTGAAAGCACGGTGCCCGGGCTGTCCACACTTGCGGCATAAACCATCATTATTGAGAGGAGCCTCAACATTGGATTGTCCACCCTGAATCGTTAGCTGTCTTGGCGGCGGAGGCAGACGAGGTGCAACATAAGACGGCCTTGGTGTTGGAGCAGGTCGGTGATGAACATTATGTGGGATCCAGACTCGACATTTGTGAGCAGGCTGACTCGAGGATGAGCCAGCTTCATGAGTGCGCTTGAGCGACTCCTGGTGTTTAGTCAGGGCAGTTTCAACTTGGAAAGATTTGCTGACAAGCGCTGTGAAGTCTGTGCAATCATGGACTGCAAGTGCGAGGTTTATGTCAGTACGCAGTCCTTCACGGAATTTATCCTGCTTGCGGGCGTCAGTGCAGACGTCATCTTTAGCATAGCGGGACAATTCGAGAAATTTCCTGTGATATTCATCCACAGTCATTGTGCTCTGTGTAAGTTTGCGGAATTCCTGCTTCTTCTGGTCCATCAGACCTTGAGGAATATACCGTGCACGAAAAGCTGACTGAAATTCCTGCCAAGTGGTTACTGTCTCTGCAGGCAACATACCCTTGTGGCTTTCCCACCATTGAGCAGCTGATCCCCTCAGATGATACGTCGCATAGGTGACGAAACTGTCAGGGATAACATTGGTCGATTTCATCTGAAAGGCAATGTCGCGGAGCCAATCATCAGCATCCATTGGATCAGTCGAGCTGCGAAAAGTGGACGGATTGAGGCGCACGAATTCTGGCAGAGTTATTGGAGCAGACTGTTGCTGAGCATTCAGGTTTGGAAATTGAGCCATTAGTCCGGTCATAAACTGCTGCATCATTGCAGCAATATAGGGTGGAGGTGGAGGATCGTCAGCCATCCTGCCAAATCAACAGGGGCAGTTTAGCAAGAAAACTGCATGTGTATGGAATGATTCATGAAGTAACACGCACAACAGAAGGAAGTGCAATAGATACTTCATCATATTCGCACCAGACATTCAAAGCCACACATAGCCTCGGTTACAATCCGGCATTACGACAGTTGAAAAGGGGAGGGCTAGACAACTAGGCAGCGCGCAGGCACGCGATATGGAAGTACACAATGAGACATAGAAAAGGCTACGTCAACGTCGGAGAAAACTGTTGGAGCGAGGAATATGCAAGTGTCAACACAGAGTGCCCTCGATAAAAGGATCCTGCAAGCAGAACCTGACTCGCAATCTTGAAGAAAGGAGGGGTAATTTCAGAACACCAGGTGGATGTGATCACGAGAACCTAATGTTGTAGTTAGTAAAATTTCAACCCAAATAGAAAAGAGATCAGAGTCCCAGAGTAAAGGTCGAGGAGTAAAAGATCCTAATACCACCCAATTGGCGACGTGGGCCCGTAAGCCACACATCCATGTTAGTAAATTAGTTTTGGACCACTAGACTCAACTTCGGCCAAGGAGTTGGAAAGGGGGTTCCTACAGTCAGTCGGCTCTGATACCAACTTGTGACGCCCCCGGCTCAATCGTGCACTAATCATACACGTAAATGCACACGATCAAGCCTAAGGACTCACGGGAAGATATCACAACACAACTCTAAAACATAAATAAAGTCATACAAGCTTTATATTACAAGCCAGGGGCCTCGAGGGCTCGAATACATAAGCTTTCGTACAAGCGTCAGCGGAAGCATCAGATATCTGAGTACAGATATAAAAGAAAACACAGAAAAGCCCTTAGAAGGCGGGGCAAAAGAAAACACTACGATCGAAAGGCGCAGGCCTCCTGCCTGGGACCCTCCGAACCTACTCCTGGTCGTCAGTCAACTCGTAGAAGTATCCACCCTCGGGGTAGTAGCAGTAGCGATCGTCGGCGGGGGCAGCTATCTCAGAGGCTCCGCTATCTGGTTGCATCAAAAGGGATATGGGGGAAAAAGAAAGCAAAGCAATCGTGAGTACTCATCCGAAGTACTCAGCAAGCAAGGATCTACACTACATATGCAACATTATCAAAGAGAGGCTGTATATGTGGACTGGGCTACAGAAATGCCAGAATAGAGAGAAGGCCTAGTCCTATCGAAGACTAGCATCTTCAGAGGTCTTGCAGCATTAGAAGAGTGTAGATTAGTACCGTATAAAGTAGTAGTATCATTAAATCTCATCCTCACCCAGAGATGCTTTCTCGACTCCCTGCGAGAAAGCAATCCCAGAGCCATACAGTCATCAACCTCGTCCTGAGATCCCTTCTCGACTCCCTGCGAGAAGTAATCCCAGAGCCATAGTATCCAATTCTAATTGTATCAATCGGGATACAACTCCGAGTGTCCGTTACCGAGGATCCGGCTATGCATAGATTAGTTCTTCCCTGCAGGGGTGCACCAACTTACCCACCACGCTCGCTTAACTCCGGCCGGACACACTTTCTGGGTCATGCCCGGCCTCGGCCAAACGACACACCGCAACCCTACCTAGAGCTCAGCAGAGAGGTCCCCGCCGGTCTACATCCTAAGCGCTCAGGGGTCTTGGCCATCGCCCTGTGCACTCCGGTTCGTTGCGCACACGGTGAAGCCAGGCACCAAAACTACAGGAAGGAGCCGGTCCGTCCGTGCCGCCATGCTGAACTGGACATCCGACAGAGCTTTCGGCTGATGCATACGATGCAGAACGCCCATACTATGCCCACGTGGTGGTTAGTGCTATCGGGCCAAAGGCCCACTCAGATCATAAATCCAAACCGTTAGTACCTTGGGGGTACGGTAACGAGCAGAGACTCACGATCGATGTGACCCCGTCGCCCCGTCTCGAGAACTTCCGGCAAGGGCCAAGAATGCCCGGCCACGCCTCGTATTCTCACTCGGGCACCATCCAGGTCAACCCGTCTTCACATCACACATGGGTACCCCTTAGGGTCGACCCGCCTTCCAAGTAACAATAGTACAGTCCAAGTATCCGTGTGTCCATAACATCAAGGGAATCTGAGGTATCACCCTCGTTGGATTCCTACTCGATGTATCCGTCAAGGTGAACTCGGAGGATTCACCCTCGATGGGTTCACACTTGAGGTGTTGTACGATGGCGTCATTATCGAAAGTGGTGAAGGAGGAATCACCCTCGATGACCACGACCGAATAGCTACTCTACAGAGTTAACATCAGAAGTGCTACACTAGGTATCACCCTCGGCACTCGATAGTAACGCTGCAGTGTCGTTACAACTAAGGGGGTGATGTGCGGTGCCGGGGCCTGTCTTCGATCCCGTTGATCGGGTCTTCTGTTAATCCAGCGGGGCAGTCGGGACAAGTGGGGTCATTAATAGGTCTCTACCCAGCCTATACTAGACAGTTTAGGATAAGCAGGTAAGGTTTCAATAGCAGATTACAATAAACAGGCTATGCATCAGAATAGGTTAAACAGTAGCAGCAGCAATTCTAATGCAAGCATGAGAGGGAAAGAATAGGCGATATCGGTATGCTCAAAAGGGGGGGGGGGTGCTTGCCTGGTTGCTCTGCGGCAAGGGCAAGGTCGTCAACGGTGTCGTCGGTCTCCGGAGCTGCGTCGGTACCGGAAACTGCGTCGGGGTCTAACGAGAGAGAAGAGGGGGAGAAAACAGTATAAATACACAGCAAACATGAGCAACACAATGTACGACATGACAATACGCAGAGCTAGGGGTGTTCTGACGCGGTGCCACACGATATAGGTGAGGAGGGCGAACATCCGGGAATGTTTTCCCGAAGTTCGGCATTTTCGGACAGAGGAAACGGAGGGGGAAGGTTGCATGTTCGTTTTGCTAGGGACGTGTGGCGGACGAACGGACCACGTATTCGGATTCGTCTCGAAATTCTGAGCAACTTTCATGTACAAAGTTTTTCGATTCGAACTACGGATTATTTTATAAGATTTCCTAAACTTTTTATTAATTTTTGGAATTTAATCATTTATTTAAATTCAACATTATCCGAAACAGTGTATGCTAACGTCAGCATGACATCAGCAGTCAACAGTGCAGTTGACCTAGTCAAACTGACGTGTGGGTCCCACCTGTTAGTGTCAGTTTAGTTTAATTCGGGTTTAGTTAATTTAATTACTGATTAATTAAACTAATTAATTAATTAGATTAACTCAATCAGAGTTCATTAACTTAATTAATTAATTAATTAATTAATATTATAATTATTTGTTTATTTTATTTTTATCTTTTATTTTAATTAAACGTTCTGGGCTGGGGGGCCCACATGTCATAGGCACCGGGGGGCAGGGCCCCTTTGTCGGTGGCCCATCGGGCCAGTGGATCGGGCGCTGGGCGCCGGGCACAGCCCGAGCGGGCGCATGCCCAGGGGGCGCTGGTGGCCACAGCGCCGTCCAAGCGGCCGGAGCGGCGGCCGGCGAGCAGCTGCAGCGGGGCGGAGCGGCACGCTAGGGGGGAACGAGGAGGCGCGGTGAACGGCACCAAGGGAGAAGCGGGGGCCGCAAGCGGGCGCCGCGGGTGCGGCCCGGACGCGGGTGCGCGCGGCGAGGGGCGAGAGGCGAGCAGGGCGTGGCGGGCGCGGCGAATGTGCGGTGAGCGCGAGGCGGGAAGGCGGCTGCGGCGGCAGCGCAGCGCAAGCAGCAGCGAGGAGTAGCTGGAGCAGGGGAGGCCACCGAGGACGCAGGCGAGTGCGGGACGCGGCGTGGGCGCGGGGCGTGCGAGCGCGCGCGCGCTTCGGCGCGGTGTAGGCAGGCGCATGGGGGCGCGGTCGCCGCGGTCGGAGCGCGAGCAGGACGCGCCCTGGCGAACGGGGACATGGGGAAAGGAGGAGAGGAGAGGGGCGCGGCTCATCGAGCCCTGTAGTTGAGCAAAGCGGGCTCGGGGAGGAGTCGTGGACAGCAAGGCGGCACCGGCGACGAGGGCGAGGCGGCGTCGGGAACTGGGGTCGGGCGCGGGGCAGCGCCGTGCCCCGATCTGGATCGGGATGGGGGGGTCGAGTGGGAGGGTTAGGGTTTTGGGGTCCAGGGGGGCAGGCCATATAGGCCAGGAGATGGGCCGGCCGGCTGGGCTGTGGCCCAGTTGGGCCGAATGGCCAAGGGGGTCTTTTGTTTTCTTTTTTATTTGTTTTATTTCCTTTTGTCTTTTTATTTATTCTTATTTTCTGTTTTGCAAATACCTAGGCCACAAAATGATTTTTACTAAATAAGTGACCTAGTCCAAACTTTGCAGTGCATTATACCCTAACTCCAAAAACTAGTTTGGGCAAAACATAATTTCATATTTAATTTAGATTAAATAAAAGGTTAATATATATTGTCTTTAGTCACTCTTTGAGGATGTTTGAGTCACTTACCCAATTTCAATAATGTTGGTTTCAATTTTAGAATTGTCTCTGATTTACTTGCTATTTAATGAACAATTTAGTTTCTGATTTGAGCAACTTTAATATCCACTTTCAGTTTGAATTTCCATTTGAATTTGAATTTGAATAGAGATATGATACTAATGATGATTAAGCACTGCTGATCATGATGACATGGCATATTCAAAAGGGTGATTACTGTAGCTTAATACATGGGGTGTTACAGTATATCACACCGAGAACTGAAGATTTGTTGTCGATTAAGACGCATAATGTAAAAGCTCGGAGACCAAAGACTCAAGTCATTTCGGTTGGCATTCTCATAGGACTCAGATTTGTAGATGCAGTCTTGTTCTTGTACTATGTAAACCATCATAAAATTGTTATTTTATATTTTCTTATATCATGATAAATGTTTATTATTCATGCTAGAATTGTATTAACCGGAAACTTGATACATGTGTGAATACATAGACAAAATACCGAGTCCCTAGTAAGCCTCTACTAGACTAGCTCGTTGATCAAAGATGGTTAAGTTTCCTAACCATAGACATGTGTTGTCATTTGATGAACGGGATCACATCATTAGGAGAATGATGTGATGGACAAGACCCATCCGTTAGCTTAGCATAATGATCGTTAAGTTTTATTGCTATTGCTTTCTTCATGATTTATACATATTCCTTTGACTATGAGATTATGCAACTCCCGAATACCGGAGGAACACCTTGTGTGCTATCAAACGTCACAACGTAACTGGGTGATTATAAAGATGCTCTATAGGTATCTCCGAAGGTGTTTGTTTGGTTGGCATAGATCGAGATTAGGATTTGTCACTCCAAGTATCGGAGAGGTATCTCTGGGCTCTCTCGGTAATGCACATCATGCTAAGCCTTGCAAGCAATGTGAATAATGAATTAGTTACCGGATGATGCATTACGGAACGAGTAAAGAGACTTGTCGGTAACGAGATTGAACTAGGTATGAAGATACCGACGATCGAATCTCGGGCAAGTAACATACCGATGACAGAGGGAATAACGTATGTTGTCATTACGGTTTGATCAATAAAGATCTTCCTAGAATATGTAGGAACCAATATGAGCATCCAGGTTCTGTTGTTGGTTATTGACCGGAGATGTGTCTCGGTCATGTCTACATAGTTCTCGAACCCGTAGGGTCCGCACGCTTAATGTTCGATGACGATTTGTATTATGAGTTATGTGTTTTGGTGACCGAAGATTGTTCGGAGTCCCGGATGAGATCACGGACATGACGAGGAGTCTTGAAATGGTCGAGAGGTAAAGATTGATATATTGGATGATAGTATTCGGACATGAGAATGGTTCCGGAGTGTTTCGGGTATTTTTCGGAGTACCAGGAGGTTACCGGAACCCCCCGGGGGACGAAATGGGCCTCATGGGCCATAGGGGAGAGGCAAGGCAGGCCACAAGGAGGTGGCGCGCGCCCCCCCATGGGGAGTCCGAATTGGACAAGGGGGGGGGGGGGCGGCCCCCCTTCCCCCTCTCCCTCTCCTTCCCCGTTTCCCCCTCCGGAAGAAGGAAGGGGGAGGCCGAATTGGACATGGAGTCCCAGTCGGTTTCCTTCCCCCCATGGCGCGCCCCTTGGCCGGCCTCCTCCCTCTCCTCCTTTATATACGGGGGCAGTGGGGCACCCCAAAGCACATCAATTGTTCTTAGCCGTGTGCGGTGCCCCCTCCACAGTTTACTCCTCCGATCATATTGTCGTAGTGCTTAGGCGAAGCCCTGCGCGGATCACATCACCATCACCGTCACTATGCCGTCGTGCTGACGAAACTCTCCCTCGATACTTTGCTAGATCAAGAGTTCGAGGGACGTCATCGAGCTGAACGTGTGCAGAACTCGAAGGTGCCGTACGTTCGGTGCTTGATCAGCTGGATCGCGAAGACGTTCGATTACATCAACCGCGTTAAGCTAATGCTTCCGCTTTCGGTCTACGAGGGTACGTGGACACATTCTCCCCCTCTCGTTGCTATGCATCTCCTAGATAGATCTTGCGTGAGCGTAGGAATTTTTTTGAAATTGCATGCTACGTTCCCCAACAGTGGTATCCGAGCCAAGTCTACTAGCAGATGATATGCACGAGTAGAACACAAAGAGTTGTGCGCGATGATAGTCATACTGCTTACCACCAACGTCTTATTTTGATTCGGCGGTATTGTTGGATGAAGCGGCCCGGACCAACCTTACATGACCATATTCATGAGACCGGTTCCACCGACAGACATGCAACTTGTTTTGCATAAAGGTGGCTGGCGGGTGTCTGTTTCTCCAACTTTAGTTGAATCGAATTTGACTACGGCCGGTCCTTGTTGAAGGTTAAAATAGCAAACTTGACGAAACATCGTTGTGGTTTTGGATGCGTAGGTAAGAACGGTTCTTACTAGAAGCCCGTAGCAGCCACGTAAAACTTGCAACAACAAAGTAGAGGACGTCTAACTTGTTTTTGCAGGGCATGTTGTGATGTGATATGGTCAAGACATGATGTGATATACGTTATTGTATGAGATGATCATGTTTTGTAAAAGTTATCGGCAACTGGCAGGAGCCTTATGGTTGTCGCTTTATTGTATGAAATGCAATCGCCATGTAATTGCTTTACTTTATCACTATGCGTTAGCGATAGTTGTCGAAGCAATAGTTGGCGAGACGACAATGACGCTACGATGGAGATCAAGGTGTCAAGCCGGTGATGATGGGAATCATGACGGTGCTTTGGATATGGAGATCAAAGGCACAAGATGATGATGGCCATATCATGTCACATATTTTGATTGCATGTGATGTTTATCTTTTATGCATCTTATTTTGCTTAGTACGGCGATAGCATTATAAGATGATCCCTCACTAAAATTTCAAGGTATAAGTGTTCTCCCTGAGTATGCACCGTTGCGACAGTTCGTCGTGCCGAGACACCACGTGATGATCGGGTGTGATAAGCTCTATGCTCAAATACAACGGGTGCAAGACAGTTTTGCACATGCGAAATACTCGGGTTAAACTTGACGAGCCTAGCATGTACAGACATGGCCTCGGAACACTGGAGACCGAAAGGTCGAACGTGAATCATATAGTAGATATGATCAACATAGAGATGTTCACCATTGAAAACTACTCCATCTCACGTGATGATCGGACATGGTTTAGTTGATTTGGATCACGTGATCATTTAGATGACTCGAGGGATGTCTATCTAAGTGGGAGTTCTTAAGTAATATGATTAATTGAACTTAATTTATCATGAACTTAGTCCTGGTAGTATTTGCAAATTATGTTGTAGATCAATAGCTCGCGTATAGCTCCCCTGTTTTATTTTTGATATGTTCCTAGAGAAAACTAAGTTGAAAGATGATAGTAGCAATGATGCGGACTGGGTCCGTGATATGAGGAATATCCTCGTTGCTGCACAGAAGAATTATGTCCTTGATGCACCGCTAGGTGACAGACCAATTGCAAGAGCAGATGCAGACGTTATGAACGTTTGGCAAGCTCGATATGATGACTACTTGATAGTTTAGTGCACCATGCTTTACGGCTTAGAACCAGGACTTCAAAAATGTTTTGAATGCCACGGAGCATATGAGATGTTCCAAAGAGATGAAATTGGTATTTCAGACTCATGCCCGTGTCGAGAGGTATGAGACCTCTGACAAGTACTTTGCCTACAAAATGGAGGAGAATAGCTCAGCTAGTGAGCATGTGCTCAGAATGTCTGGGTACTACAATCGCTTGAATCAAGTGGGAGTTAATCTTCCAGATAAGATAGTGATTGACAGAGTTCTCTAGTCACTATCACCAAGTTACTAGAACTTCATGATGAACTATAATATGCAAGGGATGACGAAAACAATTTCCAAGATCTTCGTGATGCTGAAATCGGCGAAGATAGAAATCAGGAAATAGCATCAAGTGTTGATGGTTGACAAGACCACTAGTTTCAAGAAAAAGGGCGAGGGAAAGAAAGAGAACTTCAAGAAGAATGGCAAGCAAGTTGTCACTCCCGTGAAGAAGCCCAAACATGGACCTAAGCCTGAAACTGAGTGCTTCTACTGCAAAGGAAATGGTCACTGAAAGCGGAACTGCCCCAAATACTTGGCGGATAAGAAGGATGGCAAAGTGAATAAAGGTATATTTGATATACATGTTATTGATGTGTATTTTACTAGTGTTCATATTAGCCCCTGGGTATTTGATACCGGTTCAATTGCTAACATTAGTAACTCAAAACAGGAGTTGCAAAATGAACAGAGACTAGTTAATGACGAGGTGACGATGTGTGTTGGAAGTGATTCCAAGGTTGATAAGATCACCATCGCACACTCCCTCTACCTTCGGGATTAGTGTTGGACCTAAATAAATGTTATTTGGTGTTTGCGTTGAGCATGAATATGATTGGATCATGTTTATTGCGATACGGTTATTCATTTAAGTCAGAGAATAATTATTGTTCTGTTTACATGAATAAAACCTTCTATGGTCATACACTCAATATAAATGGTTTATTGAATCTCGATCGTAGTGATACACATATTCATAATATTGATGCCAAAAGATGCAAAGTTGATAATGATAGCGCAACATATTTGTGGCACTGCCGTTTAGGTCATATTGGTGTAAAGCGCATGAAGAAACTCCATGCAGATGGGTTTTTGGAATCACTTGATTATGAATCATTTGATACTTGCGAACCATGACTCATGGGCAAGATGACTAAAACTCCATTCTCCGGAACAATAGGGCAAGCCAATGACTTATTGGAAATAATACATACCGATGTATGCGGTCAGATGAGTGTTGAGGCTCGTGACGCGTATCGTTATTTTCTGACCTTCACAGATGATTTGAGCAGATATGGGTATATCTACTTGATGAAACATAAGTCTGAAACATTTGAAAAGTTCAAAGAATTTCAGAGTGAAGTAGAAAATCATCGTAACAAGAAAATAAAGTTTCTACGATCTGATCGCACAGGCAAATATTTGAGTTACGAGTTTGGCCTTCATTTAAAACAATGTGGAATAGTTTCACAACTCATGCCACCTGGAACACCACAGCATAATGGTGTGTCCGAACGTCGTAACCGTACTTTATTAGATATGGTGCGATCTATGATGTCTCTTATCGATTTACCACTATCGTTTTGGGGTTATGCATTAGAGACAGCTGCATTCACGTTAAATAGGGCACCATTTAAATCCGTTGAGACGACACCGTATGAACTATGGTTTGGCAAGAAATCTAAGCTGTCGTTTCTTAAAGTTTGGGGTTGCGATGCTTATGTGAAAAAGCTTCAACCTGATAAGCTCGAACCCAAATCGGAGAAGTACGTCTTCATAGGATACCCAAAAGAAACTGTTGGGTACACCTTCTACCACAGATCCGAAGGCAAGATCTTTGTTGCTAAGAATGGATCCTTTCTAGAGAAGGAGTTTCTCTCGAAAGAAGTGAGTGGGAGGAAAGTAGAACTTGATGAGGTAATTGTACCTTCTCTCGAATTGGAAAATAGTTCATTAGAGAAAACCGTCCCCGTGATGGCTACACCAACTAGAGAGGAAGCTAATGATAATGATCATGAAACTTCGGATCAATTTACTACAGAACCTCGTAGGTCAACCAGAACACGATCCGCACCAGAGTGGTACGGGAATCCTGTACTGGAAGTCATGTTATTAGAACAAGGCAAACCTACGATCTATGAAGAAGCTATGATGAGCCCAGATTCCGACAGATGGCTTGAGGCCATGAAATCTGAGATAGGATCCATGTATGAGAACAAAGTGTGGACTTTGGTGGATTTGCCCGATGATCGGCAAGCCATAGAAAATAAATGGATCTTCAAGAAGAAGACTGACGCTGACGGTAATGTTACTATCTACAAAGCTCGACTTGTTGCGAAAAGGTTTTCGACAAGTTCAAGGAGTTGACTACGATGAGACTTTCTCACCCGTAGCGATGCTTAAGTCTGTCCGAATCATGTTAGCAATTGCCACATTTTAATGATTATGAAATCTGGCAAATGGATATCAAAAACTGCATTCCTTAATGGATATTAAAGAAGAGTTGTATATGATGCAACCAGAAGGTTTTGTCAATCCTAAAGGTGCTAACAAAGTGTTCGAGCTCTAGCGATCCATCAATGGACTGGTGCAAGCATCTCGGAGTTGGAATATGCGCTTTGATAAGGTGATCAAAGCATATGGTTTTATACAGACTTATGGTGAAGCCTGTATTTACAAGAAAGTGAGTGAGAGCTCTGTAGCATTTCTGATATTATATGTGGATGACATATTATTGATTGGAAATGATATAGAATATCTGGATAGCATAAAAGGATACTTGAATAAGAATTTTTCAATGAAAGACCTCGGTGAAGCTACTTATATATTGGGCATTAAGATCTATAGGGATAGATCGAGACGCTTAATAGGACTTTCACAAAGCACATGCCTTGACAAGATTTTGAAGAAGTTCAAAATGGATCAGTCAAAGAAAGGGTTCTTGCCTGTGTTGCAAGGTGTGAAGTTGAGTAAGACTCAAAGCCCGACCACGGCAGAAGATAGAAAGAGAATGAAAGTCATTCCCTATGCCTCAGCCATAGGTTCTATAAAATATGCCATGCTGTGTATCAGACATATTGTGTGCCTTGCCATGAGTTTGGCAAGGGAGTACAATAGTGATCCAGGAGTAGATCACTGGATAGCGGTCAAAATTATCCTTAGTTACCTAAGAGGACTAAGGAAATATTTTTCGGTTATGGAGGTGATAAAGAGTTCATCGTAAAGAGTTACATCGATGCAAGCTTTGACACCGATTCAGATGACTCTGAGTCTCAATCTGGATACATATTGAAAGTGGGAGCAATTAGCTAGAGTAGCTCCGTGCAGAGCATTGTAGACATAGAAATTTGAAAAATACATACGGATCTGATTGTGGCAGACCCGTTGACTAAACTTCTCTCACAAGCAAAACATGATCACACCTTAGTACTCTTTGGGTGTTAATCACATAGCGATGTGAATTAGATTATTGAATCTAGTAAACCCTTTGGGTGTTGGTCACATGGCGATATGAACTATGGGTGTTAATCACATAAAGATGTGAACTATTGGTGTAAATCACATGGCAATGTGAACTAGATTATTGACTCTAGTGCAAGTGGGAGACTGAAAGAAATATGCCCTAGAGGCAATAATAAAATTGTTATTTTATATTTCTTTATATCATGATAAATGTTTACTATTCATGCTAGAATTGTATTAACCGAAAACTTGATACATGTGTGAATGCATAGACAAAATACCGAGTCCCTAGTAAGCCTCTACTAGACTAGCTCATTATTCAAAGATGGTTAAGTTTCCTCACCATAGACATGTGTTGTCATTTGATGAACGGGATCACATCATTATGAGAATGATGTGATGGACAAGACCCATCTGTTAGCTTAGCATAATAATCGTTAAGTTTTATTGCTATTGCTTTCTTCATGACTTATACATATTCCTTTGACTATGAGATTATGCAACTCCCGAATACCGGAGGAACACCTTGTGTGCTATTAAACGTCACAACGTAACTGGGTGATTATAAAGATGCTCTACAGGTATCTCCGAAGGTGTTTGTTGGGTTGGCATAGATCGAGATTAGGATTTTTCACTCCGAGTATCGGAGAGGTATCTCTGGGCCCTCTCGGTAATGCACATCATGATAAGCCTTGCAAGCAATATGACTAATGAGTTAGTTACGGGATGATGCATTACGGAACGGGTAAAGAGACTTGCCGGTAACGAGATTGAACTAGGTATGAAGATACCGATGATCAAATCTCGGGCGAGTAACATACCGATGACAGAGGGAATAACGTATGTTGTCATTACGGTTTGACCGATAAAGATCTTCGTAGAATATGTAGGAACCAATATGAGCATCCAGGTTCCGCTGTTGGTTATTGACCGGAGATGTGTCTTGGTCATGTCTACATAGTTCTCGAACCCGTAGGGTCCGCACGCTTAACGTTCGATGACGATTTGTATTATGAGTTATGTTTTTTGGTGACCGAAGATTGTTCAGAGTCCTGGATGAGATCACGGACATGACGAGGAGTCTCGAAATGGTCGAGAGGTAAAGATTGATATATTGGACGATAGTATTCGGACATCGGAATGGTTCCGGAGTGTTTTGGGTATTTTTCGGAGTTCCGGGAAGTTACCGGAACCCCCCGGGGGAAGAAATGGGCCTCATGGGCCGTAGGGGAGAGGCAAGGCAGGCCACAAGGAGGTGGCGCCCCCCCCCCCCCATGGGGAGTCCGAATTGGACAAGGGAAGGGGGCGCGGCCCCCCTTTCCTTCCCCTCTCCCTCTCCTTCCCCCTTTACCCCTCCAGAAGAAGGAAGGGGGAGGCCGAATTGGACATGGAGTCCAAGTCGGTTTCCTCCCCCCATGATGCGCCCCTTGGCCGGCCTCCTCCCTCTCCTCCTTTATATACGGGGGCAGGGGGCACCCCAAAGCACATCAATTGTTCTTAGTCGTGTGCGGTGCCCCCTCCACAGTTTACTCCTCCGGTCATATTGTCGTAGTGCTTAGGCGAAGCCCTGCACGGATCACATCACCATCACCATCACCACGCCGTCGTGCTAACGAAACTCTCCCTCGACACTTTGCTGGATCAAGAGTGCGAGGGACGTCATCGAGCTGAACGTGTGCAGAACTCGGAGGTGCCGTACGTTCGGTGCTTGATCGGTTGGATCGCGAAGACGTTCGACTACATCAACCGCGTTAAGCTAACGCTTCCGCTTTCGGTCTACGAGGGTACGTGGACACACTCTCCCCCTCTCGTTGTTATGCATCTCCTAGATAGATCTTGCGTGAGCGTAGGAAATTTGTTCCCCAACACGTACGCGGGTGCGCGGCATCACGCCGACACCGTCGCGACCACCACCTCCTCCCATGACAGAGGAGGAGGAGGCCCGGCTCATTCAACGTGTCTTGGAAGACTCCATGAACACGCACGATGAGCGCCAATGGGTGGGTCTGGACACCATGCTGGCCCTCTCTGCGGCCGGCGACGTGGCCGTACTGGAGCTGGAGATGATGGACGTGAAGGAGGAGGTGAAGGAGGAGGTGCTGGAGGAGCAGCCCGTCGCCGCGTTCCACCCGCGCCTGGTGGGCCAGCGGTGGAGCTGGTCGTGCACGTCCACGGACCTGGCCGACGCTGTGGGGGCCGGGTCTTGGTGCCCCACGCCGCCACAGTCACCGGAGCGCGAGCCGTCACCACGCGGGGAGGTGGTGCAGGCGCGTCCCACCTTCCAGGGACCACCGTCCCACCTCTGGCTGCCGCCGCCCTACATCGACCTCACTGGTGACGAGGACGACAACGGCGGTGCGTGAGACGGCGACGTGCACGGCATCGACGGACTGTCTTTTTTTTAGTTTTTATGTTAATTATGTTCTAAGCACTGTAAAGGTCGTGAAGACTATAATGTTTAATTATGTTTTAATCATTATGTTTGCGTATTATTTGACTTTTTTGGCATTTATTTAAGTTTTGCGTTTTTTTATATCATGTCCACCCCGGACATGATTTGGGGTGCGGCCGCACGTTGAACGCATCGACACGGCAACGGCCTAATCCGAACATGGGCTATCCATTGCCGTCCCAAACGAACAAAAGCAGACCGAAGCGAACATAATTTGGGGTCATGCGCTGAAGTTGACCTGATCACAGAAACGCATCATTCGAAACAAAAAGAAAAGCATTCCATCGCGATGCGGCACCGATTACAAGATTGAAAGTAGGCGCAAAAAGTGTACACGCACACGATCGCGGTGGACTTGTTAATTCTCCCCTCCCGGGGACGTGTATTGCTTCAGGAAGGATCGGCCGGAGACGTGGGGGTCGCACGTGGCAGCACCACCAGTCCAGTTCATTCAACACTCCCTTGACCAGCTGCCACACCGCCACAGCAGCGGACACTCATCGCAGCCCCAGCAAGCCACGCGTGCTTGCTCACTGCTCAGCTCGCAGACCCAGCCATGGCGACGCCGGCTCCCACCCCCACCTCGCCCGCCTCCATCCCGGCGTCCGGCGGCCGTGGCGGCTTCCTCGTCGCTCGCGCCCGGGTCGCCCCTGGCGCTGGCGGCCGATGGGCGGTCCGCGCCCAGCCGGCGGCGGCCGAGCTGGTGGAGCGGTCGGTGAACACCATCCGGTTCCTGGCCGTGGACGCCGTGGAGAAGGCCAAGTCCGGCCACCCGGGGCTCCCCATGGGCTGCGCGCCCCTGGGCCACGTCCTCTTCGACGAGTTCCTCCGCTTCAACCCCGCCAACCACGCCTGGTTCGACCGCGACCGCTTCGTGCTCTCCGCCGGCCACGGATGCATGCTCCACTACGCGCTGCTCCACCTCGCCGGATACCAAGGCGTCACGGTGAGCTCTCTCACATTTTGGTGACTGATCGTCAGAAAAACTCTGTATTTGTGCTCTGCCAAACTCTGTATGCGTGCTATGTCAAAAGTCTGAACTCTGAAGTTGTTTCATATCACACGACAAACATACTGTTTAACTAAATTTCTGATCCAAATTTTCATAGGAGGTTCATACCTTGCTTCCAGAGTAAGATAAAAGTTGAAATTTCAGGTGTAAATTCATGGGTGAAATCTGAAAAGAGATTTACCGTAATCTGCAATCACAGAATTTCAGTATACATGTAGATGTCGAATTCTGAAGTAAATTCATAACTCTTTATTTGTGCTATGTCCGGGAAACAAAAAATTGTTTGAGCCGTTGGAAATCATGTTTTGAGTCTCTAGTTACTCTTTTCTTTTAGTAACTGGGAGCAAATCCTATTGGGTAAGCAACTAAGCATGTTGGGAAAATGATGGGTGGTGCGATGAATTTCTCTGAACTCTTGACAAAAAAGAACAGTATGAACTCTGAAGTTGTTTCATATTTGTTGATGCAGATAGATGACCTGAAAGCTTTCCGTCAGTGGGGGAGCAGAACTCCTGGTCATCCAGAAAATTTTGAAACAGATGGTGTTGAAGTCACAACTGGTTTGCCCCTTGAACGTCTAGTGAACATTTTAAAGCTTCCTTACCCTGTGCACCTTTCTACTACAAAAACTCTGCTTGACTGAACTGTTCTGATGTGAACTGTTCTGATGTTTATGTAGGTCCTCTGGGGCAGGGCTTTGCAAACGCAGTTGGACTAGCACTTGCTGAGAAACACCTAGCTGCTCGTTTCAACAAGCCCGATTTAACTGTCGTGGACCATTACACGTAGGTTAATATTTACTTGCTAGACAAGATGTGATTACTAACCTAATGTGCATAGGGACAGGGGTAATACAATTCTGTCTCTTCATGGTCTCATAGGTATGTTATACTTGGGGATGGTTGTCAAATGGAAGGTGTTGCGAATGAGGCCGCCTCCCTTGCTGGCCACTGGGGTCTCGGAAAGTTGATTGCCTTCTATGATGACAATCATATATCAATCGATGGAAGTACGTCGATTGCTTTCACTGAAGATGTGCTTGCCCGATATGAGGCCCTAGGATGGCATACTATCTGGGTGCAGAATGGCAACACTGGCTATGATGACATCCGTGCAGCTATAAAAGAAGCAAAGGAAGTCAAAGATAAGCCAACTCTTATCAAGGTGATCATCAGACTAACAGTAATATTTCTTTTGTTTGTCAGTTTGATACAGTTTTATCAGACAAGTGGCAACTGGAAATGGTCTTGTATATGTAGGTAACTACTACAATTGGTTATGGATCTCCAAACAAGGCAAGCACACACAGTGTCCATGGGAGCGCTTTAGGTTCCAAAGAAGTAGAGGCAACCAGAAGAAATCTGTCCTGGGCTCATGAGCCTTTCCATGTGCCTGATGAGGTGAAAAGGTACAGTGTAGTTCTTCTAGAACTTAAGCTGCAGAGCATCACAGTACTTGCAACTAAATTGTTCTGTTATCAAGAAATTCAAACATGTAGTTGTTCCTTAGGCAGTTATTCTGGATGTTGTATGCTTCATACAATCTTGAACATGGTTTTTTCATTTCCGTTGTACATACATTCAAAATGGTACATACAAATTTTATGGTATAGTGGTGTCTGTTTCGAGGAAACAGTCTTGACAAGATAGCATACTACTGTTGGCGAATGCTGATGCAAATTCTCAGTTCTGAACCTTGTTGACAATTATTCTGCAGTGGGGAATTATTTTGTTCGGAACGGAGGCTCTACATTTCAGTTTTCAAATTATCGCATAGTAATATGGTATTGAATTGAACTTAGTTTGTTCTGCACCGAAGTTTAACTAAATAATCACTCCTTCCAGGCATTGGGCTCACCATCTTGACGAGGGTGCTTCACTTGAAGCTGAATGGAATGCAAGGTTTGCAGAATATGAAAAGAAATACCACCAGGAGGCTGTCGAGCTAAATAGCATAATATCAGGGAAGCTTCCGGCTGGATGGGAAGATGCTCTTCCTGTGAGTTCTGCTCTGAACCTTAAATGTCCTGTCTATGTAGTAATATTCATCAAGTGTCAGAATGATTTATAAGTCTGACTTTGTTCCCTTCTTTTTTCTGCAGAAATATACCCCTGAAAGTCCTGCTGATGCTACGAGGAACTTATCCCAACAGTGCTTGAATGCTCTTGCTAAAGTAATACCTGGATTTCTTGGAGGCAGTGCTGATCTTGCATCATCAAACATGACACTGCTAAAGATGTTTGGTGATTTCCAGAAGGACACCCCTGAAGAGCGAAACATCCGTTTTGGTGTCAGAGAGCACGCGATGGGCGCCATTTGCAATGGCATTGCTGTACACAGCCCTGGCCTGATACCTTACTGTTCGACATTCTTTGTGTTCACTGACTACATGAGAGCTCCTATACGCCTTTCGGCCCTGTCTGAATCAGGAGTGATCTTTGTGATGACTCATGATTCCATTGGGCTTGGAGAAGATGGGCCAACACATCAACCAGTTGAGCAGTTATTCAGCCTCCGAGCAATGCCGGGCATATTAATGCTCCGACCTGCTGATGGAACCGAGACTTCTGCGGCTTATAGGATCGCGGTTATCAACAGGAAGAGGCCCTCCATCCTTGCCCTCTCTCGGCAGAAGCTCCCACAGCTGGAAGGAACATCGGTTGAAGGCGTTGCCAAGGGAGGGTACGTCATTTCTGACGATTCCTCGGGCAGAAAACCTGACCTCATCCTCATGGGCACAGGCTCTGAGCTCGAGATCGCAGAAAAAGCAGCCAGTCAGTTGAGGAAGGAGGGGAAATCAGTACGGGTTGTCTCGCTTGTTTGCTGGGAATTGTTTGAGGAGCAGTCTGAGGAGTACAAGGAGAGTGTCCTACCAAGCAAGGTTACTTCCAGGATTAGCATCGAAGCTGGCGTCACACTGGGATGGGAGAAGTATATCGGACAGAAGGGCAAAGCAATCGGCATTGACCGTTTCGGTTCAAGTGCTCCTGCTGGAAGAATATACAAGGAGCTTGGTCTGACGGTGGAAAATCTGATTGCAACAGCCAAATCACTGTAAAGGGATCACTGTATTGCTCAACAGATGTATATGAAGGTTTGCTCCTATATCCTATATGCTATCTTAATAATCAATAAATGGCGGTCTCAAGGTTTGTTTGTTGCAGCTCGGGGAGCTTATTGAGGTGTAAATAGAGACAATGTCTGCCTAATAGGCCTAATAATTAAGCCAGTTTGTTTTTCCAACTCTGCTAAGTAGTAATAGACAGTTTGTATTATACTACTTCTCTGACCTATTATGAGTGTTGGCTAAGAAGAAAGAATGGCATAAAACGATCAAACACGTTGATTACCTCCATACAAGAGTACTAATATTGAAATATAAACCTAAGATCCAAGACCAAGACTTCTCTCACAATTGAATTGGCTTGTGTTTGAAACAAAAAGATTTCCCAAAAAGAAAAACAGAGAACTACAAGAAGAAAAACAGAGAATTACACAAGAAGTAGAATAAACTTGCAGCATTCTCTTTAGAAATTTCTGGCCTGTACATATAGTAAAACCCAGATGAGGAACCACCACCATTACTAACGAACTAGATGATTTTTTTTTTCTTTCAAAAGGAAGAACTCCAAACTAATAATTATCCAAATTAAAATCTATCTCTCTGAGATTTGGTGTAATCCATATGGGGGCCGGACGGTTGGACCAAAGGTGAGGAGACACAAGTTCCTCGCTGCTTTTATCATCCAAGTTGAGAATTCCCATATCACGGCGGTTATTCTGAAGTCCCATTGTCCAATACTTGCAATCGTCCGTGAAGTAGGCATGGTTCGCCTTAAGAGACGGGTATTCTTCGGTACTAAGACAAAGCGACTGATTATGCCCAAGAAACAACGCATGGCCGCTCAAGCAACTGGTTCTCTCGAGTTCGTTCGCCGCGGCATCAACTTTATATACCCTAATTTTGCCGGTAATCCAAAACACAGATGACTGGGGCGTATCTCCTAAATCACAATCCCCAAATTTTCTCCAAACCTGCAGAAGATCACCCCATGGGGCTTGTATGATGTACATACTAAGACATCTATAAGTCATTGGTCCCTCCATAATGATCTTCATGGTGGCCACAGGGGCAGGGCTGGCAAGATCGAAGCCATGGATTTCTCCCTTTGAAGTGACCGCAAGCATGAGGCCATGCTTGTACATGCAGTCGTCATAGGAGGTGTGTGGTGGCAGGCAGGTCCAGCTCTCGGCCCCTGCCCTTGCAAAGGAGAGCTGGCGAGATGGGTTGTGGATCAGCACCACAATGTGTCCTCCTCCTCCTCCTCCTCCTGCTGCTGCTGCTGAGGAGGATGAGGATGCACCGTCATCGGAAAGAGAAAACACAAAAGCCTTGTGATGGAGTTGGTGGCGCAGCTCGCTAAGAGCAAGGTTTGCTGGCAGAGCGAGAACAGTATGTCTAGTGTGGCTCGAGTATCTGTACATGCGGAGGACGCCGGAGTCGTCGTAGACGGGGCTCACCTGCCGGATGGTGATCACCGAAGGGAGGGCGATCTGTTGACCGGTGATGGGATTGAGAAGGTGCATCTCGGACCTGTCGTCAACCGTAACCAGCAGGCCTTGAGGGGAGGACCCGATCAGAGACCTGGTGCAGATGGGCGGGTCCGGGAGGGTCAGCCTGTAGGCCTTCTTCTCCGCGAGGCTGTAGAGACGCGCGGTGCTCTCGCCGTCGGACTCGGAGGTGTAGAGCAGACATGGTGTCTGGGACTGGCTGTACAGCCCGTGGTTGCGCAGGGTTTCGTAGGCGGAGCGCCAGGAGGAGCATACTGAGCCAGCACGCACCAGGTCTGGGATTTCAAACGCGGCGAAGATGGCCATCAGGATGTCCTGCGGCAGATTCGGCGTCGTCTGGATCCCACCGTCCTCCATCTCCATGGCGACTAAGACGTACGAACAGCTAGTAAAGCTTTGATTGACGGAGAACGGCACGAGATTGCAGCCGAGCCGAGGGTGAAGCAGCAAATAGATCTGAATCCAGCAGAAACCACGCCTCGAATTCTGGATTGCTGGGAACTCGTGTACGCTGCAGCAGACATAAAAGCCGATCCCGGCGGAGTCCTCCTCCTATTAAGCTCTATTTTTATTTTTATTTTTTTTAGAATCCGCTGAGGTATTTCCTGTTTGCAGCTTGGCCAGCCCACCGGACGCGCAGTCGGCTCAGGTAGATCCTGGCCCTGACGCGCGACGTGAGAATCCCAAAAAAGGAGCGACCGTGAGAGGAATCAAACTCACCACCTCGCGCTGCTTTTTTTTTTTTTCGTTCAATCATGGTAGTACAACTAAAACTAGAAATTTAAAAAAATTATATGCAGATCCGTAGACCACCTAGCGACGACTGCCAGCACTGAAGCGAGCCGAATGCGTGCCGCCGTCATCGACCTCCCTCGCCGGAGCCGGTCAAACCTTATTATAGTAGACAGTCATGAAGTCGTCGTGCTAAGGCCCCATAGGATCAACACACCAGAACAACAATCATCACCGATGAAGAGTAGCTTAAATCGGAAGGATCCAAGCGAAAGACACACGAACGTAGGCGAATAACGACCAAATTCGAGCAGATCTGCCGAAGACAGATCCAACGGAGAAATACATCCACACGCCCACTGGAACGGGGGCTAGGCGGGGAGAACCTTACTCCATATTCAGGGAGCCGCCGTTGTCTCGCCTTTGTGAGCAGGACACAAACCCTAAAGAAAACTCAAAGATACATAAAAAAGCGGAGCCCTCCCACCGGCAAAGGCCGGAATCCACCACGCCCTATGCCCCTAAGGCCATCGGAGACGAGGCAGATCGGCGGTGTGAGGCAGAGAAACCCTAACTGATGTGGAGCGAACCTCGAGATGAGGGTCGATCCTTTGTCGGCCCGATCTTTCACTGAGACAACACGCCAAAACAACACGCCAACCCCTCGATCTGAAGGAATAATGTGGACGAACTGTATAGGCTCAGCTTGTAATTTCCTACGCGTCGCGTCGCAAGAACTCACACGCCCGTAGAGATTTTTGACAAGAATTCTCTAAACTCAATAATGGCCGACGGCCGAAACACATAACGGTGTCTAATTCATCTTAACATAACCTTATCCCTCTATTACATGGCCGCACCATGCCTTTAAATAATCTGACTAAACCTGGCCTAAGGCCCCTCACGCAAGCACATATCCATACTAAGGAAAAAGAAACATAAAATAATAGAGTCCAATCCTTTTACATCTCAGATTGGATTTTCTAGCCAATTTTGCCTAATTAACCTTCAAACTATGATGCGCTATCTATCTTTGATTTGTTCTGGTGGGCCCCATCCTACTTCCTGCAAGGACAAACAGCTCCACACATTGAATCTTCTTGTCCTATAAGAGCATCCCCAATCGTTCGGCCCCCCAGCGCACCCGGCGATTGCGTTTTGGCCCATGCGCCAGCGGTTTTTTCGCCCTGGGGGCGATCCAGTTCCCAGCCGCGGCCCCAGGTTTCGGCCCCAGGCTTCGGCCCCAAGACGCACATAAATTCAAACTTGTCTTTTCCCGCTGCCAAAAAAAGGCCACAAGTTCGGCGATCAATGGCGACCTGCCACAAAGTTCGGCGATCACCATGCCACAGTTCGGCGATCAAACATACACGAAAGTTCGGCGTTCAAAAGGAAGGATGTGTAGACAAAGGAATGCATCAAACGACAGACTCCTCCGGCGTGGGACTGGCCGACGTCGGCGTGGCTTCTGTGCTCGGGCTGGTCGGCGTCGGCGTGGCTTCTATGCTGGGCGTCAGCGTGGCTTCATCTCTCGGGTTGGGCGTAGGTGTTGGGGTCGGCGTGGGCGTAGGTGTTGGGGTCGGCGTGGGCGTAGGCGCGGTGGTCGAAGGCATATGGTTCAAGATGAGGCCACGCTCCGCCAGGTACCACGCCTTGACCTGCTCGTCCATCGTCAACATGTCTGCCCCCATCAGGAACGCTAGGTCGGTGTTCCTCTTCTTCGCGGTGACGTTGGTCCGGAGTAGGTCGAGCTTCACGTCCTGCTTCGTCATCAACACCGACCACCGCACGTCGGATTTCTCCTCCCTCTTGGCGGTGTTGTTCTTGGCGTCGGCGATGCACTGCCCGATCGACGATTGCAGCCGCTCGGCAGCCGGTGCGGCGTCCTTCGCCGTCTTGGCTCTTTTGTTGCCGTCAGGGCGCCCATCCGCCGCCCCCGGGGCCGGCGCGTCCGGCTTGTACGTCTCCTTGGCCTTGGCGAGGGTGAGCTGGACATCCCTTCACTTCTCGCACGACTCGATCTGGGAGAACACGTGAAGAAACTTGAACTCTTGGTCGCTGCTGTCCTGGCGGTACATGGTGAATATCCGAACCATCTGCGCAGCCAAAGAACAAGTGTCGGCGATGTACACAGCGAAAGAAGTGAGCAGGCGGCTGGACATACCTGACCCTCGACATTGGCGCCGCTTTTCCGGGCGAGCCGTGATCTCCTCGATGATCCCATGCCATTTGTTGCAGGCCGTCTGGATGATCGCCCAATGGTTCGACATGGCCTTTTCGCCGCGCTGTGTGACGCCCCCGGCTTAATCGTGCACTAACCATACACGCAAATGCACACGATCAAGCCTAAGGACTCACTTGAAGATATCACAGCAGAACTCTAAAACATAAATAAAGTCATACAAGCTTTATATCACAAGCCAGGGCCTCAAGGGCTTGAATACATAGCTCGATGGCATACAAGCGTCAGCGGAAGCATCAGATATCTGAGTACAGATATTACAGAGAAACAGCTAAGCCTTTAAAGAGGCGGGGCAAAATAAAACACTACGATCGAAAGGCGCAGGCCTCCTGCCTTGGACCCTCTGATCCTACTCCTGGTCGTCGGCAAGCTCATAGTAGTAGCCACCCTCGTGGTATTAGTGGTAGTCGTCGGCGGGGGCAGCAGTCTCAGGGGCTCCGTCATCTGGTTGCATCAAGTGGAAATGGGAAAAAGAAAGCAAAGCAACCGTGAGTACTCATCCGAAGTAATCAACAAGCAAGGATATGCACTACATATGCAACATTTTCAAAGGAAGGCTGTATATGTGGACTGGGCTGCAGAAATGCCAGAATAGCGGGGGAAAGCCTAGTCCTATCGAAGACTAGCATCTTCATCAACTTCAGCAGTCTTACAGCATTAGAAGAGTGCAGATTAGCATAATGTAAAGTAGTAGTAGTGCCAAGTAACAGTCTCGCCCGGAGATCCTTCCTCGACTCCCTGCGAGAAAGCGATCCCGGAGTCACATAACCAGGTATCATCTCAAGTGATCTAGTTGTATCGATCGGAATACAACTCCGAGTGTCCGTTACCGTAGGACAGGCTATCGATAGATTGTTTCTTCCCTGCAGGGGTGCACCAACTTACCCACCATGCTCGATTAACTCTGGCCGGACACACTTTTCTGGGTCATGCCCGGCCTCGGCTAAACAATACGCCGCAACCCGACCTAGGCTTAATAGAGAGGTCAGCACGCCGGACTAAACCTATGCCCCAGGGGTCTTGGGCCATCGCCCCGGGAACTCCTGCACGTTGCGTGGGCGGCCGAAAGCAGACCTAGCAACCCCTTATACAAGCGCGGTTGCGTTCCAGTCCAATCCAGCGCCCACCGCTCCACGCTGACGTCTATTAAACTTTGGCTGATGTATACGACGCAGAACGCCCATACTATGCTCGCGTGATGGTTAGTGCTATCGGGCCAGAGGCCCCTCGGATCAAATATCCAAATCGTTAGTGGATTAAGGGCTTGCGGTAACGAGCAGAGACTCACGATCGATGTGACCCCGTCGCCCCGTCTCGAGGACTTGCTGCAAGGGCTAAGAATGCCCGGCCGCGCCTCGTAAAATATCTTACGGGTAACTATCCATCATTCGCGGGTACCCCTCAGGGCCGATCCGCCTTTATTAACATGGTTCAGTGTAATGCCTTAGTAACCTTAGTCATCGTGTGTTTAGCAACAAGGGGAACCCTGAGGAATCTCCCTCGATGGAATTCCCACCTGATGTTATCATCAAGGTGAACGAAGGAGGAATCACCCTCGAGGTCCACACTTGAGGAGTTGCACGACGGCGTCGTTTTCGGGGGTGATGTAGGAGGAATCACCCTCGCTGACCACGACCGATTAACTAGCCTACAAGGTTATCATCAGAAGTGCTGACGAGGTATCACCCTCGGCACTCGATAGTAACCCAGTAGTGTCGAGCAACTAAGGGGGAAGTGAGGTGCGGTGCCGGGGCCTGGTCTTCGATCCCGTTGATCGAGTCTTCTGAGAATCCAGCGGGCAGTCGGGATAAAGTGGGGGTCTCTGATGGGTCTCTACCCAGTCTATACTACACAGTTTAGGATAAGCAGGTAGGTAACAATAGCAGGTTACAATAAACAGGCTATGAAGCAGAAATAGGATAACAGTAACAGTAGCACTTCTAATGCAAGCATAAAAGAGAAGAGAGTAGGCGATATAGGCATGTTCAAAAAGGGGGTGCTTGCCTGGTTGCTCGGCGGCAAGGGCAAGGTCGTCAACAGTGTCGTCGGGCTCCTGAGCGGCGTCGGCCTCGGGAGCTACGTCGACGTCGGGGTCTACCGAGAGAGAAGAGGGGGAAGAAACAGGTAAATAGGCAGAAAACGATGCACCGCAAGCATGCCATGCCTAGGATGCAGTGCCGGGTTGCCTAAAGATGCACCTAGGTCATTTTAGTTATTTTAGGATTAACGCGGGATTTATTATCCGGTGAATATGCACTATTCATATACCGGAATCAGACTAAAAGTTACGGGTTCTCCTACGTAGGGGGTTCTGACATGAAAACAGACGACACGATCAAATTCGTCTCGTCGTTCTGAGCAACTTTCATGTATTAAGTTTTTCGATCCGAGCTACGGTTTAAAAGTTATGAATTTTCAAAAATTTAAACATTTCTGGAATTTATATAATATTAACAGAAATGGAATTATGACGTCAGCATGACAGGAAGATGATGTCAGCAGGTCAACTGGTCGGCTGACCAGGTCAAACCTGACTTGTGGGTCCAGTAGGACCCACATGTCAGTCTCTGTTAGTTTAACAGAGTTTAAATTAAACTTAGTAGGCTAATCAGAGGAGTGGGCCCCAGGTGTCAGTGAGTGATTAGGTTAATCTAATTATTTTTATTTATAAAACGTGTTAATTAAACTAAATAACAGAGGGGCCCACATGTCAGTGGCTGGGGCTGCCCAGTCAGCACGTTGACTGGGTCAACCCAGTCAACGGGGCCCCCCGGACCCACTGGTCAGCGACCCAGGGGCGGGACCCACCTTGCCACGTTGGCGTCGGCGCCGGAAACAGTTCCGGCGACCTCTCCAGCGGCGGAAGCTCGCCGGAGCGTGTCGGATTTCAACTACAGTGGGTAGTTTCACGCGCGCTTGGGCGCGTTCGAACGGGCGTTCGACGCCGCGTCCATCTAGACTAGTGCGAGACGCCGGGGACGACCGGAACGATGCCGGCGATGAGCCAAAGCGGCGCCGGAGTTCGGGCCTCGTCGGATTCGACGCTACACGACACGGGGAGGGGTGCTAGGGGTCTCGCTGGACTCGCACGAGCTCCAGGAGCTCGATGCTGGGTTCGGTTGCGCGTGACGGTGACGATGGTCACGGCAGCGAGCTCGTCGGCGGCCGCGGGTTCGGGCATACGCGGAGCGGCGAGCTACGGGCGCGGCAGGACAAGGGAGAAGAGGGAGTAGGTGACGGAGCTCACCGAGCGGCACGCCGAAGGCCCTCGAAAGCTTAGGAGCTGCAGAGGGAGTCGCCGGAGCCGAAGAAGACGGCGGCAACCGGAGATGGGGACGGAGGAATTCCGGCGCTGCGGTGCCTCCAAGCTTCAGCTGCGACCACCAAACGTCGAGGAAGACGACGACGAAGACGACAGACGCGTCGGCGAGGCGATGCGGTGGCTGGGGCCGCGGAGACGAGCGAGGCATGGCGGCGACCGCGTCGGGCGTCGATGGGGAACGAGGGGAAGAGGCGAGGAGGAAGGGGGAGAAGTGAGGGCGGCGTCCAGGGGGGAGGGATGGGCTCGGTCTTATCCCCGCCGAGCCCGTGGCGTCGCGGTGTCGGCAGCTTGCCGGTGCGAGCGCGCGCGTCCACGGCTGCGTCGACACGGGGAGGAGAGAGAGGAGGGAGACGAGGGGAGGCGGGCTGGGCCGCACTGTAGCCCATAGGCTTAAGTGCACAGTAGAGCGTTAGGCCTTTTCTATTTTTCCTTTTTCTGTTTCTTTTCAACTCTGTTTTGCTAATTGTTTGGGCACTAAATGAATTTTGTAAAAGGTGTGACCTAGCTCATAAATCACAGTGCATTATATCCTAACACCTAAAACTAGTTTGGGATAAATACTACTTCATATTTATTTTGGATTAATTAAAAGGTTTATTAAATGTTGTTTTCAGCCACTGTTTGAGGTTGTTGGAGTTACTTAGCTAATCCCATTAATGTTGGTTACCATTTTGTAATTGCCTATGAGTTATTTGCTATTTATTGAACATTTTAGTTTCTGATTTGAACAACTTTTATTTTCCATTTTGAATTTGAATTTATTTGAGAGAGGAATTTGAACTGATTTGAATAACCACTATGATCTAGCTTTCAAATGAGGATGACTTGGCTTTATTAGCAAATGATCATAGTGCTTATTACATAGGGGTGTTACACGCTGCATGTGGATGGTGGCAAAGTAGGGGTCGACAAGATTGCGCTCATCGAACGCCGACTTGATACGCCTCCAATACGTGTCGGCGTTCTGGTTCACGCCGGTGACCGGGTCCATGATGACGGTCTTCCATGCTTCGGCGAGGCACTCGTCTTCTTTGGACGTCCACTTGACGCGCGGCTCGCCCGTCCTGGCATTGGCCCCCCACTTCTTCTTTTTCCCTTTCCTCGCCGGCGCCGGCTCCATCTCCTCCTCCTCCTCCTCCTTGGCCGTCGAGCTCGTCCCCCATGTCGACGGCTGTGTCCATTGTGTCGTCTTGCGCGTGGAACCCGGGGTAGGAGGCGGCGGCGACCGAGCCGCTCGTGATGATCTCCTCCATGTCGGCGTCGGTCACGTCGGGGTTACCGAAATGTGCCGCCGAGGATTGTGAGAAGGATAGGGCGCCACGGCGTAGAGGCGGCGTCGGCGAGGCTGTGTACGCCGGCGGCGAGTAGTTGTACTGGATGTGGAGGCCGGTGAACGCGGGCGAGGGAGTGCGCTGGTCGGGGTTCAGCCTGGAGGGTGAGGCACGTGGCGGCGCGCCATGTGGGAAGGTGATGTTCGGGTTGAACCCACCATGCGCGTCGCCGTCGTAGTAGCCAGGCGAGGGTGCGTACCCCCATGGCGGCGGCGGCGGCGAGAAATTGGCCGGCGACGCGACGCTCTGTTGGCTCCACGTAGCTTGCGAGCAGTGGCCGCCAGGCGGATTCATCATCCCCGCGCGAGACGCCTCTACCTGCTCCGCCGCCGCGGCCGCGTCCCTGGCCTTCATGTCGTTGAGCCTGTTCCGCCGGTCGGTGGTGACAGCCTCCTGGTGCTGAACCTCCGCCCTCCACTCGGCATTGGACATGCCCGGTGGTTTTGCCCTCGGCTTCCTCTGCTTCGGCTGGGTGGAATCGGCAGCGGCAGCGGAGCGAGGGGCCGAATACTTCTTCGGTGGCATGGTGAGATGGCGGCCGGATGGCGGGGAGCGGGAGGAGAATGGCGGGAGTCGCAGGGCAGAAGGGGGGAAGCAATGACAAAATGGAGGGAAAGGGGGGGAACGGCGGGAAAAGGCCTGTCTGTCGCCGACAGAGTGGACCCACACGCCTTTTTGCTTCGGCCGGCGCCCCCCGGGGGGCTGGGTTCGGCTCGGGTTCGCCGGCTGTTATTTCGGCCCAAACCGCAAAAAACAAGGACCTGGGGGTGCGACTAGGCCGATTTTTCACCGCTGGTGCTAAAAAAGGCGCCCTGAAGGGCCTGTTGGGGGGGAGGGGGGGGGGGGGGGGGGTGGAGCAGTGGAGATGCTCTAAGCCTTGTACTTCTGCTTGCACGGTAGAAATAAAAATATCATATGTTGCCTTGTCTTGGATCTGTAACTACAAAACCCACGTGATCTCCTTTTAAGTTGGCAACTCCAAGAAATCTCCTTCCATGCAAAACCGTCCATTGTTTGCTGATTTTTATTTGGTGGAATAAAATAATATTCATCTCTCCCATGTACGCATGCATCAACTTTCTTCATACCAGTCCATCGTGTGACCTGTATGCTTGCTCCCTTAGTCAGCTCAAGTTTGATATTTGGAGTAGCGATAGCTTGGTCCTGACCAGCAGCTTGTATGTCGTCAATGTCAGCACAACTAGAACTATTTTACATCCATGTTTACACGTGATAGTAATCTGAACCCAACGCTGGTCATTGAGCTTTTTAACCCTGTTGTTACTGATGTGATGAATGAAAAGCTATGTGCAGAATTTTCAGAGAAGGAGATTGCGGATGGGCTATTCCAAATCGGCCCTCTCAAGGCTCCCGGCAGTGACGGATTACCAGTGCGCTTTTTCCAGAGGAATTGGAGTGTCCTTAAGGAGGAGGTTGTCAGGGCTGTGAGGGAGTTCTTCCGTACTGGAGTTATGCCGGATGGCGTAAATGAAGCGATCATTGTACTCATACCAAAAACGGATGAACCAACAAGAGTTTCAGATTTCCGACCAATTAGCTTGTGAAACATCCTCTACAAGATAGTGGCAAAGTGTCTGGTTAATAGGCTAAGGCCCGTGCTGGATGAGATCATATCTCCCTTTCAGAGTGCATTTGTTCTTGGTAGACTCATTACAGATAATGCACTTTTAGCATTTGAATGCATTCATGCCATACATCAGGAGAAGAGAGAAGATAATAGTTTTTGTGCTTATAAATTGGATTTGTCTAAAGCATATGACCGAGTCGATTGGGGCTTCTTGGAGAGAGTGATGGTTAAGCTGGGTTTTGCTCATCGGTGGGTGCAGTGGATCATGACGTGCGTCACCATGGTGAGATATACTATCAAATTCAATGGAACCCTCTTACAATCGTTCGCACCGGAGCGTGGTCTCCGGCAAGGTGATCCCCTCTCGCCATTTTTGTTTCTTTTCGTGGCTGATGGTCTCTCCGAGTTGCTGAAACAGGGTGTGCGAACAAATGGCATAGAACCTGTGAAGGTCTGCCGAGGGGCACCAGGAGCCTCGCATCTTCTCTTTGCGGACGACACGTTACTGTTTTTCAATGCTACACAACAGCAAGCAGAGGCGGTGAATGGGATTATTCATGAGTATGAAGGGGCGACTGGACAACTAATAAATCCAGTGAAGTGTTCTATTCTGTTTGGCCAATCCTGTTCGAGTAATGAGAAGGAAAATGTGAAGCGGGAACTAGGAATTCAGCAAGGAAACTTTGAGGAGAAGTACTTGGGCTTGCCAACACCGGAAGGGAGAATGCATAGAGGAAGATTCCAGAACCTTCAAGTCAAACTCCTGAAAAGGATATGTATTTGGGGAGACGGGAATATGGCCTCGGGCGGTAAGGAAATTTTGATAAAAGCGGTTGCTCAATCCATTCCCACGTACATTATGGGGGTGTTCAAACTTCCATTCTCTGTCTGTGATGATCTTACTCGTATGGTCAGAAATTATTGGTGGGGCTCAGAGAAAGGGAAGAGGAAAACGCATTGGATGGCATGGGAAAATATCATAAAACCGAAGGCTATGGGAGGGCTTGGCTTCGAGGATTATCGACTCTTCAACCAGGCTTTGCTCGCTCGGCAAGCGTGGTGGTTGCTAACTAATCCAGAAAGTCTTTGCACGCAGGTTTTAAAGGCCAAATATTATCCCAATGGCCGCTTGGAGGATACGGTGTCCACGGGCAATGCTTCATCAACATGGCAGGCCATCACTTACGGCCTTGAGCTCCTCAAGAAGGGACTGGTTTGGAGGATTGGCGACGGTCAGGGGGTGCGCATTTGGCGTGACCCTTGGCTCCCTCGACCTCCGTCATACCGGCCGGTTTCGCTTCCTGGAAGGTGTAGGATAAGGCGCGTTCCTGACCTTCTCAGCGATCACGGAACATGGGACGTCAACCTGCTCCAACAGTACTTCATCCAGCCGGATATCGACGAGATCCTCAAGCTTCGGCTGGTGCCACGCATGCAAGACGTCCTCGCTTGGGGACCGGATAAGAGGGGTATCTTCTCCGTCAGGTTTGCCTACATGCTTGGCCTCGACGAGAAATTCCGCACGTCTACGTGCGCCACGAGCAGGGCACCGGACGGCAATCGTGCCGTCTGGACGGCATTGTGGGGGTGCCCTGCTCCTCTGAAGGTACAAATATTTGGGTGGCGGCTGGCTACAAATACTCTTGCAACCATGGAAAACAAAATGAGTAGGAGTATAGAAAAAACTGACATATGTGCTGTTTGTGGCATTGAACGGGAGGACTCTTTCCACGCCGTCTGCAGCTGCCCAATGGCGGGCGCTCTTTGGGATGCTATGAGGGAGTCATGGCCCATACCGGCGCGAGCGGAGATCAAGAACACCGGGACGGAGTGGTTGCTGCACCTCCTCGCCGACTGCGACGAGACCCAGCGGATGGTCATTCTTATGACATTTTGGCGTGCATGGCACTGCCGAAATGAGGTTACTCATCACAAGCCGGCGCCCCCCATCGAGGCGTCGAGACACTTCCTCAACAGCTACATCGAGTCTCTTCTCTGCATCAAACAGTACCCCAAGGAGGACACTGTAAAGGGCAAGATGGTGATCCATAGTGCAGGTCAGCTACCCAAGGAGAAGAAGGAGAAGCCAGCTGATGTGCTGGACATGCAGTGGATGGCGCCGCCGGCGGGATGCGTGAAACTAAATGTGGACGGGTCTTTCGTCCATGGGGACTCTACTGGAGGGGCGGGAATGGTGCTTCGAGACGAAACTGGGGCCATCATCTTCTCCTCATGTCGCTACCTTCGTGCATGCTTTTCCCCATTAGAAGCCGAGCTGGCTGTATGCCTCGAAGGAGTGGCCCTGGCGCTTGCACACACTGATAAGGAATTGAGTTGGACTGCAAGGAGGGAGTGGACCAGCTGAACTCTGAAGGTGTTAATAGGTCCCAAGTCGCTGGCCTGATCGAGCAGTCCAAGAATTTGCTGCATGGGATCAGGCCTCACAGCTTTGTGCATGTTTTGAGGCCATGCAATGCCGCTGCACACTTTATGGCCCAGGTGGGACGTTGAGCTCAACGTACTGCTATTTGGTTTGGCTCCCGGCCTGATGATCTTTGTAAGATTTGTGAAAACGAGTGTAGCTACTATCACTGATTAATATATACTCGTTTCACCCGCAAAAAAAAACTAGAACTAGAATTGGTCATATCACTAACTTTTCTTGGGGCAGGAGTACCTCGCGCTGCTTACTGTCGGTGTCAGAACCGGCTGATCTCAGGTAGGAGGTCCCGAACTGTGCGTCTGAGGATCGAAGGTAACAAGGGATAAAGGGAACACGATGTTTACCCAGGTTCGGGCCCTCTTAATGGAGGTAAAACCCTACGTCCTGCTTGATTGTATTTGATGAGTATAGGGGTTATAAGAGTTGATCTACCTCGAGATCGTAATGGCTAAACCCTAGATGTCTAGCCTATGGGAGTTATGATAGCCTCTACGGACTAAACCCTCCGGTTTATATAGACACCGGAGGGGGCTAGGGTTGTACAGAGTCGGTTTACAGAGGAAGGAAATTACACATCCGGATGCCAATCTTGCCATCCACGCAAAGGAGAGTCCCATCCAGACACGGGGAAAGGCCTTCTATCTTATATCTTCACGGCCCATCAGTCCGGCCCATGTCACATAACCCGGACGCCCGAGGACCCCTTAATCCGGGACTCCCTCAGTAGCCCCCGAACTTGCCTTCAATGACGACGTAGTATCCGGTTTATGTCTTCGGCTTTGCAAGGCGGGTTCTTCATTTGTACTTCGGATTGACGACAGTCTGGTTCTGACCTTGATGTGCTGCCTTTATGATCCTTTTCTGTGGTCGCTTCGATTTCCGCGCGCTAGGCGAATACGAATGGTCTGTGATTTTTTGCAAATAAGCCCCTCACCACGCTCGGACGGCATCTATATAAGGAGAGCTAGATCCCCAAATGCCATCTCATATCGCGCAAAAGAAAGCCCGTCAAGATTAGCTGCGAACAAAGCTTTCCAGCATGGCCAGTGCTCCAGGCTCATCTTCGCGCCCTCATGGCCCTCAAGAGGGTGATTGGCAGAGTTGTTCCGTGCCTCATCTTCAGCTGAGTCGACTCCAGACGCAGGGCTACCTTCCCCTCGCGGATCTAGTCCCCGTTCGAGCGGGATTGGCCTCAATTGGCAATGATGTGATGGCTGAGAATTTCCCCAACCCCAACAAGGAGGAGAGGGTGTGCTTCATCCCCTTTCTGCTGCGGGGCCTAGGATTTCCAATCCACCCCTTTCTCAGGGGCCTATTGGAATTTTACGGCATCCAACTGCATAACCTTACCCCAGGTTCGATTCTGCACATCTTAGGTTTTGTTGCCCTCTGCGAACTGTTCTTAGGCATCGAGGCCCATTTTGAACTATGGAGGAAGTTCTTTTGCCTTATTCCCCGCCATCGGGGAGGCTCTATTTTTGAAGTGGGTGGTGCCGAAGTATGGCGTATAGCCGGATCCGGATACCTCATAGGAACTCCCAAGGAGGTATACCCACAGTGGTCTTCGGAATGGTTTTATATGGACGACGTCCCACTGCCAGACCCAGTTCGGCGCGGCCTTCCCGAATTTTCCAGTGCTCCTTTAAAGAAGCGTCTTAACTGGCGTCCCCGAAGTCTCAAGGAGGAAGACAGTGCGGAAATAAAAAGGTTGGTTAACAAGATCAGGTTACTAGCCCATACCAAGCTCTCGATAGTCGAGGTCATGGCTATTGCAATAAAGAGGTGCGTCCAGCCTCTCCAATCCAGAGTAACTCCCTTATGGTGTTATAATGGAGAAGACGACGCTTCCCGTTACAGACGGAAGGATCCGGATACCCCTGCCGAACTGGCCACAATCCTGGCCGATCTGTATAAGGGTGAGAAAGAAGACTTCCTCCACTTAAACTGCCGGGATGGCTATTCCATGTACAACCCCGTGGAATGGGTAAGATTTCGATTGTCTGCGCTGCCTTACTGCTGTCACAGATACTAATCAACTTTGCCCTTTGTTACCAAAAATAGTCATGGAGGAAGATGATCGAGGACGTCCGCTGTCCCGCTCCACAGCCAGAGGATCATAGCCGCGATGGAGACCCTGGCTTTCATGAGGATCCGGACATATACATAGAGTTCGATGGTGGGGTATTTTATCAAGCAAGCCTTGACGGCTTAAGAGTGGCTATCACCGCCGACTACCCCTGCCTCTATCCCTTCTGCATCGTAAGTATTCGGAGGGCTCTTGAAAGGAAACCCTTATCTGCACTTTTGCTTATTATACCGTTCCGAACTTTTAACAGGATCAGCGTTCAGCAGACCGTACCTCCTCGAGGGCGGCCCCTACACAGGGCAGCCGTTCAAAACGAAAGGGGACCGGGAGTGCTGCAGAAACCCCACAGTCTTCCAAGAGGTATGTCCGCTTAATACATGCCTAGGCATGAGTCAGGATTGCTTAAGGTCTCCTTCTTATCTTTGATGTCAGGAGAAACACACGGCAGACGGTGGGAAAACGCCCTGCTAGCCGAATGTCCGCCAATCCGGTGCCGGACTCGCCAACTAGGACGAGAACCGAGGCAATGCCAGATCCGAATCCTCATGAGGATTCGGACGCCGTATCTGTCACGAATTCCGAAGTGGAGAGCATGATGAATCACCGTCGATTAAAGGAAGCCATGCGTGCCCCGGCTTTTTCCGAGCAAGAGTTTACCGCACTCAGCACGGTGGATGCATATATCCGAGCCGCTCGAGACGGACTTGCCGAAGTCACTCAGTTGTTCTCAAAGGACATACAGGTAAGCGTTTATGCAATTTTGGATAGTCATATGCCAGTAGCCCCCGAGACTTGAAGCGGTGAGGTAAACCGATTTAAGGGTTGATATACCCTGCAGGTCCTTAAAGAAAAGAACACTGCGCTAGCCCAGGAGCTGAAAACAAACCAAATGCAGCTGAATGCTGTTACCACCGAACTGGCGGAGATGAAAAAGATCGCAACGAGTGCGTCCAGGGAGAAAAATCTCAAGGAGGAAAAGGACAAACAATCCGAAGAGATAGAGAGCTTGAAGGCTTAGTTATGGGCCGCTCAGAGAGAAAATGAAAAACTGAAGGGCGGCATATTCAGTATGTCTTCCTCTTTTATTCAGAACCTCCCTAGGTGCCCATGTTTAATCCATAATTCGGAATATCATGACTCTGTTGCTGCAGGTCTGTTAACTGGTAGGCCGGAAGAGGAAGTATCCAGATTTCAAGGCGACGTGCTAAAGGAGCTGTCCGCGGTACATGCTCGGGCCCGGAAGGCCATGAAGAGTATGGTGAAGGCTTTATGGCCATCCGATACCCCTCCAGAGAGTATGGAGGGCTTGGCAAACCTGTTCAAAGGTGCCCGGCGCCAGTTTCAGCTATGGAAGACATCCGTCTGCCGTGAGGGCGCACGAGAAGCCTGGGCCATGGTGAAAACACGCTTCACCAAGCTAGATCCAAATCATATGGCCCGAGTGGGACCACAGGGACCAGACGGGAAAGAGATTCCAGTGAGTTTGGTGTATGACCAAGTAATGATAGCTGCGAAGTATTTGCAGGAAGACTATAGGTTAGACATTCTTATAGATGGAATAGATAAGGAATAGGTATTTGATGCAATGTATTAGAGTACGTTATGATCAACCTGTGCCTTTATCCGAACATGTGAAAAGTTTTGTCATCGCAGGCTTTCGGCTTTAACCTCCGGACCAAAATGGTTGAGTGTTTCCGGATACTATTGGGAATGAAAAGAAACATTCACTATGTCCGGAAACCAGGCAACCCAGTCATTGTGCTCGAACAGACAAAAAATTGTAGTTCAGGATGTATGTTATATTACATATGTAAGAAACATCTTCCAAGGAAAATAGTTCAGTTAAGGGTTCCTTTCCTTGGGTTGGTAGGCAGTAATTATGCGTGCCGGGGCTTTGGTCCGTTATACGGAAAAACTATCCCACAATATTTGGAGTGGTTACAAGAACGTAACAATCTGTCGTTTGATTGCCGACCACCTATTCTCTTAAGAATGCTAGCTTTCGGCTTCACCTGTCTGAGGTACATGTCCGGTGACCCGGTTGTAACAATCGCAGAGGTGCTCCCTTTACACCCTAGCCGAACAATCGGGAAAGTAGGGCATAAACACAGGAGCAAGACAACCCAGCTAAGCAAAAACTTAAGTCATAGAGGTGCATATAATGGCAAAAAGGATGTATATGAGCAAACGACATTTATATTTTGAGCTCCAGGCTGGAAATAATAATAAGCTTCGGTTAAAGAAGCCCCCAGTCATGGTGGGGTGTATACATTTTAGGATGTTTTACCCCCCAAGTGTTCGGCTGATCTGAACACATCCTAGGACACGTATAAAAAAGAGGAAACCAAAACAAAATGAAGAGGAGAGAAAAAAAGGAACGAAAAAAGTATGACCGAACTCATGCGTAGAATCTTCGGAGCCAAGCAGCGTTCCATGGATTCGGCTCTAGGTGATTATCCGATGCATTACGAAGGCGATAGGCTCCTCCTGTGAGAACTTCATCTATAATGAAGGGACCCTCCCATTTTGGTTTGAGCTTGTCCTTCTTCTTCTCTGGGAGGCGTAAAACAAGTTCGCCGACATTATAAGTCTTGGCCCGCACTTCTCTGCTTTGGTACCTCCGAGCCTGCTGCTGATAGAATGTGGAACGGGCTTTTGCAACATCACGCTCCTCCTCTAGGCCGTCTAGGTCGTCCTGCCGATCGAGCTCGGCTTCTCTCTCTTCGTACATGCGCACTCGAGGTGAGTCATGAATAATATCGCAGGGCAAAACAGCCTCTGCACCGTACACCATAAAAAAAGGGGGTGTATCCGGTCGTGCGATTGGGCGTGGTCCGCAGCCCCCAGAGTACGGAATCGAGTTCCTCGACCCAGTGCTTATCTGACTCCCGTAGGGATCGCACTAGTCTGGGTTTGATGCCGCTCATTATCAAGCCATTAGCCCGTTCGACCTGACCATTTGTTTGAGGGTGATATACGGAGGCATAATCGAGCTTGATGCCCAAGTTAGCACACCATGTTTTCACCTCATCGGCTGTGAAGTTAGAGCCATTGTCAGTAATGATACTGTGAGGGACACCATAACGGTGTACAACACCGGATATAAAGTCGATCACCGGTCCAGCTTCAGCCGTTTTTACTGGTTTGGCTTCTATCCACTTAGTGAATTTGTCCACCATAACCAGCAAATATTTCTTCTTGTGGCTTCCCCCTTTAAGGGGTCCGACCATATCCAGCCCCCAGACCGCAAAAGGCCAAGTAATGGGGATTGTTTTTAAGGCGGTGGGCGGCATGTGACTTTGATTGGCGAAAAGCTGGCATCCGACACAACGCTGTACAAGAGCCTGTTCATCTACTCGGGCTGTAGGCCAAAAGAAACCTGTACGGAAGGCCTTACTTATGAGGGCCCGAGCGGCGGCGTGATGGCCACCAAGACCAGCATGTATTTTGGCCAAGAGCTGCCGTTCCTCCTCTTCGGAGATACATCTTTGAAGAACTACAGTAGTACTTTTCTTGTAGAGTTCTCCTTCATGAACCTTGTAGGCTTTCGAGCGTCGAACTATGCGACGGGCCTCATTCTGGTCCTCAGGGAGCTCCCGCCTATTAAGGTAGGCCAGGAAGGGTTCGGTCCATGGAGCAATGACAGCCATGATTACATGGGCGGAAGGTGTCATTTCGGTGCCCGAGCCCTCGATGATATCAGAATTTTGTTCGGCATCTGAGGGTATGATCGGCTCCGGACTAGTGTTGCCGCTCTCGTCCTGCCATACCACGGATGGCTTGAAGAGCCTTTCCACAAAGGTATTAGGTGGGACGGGGTCGCATTTAGCGCCCATTCGAGCAAGGATTTCCGCTGCCTGATTACTGTCTCGAGTAACGTGATGAAACTCGAGCCCCTCAAACCGAGCTGATATTTTGAGTACGACGTCGTGGTATGCCGTCATCTTTGGATCTTTTGCATCGAAATCTCCATTTATTTGGGATATTGCGAGGTTCGAATCCCCACGCACCTCTAGGCGTTGAATGCCCATAGAAATAGCTATCCGGAGACCGTGCAGTAGTGCCTCGTATTCGGCTGCGTTGTTGGAGTCCGTGTATATTATTTGCAATACATAGCGGACTATGTCCCCAGTAGGGGAAGTTAAGATGACACCGGCTCCCAACCCGGCTAACATTTTGGATCCGTCGAAGTACATTACCCAGTGGGAGTATGTGATGTATTCTTTAGGGAGTTCGGCTTCCGTCCATTCGGCGACGAAGTCGGCCAACACCTGAGATTTAATACCTCAGCGTGGTTTGTATGTTATTTCAAATGGTAAGAGCTCGATGGCCCATTTGGCTATGCGGCCGGTGGCGTCCTGATTATTTATGATATCATTGAGTGGTACTTCGGATGCCACCGTGATCGAACACTCTTGAAAGTAGTGCCGCAGCTTCCGGGATGCCATGAAGACCGCATACGCTATCTTTTGGTAGTGTGGGTATCGAGATTTGCATGATGTAAGGACGGCCGATACATAGTATACTGGTTTTTGGAGTGGGAATTTATGTCCCTCTTCCTCTCGTTCGACGACGAGCACCGCGCTCACCACCTGGTGAGTTGCAGATATGTAGAGCAACATAGGTTCACCGACGTTTGGTGCGGTGAGGATTAGGTTGCTTGCTAACAAAGTTTTTATTTCTTCCAATCCGGCTGTTGCCGCATCCGTCCATTCGAAGTGGTCGGTTCGTCGGAGTAGGCGATAAAGTGGCAGTGCCTTTTCTCCCAATCTGGAGATAAAGCGGCTCAAAGCTGCCACGCACCCAGCTAGTTTTTGGACCTGCTTTAGGTCTGTTGGGGTTGCCAATTGTGACAGGGCTCGGATTTTGGCTGGGTTTGCTTCGATTCTTCTATTGAAAACAATGAACCCGAGTAGTTTTCCGGCTGGAACGCCGAAGACACATTTTTCCGGATTGAGCCATATGTCATATGTTCGGAGGTTGTCGAATGTGAGGCGTAGATCGTCCACCAATGATTCGACATGTTTAGTCTTGATGACTACATCATCTACGTATGCCTCCACTGTCTTGCCAATTTGTTTCTCCAGCCATATTTGAATCATGCGTTGGTAAGTGGCGCCAGCGTTTTTGAGTCCGAACGGCATGGTGTTGAAGCAGAAAGGCCCATACGGGGTAATGAATGCCGTTGCGGGCTGGTCGGACTCCTTCATCTTAATTTGATGGTATCCGGAGTATGCGTCGAGGAAACACAGTGAATCATGTCCTGCAGTCGCGTCAATGATTTTGTCAATGCAGGGCAGCGGGAAGGGGTCCTTAGGGTAGGCTTTATTGAGGTCTTTGAAATCGACGCAAAGGCGCCAGGATTTATCCTTCTTCGGTACCATGACCAGGTTTGCTAGCCAGTCCGGGTGTTCGATCTCCCTAATGAACCCTGCTTCGAGAAGTTTAGCTAGCTCCTCCCCCATAGCTTGTCGTTTGGGTTTGGAAAATTGCCGCAGCGTTTGCTTGACTGGTTTGAACCCCTTTATAATATTGAGGCTATGTTCGGCCCGTCTGCGTGGGATCCCGGGCATGTCCGAAGGGTGCCAGGCAAATATATCCCAATTTTCGCGCAGGAACGCTCTTAGTGCGGCGTCGATCGTTGGATCCAGCTGTGCTCCAATGGAGGCTGTCTTGTTGGGATCCGTCGGGTGTACTTGAAATTTTACTATTTCGTCTGCTGGTTTGAAAGAAGTGGACTTGGGCCTCTTATCAAGGATTACATCATCTTTGTCCACTATGGAACGCAGAATGGTTAGCTCCTCGGCCGCTAGGGCTTCAGATAGTGCCTCGAGGGCCAAGGATGCCGTTTTGTTTTCGGCGTGGAGCGCTATATCCGGATCACTGGTGATGGTGATAACTCCGTTGGGCCCTGGCATTTTGAGCTTCATATACCCGTAATGGGGTATGGCTTGGAAGCGTGTGAAGGCGTCTCGCCCCAACAAGGCATGATATCCGCTATTGAAAGGTGCCACGTGGAAGAGCAACTCTTTGGACCTGTAGTTCTCCGGCGTGCCGAATACTACATCAAGTTTAATTTTCCCCGAACATCGTGCTTCACGACTGGGGATAATCCCTCGAAAGGTGGTGATGCTTTGCTCGATGCAACTCTTGTCCATTTGCATTTTATTGAGCGTGTCTTCGTAGATGAGATTTAGTCCGCTGCCGCCGTCCATGAGCACCTTGGTGAGTCGAAAGCCGTCTACAATTGGGTTTAAGACCAAGGCGGCAGGTGCTCGGACTTATCTGGCCGTTGGTTTGTCGTCGGCGGTAAAAGTTATTGCCGTATCGTTCCAAGGATTTAGTGCGGCTACTTGGTTGACTTCGGCGAGGTCGCGGAGCGCCCTTTTGTGCCGATTATTTGAAAAAAAAGGTCTCGAAGACCGTAAAGACATTGAGGTCGTCATCCTCCGAAGAGTGCTTCTCCGGGGTGGTGTTGGTGAGGATGGCCTCGCCGCTCTTAGCCACCTGCCGGAGTACCCAACATGCCCGAAGGATATGTGTTGGTTCGGTATTCGGCGTCGTGCGTATCTGACAGGGCTTGCCGAGCAATTCGTCAAGGACAGTTCTATGTCCCGTGAAGGGTTTGATTTTCTTGTCAATGAGATGATGATCGGGTGCCCCGTAAGGGTGCATCCTTTTTGCCCGTCCAGTGGGCTGCTTAAAGGCGGGAGGTTCCCACTGGGCTGTCTGGGCTTTCCAGGCACTTTCCATTGCGCAGTACTTCTGTACTATATGTGCCAAATCTGCAAAGTGCAGTATGCGGCGGCGGTTGAGGGCATTGAGGATTCCCTCGTCCGTACAGTTGCGGCAGAAAACTGAAACCGCGTCCTTGTCGCAGCAATCTTTAATCTTGTTTTTAACAAGGAGGAATCTGGCCCAGAAGTGATGGACCGTTTCCTGAGATTGCTGTCGTACATACATTAGGTCACATACGTCTGGAGGACCTGAATTGCTTGGGGAATATTGCTTGTGGTGGGTGGGTGGGCTAAAATCCGAACCCCGACCCGCTATTGGATCCGGAGTTTGAAGAATCTCCGAGGTCACTAGTCCTGGATCAGGAGGGTCCTGGTGACTTTCGGGCTCAACGCCTGATTCTATGTTCGGAGGACCTGTGGTCTCTTCCCGAAGATGGGTATCCAGCTCGCAGGGCTCGGAAATCCGAACATAGCTTGTTATCAACTTAGGGGAAGAAGTATTCTCGGCTTGTTCCTCCACGACCGCTACCAGACGGGTGATCGGCGGGGACTTGATTTCCCTCTAATCGGGTTTAAGCCCAATCCGATCATAGTCTGTTGCGACCCCCAGGGCGGCGATGCAATCTAGCAGTTCGTTCAAGGACGAGACATATGCCGGATCCATCTTTTTGGAGTGTTCGAGGCCGATGCGGAGATGATGTTTGGCGATTTGGGGGGCCACCTTTGGCTTAGCGGCCGAGTGGGCGCCCATGGTAAAACCACCGAGTTGGAGGATATGTACCGGAACTAGGGCTCCTCCAGAGGTGATGTTGTCGTTGATGACAAGGCGAGCCATCGATCCTTCCGTCGACGACACAGAGGAACTCTCAATGAAAGCACCAATGTCGGTGTCAGAACCGGCCGATCTCGGGTAGGGGGTCCCGAACTGTGCGTCTGAGGATCGAAGGTAACAAGGGACAAAGGGAACACGATGTTTACCCAGGTTCGGGCCCTCTTAATGGAGGTAAAACCCTACGTCTTGCTTGATTGTATTTGATGAGTATAGGGGTTACAAGAGTTGATCTACCTCGAGATCGTAATGGCTAAACCCTAGATGTCTAGCCTATGGGAGTTATGATAGCCTCTACGGACTAAACCCTCCGGTTTATATAGACACCAGAGGGGGCTAGGGTTGTACAGAGTCGGTTTACCACTACAAGAAATATGTCAACTTGTGACCTTCTCTCAGTGACCCCGGCTGAATTGGTCGTAAATCCACGACCATTTCGCTTGGAAGGGGTCAAACCCTGAAATTGCCTTACACCAAATAGTCATAAAGCAGACAAGAGTGGTCAACGACCTTATTTCTACCTGATTACGACCAATATAAATGGTCATGAGGTTGCGAACATGGATGCATTGGTACTTAAGGTATCGCTCAAGGTGGGCTTGGGCCTCGGTGGAACGAGGCCACCTTCTTTTAAAAAAAAAATCTGTGTGCCATGTAGGCCTCGGCCCATCCAGGAAGAAATGTGGGATGCCCTCATATTACTAAAAATAAACATATATTCGGCCCAACGAAAATGGGAAAATAACAAGTTTTCATGTATTTAAATTTTTCTAACCAATATCAACAATGTTTTATATGTATACAAAAATGTACAATGTGTAAAAACAAATATAGACATCAAAACGTATGTATGAAAAGATGTTTTTTTGTTGGGAATATATGAAAATATGTTAACCATGTATTTGAAAAAAGTTAAACATATATAAACAATATGTACAATGTGTCTTAAAAAATGTAGACATGTGTTCAAAATATTAGACATCAAAATATTTATTAAAAATGTTAATGATGTAACTAAAAACCTTTTAATATCTACAAAAAATGTTTCTAGTGTACACAAATTTGTTCATAAAATGTGGTCTAATATTCTTGAAAAATGGAGAAGTTTTTTTACAAAAAATATTTGTTAGGTTCTTCACAAAAAAACTCATTTTGAGAACTCGAAAAATGGAAAATGAATATGCGGAAATTTGTCTTTTTTACGAGAAGTGGATCAAGAACTTTTTACACCCAACCATTTGGTCAATTGTACATTAAATATGGCCTAGTATTTTAGAAATTTGATTTGGTCCAATTTTGCGACAAATATATGGTAGGCACTAAAAAAATGAAAAATTGATTTTTTGTCCAAAGAAAATAAAAACTCCCTTAGGAAACATTGTTCGTCATTGCAAGATGCACCCTTGTGCACTATATGAGATCATTTGAACAAACTATGCCATGAATTTTTTATGCCCGTTTTAAAATGCGGTCAAAACGGCGGGCTTGACCGTTCCTAGCTAGTGGTTGAATCTTGGAAAACTTTTGATGTTTCTCTAATTAAATAGATACTTATGTACCTATAAATGATTTTTGGAAAAAATAAAGAGCAAACTATGAGGCAGCTGTAGTTCAAATTTGACCCGCTTCCTTCTGAATCGGCAGAAATTTGTCTTTTTCACCAGAGGTAGATCAAGGGTTTTGACACCCAACCATTTGGTCAATTGTGCATTAAATATGGCCTAGTATTTTATAAAATTGATTTGGTCCAATTTTGCAACAAATATATGGTAGGTCCTTCACAAAAAAAACTCATTTCAGGCAATCAAAAAATGGAAAATGAAATTTCCATGCAAAGAAAATGAAAACTCCCTTAGGCAACATTGTTTGGAATTCCAAGATGCACCCTTGTGCACAATATGAGATCATTTGAACAAGCTATGCCATGAATGTGGCCATAAGATTGATCATTTGGCTTGAAAACCATGAATCTTCACGCATGATAGCTCATTTCTGAGAACACTTTTTAAAAATAATTGTCGTATTACAAGTTTATTATTTTTTCTGGCAACTTGGTCACATATAATGACACAATGCGAAGGTTTTCCAATTTTTTGATTTTTTTTGAATTTTTTATGCCCGTTTCAAAATGCGGTCAAAACGGCGGGCTTGACCGTTCCTAGCTAGTGGTTGAATCTTGGAAAACTTTTGATGTTTCTCTGATTAAATAGATACTTATGTACCTAGAAATGATTTTTGGAAAAAATAAAGAGCAAACTATGAGGCAGCTGCAGTTCAAATTTGACCCGTTTCCTACTAAATCGGCGGAAATTTGTCTTTTTCACCAGAGGTGGATCAAAACTCTGGACACCCAACCATTTGGTCAATTGTGCATTAAATATGGCCTAGTATTTTATAAAAATGATTTGGTCCAATTTTGCAACAAATATATGGTAGGTCCTTCACAAAAAAACTCATTTTGGGCACTCGAAAAATGATTAAAAATAGATAGAAAGATCAGAAATGCATACAAATTGGTGCTCATCCATAAAATGTGGCTAACTTGAGTGAAAATTTGTGTGATGCCCTTTTGCAAAATAGTTTTGATAACTACTTCACAAAATCCCTCTATTTTTAGTACTTAGAAACTATTTTAAGTCACTGATTTTCCAAACCAATCAAAACTCTTCCCACGGATCGATGACATGGCGCCCATCCATCCATCCATCCATCCATATCTCCATCCCACATCCATCCATCCATCTATCTACAGAAAAAAAATGAAAAAGAGATACCCCCCCCGCAGCCCAAACCCTAGATCAGATCCCCCCATCGCACCCCTCCTCCCTGCTCCCAATCTCCCCGCCGCCGCCGCCGCCACCTCCTCCCCGTACCCTCCCCCCTCCTGATCCAGTCCTCTCCCACCCACCGCCGACCTCGCCGTCCTCTCTCCCCTCCCCGCATCTCCCGGCCACCTCTACGCCCGAGGAGATTGAGCGAGCGCCCGAGCGCGCCCGTCCTCGCAGCCTCCTCCCATGATTCCCCGCACCCGAGCCCCAAGAGAGGAGCTCCTCCTGTGGTTTTGCACGCCGCCGCCGGCGACCACCAGCCACAGCTTGCCGGAGCCAGCAGATGAGTGCCACCCTTCTTCCCGTGCTCTCTTTCTTCCTCCTTTTTCTCTCTCACACATCTTGATTTCTCTCTTTGTCTCAAACAGTGCACTCCGCCGCCATGGACGCTCGCGTCCCCGACCTTGCAGTGCGCCGCCCCGATGCCAAGTCCCTCCTCACCGTTCCTGCGCCGCCGAGCCGAAGCATCGCCCAAGTCCAAGCGCCACCGCTGTTTGCCTCCTCGCCATGGCCTCCCCTGCTTCGTCTGCTTCGCAGACAGAGCTCCGTCTCCGTCAACGTGTCCTCCCGCCGTCTCTGTTCGCTGTCGGGCTCGATCGACTCCAGCAGCACCCCCACGTTGACGCTCCGCTCCTCCTAGCCCCCGTCTCCTGTGCGTTTTGTTCCCATAGTCATCTTTCCGTTTGATTTTGAGCCATGGCCGCCATGGACAACACTCAGGATATATATGTCTTTCTTATCATATAATTGTTTCCCCTGCTGAAATAGTGTGCCTACCAGTATTACGTGCTTTCTATCCTGCAATGCTATGGGGGTACTGCAATTGTTGCTGCTATATTCTGATTACTTGTATTATTATGTATCTGTTTGTGGCCTTTGTATGTGCTATCTTCTGCTTGTAAAAATGTCTGCAGATGTGTTGTAAAACAGCACAGATAGTAATTGATCACCTAGAGCTGTTGCTCTAGTGATGCCGCAGTTGTACGCTTGTAAACTTATGTTGTCTGAGTACTGAATAGCTTAGATTGGTAGTGTCATCATCATGTGCTGGCTTAGTTCCATTTTGTTTTGGTTCATCCTGGCGGTTGTCGTGCTCCTAGTGTCCTTGTAAGACAAGTTTACATATCCGTTGTAAGAAATGTTATTACATATACCTATTGAGCTTGCACTTTGTTTGTTATACACCAAAATTGCTTTACATATCCATTCTGGATGGTCGTCACATAGGACTGCATGAGCTCTATTGAACCTGATTTCTACTTGTACAAGTTATGCCACATCGGAAGATTGCCTTTTGCATTTACGCTTGCTACAAGTGTACTCGTGATATGTGAGACAAGTTTTGACTCTTTCATGCTAGATCTATGACAATGTTATATTAATCAATTAGTTCGTGGGAATTGACTATATTGGTATTGTAAGTGTTGCATGTGTAATTAATAAATGGCAGAAATAACACCTGCTTGGAATCTCCCGGTCCTGGCGCGTGTGATCTGACTGGGTTGCGTTGGTGTGTGGTTGCAGGACAAGGTGGTGAACCCGCTGTTCGAGAAGAGGCCGAAGCAGTTCGGCAGCGGTGGCGCCCTGCTGCCAAAGAAGGACCTCCACCGGTTCGTCAAGTGGCCCAAGGTTGTGCGCATCCAGCGCCAGCGCCGCATCCTCAAGCAGCGCCTCAAGGTGCCCCCGGCGCTCCATGAGTTCACCCGCACCCTCGACAAGAACCTCGGTATATACGAAACTTGCCTGTTCATTCGTCGCTAGGCTCGGAATCCACAATGCCTGAGGTTGTTTAGTTGCTGTGCTGTATTATTTTGACTTGTGGGTATGCAATAGCTAAGTGAGCGAGTATTAATTTGGCCAAGATAATGAAAAGAGTTGATGGATGTGTTTTAAGATTCCTACTGGTAGATACATTGGGAGCCTCTTCTTGTGTGAGAAGGGCAATGCATGCTGTTGTCCTACATACCTACTACTATATTTATTTTACTGAATATATTGACATGCCATGACATTATGAAGTAATAGACTGGTTAGCAGAAGCTTTCACTTCTAAGGATGCCAGTAGGAAGAATCATTGTAGTTAAGTGACTGTGTGGCTGTTGTGGCCTTGCTATGTTTGTACCTGAAGTCACACCTCTATAATTGCTTTTTCTTTTATGTTGGAACGTGTCTAGTTATGGCATGGTGAGCTCTCTCTTTCCTGGATCCAAACCCCCTCCTTCATTCTATCTCTGATTCCCGCGTTCCCCCCTTTGCTTGATTGATTCGATCTGGGGCTGTAGGCGGCCTCCACGGACGAGGAAAGGAGAGGAGGACAAGCAGTCCCTGACGCCAAGTGCTCCTCAAGGACAAGCAGCGGTAGCAGCATCTTCTTCCATTCAGCACAAGGACAAGCAGCGGCAGCGACCGCAACAGATGCAGCCATGGAGAGGAGGACGATGACGCTCAGCAGCAGTAGCAGCTCAAGGTGCGCCCCTCCCCTCCCCTCTCTGTTTTCAAATGGCAGCTAGGATTTTGAATTGTACTTAGTTATGTGATCTACTCATGTTCGTGCTAATTGACCAATACATGCTTTTCTGTAACTTTAGATATTTTCCAGCATAGTTTGCTTGGTCCTTCATATCTAAAGCTTGCATGTACCATAGAAGCTCTACTTTATGCTAATACCTGCTTGTGTAACATTTTGCATGGCATACTTCTAAATGGACAAGTACATGCGACGTCCAGTGTCAACGATGATGCGGACCATATGTTCAACTGCAGCCCCATCCATTGCATCGACACAAAGGTATGTATTCGTCTTGCTGAACAGATATGGGCCTGATGCTTGATGTCCTTATGCCTGATGCATGTATCATGTGACACACACATTAGTAAACCTGAATTAACTTTGACATAGTTGCTCTGTTACACCTATACAGTAGATGGCAAGATGAATAGCTAGTGTATGTTTAATTCAATCATGCACCTGGTAGTTTAATAGGTACTATTGAGTGAATATGAATGTTATTCCTTATACTCAAATGGAACTTCGATCTGCTATAACTTTGAATGATGGTTTTTAAACCTTGTCGTGTATGTGAAACATTCCATGCTCGTTTGCTGCTAATTTTGTCATATGTGCCAGTTCAATTCCCAATTTTGATGAATAGCCATATTCTAGATAAGTAGAATGATCTGGTTAAAAATAATAATAAGTAGAATGATAATATACTGGTGTATCTTTAGTTTTTATTTTAAAAGTACTCTGTAATATTTCTTCTATCAGTGACATACCTTTTGTTCTCTTTTGAATGCTCAGATGTTTTGCATCAGCCTGTCATTGCTAAGGGAGAAGCGGGACTTGGAGAAGAAATCTTTCCATTAAGCAGATTACATGTTTGGTTGCTGTGAAGTACCAGATAGGCTAGTTCTATTTTTTTCACTATCCTGGAGTATTTCAGCAGCTGTACACCTTAATACAACATGCTGTAGGTTGCTTGGACCTGTATAAAATACGGATGTGATGGAAATTTGTAGAATGTGTGATTTGAGATATTTCTGTAACACTCAGCTAATTGGTAGTAACTTGATTCATATTTTTATTCAAGCTAGTTTGAAAATGTTCGTGAAATGGGCTGGAGTTGGACCATAAAGTGGCCAAGGCCCAAATTATATTTGACAAATATATTTTAGGTAAAAACTAAAACATAAAGAAATAAATGTGGAAAGGCCAAGGCGCAGGAATGAAAAAGCTTGAAAATATTGGGCCTGACTTGAACGGGAAAACATCATTTGACAAAAACGAAGAGAAAAGGCCACATTGTTGGGCCTGGCCCATGTTGCTGATCAGAACTAACAGGGCAAATAAATTGAAATGGGCTGAACTGGAAAAAAGGCAGAACTGGACCGGGCTGATTCTTATCCACGTCAGCTTGCCACGCTGGATCCTACGTGGCCTGGGGAGGCTGCCAGTGACCAAAAATTTGGTCGTAGAACCAACGACCTTTTACATATCACAAAGAAGGTCATTAATTTCAGTTTATGACCGCCAGCTTTTGACCATCTGTTTTTGGTCAAAAAAAGATCGCAAATGGAAAACAATGACCATTCAGTGATCAATAGTGATGGTCACAAGTTGACGTATTTCTTGTAGTGTACAGAGGAAGGAAATTACACATCCGGATGCCAATCTTGCCATCCACGCAAAGGAGAGTCCCATCCAGACACGGGGAAAGGCCTTCTATCTTATATCTTCACGGCCCATCAGTCCGGCCCATGTCACATAACCCGGACGCCCGAGGACCCCTTAATCCGGGACTCCCTCACTTACCAGTGAACTAATGGCTCATGGCAACAATGAGAAGCGCAAACTATTTAAAAACTCAATGCAGCGTCCAGATTTAAGTGCGAACTTTCAAAAAATGGGGTGCATCCAACATAATAGAACTCCTGACCACAGGTGTGTGTACGGCTGTTGCTAGCAACTTTACCCGGACGAGTGTAAGTGATCTACTTGAACTTTTAATAACCAAATTCCTTGCCAGATCCGAACACTGTAGAAAATTTTCAAACATTCCTCGTAAATTGAGAACATATTTTTTAAGCAAAAGAAAATGTTTGAAAATCCAAACATTTTCTAAACAACGCTAACAAAATTTTGATCTTTTTTTAAATGTGCAAACATTTTTTAAATTTTAACAGAATTTGAAAATAGGGACATTTATAAAAAAAAATTGGAAAAGCACAAACATTTTCTGATATTTCTGACCATTTTTAGAAAAAACAAACATTTTTCAAATTCTTTTTTTAAACGATTACAATTTTGAAAATTCTGATATTTTTCAAAAAACATGATTTTTAGAAAAAACACTAATAAATCTTGAATCTTTGTTTTATTAAAAAATGAATTTTTTAATATTCAACCAATTTCTAAAAAACAAGAACATATTTTCAAAGTCCTGAACATTTAAAAAAAATGCCAACAATTTTTGAATTTACGAACAAATCTTAAACCTTGTTGAAAACTGCCGAACATTATCCGTAAACATGAAAAAATATTGAATTTTATGAACAAAATTTTGAAAACGGAAACATTTATTGAAAACCCGAACATTTCTCAAAATTTCAAAGAAAAAAATGAATTACCAAAGATTTTTTGATAAATCAAAAGGCAAAGGAGAAAATGAACAAAATGTGAGAACGGGAAGAGTTTTTGAAATGCAGAATTTTTTTTGGAAAACACGAAGATTTTTTTGAAAATGCAAACATAATTGGAAATTTGCAACATTATTTGGAAAAGAAGAACATATTTTGAATTTTTTTAATAATTTTTTAAAATGCGTTATTTAATTTATATTATTTTGAAAAAGAAAAAAAGGAAAAAAGGAAAAAAGGAAAAAGACACATAAACATAAACAGAAAGAAAAATGAACAAAAAACAAGTACAAAAAAGAAACAAGAAACATGACAAAACTGGCTTAGAGAACCTTCTACAAAATTCCTAGAGCCGGTAAATTCGGATCGGAAGGAAAAGGTTCCGAGAACCGAACGAATGAGATCACCAAACTAGGTTGGCCCAGTGCGCTAGATCCCCTTATGCGTTTGGTTGACAGTTTGACAATATGAGCATCAAATAGGGATGTATCTCTCTCTACTACGTATCTATCTATCCATCTTTTTCCCCCTCATGTTAGGGTTTTGGTTCTCCCAGGGGCGATCCGCCGCCCTTGAGCATTTTGGCCGTCCCTGACGCCGATCCCCCGTCTAGCTTGTCTTGTTGCTCCCGAGCGATCTCAGGATCGTGTCAGGCCAAGGCTGGATGCTGGGCGCGACGGAGTAGGGTTTCTTTCACCAGCCCAATCCGATCTACATCTGGCGAGAGAACACTACAGCTTCTGATCGGACATGGGACTTCGGGTTCCGTGGGAGTTAGCGAAGTTGAGAAGATGATGCAAGAGTTGTGCCTTAGGGAAGAGGATCTGGATGACATCGTCTACGACGAGAAGGATGCACCAGCAGAGGCGGCTCATTGGGTTGTGCCGGCAAGGGTTCACACTGAGAAAACATATAGTCATACGTGGTTTTATAGGAACATGAGATCTACCTGGGACTTAGCATAAGAAGAAAAGTTAGACCACTGGAAAACAACCTCTACACCACCCAGTTCTCTTGTCTTGGAGATTGGGAGAGAGTCATGAACGATGGACCATGGCACTACCGAGGAGATGCGATGATCATCAGATCACATGGAGTAACCAATCCGTCAACTATCAAGCAACGACTAAGATATGGGTATAGATTCCCGATGTCCCAGAACTATATGCTCATCTAGTTTCACCCCTTGCTGCAAAGGTGTGTGAAGTTCTGTTTGTCGAGCCTCCGTCTCAAGATTTTACTAGAAATTTCTATCATGTTTGGGTTAGAATACATGTCTTGAAGCCGTTGAAGAATATCGTATCCATGATTCAGGACAGCAAGCGCCAGATCTAGAGAGTCAAATACGAGAATCTGTACTCCTAATGTCTCACTTGGTAGGAAAGGATGGTTTTTTTCGTCTGGTTTTTTTCGTCTCCCCTCCCACCACCCCATGGTTTGTTTTGCGTCACCCTCTCACACAACGAAAAAAATCTGAACTGATCAGAACTTTCCATGCTGGCGCAAGTTATTTAGTAATATCTTTATGTGAAATAATCAATCACGATCAATCTCTAAAGATCAAATCTAAATTAATTAATCTTACCTCAAATCGCTCAATCACATTAATTAGAAAAAAATAACCAATTTAAAAAAATGTTTAAATCATAACAAAGAAATCTCATTATTAAAGCATTTATGTACCTACTTAATTTGTAATGGAGTATTATATCTACTCCTACCCCTAAGGAGCAGTCCGTACGTCGTTCGTTCGTTCCCATAGCCTTGATCGATCAAACTCTTCCCCTCGCTTCAATCCCCACGCAGCCGTAAAAAAAATCCTCCCCTTCTCTCTTCTCCCGTATGCACTCATCTCTACTCCTATAAAAATCTGAGTTGGTGATGATGGTGTGTCTGCCATCATTCATCTACGATCGCCGGATCTGCATCTAAAGCAATCCGTAGCAATGATGCCGGCTACTCCATTATTTGCAACTAACTCCTCCTAGCCCCATCTCCACCGAACAATGCAGTCTCTTCCCCAACTCACCCAACCATCGACCAACGGCATTGGAATCGATCTGGCACGGCCGCCCCCATCCACCATAGCTCCGCTTATCCCACTGCACACCACCATGACCACCTCCTCCTTGTCATATCCTCCTCCACTTGCCCGTCTCCACTGAAGCCAACCTCAACAAGCATGCCACCGTCGCGGTCCGCTGACGCCTCTCCTGCCTCCTCTGTGGCCGCAGTCCCTTCGCCTACTATCACCACACCCCCTTCCTCCTCTCCATCCCGTCCACACCACCATCTCCCATGATGGCACCCCCCGCAAGTACACCGCCGGTTGCGTCTGTGGCCACAATGCCTCTCCTACCTCCTTCCTTTCTTGCTCCAGCTGCCTCACCACACCCCTACTCCGTCTGCTCCCTCATATCCTCAGACGCCGATCTCCACAAGTACGTCGGTGGATGCACGTTGGTCATCCTCGGTAACGGTGCGGCCATCGACTGCTACTTCCCCCTCCCCGCATATGCGCTCCACGCCTGTTCTGGTATGATGGTTGATATGGAGGTGCTCTGCTCGGTTACTGCCTCCCCTTCCCATGGTGCCTCCCAAATTCAGAAGAAATTCCACCCAAATCCCTACTTTTGTTTTAAATAAGTTGACATCAAAATTGGAGATACAGGTCATTGTATTAGATGTTGATGGACTATCTTTGTTTTTTAGCAGCAGTTACAGAGAGTAGTTTCATTTCTGAATTATTTTGCATCTAATCATTCCATATATGAAGTTTCTGAACCTAAGTAAGTGTTTGCATCCTAAAAATACACCCATCTTTGTCTTTAGATTGCAGCAAAAAAAAACAGGTTGCACACTGAGTGTTGAAAGTAGAAGTGAAGTTATTGAATTGCATTTTTAAATACTGAACATAATTTCTGTGAACTTGCATTGGGTTTATAAATTGTAATTTGCGTTATTAAATTGGAATTACTTCAGCTCTTGAATCCCTACAGGGTGATCCTATCCTGGTCCACAAGTACTTTAGAACTATTTTTGGCTAATGTTGGCCTTTTCTGCTCGTGATTCAAGCACATTTTCAAATCAAATATGAAAGAAAAGTCACTAATGGAGGCGGCCCAGAAGCATACATCATGGCGGCTGTGGTTTTGATTTCTACAGCATTTGAGGATCAAATGAGATTGAGATTCGGTTCTCTTTCTTCTGTTTTGGTTCAGTTTTTTCATCATTTCAGCTCTAGGCGCTATGGTAATGTAAATGGGAGTTTAATAAGATATGTAGATTATGCTTTCGGAGGTGAGCGAGGGCGCCGAGGCTGTGCCATGCCAATTCATTTTACTGCTGCTTTATGTGTCCAATACAAAATTGTTGCTTTTTCGCGAATAGCCACCTCGAAGCCCAACTAGCGCACGGGCTGCCCCCCTCAACTCAACCCTGGCAAGAGTGATTTGGAGGAATCAAGATTATGCGAAATTATTAAAGAGACTGAACACAGAACTGAAGCCACTTCGCTCAAAAGGCATTTAGTCCAGCTTCTGCATGCCATTTAGTTTTATTAACCATTTTTTCACATCCATCGTATATCTGTTTCTTTCAATGGTTACTGTTGAACGAATGAACACAGCCATGTACATCACATATAATTGTTGTTTTAACTTTTAAGCACTGTTTAACTTTAATTAGTTGCCTGAGTTTCTCTCTAAAACTGGCTGATGTTGTTTGTATTGTCTCAGCTGCCTAAAGATGTGTATAGATGTGCGAGTCTGAATCATTTTTTCCAGTTCTCTAGTGGGTGGTTGATGGCCTGATGGCATGATGTGTGCTTGATCTGGCTGATATATACGCGTGTGTGCACATTTTTTGTTCTTTTCATTTTTGTAGAGATTGACCTATGGTTGGCTTGTAATAGTAGATGTATGTACATGGTAAAAGAGAGAATTCTGTTGCTTTGTGGTTCTTTTTTCCCTGAGTTGCTAAGTTGTTGGCAGCTTTTGCCCTCAGAGTTGGATCTAGAATAAATGGCAGATGTAGTCATGTAGGGCTGCATGCTGCAATGTGACTTGTCAGATCTCAGTCCGGACACGTGGACTGGGGAATGAAGATTGTTGCAATTCTTGATGGTGGGAATTTCTTTCCATGACAGCATCCATTCGAATTAATGGCATAACAGAAACTGAGTTTGGATTGTTGTTCTGTATAACAAATAAAATAAATAAATTTTGGGTGAAACCTAACGTATATTAGTGGTAAATGTATTTATCCTTTAAATTTTTGTTTCTTTCCTGTTTTTCAATAAATACACAATTATGCCTCTGTTATGATTGTGCATTTTATGTTTTAGTTAGAGTTTGTGCCAAGTAATGCCTTTAGGATGGCTTGGGTGATAGTTGACTTGATCCTGTTGGAAAACAGAAACTTTTGCGTATAGTAGCTGAAGTTTTAAAAATCACAGAAGTGACAAAAAATTCTAAATTTTTACAAAAGATTTATATACAAATTGCCCCTGTTTTCCTAATTTTTTAGAATTTTTGGAGTTACAGAAGTATAGTCAAAATTTTGATCATTACAGACTGTTCTGTTTTTGACACATTCTGTTTTTGTTGCATTGTGTGCTTATTTTGATAAATCTATGGATTGTATCGGGCGGTATAAGCTATGGTAAAGTTATAATATAGTAGGTATAATGCAATAATAAAATATGAATGAGTTGCAACAGTACTTAAAGTGGTGATTTATTTTACTCTCTTCGTCCCAAAATAAGTTTCTCGACTTTGTACTAGCTCTAGTACAAATTTGTACTAAGCTCAAGACACTTATTTTTGGACGGAGGGAGTATTATACTAACGGATCTCACGAAGGTTTTGTTAAGTTTTGTGTGATTGAAGTTTTCAAGTTTTGGGTGAGATCATGATGGATGAAGGAATAAGGAGTGAAAAGAGTCTAAGCTTGCGGATGCCCATAGCACCCCAAGGTAATATTTAAGGAGTACCAAGCAACTAAGCTTGGGGATGCCCCGGAAGGCATCTCCTCTTTCTTCTAACGACCATCGGTAATTTTACTTGGAGCTATATTTTTATTCGTCACATATCATGAGTTTTGCTTGGAGCGTCTTGTATTATATGAGTCTTTGCTTGTTTTGCTTTTTTAGTTTGTCACAATCATCCTTGATGGACACACCTATTTGAGAGAGCCGTAATGATGCTATGATTTGTTAGAATTGCTCGATGTGTTTCACTTAAATTTTTTGAGCTAGGAATTGCTCTAGTGCTTCACTTATAACTTTTTGAGTACGGTGGTGCATTAATTTTGAAGAAATATCCTCTCATGCTTCACTTAAATTATTTTGAGAGTTGAAAATTTTGAAGAAATATTTATGCTCTCGTACTTCACTTTGATGTCGCTTGAACTACGTCGGTATTTCCCCAAAGAGGAAGGGATGATACAGTATAGTTACGGTAGGTATTTCCCTCAGTTATGAAACCAAGGTATCAATCCAGTAGGAGAACCAAGCAACACTATGTAAATGGTACCTGCACACAAAGAACAAATACTTGCAACCCGACGCTTATGAGGGGTTGTCAATCCCTCTTCGGGTAACGGCGCCAGAAATTGTCAAGTTGACGGGATAAAATTTGTGTAGATTGGATAAATAGATCTCGATAAAACGCGACATAGAATAAGTAACAAAAAAGTGCATCAAGCTATTTTTGGGTTTTTGGAATAATAGATCTGAAAATAAAACCGAATAAAAATATATCTCAAAGCAAATATGATAAAGAATAGACCCGGGGGTCGTAGATTTCACTAGTGGCTTCTCTCGAGAAAATAGCGTACGGTGGGTAAACAAATTACTGTTGGACAATTGATAGAAGATCGAATAATTATAACGATATCCAAGGCAATGATCAATATATAGGCATCACGTCCAAGATTAGTAGATCGACTCCTGCCTGATCTACTACTATTACTCCACACATAGACCGCTATCCAGCATACATATAGTGTATTAAGTTCATGGAGAAACGGAGTAATGCAATAAGAACAATGACATGATATAGACGAGATCTATTCATGTAGGAATAGCCCGTCCTTAATAGCAACGATACATGCGTGTCTTGCTGCCCCTTCTGTCACTGGGAAAGAACACCGCAAGATCAAACCCATCACAAAGCACCTCTTCCCATGGCAAGAAAAATCGATCGATCTAGTTGGCCTAACTAAACCAATGATTCGAAGAAGAAATACGAGGCTATAAATAATCATGCATATAAGAGATCAACAGAAGACTCAAATAATATTCATGGATATAGATCTGATCATAAACTCAAAGTTCATCGGATCCCAACAAACACACCGCAAAAAAGAGTTACATCAAATAGATCTCCCAGAGACCATTGTATTGAGAATCAAAAGAGAGAGGAAGCCATCTAGCTACTGCCTACGGACAAGTAGGTCTATGATGAACTACTCACACATCATCGGAGAGGCACCAATGAGGATGATGAACCCCTCCGTGATGGTGTCTAGATTGGATCTCGTGGTTCTGGAACTTGCGTCGACTGGAATTGTGTTTTGCCGACTCCCTTAGGGTTTCTAGAATATTTGGGTATTTATAGGGCGAAGAGGCGGTGCGGGAGGTCACCGAGGGGGGCACAACCCCCCTGGGCGCGCTTGGGCTTCCTGGCGCACCCTGGTAGGTTGTGCCCACCTCGGGCCTCCCCTCTGGTACATCTTTGGCCCACTAGGTATCTTCTGGTCCAAAAAAAATCTCCAAAAAGTTTCGCTGCGTTTGGACTCCGTTTGGTACTGATATTCTACGAAGTAAAAAAAAGCAAAAAACAGCAACTAGCACTGGGCACTATGTCAATAGGATAGTCCCAAAAAAGATATAAAGTTGCCATAAAATGATTGTAAAACATCCAAGAATGATACTATAACAGTATGGAACAAGCAAAAATTATAGATACATTGGAGACGTATCAGCATCCCCAAGCTTAATTCCTACTCGTCCTAGAGTAGGTAAATGATAAAAACAGAATTTTTGATGTGGAATGCTGCCTAACATGTTCATCACATATTCTTTTCTTTTGTAGCATGGATATTTGGACTTTTATATGGTTCAAAGCAATAGTCTAGTTTTGACATGAAGATTTCAATACTCAAGCATGTCAACAAGCAACCATGTCTTTCAAAATATCATCACTAAAGAAAGTTATCCCTAGCCCATCATGCTCAATCATTATCCATTCATGAAACACACTCGCATATTAGCTACATCCAATGCTCAAGTATGATCATAGTGCTCCCTAGTTGGTGCTTTATAAGAGAAGCTGGAGACTCAAATAAAAATAAAAATTGCATAAAGTAAATAGATATGCCCTTCGCAGAGGGAAGTAGGGATTTGTAGAGGTGCCAGAGCTCAAAGCTCAAATTGAGAGATAATTTTTTTTGAGAGGCATACTTTTCCCGTCAACGAAAACGACCGAGTAATTCCCAAGACTTTCCATGCTAGATATATCATAGGCGGTTCCCAAACATAAAATAAAGTTTATTACTTTTTCCACCATACTTTCACACTCCACGGCTAGCCGTATCCACGGGTACCGTCCATACCAACACTTTCCAAGGAATTTATTATTTGACAACATAAAGTAAATTTCTTTTTCATTTCGGGAATAGGCATCCCTATTACCTCCGTACTCTCGTGCAATGACAAGTGAATAAACACTCATCATAAGAATAACACATCTAGCATGGAAAATATTGGCCACCCCCTGCCGCTTCATGAGCGGTACGAGCACACAAAAAGCGAATTCATTTTGAAAATTAGAGATGCCACATACAAATTTGCTTAGAACAGCATGGAAATACCGCATATAGGTAGGTATGGTGGAATCATATGGCAAAACTGGGTTTAAGGATTTTGGATGCACAAGTAGTATTTCTACTTAGTACACGTGGAGGCTAGCAAAAAGATTGAGAAGCAACCAACCAAGAAACGAGAAATCTCATAAGCGAACATTAAGCATAACTAACACCGAATAATGCACCACAATGGATGTAATTTCATTGCATAACTATTGACTTTCATGCTTGCATAGGGAATCACAGACCTTAACACCAGTATTCTTACTAAAGCATAATTACTCACCAACATGACTCACATATCACTGATACGTCCATTTTGCATCATGCTTTTATATTGATATTTATTGCATTATGGCCCATTATTACACATTATGGTACAATACTTATGCCTTTTCTCCCTTATTTTACAAGGTTTACACAAAGAGGGAGAATGCCGGCAGCTGGAATTCTGGACCGGAAAGGAGCAAATCTGAGAGACCTATTCTGCACAACTCCAAAATTCCTGAAAATTTACGGAGAATTATTTTGTAATATATAAAAAATATTGGGCGAAGAAATACCAGAGGGGGACGCACCAGGTGGCCACAAGCCTAGGGGGGTGCGCCCTACCCCTCTAGGAGCACCCCTAGGGCTTGTGGGCCCCCTGGCAGGTGTCCGGTGACCATCTTCTGCTATATGGAGGGTTTTGACCTGGAAAAAATCAGAAGGAAGCTTTCGGGATGAAGCGCCACCGTCTCGAGGCGGAACCTGGGCAGAAGCAATCTAGGGCTCCGGCGGAGCTGTTCTGCCGGGGAAACTTCCCTCCGGGAGGGGGAAATCGAAGCCATCGTCATCACGAACGATCCTCTCATCGAGAGGGGGTCAATCTCCATCAACATCTTCACCAGCACCATCTCCTCTCCAAACCCTAGTTCATCTCTTGTATCCGATCTTTGTCTCAAAACCTCAGATTGATACCTGTGGGTTGCTAGTAGTGTTAATTACTCCTTGTAGTTGGTGCTAGTTGGTTTATTCGATGGAAGATCATATGTTCAGATCCTTAATGATATTTATTACCCCTCTAATTATGAACATGAATATGCTTTGTGAGTAGTTACGTTTGTTCCTGAGGACATGGGAGAAGTCTTGTTATAAGTAATCATGTGAATTTGGTATTCGTTCGATATTTTCATGAGATGTATGTTGTCTTTCCTCTAGTGGTGTTATGTGAACGTCAACTACATGACACTTCACCATGATTTGGGCATAGGGGAAGTGCTACTTCTTGAGCTTGCGTTGGGTTTCCCCTTGAAGAGCAAAGGGTGATGCAGCAAAGTAGAGATAAGTATTTCCCTCAGTTAAGAACCAAGGTATCAGTCCAGTAGGAGATACACGCAAGTCTCCAATCTATGCACCTTCACAAACAATCAAACACTTGCACCCAACGCGATAAAGGGGTTGTCAATCCCTTCACGGTCACTTGCAAAGGTGAGATCTGATAGAGATAGATATAAAAGCTTACTAAAACGTAAAACAAAATAAAAGTAAATAAATTGTAGCAAAGTATTTTTGGGTTTTTTGGTTTATAGATCTGAAAATATATAATGAAAAAATAGACCCGGGGGCCATAGGTTTCACTAGAGGCTTCTCTCTTGAAGGCAAATAATACGGTGGGTGAACAAATTACTGCCGAGCAATTGATAGAAAAGCGCAAAGTTATGACGATATCCAAGGCAACGATTATGCATATAGGCATCACATCCGTGTCAAGTAGACCGAAACGATTCTGCATCTACTACTATTACTCCACACATCGACCGCTATCCAGCATGCATCTAGAGTATTAAGTTCATAAAGAACGGAGTAACGCCTTAAGTAAGATGACATGATGTAGAGGGATAAACTCAAGCAATATGATGAAAACCCCATCTCTTTACCCTTGATGGCAACAATACAAATACGTGCCTCGCTACCCCTACTTTGTCACAGGGTGAGGACACCGCAAGATTGAACCCAAAACTAAGCACCTCTCCCATTGCAAGAAGAACCAATCTAGTTGGCCAAACCAAACCGATAATTCGAAGAGAAATACAAAGATATCAAATCATGCATATAAGGATTCAAAGAAGATTCAAATAATATTCATAGATAAACTGATCATAAATCCACAATTCATCTGATCTCGACAAATAGACCGCAAAAGAATATTACATCGGATAGATCTCCAAGAACATCGAGGAGAACATGGTATTGAGAATCAAAGAGAGAGAAGAAGCCATCTAGCTACTAGCTATGGACCCGTAGGTCTGAGGTAAACTACTCACGCTTCATCGGAAGGGCAATAGAGTTGATGTAGATGCCCTCCGTGATCGAATCCCCCTCCGGCAGGATGCCAGAAAAGGCCCCAAGATGGGATCTCATGGTACAGAAGGTTATGGCGGCGGAAAAGTATTTTTGGTGGATGCTTCTGGTCATTTGGGAATATTTGGGATATATAGAGGAAGAATTAGGGTTAGGAGAGCTCCGAGGGGCCCACAAGCCCTCAGGGCGCGCCCCCCTAGGGCACACCCCCTGTCTTGTGGAGTCCTCGGCACTCCCCTGCCTTCAACTCCAAGTTTGCTGGGTGTCTTCTGGTCCAAGAAAAATCATCGCGAAAGTTTTATTCCGTTTGGACTCCGTTTGGTATTCCTTTTCTATCAAACTCAAAAACAAGGAAAAAACAGAAACTGGCACTGGGCTCTAGGTTAATAAGTTAGTCCCAAAAATAATATAAAATAGCATATTAATGCATATAAAACATCCAAAACAGATAATATAATAGCATGGAACAATCAAAAATTATAGATACGTTGGAGACGTATCAAGCATCCCCAAGCTTAATTTCTGCTCGTCCTCGAGTAGGTAAATGATAAAAATAGAATTTTTGATGTGGAATGCTACCTAACATATTTATCCATGTAATTTTCTTTATTGTGGCATGAATATTCAGATCCATAAGATTCAAAGAAAAAGTTTAATATTGACATAAAATCAATAATACTTCAAGCATACTAATAAAGCAATCATGTCTTCTCAAAATAACATGGCCAAATAAAGTTATCCCTACAAAATCATATAGTCTGGCTATGCTCCATCTTCAGCACACAAAGTATTAAATCATACACAACCCCGATGACAAGCCAAGCAATTGTTTCATACTTTTGATGTTCTCAAACTTTTTCAACTTTCACGCAATACATGAGCGTGAGCCATGGATATAGCGCTATAGGTGGAATAGAATATGGTGGTTGTGGAGAAGACAAAAAGAAGGAGATAGTCTCACATCAACTAGGCGTCTCAACGGGCTATGGAGATGCCCATCAATAGATATCAATGTGAGTGAGTAGGGATTGCCATGCAACGGATGCACTAGAGCTATAAGTTTATGAAAGCTCAAAAAGAAACTAAGTGGGTGTGCATCCAACTTGCTTGCTCACGAAGACCTAGGCCAATTTGAGGAAGCCCATCATTGGAATATACAAGCCAAGTTCTATAATGAAAAATTCCCACTAGTATATGAAAGTGACAACATAGGAGACTCTCTATAATGAAGATCATGGTGCTACTTTGAAGCACAAGTGTGGTAAAAGGATAGTAGCATTGCCCCTTCTCTCTTTTCTCTCATTTTTTTTATTTGGGCTTCTTTTGGCCTATTTTATTTTTGTAAAGTCCGGAGACTCATCCCAACTTGTGAGGGAATCATAGCTTCCATCATCCTTTCCTCACATGGGACAATGCTATAATAATGATTATCATCACACTTTTATTTACTTACAACTCAAAAATTACAACTCGATACTTAGAACAAAAATATGACTCTATATGAATGCCTCCGGCGGTGTACCGGGATGTGCAATGATCTAGCACATCAATGACATCAAAAAACGGACAAGCCATGAAAACATCATGCTAGTTATCTTACGATCATGCAAAGCAATATGACAATGATGGTGCGTGTCATAATAAATGGAACGGTGTAAGTTGCATGGCAATATATCTCGGAATGGCTATGGAAATGCCATAATAGGTAGGTATGGTGGCTGTTTTGAGGAAGGATATATGGTGGGTGTAGTGCATCGGCGAAAGTTGCGCGGTACTAGAGAGGCTAGCAATGGTGGAAGGGTGAGAGTGTGTATAATCCATTGACTCAACATTAGTCATAAAGAACTCACATACTTATTGCAAAAGTATATTAGCTATCGAAACAAAGTACTACACGCATGCTCCTAGGGGGATAGATTGATAGGAAAAGACCATCGCTCATCCCCGACTGCCACTCATAAGGAAGACAATCAATAAACAAATCATGCTCCAACTTCATCACATAACGGTTCACCATACGTGCATGCTACGGGAATCAAAAACTTTAACACAAGTATTTCTACCAATCCACAATTACTCACTAGCATGACTCTAATATCACCATCTTTATATCTCAAAACAATCATAAGGAATCAAACTTCTCATAGTATTCAATGTTCTTTATATGAAAGTTTTTATTATATCCCTCTTGGATGCCCATCATATTAGGACTAAATTCAAAACCTATGCAAATTACCATGCTTTTTAGAGAGACTCTCAAAATAATATAAGTGAAGCATGAGAGTTCAACAATTTCTATAAAATAATGCCATCGCCGTGCTCTAAAAAGATATAAGTGAAGCACTAGAGCAAAATTGCCTAGCTCAAAAGATATAAGTGAAGCACAAATAGTATTCTAATAAATTCATGATTCATGCGTGTCCTTATCAAAAGCTGTGTACAGCAAGGATGATGGTGACAAACTAAAAAGCAAAGACTCATATCATACAAGACGCTCCAAGCAAAACACATATCATGTGGTGAATAAAAATATAGCCTCAAGTAAATTTACCGATAGACGAAGACAAAAGAGGGGATGCCATCCGGGGCATCCCCAAGCTTAGATGCTTGGTTGTCCTTGAATATTACCTTGGGGTTCCTTGGGCATCCCCAAGCTTAGGCTTTTGCCACTCCTTATTCCATAGTCCATCAAATCTTTACCCAAAACTTGAAGACTTCACAACAGAAAACTCATGAGATCCGTTAGTATAAGAAAATAAATCACCACTTTTTGGTACTGTTGTGAACTCATCCTTTATTTATATTGGTGTAATATATACTGTATTCCAACTTCTCCATGGTTCATACCCCCCGATACTACCCATAGATTCATCAAAATAAGCAAACAACACATAGAAAACAGAATCTATGAAAAACAGAACAGCCTGCGAAGATCTGAATTCTTCTAATACTTCTGTAACTTCAAAAATTATAAAAAAATAGTAAAACATGGGAAATTTGTATATCAATCTTGTGTAAAAAATTCAGGGTTTTTCCACGCTCCAGTGAATTTAAACAATTCAGATACTGGACGCAAAAGTTTCTGTTTTTCAGCAAGATCAAATCAACTATCACTGTAAGCCATCCCAAAGGTCTTACTTGGCTCAAACACTAATTAAAACACCAAAACACAATTACTACAGATGTAATAATGTGTATTTATTGAAAAACAGAACCAAAAACAAAAACATAAAAAAATAAAATTGGGTTGCCTCCCAACAAGCGCTATTGTTTAACGCCCCTAGCTAGGCATAAAACATAGATCTAGGTATTGTCATCTTTGGTATGCAATCCCATAGATGTGTTCTTGTCGGAAGGTTTTGCAAAGATAACTTGGAACACATTATCCATAGAAATTTTGGCATTATTAAGCTGCTCATCTATGTATCCCCTTTGAATTCCTGCTACAATCCAAGAATACTTTTGATTAACATCATTGAAAACTTGTCAGATCATATCTAAAACAGGGATTTTCTTTTTAAGGTTTTCTTTAAAAAATTAATTATTTCTAAACAAATATCTCAAAGTATAATCACTATTATAAAGGATCTCATCAATCACCGGTTTTTCACGGCTCATACCATAATGATCGAAAATTTCCCTAGCTTCCCATACTATGTGATCAAACTCATTCTTAAGAACTTGGGTAGCTATGTTTTTAGCCTTAGGATCCTTTATAATGGGTAACTCATAAAACAATCTTTGCAAGGTAGGATGAGTACGGATAAATCTACTTTCAAATTTCAGAACTAGTGCTGAAATAGCTTCCGCATACGTTTTAGTTCTTTTAAGTATGGGAGTATCATCGAGAGGCGAATTGCCTACACAATTGAAAAATTCTTGTATATGTTCTTTTCCCATTAAATTCCCTTGTCCCAAAACAAAGGTTTTAGCATCTAGATTGCCTGTTCATCCAATTTTAGGAGTTAGGCCATCATCTGTTTCTGCCATTCCAAAGTCACTCATGATGATGAGTTCAAGCAAACAAAAAACTGGACGGAAAGAGGGCGAATAAAAAGGCAAATCTTTTTGTGTTTTTTTCTGAAATCATTTTAGAAGTGGTGGAGAGAAAACGAGAGGCAAATGGCAAATAATGTAATGCAAGAGATGAGAGTTTATGGTGGGTACTTGGTAGGCTTGATGTAGATCTCCCCGGTAACGGCGCCTGAAATTCTTCCTGCTACTTCTTGAGCTTGCGTTGGTTTTTTCCTTGAAGAGGAAAGGGTGATGCAGCAAAGTAGAGATAAGTATTTTCCTCAGTTAAGAACCAAGGTATCAATCCAGTAGGAGATACACGCAAGTCCCCAATCTATGCACCTGCACAAACAATCAAACACTTGCACCCAACGCGATAAAGTGGTTGTCAATCCCTTCACGGTCACTTGCAAAGGTGAGATCTGATAGAGATAGATATAAAAGCTTACTAAAACGTAAAACAAAATAAAAGTAAATAAATTATAGCAAGGTATTTTTGGGTTTTTTGGTTTATAGAGCTGAAAATAAATGATGGAAAATAGACCCGGGGGCCATAGGTTTCACTAGAGGCTTCTCTCTTGAAGGCAAATAATACAGTGGGTGAACAAATTACTGATAGAAAAGCGCAAAGTTATGACGATATCCAAGGCAATTATTATGCATATAGGCATCACGTCCGTGTTAAGTAGACCGAAAACGATTCTGCATCTACTACTATTACTCCGCACATCGACTGCTATCCAGCATGCATCTAGAGTGTTAAGTTCATAAAGAACGGAGTAACGCCTTAAGTAAGATGACATGATGTAGAAGGATAACCTCAAGCAATATGATGAAAACCCCATCTTTTTACCCTTGATGGCAACAATACAAATACGTGCCTCGCTACCCCTACTTTGTCACTGGGTGAGGACACCGCAAGGTTGAACCCAAAACTAAGCACCTCTCCCATTACAAGAAGAACCAATCTAGTTGGCCAAACCAAACCGATAATTCAAAGAGAAATACAAAGATATCAAATCATGCATATAAGAATTTAGAGAAGATTCAAATAATATTCATAGATCAACTGATCATAAATCCACAATTCATCGCATCTCGACAAACACACCGCAAAAGAATATTACATCGGATAGATCTCCAAGAACATCGAGGAGAACATGGTATTGAGAATCAAAGAGAGAGAAGAAGCCATCTAGCTACTAGCTATGGACCCGTAGGTCTGAGGTAAACTACTCACGCTTCATCAGAAGGGCAATAGAGTTGATGTAGAAGCCCTTCATGATCGAATCCCCCTCCGGCAGGATGCCAGAAAAGGCCCCAAGATGGGATCTCACGGGTACAGAAGGTTACGGTGGCATAATTGTATTTTTGGTGGACGCTTCTGGTCATTTAGGAATATTTGGGAATATATAGAGGAAGAATTAGGGTTAGGAGAGCTCCGAGGGGCCCACAAGCCCTCAGGGCCCGCCCCCCTAGGGCTCGCCCCCTGGCTTGTGGAGTCCTCGGGACTCCCCTGCCTTCAACTCCAAGTTTGCTGGGTGTCTTCTGGTCCAAGAAAAATCTTCGCGAAAGTTTTATTCCGTTTGGTATTCCTTTTCTGTAAAACTCAAAAACAAGGAAAAAAACAGAAACTGGCACTGGGCTCTAGGTTAATAAGTTAGTCCCAAAAATAATATAAAATAGCATATTCATGCATATAAAACATCCAAAGTAGATAATATAATAGCATGGAACAATAAAAAATTATAGATACATTGGAGACGTATCAGGAAGGCAGTGGGAAGTAATAAGTAGATGATGGGTGTGTTGCTTCATAAGGGGCTGATTTGGATCCACATGTTTCATGCTATGGTTAGATTTATCTTAATTCTTCTTTCGTAGTTGCGGATGCTTGCGAGAGGGGTTAATCATAAGTGGGAGGCTTGTCCAAGTAAGGACAGCACCCAAGCAACGGTCCACCCACATATCAAATTATCAAAGTAACGAACGCGAATCATATGAGCATAATGAAAACTAACTTGACAACAATTCCCATGTGTCCTCGGGAGCGCTTTGCTTTATATAAGAGTTCGACCAGGTTTGTCCTTTGCTACAAAAAGGATTGGACCACCTTGCTGCACCTTTGTTACACTTGTTACTTGTTACCCGTTCCGAATTATCTTATCACAAAACTATCTGTTACTGATAATTTCAGTGCGTGCAGAAAATACCTTGCTGAAAACCGCTTGTCATTTCCTTCTGCTCCTCGTTGGGTTCGACACTCTTACTTATCGAAAGGACTACGATAGATCCCCTATACTTTTGGGTCATCAAGACTCTTTTCTGGCGCCGTTGCCGGGGAGTGAAGTGCCTTTGATAAATGGAATTTGGTAAGGAAACATTCATATTACGTGCTGAAATTTACTGTCACTTGTTACTATGGAACACCATCCTTTGAGGGGTTTGTTCGGGGTAGCTTCACCCTGACCGGAAGAGCAAGGAGTTGCCCCTCAACTTACTGCACCTACTAAAAATATTTATTATGAAATTCCTTCGGGTATGATAGAGAAACTGCTAGCTAATCCTTATGCAGGAGATGGAACACTACATCCTGATATGCATTTAATCTATGTGGATGAAGTTTGTGGATTATTTAAGCTTGCAGGTTTGCCCGAGGATGAAGTCAAGAAGAAGGTCTTCTCTTTATCTTTGAAGGAGAAGGCATTGACATGGTATAGGCTATGCGATGATATTGGTACTTGGAATTACAATCGATTGAAATTGGAATTTCATCATTAGTTTTATCATATGCATCTGGTTCATCATGATCGGAATTATACATATAATTTTTGGCCTCGTGAAGGAGAAAGTATTGCTCAAGCTTGGGGGAGGCTTAAGTCAATGTTATATTCATGCCCCAATCATGAGCTCTCAAGAGAAATTATTATTCAGAACTTTTATGCTCGGTTTTCTCGTAATGATCAATCCATGCTCGATACTTCTTGTACTGGTTCTTTTATGAAGAAGACTATTTAATTCAAATGGGATATCTTGGAAAAATTAAATGCAACTCTGAAGATTGGGAACTCGATGAAGGTAAGGACTCAGGCATAAACCATAAGTTTGATTGTGTTAAATCTTTTATGGATACCGATGCTTTTCGTGAATTTAGCACTAAATACGGACTTGACTCTGAGATAGTAGCTTCTTTCTGTGAATCATTTGCTACTCATGTTGATCTCCCTAAAGAGAAGTGGTTTAAATATCATCCTCCCATTGAAGTAAAACTAGTAGAACCTATTAAAGCTGAAGAGGAAACTATTACTTATAATGTTGATCCTGTTATTCCTACTGCTTATATTGAGAAACCACCTTTCCCTTTTAGGATAAAGGAACATGCTAAAGCTTCAGCTGTGGTTCGTAAGAGTTATACTATAACACCTACACCCCTGAGCAAATTAAAGTTGAGTCTAGTATTGCTATTGTTAAAGATCTCTTAGTCGAAAATATTGATGGGCATGTTATTTATTTCTATGATGAAGCTGCTAGAATTGCTAGACCCGATAATAAACATAAACATAGACTTGTTGTTGGCATGCCTATTGTTTCTGTTAAAATAGGAGATCATTGTTATCATGGCTTATGTGATCTGGGTGCTAGTGTGAGTGCAATTCCCTTTACTTTATAACAAGAAATGATGAATGATATTGCACCTGCTGAAATAGAAGATATTGATGTCACTATTAAGCTTGCCAATAGAGATACTATATCACCAATAGGGATTGTTAGAGATGTTGAAGTCTTGTGTGGGAAAATAAAATACCCTACCGATTTTCTAGTTCTTGGTTCCCCACAAGATGATTTTTCTCCCATTATATTTGGTAGGCCTTTCTTGAACACTGTTAATGCTAAAATAGATTGTGAGAAAGAAATTATTAGTGTCAGTTTTGGGGATGTGTCTCATGAGTTTAATTTCTCCAAATTTCGTAGACAACCCGATGATAAAGAATTGCCTAGTAATGATGAAATTATTGGTCTTGTTTCTATTGCCGTGCCTCCTACTGATCCTTTAGAATAATATTTGCTAGACCATGAAAATGATATGTTCATGAATGAAAGAAAGGAATTGGATGAGATTTTCTTTAAACAAATGCCTGTTTTGAAACACAATTTACCTGTTGAGACTCTTGGAGATCCTCTACCACCCAAGAGTGATCCTGTATTTGATCTTAAACAACTACCTGATACTTTAAAATATGCTTATCTTGATGAAAAGAAGATATATCCTGTTATTATTAGTGCTAACCTTTCAGAGCATGAAGAAAAGAAATTATTGAAAACTCTGAAGAAGCACCTCGCAGCTATAGGATATACTCTGGATGATCTTAAGGGCATTAGTCCCACTCTATGTTAGCACAAAATTAATATTGAACCTGATGCTAAACCAGTTGTTGATCACCAGCGACGGTTGAATCCTAAGATGAAAGGAAGTGGTAAGAAATGAAATACTAAAGCTTCTGGAAGCAGGTATAATTTATCCTATTGCTGATAGTAGATGGGTAAGTCCTGTTCACTGTGTCCCTAAGAAGGGAGATATTACCGTTGTTCCTAATGATAAAAATGAATTGATTCCACAAAGAATTGCCACATGTTATAGAATGGTTATTGATTTTAGAAAGTTAAATAAAGCTACTAGGAAAGATCATTATCCTCTACCTTTTATTGATCAAATGCTAGAAAGACTATCAAAACATACACACTTCTGCATTCTAGATGGTTGTTCTGGTTTTTCTCAAATACCTGTGTCACAAGAGGATCAATAAAAAACTACTTTTACTTGCCCTTTCGGTACCTTTGCTTATAGACGTATGCCTTTTGGTTTATGTAATGCACTTGCTACCTTTCAAAGATATATGACTGCTATTTTCTCTGACTTTTGTGAAAAGATTGTTGAGGTTTTCATGGATGATTTTTCCGTTTACAGAACTTCTTTTGATGATTGCTTAAGCAACCTTGATCGAGTTTTGCAGAGATGTGAAAGAACTAATCTTGTCTTGAATTGGGAGAAGTGCCACTTTATGGTTAATGAAGGTATTGTCTTGGGGCATAAAATCTCTGAAAGAGATATTGAAGTTGATAAAGCTAAAGTTGATGCTATTTAAAAAATGCCGTGTCCTAAAGATATCAAAGGTATAAGAAGTTTCCTTGGTCATGCTGGTTTCTATAGGAGGTTTATTAAAGACTTCTCTAAAATTTCTAGGCCTCTTACTAATCTCTTTCAAAAGTATGTTCCATTTGTTTTTGATGATGATTGTGTAGAAGCATTTGAAATACTTAAGAAAGCCTTGATTTCTGCACCTATTGTTCAACCACCTGATTGGAACCTACCCTTTGAAATTATGTGTGATCCTAGTGATTATGCTGTTGGTGCTGTTCTAGGACAAAGAGTTGATAAGAAATTAAATGTTATCCATTATGCTAGTAAAACTCTAGACAATGCTCAAAGAAATTATGCTACTACTGAGATAGAATTTTTAGCAGTTGTATTTGCTTGTGATAACTCAGATCTTATATTGTTGATTCTAAAGTAATTGTTCACACCGATCATGCTGCTATTAAATATCTTATGGAAAAGAAAGATGTTAAACCTAGACTTATTAGATGGGTTCTCTTGCTGCAAGAATTTGATTTACATATTATTGATAGAAAGGGAGCTGAGAACCCCGTAGCAGACAACTTGTCTAGGTTAGAAAATGTTCTTGATGACCCACTACCTATTGATGATAGCTTCCCTGATGAACAATTAGTTGTCATAAATGCTTCTCGTAGTACTCCTTGGTATGCAGACTATGCTAATTATATTGTTGCTAAATTTATACCACCTAGTTTCACATACCAGCAAAAGAAAAAAAATCTACGATTTAAGACATTACTTCTGGGATGACTCACACCTTTATAATGAAGGAGTAGATGGTGTTATTAGACGTTGTTTTCTTGAGCATAAAGAGGAATAGATCATACGCAAGTGTCACTCCGAGGTCTACGGAGGACACCATGCTGGAGATAGAACTGCACACAAGGTATTACAATCTGGTTTTTATTGGCCTACTCTTTTTAAGGATATTCGTAAGTTTGTCTTGTCTTGTGATGAATTTTAAAGAATTGGTAATATTAGTAGACGTCAGGAAATGCCTATGAATTATTCACTTGTTATTGAACCATTCGATGTCTGAGGATTTGATTATATGGGACCTTTTCCTTCCTCTAATGGGTATACACATATTTTGGTTGCTGTTGATTATGTTACTAAATGGGTAGAAGCTATTCCAACTAGTAGTGCTGATCATAACACCTCCATTAAAATGCTTAAAGAAGTTATTTTCCTGAGGTTTGGAGTCCCTAGATATTTAATGACTGATGGTGGTTCACACTTTATTCATGGTGCTTTCCGTAAATTGCTTGCTAAATATGACATTAACCATATAATTGCATCTCCATATCACCCTCAGTCTAGTGGTCAAGTAGAATTAAGTAACCGAGAAATAAACTTGATCTTACAAAAGACTGTTAATAGATCCAGAAAGAATTGGTCTAAAAAACTTGATGACGCATTATGGGCATATAGAACTGCTTATAAAAACCCTATGGGTATGTCTCCATATAAAATGGTTTATGGAAAAGCATGTCACTTACCTCTTGAATTAGAACATAAAGCTTATTGGGCAATTAAAGAGCTCAACTATGATTTCAAACTTGCCGGTGAGAAGAGGTTATTTGACATTAGCTCACTTGATGAATGGAGAACCAAGCCTATGAGAATGCCAATTTTTTTAAAGAGAATGTTAAAAGATGGCATGATAAAAGGATACAAAAGCGTGAATTTAATGTAGGTGACCATGTCTTGCTATACAATTATCGTTTAAGAATTTTTGCAGGAAAGCTTCTCTCTAAATGGGAAGGGCCTTACATTATCAAGGAAGTTTATCGTTCCGGTGCCATCAAAATCAACAACGCCGAAGGCAATAATCCGAAGGTGCTAAACGGGCAAAGAATCAAACATTATATCTCAGGTACTCCCATAAATGTTGAAACCAATATTATTAATACCATAACACCAGAGGAGTACATAAGGGATATCTACCAGAACGCTCCAGACTTCGAAAAGGAATAGGTATGTGGTATGGTAAGTAAACCGACTCCAAAACTTTTTTGAAAGCAATTTTACTCCGTTTTGGAATATTTAAAAAATTAGGAAAATAAAAAGTAGTCAGAGAAGTGCACGAGGAGGCGACAAGCCCTGGGGGCGCGCCCTACCCCCTGGGCGCGCCTCCCAGGCTTGTGGCCACCTCGTGTGCCCTCCGGACTCCGTTTTCTTGTAGTACACTCCTTTTGGTCGGTAAAAAATTATTATATAATCTCCCAAAGGTTTTGACCATCGTACCACGGCAATATCCTATGTTCTTGTTTTAAGCTGTTTTTCCTTACAGATCTAGATCGCCATGACGTCTCCAAGCGCCCCCAAGGACAAGTTTTTCGAGAAGGTCATCAACCCTTACCTTGTGGGGGTGCTGCTACACCCTCAAGCCATCGAGATGCATGAGGGCGTGCTTCACATCCATGATGTTCAAGGAACAAGGAGGACCGGAAGCATGGAGTCCAGGCTCGAAGCGGTGGATCAAGAGGTGATCAAGTGCAGAGGGATGGTGAAGCATGGACTCAACACCAATCACTCCATGATCACGGATTTTACCCGTGACCACAAGCTGGATGTTAGTGAGATTGGGAAGGCCATCTTCAAGCTTCATGAGAAAAACGAGCATCTCCAAGCCTAGATCTATGACCTGTAGAACCAAAACTGTGAGTATGAATATAGATATAAGAGGATGAGTTTGGCTGTAGATTTGAGGATTCCGGAGACTCGTTCATCTTTCTATGATGGTGAACCTATGCCCTGGAAGATGGAGGACAAGCCCACAGCATCATCAACTCCATCACCACCACCTCCGAAGAAACAGACCTAAGTACATGGGTATGGGCACTCCCCTTGGCAACTGCAAAGCTCGGGGGAGGTGCCCCGGTATCGTATCACCATCACACCTTTACCTTTATCGTTTTTCTTAGTTCGATCCTTTTGGTTATATCTCGGTTTAGTAGAATAAAGTTTTAGTATGATCTAGTTTTGAGTTTTGCTTTGTGATCCCTCTGTGTAATCAAGTCTGAGAGTTATATAATAAAGATTAGTTTTGAGTTGAGGGCATTGCTTTCTGACTATGATCTTGAGAAAAAAGAAATAAAGAATGAAAGTAAAAGAAATAAAAAGATTATATAATGATCTTATGGGAAGTGATGACTTCACATATAAGGAGTATGTCGCATGAAATTTGTTGGGAGTTGACAAACATGGTTTTGGTCATTGTTGCAATTAATAGGAAGTAATAAAGAAAGAGAGGTCTCACATATAAATACACTATCTTGGACATCTTTTGTGATTGTGAGCACTCTGATAACCCACAAGTATAGGGCATCAATTGTAGCCTTTCTCGATAAGTAAGAGTGTCGAACCCAATGAGGAGCTAAAGGTAGAACAAATATTCCCTCAAGTTCTATCGACCACCGATACAACTCTATGCACACTTGACGTTCGCTTTACCTAGAACAAGTACGAAACTAGAAGTACTTTGTAGGTGTGTTAGGATAGGTTTGCAAGATAATAAATAACACGTAAATAAAAGCTAGGGGCTGTTTAGATAAAGAAACAACTAAGTTAGTTTTAGTAGAGAGCTTTTTGTCACAAGAAAGTAATTTTTCCCTAGGCAATCGATAACTAGACCGGTAATCATTATTGCAATTTTATATGAGGGAGAGGCATAAGCTAACATACTTTCTCTACTTGGATCATATGCACTTATGATTGGAACTCTAGCAAGCATCCACAACTCTAGCAAGCATCTCCAAAACGGATCTACTCAAACATCATAGGATAGCCATACATCATTGGGAAATAATATATAGCGTTGAGCACCATGTTTAAGTAGAGATTACAGTGGGGAGAAGGGTGTTAGACCGCTACATAGAGGGGGAGAGAGTTGGTGATGACGGTGGCGTAGTTGTTGGTGTAGATCGCCGTCACCATGATGGCCCCAGCGGTATTCCGGCGCCACTGAGAGAGAGGGGGAGAGAGCCCCCTCCTTCTTCTTCTTCCTTGACCTCCCCCCTAGATGGGAGGAGGGTTTCCCCTCTGGTCCTTGGCCTCCATGGCGGCGGACGGGCGGGAGCCCCTCCGAGATTGGATCTCTCTCTCTCTCTCTCTCTCTCTCTCTCTCTGTTTCCTTCTGTTTCTGCGTTCCCAAATTCTGGCCATTCACCATTTATTAAATTCCTGGAGATCCGTAACTCTGATTTGGCTGACTTTTTAACACGATTTTTATCCGGATATTATATTTCTTGCGGGGAAAGAAGGGCACCAACTGCCTTACAGGGTGGCCACAAGCCCCCTGGCCGCGCCCAGGGTAGGGGGGCACGCCTCCAGGGCTTGTGTGCCCCTCAGGCATCGTCTCGCGTTGATTCCAATTCCCAAAAATCATGTATATTCCAAAAAAATCTCCGTAAGTTTTTATCGCGTTTGGACTTCGTTTGGTATGGATATTCTACGAAACAAAAAAACATGCAACAAACAAGAACTGGCACTAGGCACTGGATCAATATGTTAGTTCCAAAAATTGTATAAAAAGTTGCCAAAAGTATATGAAAGTTGTAGAATATTAGCATGAAACAATAAAAAATTATAGATACGACGGAGATGTATCAGCAACCCCAAGCTTAATTCCTGCTCGTCCTCGAGTAGGTAAATGATAAAAAAGATAATTTTTGATGTGGAATGCTACCTAGCATAATCTTGATCCTATAATCTAATCATGGCATGAATATTAAGACACGAGTGATTCAAAGCAATAGTCTATCATTTGACATTAAGACAATAATACTTCAAGCATACCAATGAAGCAATCATGTCTTCTCAAAATAACATGGCCAAAGAAAGTTATCCCTAAAAAATCATATAGTCTGGCTATGCTCCATCTTCATCACACAAAGTATTTCATCATGCACAACCCCGATGACAAGCCAAGCAATTGTTTCATACTTTTAATGTTCTCAAGCCTTTTCAACTTTCATGCAATACATGAGCATGAGCCATGGATATAGCACTATAGGTGGAATAGAATATGATGGTGGAGGTTGTGTGGAGAAGACAAAAAAGGAGAAAGTCTCACATCGACGCGGCTAATCAATGGGTTATGGAGATGCCTGTCAATTGATGTCAATGTGAGGAGTATGGATTGCCATGCAACGGATGCACTGAGAGCTATAAGTGTATGAAAGCTCAAACTGAAAACTAAGTGGGTGTGCATACAACTTGCTTGCTCATGAAGACCTCGGGCATTTGAGGAAGCCCATCATCGGAATATACAAGCCAAGTTCTATAATGAAAATTCCAACTAGTATATGAAAGTGATAACTCAAGAGACTCTCTATATGAAGAACATGGTGCTACTCTGAAGCACAAGTGTGGTAGAAGGATAGTAGCATTGCCCCTTCTCTCTTTTTCTCTCATTTTTTTGTTTTCTTTTTTTTGGGCTCTCTCTCTTTTTTTTGGCCTTTTATTTTTTTTATTTTTTCTCGTCCGGAGTCTCATCCCGACTTGTGGGGGAATCATAGTCTTCATCATCCTTTCCTCACTGGGACAATGCTCTAATAATGAGGATCATCACACTTTCATTTACTTACAACTCAATATCTAGAACAAAGTATGACTCTATATGAATGCCTCTGGCAGTGTACCAGGATGTGCAATGATCTAGCATAGCAAAGATATCAAAAAAGGATAAGCCATGAAAATATCATGATAGCTATCTTACGATCATGCAAAGCAATATGACAATGAATGCTCAAGTCATGTATATGATGATAATGGAAGTTGCATGGCAATATATCTCGGAATGGCTATGGAAATGCCATGATATGTAGGTATGGTGGCTGTTTTGAGGAAGATATAAGGAGGCTTATGTGTGAGAGAGCGTATCATATCACAGGGTTTGGATGCACCGGCAAAGTTTGCACCAACTCTCGAGGTGAGAAAGGGCAAGGCACGGTACCGAAAAGGCTAGCAATGATGGAAGGGTGAGAGTGCGTATAATCCATGGACTCAACATTAGTCATAAAGAATTCACATACTTATTGCAAAAGTTTATTAGCCATCGAAACAAAGTACTAATATGCATGCTCCTAGGGGGATAGATTGGTAGGAAAAGACCATCGCTCGTCCCCGACTACCACTCAGAAGGAAGACAATCAAAAAATAAATCATGCTCCGACTTCATCACATAACGGTTCACCATACGTGCATGCTTCAGGAATCACAAACCTTAACACAAGTATTTCTACCAATACACAATTACTCACTAGCATGACTCTAATATCACCATCCTTATATAGCAAAACTATTGCAAGGAATCAAACATATCATATTCAGTGATCTACAAGTTTTATGTAGGATTTTATGACTAACCATGTGAATGACCAATTCCTGATGACTCTCTGAATAGATATAAGTGAAGCATGAGAGTTTAATTCTTTATACAAAAGATATTCCCACACTCTAACAAATATAAGTGAAGCAAAAGAGCATTCTACAAATGGCGGTTTTTTATGTGTAGAGAAACAGGCAATCCAAACTTCAAATGATATAAGTGAAGCACATGAAGCATTCTATAAAGCCATACTCAAAAGATATAAGTGAAGTGCAAAGAGCATTCTATAAATCAACCAAGGACTATATCATACCAGCATGGTGCATAAAATAAAAAGGAAAAATAAAGACAAAAGACGCTCCAAGAATTTACACATATCATGTGACGAATAAAAATATAGCTCCAAGTAAAATTACCGATGGTCGTTAGAAGAAAGAGGGGATGCCTTCCAGGGCATCCCCAAGCTTAGTTGCTTGGGAGTCACCTTGGGGTGCCTCGAGCATCCCCAAGCTTAGGCTCTTGCCACTCCTTATTCCTTCATCCATCGTGACCTCACCCAAAACTTGAAAACTTCAATCACACAAAACTTAACAAAACCCTCGTGAGATCCGTTAGTATAATAAAGCAAATTACCCCTTTAAGTACTGTTGCAAACCCATTTTATTTTTGCATTGTAGCTACTGTATTATAACTTCTCTATGGCTTATACCACCGATAAAATCGATAGTTTCATCAAAACTAGCAAAACAATGCATCAAAAACAGAATCTGTCTTAAACAGGACAGTCTGTAGTAATCTGAACATTCACCATACTTCTTTAACTCCAAAAATTCTGAAAATTTAGGAAAAAAATAAATAATTTGTATAGCAGTACTGTGTAAATATTTAAGAAACTTTTGACATTCCAGTAAAAAATGTAAATTCACGCGCTACAGCCAAAGTTTCTGTTTTTCCACTGCACATACCAAACAAGCAATCTAATCATCCTAAAGGAAAATCTTGGCACATTATTTTTATAATAAAATGGATTTGTACAAGGGGATAAATATTTTTGTTGAAAAGTTTCTGTAGTTTAAGATTTGCAAAGTTTCCATGGGCATGAACAAAGTTCAAGGAGCTCCCCCACTTCAACGATGCTCGTCTTTCTTACTTTCACTTTTCTTTTTGAAAAAGTTTTAGGTTACCCTCTATATTTTTTTTGTTTTTAAACTTTATAAAAGCACTCAACAAAATAAAATGACTCTCTAAAACTTCTGGGTTGTCTCCCTGGCAGCGCTTTCTTTAAAGCCATTAAGCTAGGCATATAGTGCTCAAGTAATGGATGCACCCGGATCCCAAGGTATATCAAAGCCAATTTTAATTAACAATGATTTGTATTTTAGTAGTGAGCACAAAGTAACATATATCATGCAACAAAGAAGTCTAACTATCTTCCTATGCATCGGCATGTCATAAAAGAACAATTCATGCACACCAAGTAAAGGCCAATACATAGCATAAACAGTTTCTTGCAATTTTATCGTATTGGAAACATAGAGAGGCGGAGATGTAGTTCCTCTCTCATAATAATTGCAAGTAGGATCAGCAAGCACATGCATATTATATTTATCAAAGTCATCATGTGCAATAGTAGAACGCAACCCATTAATATAATCCTTAATAAGCGCAAACTCCTCCGGTATAGTGTAGTTGGGAGAATTCAAAAAGATAATCGGACTATCATGCGTGGGTGCAATAGCAACAATTTCATTCTTAGCATAAGGAACTATAGCAAGTTCATCTCCATAAGCATCATTCATATTGGCATCATGGCCACAAGCATAGCAAGCATCAATTTCATCAAAAAGGGATATTTCAAACGAATCCAAGGGATCATAGCAATTATCATGGCAATCATCCTTCGGTAAGCATGAAGGGAAATTAAACAATGTATAAGTTGAAGAGTTACTCTCATTAGAAGGTGGGCATGGGTAGCTAATCCACTCTTCCTCCTTTTGTTCTTCGCTCTCCTCGTCATCTTTTTCATCCAATGAGCTCACAGTGTCATCAATTTCTTCTTCCATAGATTCCTGCAAAATATTAGTCTCTTCTTGGACAACGGAGACTTTCTCAATAAACTCATTAATATCGGCATTATATTCATAATTGTCATAGCAATATTTAAGTATAGCATAATTTTCAGGTCTGTAAACAGCATCATCATAATTTTTACACTTTTCAAACAAAGATTCAATTTCATAAGCACCCTTAAAAGCAAAAAATTCTTCTATTCATTTCACATCATAGTAATAATTTATACCATTAGCATAAGAAGCCAAGGTTTCATTATCATTAAATTTACATGAAAAGGGAAGGTGTTGAGCCTTCATCCTAGAGCAACAAGTGTAATCATATCTCAAGCATAAATTCTGAGCATACCAATGCAACATATGAATTTGATCCCATAAGAGTTTCCCTTTTTGAGTCAAGAGATAATCCCTAAAGTATTCACCTTAATCCAACGTGTCTCCCATTATCAAGTTGAATGGGGTTTTCTCAGGATTATCAAAGTAGTGTTTAATATTTTCCACATAGCGAGCATCGAGGGTTTTAGGAGGTTCCCCATCTCCATGAGTAGCAAGTACACCTAATTTTTTGGTATTTCGTGTTCCATATCCATAACTAAATTTAGAGAACAACTTAGAACAGCAAATAAAATCTACTTAGTGATAAAGCAAACAAGCACACACGAGAATATTCACCCCACGCTATTGCTCCCCGGCAACGGCGCCAGAAAAAGGTCTTGATAACCCACAAGTATAGGGGATCAACTGTAGCCTTTCTCGATAAGTAAGAGTGTCGAACCCAACAAGGAGCTAAAGGTAGAACAAATATTCCCTCAAGTTCTATCGACCACCGATACAACTCTACGCACACTTGACATTCGCTTTACCTAGAACAAGTATGAAACTAGAAGTACTTTGTAGGTGTGATAGGATAGGTTTGCAAGATAATAAATAACATGTAAATAAAACCTAGGGGCTGTTTAGATAAAGAAACAACTAAGTTAGTTTTAGTAGAGAGCTTTTTGTCACAAGAAAGTAATTTGTCCCTAGGCAATCGATAACTAGACCGGTAATCATTATTGCAATTTTATATGAGGGAGAGGCATAAGCTAACAAACTTTCTCTACTTGGATCATATGCACTTATGATTGGAACTCTAGCAAGCATCCAAAACTACTAAAGATCATTAAGGTAAAACCCAACCATAGCATTATAAGGTATCAAGTCCTCTTTACTCCCATACGCAAACAACCTACTTACTCGGGTCTATGCTTCTGTCACTCATGCCACCCACCATAAGCAAATCATGAACATATTGCAAACCCTACAGCGGGGATCCCTCATGTGTGCGTGACACGGAGAGCACCATAGGACAGGACCAATAATAAAACATACAACTCAAACCAATCATGATCATTAATCAACCCATGGGACAAAACGGATCTAATCAAACATCATAGGATAGCCATACATCATTGGGAAATAATATATAGCATTGAGCACCATGTTTAAGTAGAGATTACAGCAGGGAGAAGGGGTGTTACACTACTGTAGAGAGGGGGAGAGAGTTGGTGATGACGGCGGCGAAGTTGTTGGTGTAGACCGCCGTCACGATGATGGCCCCGGTGGCGTTCCGGCGCCACCGGGAGAGAGGGGGAGAGAGCCCCCCCCCCTTATTCTTCTTCCTTGACCTCGCCCCTAGATGGGAGGAGGGTTTCCCCTCTAGTCCTTGGCCTCCATGGCGGCGGAGGGGCGGGAGCCCCTCCGAGATTGGATCTCTCTCTCTCTGTTTCCTTCTGTTTCTACGTTCCCAGATTCTGGCCTTTCACCATTTCTTAAATTCTCGGAGATCTAACTCTGATTGGGCTGAAATTTTAACATGATTTTTATCCGGATATTATCTTTCTTGCGGTGAGAGAAGGGCACCAACCGCCTTACGGGGTGGACACAAGCTCCCTGGCCGCGCCCAGGGTAGGGAGGCGCGCCTCCAGGGCTTGTGGGCCCCTCGGGCATCGTCTCGCGTTGATTCCAATTCCCAAAAATCACATATATTCCAAAAAAAATCTCTGTAAGTTTTTATCGCGTTTGGACTTCGTTTGGTATGGATATTCTGTGAAACAAAAAAACATGCAACAAACAAGAACTGGCACTGGGCACTGGATCAATATATTAGTGCCAAAAATAGTATAAAAAGTTGCCAAAAGTATATGAAAGTTATAGAATATTGGCATGAAACAATCAAAAATTATAGATACAACAGAGACGTATCACACTCATTAAAATATTATATGCTAAAAGGTTGATGTTGGACAAGGAAGACAACATAATGGGTTATGTTTCTTTATATCCGAATAGAAGTTATATTGTCATGGATCCTCCAACATGTTGAGCTTGCTTCTCATCCTATGCTAGCCAAATCTTTTTGCACTAAGTAGAGATACTACTTGTGCATCCAAAATCCCTAAACCCAGTTTTTCCATGAGAGTCCACCATACCTACCTATGGATTGAGCAAGATCCTTCAAGTAAATTGTCATCGGTGCAAGCAATAAAAATTGCTCTCTAAATATGTATGATCTTTTAGTGTGAGGAAAATAAGCTTTATACGAACTTGTGATATGGAAGAAATAAAAGCGATGGACTGCATAATAAAGTTCTTTATCACAAGTGGTAATATAAAGTGACGTTCTTTCGTATTAATATTTTGTACATCTAACCATAAAAGCGCATGACAACCTCTGCTTCCCTCTACAAAGGGCCTATCTTTTATTTATTTCCTACCTTTATACAAGAGTCAAGGTGATCATCACCACTTCTTTTTATACCTTTTCTTTTTGGCAAGCACTATATGTTGGGGGGAGATCCAGATATATATATCCACTCGGATGTAGGTACTCATAAACTATTTTTGTTGATGTTACCCTTGAGGTAAAAGGTTGGGAGGTGAAGTTATAAGACCCTATCTTTCTCTGTGTCCGATTGAAACTTTGATCTCATAAGTATCGCGTGAGTGTTAGCAATTATGAAAGACTAAATGATAGTTGAGTATGTGAAACTAGCTAAACAAAAGCTCTTACATTGACTCTTTCTGACGTTATGATAAATTGCAATTGTTTCAATGACCAAGATCATAGTTTGTTGGTTTTCAATAAAGTTCTTGTTTCATACTTTACCTTGTGAATGAATTGTTACTTTAGCATAAGAAATTATATGACAATATATTTTGCTGTTCTAAAGATGATCATGATGCCTTCATGTCCGTATTTTATTTTGTCGACAACTCTATCTCTAAACATGTGGACATGATTATCGATTTCGGCTTCCGCTTGAGGACAAGCGAGGTCTAAGCTTGGGGGAGTTGATACGTCCATTTTGCATCATGCTTTTATATTGATATTTATTGCACTATGGGCTGTTATTACACATTATGGTACAATACTTATGCCTTTTCTCCCTTATATTACAAGGTTTACACAAAGAGGGAGAATGCCGACAGCTAGAAATCTGGACCGGAAAGGAGCAAATCTGAGAGACCTATTCTGCACAACTCCAAAAGTCCTGAAAATTTATGAAGAATTATTTTGGAATATATAAAAAATATTGGGTGAAGAAATACCAGAGGGGACCCACCAGGTGGCCACAAGCCTGGGGGGGCGCGCCCTACCCCCCCTGGGCGCGCCCCTAGGGCTTGTGGGCACCCTGGCAGGTCTCCGGTGCACATCTTCTGCTATATGGAGGGTTTTGACCTGGAAAAAAATCAGAAGGAAGCTTTCGGGACGAAGCGCCGCCGTCTCGAGGCGGAACCTGGGCAGAAGCAATCTAGGGCTCCGACGGAGCTGTTCTGCCGGGGAAACTTCCGTTCGGGAGGGGGAAATCGAAGCCATCGTCATCACCAACGATCCTCTCATCGAGAGGGGTCAATCTCCATCAACATCTTCACCAGCACCATCTCCTCTCCAAACCCTAGTTCATCTCTTGTATCCGATCTTTATCTCAAAACCTCAGATTGGTACCTGTGGGTTGCTAGTAGTGTTGATTACTCCTTGTAGTTGATGCTAGTTGGTTTATTCGGTGGAAGATCATATGTTCAAATCCTTAATGATATTTATTACCCCTCTGATTATGAACATGAATATGCTTTGTGAGTAGTTACGTTTGTTCCTGAGGACATGGGAGAAGTCTTGTTATAAGTAATCATGTGAATTTGGTATTCGTTCGATATTTTGATGAGATGTATGTTGTCTTTCCTCTAGTGGTGTTATGTGAACGTCGACTACATGACACTTCACTATGATTTGGGCCTAGGGGAAGGCATTGGGAAGTAATAAGTAGATGATGGGTTGCTAGAGTGACAGAAGGTTAAACCCTGGTTTATGCGTTGCTTCGTAAGGGGCTGATTTGGATCCACATGTTTCATGCTATGGCTAGATTTATCTTAATTCTTCTTTCGTAGTTGCAGATGCTTGTGAGAGGGGTTAATCATAAGTGGGAGGCTTGTCCAAGTAAGGATAACACCCAAGCACTGGTCCACCCACATATCAAATTATCAAAGTAACGAACGCGAATCATATGAGCATGATGAAAACTAACTTGACAACAATTCCCATGTGTCCTTGGGAGCGCTTTGCTTTATATAAGAGTTTGACCAAGCTTGTCCTTTGCTACAAAAAAGATTGGGCCACCTTGCTGCATGATACGTCTCCAACGTATCTATAATTTCTGAAGTATTCATGCTGTTATACTATCATTCTTGGATGTTTTACACTCATTTTATAGCAAGTTTATATCATTTTTTGGGACTAAACTATTGACATAGTGCCTAGTGCCAGTTGCTGTTTTTTGCTTTTTTTTACATCGCAGAAAATCAATATCAAACGGAGTCCAAACGCAGCGAATTTTTTGGGAGAATTTATTTGGACCAGAAGATCCAGGATAGGCTAAAAAAGTACCAGAGGGGAGGCCCGAGGTGGGCACAACCCATCTGGGCGCGCCCAAGAGCCCAGGCACGCCCAGGGAGGTTGTGCCCGCCTCGGTGACCTCCCGCACCACCTCTTCGCCCTATAAATTGCCAAATATTCCAAAAGCCCTCGGGGTAACACTAGATCAGAAGTTCCGCTACCGCAAGCCTCTGTAGCCACGAAAAACCAATCTAGACCCTATTCCGGCACCCTGCCGGAGGGGGAAATCATCACCGGTGGCCATCTTCATCATCCTGGAGGCCACCATGATGAGGAGGGAGTAGTCCACCCTCGGGGCTGAGGGTTTTTACCAGTAGCTATGTGTTTAATTTCTCTCTCTCGTGTTCTTGAGTTGGCACGATCTTGATGTATCGCGAGCTTTGTTAATATAGTTGGATCATATGGTGTTTTCCTCTCTCTATCTTGTTGTGATGAATTGAGTTTTCCCTTTGAGATTTCGTTTTTATCGGATTGAATACTTTTATGGATTTGAGAACACTTGATGTATATCTTGCTATGAATACCCGTGGTGACAAAGGGGTATCATATTGATTCACTTGATATGTGTTTTGGCACTCAACTCACGGATTCCCGAGGTGACATTGGGGTAATCTATGCATAGGGGTTGATGCATGTTCTTGTCTTTGTTTCTCCGGCAGAAATCTTGGGACACTCTGTGAAGTTCTTTGTGTTGGATTGTGTATTATGAATCTAAAATTGTTTGATGCATATCGTATAATCAACTCACGGATACTTGCGGTGACATTGGAGTATTTAGGTGACATTAGAGTTGGTTGATGTGTATCATATGGTGTTATTTTAGTACGAACTCTTGGTTAGATCGATCGGAAAGAATAGCTTGGTGTTATTTTAGTATGAACTCTAGGATAGGTTGATCGGAAAGAATAGCTTGGAGGTGGTTTCATACCCTACAAACAATTTCTTCTTATGTTCTCCGCTAGATAGGAACTTTGGAGTGATTCTTCATCGCACGTTGAGGGATGGTTATATGATCCAATTATATTAGCATTGTTGAGAGATTGCACTAGCGAAAGTACGGACCGTAGGCCTCATTTTCAAGCATTGCAATACCGTTTGTGCTCCATTTTATCAATTGCTACCTTGCTATTTTTTTATTGTTCCTATTACAAAAATCAATATCTACTATCATTACTACGCTTGTATCACCATCTCTTCACCGAACTAGTGCACCTATACAAATTACCATTGTATTTGGTGTGTTGGGGACACAAGAGACCTTTTGTTATTTGGTTGCATGGTTGTTTGAGAGAGACTATCTTCATCCTACGCCTCCCACGGATTGATAAACCTTAGGTCATCCACTTGAGGGAAAATTGCTACTGTCCTACAAAACTCTGCGCTTGGAGGCCCAACACGAGTCTACAAGAACAAGTTGTGTAGTAGACATCAAGCTCTTTTCTGGCGCCGTTGCCGGGGAGGTGAGTGCTTGAAGGTATATCTTTAGATCTTGCAATTGATTTTTTTTGTTTCTTGTTTTATCACTAGTTTGGTTTGTAAAAGAAAACTACAAAAAAATGGAATTGAGGTGGCCTCATATTATTCGTCTTTACCATGTCTTTCTTCAAAATGATGGAATGGAAAATTGTGCTCAATTGATAGAAGAATAATTCTATAAAATGTTTGACAAAAAATCATTGAATGATGAGCATGATTGCAATGTTATTAGTATGAATTCTTTGAATATCCATGATGCTAATGATATGCGAAGCTACAAGCTTGGGGATGCTATATTTGATGAAGATGATATTTTTACTCCCCCAAGTTTTGATGAGAAAATTTATTACGATGAAAGCATGCCTCCTATTTATGATGATTATATTGATGAAAGTGGGTTTGGAACAGTGTCAACTCTAGGTACTAATGATCCCAGTATTTTGGAGGGTGTTGAATCTTATTATAATGATAAAAGTGGATTTGGAGAGGTCATGACTTTATTTAGTGATGAATCCACTATTTTGGAAGAGGTTTCAATTGACTATGATAACAAAGTTGCTATATATGATGATTATGGTGATGACATGTATGCTATATTGAATAATGATAACCTTGAAGCTTGTCATCATGATTTTAATTTCCAATCATATGATAGTTATTTTATTGAGTTTGCTCCCACCATTATTCATGAGAATAAATTTGCATATGTGGAGAGTAGTAAAAAAATTATGCATGTGGATCATGAAAAGAATGATTTGTGTGATAGTTATATTGTTGAATTCATTCATGATACTACTGAAAATTATTATGAGAGGGGAACATATGTTTTTACATATCTCAATAATATCAAGTTTCCTCTCTATGTGTTGAAAGTTTTGAAGTTATGCTTGTTTTGCCTTCCTATGCTAGTTGATTCTTGTTCCCATAAATTATTTGCTCACAAAATTTCTATGCATAGAAAGTGGGCTAGGCTTAAATGTGCTAGTCATATGCTTCATGATGCTCTCTTTATGTTTCAATTCTTATCTTTTATGTGAGCATCATTGAAATCATCATGCCTAGATAAAAAGGCATTAAAGAAAAGCGCTTGTTGGGAGACAACCCAACATTTACCCCTACTGTTTTTGTGTGTTCACATGATTAGGCTACTGTAGTAATCATGTTTTATAGGTTTTGTTTCAATAAATTGCCAAGTAAAGCCTTTGGGATAGTGTGGATGATAGTTGACTTGATTCTGTGCAAAAACAGAAACTTTTGTGTCCAGTACAAAAATTCCTATATTTTACTTGAACGCGGAAAAATTCTGAATTTTTTACAGTTGATGTATGTGCAAATTTTCTACGTTTTCCTAATTTTGCAGAATTTTTGGAGTTACAGAAGTATGACCTTAATTCAGATGTTTATGTACTATTCTGTTTTTGACAGATTCTGTTTGCAATGCATAGTTTGCTTGTTTTATGGTTTCTATGGCTTATATTGGTCAATATAAGTTGTAGAAATTATAGTGTACAGTAGGAATTATGTGAAAACAATTATGAATCTTATCTTGATAGTACCAAAGTGAATGATTTGTCTTTATCATACTAACGTATCTCACGAGTTTTTGTTGAGTTTTGTGTGGATGAAGTTTTTAAGATTTAGGGAAACCGTGATATAAAAGGAATTAAGGAGACACAAAAGCTCAAGCTTGGGGATGCCCAGGGCATCCCAAGATAATATTTCAAGAAGTCTCAAGCATCTAAGCTTGGGGATGCCCCGGTAGGCATCCCACCTTTCTTCATCAACAATTATCGGTTAGTATCGGTTGAGACTAAGTTTTTGCTTCTTCACATGAGTTGTGCTATTCTTGGAATGTCATTTAATTTTTGTTTTTCTTGCTGTTTTAATAAATTACTTATTTTTGAAAGTTTTTAAATAAGAGAAAGTCCTCAAATAGCTACCCATTTACTTAACTACTCGCTTGATCTTCACTTTTATCTTTTTGGAGTAGCTTGTCATTTACTCTTGTGCTTCACTTATATCCTATGAGTAAATTGTTGAATGAATTGAATTTCATGAAGTTGAAATTACATGTTCATATCATGCCTAGTGGTAGCTTCACATTGGGTTTAGGAAGTGAAATCTTTTGAAGCTTGACAATCACAATATTGGTCATACAAGCAATTCATGAATGATTAGTATAAAGATGAGAACTTTCACATACAAATATATTATCTTGGACATCTTCTATGATTGTGAATACCCATTAATTATTTTCAAACTTGAGAAAATTAGTTGAAGTTGGACAAGGAAGACAACGTAATGAGTTATGCTTGTGTATATTTGCATAGAAGTTATATTGTTATGGATCCTCCAACATGTGGTGTTTGCCTAGGATCTTTTACTAGCCAAAAATTCGTACTAAGTAGAGATACTACTTGTGCATCCAAAAACCCTTAAACCCAGTTTCTTGCCATGAGTGTCCACCATACCTACCTATGCATTGAATAAGATCCATCAAGTAAGTTGTCATCGGTGCATAAAGCAATAAAAATTGCTCCTAAATATGTTTGATCTTTTATTGTAAGGGAAAATTGAGCGTTGTACGAACTTGTGTTGGCAAAGTAATAAAAGCGATGGACTGCATAATAAAGATTGCTATCATAAGGGGCAATATAACGTGATGTTCCTTTGCATTAAGAGCTTGGGCATCCAAATAAAAAGCGCATGACAACCTCTGCTTCCCTCTGCGAAGAGCCTATCTTTTACTTTTCAGTATTTACCTTTATGCAAAGAGTCAATAGTATGAAATCTCATTTCAACCTCAACTATTCTCTAGTTCGCAAGCATCATGTGATGGGGAAAGATCTAGGCACACAGGACCAGTCAAATATATTTGATCATGATTTATTATTGTTGACAATTATCTCTATGATAAATGAGTTGGGAGGCGAAATATTAAGCCCCTATCTTTCTTTGTGTTTGATAGATGCCATTTGTTCTAAGAATATTCTTTGAGTACTAGCAATCATAGAAGACTATATGATGATTGAGTATGTGGAGCTCTTACTTAGATTTTGTTGAATACGTTGAATTGCAATTTTTTGGTGACTGAGAACATAGGTTGTTGAGTTTCAAGAGAATTCATTGTTTGAACCTTAACATGTGAATTGGTTGCTACTTTAACATGAGAAGTTTTACGAGAAAGAATTGATGTTATGATGCAAGGATAAGTGATTGAAATTATCATTGATCAAACTTATGCACTTTGCTAGCATTCACACTTCATAAATTATTTCTTTTATCATTTACCTACTCGAGGACGAGTAGGAATTAAGCTTGGGGATGCTGATACATCTCCAATGTATCTATAATTTATGAAGTATTCATGATGTTATACTATCATTCTTGGATGTTTTACAATCATTTTATAGCAACTTTATATCATTTTTTGGGACTAACCTATTGACATAGTGCCCAGTGCCATTTGCTGTTTTTTGCTTTTTTTTACATCGCAGAAAATCAATATCAAACGGAGTCCAAACGCAGCAAAAAATTTTGGAGAAATTTTTTGGACCAGAAGACCCAGGATGTGCTAAAAAAGTACCAGAGGGGAGGCCCGAGGTGGGCACAACCCACCTGGGCGCTCCCAGGAGCCCAGGCGCGCCCAGGGGGTTGTGCCCCCCTTGGTGACCTCCCGCACCGCCTCTTCACCCTATAAATTGCCACATATTCCAAAATCCTCGATATAACCCTAGATCAGAAGTTCCGCCACCGCAAGCCTCGGTAGCCACGAAAAAACAATCTAGACCCCATTCCAGCACCCTGCCGGAGGGGGAAATCATCACCGGTGGCTATCTTCATCATCCTGGAGGCCACCATGATGAGGAGGGAGTAGTCCACCCTCGGGGCTGAGGGTTTTTACCAGTAGCTATGTGTTTAATTTCTCTTTCTCGTGTTCTTGAGTTGGCACGATCTTGATGTATCACGAGCTTTGTTAATATAGTCGGATCATATGATGTTTTCCTCTCTCTATCTTGTTGTGATGAATTGAGTTTTCCCTTTGAGATTTCATTTTTATCGGATTGAATACTTTTATGGATTTGAGAACACTTGATGTATGCCTTGCTATGAATACTCGTGGTGACAATGGGGTATCATATTGATTCACTTGGTATGTCTTTTGGCACTCAACTCGCGGATTCCCAAGGTGACACTGGGGTTATCTATGCATAGGGGTTGATGCACGTTCTTGTCTTTGTTTATCCGGTAGAAATCTTGGGGCACTCTTTGAAGTTCTTTGTGTTGGATTGAGTATTATGAATCTAAAATTGTTTGATGCATATCGTATAATCAACTCACGGATACTCGCGGTGACATTGGAGTATCTAGGTGACATTAGAGTTGGTTGATGTGTATCATATGGTGTTATTTTAGTACGAACTCTTGGTTAGATCGATCGGAAAGAATAGCTTGGTGTTATTTTAGTATGAACTCTAGGATAGATTGATCGGAAAGAATAGCTTTGAGGTGGTTTCGTACCCTACAGACAATTTGTTCTTATGTTCTCCACTAGATAGGAACTTTGGAGTGATTCTTCATCGCACGTTGAGGGATGGTTATATGATCCAATTATATTAGCATTGTTGAGAGATTGCACTAGCGAAAGTACGGACCCTAGGCCTCATTTTCAAGCATTGCAATACTGTTTGTGCTCCGTTTTATCAATTGCTACCTTGCTGTTTTTTTATTGTTCCTATTACAAAAATCAATATCTACTATCATTACTATGCTTGTATCACCATCTCTTCACCGAACTAGTGCACCTATACAAATTACCATTGTATTTGGTGTGTTGGGGACACAAGAGACTTTTTGTTATTTGGTTGCAGGGTTGTTTGAGAGAGACCATCTTCATCCTACGCCTCCCACGGATTGATAAACCTTAGGTCATCCACTTGAAGGAAAATTGCTATTGTCCTACAAAACTCTGCGCTTGGAGGCCCAACACGAGTCTACAAGAACAAGTTATGTAGTAGACATCACTGCACGTTTGTTACACTTGTTACTTGTTACCCATTACGAATTATCTTATCACAAAACTATCTATTACCGATAATTTCAGTGCTTGCAGAAAATACCTTGTTGAAAACCGCTTGTCATTTCCTTCTGCTCCTCGTTGGGTTCGACACTCTTACTTATTGAAAGGACTACGATAGACCCCCTATACTTGTGGGTCATCTATCACTATCATCATATCTCAAAACTATTACAAAGAATCAAGTTTATTTTGTCCAGTGATCTTCACGAAAGTTTTTATTATATCCCTCTTGAATATCTATCACTTTGGAACTAGTTTCACATATTGCAATTGCTTTTGACAAGCTCAAACAAATTTAAGTGAAGAACATGAGCATAAAGATTTTTTATCTCTCAAAATAATATAAGTGAAGCATGCGAGAATTTCTTAAAAAATTTACAAACTCTCAAATAAATCTAAGTGAAGCATAAGAGCATTTCTTCAAAAATATTAAAGCACACCATGCTCAAAAGGATATAAGTGAAGCACTAGAGCAATTCCATAGCTCAAAAAAGTTAAGTGAAGCATGAAGAGCAATTCTAACAAATCATAGCATAATTTTGGCTCTCCCAAATAGGTGTGTCCAGCAAGGATACTTGTGACAAAATAAAAAGCAAAACAAGCAAAGACTCATATAATACAAGACGCTCCAAGCAAAACTCATGATATGTGACGAATAAAAATATAGCTCCAAGTAAAATACCGATGGTCGTTAGAAGAAAGAGGGGATGCCTTCCGGGGCATCCCCAAGCTTAGTTGCTTGGTTATCCTTGAATATTAACTTGGGGTGCCATGGGGCATCCCCAAGCTTAGGCTCTTTTCACTCCTTATTCCTTCATCCATCGCGATCTCACCCAAAACTTGAAAACTTCAATCACACAAAACTTAACAAAACCTTCGTGAGATCCGTTAGTATAAGAAAATAAATCTTTACTTTAAGTACTGTTGAATACCCATTCAAATTTTGTTTTTGCATTATATCTACTGTATTATAACTTTGCCATGGCTTATACCCCCGATACAATCCATAGATCCATCAAAATAAGCACACAATGCAAAGAAAACAGAATCTGTCAAAAATAGACCAGTCTGTAAATATGCGAATTGTTCCCATACTTGTGTAACTCAAAAAATTCTTAAAAATTAGAAAAACATAGTAAATTTGTATATCAATCTTTTGTAAAAAATTCAGATTTTTTAGTCGCTTTCATGAATTAAAAAAATCTTTTACTTGACGCAAAAGTTTCTGTTTTTCAACAGGATCAAATCAACTATCACCAAAGCTATCCCAAAGGCTTTACTTGGCACAAACACTAATTAAAACATAAAAAAATCATAACAGTAGCATAATTGTGCAAACACTCAAGAATAGAGAGAAAAAGGAAAAAATAAAATTTATTCATTGGGTTGCCTCCCAACAAGCGCTATGGTTTCATGCCCCTTGCTAGGCATAATGCATAGATTCAAGTATTCTCACCTTTAGTTTCAAATTCTTCAATCACACAACCAATATTCTTCAAAGGTTTAGCATATAAATTTTCAATAACAATACTCCTAGGAACGAGATTGAAAAATTCATTCTTGCAAGTAGGGTCTTTTATCACTTCAACAAAATCGGGGTGAATACTAATCATTTTAAGATCTTCCTTGTTGTTATTAGAAGTGGCACCCTTGTTCTTAGTGGATTGAGTAAACTTGCATATTTTTACGGGAGTTTTTTCAATAGTTTTAATTGAAGAAAAGGCCGAGCTTAAGTTACTAAAAAATTCTTCCAACTTATCAATCCGAGAGGGGCTTTCCTCTATTCTTTCGTTAACTACGGTTTCCTTTTCCCTTAGTAATTTAAAAACATCTCCTGATTCTGACCCAATTTTATTAGCTAGTTTATGCATCCTTTTATCCAAATTTTCAATTTGTTCTTCGGTAATCATCTTCTTTTCAATAGCGTCTAATCTTTGCATAACATGCTCAAGAGTCAAACAGTTTCATTGATAATGACAGGTGGTGATCCGACTAAATTTCCCATAGCATTAAAAGCATCTAAAGACGGACACATCAAGAAATTTCCACTGGTAATCGTATCAAGGACGAATCTATACCAAGTGGTGATGCCCACATAAAAATTGCGAAGAAGAACAACGGTAGATTGCTTACGAATAGATCTATTATGAGCATTGCAAATTCTATACCAAGCATATTTTAGATTCTCCCCTCCCTTTTGTTTAAAATCAAGAACCTCGTTTTCGGGGGTACACGCAATAGAGTAAGAACTAGACATAACGACAAAGTGGCAATCAAGATTGCAGACAAAAAGATAGATCTGATGAGAAAACGGCGAACGAAAAAGAGGGCGAATAAAACGGAAATTTTTTGTGAAGTGGGGGAGATGAAAATGAGAGGCAAATGGCAAATAATGTAAATTGCAAGGAGATGAGATTTGTGATTAGGAACCTGATAGATGTTGATGATGTCTCCCCGGCAACGGCGCCAGAAATTCCTTTTGATGTCGCTTGAACTACGTCGGTATTTTCCCAAAGAGGAAGGGATGATGCAGTACAGCTACGGTAGGTATTTCCCTCGGTTATGAAACCAAGGTATCAATCCAGTAGGAGAACCAAGCAACACTATGTAAACGGTACCTACACACAAACAACAAATACTTGCAACCCGACACCTATGAGGGGTTGTCAATCCCTCTTCGGGTAACGGCGCCCGAAATTGTCAAGTTGACGGGATAAAATTTGTGTAGATTGGATAAAACGATCTCGATAAAATGCAAAATAAAATAAGTAACAAAAAAGTGCGGCAAGGTATTTTTGGGTTTCTGGAATAATAGATCTGAAAATAAAAGTGAATAAATGTATATCATGAAAGCAAATATGATAAAGAATAGACCCGGGGGCCGTAGATTTCACTAGTGGCTTCTCTCGAGAAAATAGCATACGGTGGGTAAACAAATTACTGTTGGGTAATTGATAGAAGATCGAATAATTATGAAGATATCCAAGGCAATGATCAATATATAGGCATCACGTTCAAGATTAGTAGACCGACTCCTGCCTGCATCTACTACTATTACTCCACACATCGACCGCTATCCAGCATGCATCTAGTGTATTAAGTTCATGGAGAAACGGAGTAATGCAATAAGAACGATGACCTGATGTAGACGAGATCTATTCATGTAGGAATAGCCCCCATCTTGTTATCCTTAATAGCAACAATACATGCGTGTCTTGCTGCCCCTTCTGTCACTGGGAAAGAACACCGCAAGATCAAACCCATCACAAAGCACCTCTTCCCATGGCAAGAAAAATCGATCTAGTTAGCCTAACTAAACTAAAGATTCGAAGAAGAAATACGAGGCTATCACTACTGCAGGATGCTGCTAATGCAACACTACGATCAGAGACCCTTTAACGAAACTATGTGCGATGCATTAATCGCAAACGGTGACGTAAAAAAATCATCAAAAAAGACGCAAAACTTTTGCGATGGCGGAGGCATCGAACACGGTTCAAATCTTAGTTGCGTGTGCGATGCGGGCCATACGGTTGATCCATACGAACTATTTGTGATGAGACAGAACAACAAAAATGGGCGGCCATATCAAGGTGTGTGCGATATATGACATACAGTTCACTCGAATTAACTGTTTGTGATTAGGCAACACAACAAAAACGGTCAGGCAGATCAAGGTGTGTGTGATATACGACATACGGTTCACTTGGAGGAACTGTTTTCGATTAGCGAACACAACAGAAATGGTTCAACTTAACAAGATGTGTGTGATATGCGGCATACAGTTCACATAGATAAACTGTTTGCGATGAGCCAAAAGAACAAAAATGATTCATGTAAACAAGACGTGTGTGATACGCGGCAAACAGCCTACTCGGATGAACTATTTGCGATGAGAAATTATAACACAGACGGTTACTACAGTTAATTCGTGTGTGATTCTGTGTTTACAAAAAACTTCAAAAAATGCAAACTAGTTGCTTACGGTGGCTAGGAGTATCACACACGATGCATCTGATAGGGGGCGTACACGTACATCCGAGAACGCGGGCCCACGTACGCCAACCGGGGACCGTTTCGGGCTTTCGATGCGTGGCATACGGTTGATCCAAAAGAACTGTTTGTGATGAGCCAGAACAACAGAAATGGGCTTCGAGCCCAGAACCATCAATAAATTTTGACCTTGTTTCTCGTCACATTGCAGATTACAATGCAATAAGTAATTGCAAATCTGTTCACACCGATCAAACCAATATGTGTTCACACTTACAACGCAATAAGTAATTGCAAATATGTTCACACCGATCAAACCAATATGTGTTCACACCTAGCACCGGGCTATAAAAACTACCCACTCGAAAATTACTTCACATTTCCTCTCCTCATCACCCACAAAACTGGTCTTTCCTATCAAGTTGTTCCGCCATGACCGGTAGGAGGAGTTTCGGGTGGACATATAACTAGGGAGCAAAGACCAAGGCCGCGGAAGCACTAGAGAGGTCCCGCCGTTAAGCGGCAACCGCAGCAGAGATGTACCGGCGCGCCGCGGAGCCCTCGAACCAGCTCTCACCGGCACGCGAGGGCTCTCACAAGTGCACTCGCCGCGTCGGTGATCGCGACGAGCTGGTGTTGCTGAAGTCCTTGGCCAGCGACGATGACATTCTCGCTGGCCTCATTAAGCAGCAGGAGCTGGTCGATGGCTTGATGAAGCTGCTTGAGATGAGCGATGCCTCGGTTGATAAGGCGACCGACCTCGTCGAGCAACTCATGGGTGACAATGCGAAGCTCCTCAAGGCGCTCGCCGAGAAGGAGGAGGAGGCCCCCAGCTGGAAGATGCTGCATGAGCAGAGCAGTGCCTCGGGGATGATGCTGAAAGCGGTCGTCGAGGAACTGATGGGTGACTTGAGGAAGCTCTGGATAGAGCGCGAGCAGGAGGTGGAGGAATCCGTGGCTGCTGTCCAGCGAAGTCGTGAGGAATTGAAGAAGGAGCTACAGGATGTCGTCGCCCGGCGATCCATCGAGGAGTATGGACAGTAGCGACCCAGATCGTTATCTGCGATTTCCTTCTTCTCTTGCCCCCGTGTCTTCCGGGCTTTTCCGCATGTGGCATTTTAAATTATCCGAAATATGTAATACAATTATTATCCATGCCATTGTAAATTTGTTGTTGTATTATCCGTTGCCATTTTATTTGTCGTCGCATTATCCGTTGCCATTTTATTTGTCGTCGTATTATCCGTTGCCCTATGTGGCATTTTAAATTATCCGGAATACGAGTTGAAAACATGAACAAAGCAAATGCTAACGTTGAGAGGGGCCATGGGATCACAAGCAAACACCCTCAGTCCAGGTGCTTTAATTAACCGCGTGTTAAACAGCGGCTCGGCCGCCATTAATTGAGAAGTTGTGAGCGAGGCGGGCGGCTGGTGGATGGAGGTCAAAGAGCTCGCTTCCCGGTGAGCATGGGCGGCCTTACTGCTCGCACGTGTCCCATCGAGCCTGTGAGGTGGATAGGATGCACGGGTCCACCTGAGCCTGCATGGCGGACTGCTCGCACGCTTCCCGTAGAGCCTGCACGGCGGACTTCTCGCACTCGTCCCGTCTGATCAAACAGCTGCACGCACACCACCGAGTATGGTTGAATTTTGGCACAAAATACAAAGATGACCAATGAACGAGGACGGAGGTAGTACTATCCCACAAGAAAAGAGGGACGCATGGCCGCACTTAAATGGTTACGGGAATACACGGTTCATATAATACAACCGTTTGCGATATTAACGTGTCAGCTATTTGTTTCAAAAGGACTTCGTTGGCTATTAATGTGTGCGCCTTGTCTCAAACTGGATGATTTTTTTACCATAGCATATATGTGCCATGTCATGAAACCATGCCAAGTTTCATGTTTTTTGGGTGAGTTTTCGATTTACTAGGATTTAAAAACCAAGATTCTCAATGTTTTAGGACGACGAGATGTTTGTAATTCATTCCCATTCCTTCAATGAGACCAAACATGCACCCAATGACACATGTATGATTTTCCACCCATTTTGCTTCACTGCAGCATGTGCTTGTAGTTCAAATTTGAATTGTGGACTACATTAAATGCCTAGAAAACTCAATTAATATATAAAATGGCTAAACGAACCCTGAACAGTTTCAAATTTTAGCACGACAGTCCTGTTATTCTATGTTGCCTGTAGAAAACAAAATTCAAGGCGAGAAGAGGCAGTGATTATCGTTTCGCCCACAAGAGGGGCATGTTCCCTATCGGAACCACGAGGGTTGCGAGAAGCTTCGGTTTGTAAGAGGCTTGTAATATAGCTTGGCCCAAATTGGACAATTTTTTTACCACGACATATATGTGCCATGTAGTGACACCATGCCAAGTTTCATGATTTTCTGGTGAGTTTTGGATTTACGGAGATTTAAAAACCGAGATTTGCAATGTTTGAGGCTGAGCCAAGATGCCTAGACGGTTGAATTCATTCCCATTCCTTCCATGGGACCTAAACATGCACCCCAAGGACACATGTATGATTTTCCTAGCCATTTTGGTGCACTGGAGCATGTATTTGTACTTCGGATTTGAATTATGGACATTAAATGCCTAGAAAACTCAATTAATGAATAAAAAAGGTCAAACGAACCCTGAATAATTTCAAAGTTCAGCGCGAATCTCCAGTTGTTCCATGTTGCATGTAGAAGAAAATACAAGGCTAGAAGAGGGAGAGATTTATCGTTTTGCCCACAAGGGGACATGGTTCCCTATCGAAACCATGAGGGTTCTTGCGATAGGCTCCGGTTTGTAAGAGGTTTGTAATAAAGCTTGGCCCAAATTGGACAATGTTTTACCATGACATATATGTGCCATGACGTGACACCATGCCAACTTTCATGACTTTCTGGTGAGTTTTGGATTTACAAGGATTTAAAAACCGAGATTCCAAATGTTTGAGGATGAGCCAGGACGCCGGTACGGTTGTAATTCATTCCCATTCCTTGCATGGGACCTAAACATGCACCCAAGGACACATTTATGATTTTTCAAGCCATTTTGGTGAACTGGAGCATGTATTTGTAGTTCAGTTTTGAATTATGGTCATTAAATGCCTAGGAAACTCAATTAATGTATAAAAAGGCCAAACAAACCCTGAATAATTTTAAATTCAGCACAGATATCCTGTCATTCCATGTTGCCTCTAGAAGAAAATACAAGGCGAAAAGAGGCAGTGATTATCGTTTCGCCCACAAGGGGGACACGTTTCCCTATCGGAACCACGAGGCTTCTTGAGAGAAACTCCGGTGTGTAAGAGGCTTGTAATAAAACTTGCCCCAAAATGGACAAAAAAATTCCTCGACGTATATGTGACATGTCGTGACACTAGACCAAGTTTCACGATTTTTGGGTGAGTTTTGGATTTACAGGGATTTAAAAACCGAGATTCTCAAAAAATGTTTTCAAATAGCACATGATTCACTCACGAAAGCCGTGTACCTACCAAACCGTGGCCGATTACCCCCTGCTGCGCGCGTGATCTGAGTCGTGCGTTCTGATTGGCCAGAACCCAAACCCCACGGATCGTAAGCCTGCACCGTTGGATGCTCCCAGATCGAACGGCAATCCTCATCCCTTTCGACAGCACATGCAGTTCAGGTTGCGATTTTATTTATATGGGTAGGCACTATGCACATGCGTCGTGCTAGCTCACTCTTCCTTCTCTACTAAGTTTTCCATATTCCGAGTCTAAAAAAAAGTTTTCCATATTCATGTAAAAAAAGTTTTCCATATTAATGTTGTTATATATCCAAACACGCTACCGTTTCCCGCCACTCCTCCCATCTGTTTCCCACCTCTTCTCCCATCGTTTTCCCGCTGCCAGTGTCAGTGCTCATTGAAGGCTAGGCGGCGACACACCGGCCATGTAAATATTGCACATAGTTTCTAAAAGCACAAACGTATGTGATAGTAGGGACTAGGTCCCATAGGGTGACCAGCGTGAAACGCCTTAAAGGCAAGGAGGCAATTCCTATCAGCAAGGGCGGCTTCCCATCCGCTAGCTTAGCCGAATAGAACACAGAAGTTAAGCATGCTCGGGCTGGAGTATTCTAAGGATGGGTGACCCGGTGGGAAGTTGCGTATCTCAAGCTTCATTTAAACGCTTTGATACAGTCATTATAGACATTTATCATCTAAATGTCTCTGTAGTGACCTGTCACGACGATTATATAAACCTTGGGATCCTTGTTTTGCTAATTTGCAGACTATGTTTTTTATTGGTTATTTTTTTGTTCTCATCCTTGATCGATAATGAGGGGGCCCACACAATCTATCCCTTTGACCCAACATACGAGAATGGTTTGACCATGATGGTTTCCTATTGCTATGTGTGCCATGTTAGACCAAATAAAGTTTGAGCACATGCGTTGGACGACACCCCCCCTCACCTCGAAGTTAGGGAACCGACATCGTACGTATTGAACTTGGCTTGGGGTCAGGTACGGTGTTCGGTTTGTAATGTAGTTGGTGCCCCATCGAAGTTGTGCATTCGGGATTTGAACACATCACACACCACCATACCCATACATATTTTTGGGCCGCATGCAGTGTATAGGGGGTCTTCTGATCGACCACGTCTCCTTTCTGCGGTTTTTTGTGATGACACACATATTTGTGGGCTCCCCGAGTGTATATATATCATCCCTTTGACCGATAACGAGGGGTTTGTGTTGGCCATCAATGGATTCCTCCTAGTTCATGTTAGGGCCGGTCACCGTCGCATGTCGTTCAACCAAAGCTCGAGCTCATGTGTTGTGAGGATACCCTCCCACACGCTCGAATTGCTGGGTTTGACCAACACCGTACCCTGCGTATCTCGTCCTTAACTACCTGGCTTTCATGGTTGTTGTATGTATCGAGAGGCAGGCGCCACATCTAAATTGTACGTTATTCGATATTGAAAACACACATCACCCCTTCCAACATACATCATTTTGGGCTACATGCAGGCGGTGCTGGTTTTGTGGTCCCTCTCGTGCGATTTTTATGATGGTTCAATCTATTGGCCCAAGTGGTTTATATATATATATTCTATCCATTTTTTACCGACAACAACAGTTGTCGTTTTACGAAGCGATAGATTCACTAGTCCGTCTTATGGTAGGTCATGGCGACATGCATGTATGACCAAAGTATAATTACGTGCATCCGCCCCGCTGAGACGAAGTGGGAGGTGGGTCAAGCACCCTAGCTAGGTAGCTACGACATAATGTCATTATAGATATATCCAAGGGTGCTTTCGGGTTTGCGAGGTAGGTGCCACCAAAGTTGTGCATTGTGTATTTAAAGTTTTAAACATCACACCCTATATTCCTACATATATTTGGTCACTTCCAGGTAGTTCTTGACTTCTGGCCCCTCTCATCAATCTTCGACGACGCGCCCAACCGTGCCCGCGCGGTCAAAGTTGTGCATTGGAATTTGGAACATCACAGACCACCCTTTTCACTCATACATATTTGGGCAACATACTGGTGTGGCTGTCTTCTGACCCTCTCTAATGTTTTTTTTGCTGCAAAGACTCGGATGACATTCAATGGACACGGGTGTACTGGATTAACCGTGTGCGATGTAAGTGCGCTGTGAATCACCATGACTGTGCAAGCATGAGCAAAGGTGGAGGTACTGGCTTTACCGTGTGCGATGCTAGTGCGCTGTAAAATCACCACCTGCACAAGTTAAAGGTGGGTAGTTTATTTTGATTGAATTCTGCGTCTGCGTCTGAAAATTAGGACAAACCGTTTGCGATAGACCAGCTAGCTAGAAATCTAAAAACAAACTACCCGCCTTGAGCGTTGCAAAAATCGGCGGTTCTACCGCTTTTCCTTATTATCATACACGCATATTCTTATTGGACTGTGTCCGATCTTGGGTACTCCCACCCCGCATCAATTCCTTTACCCAAATTTTAGTAGCCGCCGTACTTCAACCGTCGCCGCCACTCCTAGAGAGAGATTCAGCTCTGGCCAATCTCATTCAGTATGTGATGGCCCAGGAGCATCTAACCCAGCAACTAATGGATTATCTCCATTATCTTGCTGTCATGAATCCCCATATCACCATTGGTGGACCACCCTGGCCAACTCCGGAAGGGTGTGTTCTTCATTTACTTCCTTCACTTCCCCCGAAAGAAGAAGAATGTACTCCAGCACCAGGAACCCATCCACAAGACCCTGTAAATCTCACCTTTGGACCGTAGATGGTCATGAGTGTGGTTGTTTCGGTGCCTAACGCTGGTTTATATGATGCAACCTTTGTATTGTATTATAGGGCGTATGTCATAAGTGCGTTGCCATGTTTGCATTCTGCATATGGTCATTCATTATGCATTCAGTTCTTCCTCTCTTAACAAATCTCGAGGACGAGATTTTCTTAAGGGGGTAGAGTTTGTAACACCCTAAAAATCTAACCATATTTCTATTAAGTAAAATTTGGTCAAAAATAAAATTTTCAGCTATATGGGTTCATGTATTAATTTCAGAGCCTTTTCTGTTTTCTGTTTTCCAAAATTCTTCCCTTCATATAGAATTTTTGTAAAATATTATGGGCTTTGGTAGCTTTCTTAAATCTTTCCATTTGTATTACAAATAACAGTAGGAAATATTCTCATAATAAAAGTTTCTCAAAATAATACTTTTAGAAGCATTTTCAAATGTTTGAAATGCTTCTGTTGCACTACAATTATTTTAAATGATTGTTTTAAAATCCCACAAAAATTATGAGAGGTCATGTGATGCCTATCTATCACTATTATGCAAAAAACTAACTTGGTCTTTTGAAAATTTTGAGTGAAACACCCTCTTGTCAATTCTGTCCCATTTTTGTGCTACAACTGCAACCCTAATTTTCCTATCTCCAATAATTTTGAAACTTTTCCAACTTGTAGTCCGTCCAACCAAAACCTTAAGTCCAGAAGATCAGCTCCATTTGCATCTGTTAAGTCCAACAAATACTCCTCTGTAGTTTCTGTCCAGAACCGAATTCTGGTAAAACTTGCACTAACAAATTTCTCTTTTTGCTAAACTAACCCCACCACCATCAATATCATCTAAAGAGACCTCATCCTGACAATTTGCATCATCACCAAAATTCTCTAGCTTGCCCTAGCATTCTGTCGAACACCATCAGCTCATGACAGGATTTGGCAAAGCTTTCTGAACTCCATATGACACTAAACCCTCTCCCCAAACCAGCAAGTCCATCAATCCTCCCATATCTAGGAGCACCATCCTGCTAATTTGTAGCTCGTTTGGGGTCCCTGTAGATGCCATTGACAATTCATCGAACACTCTTCGTGCGTGTCCAGAGCGTGGCCAGAGCGTGCGTTTTGCATGCGTCGGCACCGAGCTCCTGCCGCCGCTCTGCTACCTCCCACTCTCGTCTTGATCCTCCTCTGGATCAGCCGACCGCCCAGGAGCTCGCCAACACCCTTCCTTTGCCCCTAGCACCGTCCACCGCCGTCCATGACGACCAGGATCGCCGCCCGACGAGTCCCGCACGGCCACGTCTCCGACCAACCCACATGGCGCGCCGCGAGCCACCCAGTATAGGGTAACGTAGCAGAAAACAAAAATTGTCTGACCTACGCACCAGCCCAGGACCACTATGGAGACTGCATACAAGGTTTGATCGGATCCGTACCGACTCGAAGCGCAGCGGAAGAAGAGTCAGTGGAGATCATCGGTGCAGATCCCCGCAGCTAGGATTTACAACCTCCCAACCGCGAGGATGTACTCCCTCGTCGAACAGCCCTTCGGGAGGCGGTCGGACAGTCCCTCGGACGATGTCATGGACAGCCCTCCGGGAGGACCCTCGAAACTCGAACGGAAACTCGGACAGCCCTTCGGGAGGATACTCGAACAGCCCCTCGGGCAAAAGATCGGAACTACGACCTCTCTACGGGGTTGCACACATACGGTGTCAGCTATCCGGCAGGGCTTCGCCATCCAGAACTAGTTCCCACCGGAACCCAGACAGCCTTTCGGCTCTAAGAAACTATTTCGTGGGGAGGGAGAGAGAAGCCAGACAAGTCTATGGCATGTGTATGAGAGCAAGGATGATAGTGGAGAGTGCCTCTCCACCTCTATTTATAAGAAAAACCAAGGGGTAACGGGGCACATGAAAAACCCAAAATGCACACACTTTATGTCACACATAAAGGTCATAAAGGTCATAAAGGGATGACAAGTGGAGCTCCATGGAGGAGCTGCACCCTTGAACGTCCCACCTTCATGGCCCCCCCCCCAAAGAGGGTTCCTTGATCCCCAAGTCCTTCTAGAAGCCTTTTGGGTAAAGCCCCAAAAGGTGGCTTTCCATAAAAATATCCATAAAGTGATTTTCACTATTCACGGAGACAATTTTCCGCGACCGTTAAATCTGAAAATATTTTAATGGTCTTAGAATAATTCCAGTACCCACACAAATGATTTTGGACACGTTCTGAAACAATTTCAGATTAGTGATTTTCATCTGCGAAAACCAACCAAACCAGTTTCGGCAGCTCCGGAACATTTTCGGTTTTTATCTCAGAAAATTCCCAGAAGTTTCCAGAATGATTCTGGCACCCTCCAAGAATTATCAGGAGTGTGCCAAAACCAATTTGACTTAATGATATACCCTGAAACAACTTTTCAGTTTTACCGAAACTATTCCGTTGTCCTCTCCGGAACGTATCCGGTGCGACCTAAACTTTTTCGGTGATTTTCTCTCAGACTCCCTATCTAGTATTCAGCAGATAGATGACCCTTAAGCGTGTGACTCTATAGGTTCGGTGAAGTATAGACATGACCCAGAACACTTTCCGATCAATGATCAACATCGGAGCCGTGGACACCCATATTGACCCCTATACCCACACGAATAAATATTCGAGTGAACCTCCAGTTGTCGTGTGCTATTCCTATTGCTACAAATACCTGAGGTGAGATGTATTGGCATCCCTGTGAATCCACAACTTGTTCACTATGCCAGTTCCCTCGTTACCGGTATTGTTCTCTTTTCTCGTTACCATGTTGCGGCATCCCTGTAATCAAATCACCCTGTGTGTGGCCAGACGATGATGGATACCATAACACTGAGAGGGCCCAGAGGTATCTCTCCATCATCGGAGGAGCACATCCCAATCTTGAGCTATCAAGTTACTTGACATACTTTTCCATAAACCCGTAAGCCGCCGTAATAGCCACCCATTTACGGATGACGTTTAACAAACCCCAAAGTTCATGAAGCAAGCATGAAGAAACTCGATACTCTCATGGTCTAAGGAATTATGCAAACGTAAACTTTCTCTGTGTTATTAACCATTAACTTGTGACTAATGTATCTCATAGCATAACATTAATCGGGTCGATTCAACACAAGTGTTTTCCTAACATTGTGCCCCCAAACTTGCTGGCATAGACATGCCCATGATCAGGAAAACAGAACCATCATGCAACACTTGAGCTAGTCTTAGAGGCCAGACTAGGAATACATCTTACCGTTTATTATTCCTTACGTGCATATGAGTCTTCCTCCGAGCCTCATGTTATTGTAGACTCGAGAAGCATAGCAGTTATAGCATGGAACATAAACATAATTATGAACATGGAGATAATCAATAACATTTATTATTGCCTCTAGGGCATATCTCCTACAGACTCCAACTTGCACTAGAGTCAATAATCTAGTTAATGCTAACGCACTTTACACCCATGGCACACTGGTGTAAAATATGCTTCGCATGTGGTATAGCCCGATGTCCAACGGATCTGACGAATTCAGCGCCGTGTGTATCTTTGCATATCCTCGTGTTTTCACGCTTTCACAAAATGCATGTTTTGTGTGGACTTGGCTTTGTATATATGCGAATCACAGGTCGAACCTTGATTCGTCAGACTGAGCTATGGAGCAACTATCTGCACTAATGTCCCATTAACCCAAGCCTTCTTGGAACCATACTAAGTTCATGAATGAACTATATCATTCAATATTTTCTTTGTCGCTTCAAAAGCGGCAATATACTTCGCCTCTGTTATAGAATTCTCCACAGTAACTTGTTTGGAACAATTTCCAACTAACTGTCCCACCATATTGTGTGTTACACAAAACCCTCTATTTAAATTGAAAATTGTATGGAGAAATGATGAAGACTGTATCGATGTAACATTTTACAACGAACTCTTCATGATCTCCGCTTGCGAGAAAACATGTCATTAGTGCTACTTTAGTACTCAATGACCTTTTTTCACTGCTGTCCCATGATCAGTACTTTTGATCACTTTGGTATCTACACTCGCAACAACTTTGGAGTATTGGACATATCTGGTTGTTTTTACATACCATGGAATACATGATTAATCCAAACACAAGAGTGTGTGGAATCTCCATCATGTATTTTACTCATCAGTGTTTTGGGACACCGAGTCTTGCAAAAACTCTTTTCATGTGACTTCGGCAAGAATCACTCCTTGACGTTTTTAGTGCTAAACTGTTTTAGCATCTTGTCAATATGTATTTTTCTTAGCCCCATTAGGTAAATCTATCTCCATAGGTCATCATGCGTAATATTGAGGCTATTTAGCTCAAGAACTTCATCGAAAAAATATTTTCAAATGAAGTCCTAATTTGTGTCAAGAAATTTATTTCCATTTAACAATGTGTCAAGCACACAAGGTGTTTAGAAATATTATTATGCTCCGACTTACTTTCTTGAATCACAAACATCTTCGTTACCCATTGATGAAGTCAAACCCCTTTGACCATTTCATCAAAACACGAAGATTCCAACTCCATTTTGCTCTCTTCTGTCCATCACTGGAACTCTGAAGTTTGCATACTCACTAGCATTCTCTGGGTTGACAAAAAAGCATGGACTGTACCACATGCAAGTCTTTGGTTTCATTTCCATCAGATGGAAATCCTTTCGTCATCCATGTTTCATATCTCATGATTGAAATATGTATTAATTGCTAGTTTAACCCGATCTGACTTTAAGCATCGCTACGGTGAGACAATCTCATCGTAGTCAACTCCTTGAATTTGTTATTGCAACAAGTCAAGCTTTATGGATAAAACATTTTTATCCGTATCTGTTTTTAGTTCCAATATAATCCGTTAGACTCTAAGCCTTCCGGAGGGTTTATAAAGATTTAAATCTTGAATCATTTTATGGAAACTATCTCGGATTATATCAGCATTTAGCCAATCCCGGAGTCAGGGCCCATTAACGCTTCCTTGTGTATTGTAGGTATACTGTTGTCTAACAACAATATCTCGTATGTGCACCTGAGAGGTTTGCATGAGTTTTTCCTACGTGGTTCAGCTGCAAGTTCGACTGAAGTCCATACATCTCATGTAGAGGCTTCCGTATCAATCGCAGTAGGAAACTCTGGAATCACTTCCAAGGTCTCTTTCCTTTGATCTGATGACAAAGATAATGTTATCTCATCGAGTTGCACTGTTCTCCCACTCACCTTTTTTAAAGAACCATTTTATATAAAAAGCATACCGTTCTTTGTGGCAAACCTATTTGCCTTGGTATAGTGAGGGAGGAATACCCAATTACTTGGGATAACCTACAAAGTAGCACTTGTCTGATTTGGAATAGGTTTGTAAACATTTTACACAAGCCCCATATTCCAAATGTTAAGAAAAGATATATCATGGTTGGGTGTACCATACCATGGAGTCATTTCAACAGATCTGATGGTGCTCTTTTCAGTGTAAAAGCTGCAGTCTCTAAAGCATTACTTTAGAAGGGATAATGGCAAATTGATTTATGTCATCTTTGATCTCACCATGTCATGAATGGTTTGATTACATCTTCACAGACATTCCACTCACAGTGGTGTTCCGGGAGATGTAAGTTATGAAACTCTTTTCACAACTCATCAGACATTCGCTAAACTTGTAACTCAAATATTCCTTTCCACAATCTAATTTGCAGAAACATAATTTTTCTTGTTACAATAATTTCTACTTCATTTGAAAACCTTTCGAATGATTTCAAAAGATCCAGACTTACATCTCATCAAGTAAATATCCATATATCTACTTGAGTCATTTCTGAAGAAAGATAAATCCACTACTAACAACATTTATCGGACTACACACATCAAAATGTATGATCACCAATAAGTCTGTTGTTCATTCCTTATGTCCTGTGAATGGTATTTCAGTCACTTCACTTTTCGGAGGAAAGTTGCAAGTGTCATATGATTCAAAATCAAACGACTTCAAAATCCATCATAATGGAATTTTCCATGCGGGTTTCTCCAATGTGACCAAATGCAGTGCCACACTTATGTGGTATTCTTTTAGTCTTGCGACATTTAGTGTCAGTGTTATGGGTGTATCATATTACCATCAATATTCATAACATATGTCCCATCTTGGATGGAAGCATGGCCCTTTATGTTATTCATAATACTGAACAACAATTGTTCTTTTATGAACAACCCTTTTGCAACAACATTGTGCAATGGGCTAGAGTGTATGAAACTCTACAATGAATTATGAAAGTAAACACAAAGGTAATATATTATTATCATTACTCATAACATACATCTCATTCATAATGAAATTATGGCCCTTATGGTATTCATAACATCGAACATCAAAAGTTCTCTTATGAACAACCTTCTTGCAAGATACCTTATGCAATGGGCTAGAGTCTGTAAAACTCTCAAATGAATTATGAAAGTAAATACATAGGTAATGTACCGAGTATAGCAACCTTTACTATGTTCCCAGCACATATCTAAACCTCATTCCCAGCAAGTCTTTTAGGCCGTAGTAGTTCTTGTAACGAGTTGCAAGAGAATGCAATCGAACGGGTATTCCTGTGATTAACTCACAATACCCAAGAATTAGTGATTAACATGTTTAATCATAATTCCCATGAATTACATCTTTGACCAGCCTTTCATACATCAATAACTTGTATGACATTCATACATGAGCTGGATATTCCAGTCTTTCCTGTTTTTGCCTTTATACATCTAACAGTTTAACTTCCAATAATTCTCCTACTCTCAGAAGAAGCACCAACTTGAAGAGTGGCGTCAGCCCCGGACTTCCTAGGTGTGCAAGTCATACTAACACCCTTCGGACATTTCCTTTCTCTTAAGTTGTTGTTTTATTCACCATCATCATATGACAGGCGTTCTTTTGGATCCCTCTTGTATTAGTCAAATGCATAGTAAACACTTTTACTAATAGTTTGCAAAACAAACATTGCTTTGGACATCACATTTCTTTTAGCTTTTGTTTGTGTCTGAAAATGATTTCAGTTCCATGAATATCACATAGCTATCCCAAAACTTTCGAAGTTCGGGTCTCATGGAAGCAAACACATTGCACTTGACCGTAATGGAATTCTATCTTTTGGATCGAAGGATGAGAGTCTCATCATCCATAGCATTTAGCAGGAGTATACGGAAAGCTTGTGATAGGACAAAGTCCTTCTCGGCACTCTTGAGGAAAATCCTCACATTACGATACCAACCGTAAAGTTTTAACCAGATATTTAACAGCTATTCAATTTTAATAGGGAAGGTGGAAACACGAGACATTATTCTACAACTGTTATGCTAATCACACTTAGACGGTGTTCAAAATTAATTTCACTGAGAATTAAACAAGTTAATTCTACGGTGTGCTCCCATTCAAATCAATATCTCTCATAATTGATTGTGAGTGATACAAGACCCATATTACAATTCAACGCCAAGGATGCATCCATCTCAAGTGACGAGAATTGCAATCGGTAGGCCAACTTGCCAATCACATCTGTATGTGACTCTTGTTCATCTTTCGATGCGCGTGTTCTGAGCTCATGACTTTCATGCCTGAACGTCAAGACAACCAAGTGATCTCGCTATGTGGTCTCAACTCACCTGCCTCATACTTGTCTAATCGTTCGTACCCATGCATCCATGTGATACCCCAAAGAGATAGGTGCCGTGACGGTGCTACACTTGGGAGAACACTAACTACTTGATATTTTAAGTGAGAGATCACCCTAATAAATAGCGACTACCGCGCAATCAAGAAGGGTGCATCAAGAGGGATAAACACATCTCAGGCAATTCATAATAGCATGACATGGTATAGCCCTTTCTGACGGAGAATTCTTTATTTTCTTCGTCTTCGGCATTTGCGTCGGTGTTCACCTTCGCGAAGATTGCCACCACCTTGTCGATGCACCAGATAATATTGCTATCTCTATATCTAATAAAATAAGTGCATTGCTTAAGGTTGACAAGCAGGTCATTAAAGTGACAATCATATGGCTCCAGCCATCATGCCGAATCATGACACGCAGGTCATGTTAATCAAATTGCATCATATAGTCATCTCATACATAATCAAATTAATATGAGAACTGCTATACCACATCACATGCACATCCTGCAAAACCAAGTTAGACGCCTCTAATCGGTTTATGCACAATTTTATTTTACGTGGCTTCTAAGGTTTTGACTTAAACCGCAACTACCAACGTTCATCATCAAGTATGATTATTCAAGTCGCTAGATTAACTTTTTAGGGTGTATGAAGCACGAGATAATAAAATCTCGAGCCCCATACTAAATTTCGTCATACGCATGACCCCCGTGCAGATCACATCTGCATTGCCCTTTCGTCTGCGAAACATCCATCTTTCTTTAACTATGGTGGAACCCAAAGAACTGTTAGCACTTCGTTGATCTGTCAATCAGCATACTCAGGAGCAGCATGAGAGGATCGCGGATTGCCAGGACTTTGTGAGATTCCACCATGCCATCAAGATCAGGGCCACGCAAATTCAAGGGAAGCAACAGGAACATCGGGTAATGATTGTGGCTAGAACTACGTCGGTATTTCCCCAAAGAGGAAGGGATGATGCAGCACAACTATGGTAGGTATTTACCTCAGTGATGAGACCAAGGTTATCGAACCAGTAGGAGAACCACGCAACACTACATGAACGGCACCTGCACACAAAGAACAAATACTTGCAACTCGACGTGTAAAAGGGGTTGTCAATCCCTTTCGGGTAGCAGCGCCAGAAATTGGCAAACGGACATGAGAAAGTTGTAATAGATTGATAGATGCAAATAAAAGAAAATAAAATTCAGTGAGGTATTTTTGGGTTTTTGATAATATAGATCTGAAATAAAAGATGCAAATAAACAAAAAGGCAAATAGCAATATAGACCTGAAAGTATATGATGGGAAAATAGACCCGGGGGCTGTAGATTTCACTAGTGGCTTCTCTCGAGAAAAATAGCATACGGTGGGTAAACAAATTACAGTTGGGCAATTGATAGAACTTCAAATAATCATGACGATATCCAGGCAATAATCACGTCCAAGATTAGTAGACCGACTCCTGCCTGCATCTACTACTATTACTCCACTCATCGACCGCTATCCAGCATGCATCTAGTGTATTAAGTTCATGGAGAAATGGAGTAATGCAATAAGAACGATGACATGATGTAGACAAGATCTATTCATGTAGGAATTAGACCCCATCTTGTTATCCTTAATGGCAATGATACATATGTGTCATTTCCCCTTCCGTCACTGGGATTGAGCACCATAAGATCGAAGCACCTCTTCCCATGGCAAGAAAAATCGATCTAGTCGGCCTAACTAAACCAAAGATTTGAAGAAGAAATACGAGGCTATAAGTAATCATGCATATAAGAGATCAAAAGATTCAAATAACTTTCATGGATAAAAAGATAGATCTGATCATAAACTCAAAGTTCATCGGATCCCAACAAACACACCACAAAAAGAGTTACATCAAATAGATCTCCAAGAGACCATTGTATTGAGAATCAAAAGAGAGAGAGGAAGCCATCTAGCTACTAACTACGGACCCGAAGGTCTACAATGAACTACTCACGCATCATCGGAGAAGCACCAATGATGATGAACCCCTCCGTGATGGTGTGTAGATTGGATCTGTGGTTTCTGGAACTTGCGGCGGCTGGAATTTTTTTTCGTCGACTCTCCTAGGGTTTTTGGATGTCCAGGGTATTTATAGAGCAAAGAGGCAGTGCGGGAGGCGGCCGAGGTGGGCACAACCCACCTGGGCACGCCTGGGCCCCCAGGCGCACCCTGGTGGGTTGTGCTCCCCTTGGAGCCCCCCTCAGGTACTTTCTTGGGCCATCGTGTGTCTTCTGGTCCAAAAAAATCACCAAAAAGTTTTGCTGCGTTTGGACTCCATTTGGTATTGATTTTTGCGAAGTAAAAAAAAACAAAAAACAGCAACTGGCACTGGGCACTATGTCAATAGGTTAGTCCCAAAAAATGATATAAAGTTGCTATAAAATGATTGTAAAACATCCAAGAATGATAATATAACAGCATGGAACAATCAAAAATTATAGATACGTTGGAGACGTATCAGGTAACAGATTTCATCTGCTACCCGCACAAATAATTTTCAGTAATAGAACTCATCTACTACCTAATTATATTGGGCAACACCCATACATCTCTATGTATTCTAGATCGCAATCTGCATCTACGCATAGCACGGCTCATGATGCCACTTTAGGGTAACGCAGCAGAAAACAAAAAAATTCCGACCTACGCACCAGCCCAGGACCACTATGGAGACTGCATACAAGGTTTGATCTGATCCGTACCGACTCAAAGGGCAGCAGAAGAAGAGTCGGTGGAGATTGTCGATGCAGATCCCCGCAGCTAGGATTTACAACCTCCCAACCGTGAGGATGTACTTCCTCGTCGGACAGCCCTTCGGGAGGCGGTCGGACAGTCCCTCGAACGATGTCACGGACAGCCCTCCGGGAGGACCCTCAAAACTCGAACGGAAACTCGGACAACCCTTCGGGAGGATACTCAAACAGCCCCTCGGGCAAAAGATCAAAACTATGACCTCTCTACGGGGTTGCACACATACGGTGTCAGCTATCCGGCAGGGCTTCGCCGTCTAGAACTAGTTCCCACCGGAACCTAGACATCCTTTTGGCTATACAAAACTATTTCGTGGGGAGGGAGAGAGAAGCCAGACAAGTCTATGGCATGTGTATGAGAGCAAGGATGATTGTGGAGAGTGCCTCTCAACCTCTATTTATAGGAAAACCCAAGGGGTAAGGGGCCACATGAAAAACCCAAAATGCCCACACTTTATGTCACACATAAAGGTCATAAAGGGCATAAAGGGATGACAAGTGGAGCTCCATGGAGGAGCTGCACCCTTGAATGTCCCACCTTCATGGGGGCCCCCCAAAGGGGGTTCCTTGATCCCCAAGTCCTTCTAGAAGCCTTTTGGGTAAAGCCCAAAAGGTGGCTTTCCATAAAAATATCCATAAAGTGATTTTCACTATTCACGAAGACAATTTTCCGCGACCGTTAAATCCGAAAATATTTCTGTGGGTCTTAGAATAATTCCAGTACCCAAACAAATGATTTTGGACATGTTCCAAAACAATTTCGGATTAGTGATTTTCACCTGCGAAAAGCAACCAAACCGGTTCCGGCAGCTCCTGAACATTTCCGGTTTTTATCTCGGAAAATTCCCAGAAGTTTCCAGAATGATTCTGGCACCCTCCAAGAATTATCAGGCGTGTGCCGAAACCAATTTGACTTAATGATATACCCTGAAACAACTCTTTAGTTTTACCGGAACTATTCCGGTGTCCTCTCCGGAACGTATCCGGTGCGACCGAAACTTTGTCGGTGATTTTCTCTCAGACTCCCTGTCTAGTATTCAGCAAATAGATGACCCTTAAGCATGTGACCCTATAGGTTGGATGAAGTATAGACATGACCCGGAACACTTTTCGATCAATGATCAACATCAGAGTCGTGGACACCCATATAGACCCCTATACCCACACGAATAAATATTCGAGTGAACCTCCAGTTGTCGTGTGCTATTCCTGTTGCTTCATCATATGTTACAAATACCTGAGGTGAGATGTATTGGCATCCCTTTGAATCAACAACTTGTTCACTATGCCAATTCCCTCGTTACCGGTATTGTTCTCTTTTCTCGTTACCGTGTTGCGGCATCCTTGTGATCAAATCACCCTGTGTCTGGCCAGATGATGATGGATACCGTAACACCGAGAGGGCCCAAAGATATCTCTCCATCGTCGGAGGAGCAAATCCCAATCTTGAGCTATCAAGTTACTTGACATACTTTTCCATGAACCCGTAAGCCGCCGTAATAGCCACCCATTTACTGATGACGTTTAACAAACCCCAAAGTTCATGAAGCAAGCATGAAGAAACTCGATACTCTCATGGTCTAAGGAATTATGCAAACGTAAACTTTCTCTGTGTTATTAACCATTAACTTGTGACAATGTATCTCATAGCATAACATTAATCGGGTCGATTCTACACAAGTGTTTTCCTAACATTGTGCCCCCAAAGTTGCTGGCATAGACATGCCCATGATCAGGAAAACAGAACCATCATGCAACACTTGAGCTAGTCTTAGAGGCCAGACTAGGAATACATCTTACCGTTTATTATTCCACACGTGCATATGAGTCTTCCTTCGAGCCTCGTGTTATTGCAGAATCGAGAACCATAACAGTTATAGCATGGAACATAAACATAATTATGAACAGGGAGATAATCAATAACATTTATTATTGCCTCTAGCGCATATCTCCTACACCCAGCTCCTCCCAGGCGTAAATGTGGGCGGCCACCATCCTCACCTAACCGCGCCGGCCACGCCTACCTCGCCGCCGCCTCCGGTTCGCCATGAATGGTCTCCGCCGATGTGTTCCTCTTTGGAACCCGTGGCACCGCCCTCCCCTCCCTATAAAAAGCCCCCCGGACATGCCTAGCTGACCACCACCTCTCTCCCTCCCTCACTGATCCTCCTGTAGCAGCAGAACGACCAGGGGTGGTCGTCTTCCCCAATTCCGGCAACCACGGCCACCACCACTGTCCCCTTGATTCCGAAGCCACCAGAGCCTCCCCCACTCCGTTTTCTCCGCCAGTAGCCTCCTGGTGCTCTCACGAATCCATTTCGCTCATCTATTCCACCGGAGATGGCTGGTGGGCAAAACGCCCAACTTGCTCCCACCGGAGCTCTTCGGCTGAGCTCGCCGCCGGCGACTCCGTCCACCCCGGCAACCAAGGAGGGTACCCACGGGACCGCCTCGACATCCTGAGCTCGCGGGTGTCCTCGGTTTTCTGAACGGTGCTGCCGTTCACCGGCGCCGGTCACCGGAGCCCCGCCTCTGCTCTGCGGAAGAGAGAGACGCGCGCGGGTGACTCGTCAAACCAGACCAGTGGGCCAGGCGGGCCCACCGTCAGTAATCCAGTGCCGCGCCGACTCGTCTTAGGTGGAAGCGTATTCTGGAGAGTACGTCTTCCCTATTCGGAAAGCGTAATCTCTGAAGTACGTTTTCCCTATTCTGAAAGCGTATTTCCACTCGAACCATTTTCTTTTTCAGTTTTAATTTAAATTCATAGTTGACCCTAACTTTGACTGGCTCTAGTTTTTAAACCACAACTCCAAATGACTTGATTCTTTTTCTGACAATCTTTAAATTTCATCTAGTTTGTTTTATTATTTATTTCAAAAATTTAAAAACAACCTTTTAGCACTGCTTTGGCTTTATGTGGTAATTACAATATTTTTGAAAATAGGAAATGGAGGGAAGATAAAATTTTCAAACATTTGGAGTGCACCCAACACTTCTGCATGCTCACGGCAACCATCTTGAACACTTGATATGGTGAATGCATGGTTGACTCTTTGCAAGAATAATTGGATCATGATTATGATTAAATTCAAATATAACTTGCATATGGCTATTTTTGCATGCATGATCCATTGATATTTTGTTGTCCTCATTTAAACATGGAGTATAAGTGAGTATGGTTATTTCCATGTGCCACATATGCCTATGTTGGTCCAGATTAATCTGCAGGAAGAATCAGTCAAGAGAAAAGTGACTGTGAGGCTGAAATCTCATTGTGACGAGAATGATCAGTGAGGGTATGTTGGGACATACCAGATGGTGACCCTGTTGGGTACTACCAAGAAAATATACTGTGCTAACCACTGCAGGAAAACTTAAACCTCTTGAGTTGACCATAGATCGAGTCTTGTTCCGGTAACCCCCATACTAGTTTCGTTCTACCACATGTCCCTGCCACAGGTAGGGTATGGTTCAGTAAGTTGTTGACCCCTTTCCCTGCACACACCATACAGAGAGGCCGCGATGCAGGTTTCCAGGTACCGGTTGCAATGCCAGTCATCAGGTCAGGGGGCATGGGTGTATCCGGCTGGGCCGAGAGGGGGGCACCCCTTGTAATCCGCGCGTGTTATAGTGATCCCATGCTACTCGAGATGATGGTCTCCCCGCCTTAGAGTTTCTATTGAACGATGCTTTGGGTGATTCCTGGCATCCGAAAAGTTAATTTGGTGTCTGCTGGTCAGGTGTGTTCTCAACCCAAAGGCCGTAATGGGAATTAGTCAGTGTCTCGGTGTTGGCTAGAGAAATCCTATACACATGGTAAATAGTACACCCTCTGCAGAGTTATATCTATTCGGATAGCCATGTCCATGGTTAAGGACTACAGTCTGGGTTGGTCAAGTGTCGGTCTTTGTGTCAATCTCCGGAGGAAATAATTAAATTGATCATGGTTCATTTTGCAGGATGATTATTTTCACTACTGGTGCCTTTATGATTATTATTGTTGACATGAATATTCTTGTGGACTAACCATTTCCTCTAATGTGCAACCTTGAGTATTGATACGTCTCCAACGTATCTATAATTTTTTATTGTTCCATGCTATTATATTATCTGTTTCGGATGTTTTATATGCATTATTATGCTATTTTATATTATTTTTGGTACTAACTTATTAACCTAGAGCCCTGTGCCAGTTTATGTTTTTTTCCTTGTCTTTGAGTTTTACAGAAAAGGAATACTAAACGGAGTACAAACGGAATAAAACTTTCGCAATGATTTTTCTTGGACCAGAAGACACACGTAGGACTTGGAGAGGAAGGTAGAATAGTCCCGAGGGCTCCACAAGTCCTCAGGGCGTGCCCTAGGGGGGCGCCCCTGGCTTGTGGGCCCCACGGGAGTCCTCCAACCCTAATCTTTGGCCTATAAATTCAGAAATATGCCCAAACCACCAGAAGCATCCACCAAAGTACTTTTCCGCCGCCGTAACCTTCTTTTCCCGTGAGATTCCATCTTGGGGCCTTTTCCGGCATCCTGCAGACGGGGGATTCGATCACAGAGGGCTTCTACATCAACTCTATTGCCCTTTCGATGAACGTGAGTAGTTTACCTCAGACCTATGGGTCCATAGCTAGTAGCTAGATGGCTTCTTCTCTCTCTTTGATACTCAATACCATGTTCTCCTCGTTGTTCTTGGAGATCTATCTGATGTAATATTCTTTTGCGGTGTGTTTGTCGAGATCCGATGAATTGTGGATTGTGATTAGTTTATCTATGAATATTATTTGAATCTTCTCTGAATTCTTATATGCATGATTTGATATCTTTGTATTTCTCTTCGAATTATCGGTTTGGTTTGGCCAACTAGATTGGTTCCTCTTGCAATGGGAGAGGTGCTTAGTTTTGGGTTCAATCTTGCGGTGTCCTCACCCAGTGACAAAGTAGGGGTAGCAATGCACGTATTGTATTGTTGCCATCAAGTGTAAAAAGATGGGGTTTTCATCATATTGCTTGAGTTTATCCCTCTATATCATGTCATCTTACTTAAGGCGTTACTCCATTCTTATGAACTTAATAGTCTAGATGCATGCTGGATAGCGGTCGATGTGTGGAGTAATAGTAGTAGATGCAGTATCGTTTCGGTCTACTTGACACGGACATGATACCTATATTCATAATCATTGCCTTGTATATCGTCATAATTTTGCGCTTTTCTATCAATTGCTCGACAGTAGTTTGTTCACCCACCATATTATTTGCCTTCAAGAGAGAAGCCTCTAGGGAAACCTATGACCCCGGGTTTATTTTCCATCACATATTTTCAGATATATAAACCAAAAACCCAAAAATACCTTCCTGCAATTTATTTACTTTTATTTTGTTTTATGTTTTAGTAAACTTTTATATCTATATCTATCAGATCTCACCTTTGCAAGTGACCATGAAGGGATTGACAACCCCTTTATCGCATTGGGTGCAAGTGTTTGATAGTTTATGTAGGTGCATAGATTGGAGACTTGCTTGTATCTCCTAGTGGATTGATACCTTGGTTCTTAACTAAGGGAAATACTTATCTCTACTTTGCTGCATCACCCTTTCCTCTTCAAGGGAAAAACCAACGCAAGCTCAAGAAGTAGCAGGAAGAATTTCTGGCGCCGTTGCCGGGGATATCTACATCAAGCCTTCCAAGTACCAGCATAAACTCTCACCTCTTGCATTACTTTATTTGCCATTTGCCTCTTGTTTTCCTCTCCCCCACTTCTAAAACGATTTCAAAAAAACACAAAAAGATTTGCCTTTTTATTCGCCCTTCTTCCGCTTGTCTTTTCGTTTGCTTTTTTGTTGCTCGTTTGTTAGATTGGTTTGTTGTCACCATGTCTGAATCTGGGGAGGTTATCATTGAAAATTTTGAGGGACTTGCTAATATAAATCTTGAGGAAAAACTTGGATCTTGTTCTTTAGATCATGAAACTGAAACTCCTCCTAATTATAAAGCAAAAACTTTTCATGTGGGAGATGGTAATATTATTGGGAAAAGTGTTATTCAAGAATTCTTTGATTGTACGGGAATAATGCCTATTAATAAGAGATCTATTATTCTTGATACAAATTGTTATGCGGATGCTATTGTCATGCTTGTTGATAAATTAGAAAGAAATTTTGTGCACATCCATACCGCTTTGCAAAAGGTGTTTTATGAACTTCCCAATATTAATCATCCTAAGGCTAAAAAGATTGCCACTATCATCCTTATGCGGGAATTTGATTTTATATTACAAGAGGCTAGAGAAATTTTTGCTTTCTATAATCGATATTGAACATCCTCTAATTGAAGAAATTCTCCATGATAAAGAAACTTTGCGTAGCTTGGAATCTAGAGATTATCAATCTTACAGTGACAATCTAAGGAGGAGAGTTCCCTACTCGGAAATTACCCAAACTATCTACGTTGAAACTTATGATAAATTTGATTGGATAACTAGGGGAATTTATGTAGGATTTAATGATGATTGGTTAGAAGAGGTGATTAGGGAACCCATTAAAAATGATATACGTGTTTTATATGATGATATTTACGGTGATGATCCAGACTATGGGTTTATGAATGTCAAGGTCACTAATCAGAGTCCTTTTCATGAATTGAGTTCACCTTCTAGAGAGGAAAGAAAAGAAAAGAAAGATTTACTAAGAAAAGTTTTGGAAGATTTGATCAATAAAGAGTTGCATGACAATACCTAGATCTATGTTTTATGCTTAGCTAGGGGCGTTAAACAATAGCACTTATTGGGAGGCAACCCAATTTTACTTTTATGTTTTATGTTTTTGGTTCTGTTTTTCAATAAATACACATTATTACCTCTGTAGTATTTTTGTTTTCATGTTTTAATTTGTGTTTGAGCCAAGTAAGACCTTTGGGATGGCTTACGGTGATAGTTGATTTGATCTTGCTGAAAAACAGAAACTTTTGCGTCCAGTAACAGAATTGTTTAAATTCACTGGAGCGTGTAAAAACTCTGAATTTTGTACACAAGATTGGTATTAAAACTTCCTCTGTTGTCCTAATGTTTCAGAATTTTTGGAGTTACAGAAATATGAGAACAATTCAGATCTTCGCAGATTGTTCTGTTTTTGACAGATTCTGTTTTCTATGTGTTGTTTGCTTATTTTGATGAATCTATGGGTAGTATCGGGGTGTATGAACCATGGAAAAGTTGGAATACAGTAGTTATTGCACCAATATAAATAAAGAATGAGTTCACAACAGTACAAAAAAGTGGTGATTTATTTTCTTATACTAACAGATCTCATGAGTTTTCTGTTGAGTTTTGTGTTGTGAAGTTTTCAAGTTTTGGGTAAAGATTTGATGGACTATGGAATAATGAGTGGCAAGAGCCTAAGCTTGGGGATGCCCAAGGCACCCCTAGGTAATATTCAAGGACAACCAAGCATCTAAGCTTGGGGATTCCCCGGATGGCATCCCCTCTTTCGTCTTCGTCTATCGGTAAATTTACTTGAGGCTATATTTTTATTCACCACATGATATGTGTTTTGCTTGGAGAGTCTTGTATGATATGAGTCTTTGCTTTTTGGTTTATCAAAATCCTCCTTGCTGTACACACCTTTTGAGAGGGACACACATGAATCGTGAATTTATTATAATACTCTATGTGCTTCACTTATATCTTTTGAGCTAGGCAATTTTGCTCTAGTGCTTCACTTATATCTTTTAGCGCACAGCGGTGGCTTTATTTTATAGAAATTATTGAACTCCCATGCTTCACTTATATTATTTTGAGAGTCTCTCTAAACAGCATGGTAATTTGCTTAGGTTATGTATTTAGTCCTAATATGATGGGCATCCAAGAGGGATATAATAAAAACTTTCATATAAAGAGCGTTGAATACTATGAGAAGTTTGATCCCTTATGATTGTTTTGAGATATAAAGATGGTGATATTAGAGTCATGCTAGTGAGTAACTGTGGATTGGTAGAAATAGTTGTGTTAAAGTTTGTGATTCCCGTAGCATGCACGTATGGTGAACCGTTATGGTGAACCGTTATGTGATGAAGTCGGAGACAAGCGATGGTCTTTTCCTACCAATCTATCCCCCTAGGAGCATGCATGTAGTACTTTGTTTTGATAGCTAATAGACTTTTGCAATAAGTATGTGAGTTCTTTATGACTAAGTTTGAGTCCATGGATTATACGCACTCTCACCCTTCCACCATTGCTAGCCTCTCTAGTACCGCGCAACTTTCGCCGGTGCATTACACCCACCATTTACCCTTCCTCAAAACAGCCACCATACCTACCTATTATGGCATTTGCATAGCCATTCCGAGATATATTGCCATGCAACTTGCACCGTTCCGTTTATTATTACACGCTTCATCATTGTCATATTGCTCTGCATGATCATGTAGTTGACATAGTATTTGTGGCAAGGCCACCGTTCATATTTTTTATACATGTCTCTCTTGATCATTGCACATCCCGGTACACCGCCGGAGGCATTCATATAGAGTCATATTTTGTTCTAGAATCGAGTTGTAATTCTTGAGTTGTAAGTAAATAAAAGTGTGATGATCATCATTATTAGAGCATTGTCCCACGTGAGGAAAGGATGATGGAAGCTATGATTCCCTCACAAGTTGGGATGAGTCTCCGGACTTTGCAAAAAATAAAATAGGCCAAAAGAAGCCCAAACAAAAAAAAGAGAAAAGAAAAAATGAGAGAAAAGAGAGAAGGGGCAATGCTACTATCCTTTTACCACACTTGTGCTTCAAAGTAGCACCATGATCGTCATGAGAGAGAGTCTCCTATGTTGTCACTTTCATATACTAGTGGGAATTTTTCGTTATAGAACTTGGCTTGTATATTCCAATGATGGCCTTCCTCAATTTTCCCTAGGTCTTCGTGAGCAAGCGAGTTGGATGCACACCCACTTAGTTTCTTTTTGAGCTTTCATAAACTTATAGCTCTAGTGCATCCGTTGGATGGCAACCCCTACTCACTCAGATTGATATCTATTGATGGGCATCTCCATAGCCCGTTAATACGCCTAGTTGATGTGAGACTTTCTCCTTCTTTTTGTCTTCTCCACAACCATCATATTCTATTCCACCTATAGTGATATATCCATGGCTCACGCTCATGTATTACGTGAAGGTTGAAAAAGTTTGAGAACATCAAAAGTATGAAACAATTGCTTGGCTTGTCATCGGGGTTGTGCATGATAAAATACTTTGTGTGTTGAAGATGGAGCATACCAGACTATATGATTTTGTAGTGAAAACTTTCTTTGGCCATGTTATTTTGAGAAGACACAATTGCTTTATTAGTAAGCTTGAAGTATTATTGTTTTTATGTCAATATTAAACTTTTGTTTTGAATCTTATGGATCTGAATATTCATGCCACAATAAAGAAAATTACATGGCTAAATATGTTAGGTAGCATTCCACATCAAAAATTCTGTTTTTATCATTTACCTACTCAAGGACGAGTAGGAATTAAGCTTGGGGATGATTGATAAGTCTCCAATCTATCTATAATTTTTTATTGTTCCATGCTATTATATTATCTATTTTGGATGTTTTATAGGCATTATTATGTTATTTTATATTATTTTTGGGACTAACTTGTTAACCTAGAGCCCAGTGCCAGTTTCTGTTTTCCCTTGTTTTTGAGTTTTACAGAAAAGGAATACTAAACGGAGTCCAAACGGAATAAAACTTCCGCGATGATTTTTCTTGGCCAGAAGATACACGTAGGACTTGGAGAGGAAAGCAGAAGAGTCCCGAGGGCTCCACAAGCCCTCAGGGCGCGCCCTAGGAGGGCGCGCCCCCTGGCTTGTGGGCCCCACGGGAGTCCTCCAACCCTAATCTTTGGCCTATAAATTCAGAAATATTCCCAAACCACCAGAAGCGTCCACCAAAATACTTTTCCGACGCCGTAACCTTCTATTCCCATAAGATCCCATCTTGGGGCCTTTTTCGGCATCCTGCCGGAGTGGGATTCGATCACGGAGGGCTTCTACATCAACTCTATTGCCCTTCTGATGAAGCGTGAGTAGTTGACCTCAGACCTACGGGTCCATAGCTAGTATCTAGATGGCTTCTTCTCTCTCTTTGATCCTCAATACCATGTTCTCCTCGTTGTTCTTGGAGATCTAGCCGATGTAATATTCTTTTGCGGTGTGTTTGTTGAGATCCCGATGAATTGTGAATTTATGATCAGTTTATCTATGAATATTATTTGAACCTTCTCTGAATTCTTATATGCATCATTTGATATCTTTGTATTTCTCTTCGAATTATCGGTTTGGTTTGGCCAACTAGATTGGTTCTTCTTGCAATGGGAGAGGTGCTTAGTTTTGGGTTCCATCTTGCGGTGTCCTCACCCAGTGACAAAGTAGGGGTAGCGAGGCACGTATTGTATTGTATTGTTGCCATCAAGGGTAAAAATATGGGGTTTTCATCATATTGCTTGATTTTATCCCTCTACATCATGTCATCTTAGTTAAGGCGCTACTCCGTTCTTATGAACTTAATACTCTAGATGCATGCTAGATAGCGGTCGATGTGTGGAGTAATAGTAGTAGATGTAGAATCGTTTCGGTCTACTTGACACGGACGTGATGCCTATATTAATAATCATTGCCTTGGATATCGTCATAATTTTGCGCTTTTCTATCAATTGCTCGACAGTAATTTGTTCACCCACCATATTATTTGCCTGCAAGAGAGAAGCCTCTAGTGAACCTATGGCCTCTGGGTCTATTTTCCATCATATATTTTCAGATCTATAAACCAAAAACCCAAAAATACCTTCCTGCAATTTATTTACTTTTATTTTGATTTATGTTTTAGTAAGATTTTATATCTATCTCTATCAGGTCTCACCTTTGCAAGTGACCGTGAAGGGATTGACAACCCCTTTATCGCGTTGGGTGCAAGTGTTTGATTGTTTGGGAAGGTGCTTAGATTGGAGACTTGCTTGTATCTCCTACTGGATTGATACCTTGGTTCTTAACTGAGGGAAATACTTATCTGTACTTTGCTGCATTACCCTTTCCTCTTCAAGGAAAAAATCAACGCAAGCTCAAGAAGTAGCAAGTATCTCTTGCGATGGTTAGAGTACCCGGGATACTCATTGTTATTTTCGTTTCTGGGTATCACTTGGGATGGCTAGTCCACCTGGATACTCGTGTTATTATTTTCGTATAAGCCCTTTTTGAGGCGTCGCTTCAGACACCCGGCTGTGGCATTTATTTTCAAGACCTCTCGAGGCGTCGCTTTTAGACACCCGTTTGGCATTTCTTTTCAAGACCTCTCGAGGCGTCGCTTTCAGACACCCGCTTGGCATTTTTCTTGGAATCCCTCGGGCGGTCCAACACCGGATGTTCAACTTCATTTTCTTGATTTACTGCTAACATGATTTATTTATCCTTCCGCACTGTGTGAATATTTATCATGCCATGCTTAAATTTTCAGTCAGCACATGCATATAATTTCACTCCTCATGAGCATATGCATTCGGTATATCTTTTGTTCATCATGTTTGCGAGTACATTCAAACGTACTCACTGGCTTGTCCCTTGCTATTGTCTTGGCCAGATCACGATTCAGAGAGGAGCACTACGAAGACATTCCCGCAACCTAGGATTCGAAGATAGCAGCCACACGAGATAGGAGTTATCCAGGTCATCTGTTCCTGTGGGAATGTAGTCCCATAAACGTTGGAGATCCATGAGTCACTTCCGTCATCCACCACTAGAGATCCGTGTTATATTCTTCAGACATTTATGGTCTTGTACTCAATTTCTTGTAATTGCTTGGAATTCTGTATCAGGGAAGTGTCCACCAGCAAACAGTAATCCTGGGGCTGGTGATGACACAAGGGTCATTTGTTGGGATTTTATGTCCCAGAAAACCGGCCTCGACAACCTTGTTATGAGAGCCAGGCTGATCACTGCTACTTCTTGAGCTTGCGTTGATCTTTCCCTTGAAGAGGAAAGGGTGATGCAGCAAAGTAGAGATAACTATTTCCCTCAGTTAAGAACCAAGGTATCAATCCAGTAGGAGGCACAAGCAAGTCTCCAATCTATGCACCTGCACAAACTAACAAACACTTGCAATCAACGTGAAAAAGGGGTTGTCAATCCCTTCACGGTCTCGAACAAGAGTGAGATCTAATAGAGAAAGATATGAAAGATTACTAAAACGTAAAACAAAGTAAAAACTAATAAATTGCAGCAAGGTATTTTTGGGTTTTTTGGTTTATAGATCTGAAAATGTATGATGGAAAATAGACCTGGGGACCATATGTTTCACTAGAGGCTTCTCTCTTGAAAGAAAATAATACGGTGGGTGAAAAAATTACTGTCGAGCAATTGATAAAAAAGCGAAAAGTTATGATGATATCCAAGGAATGATTATGAATATAGGCATCGCGTCCGTGTCAAGTAGACCGAAACGATTCTGCATCTACTACTATTACTCCACACATCGATCGACTCCTGCCCACCTCTAGAGTATTAAGTTCATAAGAACAGAGCAACGCTTTAAGTAAGATGACATGATGTAGAGGGATAAACTCCAGCAATATGATGAAAACGCCATCATTTTACCAGTGATGGCAACAATACAATACGTGCCTCGCTACCCCTACTTTGTCACTGGGTGAGGACACCGCAAGATTGAACCCAAAACTAAGCACCTCTCCCATTGCAAGAAAAACCAATCTAGTTGGCCAAACCAAACAGATAGTTCAAAGATAAATACAAAGATATTAAATCATGCATAAAAGAGTTCAGAGAAGACTCAAATAATATTCATAGATAATCTGATCATAAATCCACAGTTCATCAGATCTCGACAAACACACCGCAAAATAAGATTACATGGGATAGATCTCCAAGAACATCAAGGAGAACATTGTATTGAGGATCAAAGAGAGAGAACAAGCCATCTAGCTACTAGCTATGGACCTGTAGGTCTGTGGTAAACTACTCACGCTTCATCGGAAGGGTAGCAAGGTTGACGTAGAGGCCCTCCGTGATCGAATCCCCCTCCGGCAGGGTGCCGGAAAAGGCCCCAAGATGGGATCTCACGGGAACAGAGGCTTGCGGCGGCGGAAAAGTATTTTGGTGGACGCTTCTGGTCGTTTGGGAATAGTTGGGAATTTATAGTGCAAGAATTAGGGTTGGAGGATTCCTGAGTGGCCCACAAGCCAGGGGGCGCCCCCCTAGGGCGCGGCCTCAGGGCTTGTGGAGCCCTCGGGACTCTTCTGGCCCCCTCTCCAAGCTCCGTGGATGTCTTCTGTTCCAAGAAAAATCATCGTAAAGTTTTATTCTGTTTGGACTCTGTTTGATATTCCTTTTCTGTAAAAGTCAAAAACAAGAAAAAAAAACTGGCACTGTGCTCTAGGTTAATAAGTTAGTCCCAAAAATAATATAAAATAGCATATTATTGCATATAAAACATCCAAAACAGATAATATAATAGCATGGAACAATCAAAAATTATAGATATGTTGGAGACGTATCAAGCACCCCCAAGCTTAATTCCTACTCGTCCTCGAGTTGTGACCCCCCGGGACCGATGCTCGAGTTGCCTTCCATTTATTTTCGCTGTCGTCGTGTGTTTCAATTGTTTGTTGCCATGATCTTGATGAGTGCCATTGTCATATTTTGATTCGTGCATCATGTTTATCATTGGTTCTATTGCATTGCGCCATCCTCGTTGTTGCCATGGTCGCCTCACTTGCTTTGTTATATGCTTCATGATGTGATATTGCCTTTGTCATTTTTTTGCATTTGCATCATGATCATCATTGTAGTGTGCATATTTGTTATGTGCTTGTTATCTTTGTGAACTTCTTCTCCTCATCTTCTTTGCTGTTTCATCTTGCCCTTTCCATCTAAACCATCATCAAGTGCAACACCGCATCACTAGCTTCTTCCTTTCAATTCTCACCCATTTATTGTAAGTGGCATTTTCCCGTCCCAGTAAAATGTTCACTTATTTTCTGTAAATCTTGCACCATACCGAGAACCTCTCTGTCAAATTTCATCTTAGTTGGGTTTGATTTGGTTGGGCTAAAAAATGGCTCAAGTTTGAGTCTAATTCAAACTTGAATTATTTTTCTACCTATAAAAATGCCCAAACCAATTTATTCAAATAGTGCATGATTCCAGGAGCATGAGGATATTTTAATATCTTCCAAATTCTTTTCCTAGCTCCCCCTTCTTTTCCTTTTCTGAAATCTGTTGATTATAAAAGAAAACAGAAGATAAGAGAAGGAGGGAGAGAGAATCCAGCCCACCTGGGCCTTCCTTGCTCCAGCCGCAACCCAGCCAAGCAGGATCTGAACCGCAGCCCACCTTAGCACCTCGCAGATACATGATGTTCCTGATCTGTATGAGCACTTGGTGCCGTCCCTTGCAGCTAAAGCAGGAGAAGCATTGTTTACAGAGAAGCAATCGCAGGACTTCACGGGCAACTTTTACCGTGTTTGGGTCCGAATCAATGTGGAGAAGCCTTTGAAGAATGCGGTATCGATGATTCGAGATGCAAAGAGACAGATCTATAAGGTTAAATACAAGAAGCCTCCAGACTGGTGTGCAGTCTGTGGCATGTTGGGACATTTGTACAAGGAACACGGCTCTGGGATTCACCCTCCGTCTGCCCTTGTGTTTAAGGGGCTTCGTGCGGAATGGTTTATGAGTACTGGAAGGGGTCCGGGTGCTGGAAGAGGCCAGCATGGAGGCCGGCGGGGCGGCCGGAGTGGAGGCAGAGGACAGGAACATCCATCGGTTGATTATGGTCACGGGATGAAGGTGGAATCGGAAAATAATCTGGATGCTCAGATGGAAGATGCAGAGAACAATAGGAAGCGGGCGTCTGAACTTGCAGCTAGGTAGAATTCGGCAATGAATGCCCCAAAGCCAGCTCTTTCAGGGCAGAACCAACTGGCATTACTGCCCCCTACAACACCAGCAAGTCCTAGCAAAAAGCAAGACCCCAAGAGAGCTAAAGTTGGGAGTGAGGGGGACAAGAACTTGACAAAGAATGGTACCCAAGGTAAGGCAGACTCAAAATTGGTGGGCTCCGGCGAGAAGCGCCGCCGGGCCCAATGAGTGCTATATATTGAAATTGTCGCGGTGCGGGTAAAGCCGTGGCGGTTTGAGAACTTCACGATTTCGCGAGGAAGTTTACCCCTACCCTGTTGTGCATTGTTGAAACACAGATTAAAGGTGCTAGGGTAGAAGCTTTAGCTAGTTCCATTGGTTTTGATAATTCTTATGCAATAGATAGTCAAGGTAGAAGTGGTGGTATTGGTCTTTTCTGGAACAATTCAATAAAAGTCGAGATTCTTGGTTATTCTGTGTATCATCTTGATGTATCAGTGGAAGAGCAGGGGCAAGAAAAGTGGAGGATGACGTGTGTGTACGGTGAAGCCCAAACACATCTGCGGCATCAAACTTGGACGGTGCTAAAAAATATAAGTTCTCTAAGCACATTGCATTAGCTTTGTATAGGAGATTTTAATGAAGTTCTACATCCAGATGAGCACGAGGGAGTTGGTCCGCGTAGTAATGCTCAGATGCAGGCATTTCAAGACACAACAGATGTTTGCATGCTACTACATATCGGCTATAAGGGCCGATTTGGACTTTTGAAAAGAAGGCTGTTGGAGGTAGTTTTATGAGGTGCAGGTTAGACAGAGCTTTGGTGAATGCTGACTGGATGGCAAGATTTCCAGCTGCGTCACTGTCACACTTGACGACTGCTACGTCCGATCATGCTTCGTTACTGTTGGAATATGGCAACCTCCAAGAGAGTCAGTTAAAGCATGCTTTCAAGTACGATATCATGTGGTAGACTCATCAAGGTCTGCGGGAGAAAATCATGGAGGATTGGGATCCAGGATCCCCTTGTATGGTTGATGAAATGCGCACCAAGCTACAAAACTTGTCCAAGGGTCTGGGGAAGTGGAGTAACGAGACTTTCGGTAATGTCCGAAAGGAAATAAAGAAACTGAAACAATTGCTTGAAGAGCTACGAGGTGACCCACTTCGAATAGAGCCGTCCCATGTAGAATTAAAGATCAATGAACAGCTCATCAAATTGTATCATAGGGAGGAGATTATGTAGCGCCAGTGAGCTCGGTTAGAATGGCTTTCAGCAGGGGATAAGAACACAAATTTTTTCCATCTTAGGGCAAGCATCAGTAGGAAGAAGAATATGATCAAGGCTCTTCAAAATTCTCTTGGAGTGGAAATTACTGACCCGGTTGAGTTTAAGCTAATGGCAACCACTATTTATGAGAATTTGTATGCCTCAGTGGGAGTTGATAATATGGAAAACGTTCTTCAGCACGTCCTGAGGAAAGTGACACAGGAGATGAACGCAACACTTTGTGCCCCATACATGAACGAGGAAGTAAAGACTGCATTGTTCCAGATGTTCCTCACTAAAGCACCAGGACCTGATAGTTTTCCTACTCATTTTTATCAGCGTCATTGGGATATTTGTGGGGAAGAGGTAACACAGATTGTTCAAAGGATTGCGAGGGGAGAAGAAAGCCCTAAGTGCATAAACAACACAATCTTAGTATTTATTCCCAAGGTAACGACTCCCAATGTCTTATATCAGTATAGACCCATCAGCTTGTGTAACGTTATTTATAAAATTGCCTCCAAAGTGCTTGCTAATAGGTTTAAGGTCATACTACCTGAGATCATTTCAGAGGAGTAGTCAGCCTTCATTCCTGGTAGGCTGATTACAGATAACATTATATGTGCCTATGAATGTTTGCACTTCATGAAGCGGACAAAGTAAAAAAATAATAGTTATTGTGCTCTCAAAATAAACATGATTAAGGCCTATGATGGAGTGGAGTGGTCTTACTTGGAGGCTATCATGGCCAAACTGGGCTTTGCAAGGCAGTGGATAGATGTTGTCATGGGCATGGTCTCATCGATTTCTTTCTCGGTTTTGTTCAATGGAGAGAAGCTTCACAGTTTTAAACCTTCTAGAGGCATCAGCCAGGGAGACCCAATATCCCCTTATTTATTCTTGATAGCAGTAGAGGGCCTTTCATGCCTCCTGAAATCCAGTTCTCAGTCATCGAATTTAGCAGGTATTAAGGTGGCCCCAACGGCACCCACCATTAACCACCTTTTATTTGCAGATGACAGCCTGTTGCTTTTCAAGGCTAATGTTGAGGGGGCAGTTGCAGTGTCAAACCTGTTGGATACATATTCTAGTGCGTCAGGCCAAAGAATAAATCATGAGAAGTCCTCCATTTTCTTCAGCAAAGGGTGTCCAGGTGCGATTAGAGAGGTTGTCAAGAACTCTTCACAAGTCCACAATGAATCATTAAGTGATCGCTATTTGGGGATGCCGACTGATGTTGGCCACTCCAAGAACGGGACCTTTAAATATTGGTGGGACAGAGTTTGGGAGAAGATAAAGGGATGGATGGAGAAACTTTTATCCGCAGCGGGAAAAGAGGTATTAATTAAATCAGTGGCTCAAGCTATCCCTGTATTTTCCATGTCATGTTTCAGATTACCACATGGGCTGTGTGAGAATGTCACATCTATCATAAGACAGTTCTGGTGGGGAGCTAAGAATGGCAAGAGAAAGCCGAGCTGGGTGGCATGGGACATAATGACGAGGCCAAAACACTTGGGGGGCTTAGGCTTTCGAGATTTGGAAATTTTCAACTTGGCTCTTCTAGCTAGGCAAGCTTGGCGGGTCATGGTAGATCATACATCGCTGAGTGCTCGGTTGTTGAAGGCGGTCTATTCCCCAGGGTGTGAGTTTTTGGATGCTGAGTTGGGATCTCACCGTTCTCAAATATCAATACTAGGAGAAAGCCTACTCGCAGAGCCGGAAATACCTATAGCAGTAGCGCTGGGGGTAGCGCTACTGCTAACGCGCTACAGCTAAGTTGTAGCAGTAGCGCTGCTCGGACCAACGCTACTGGTAAGTATGGTTAGTAGTAGCGCTGCTCCAACTAGCGCTACTGCTAATTATCTATAGCGCTGCACCTAAGCAAACGCTGCTGCTAATCCAGCGCTGCCGCTAGACGCCTACCAGCGCTGCTGCTAATATTGCTGCTTTCATATTTTTATTTCCCCTCTACGTATTTGTGATGTATTTGTGCATGCTCTATACAGTAGTTTCATCATATCATAACAAACATACATTATTCTCATCATATCATGCACATACATTAGTCTCGTCATACCATCATCATCATCCAACACAAATATCATCACATATCAAAAATAGCGATACACAAGTCATGTCATGTCTTGAATAAATGCAACTGCATGGTCATGGCACACACACAAGTTTCATCATCTCTATCTAAACCATGATGTAGAAGAGAAGAGCGATCAGCATGAGCAAGAGCGCGACTATGTAGTACTTCTTGAGGCACCGGTTTCGCTCCCTCTCTTACCGGAGCGTCCACCTCAAGTAACTATTTTCCGCTTCGGCTCTGCTGTCGAACCCTCTGTGGCTAGCGCCCGGGTACCTGTCCACCTGGGCCTGAGCGTCTGGCCAGTGGTCGTACACCCCTGGAACCCTCCCAACGAATACGACGTAGCAGTCCTTTGCCATCTCTGATCTATGTACCTGCATCGTCAGTTGATGAATTCAACGATAATATGCAACATAATATACTTGAGAAACACAAAGAGGCATAATTAGCAAAATACAAGCAACCTATAGTAAACATAAATAACGAAGTTCCCGTACCCAAACTAATTAACTAGGGCGATCTATGCTAGTTCAGGAGGACGGTTCAATTACATCATAGAGTTTCGCCGTGCATAAATTCAAAGTTTTGTTATAGAAAGACAGTAGTGACACATTGTCATCGTCAATCATTCCTCCAGGTCGGCGGACCAATCTTCATAGTCAGGGAGGAAGCATCCGAGCTTGTTGAAAGGCTTCAGGTCCAGACGCTGAGCGACTAGCAGTGCTCGGACATCGTCCCGCATGATTGGCCCATGGTAGAACATCCTTGTTAGTTCGAGGACCTCCTTCATGCTCACTTGGGCAAGTTCACACTCTATGTGATAAAACGCAGCTCGGATTCGATGATCTGGTGTCCTTCCTATGCTTGTGGCCCAGTTGACAATCTCGGCATCGTTGGAAGTAGCTGACATGCAAAGGCGTTGATTGTCCCTTCTGTACTCGATCATGTGATGCATGAGGTAGAATCCATCAGCCTTACTGGTGTACGGTTGCTGGATGCAGCAGAAGTTGGTCTTATGGCCGATTGCCACCTTGTTCTTCCTGTACTTTTTCACCTTGATATATCCACCGGACAGGCTGAAGGTTAACAGGGCACTATCGAGAACACTCTTTATGTGCGTGTAATCCTTTTTCTTGATGTTCTTCGATGAGTCCAAGTACAGAGCATGGGAGTATCTGGTGTTAGTAGTTTGGATTGTCAGAGGAGGCCGGACGCCACCCCTCCCCCCCCCGCCGCGCTGCGCAAAATAAGTACACCTCAAATTAGCCTCCATGCTTGCAAAGGAATGATTAAAACTTACGAAAGGATATCCGCGGATGACTTACGTGGGATGATAAGGCAGGAGAATCGTTTCCTTATCCTTATTAGCGATCATGAACTCACCGATGTACTTGCCCGCATAGTCACGGTGCTCTTTGCAGACTGCCAAGAAGCTCTCGTGCATATAGTACGGGTCCGCAACGCAGATATATTGTATGTTCTCATACCTGATGATGTAGTTGAGATACAGCGCATACATGCGGATGAACTAGAAATCCAGCTTGGTCATATGGACCATGTCGTAGATGTAGTCAAACCCAGGATGAACTTATCCTCGGGCCATCTCTCGACGTACAACTTTCCCGCCCGGCACCTGAGCCGCGTAAAGCGGGTATCCTGGTTTTTCCGAGATAAGAAGGCTTTTCTCTCTGGCCAGCACATCTTCATGAAGTCTCCTTAGATCATTGTTCAGTATGTGCTCTAGTGCTTTCGGAGGTAGGATCGGGTGGCCGGTGACATGGAAACGCTCCGCACCTTCGACAGGTATTCTGTCTACCTCCCGGGGCTTCAGAGGCGACTGGCTGCTTGAAGCAGCTCTGGCGCCTTTAGGGCATTTCTTGTCGGTCTCCTCCTATGCTTCTTGGCGGGCGGCGGTAGTGAGCCCACCATACCTTCCCTAACCACCACCCCCAGTGTCGTCGGGCTAACCAGTGGACGGCCCTCGGGTTGTTGCTGGGTAGAGGCGGCATCTGGAGGCGTCTCCTGCGAGGATCGCATGAAGAGAGACTTTTTGCATTCCGCCTTAGGATGTTCCGGCTCTGGCAAATCAGGTAGCCATCAATCCTCCATCGTCATAGGCGGTATTGAAATACTTGAGAGGGTCATCATCATACTCCTCCATGATATCATCAGCATTTGCTTCTTCGATGGGGGTGACGTTATCTGGCACTAATGGAGGCTCTCCCTCGTGTCGTCCGCTATCACCCACCACGATAGGTGCAGGTAATTTGGTAGGTGGGGTGGTGTTCATACCTTCTTGAGGAGCTATCGTTGGTGTGATACCGGGCGCCTCGACACGAAGAAGAGTCTTCGGCCTAGGCAAGAACGAGCTCTTGCATGCGCCAATCCGTTTAGGGGTCTCCTCATCATCAACTGGTACCGGAGGAGGCAAATCCTCGAAACCCACTTTGACACTGGCCACGTTAACCTTGAAGATGTCATGGGGCATCTCTCGGTTGTGGAACATGCGGTCCTTCGGCTTCACGATCGTTGCCTTTCCCACGGCCACCTTCTGGCCGTTGATGTCGTACAGTAGGGTGCACGGGGTATCATCAGCCTACGAAGACATGTCTGCGACGTCAAACATCCGAAAGGCAACTGAAACGGAAGACTATAGACATGCTGGTGAAAAGGGTATGACGCATAATTACCGTGAGGGCGTCGAGCTCAGCCATAGACGAAGCCCCATCGAGCATGCCAGAGATGGAGGTCGAGCTGCTATGAATAGGAGCGGGACCTTTTGCGGTTGCTTGAGCAGGTGCTGGTGGTGCGATGTTCACCGAATTGCTCCCGATGTAGCTAGGAAGGGGAAAGTCTGCTGGCCCTTTATCTGGATTGCTCTTCAACCAATCGATAATTGCTGGAATCAAGCTAGTAATAATTGAAGATTGGAAGTTAGCCGTGATGCCAGCTACCGCTTCATTAACCGTTGCATTGACTACCCCGAGCAACTCTTCTTTGGTCTCAGCTTTGGTCTTATTGACCGCAATCGTGACCTTCTCGTCGATGGTCTGTCGAGTAAGCAACCGTCTCTTCCTTCTTTCCTCTGGCTGCTCGTGGTAGCACGTCTTCCTCGAGGCGCCATCTCCGACGCCGTGCACACGTCCATTATAGGATGGCGGTTTGTCCTCCAGGACCTTTTTCAGTATGTTCAGGGCCCGATTGAAAGGATTGTCCCACTTGGGCCTCGCCGATGACTGTGACGACTCGTCGCTTTCGGCTACCATTTGGTGCTGCTCTTTCTGCAAAAGGAACGTGGATGGTTTACTAATGTGACAAAACTTGTAGTCGAATTGATTGGAAGCTAATATAATAATGTGGTAATATAACAAGTACCAGAAGTCTCATGAACTCCTTCGTGTTCGGGTCCGTGTAAAAGATCTTATTGACGCGGTCCCACTTGTACCGGGCCCTGATCCAGTCATGCTCCAGCGGGTCGGTGAACTCCGCCAAGGGGTCTGGGATTCTGTGACTTTCACGTTCGGCGTCCTCCTTGGCCCATACGTGCCTCTTCCCCTCGTAACCACGGCTTCCGAGGCGGTGGGGAGGCATGTTCTTGGCCTGGAGTGCCTTCATTTTCTTCGACCTTTGCTTGACTTCTTCTTTAGCGCAAGTCTCCTTGAATTTTTTGAAGTCCTCTTTCTTTAGTGTCGGATTATCAGCATGAATCTTGGACCACGGTTCATTCTTCGCAATCGCTTTTTTTCACCCTAACTTTCCAGGCGGACAAGTCGTTGGTGAACGTCACCATCGCCTTACTGTTTATCTTTGTCATGGCATCATCGTCCCACGGATGTTTGCTTTCATCCCGGCCGGGGAACAGGAACCTATTGTGCAACTTCTTTAGGAGCATGTGCTCCATATGTGGTATCTTCTTCAACTTCTCGTCGTTGATGTTGGTGGTTTCCCTGAGGATGCATCCTAGTTGATTGCCCCAGCACGAGCGCGCTTCTTCTGGCGCCGTTGGCTCTAATTTCTTGGGGTGCATCTCTGTGACCAGAATTTGTCCGATGCCGAGCTTGTTTGGTCTTTGTGTCCTCTTCTGCTTCGATGCTTTACTTGCTATGACAGCATCATTGCCGGTCTCGGGGTGGTGTCGGTGCCGGTGCCACTGTCGGTGCCGGTACCACTGTCGGTGCCGGTGTCGGCGTCGGTGTCGGGGTTGGTGCCACTGCCGCCACCCTACACCCTCAACTGGTGTTCGTCCAGGTAATTGAAATAATGACTTGCTGCCTCGTCGGGGTCTTCTTCAAGGCAACCAGAACCCCGGGCTTCGGCGTGGCTAGACATGTTTCCTATTCAACAATTGTAAATAAAAGATATAATGAAGAGAAAAAAGGGGCCTATATTTGGTTGGAATGTTGATTCATTCCCCTTCCGACAAATCCTGGGCACTCCATATGTCCTAGTTTCTAGCACAAGTCATGCCGAAAATCACGGAAATTTTCGGCATGACCTTTGCTAAAAAGTGGACATATGGAGAGCCTGAAATTTGCCAGAATGGAAATGAATCAACATTCCGGCAAAACATAGGCCACTCGGATATTCTTCGACATTCAACCAACATTGCAAAATTATATAACATCAATGACATATATCATATAACATCAACGACAAATGAGCATCACACATCAATGACAAATGAGCATCACAGGAGCACATATATAAAGCAAGTACACATAGTGAAATGACCCCAGTAAACATTGCAAAATAGTGGTCTTTTCAAAAACCAAAAACCTTTGCAAAATGATCTCACTAAACATTTGCTACTATTTTTTATTTATAGCTAAAAAAGTCTAGGAAGGGAGCTACTGTTTTTTATTTATAGCTATTTTATATACCTACAAAAATTGCCTAGCTAATTTCCTAAAAAAATTTGCTACTGTTTTTTATTTATAGCTAAAAAAGTCCACTGTTTTATTTATAGCTAAAAAAGTCCACTGATTTTGCAATTTTTATGGAGCTACTGTTTTTGATAAATTGCCTAGCTACAAATAATTTGCTACTGTTTTTTATAGCTAAAAAATTTGCTACTGTTTTTTATTTATACCTACAAAAATTGCTAAATGCTCTCTATATCTGCTACTGCCCTAAAATACCAACATATTTGCTAATTTAGCTAAATTTGCTAAATTTGGTACTGCCCTAAAATATACATGATGATTTTGACTATCTGCTCATCACCCTATGAACTTGAATCAATGTTTTGTTATGTCTAATTCCATACCAGTGATGCCTAGCAGATTCCTCCACCTCAAATTCCTGAGTATCACACTCTGTGGAGTAGCCTGTGATCCTTTTATATACTAGAATGATGATAAACTAACAATGTTTAGTTAATAGTAGCTAGGGTTCATCTGTCCTAATTTTGCTAGAAGTAGCTAGGGTTCATCACAGAGAGAGAGGAGGGCAGGCGAGAGGAGAGGGAGAGGCTTACGGGCTCGGGCGGTCGGTGGCGAGGGCGGGCAGGGGAGAGGGCGGCGGCGGCGAGGTCGAGGGCGGGCAGGGGAGAGGTCGGCGGCGGCGGTGAGGTCGAGGGCGGGCAGGGGCTCGGGCCGGCGTCGAGGCCGAGGGCGGTCAGGGGCTCGGGCCGGCGTCGAGGTCAAGGTCGAGGGGTGGGCAGGGGCGATGGCCGGCGGGCAGGGGCGACGGCGGCGCGCGACAGCAGAGAGGAGTGGGAGAGGTGGGAGAGTGGGGGGGGGAATGGGACTTGACAAAAATTTGAGCCCGCGCGGCGGGTTAACTAAAAATAGCAGTAGCGCTGGGTTGTAATCCAGCGCTAGTGCTAATTGTTCTAATTTTTAGTTTTTTAATTCTAAAATACACATAGCAGTAGCGCTGGATTAGGATCCAGCGCTATAGCTAAGTTATAGCGCTTGTTCATAATCCAGCGCTACTGATATGTTTCTTTTCTTTTTATTATTTTTCTTTTCTAGTTTTTAGTTTTCTTTTCTTTTTATTATTTTCCTTTACTTTTCTGTTTTTTCTGTTGTATTACTTTCTCCCTTTAATTTGTTTTTTGTTTTTCTCCCGATGGCCTCGCACGCAGTTGACGAGAACGTCTCCCTCCCACACTACGCGAATATCACCGGAACCATGCATGTGGTGGTAATTGAAGGGGATACGTTGTATACATCATTTGACCGATAATGGTTACTTAAGAGCGTACACAAAATAGATACATATATATAAATGATGGTTTCTCAGCTGCGTCGACGACGTTTCACATTGAGCTTCTTCCCTTTCTTGTTTGTTGTCGAATAATTGAGCCCCTCCTTGTGACTTTTCCGGCACCATGGAGTACGATCTTTCTTAGGTAATGTAGCATTGATTCTTCTTTTCACGTATGCTTCATCGTCATTGTCATCTTCCCTCATCGGATTGCCGTATTGGTCGTAGTCTTCCTCGTTGGCGACTCCATCCATTCCGACGATGCTCCTTTGCCTCTCCTCACGACAACACGGCTGGGATTGGTCGGGTCGGGTATGAAGAAGTATTGTGTCACGTGCTTAGCGTGTACCCATGGCTCAGTTTTGGCGATGACATTAACGTTCACGGTAGCGCTCTTCGCGTCGGGTATAGACATGGTAGTGAAATACTTGTTTTCTCTTATGACATCCTTAGCCCATCTGACATGGAACATCGTCGCATCGTGCATTCCAGTGTAGTCAAGCTCCTAGATCTCTTCGACCCTTCCGTAGAATCTTTCAGTTGTGCCATTGGCGTCGGTCACGGATTCAATTGTCACCCCTGAGTTCTGGTAATCACTGTCCATGTCTTTGGCCTTCATGTAGAACGTGTACCCGTTGATATCATATGCCTGATAGGTCGCGAGTTTGGGCGCGGGGCCATGTGATAAGGCGTGTATGAGCAATCCGTCTGAACTGCCCTCTTCCGGGGGATTAGCAAGAACTTGCTCTTTGAACCAACGCAAGAAAGTGGCGTTGTGCTTTACAGTAACTTCGTCGTCCGTATTGCGCATCCCCTTATCATGGTACTTCTTTGCGATGGTTTCTTTGTGCAGTGTCACATAATCATCTACCACATCTAGGTGTTGTAGCACTACTAAGTTAGCCCTGTCAAAGTCGTTCCGTCGATCCGAGTAGTCCACGTGCAATTCCCTCCGGCCATTGTTGTCACCTTCTCCTCCGAGCCTCCCATCGTGCCTCTTGACGGGCAAACCAACAACAGGGTCTCCAACGCCTATATAATTCTCACAAAAGGATATGCACTCATGCATCAGATACCCCTGGACGATGCTCCCATAGGGACAGGACATGTTACAAATGAATCCTTTGATGACCCCATTCATCCTCTCGAACGGCATCATGCTGTGAAGGAATGTCTGCCCGAGGTTGATGATGTTGTCCACGACGTGGACACACAGATGCACCATGACGTCAAAGAACGCGGGCAGGAAGTACATCTCAAGCTCACATAGTATGACAACGATCTCTTCCTGTAGCCTTCGGAGCTGCTTCACACTGATGGACTTTTGAGAGATAACGTCGAAGAAGTTGCAGAGACCAATAAGCATGTCACGGACGTGCTTGTCCATTATCCATCTAATGGCAACCGGGAGTATCTGCATCATCATCACGTGACAGTCATGAGACTTCATCCCGCTGAACCTTTTCTTCTTGGTGTCCAGAAATTTGCTTATCTTCCCACAGTAACCGGAACTGACTTTGATTCCCGTAAGGCACTTGATGAATTGATCGATCTATTTCGCACTTAAGGTGAAGCAAGAAGGGGGGCAATAATTCTCCTCCTTCTTGTTGACTTTTCTGCCCCTTTTCCCCCTCCTCCGTCTCCGTCTCCTCCGTCGACTTTTATGGGGCGGCATGTGGAGATATTTCCTGATCTTCAAATCTTCCAAGTCTTTCCTTGCATTCGGCCCATCCTTGGTCTTCTCTGACATGTTCATCAGTGTGCCAAGCAAGCTCTCGAGGACATTCTTCGTGATATGCATTTGATCAAGGCAATGAGGCGTGTCGTGATTGGGCCAGTACTCCATGTCCCAGAAAACAGACCTCGTTTTCCATACCTTCAGAAGTGGCTCCGGCGCCTTTTTCATCTTTCCCGGCGCGGGGCACTGTTCCCAGTTTTTCAACAGTGGTTGATTTCGGCATCGCTCCTCTTACGTGGAGGTCCTCGATGCTCAGCCAAAACATTGAATAGATCTCCACATTTTCTCTATGGGTCATCCTTCTCGATCCATCTACGATGCCCCATGTACATGATTTTCCCAGACCCGCCATCTTTCGTTGATGTAAGCTGCTGAGATGTTGTATCATCCATGCACCTCGTGCATCCGCAGTATCCGTGGCACACCTGGCCTTAGGTGTACCCGTAACCGAGATAGTCATGCACCGTCGTCATCAGCGCGGCTCTCATATAGAAATACTCTCCCTTGCTGGCGTCCCATGTCCATGCCGGTGTTTTCCATAACGTGTCTAGCTCCTCTTTCAGAAGCCCCATATACAGGTTAATATTATTTCCCGGTTGTTTTGGCCCTTGAATCAGCATGCTCATTTGTATGTACTTTGTCTTCATGCACTTCCATGGGGGGAGGTTTTACATCCATACAAAGACGGGCCATGTGTTGTGGTTAGTGTTCTGGTTTCCAAACGGATTCATGCCATCGGTACTCGCACCAAGCACGATGTTCCTTGGATCTTCTGTAGCAAATCCATATACGGTGTTGAATGCTCTCCACTGGCTAGCATCTGCGAGGTGTCTCAGCTTCGGATCATCTCCATCTTCGGGCTTCTTCCTCTCCGCGTGCCAGCGCATGAGCTTTGCTTCCTTAGGATCTACGAAATACCGCTGCAGATGGGGAGTGATCGGAAAGTACAATACAACTTTCTGAGGAGCTTCCTTTCCTGTCTTCTTGTATCGAGAAGCATTGCACACTGGACAGCTGGATTTTTCAGCGTGCTCCCCCCGATAAATGATGCAATCATTGATGCATGCGTGGTATCTAATGTGCGGCAAATCAAAAGGGCAAACGATTTTCTTGTCCTCCTCGACACTAGTAGCACACAGGTTCCCCGTGGGAAGAACTTTATTAGGTAGATACTTCAAATGCTCATCGAGGCTTTTGTCTGTCCATTTGTTTTTAGCCTTCGTCTTTAGAAGTTCGAGCGTGAAACTCAAGCGGGTCACCTTGGGATCGCAACCGACATACAATGGAGTCTTCGAGTCTACTTCAAGTTGCGCCAGCTTGGCCTCCTCTCTAGAAGCAGCTCTCTCGCTAGTCGTACTCTTGCGAAGGAGGTCTCGAACATGAGGGTCCTGCACGACTGCACTTAGTAGCATCGAAGACTGCGGCGTGACCGCCGCCTCTTCTCCGCCATGTCCGGACTCTTCTTCGCCGTGTCCGGAATCTTCTCCGCCGCCGCCATGTCCGGACTCTTCCCCGCCGCCAAGTTCGGTGCCATCGTCTTTGTGTCGTTCGGTCATCTCTTCGTCTAGCCCCATGTCGTTATTCCCTACCATGTGGACGTCCTCATCATCATCTTCACTTATCCACCGAGTATAGCCATCCATGAAACCACTCATCAGCAGGTGCGCCTTCAAACTGCCACGATCAAAAGGGTCCAAAAGGACTCCTTTGCATCTTGTACGCGGACATCTAATCCTAGTCCGATTATTTGCATACATGTCCTTCACCGCGGATTGCAAGTATCGCTCCACCTTCCATCCACTCACCTTCATGACCGACTGCATGGTATAACAAGCAAAAGGGTTATAAACAGAATACATGCATGCATCAAAGTCATATAAAAATTTGGCATGACCTTTCCTAAAAATAGGACATATCGAGTTTGCTCGAAATTCACCGAAACGGAAATAAATCGACATTTCGGCAAAACATAAGCAACTCGGGGGCATGTCACTCACACAAATCTCTCCATGTCTCAAACACACATATTCCCATTCTTGAAATGCACAACTTTTTACTCACCTATCTCCCGAGAGAGATCGAGCACGGTTAGATGAGTCCTTCGCTACCTATAGGGACGATCGAAAGTGTGTGGATGGCTAAATAGCTAGCTAGATCTAGTTGTTGGGAGGGGACATGACTCTAGCTAACTAATGGAGAGGGAGAGAGATGAGCTAGCTAGATCTATATGTATGGAAGGAGGGAGAGCCAAATAAATGAGGTAGCTAGATAGAGATGAGAGGCCATTTATGGAGGAGAATTATGGTGGAGGGGGCATTAATGGGGAGAGAAGAGAGGTAGAGGGAAGAGAGAAGAAGGGCAACAACGGTGGAAAACTAACTTAGAGAGGGGAGACGGGAAAAGAGGGGGAGAGGGCAAAGGGGGGAGGTGGGGGAGGGGCAGAGGGGGGTCAAAAGGTGGCACCAGCCACGCCTAGCAGTAGCGCTGTTTTCTAGACAGCGCTAGTGCTATGGTGCTTAGTAGTAGCGCTTGCCAGGAGAAGTGCTACTACTAAGTGGGGCCCATTAGCAGTAGCGGTGTTGTCAAAGAAAGCGCTACTGCTAAAATCTTAGCAGTAGCGATGTATTTTGGGCCGTGCTGCTACTACAGGTAGCGTCGGTGGGCTCGTTGGGTCCCACTTAGTAGTAGCGCTTTTTCCATTTCCAGCACTACTGCTAAAGCATTACTTGTAGCGCTGCCCAGGATCAGCGCTACTGCTAATTAGCAGCAGCGCTTGTTATTTTCCAGCGCTACTACTAATGTCCTACCTATAAGCATTTCCCTAGTAGTGTATGGCGCGTGATGCTAGATCGTCGTGATATTTTGGCGTAAGGAGTTATTCGTCGAGTTGCTGACGGCGAGAGTATAGGCATCTAGACTCATAATTGGATACCTAGAGACAACTTCAAACGACCCATTACGTCTCTGGTTCCTAATCCACCGGTGATGGTTTCTGAACTAATTGATGAAACGACGGCGGCTTGGAAGGAGGAGCTGGTACGATCGGTGTTTACTCATTTTGATGCGGCTGAGATACTTAAGATCCCATTGCGCAAAAGAAGAGTAACTGATTTTTGGGCATGGCATGAGGAGAGCCGAGGGAACTTTACTGTGCGCTCTGCATATCGGATGATTATGCGTACAAACATCAGCAGGGAGAGCTGGATTGCTGGGGAGGCAGATACGTCGACTTCGCAAAATGAGAGTAATAAGTGGACATCAATTTGGCATATACAGGTACCTTCAAAGTTGCGTGTGTTCGTGTGGAAGTTAGCAAGGCAATCAATACCCTGTGGGGTTCTCCTGAATCATCGGAATATGGCAACGACAGAAACTTGCATGCTGTGTGGGGCGAGAGATACCTGGCGTCATGCTCTGCTTACGTGCCCGATGGCAAGGAGCATTTGGGCACTCGCGCCGGAGGACACGGTGGAGCGCATATGCGAACACAATGAGGAAAGTGCTAAAGACTGGATATTTGCTCTTCATGAGATATTGTACAGTGATGATTTTGTCCGTGTGGTGGTCACCCTCTGGGCCATTTGGGGAGCCAGAAGGAAAGCATTTCACGAGGATATCTTCCAGTCGCCGCATTCAGTCCATGGCTTCATCACATCTTACCTTTCTGAGCTGTAGGTGATGAAATTGAAGAGTCCTGGGGTTCCGACGAGGCCACTACAGCCAGCAGTATCAGCATGGATCCCTCCGGTTGTTCATTCAATGAAAATAAATGTAGATGCGGCCGTGTCCCGAGGCGGTTATGGTGCGATTGGAACTATATGTAGGGACCAAGCAGGACTATACTTGGGAGCATCAGCTATCATGTACAGGTTCATTACTGATCCGACGACACTAGAAGCTCTAGCAGTTCGAGAAGCGTTGGCCCTGGCAGAAGATCTTTATGTCCGAGGGATTCAAATAGCGTCGGATTGCAAGATGGTGGTCGATGACATAGAGAAACGAAATATGTCAAGATATGGTGCAATAGTTCAGGAGATCAGAGACCATTCTATTTCTTTTGAATTTTGTAAGATAGCCCATGAACGTAGGCTGTGGCGGAGGCAGGGGGACCAGCAGGGGTCCTGGCCCCCCTAACAATATGGATGTAGTGCTAATTTGTTGATGAACAGTGCAAAAACCAATGATTATCTACTGTTAAAAGCCTATTTTTCATTGGCTTGGCCCTTCCCAGCCCGTTTTAACAGCCTTCGGCCCCAGTGATACAAATTTCCTGGCTCCGCCACTGAACGTAGGAGCTCAAATGTTGAAGCTCACAATTTAGCAAAGTATGCTCTTAATCTAGGTGGTGGCCGCCATGTTTGGTTAGGCCACCCCGAAAGCCTTCCTTCCGTCCCTGTAAACGTAGTGACGGCTTAATAAAACTTCGTAGAATTGCCTAAAAAAAAGGGTAACTTCCAGCGTTGCACCCCTCGTGACCCCACCTGCCAGCCTCTCCCTTCCTCCTCTGCCAGGCGCTCCCTCTCACAGTAAAACTGGAGGGGCGGCACACAAGGACGACGTGGCCGAGCCGGCGTCCACGCCCCTCTGTATAAATCCAACACCCAGCCCTAGGGTTTCTCCTTCCCCTCGTCTTCCCCTCCGCCGCCGCCACAGGTAAGGGGCACCCACGCATCCTGCTGCCTTGTTCCCGACGGCATGGCCGAGGTGAGCCGGAGCTCTCCTCTGGCGTAGGTACTCCAACGCCGGCCCCTTCTTCCCCCAAGCGCACCAAGACACCTCCACGACCCCGTTCCCGCTGCGATCCAAGGCCGGAGACGCCAAGTCCATCAACATCTTCCTCCCCCTACTTCCTCTGCTTCACGGAACCGAGGAAGCCGCCCCGATCAGCGCGTCTTCTCGCCGTCCCCGGCCACCGTTGACCTCTTACAACTCCAGCAGCACCCCCTCGGTGAGCAGCCGTTCCTCCCATCCCCTCTCCGGTTCGTTTCCGTCGCCGCAGTCCTCTTCCCGAGCAAGATGACGCCATGCCCGCCATGAACGAGTTCATGGAGCTCCTGTTGTTTTCTTTCGCGAGTGCGTGGTCTGTTCCTGTGGGAGCACACCCACACATCACGCGCGGCTGCACCTCCGCAGCACACGCTCGCTCGCTCACGCAAGCCCCACGCCCCTCTGTGCAATGTCTCTATTCCAGCCAACAACCATGGGCGTGATCTCTGAACTCTTGCACACGGCCGCCCCTTGCTGCACCCACAAATGCACTGCACGTACACCCACGCTTCCACACCAGCACTCGAGCACCCCCACGCGGCCCCAACGCACCCAGGCGAGCACCTGCTACTCACTGTTGAGCTCTGTCGCGAGCACAGCCAAGGCCGGCCCTTTGTTTCTGTTGTTTGGTCAGGCTCGCTCGAGCTATTGGTTCAGTTAGTGCTGTTCTTTTATTTCTACACAAATTCAGTTCAGCTCCTACTGGTTAGCCCAGCGGATTGGCACCCAGGCGACCAGGGTTCAAATCCCCACGGCCGCATCATTTTTCTGCAATTTTGCATCTTCAGAGGATCAGTTGTTACTCTCTGTAAATTGCCTTTGGGCTGATTTGGAGCATCGTCCACTCGATTAGCCTCCTGGATAGTTATGTTCAGCTACACCAAGAGGGCCTGGGTTCAATCCCATTGCCATCCTATATATTCTTTTATTCTTTATTTTCTTTTGCTTATTGTTTTACTTGTGTTTGGGCATATTTCATTCCCATCTTGCCATGTTCATATCTCTATATTGCTAACTCTAAATAAAACATGTTGTATATGTAAGATGCTTAGAATTTCATGTAGTTTCATAATATTCAACTTCCATCCATATTTAAAATGGTTAAATTGTTGTTTGCATCTGTTTTGCATAAATGACTTGCTAAAATGATTTATTTCATAACTAAATAACCGTAGCTCGGAATTAAATGTTCTTTATATGTAAATGGCCTAGAAAAATGTGTAGATTAACTTGGTGCACTTTAACTTGCTGTTTAACAACTTTAACATAATGTTTTATTCAGATCAGTACCAAATTCAAAATTTTCATATGGGGACTTTCCGGAATAGATATGTGTTGTTTCTGGCCTCACTTAAACTTGCTTTGATGTGGGGTTCTTTTATGCATCATCTGATGGCATGTTATGCTTGTTTGTTTACTATGTTGTTTGCTTCTTTTCGGTTGTGCTTCTTGTTTCTGGTTTCATTGCGATTGTGAGGATTCGTTCGACTACGTTGGTTCGTCTACTTCATGGACTTGATCTTCTTTCGAGCGGGATTTCAGGCAAGATGACCATTACCTTGTATATCACTACTATCTTTGCTTTGCTAGTTGTCTCGATGCTATCGCTATGTCGCGCTACCTATTGTCAAGCCTTCTAAATTGCCATGATAAGCCTCTAACCTTTTTCACCTTCCAAGCAAACCGTTGATTGGCTATGTTACCGCTTTGCTCAGCCCCTCTTATAGCGTTGCTAGTTGTAGGTTGTTCCATGTTGGGACATGGATATCATGGGATATCACAATATCTCTTATTTAATTAATGCATCTATATATTTGGTAATGGGTGGAAGGCTCGGCCTTTTGCCTGGTGTTTTGTTCCACTCATGCCGCCCTAGTTTCCGTCATACTGGTGTTATGTTCCTTGATTTTGCGTTCCCCTCGATAGTTTGCTTTGAATAAAACTCCTCCAGCAAGGCCCAACATTGGTTTTAACATTTGCCCAACATAATAATAAACATGGTAATAAATTTGATGCATAGGGAGTTAGCGCTACCTGAGATTCGTTATTCAACATAATACAGGTGGGCCAGTGCTGATGGTGCTGGTCCAAACTAGAGCACCGTGCGGGCTACCTGGGGCAACTCAGGACATCAGTTATTGTACGCTTAGCTCATCCGTCATGTCCTGAGAACAAGATACGCGGCTCCTATCGGGATTGTCGACACGTCGGGAGGTCTTGCTGGACTTGTTTTACCATTGTCATAATGTCTTGTGCACCGGGATTCCGAGTTTGATCGGGTTGTCCTGAGATGGAGGTTTTTCCTCCGTGGATCGTGAGAGTTTGTGATGGACTAAGTTGGGACACCCCTGTAGTGTTGAATCTTTTCGAGAGCCATGCCCGCGGTTATATGGCAGATTGGAAATTTATAATATCCGGTTGTAGAGAACTTGACACCAGATCCAAAATAAAATACACCAACCGTGTGCGTAACCGTGACCGCCTCTTTTCAAGGAAGTTCGAGAAGGGAACACGGTGGGGTTATGTTTGACTCGTAAGTAGTTCAGCATCACTTATTGATCATTACTAGTTTGCGACCATTATGTGTAGTTACTCTTCTTATTCTTGTACTCGTAAGTAAGCCACCATACAATGCTTAGTGCTTGCTGCAACCTCACCACTTAACCATTCCATACCCATTAAGCTTTGCTAGTCTTGATACCCATGGTAATTGGATTGCCGAGTCCTCGTGGCTCACAGATTACTACAACAACAGGATGCAGATACAGATAATGCGATGACGTGTCGTGAGAGCGATGCTTGCTTGCTTTTGGAGTTCTTTTTCTGCTTGTTCGATCTTGGGATAGGTTCCTGGTCAGCAGCCTGGGCTATAGCAGGGTGGATGTTGTTTGAGTTTTTCATTTGTGTTTCATCCGTAGTCGGATGTTGCTCTTCTGTATGATGTTTTATGTATTTGTGAGGCAAGTGTATGTCTTTGTATGTATCCCCATTTGAGTTGTATATGGTATGATGTAATGATATCTATCTTGCAAAAGCGTCTTCAATATGCGGCTCTATCCTTGGTGGGACCTTCGAGTTCCTCACGGATAGGATCACATATTGGGCGTGACAAGGTAAATGATAAAAACAGAATTTTTGATGTGGAATGCTACCTAACATATTTATTCATGTAATTTTCTTTATTGTGGCATGAAATATTCAGATCCATAAGATTCAAAACAAAAGTTTAGTATTGACATAAAAACAATAATACTTCAAGCATACTAATAAAGAAATCATGTCTTCTCAAAATAACATGGCCAAAGAAAGTTATCCCTACAAAATCATATAGTCTGGCTATGCTCCATCTTCATCACACAAAGTATTTTATCAAGCACAACCCCGATGACAAGCCAAGCAATTGTTTCATACTTTTAGTGTTCTCAAATTTTTTCAACTTTCACGCAATACATGAGCGTGAGCCATGGATATGGCACTATAGGTGGAATAGAATATGGTGGTTGTGGAGAAGACAAAAAGAATGAGAAAGTCTCACATCAACTAGGCGTATTAACGGGCTATGGGGATGCCCATCAATAGATATCAATGTGAGTGAGTAGGGATTGCCATGCAACGGATGCACTAGAGTTATAAGTGTATGAAAGCTCAAAAAGAAACTAAGTGGGTGTGCATCCAACTTGCTTGCTCATGAAGACCTTGGGCAATTTGAGAAAGCCCATCATTGGAATATACAAGTCAAGTTCTATAATGAAAATTTCAACTAGTATATGAAAGTGACAAAATAGGAGACTCTTTATCATGAAGATCATGGTGCTACTTTGAAGCACAAGTGTGGAAAAAGGATAGTAACATTGTCCCTTCTCTCTTTTCTCATTTTTTTCTTATTTTTTTTATTTGGGCTTCTTTTGGCCTCTTTTATTTTTTGTAAAGTCCAGAGACTCATCCCAACTTGTGAGGGAATCATAGCTTCCATCATCCTTTCCTCACATGAGACAATGCTCTAATAATGATGATCATCACACTATTATTTACTTACAACTCAAGAATTACAACTCGATACAAGATATGACTATATGAATGCCTCTGGCGGTGTACCAGGATGTGCAATGATCAAGAGTGTCATGCATAAAAATTATGAACGGTGGCCTTGCCACAAATACTATGGCCACTACGTGATCATGCAAAGCAATATGACAATGATGGTGCGTGACATAATAAAACGGAACAGTGGAAGTTACATGGCAATATATCTTGGAATGGCTATGGAAATGCCATAATACGTAGGTATGGTGGCTGTTTTGAGGAAGGTATATGGTGGGTTTAATGCACCGGCAAAAGTTGTGCGGTACTAGAGAGGCTAGCAATGGTGGAAGGGTGAGAGTGCGTATATTCCATGGACTCAACATTAGTCATAAAGAACTCACATACTTATTGCAAAAATTTATTAGCTATCGAAACAAAGTACTAGACGCATGCTCCTACGGGGATAGATTTGTAGGAAAAGACCATCGCTCGTCCCCGACCGCCACTCATAAGGAAGACAATCAAAAAATAAATCATGCTCCGACTTCATCACATAACGGTTCACCGTATGTGCATGCTACAGGAATCACAAACTTTAACACAAGTATTTCTAGCAATCCACAATTACTCACTAGCATGACTCTAATATCACCATCTTTATATCTCAAAACAAATGCAAGGAATCAAATTCTCATCTTATTCAATGCTCTTTATATGAAAGTTTTTATTATATCCCTTTTGGATGCCCATCATATTAGGACTAAATTCATAACCTAAGAAAATTACCATGCTATTTAGAGACTCTCAAAATAATATAAGTGAAGCATGAGAGTTCAATAATTTCTATAAAATAAATCCACCACCATGCTCTAAAAAGATATAACTGAAGCACTAGAGCAAACTGCCTAGCTCAAAAGATATAAGTGAAGCACATAGAGTATTCTAATAAATTCATGATTCATGCGTGTCCCTCTCAAAAAATGTTTACATCAAGAATGATTGTGGCAAACTAAAAAGCAAAGACTCATATCATACAAGACGCTCCAAGCAAAACACATATCATGTGGTGAATAAAAATATAGCCTCAAGTAAATTTACCGATGGACGAAGACAAAAGAGGGGATGCCATCCGAGGCATCCCCAAGCTTAGATGGTTGGTTTTCCTTGAATATTACCTTGGGGTGCCTTGGGCATCCCCAAGCTTAGTCTCTTGCCACTCCTTATTCCGTTGTACATCAAATCTTTACCCAAAACTTGAAAACTTCAGAACACAAAACTCAACAGAAAAATCTCATAAGATCCGTTAGTATAATAAAATAAATCACCACTTTAGGTACTGTTGTGAACTCATTATTTATTTATATTGGTGTAATATATACTGTATTACAACTTCTCCATGGTTCATACCCCCCCGATACTACCCATAGATTCATCAAATAAGCAAACAACACATAGAAAACAGAATCTGTCAAAAACAGAACAGTCTGTAGTAATCTGGAAATTACGTATACTTCTGTAACTCCAAAAATTCTGAAAAATTAGGAAAACCTGGGAAATTTGTATATCATTTTTGTGTAAAATATTCAGATCCAAAGCACATTTATGTGATTTATTGAATTTTCGGCAATGAGCGCAAAAGTTTCTGTTTTTCAGCAAGATCAAATCAACTATTACCGTAGACCATCCCAAAAGTCTTACTTGGCTCAAACACTAATTAAAACACCAAAAAACAATTACTACAGAGGTAATAATATGTATTTATTGAAAAACAGAACCAAAATCAATAAACATAAAAATAAAATTGGGTTGCCTCCCAACAAGCGCTATTGTTTAACGCCCCTAGCTAGGCATAAAACATAGATCTAGGTATTGTCATCTTTAGTATGCAAACCATAAGTGGCCCTCATAATAGATTCATATGGCAACTTAATTTTCTTTCTTGGAAAGTGTTCCATGCCCTTCCTTAACGGGAATTGAAATCTAATGTTTCCTTCTTTCATATCAATAATTGCACCAATCGTTCTAAGGAAAGGTCTACCAAGAATAATAGGGCATGTCGGATTGCGATATATATCAAGCACAATAAAATCTACGTTCACATAATTCCTATTTGTAAGAATAATAACATCATTAATCCGTCCCATAGGTTTCTTAATAGTGGAATCCGCTAGATGCAAATTTAAAGAACAATTATCAAATTCGTGGAAACCTAACACATCACATAAAGTTTTTGGAATCGTGGAAATGCTAGCACCCAAATCACACAAAGCATGGCACTCATAATCTTTAATTTTAATTTTAATAATAGGTTCTTACTCATCATAAAGCTTTCCAGCGATAGAAACTTCCAACTCAAGTTTTTCTTCAAAAGATTTCATAATAGCATCAACGATATGTTTAGTAAAAGTTTTATTTTGATTGTAAGCATGAGGAGAATTCAACATGGATTGCAATAAGGAAATGCAATCTATCAAAGAGCAATTATCATAATTAAATTCCTTGAAATCCAAAAGAGTGGGTTCATCTCTACTTAAAGTTTTGACCTCTCCAATCCCACTATTATCAATTTTTGGATTAAGATCTTTAAACTCCGAATCATTGGGACGCCTTCTAGCTAAAGTTAACTCATCTCCAGTCCCATATTTATTAAGATTTATATTAGAAAACAAAGATTCAATATGAGTCACATCAATCACTTTAAGATCTTCATCATTATTCTCATAGAAACTAGAAGAACACGCTTTTACAAACCAATCTCGCTTAGCACGCATCCTAGCGGTTCTTTCTTTACACTCATCAATAGAAATTTTAATAGCTTTCAGAGATATATTAATATCATGCTTGGGTGGCATAGATCTAATTTCAAAGAATCAATCTCAAGGGAAATTCTATCAACGTTCCAAGCCAAATCATCAATCTTGAGCAATTTTGCTTCAACCATAGCATTAAAATTATTTTGAGAATTAATGCAATCTTTAATATTATTCTCAAGATCAGAGGGTATTTTATTATAATTTCCATAAGAATTGTTGTAGGAATTGCCATAATTATTAGAGGAATTACTACGGAACGGCCTAGAGTTGAAATTACCTCTATAAGCGTTATTACCAAAATTGTTCCTACCAACAAAGTTCACATCCATAGATTCATTATTATTCTCAATCAAAGTGGACAAAGGCATATCATTGGGATCTATAGGAGCACTCTTACTAGCAAAAAATTTCATAAGTTCATCCATCTTTCCACTCAAAATATTAATTTCTTCAATCGCATGCACTTTTTTACTAGTGGAAGTTCTTTCGGTATGCCATTGAGAATAATTAGCCATAATATTATCTAGGAGTTTAGTAGCTTCTCCTAATGTAATTTCCATAAAAGTACCTCCCGTGGCGGAATCCAAAAAATTTCTAGATGCAAAATTCAATCCGGCATAAATTTTTTGTGTGATCATCCATAAACTTAAACCATGAGTAGGGCAATTTCTTATCATCAATTTCATCCTCTCCCAAGATTGTGCAACATGTTCATGATCAAGTTGCTTAAAATTCATTATGTCGTTCCTAAGGGAGATGATCTTAGCGGGAGGAAAGTACTTGGAAATAAAAGCATCTTTACACTTGTTCCATGAATCAATACTATTTTTAGGCAAAGATGAAAAACCAAGTTTTAGCACGATCTCGTAGTGAGAACGGAAATAGCTTCAATTTAACAATATCATTATCCACATATTTTTTCTTTTGCATATCACACAACTCAATGAAAGTATTTAGATGCGATACGGCATCTTCACTAGGAAGGCCGGAAAATTGATCTTTCATAACAAGATTCAGCAAAGCGACATTAATTTCATAGGATTCCGCACTAGTGGCGGGAGCAATCGGAGTACTAATAAAATCATTATTATTAGTATTGGAAAAGTCACACAATTTGGTATTTTCTTGAGACAACGTGACAAGGCAAACGATCTAACACACGAGCAAACAAAAAGCAAATGAAAAAGACGAACGAAAGAAGGGCGAATAAAAAGGCAAATCTTTTTGTGTTTTTCTAAAAACATTTTAGAAGTGGGGGAGAGGAAAACGAGAGGCAAATGGCAAATAATGTAATGCAAGAGATGAGGGATTTATGGTCGGTACTTGGTAGGCTTGATGTAGAACTTCCCGGCAACGGCGCCAGAAATTCTTCCTGCTACTTCTTGAGCTTGCGTTGATTTTTCCCTTGAAGAGAGAAGGATGATGCAGCAAAGTAGAGATAAATATTTCCCTCAGTTAAGAACCAAGGTATAAATCCAATAGGAGGCACAAGCAGGTCTCCAATCTATGCACCTGCACAAACTAACAAACACTTGCACTCAACGCGAAAAAGGGGTTGTCAATCCCTTCACGGTCTCGAACAAGAGTGAGATATAATAGAGAAAGATATAAAAGATTACTAAAATGTAAAACAAAGTAAAAACTAATAAATTGCAGCAAGGTATTTTTGGGTTTTTTGGTTTATAGATCTAAAAATATATGATGGAAAATAGACCCGGGGGCCATAGGTTTCACTAGAGGCTTCTCTCTTGAAAGAAAATAATACGGTAGGTGAACAAATTACTGTCGAGAAATTGATAGAAAAGCACAAAGTTATGATGATATCCAAGGCAATGATTATGAATATAGGCATCATGTCCGTGTCAAGTAGACCGAAACGATTCTGCATCTACTACTATTATTCCACATATCGACCGACTCCTGCCTGCATCTAGAGTATTAAGTTCATAAGAACAGAGCAACAGAAAGGGAGGCCTTGCGTGATCGAATCCCCCTCCGGCAGGGTGCCGGAAAAGGCCCCAAGATGGGATCTCACGGGAACAAAGGCTTGCGGCAGCGGAAAAGTATTTTGGTGGACGCTTCTGGTCGTTTGGGAATATTTGGGAATTTATAGTGCAAGAATTAGGGTTGGAGGACTCCCGAGTGGCCCACAAGCCAGGGAGGCGCCCCCCCTAGGGCGCGGCCTCAGGGCTTGTGGAGCCATCGGGACTCTTCTGGCCCTCTCTCCAAGCTCCGTGGATGTCTTCTGGTCCAAGAAAAATCATCGTAATGTTTTATTCCGTTTGGACTCCGTTTGATATTCCTTTTCTGTAAAAGTCAAAAACAAGGAAAAAAATAGAAACTGGCACTGGGCTCTAGGTTAATAAGTTGGTCCCAAAAATAATATAAAATAGCATATTAATGCATATAAAACATCCAAAATAGATAATATAATAGCATGGAACAATAAAAAATTATAGATATGTTGGAGACGTATCAACCACTGGCTAATCCTATCTTAGCCTGCTCACTATCCCTAGGTTTCCACACCATCCACATCCTTTCCTGTCCACAGTCAAGCCTATCCTATCCGATGACCGCACAGTGGCCAGCCGACATCTTTCTGACAGTCTGTGCCCAACCTATCATCCTAGCCCATCAGCCGTGCGCCCGTGGCCGACACCTGAGTTGTCCCATCCACAAGCGTGCGATGGAAGACTTCGCTGGCTTATAAGGGAAGCCTTGCCTCAAACTCAACACATCACAACCTTCACTCGCAACCTGATTTCCAAACCACCAAGATGCCTGGTCCCATCATCCGCAATGAGACCACCACATCTGAGCTTGGAGATTTCGTAGCCATCCTTGCCAATCTCACTCGTCGCCCTTTTGGCATAGACGAACCCCTAGAATATGTTGTGTACCAGGAACACACAAGTGATGCCATCCATCACTTCTGGGCCACGGTGCACATCTATGGGAGGGGCACCACATAAGAACGCCCCTACCAGTTCACCGGGTGGACGACCTCCGATGAGCCCCAAGCCATCCAACTCGCAGCCCGAGAGGGTATAGTTAATCTCTGCCATCTGTCGCCGAGGGTTAACACTCGCCCTTTCTTCTACTACCCTAGTCATGAAGGCTATGGTAGCCCGACCCAAGTCGCCAATGGAGACCATGAGTTGGATCCTGCCCTGGTGCATCTGGTGTGCTACCTAAGAGCGCAAGAGGCACTATTCGATCAGGTCACCAATGACCTGATTGCGACCCGTAGGACGCTTGCTCTCCTGACACCGATGAAAAGCGAAGCTGGAACCGACACCGACACCCCAATAATGCTGCTTGGGAGGCCAGTTGAGCCCCCAAGGTCTGCTCCTGTCATCTACCCAGGCAATGCCTTCGCCTCCCCAGGGGAACTCCATCGTCTCTTGGAGACCTACTCCAACGGGATTGAGACCTAGACACCCCATGAGGGGCATCATCGCTATCCCAACACTGTAGCTCCCCATCCTACCCCGAACAACTCTAACACTGAAGCTCACGAAGAAGCCTCGACAACTGTAAGACACGCCCGGCTAGATGTCAACAAGGTGGACTGAGTCCACCAGGAGTGTTGTCAAATCTTAGTGGTCCTGTTGTCTTGTATTTCCGAGGTAGCAATCGCATGGCGTAGTAAGCTTGTAAACTATCCATGTGCCATTGTTTTGATGGTACTATATGTGATCTAGCATAAATTGTTGGCGTTTGGCGATAGAGTAAATGCTAGACGTGACTACCAAACACCCTAACCGACACGCACAGTAATACATCACACTCCTTTTGGGAAGTGATGTCTGAGAATTTGACTTGGACAACCCTATGTCGGAGCCGATGCATAAGTCGTACTAGCGCCGTGCATGTCTCCTAACGCAGGCACCTTATAAGGGGCCGTATCCACACACCACACCAGCCACCACCACCCTTGAGCACTGCTTTTCCCCATCCATCCTCCATGTCTCATCCCGGAGCCTACCTGAGAACTCCAGATGCAAGCCCTGGTAGTTTGTTAAAGTTTTATGGGATCTGACCCGCAATACCCTTGGTTCCAGCCACCCACCCCAGTATGAGTTATTCAAATTAAGGATCAGCCCTGATTCCTCGAAATACTGGGCAGTTGTGCACATCCTACCAGAGGATTTAAATCAAGGCCCTCCATATGTTGTCTTCGTCGGGAGATCCATGCCAACCTTAGGCATGGCTATTGAGGCTGCTGCTTATGAAGCAGTTACCCGTCTTCGATTTGCGCTACCTGTCGTGGGAACATATCTGACAGTAGAGATTAGGGGTAGGTAGGAGAGGGCAGAGCCTAGCTACGGCGAGGTTGTACACTCGGATTTATGAGTTCAGGCCCCTCTCGGGAGAGGTAAAGACTCTACGTCTCGGTGCTGCGGGAGCTTTGTTATCTGGGGTCTTGAGTTACAGGGGATGCGAACCCTTGTGCAGGAGTGGAGGGGTGGCTTATATAGAGTCCGCTGACCCCTCATCGACCTCCGTTACGCAAGGGTTCAATGGGACAATAAAGGTGCGGGCGTTACTGATAATGCCTACACTTAATGATCATTACAGAGATGAACTGATCGCCTCACCGTTGCCATCCTGGAGTGGCTCTAGGTCTTCTATTCTTCGAGTGGAATCAGGTACTCCAATTGAATCAGGACGGTCAAGTGGTGGAGGAGTAACCGAGTGGATCTTGTGTCGAGTGACTTGCATGCAGCGGTCATTCCAGTCGACGCATCCTTTCTAACTATGTAAATCTTGGATCCTCATATGTAGTGTCCTTGGGTAGGTCATGTAGGTCAGGCCTAGGACCCTACCCTAGGTACATGTCATCGTCATTAGCCCCCAAATGGATCGAGGTTCGAGTAAGAAAGGACTAAAGCTGATTCAGACCAGACTTAATGCCTCGGAGACATTTCTTAGAGGTCTATAGGTACATGTGCTGCTAGATCCTTTGTCAATCGCCTCGATCGATTCCGGCTTGTTAAGTGTCCGAGTGAGACAAGCTACGAGTCGTAGAGTGCTGGATCCGACCCGAATGAATGTGGATATCTCTGATGTGATCGATTGCTCTGCCAGATCCAGGATTTCGTGGGATTCAAAAATTTGGAGAAGCGCGCGGGCCGGCTGCAGTGCGGTAAGTGGGGCAAGTGGGGAGGGACTCCTTGATTTTCGCTCCCCTTTATCGCCACGTATCAAGCAGGCACCGGTTATGGGATGTGCTGGGATCCTATTGGCCCACAGGTCAGTGACTTAGGCGCGTGGGTATAAAGGATGACGCGGCCGAGGTGTGCAACAATGCTCTCCTCTTTTCCCCTCTCCACCTTCCCTCGCTGCCTCTTCCGCCCCTGCGCCGCGCCGCCCCGCTTGGCTGCGACGACCACCACGGAGATGGCGAAGGATAAGACGACGAAGCTGGAGCGCGCCAAGAAGGTGGCCAAGGGGAAGAAGGCATCGAGCTCCCGGCCTACTCTGCCGCTGGGCTGGATCCAAGGCAACTGGCTGCCCTCGACGGTCATGGCGGAGGACCTCGTGGGGCTCACCGCCAATGGCCTGCTGGTCCTCGGTTCTTGGAGGCTGCCGGAGGGGGAGGTCGAGCCAGCGTCGTGCCCTGAAGAACGGGTCCTCCTCCTCACTCACGTGGAGAGAGGTTTTTCCTTGCCCCCCTCATCCATTTTTCTGTGGTTTCCTGAATTTCTCGGTGCACAAATCCACCACCTCCTTCTGAATGCCATATCGTGCCTCGCTGCCTTCATCTCAATGTGTGAAAATTTCTTGGGTTGTCACCCCCACTGGGGGTTGTTTAAACACATCTTTACATGCCGCTCTCAGTCGGTTAAGAAAGCGACTTCGAGTGATGCGAAGACCCACGTGATCCAGCTGTCTGGGGGCTTAGGTGTCCAGATGAGAGGTAGAAGTGCCTTCCCTTCCATGACCTTTCCCAAGTCGGTTAGGGTTGGTAGTTGACCTGGTTTTATTGCAACGACGTTCCGACCCCTGGTTCGTCGACTGGCCTTCCCCCTTTCTCATTGGTGAGACTCAGCGCCCCTTGCTCACTGATTGTGGATGAGGAGGAGAAAGCTGAGGTGGGGATCTTGGTAGAAGCTGTAGTCGAGTTGATCCGGGGTGGGGTGACAGGCTCGGATCCATTGGAGGTGTTCCTCAGTCAACGCATCCAGCCTCTGCAAGCACGCGACCACCCTATGTGGCTGCATTCAGGTGCAGACGACACCGCTCGAACCCATCCAGAGGAAGTCAAGGAGGAGACCATGGCACAGTGGCTAAGGAGCATCACCGGAGCCCGTGACAACCCGCCTGGATCCAAACGAATTCTGCCTTTCGACGCCGAGCGTCCTCCAGGAGAGGTGAGACATAACTTGTCGAGTGTATTACCTTCTGTTTTCAATATGCAACTATATTGAGGACCGACTGACTTTGATACTTGTGCTCTGTAGGCGTTCATGAAGATGTATTCGCCTGTGCCGAATGGAGAACAGCTCGTTCAAGGAATGGAGAGCGAAGGTGGCAGTGCTGATATCGACTATGCCGATGATAGCAAGGATAACAGTGATGACTCAGAGGAGAATGAGGAAGTCGAGTCCCCTCCACGCACCGAGCGTCGATCGAAGCAGACCCAAGACCCGGCGGCCAACCAGGGCAAGGCCGTGGCGTCGAGTGTCAGGAATCCAAAATGCACTCGGACTGCAATGCCAAACCCGACTGAGAAGTCAGAGAAATAGCCCAAGGTAGCGCCAGTGAAACCTCGGAAGGCTCTCCCTCGAATCAAGGTCTCAGTGCCTATCGCTTCGACGTGAGTGCTCTTCTTTTTCTATTTCTTTCTTACTGTTGCGGAACTTCATGCCTTTGCCGACCAAGTGAACATTGTGTGCCAGAGCTGCTACTTCGATAACGTCACCCATGCAGGTTAATGAGGAGCATGCGGAGGCGGATACTGCGGACGCAGCCACCTCTCGGCGAGGTGCGACGCGTTTGTACTCTGTTCTGTTTCATTGGTTGATTTGTCGACTGAACGGGCTGTTGTTGTTGAATGACTGCAGAACCAATAGATATCATACAACTTCCTGACGACGACGAAGACAAGCTTCCAAAAGGTGCGGATGACGAAGTTACGACCTTGAGCACTCCCCGCAGTTTCACTCGGAGGGTGCCGTCAAGCAAAACACCCCGAGTGCTGCCCGCTGCGACACCTCAGGAGCCTGGTGGTTCGTCTCAAGCTGGCGCTATCTCTACTGCTCCGCTGTTGACTACTTCGCCGTTGGTATCAATTCTTCCAGCTTTGGGACCTGCTGGCCAATCTCAAGTGTTGATCCCTCCGACTGCATCGTCAACTCCTGCGCCGACTGTATTCACTCTACATCATGTTCTAGAAGACCAGGCCGGGGCTAGCAAGGAAGCCATGATCCAGGCCAATTTGATGATGCAGTGTCTGAAGGAGGTGTATGAAGGCAGCAAGTTAGCTTATGACGCCAGCACAACCCTTCAGGCAAATGTCCGAGTAAGTGCGATTGTAAGTTGATTTCCGATTGAATTTCTCCAGTTCAACTTGACTCTGTACGCCCACTAGGTGTCTCTGTACACCCACTGGGTCTTTTTGTCATTTGATCGTAGTTATTTATTCTGTAACTATCCACTCGGGCCAGTCAGGTTGTGCCGAGTGGGAATGAATCCAGTGGGGGCACGCTAAGTGCACCCACTGGGTATAGTCCCCGAGACCGCCATCGAGTGTTTGATTCGGCGGGAGTCTTAGAACTGTTTGCTTGTAACAACTGAATTTGCTCCTTTCCACTCAGAAGTGGAGGAATACTTGAAAATCTTGGCCATTGTCGACTGAATTGTTTCTTTGCTGATCTCAGAAAACTTGCGAGCTCAGAACCCAGTATGTTACTCTGGAGAAAGAGAATGCCCAACTTCAATTGGACCTGGACCTGGTGAAAAGGAACTGGGAACATGCTCAGGCGGAGCTGAAGACCATGGGAGGTAACTCTCGTTGACTGTGCGTTTTGTCGTTCTTTCTTTCCGTCCTTTGAACCGAGTGGTTTCACTTGAACAGATGTGCGTAATGAGAACCGTCAACTCCAAGCACAACTCAAGAATGTTATTTCTTTAGACACTATGAAGCAGGCTCTGGAAAAGAAGGATAACAAACTCACGGGGGCGCGGAAGGTAGCTCGGGAGAAGACTGAAGCAGCTGAGGCAAAGCTAGCCTCAGTCGGCAAGCTTGAAGAGGAGAATGCAACTTTGAAGATTGCCGTCGAGGAAGCGAAGAAGGAAGCTGCCAAACTTAAGAAAGAAAAAGCCGAGTGGGCCAAGAAGATAGAAGATCAGGCAAGTGCCTTTGAGTTGACGAAGACTGCCCTGACTGACAAAGTGGACCAGCTCACATGAAAGAGGGATGAGCTGGAAGAGTATTTGGGGAGTCTTGCGAAGAAAATGTACATCATGCTTGAAGGTATTCTTCTTTGCCCGAGTGAATTCCTGAGAGCTTTGAAAATAATGCCATGGCTAACTCATTCTTTCCTCTTTGTGCAGAATTCTGTCAGAATTTCGAGCAGGAGACTGGCCAAATTGAGACAGGTCTGGACCCCACCAAGTCACTCGTCAAAGATGCTGCTACTATGAACGTGCTGTGACTTGAAGCTCGCCTCGATAGTGTCTTGGGGTACATCACTCGGCTGAAGGTTGCACTGGCGAAAATAGACAAAGAATTGTGGCCGAAGGATACGCTTCAGAATGATCTTGAGTCACTGATGACTCAGCTTAATGAAATCCCTGGTCGAGTGCAAGCATGGAAGAAATCAGCTGCTCGCTGTGGAGCCAACGTGGCGCTCTCACTTGTTCGTGTCCATTGTAAGGATGCCAAGGAAAACAAGCTGAAGGCTCTTCAGGTGGAAAATACGAAGAAGCTCCAGTTTGAAGACTTCATGGAGACTTTCATCGAGGCAGCCACTCGGATAGCTGGCGGCATTGACCTGGACACCTTCGTCGAGCCAGCGAGTCCCCATGGCGCATGAAGAAAAACTTTATGATTCAAACTTATTTGCCTCGGAATGCCGAGTGATCTTGTAACCATTAAACTCGTTCGAGCCTTCTGCCTGAGTACTTTCGTTTGCGCTTGAGAACTGGAGGTTATGGATTTATCCGAACGTTGCTTCCACAATTTATCGCATAATTTACATCACCTGGTTTGCAAACAAATCCTTGAGTGAAAAAGAATGTGCGTCACTCGGGTTAATTTTTTAACTTAGGCGAGGACTAGCTCATGGCTAAGCCCCCGAGTGAGAGGGATGCTCTCACTCGGAGTAGTTTCTAACTGAGGTGAGGACTGGCTCGCAGCTAAGCCCCCGAGTAAGAGGGATGCTCTCACTCCGAGAAGTTTTTAGCTTAGGCGAGGACTGGCTCGCGGCTAAGCCCACGAGTGAGAGGGATGCTCTCTCTCGGAGTAGTTTTTAACTTAGGCAAGGACTGGCTCGCGGCTAAGCCCCCGAGTGAAAGGGATGCTCTCACTCGAAGTAGTTTTTAACTTAGGCGAGGATTGGCTCGCGGCTAAGCCCCCGAGTGAGAGGGATGCTCTCACTCGAAGTAGTTTTTAACTTAGGCGAGGACTGGCTCGTGACTAAGGCCCCCGAGTGAGAGGGATGCTCTCACTCGGAGTAGTTTTTAACTTAGGCGAGGACTGGCTCGCGGCTAAACCCCCGAGTGAGAGGGATGCTCTCACTCGGAGTAGTTTTTAACTTAGGCGAGGACTGGCTCGCGGCTAAGCCCCTGAACGAGAGGGATGCTCTCACTCAGAGTAGTTTTTAACTTAGGTGAGGACTAGCTCGTGGCTAAGCCCCCGATTGAGAGGGATGCTCTCACTCGGAGTATTTTTTAACTTAGGCGAGGACTGGCTCGCGGCTAAGCCCCCGAGTAAGAGGGATGCTCTCACTCGGAGTAGTTTTTAACTTAGGCGAGGACTGGCTCGCGGCTAAGCCTTCGAGTGGGAGGGATGCTCTCACTCGGAGTATTTTTTAACTTAGGCGAGGACTGGCTCACGGCTAATCCTCTGGGTTAGAGGGATGCTCTCACTCAGAGTATTTTTTAACTTAGGCGAGGACTGGCTTACGGCTAAGCCTCCGAGTGAGAGGGATGCTCTCACTCGGAGTATTTTTTAACTTAGGCGAGGACTGGCTCGTGGCTAAGCCTCCTAGTGAGCGGGATGCTCTCACTCGGAGTAGTTTTTAACTTAGGTGAGGACTGGCTCGTGGCTAAGCCTCCGAGTGAGATGGATGCTCTCACTCGAAGAAGTTTTTAACTTAGGTGAGGACTGGCTCGCGGCTAATCCTCCGAGTGAGAGGGATGCTCCACTCTAAGTAGTTTTTAACTTAGACGAAAAACCGGTTCGCAGCTAAGTCGCCCACTGGGGGTTTGGAACATGCACTTGTGCGAGTGAAATCATCGTAGGACTACAGGAGTCATGCCTTTGATAAACAATCTAAAAGTATTCTTTATTACATCTTGACAAACTGATTGTCAATAAAATCGACGAAGAAGATCTGCATTCCAGGCGCGCGGCTCGTCAATCTTCTTCGCGAGGTTGTAGAGGTGGTAAGCTCTGTTATGTAGCACTTTGGTGATGATGAAGGGACCTTCCCACGCGGGGGCGAGCTTGTGGGGGTGATTGCGGCTTGAACTACGTCGGTATTTCCCCAAAGAGGAAGGGATGATGCAGCACAACAATGGTAGGTATTTCCCTCAGTGATGAGACCAAGGTTATCGAACCAGTAGGAGAACCAAGCAACACAACGTAAACAGCCCCTGCACACAAATAACAAATACTCGCAACCCGACGTGTTAAAGTGGTTGTCAATCCCTTTCGGGTAATGGCGCCAGAAATTGGCAAACGGACGTGAGAGAGTTGTAATAATTTGATAGATCGAACGCCAAATAAAATAAATAAGAATAAATTGCAGCAAGGTATTTTTGTATTTTTGGTTTAATAGATCTGAAAATAAAAGTTGCAAATAAAGAAAAGAGCGAATAGCAAAACAGATCTTGAAAGCAAATATACTGGAAAAGAGACCCGGGGCCGTAGGTTTCACTAGTGGCTTCTCTCGAGAAAAATAGCAAATGGTGGGTAAACAAATTACTGTTGGGCAATTGGTAGAACTTCAAATAATCATGATGATATCCAAGCAATGATCATTATATAGGCATCACGTCCAAGATTAGTAGACCGACTCCTGCCTGCATCTACTACTATTACTCCACACATCGACCGCTATCCAGCATGCATCTAGTGTATTAAGTTCATGGAGAAATGGAGTAATGCAATAAGAACGATGACATGATGTAGACAAGATCTATTTATGTAGAAATAGACCCCATCGTTTTATCCTTAGTAGCAACGATACATACGTGTCGGTTCCCCTTCTGTCACTGGGATCAAGCACCGTAAGATCGAACCCACTACAAAGCACCTCTTCCCATTGCAAGATAAATAGATCAAGTTGGCCAAACAAAACCCAAATATTGGAGAAGAAATACGAGGCTATAGGCAATCATGCATATAAGAGATCAAAGAAGACTCGAATGACTTTCATGGATAAAAAGATAGATCTGATCATAAACTCGAAGTTCATTGGATCCCAACAAACACACCGCAAAAAGAGTTACATCATATGGATCTCCAAGAGATCATTGTATTGAGAATCAAACGAGAGAGAGAAAGACATCTAGCTACTAACTACGGACCCGTAGGTCTACAAAGAACTACTCACGCATCATCGGAGAGGCACCAATGGAAGTGGTGAACCCCTCCGTGATGGTGTCTAGATTGGATCTGTGGTTTCTGGAACTTGCGGCGGCTGGAATTGATTTTCGTCGACTCCCCTAGGGTTTCTGGAATATTGGGGTATTTATAGAGTAAAGAGGCGGTTCGGGGGGCATCCGAGGTGGGCACAACCCGCCAGGGCGCGCCTGGGCCTCCAGGCACGCCCTGGTGGGTTGTGCTCCCCTCGGAGCACCCCCAGGGGCTTCTCCAGCCCAGTGGATGTCTTCTAGTCCAAAAAAATCCACAAAAAGTTTCGCTGCGTTTGCACTCCGTTTGGTATTGATTTCCTGCGATGTAAAAAACATGCAAAAAAACAGCAACTGGCACTTGGCACTATGTCAATAGGTTAGTACCAAAAATGATATAAAATGACTATAAAATGATTGTAAAACATCCAAGAATGATAATATAACAACATGGAACAATAAAAAATTATAGATACGTTGGAGACGTATCAGCATCCCCAAGCTTAATTCCTGCTCGTCCTCGAGTACATAAATGATAAAAACAGAATTTTTGATGTGGAATGCTGCCTAACATGTCAACACATAGTCTTTTCTTTATAGCATGGACATTTGGACTTTTATATGATTCAAAGCAATAGTCTAGTTTTGACATGATAACTTAAATACTCAAGCATATCAACAAGCAACCATGTCTTTCAAAATATCAACGCTAAAATAAGTTATCCCTAGCCCATTATGCTCAATCATTAATCCATTCATGAAACACACTCGCATATTAGCTACACCCAGTGCTCAAGTACGATCATAGTGCCCCTTAGTTGGTGCTTTATAAGAGAAGATGGAAACTCAATTTTTTTTTGCATAAAGTAAAGAAAGGCCCTTCGCAGAGGGAAGTAGGGATTTGTAGAGGTGCCAGAGCTCAAAGCGAAAAACTTAGAGATAAAAAAACATTTTGGGAGGTGTGCTTTTCCCACCAACAAAAACGACTTAGAGTTCCCAACACTTTCCATGCTAGATATATCATAGGCGGTTCCCAAACAGAAAATAAAGTTATTGCTTTTTCCACCATTTTCTTTCACTATCCATGGCTAGCCGTATCCACGGGTGCCCTCCATACCAACACTTTCCAAGGAATTTATTATTTGACAACATAAAGTAAATTCATTTTTCATTTCGGGACTTGGCATCCTTAATACCTTTGCCTTACTCTCGTGCAATGACAAGTGAATAAACACTCATCGTGAGAATAACACATCTAGCATGGAAAATATTAGCCACCCCTTACCGCCTCGCGAGCGGTACGAACACACAAAAGAGAAGTTTATTTTGAAAATTAGATATGGCACATACAAATTTGCTTAGAACGGCAAGAGAATACCGCATATAGGTAGATATAGTGGACTCATGTGGTAAAACTGGTTTAAACGGTTTTGGATGCACAAGTAGTGATCATACCTAGTGCAAAATGAAGGCTAGCAAAAGATTGAGAAGCGACCAACTAGAAAATGAATAATCTCATAAGCGAGCATTAAGCATAACTAACACCGAATAATGCACCACAAGTAAGATATAATTTCATTGCATAACTATTGACTTTCATGCTTGCATAGGGAATCACAAACCTTAACACCAATATTCTTACTAAAGCACAATTACTCATCAACATAACTCACATATCACATCATCATATCTCAAAACTATTACAAGGAATCAAGTTTATTTTGTCCAATGATCTTCATGAAAGTTTTTATTATATCCTTCTTGGATATCTATCACTTTGGGACTAATGTTCATGTGTTGCTTTTGATAAGCTCAAACAAATATAAGTGAAGATCATGAGCATAATATTTCTTTCTCTTAAATTAATTTAAGTGAAGCAAGAGAGAATTTCTTTAAAATTTTACTAACTCTCAAACAAATCTAAGTGAAGCATGAGAGCATTTCTTCAAAAATACTAAAGCACGCCGTGCTCAAAAAGATATAAGTGAAGCACTAGAGCAAATCCATAGCTCATAAAAAAATTTAAGTGAAGCATAGAGAGCAATTCTAACAAGTCATGGCATAATTTTAGCTCTCTCAAATAGATGTGTCCAGATAGGATTCATAACTTAAAACAAAAAGCAAAACAAGCAAAGACTCATATCATACAAGACGCTCCAAGCAAAACTCATAGTATGTGACGAATAAAAATATAGCTTCCAGTAAAATACCGATGGTTGTTAGAAGAAAGAGGGGATGCCACTCGGGGCATCCCCAAGCTTAGTTGCTTGCTTCTCTTTGGATAATAGCTTGGGATGCCATGGGCATCCCCAAGCTTAGGCTCTTCTTACTCCTTATTCCTTCATCCATCGTAAGATAACCCAAAACTTGAAAACTTCAATCACACAAAACTCAACAAAACCTTCGTGAGATCCGTTAGTATAAGAAAGCAAATCACTACTATAATTATTGTAGCAACCAATTCATATTTTATTTTTGCATTATATCTACTGTATTCCAACATTTCTATGGCAAAAACTCATCAAAGAAAACCATAGAATCATCAAAACAAGCACACAACGCAAAGAAAACATAATCTGTCAAAAACAGAACAGTCTGTAGCAATCTGAATATTTCGAATACTTCTGAAACTCCAAAAATTCTGAACAATTAGGACAACAGAGACAATTTGTATATCAATCTTGTGTAAAAAATTCAGAATTTTTCGTCTCATCTGTAATTCTAAACAATTATTTTTCTGAACGAAAAAGTTTCTGTTTTCCAACAAGATCAAATCAACTGTCACCAAACATAATCATAAAGGCTTGGCACAAACACTAATTAAAACACAAAAAACACAATTATAACAGTAGCATAATTGTGCAAACACTCAAGAACAGAAAGCAAAAAGCAAAAATAAATTTATTCATTGGGTTGCCTCCCAACAAGTGCTATTGTTTCACGCCGCTAGCTAGGCATAAAGCAAGGATCTAAGTTTTGTCATCTTTAGTTTCATTTTCCTTAGAGGTGTCTTTGTCAGGAGGTTTTACAAAAACAACATAGAACACCTTATCCATAGAGACTTTAGCACTATCAAGTTGCTTATCATCATATCCCCTTTGATTTCCAGCAACAATCCAAGAATAGTGTTGATTAACATCATTGAAAACTTGTTGGATTATATCTAAAACAGGGACTTCCTTTTCAAGATTCTCGTCAAAGATTTGGTTATCCCCAAGCAAATATCTTAGCACATAATCACTATTATAAAGAATTTCATCTATCACCGGTTTTTCACGATTAATACCATAGAAATCAAAAATTTCCCTAGCTTCCCGTACTATGTAATCAAATTCATTCATAAGAACAAGGGTGGCCAACTTTTTAGCCTTGGGATTCTTTATAACGGGTAACTCAAAAAACAATCTTTGCAAAGTAGGATGAGTATGGATAAATTTATTTTCAAGTTTCAGAACTAGTGCTGAAATAGCTTCCGCATAAGATTTAGTCCTCTTAAGTATAGGAACATCATCAAGACTTAAATTTCCAACACAATTGAAAAATTCTTGGATACGTTCTTTTCCTATAACATTCCCTTGCCCCAAAACAAAAGTTTTGGCATCCAGATTACCCATACGCTCCATTTTAGGAGTTAGGCCATCATCTGTTTCTGCCATACCAAAATCACTCATGATTGCAAGCAAAAAGATAGATCTGACAAGAAAATGACGAACGAAAAAGAGGGCGAATAAAATGGCAAATTTTTGTGAAGTGTGGGAGAGGAAAACGAGAGGCAAATGGCAAATAATGTAAATTGTGAGGAGATGAGATTTGTGATTAGGAACCTGGTATATGTTGAAGATCCTCCCCGGCAACGGCGCCAGAAATTCCTTTTGATTGCGGCTTGAACTACGTCGGTATTTCCCCAAAGAGGAAGGGATGATGCAGCACAGCAACGGTAGGTATTTCCCTCAGTGATGAGACCAAGGTTATCGAACCAGTAGAAGAACCAAGCAACACAACGTAAACAGCCCCTGCACACAATTAACAAATACTCGCAACCTGACGTGTTAAAGGGGTTGTCAATCCCTTTCGGGTAACGGCGCCAGAAATTGGCAAACGGACGTGAGAGAGTTGTAATAATTTGATAGATCGAACGCCAAATAAAATAAATAAGAATAAATTGCTGCAAGGTATTTTTGTATTTTTGGTTTAATAGATCTGAAAATAAAAGTTACAAATAAAAAAATGAGCAAATAGCAAAACAGATCTTGAAAGCAAATATATTGGAAAAGAGACCCGGGGGCCGTAGGTTTCACTAGTGGCTTCTCTCGAGAAAAATAGTAAACGGTGGGTAAACAAATTACTGTTGGGAAATTGATAGAACTTCAAATAATCATGACGATATCCAGGCAATGATCATTATATAGGCATCACGTCCAAGATTAGTAGACCGACTCCTGCCTGCATCTACTACTATTACTCCACACATCAACCGCTATCCAGCATGCATCTAGTGTATTATGTTCATGGAGAAACGGAGTAATGCAATAAGAACGATGACATGATGTAGACAAGATCTATTTATGTAGAAATAGACCCCATCATTTTATCCTTAGTAGCAACGGTACATACGTGTCGGTTCCCCTTCTGTCACTGGGATCAAGCACCGTAAGATCGAACCCACTACAAAGCACCTCTTCCCATTGCAAGATAAATAGATCAAGTTAGCTAAAAAAAACCCAAATATCAAAGAAGAAATACGAGGGTATAAGCAATTATGCATATAAGAGATCAAAGAAGACTCGAATAACTTTCATGGATAAAAAGATAGATCTGATCATAAACTCAAAGTTCATCGGATCCCAACAAACACACTGCAAAAAGAGTTACATCATATGGATCTCCAAGAGATCATTGTATTGAGAATCAAACGAGAGAGAGAAAGCCATCTAGCTACTAACTACGGACCCGTAGGTCTACAAAGAACTACTCACGCATCATCGGAGAGGCACCAATGGAAGTGGTGAACCCCTCCGTGATGGTGTCTAGATTGGATCTGTGGTTTCTGGAACTTGCGGCGGCTGGAATTGATTTTCGTCGACTCCCCTAGGGTTTCTGGAATATTGGGGTATTTATAGAGTAAAGAGGTGGTTCGGGGGGCACCCGAGGTGGCCACAACCCACCCGGGCGCGCCTGGGCCCCCAGGCGCGCCCTGGTGGGTTGTGCTCCCCTCGGAGCACCCCCCAGGCGCTTCTCCGGCCCATTGGATGTCTTCTGGTCCCAAAAAATCCACAAAAAGTTTCGTTGAGTTTGGACTCCGTTTGGTATTGATTTCCTGCGATGTAAAAAACATGCAAAAAACAGCAACTGGCACTTGGCACTATGTCAATAGGTTAGTACCAAAAAATGATATAAAATGACTATAAAATGATTGTAAAACATCCAAGAATGATAATATAACAGCATGGAACAATAAAAAATTATAGATACGTTGGAGACGTATCAGGGGGCGCTGCTGATCCACTCGGAGGATGAGGTCTCCTTCTTGGAACGCTCGACCTTTGACGTTACTAGCGTGGAAGCACCGTAAGTCCTGCTGGTAAACAGTCGACCGTATTAGGGCCATTTCTCATTCTTCCTCCAACAGATCTACAGCATCTTGCTGCGCCTATTCTGCCTCGGCTTCTGAATATAGTTCCACTCGGGGGGGGTTGTGGAGAAGAGCACTCGGCAGTATGGCTTCGGCTCCATACACCATGAAGAAAGGAGTGCGGTCAGTGGACCGGTTAGGAGTCGTCCTTAAACCCCATAGGACAGAAGGTAACTCAGTCAACTAGGCTCCGGCCGCATGCTCGAGGTTCCACATGAGTCGAGGCTTCGGCCCCTGAAGGATAAGGCCATTCGCCCTCTCGGCTTGACCATTCGACTGCGGGTGCGCAACGGATGCGTAATCCACCCAAGTGCCCTGGAAAGCGCAGAACCCTCTGAATTCTTCCGAATCGAAGTTTGAGCCGTTGTCTATGATAATGCTATGTGGGACTCCATATGGGAATATCAACTCTTTCATGAACCTGATGGTTGTGCGTGAATCTAGCTTTTTAATAGGCTTAGCCTCAATCCACTTGGTGAACTTGTCGACTGCTATGAGCAGATGAATAAAACCGCTCCTGTCGGTCCTGAGAGGTCCAACCATGTCCAATCCCCACACGGCAAATGGCCAGACGATTGGAATAATGGTCTTCAAAGCAGATGTAGGTTTATGGCACAAGTTCGCATAGAACTGACACCCTTCGCAACATTGAACGATCTCCTTGGCAGCTTCATTGGCACGAGGCCAGTAAAAACCAGCTCGGTATGCTTTGGCCACGATCGTCCGATAGGATGCATGATGGCCGCAGGTCCCCGAGAGAATTTCTTCCAAGATCAATCAACCTTCATCGGGGGAAATACATCGCTGAGCCACGCCAGTGACACTTTCTCTGTACAGCTGTCCGTTGATCACAGTAAAAGCTTTGGACCTGCGAACAATCTGACGTGCCTCGACTTCATCCTCTGGGAGCTCTTGCCTGAGTAAATATGCAATGTATGGCATTGTCCAGTCGGGAGTAATTGTCCAGCAGGGATCTTGATTTCAGTCGGGTCAGAGGGACTTATCGCCTGAGGAGGCTCTTCACTGAAAGGATCTTCCTGCATAGACGGGGAATGGAGGTGCCCAAGGAACACGTTGCTGGGAATAGGCTTCTGAGTGGAACCGATTTTTGCAAGATCGTCGGCTGCTTGATTTTTGATTCGGGGAATGTGATGAAGCTCCAAACCCTCAAATTTCTTTTCTAACTTCCTCACTTCGTTGCAGTATCCAGTCATGGTAGGGTTTCTGATGTCCCACTCCTTCATCACTTGATTGACCACCAAATCTAAGTCACCGTAGACCATCAGGCGACGGACACCGAGTGAAATGGCCATACGCAACCCGTAGAGGAGTGCTTCGTATTCGGCCTCGTTATTGGAAGAATCGAAGTGAATCTGGAGGACATAACTGAGCCGATCGCCTTTCGGGGATACCAGGACCACTCCGGCACCGGAACCATTCAGCATCTTGGAGCCGTCGAAGAACATAGTCCAATGCTCCGAGTGAATCTGTATTGGCTACTGCTGCTCTATCCACTCGGCCATGAAATCCGCGAGTGCTTGGGACTTGATTGCTTTCTTCGCTTCGAACTTGATATCAAAAGGGAGGAGCTCGATAGCCCATTTAGCCACTCGGCCAGTCGCATCCCGATTGTTCATGATTTCAGATAGTGGGGCATCACTGATGACAGAAACCGAGTGTTCTTGGAAATATTGTGCAACTTTCTTCGCTGTTAAGTAAATGTCGTAGACATGCTTCTGATAGTGAGGGTATCTCTGCTTAGACGGAGTCAGGACTTCAGAAATGTAATACACTGGACGCTGAACCTTGTAGGCCTTGCCTTCTTCTTCCCGTTCCACTGTGAGGACCATACTGATGACTTGGCCAGTGGCCGCTATGTACAAAAGCAGTGGCTCTTTGCTGTTCAGAGTAGCAAGCACCAGCTGGGTGGAGAGCAGAGCTTTGAGCTCAACAAATGCTGCTTCTGTTTCAGGAGTCCACTCGAACGTATCGGATTTCTTCATCAGTCAGTACAAAGGCAACGCCTTTTCTCTGAGGCGAGAAATGAACCGACTGAGAGCTGCAAGACAGCATGTAAGTTTCTGGACATCATGCACGTGCACAGGGTGTTTCATTCTGACAAGTGCGCTGATTTTCTCGGGATTGGCATCTATCCCTCGTTCGAAAACGAGAAAACCAAGTAACTTGCCTCCCGGCACTCCAAAAGTGCACTTGGATGGATTCAACTTGATGTCGTATCTCCTCAGGTTGGCAAAGGTTTCAGCAAGGTCAGTCAACAGGTCGGAACCTTTGCGCGACTTGACCACAATATCATCCATATAGGCCTCAACGTTCCGACTGATTTGAGTGAGCAGGCACTTCTCAATCATGCGCATAAAGGTTGCGCCGATGTTCTTGAGACCGAATGGCATGGTGACATAACAAAAACACTAGAAAGGGGTGATGACGGCAGTTTTTATTTTGTCTGGTCCATACAATCGGATTTGATGGTACCCGGAGTACGCATCCAGGAAAGATAGACGCTCGCATCCTGCAGTCGAATCCACTATCTGGTCGATGCGGGGGAGCGGGAAATGATCCTTCGGGCAGGCCCGATTGAGATGTTTGAAATCAATACACATACGAAGCAACTTGTCCTTCTTCGGGACCATGATGACGTTGGCGAGCCACTCGGAGTGGTGAATCTCGCATATGAACTCAGCTGCCAGGAGCCGAGCCACCTCCTCGCCAATTGCCTTTCTCTTCTCTGTTGCAGATCGATGCAAATGTTCTTTCACAGGCTTGACCTTCGAATCAACTCTCAATCTATGCTCAGCCAGTCCCCTGGGTACACCTGGCATGTCGGAAGGTTTCCATGCAAAGATGTCCCAGTTCTCATGGAGGAACTGGATGAGCACGGCTTCCTATTTGCTGTTGAGTGTTGTTGAAATGTTAGTCGGAGCGGCCGTTGGATCTTCCGGGTGAACCTGAACTTGTTTTGTCTCTCCCGCCGACTGGAAAGCAGATTCAGAAGCTGGCTTCTTGGCACGGAGCAGATCAGACGGGTCTGCATTTTTCTTGTATTCTTCCAATTCTACCATTGCCATCTGCTGGTCGACAATTTTGGGTCCCTGCTGAAGGCATTCTTCGGCTCTCTGCCTATTCCCTATGACCGTGATCACACCTTTAGGGCCGGGCATTTTCAACTTCAGGTACACATAACATGGGCGGGCCATGAAACGTGCATAAGCGGGTCGGCCAAGTATAGCATGGTAGGCACTGTGAAAATCCACCACTTCAAACGTCAACTTTTCCTTCCGAAAATTCTTTGAGTCACCAAAAACCACATCCAAAGCAATCTGACTGAGTGATTTCGCCTTCTTCCCTGGAATGACTCCGTGGAACTGCATGTTACTCTTGCTGAGTCGGGACATCGGAATGCCCATTCCCTGCAGGGTCTCAGCGTAGAGTATGTTCAAGCCACTGCCGCCATCCATGAGAACTTTGCGCAACCGAGTGCCTCCTACAACAGGATCCACTACCAGTGCTTGCCGCCTGGGGGTAGCAACATGAGCTTGGTGGTCCGACTGGTCGAAGGTAATGGGAGTCTTTGACCATTGGAGGTACGTCGTTGTTGCAAGAACGGCCATATCCACCTCTTGGTTAATGACATTCAGTCGACTTTTGCTCTCGACGTCGGCAAAAATCACCAGAGTAGCATTAACCTTCGGATAATCTTCTGCCTTTTCTTCATCATCGTCTTTGTCAGAGCCCTTTTCTCTCGGCTGACCTTCACAGAACTGCTGAATAAGAAATCTGCATTGTCGAGTGGTATGCTTGGGTAATATCAAGTTACCCTCTTCGTCTTTCTTGGTGTGAATGGCACACGGCAAATTGAGGACGTCCTGTCCCGACTGATCTTTCACTTTCTTAGGTGTCCACTGACCCTTGGGCTTTCCTTTGAACTTGCCCTGCACAGCTACAGCGGCCGCCTCTGCCTGACCTGTTCCTTTGTCCTTGCGCTTCTGCTTCCGACTAGGATTAGTGTTGTTGGGGTCATGCTCATGAGCTTTTCCTTTGCCGCTGTGGAGGCGGTCTTCCCCTTCGCCATTCGCATACCGAGTGGCAATCTCCATCATTCGGTTCATGGTCAGGGTCCCAGACCGTCCGAATTTCAGGATGAGTTCTCTGTAATGAACACCTTCTTTGAAAGCGTGGACTGCTTGATGCTCCGTAACATTCTCCACCACATGGTGAAGCGTGGTCCACCGCTGTATGTAATCCCTCAAAGTTTCATTCGGCTTCTGGATGCAGTGCTGCAATTCAGTCAGTCCAGCAGGTCGCTTGCAAGTGCCTTCGAATGTTTTCACAAACACTCGGGCCAAGTCTTCCCAGCAGTAAATGCTGGCAGGAGCCAACTGGTTCAACCATGCCCGGGCCGATCCTTCTATCATCAAGGGCATGTGTTTCATGGCAACATTGTCATTTCCTCCACCAATCTGCATGGCCACCCGGTAATCCTCTAACCACGTATCTGGCTTCGACTCGCCAGTGAACTTGTTCACGCCTGTGGCCAATCTGAAATTGGGCGGTATCTCAGCGGCTCGTATGGCCCTGTAGAAACACTCGCGCCCTGAGACAAACACACCACTTCCACTCGGATGATCTGTATCCAGACCCTCTCGGTGAGCCCTGCATCTGTCAACTAGGCCCTACATGAGGACTGACCTTGCGTCAAATCCGGGCTCTCAGGGGTCGACTGGATCTCTCTGCTCGTCGCCGTACGGGCACCTATCGTCATAACTCCGGGGCGCGTATGACCCGTCCCTCAGAGGGGGCATCGGCACTCGACGACGGTCATCACGGTGATGTCGAGGAGCAAACAGACCACGGCCTTGATCCAGGTACTGATCCTGGAGATAACCGCAATCAATGTGCCGCGGGGGCGACCTTGGGCTGTGTGCCGACTGAACTGTGTCTGCCCTTACTGATCTGCTGTGAATCCTATTGCGCGACTGGGAAATGCCTGAATTCTGTTCCCAACCGCTCTGAGCAACGCTCGGATCTGCCGAAGACCTTCTCCTGCTTCAGATCGGGACGGCTGGATGGAATCTGCAATCCGCGTAGTAGCTGCAACATTCTGAATTGGAGTGCGGAATACCTGATACTCATTTTGCAATCCACTCAGGAATAGTTGTCGTTGCCGTCGACTGGGATTTGGGGGCTGTCTGCGAGCGCTGTCTTCGAGTGACTTCTGGAGATCCTCCAGGGGCGCACATTCAGCCAGAGTGGCCATGCGTGCGGCTTCCAAAGCCTGGGCCTTGGCAGTCTCCCCACCGATGGGAGTCTGAAGGACCTGCTCGTTCCTGCGCTGCAGTTCTTCTCTTTGTTCTACAGTGAGGGCTTGTGGGTAGTACTCGTCGTTGGCATGCGACAGGCCACCGCTTTCACTCCCGCCATGGGGAAACCCTGGTGGGCTATGCTGGGAGCCAATCAGAGGACCTCCGCCACCAGGTCATTGCTTTCGCACTCGGAAAGCGTATCCGAGTGATCAGACAATGGATCGAACAAGCCATAGAGGGACTCATCGGGCTCGATTGCCATGATCTGAGGAGTGGATGACTGACGAGCCACCGCGTGCTTCACCCACCGCTGGAGCCGTGAGTGATCGGATCGCTTGCGACGGCGAGCAGCAGGGAGGGAAAACACAACCGGAGTTGACTGATACTGAGTCGACGGCTGCCGGAGGAGGACGTCGCAGGAACTTGGACGGAAGTGCGCCACCCTGCGAATAGGGAGCGCCTCGACGTCCAGAGGGGCTTCCTGAAGCCATGCCGAATCGTCGGCGATGAGACTGAGAGCGCCGAGACGGATGTCGCGACCCAGGAATAGTCCGCCGCCGGAAACCATGATGGAGTTTGAATAACGCAACCTCGCCGGAAGTCTCTTAGACGCCAGCCCCAAGGTGGGCGCCAACTATCATGGGAACAGATCTGACAGTAGAGATTAGGGGTACGTAGGAGAGGGCAAAGCCTAGCTACGGTGAGGTTGTACACCCGGATTTACGAGTTCAGGCCCCTCTCGGAAGAGGTAAAGACCCTACGTCTCGGTGCTGCGGGAGCTTTGTTATCTGGGGTGTTGAGTAACTGGGGATGTGAACCCTTGTGCAGGAACGGAGGGGTGGCTTATATAGAGTCCGCTGACCCCTCATCGACCTCCGTTACGCAAGGGTTCAATGGGACAGTAAAGGTGCGGGCATTACTGATAACGCCTACACTTAATGATCATTACAGAGACGAACTGATCCTGGAGTGGCTCTAGATCTTCTATTCTTCGAGTGGAATCAGGTACTCCGAGTGAATCAGGATGGTCGAGTGGTGGAGGAGTAATCGAGTGGATCCTGTGTCGAGTGACTTGCATGCAGCGGTCATTCCAGTCGACACCTCCTTTCTAACTATGTAAATCTTCGATCCTCATATGTAGTGTCCTTGGGTAGGTCATGTAGGTCAGGCCTAGGAACCTACCCTAGGTACATGTCATCGTCACTACCCGCTGCTAGTGAAAGGAAATACTACTGTTTCCCGAGCAATGCAAATTCTGGAGCAGAAGCCACATTTCGTTGTGAACGTATAGAGAGAGATCCAGCTCTGGCCAACCTCATTCAGTATGTGATGGCCCAGGAGCATCTAACCCAGCAACTAATGGATTATCTCCATTATATTGCTGTCTTGAATCCCCATATCGCCATTGGTGGACCACCCTAGCAAACTCCGGAAGGGTGTGTTCTTCGTTTACTTCCTTCACTTCCCCCGAAAGAAGAAGAATGTGCTCCAGCACCAGGAACCCTTCCACAAGACCCTGTAGATCTCACCTTCGGACCGTAGACGGTCATGAGTTGTTGGGAAACATTGCATGGAAAATAAAAAAAATTCTACGCACACGCAATGATCTATCCATGGAGATGCAATGAATGAGGGGGAGAGTGTGTCTATGTACCCTCGTAGACCGTAAGCGGAAGCGTTTCACAACGCGGTTGATGTAGTCGAACTTTCTTCGCGCTCCGCTGATCGAGTACCGAACGTACGGCACCTCTGAGTTCTACACACGTTCAGCTCAGTGACGTCCCTCGCCTTCTTGATCCAGCAAGACGTCGAGGTAGTAGATGAGTTTCGTCAGCACGACGGCATGTTGACGGTGATGGTGAAGTGATCTCCGTAGGGCTTCGCCTAAGCACTACGAAAATATGACTGAGGTAGTAAACAGTGGAGGGGGCGCCGCACACGGCTAAACAATTGTCTGGGGTGTCCTAGGGCGCCCCCCCCCCCCACATATATATATAGGTGGGAGGGAGAGGGGAGGCTGCCAGGAGGCGCCCCAAGTAGGCCGAATCCTACTTGGGTTTCCCCTTGGCCGCGCCCCCCTGCCATATTTGCCGAAGTGGGAAGGAAAGAGGAGGGGGAGAGAAGGAAGGGGGAGGCCGAATTACCCCCTTTCCTTTCCCTTCCCCTCTTTCCTTCTCCTCCTGGTTTGGCCCATATGGGGGGCGCACCAGCCCCTATGTCTGGTGTGTTTCCCCTCTTGGCCCATAAGGCCCATATCTTTTGTCGGGGGTGCCCGGAACCCCTTCCGGTGACCCGATAAGTACCCGGTACCCCCCGAAACACTTCCGGCGTCCGTATACCATCGTCCTATATATCAATCTTTACCTCTCAACCATTTCGAGACTCCTCGTCATGTCCGTGATCTCATCCAGGACTCCGAACAACATTCGGTCACCAAATCACATAACTCATATAATACTATATCGTCAACGAACGTTAAGCATGCGGACCCTACAGGTTCAAGAACTATGTAGACATGACCAAGACACCTCTCTGGTCAATAACCAATAGCGGAACCTGGATGCTCATATTGGCTCCTACATATTCTACAAAGATCTTTATCGGTCGAACCGTTATGACAACATACGTAATTCCCTTTGTCCATCGGTATGTTAGTTGCCCGAGATTCGATCGTCGATTATCTTCATATCTAGTTCAATATCGTTACCGGCAAGTCTCTTTACTTGTTCCGTAATACATCACCTCGTGACCAACTCCTTAGTCGTTTGCTTGCAAGCTTATGATGTGTATTACCGAGAGGGCCCAGAGATACCTCTCCGATATTCGGAGTGACAAATCCTAATCTCGATCTATGCCAACTCAACAGACACCTTCGGAGATACCTGTAGAGCATCTTTATAATCACCCAGTTATGTTGTGATGTTTGATAGCACACAATGCATTCCTCCAGTATCCGGGAGTTGCATAATCTCATAGTCGAAGGAATATGTATTTGACATGAAGAAAGCAATAGCAATAAAACTGAACGATCATTATGCTAAGCTAACGGATGGGTCTTGTCCATCACATCATTCTCCTAACGATGTGATCCCGTTATCAAATGAAAACTCATGTCCATGGTTAGGAAACCTTAACCATCTTTGATCAACGAGCTATCTAGTAGAGGCTTACAAGGGACACGGTGTTTGTTTATGTATTCACACATGTATTATGGTTTCCGATCAATACAATTCTAGCATGAATAATAAACCTTTATCATGAATAAGGAAATATAAAATAACAACTTTATTATTGCCTCTAGGGCATATTTCCTTCAGTCTCTCACTTGCACTAGAGTCAATAATCTAGATTACATTGTAATGATTCTAACACCCATGGAGTCTTGGTGCTGATCATGTTTTGCTCGTGGAAGAGGTTTAGTCAACAGGTCTGCCACATTCAGATCCGTATGTATCTTGCAAATTTCTATGTCTCCATCCTTGACTTGTTCACGAATGGAGTTGAAGCGTCTCTTGATGTGTTTGGTTCTCTTGTGAAACCTGGATTCCTTCGCCAAGGCAATTGCTCTAGTGTTGTCACAAAAGATTTTCATTGGATCCGATGCACCAAGTATTACACCTAGATTGGATATGAACTCCTTCATCCAGACTCCTTCATTTGCTGCTTCCGAAGCAGCTATGTACTCCGCTTCACACGTAGATCCTGCCACGACGCTCTGCTTGGAACTGCACCAAGTGACAGCTCCACCATTCAATATAAATGCGTATCCAGTTTGTGACTTAGAGTCATCCGGATCAGTGTCAAAGCTAGCATCGACGTAACCATTTACGACGAGCTCTTTGCCACCTCCATAAACGAGAAACATATCTTTAGTCCTTTTCAAGTACTTCAGGATGTTCTTGACCACTGTCCAGTGATCCATTCCTGGATTACTTTGGTACCTCCCTGCCAGACTTATAGCAAGGCACACATCAGGTCTGGTACACAGCATAGCATAAATGATAGAAGCTATGGCTGAAGCATAGGGAATGACTTTCATTTTCTCTCTATCTTCTGCAGTGGTCGGGCATTGAGTCCTACTCAACTTCACACCTTGTAACACAGGCAAGAACCCTTTCTTTGACTGATCCATTTTGAACTTCTTCAAAACATTATCAAGGTATGTGCTTTGTGAAAGTCCTATCAAGCGTCTCGATCTATCCCTATAGATCTTGATGCCTAATATATAAGTATCTTCACCGAGGTCGTTCATTGAAAAATTCTTATTCAAGTATCCTTTTATGCTATCCAGAAATTCTATATCATTTCCAATCAACAATATGTCATCTACATATAATATTAGAAATGCTACAGAGCTCCCACTCACTTTCTTGTAAATACAGGCTTCACCGAAAGTCTGTATAAAACCATATGCTTTGATCACCTCATCAGAGCGTATATTCCAACTCTGAGATGCTTGCACCAGTCCATAGATGGATCGCTGGAGCTTGCACACTTTGTTAGCACCTTTAGGATCGACAAAACCTTCTGGTTGCATCATATACAACTCTTCTTTAAGAAATCCATTAAGGAATACAGTTTTGACATCCATTTGCCAGATTTCATAATCATAAAATGCGGCAATTGCTAACATGATTCGGACGGACTTAAGCATCACTACGGGTGAGAAAGTCTCATCGTAGTCAACCCCTTGAACTTGTCGAAAACCTTTTGCGACAAGTTGAGCTTTGTAGACAGTAACATTACCATCAGCGTCAGTCTTCTTATTGAAGATCCATTTATTCTCTATGGCTTGCCGATCATCAGGCAAGTCATCCAAAGTCCACACTTTGTTCTCATACATGGATCCTATCTCAGATTTCATGGCCTCAAGCCATCTGTCGGAATCTGGGCTCATCATAGCTTCTTCATAGTTTGTAGGTTCGCCTTGGTCTAGTAACATGACTTCCAGTACAGGATTCCCATACCACTCTGGTGTGGATCGTGTTCTGGTTGACCTATGAAGTTCTGTAGTAACTTCATCCGAAGTTTTATGATCATCATCATTAACTTCCTCTCTAGTTGGTGTAGGCATCATGGGAACGGTTTTCTCTGATGTGCTACTTTCTAATTCAAGAGAAGGTCAACTACCTCATCAAGTTCTACTTTCCTCCCACTCACTTCTTTCGAGAGAAACTCCTTCTCTAGAAAGGTTCCATTCTTGGCAACAAAAATCTTGCCTTCGGATCTGTCATAGAAGGTGTACCCAATTGTTTCCTTAGGATATCCTATGAAGATGCACTTCTCCGATTTGGGTTCGAGCTTATCAGGCTGAAGCCTTTTGACATAAGTGTCGCAACCCCAAACTTTAAGAAACGACAGCTTAGGTTTCTTGCCAAACCATAGTTCATACGGTGTCGTCTCAACGGATTTAGACGGTGCCCTATTTAACGTGAATGCAGCTGTCTCTAATGCATAACCCCAAAATGATAGTGGTAAATCGGTAAGAGACATCATAGATCGCACCATATCTAATAAAGTACGGTTACGACGTTCGGACACACCATTACGCTGTGGTGTTCCAGGGGGCGTGAGTTGTGAAACTATTCCACATTGTTTTAAATGAAGGCCAAACTCGTAACTCAAATATTCGCCTCGCGATCAGATCGTAGAAACTTTATTTTCTTGTTACGATGATTCTCCACTTCATTCTGAAATTCTTTGAACTTTTCAAATGTTTCAGACTTGTGTTTCATTAATTAGATATACCCATATCTGCTCAAATCATCTGTGAAGGTCAGAAAATAACGATACCCGTTGCGTGCCTCAACACTCATCGGACCGCATACATCAGTATGTATTATAGCCAATAAGTCATTGGCTCGCTCCATTGTTCCTGAGAACGGAGTTTTAGTCATCTTGCCCATGATGCATGGTTCGCAAGTATCAAATGATTCATAATTAAGTGATTCCAAAAGTCCATCTGCATGGAGTTTCTTCATGCGCTTTACACCAATATGACCTAAACGGCAGTGCCACAAATATGTTGCACCATCATTATCAACTTTGCATCTTTTGGCATCAATATTATGAATATGTATATCACCACAATCGAGATTCAACAGAAATAGACCACTCTTCAAGGGTGCATGACCATAAAAGATATTACTCATATAAATAGAACAACCATTATTCTCTGATTTAAATGAATAACCGTCTCGCACTAAACAAGATCCAGATATAATGTGCATGCTCAACGCTGGCACCAAATAACAATTATTCATGTCTAAAACTAATCTCGAAGGTAGATGTAGAGGTAGTGTGCCGATGGCGATCACATCGACCTTGGAACCATTCCCGACGCGCATTGTCACCTCGTCCTTAGCCAATCTTCGTTTAATCCGTAGCTCCTGTTTCGAGTTACAAATATAAGCAACCAAACCAGTATCAAATACCCAGGCGCTACTATGAGCATTAGTAAGGTACACATCAATAACATGTATATCAAATATACCTTTGTTCACTTTGCCATCCTTCTTATCCGCCAAATACTTGGGGCAGTTCCGCTCCAGTGACCAGTCCCTTTGCAGTAGAAGCACTCGGTTTCTGGCTTGGGTCCAGCTTTGGGCTTCTTCCCGGGAGTGGCAACTTGCTTGCCATTCTTCTTGAAGTTCCCTTTCTTTCCCTTGCCCTTTTTCTTCAAACTAGTGGTCGTGTTAACCATCAACACTTGATGCTCCTTCTTGATTTCTACCTCCGCGGCCTTAAGCATTGCGAAGATCTTGGGAATTGTTTTGTTCATCCCTTGCATATTATAGTTCATCACGAAGCCTTTGTAGCTTGGTGGCAGTGATTGAAGAACTCTGTCAATGACACAATCAACTGGAAGATTAACTCCCAGCTGAGTCAAGTGATTATAATACCCAGACATTTTGAGTATGTGTTCACTGACAGAACTGTTCTCGTCCATCTTGCAGCTATAGAACTTGTTGGAGACTTCATATCTCTCAACCCGGGCATTTTCTTGAAATATTAGCTTCAACTCTTGGAACATCTCATATGCTCCATGACGTTCATAACATCTTTGAAGTCCCGGTTCTAAGCCGTAAAGCATGGCACACTGAACTATCGAGTAGTCATCAGATCGAGCTTGCCAGACATTCAAAACATTAGCATCTGCTCCTGCAGCAGGTCTTTCACCTAGCGGTGCATCAAGGACATAATTCTTCTGTGCAGCAATGAGGATAATCCTCAAGTTACGGACCCAGTCCATGTAGTTGCTACCATCATCTTTCAACTTACTTTCTCTAGGAACGCATTAAAATTTAGGGGAACGGTAGCACGGGCCATTGATCTACAACATAGATATGCAAATACTATCAGGACTAAGTTCATGATAAATTAAGTTCAATTAATCAAATTACTTAAGAACTCCCACTTAAATAGACATCCCTCAAGTCATCTAAGTGATACGTGATCCAAATCAACTAACCCATGTCCGATCATCACGTGAGATGGGGTAGTCATCAATGATGAACATCTCTATGTTGATCATATCTACTATATGATTCACGTTCGACCTTTCGGTCTCCAGTGTTCCGAGGCTATGTCTGTACATGCTAGGCTCGTCAAGTTTAACCTGAGTGTTCCGCATGTGCAAAACTGTCTTGCCCCCGTTGTATGTGAACGTAGAGTCTATCACACCCGATCATCACGTGGTGTCTCAACACGACGAACTGTCACAATGGTGCATACTCAGGGAGAACACTTATACCTTGAAATTTAGTGAAGGGATCATCTTATAATGCTACCGCCGTACTAAGCAAAATAAGATGCATAAAAGATAAACATCACATGCAATCAAAATATGTGACATGATATGGCCATCATCATCTTGTGCTTTTGATCTCCATCTCCAAAGCATCGTCATGATCTCCATTGTCACCAGCTCGACACCTTGATCTCCATCGTTGTGTCGTGGTCGTCTCGCCAACTATTGCTTCTACAACTATCGCTAACGCATAGTGATAAAGTAAAGCAATTACGTGGCGTTTGCATTTCATACAATAAAGCGACAACCATAAGGCTCCTGCCAGTTGCCGATAACTTACAAAACATGATCATCTCATACAACAACGTATATCACATCATGTCTTGACCATATCACATCACAACATGCCTTGCAAAAATAAGTTAGACGTCCTCTACTTTGTTGTTGCAAGTTTTACGTGGCTGCTACGGGCTTCTAGCAAGAACCGTTCTTACCTACGGCAAAAACCACAATGGTGATTCGTCAAGTTTGCTGTTTTAACCTTCTTCAAGGACCGGCCACAGTCAAATTCGATTCAACTAAAGTAGGAGAAATAGACACCCGCCAGCCACCTTTATGCAAAACTAGTTGCATGTCTGTCGGTGGAACCGGTCTCATGTACGTGGACATGTAAGGTTGGTCCGGGCCGCTTCATCCCACAATACCGCCGAATCAAAATAAGACGTTGGTGGTAAGTAGTATGACTATCACCACCCACAATTCTTTGTGTTCTACTCGTGCATATCATCCACGCATAGACCTGGCTCTGATACCACTATTGGGAAACGTTGCATAGAAAACAAAAAAAATTCTACGCACATGCAATGATCTATCCATGAAGATGCATAGCAACGAGGGGGAGATTGTGTCTACATACCCTCGTAGACCGTAAGCGGAAGCGTTTCACAACGCGGTTGATGTAGTCAAACTTTCTTCGCGCTCCACCGATCGAGTACCGAACGTACGGCACCTCCGAGTTCTGCACACGTTCAGCTCGGTGACGTCCCTCGCCTTCTTGATCTAGCAAGACGTCGATGTAGTAGATGAGTTCCGTCAGCACGACGGCATGGTGACGGTGATGGTGAAGTGATCTCCGCAGGGCTTCGCCTAAGCACTACGAAAATATGACTGAGGTAGTAAACGGTGGAGGGGGGCGCCGCACACGGCTAAACAATTGTCTGGGGTGTGCTAGGGTGCCCCCCCCCCCCCCACATATATATAGGTGGGAGGGAGAGGGGAGGCTGCCAGGAGGCTCCCCAAGTAGGCCGAATCCTACTTGGGGTTTCCCCTTGGCCGCGCCCCCTGCCATATTTGGCGGAGGGGGAAGGAAAGAGGAGGGGGAAGAGAAGGAAGGGGGAGGCCGAATCCCCCCTTTCCTTTCCCTTCCCCACTTTCCTTCTCCTCCTGGTTCGGCCCATATCAGGGGCGCACCAGCCCCTTGAGGCTAGTGCGTTTCCCCTCTTGGCCCATAAGGCCCATATCTTTTGCCGGGGGTCCCGGAACCCCTTCCGGTGACCCGATAAGTACCCGGTACCCCCCGAAACACTTCCGGTGTCCGAATACCATCATCCTATATATCAATCTTTACCTCTCGACCATTTTGAGACTCCTTGTCATGTCTGTGATCTCATCCGGGACTCTGAACAACATTCGGTCACCAAATCACATAACTCATATAATACTATATCGTCAACGAACGTTAAGCGTGCGGACCCTACGGGTTCAAGAACTATGTAGACATGACCGAGACACCTCTCCGGTTAATAACCAATAGCGGAACCTGGATGCTCATATTGGCTCCTACATATTCTACGAAGATCTTTATCGGTCGAACCGTTATGACAACATACGTAATTCCCTTTGTCCATCGGTATGTTACTTGCCCGAGATTCGATCGTCGGTTATCTTCATACCTGGTTCAATCTCGTTACCGGCAAGTCTCTTTACTCGTTCCGTAATACGTCATCTCATGACCAACTCCTTAGTCGTTTGCTTGCAAGCTTATGATGTGTATTACCGAGAGGGCCCAGAGATACCTCTCCGATATTCGGAGTAACAAATCCTTATCTCGATCTATGCCAGCTCAACAGACACCTTCGGAGATACTTGTAGAGCATCTTTATAATCACCCAGTTACGTTGTGATGTTTGAAAGCACACAAGGCATTCCTCCGGTATCCAGGAGTTGCATAATCTCATAGTCGAAAGAATATGTATTTGACATGAAGAATGCAATAGCAATAAAACTAAACGATCATTATGCTAAGCTAACGGATGGGTCTTGTCCATCACATCATTCTCCTAATGATGTGATCTCGTTATCAAATGACAACTCATGTCCATGGTTAATAAACCTTAACCATCTTTGATCAACGAGCTAGTCTAGTAGAGGCTTACTAGGGACACGGTGTTTGTTTATGTATTCACACATGTATTATGGTTTCCGATCAATACAGTTCTAGCATGAATAATAAACCTTTATCATGAATAAGGAAATATAAAATAACAACTTTATTATTGCCTCTAGGGCATATTTCCTTCATGAGTGTGGTTGTTGCTGTGCCTAACGCTGGTTTATATGATGCAACCTTTGTATTGTATTATAGGGCATATGCCATAAGTGCGTTGCCATGTTTGCATTCTGCATATGCTCATTTATTATGCATTTATTTCTTCCGCTCTTAACAAATCTTGAGGACGAGATTTTCAAAAGGGGGTAGAGTTTGTAACACCCCAAAAATTTAATCATATTTCTATTAAGTAAAATTTGGTAAGAAATAAAATTTTCAGCTATTTGGGGTAATGTATTAATTTCAGAGCCTTTTCTGTTTTCCGTTTTCCAAAATTCTTCCCTTCATATAGCATTTTTGTAAAATATTATGGGCTTTGGTAACTTTCTTAAATCTTTCCATTTGTATTATAAATAACAGTAGGAAATATTCTCATAATAAAAGTTTCCCAAAATAATACTTTTAGAAGCATTTTCAAATGCTTGAAATGCTTCTGTTTCACTAAAATTATTTTAAATGATTGTTTTAAAATCCCACAAAAATTATGAGAGGTCATGTGATGCCTATCTATCACTATTATGCAAAACCCTAACTTGGTCTTTTGAAAATTTTGAGTGAAAAACCCTCTTGTCAATTATGTCCCATTTTTGTGTTACAACTGCAACCCTAATTTTCCTAGTTCCAATAATTTTGAAACTTTTCTAACTTGTAGTCCTTCCAACCAAAACCTTAAGTCCAGAAGATTAGCTCCATTTGCATCTGGTAAGTCCACCAAATACTCCTCTGTAATTTCTGTCCAGAACTGAATTCTGGTAAAACTTGCACTAACAAGTTTCTCTTTTTGCTAAACTAACTCCATCACCATATCTATCATCTAAAGAGACCTCATCCTGCCAATTTTCATCATCACCAAAATTCGCTTGCTTGCCCCAGCATTCTGTCGAACACCTTCAGCTCATGACAGGATTTGGCAAAGCTTTCTGAACTTCATATGACACTAAACCCTCTCCCCAAACCAGCATGTCCATCACTCCTCCCATGTCTAGGAGCACCATCCTGCTGATTTGTAGCTCGTTTGGGTCCCTGTAGATGCCATTGACAATTCATCGAACATGCTTCGTGCGTGACCAGAGCGTGGCCAGAGCGTGCGTTTTGCACGCGTCGGCACCGAGCTCCTGCCGCCGCTCTGCTGCCTCCCACTCTCACCCCAATCCTCCTCTGGACCAGCCCGACCGCCCAGGAGCTCGCCGACACCCGCCCTTGGCCCCTAGCGCCGTCCACCGCCATCCACAACGACCAGGAGCGTCGCCCGATGAGTCCCGCATGGCCACGTCTCTGCCCAACCCGCGTGGCGCGCCCCGAGCCACCCAGCTCCTCCCAGGCGTAACTGTGGGTGCCCACCATCCTCACCAAACCGCGCTGGCCAGGCCTACCTCGCCACCGCCTCCAGTTCGCCATGAATGGCCGCCGCCGACATGTTCCTCTCTGGAACCCGCGGCACCGCCCTCCCCTCCCTATAAAAAGTCCCCACCGGGTGCCTAGCTGACCACCACCTCTCTCCCTCGCTCACTGATCCTCCCGTAGCAGCAGAATGACCAGGGGTGGTCGTCTTCCCCAATTCTGGCAACCACGGCCGCCGCCACTGTCCCCTTGATTCCGAAGCCACCAGAGCCTCCCCCACTCCGTTCTCTCCACCAGTAGCCTCCTGGTGCTCTCATGAATCCATCCCGCTCATCTATTCCACCGAAGATGGCCCGTGGGCGAAACGCCCAACTTGCTCCCGGCGGAGCTCTTCGTCTGAGCTCGCCGTCGGTGACTCCGTCCACCCCGGCGACCAAGGAGGGTACCCACAGGACCGCCTCGACCTCCTGAGCTTGTGGGTGTCCTCGGTTTTCCGAACGGTGCTGCCGTTCACCGGCGCCGGTCACCGGAGCCCTGCCTCTGCTCTGCGGAAGAGAGAGACGCGCGCGGGCGACTGGGCAAACCTGACCAATGGGCCAGGCGGGCCGATCGTCAGTGACCAAGTGCCGCGCCGACTCGTCTTAGGTGGAAGCGTATTCTGGAGAGTACGTCTTCCATATTCGGAAAGCGTAATCTGCTGGAAGCATAATCTCTGAAGTACGTTTTCCCTATTCTGAAAGCGTATTTCCACTCGAACCGTTTTCTTTTTCAGTTTTAATTTAAATTTAGAGTTGACCCTAACTTTGAGTGGCTCTAGTTTTTAAACCACAACTCCAAATGACTTGATTCTTTTTCTGACAATCTTTAAATTTCATCTAGTTTATTTTACAATTTATTTCAAAAATTTCCAAACAACTTTTTAGCAGTGTTTTGGCTTTATGTGGTAATTGAAATATTTTTGAAAATAGGAAATGGTGGGAAGATAAAATTTTCAAACATTTGGAGTGCACCCAACACTTCTGCATGCTCAAGGCAAGCATCTTGAACACTTGATATGGTGAATGCATGGTTGACTCTTTGCAAGAATAATTGGATCATGATTATGATTGAATTCAAATATAACTTGCATATGGCTATTTTTTGCATGCATGACCCATTGATATTTTGTTGTCCTCATTTAAACATGGAGTATAAGTTAGTATGGTTATTTCCACGTGCCACATATGCCTATGTTGGTCCAGACAAATCTATAGGAAGAATCAGTCACGAAAAAAGTGACCGTGAGACTCACATCTCGTTGTGATGAGAATGAACAGTGAGGGTATGTTGGCACATACCGGATGGTGACCCTGTTGGGTACTACCAAGAAAATATATCGTGCTAACCACTGCAGGAAAACTTAAACCTCCTGAGTTGACCATAGATCGAGTCTTGTTCTGGTAACCCCCATACTAGTTTCGTGCTACCACATTCCCTGCGAGAGGTAGGGTATGGTTCAGTAAGTTGTTAACCCCTTTCCCTGCACACACCGTACAGAGAGGACGCGATGAAGGTTTCCAGGTATCGGTTGCAATGCCAGTCATCGGGTCAGGGGGCATGTGTGTATCCGGCTGGGCCGAGAGGGGGGGCACCCCCTTGTAATCCACGCGTGTTAATAGTGATCCCATGCTACTCGAGACGATGGTCTCCCCGCCTTAGAGTTTCTCTTGAACGATGCTTTGGGTGATTCCTGGCATCCAGAAAGTTAATCTGGTGTGTGCTGATTAGGTGTGTTTTCAAACCAAAGGCTGTAATGGGAATTAGTCAGCGTCTCGGTGTTGGCTAGAGAAATCCTATACACGTGGGTAAAGAGTACACCCTCTATAGAGTTATATCTATTCAGATAGCCGTGTCCATGGTTAAGGACTACAGTCTAGGTTGGTCAAGTGTCCGTCTTAGTGTCAATCTCTGAAGGAAATAATTAAATTGATAATGGTTCATTTTGCAGGATGATTATTGTCACTACTGGTGCCTTTATGAATATTATTGTTGACATGAATATTGTTGTGGACTAACCATTTCCTCTTATGTGCAACCTTGAGTATCTCTTGGGATGGCTAGACTACCCGGGATACTCATTGTTATTTTCGTTTCTGGGTATCACTTGGGATGGCTAGTCCACCTGGATACTCATGTTATTATTTTCGTATAAGCCCTTTTTGAGGCGTCACTTCAGACACCCGACTGTGGCATTTATTTTCAAGACCTCTCGAGGCGTCACTTTTAGACACCCGTTTGGCATTTCTTTTCAAGACCTCTCGAGGCATCGCTTTTAGACACCCGCTTGGCATTTTTCTTGGAATCACTCGAGCGGTCCAACGCCCGATGTTCCACTTCATTTTCTTGATTTACTGCTAACATGATTTATTTACCCTTCCGCACTGTGTGAATATTTATCATGCCATGCTTAAATTTTCAGTCAGCACATGCATATAATTTCACTCCTCATGAGCATATGCATTCGGTATATCTTTTTGTTCATCATGTTTGTGAGTACATTCAAACGTACTCACTGGCTTGTCCCTGGCTACTATCTTGGCCAGATCACGATTCAAAGAGGAGCACTACGAAGACATCCCCACAACCTAGGATTCGAAGATAGCAGCCACGCGAGATAGGAGTTATCCAGGTCAGCTGTTCCTGTGGGAATGGAGTCCATTCAACGTTGGAGATCCATGAGTCGCTTCCGTGATCCACCACTAGAGATCCTTGTTATATTCTTTGGACCTTTATGGTCTTGTACTCAATTTCTTGTAATTGCTTGGAATTCTGTATCAGGAAAGTGCCCACCAGCGAACAGTAATCCTGGGGCTGGTGATGACACAAGGGTCATTTGCTGGGATTTTATGTCCCGGAAAACTGGCCCCGACAACATGTATTCCGTAAATAGTCATACGTGCTTATGGAAAAGAACGTGCATCACATCTTTTGTCCTACCCTCCCGTGGCAGCGGGGTCCATAAGGAAACTAAGGGATATTAAGGCCTCCTTTTAATAGAGAACCGGAGCAAAGTATTAACACATAGTGAATACATGAACTCCTCAAACTACGGTCATCACCGGAAAGTATCCCAATTACTGTCACCCTGGGGTTTACGGAACATAACACGTAATAGGTGCATATGACTTGCAAGATCGGATCTAGAACATAGAACATGGATATAATGGTGAAAACATAAATGGTTCAGATCTGAAATCATGGCACTCGGGCCCTAGTGACAAGCATTAAGCATGGTAAAGTCATAGCAACATCAATCTCAGAACATAGTGGATACTAGGGATCAAGCCCTAACGAAACTAACTCGATTACATGATGAATCTCATCCAACTCCTCACCGACAAGCAAGCCTATGAAGTAATTACTCACTCCCGATGGGGAGCATCATGGAATTGGTGATGAAGGAGGGTTGGTGATGACGAAGACCGAAGATTCCCCTCTCCGGAGCCCCGAACGGGCTCTAGATCTGGCCTCACGATGAAGAACAGGAGGTGGCGGCAGCTCCGTATCGTGAAACACGATGAAACTTCCTCTCCTATTTTTTATCCAAAAATAGGAATTTATAGAGTTGGAATTAGGGTCAGCGGATCCCCAAGGGCCCCACAACCCACCAGGGCGTGCCTGAGGGGGGTGGCGCACCCTGGTGTCTTGTGGCAGCCAGGGCCCCCCCTCCGGTGGTTCTTGGTTCCAGTATTTTTTATTTATTCAAAAATAATTCTCTAAAAAGTTTCGTCCAAATCCGAGAACTTTTATTTCTCCACAAAAACAACACCATGATAGTTCTGCTGAAAATAGCGTCAGTCCGGGTTAGTTTCATTCAAATCATGCAAATTAGAGTGCAAAACAAGAGCAAAAGCATTAGGAAAAGTAGATACGATGGAGACATATCACCCACTACCCACCAGGGCGCGCTGGAAGGCCCAGGCACGCCCTGGTGGGTAATGGGCACCACGGGAAGCTTCTCCACCGACCTCCACCTCTATAAATACTCTAAAATCCAAAAAACCCTAGGGGAGTCGAGGAAATACAGTTTCCACCGCCGCAAGTTCCAGAACCACGAGATCCAATCTAGAGGCCTTTTCTGGCACTCTGCCGGAGGGGTCAACGATCACGGGGGTTTCTTCACCATTCTTTTTGCCCCTTCGATGATGCGTGAGTAGTTTACCATAGACCTACGGGACCGTGATACGTCTCCAATGTATCTATAATTTTTTCTTGTTCCATGTTGTTATATTATCATTCTTGGATTTTACAATCATTTTATAGCAGCTTTATATCATTTTTTGGGACTAACCTAATGACATAGTGCCCAGTGGCAGTTGCTATTTTTTGCTTGTTTTTACTTTGCAGAATATCAGTACCAAACGGAGTCCAAACACAGCGAAACTTTTTGGAGAATTTTTATGGACCAGAAGACACCCAATGGGCCAAAGATGTACCAGAGGGGAGGCTCGAGGTGGGCACAACCCACCAGGGTGCGCCTGGGGGCCCAGGCGCGCCCAGGGGGGTTGTGCCCCCCTCGGTGACCTCCCGCACCGCCTCTTCACCCTATAAATTGCCAAATATTCCAGAAACCCTAGGGGAGTCGAAGAAACACAATTCCAGCCGCCGCAAGTTCCAGAACCACGAGATCCAATCTAGACGCCATCACGGAGGGGTTCATCATCCTCATTGGTGCCTCTCCGATGATGCGTGAGTAGTTCATCGTAGACCTACGGGTCCGTAGGCAGTAGCTAGATGGCTTCCTCTCTCTCCTTTGATTCTCAATACAATGGTCTCTTGGAGATCTATTTGATGTAACTCTTTTTTGCGGTGTGTTTGTTGGGATCCGATGAACTTTGAGTTTATGATCAAATCTATATCCATGAATATTATTTGAGTCTTCTTTTGATCTCTTATATGCATGATTATTTATAGCCTCGTATTTCTTCTTCAAATCTTTGGTTTAGTTAGGCCAACTAGATCGATTTTTCTTGCCATGGGAAGAGGTGCTTTGTGATGGGTTCGATCATGCGATGTTCTTTCCCAGTGACAGAAGGGGCAGCAAGACACGCGTGTATCGTTAAGATAACAAGATGGGAGATATTCCTACATGAATAGATCTCGTCTACGTCATGTCATCATTCTTATTACATTACTCCGTTTCTCCATGAACTTAATACACTATATGCATGCTGGATAGTGGTTGATGTGTGGAGTAATAGTAGTAGATGCAGGCAGGAGTCAGTCTACTAATCTTGGACGTGATGCCTATATATTGATCATTGCCTTGGATATCTTCATAATTGTTCGATCTTCTATCAATTGCCCAACATTAATTTGTTTACCCACCGTGTGCTATTTCTTGAGAGAAGCCACTAGTGAAATCTACGGCCCCCGAGTCTATTCTTTATCATATTTGCTTTGAGATCTATTTTTATTTGCTTTTGTTTTCAGATTTATTATCCCAAAAACCCAAAAATACCTTGCTGCACTTTTTTATTACTTACTTTATTTCGTGTTTTATCGAGAGCTATTTATCCAATCTACCACAATTTTATCTATCTTTTTACCGTGGAGGGATTGACAACCCTCTTACGCATCGGGTTGCAAGTATTTGTTCTTTGTGTGCAGGTACCGTTTACATAGTGTTGCTTGGTTCTCCTACTGGATTGATACCTTGGTTTCGTAACTGAGGGAAATACCTACCGTAGATGTGCTGCATCTTCCTCTTTGGAGAAATACCGACGTAGTTCAAGCGACATCGAAAGGAATTTCTGGCGCCGTTGCCGGGGAGACATCATCAACATCTATGAGGTACCTAATCACAAATCTCATCTCTTTGCAATTTACATTATTTGCCATTTGCCTCTCGTTTTCATCTCCCCCACTTCACAAAAAGTTGTCGTTTTATTCGCCCTCTTTTTGGTTCGCTTTTTCTCGTCAGATCTATCTTTTTGTGTGTGATCTTATTTGCCTACTTTATCGTTATGGCTAGTTCTTCCTCTATTATGTGTACCCCTGAGAATGAAGTTCTTAATTTCAAACAAAGGGGAGGGTAGAGTCTAAAAGATGCTTCGTATAGAATTTGCAATGCTCATAATAGATCTATTCATAAGCAATCCACCGTTGTTCTTCTTCACAGTTTTTATGTGGGCATTACCACCTGGTATAGATTCGTCCTTGATACGATTACCGGTGGGAATTTCTTGATGTGTCCATCTTTGGATGCTTTTAATGCTATGGGAAATCTAGTGGGTTCACCACCTCTTACTATCAATGAAATTGCTTTAACACTTGAGCATGTTATGCAAAGGCTTGATGCTATTGAAAAGAAGATGTTTACCGAAGAATATATTCAAAACTTGGATAAAAAATGCATAATCTTTCTAGTAAAATTGGGTCAAAAGCGGGAGAGGTTTTTAAGCAGCTCAAGAAAAAAGGAACCGTAATTCATGAAAGGATTGAAGAAAGTCCTTCTCGGATTGATAAGTTGGAAGAAATTTTTAGTAATTTAAGCTCAGCTTTTTCTTCTGCTAAAACTATTGAAAAAACTCCCGTTAAAATTAGCAAGATTAGTCAAATCACTAAGAACAAGGGTGCAACTTCTAATAATAACAAAGAAGATCTTAAGATGATTAGTATTCACCCCGACTTTGTTGAAGTTGTGAGAAACCCTACTTGCAAAAATAAAATTTTCAATCTCATTCCTAGGAGTATTGTTATTGAAAATCTATATGCTAAATCTTTGAATAATATTGGTTGTGTGATTGAGGAATTGGAAACTAAAGATGACAATACTTGAATCTTTGCATTATGCCTATCTAGGGGCATAAAACGATAGCGCTTGTTGGGAGGCAACCCAATGAATAAAATTTATTTTTGCCTTTTTTTCTGTTCTTGAGTGTTTGCACAATTATTCCTTTGTTATGATTGTGTTTTTTATGTTTTAATTAGTATTTGTGCCAAGTAAAGCCTTTGGGATAGCTTTGGTGATAGTTGATTTGATCCTGTTGAACAACCAAAACTTTTGTGTCCAGTAACAAAATTGTTTAAATTCACAGAAAGGACAAAAAATTCTGAGTATTTTACACAATATTGATATAAATAATACCTATATTTTACTAATTTTTTAGAATTGTTGGAGTTACAGAAGTATGAGAACAATTCGCATCTTTACAGACTGTTCTGTTTTTGACAGATTCTGTTTTCTTTGCATTGTGTGCTTATTTTGATGAATCTATGGATTGTATCGGGGGGTATAAGCCATGATAAAGTTATAATACAGTACATATAATGCAATAACAAAATTTGAATGGGTTTTCTACAGTACTTAAAGTAAAGATTGGTTTTCTTATACTAACGGATCTCACGGAGGTTTTGTTATGTTTTGTGTGATTGAAGTTTTCAAGTTTTGGGTGAGATCGCGATGGATGAAGGAATAAGGAGTGAAAAATGCCTAAGCTTGGGGATACCCCATGGCACCCCAAGTTAATATTCAAGGAGAACCAAACAACTAAGCTTGGGGATGCCCCGGAAGGCATCCCCTCTTTCTTCTAACGACCATCGGTATTTTACTTGGAGCTATATTTTTATTCGTCACATATCATGAGTTTTGCTTGGAGTGTCTTGTATTATATTAGTCTTTGCTTGTTTTGCTTTTTAGTTTGTCACAAGTATCCTTGCTGGACACACCTATTTGAGAGAGCCAAAATTATGCTATGATTTGTTATAATTGCTCTATGCTTCACTTAATTTTTTTTTGAGCTATGGAATTGCTCTAGTGCTTCACTTATATCTTTTTGAGCATGGTGTGCTTTAATATTTTTGAAGAAATGCTCTCATGCTTCACTTAGATCTATTTGAGAGTTAGTAAATTTTTGAAGAAATTCTCTCATGCTTCACTTATATTATTTTGAGAGACGAAAAATTTTATGCTCATGGTCTTCACTTAGATTTGTTTGAGCTTGTCAAAAGCAATTGCAATATATGAAACTAGTCCCAAAGTGATAGATATTAAAGAGGGATATAATAAAAACTTTCATGAAGATCATTGGACAAAATAAACTTGATTCTTTGTAATAGTTTTGAGATATGATGATAGTGATATGTGAGTCATGTTTGTGAGTAATTATGCTTTAGTAAGAACATTGGTGTTAAGGTTTGTGATTCCATATGCAAGCACGAAAGTCAATAGTTGTACAATGAAATTACATCCTACTTGTGGTGCATTATTCGGTGTTAGTTATGCTTAATGCTCGCTTATGTGATTTTTTGTTTCTTGGTTGGTTGCTTCTCAATCTTTTTGCTAGTGTCCACTTGTACTAAGTAGAAATACTACTTGTGCATCCAACATCTTTAAACCCAGTTTTGCCATATGAGTCCACCATACCTACCTATATGCGATATTTCCATGCCGTTCTAAGCAAATTTGTATGTGCCATCTCTAATTTCCAAATGAATTTCCTTTTTGTGTGCTCGTACAGCTCATGAAGCGGCAGGGGGTGGCCAATATTTTCCACACTAGATGTGTTATTCTCAAGATGAGTGTTTATTCACTTGTCATTGCATGAGAGTGCGGTGGTAATAGGGATGCCCAGTCCCGAAATGAAAAAGAAATTTACTTTATGTTGTCAAATAACAAATTCCTTGGAAAGTGTTGGTATGGACGGTACCCATGGATACGGCTAGCCGTGGAATGTGAAAGAATGGTGGAAAAGGGAATAAACTTTATTTTTTGTTTGGGAACCGCCTATGATATATCTAGCATGGAAAGTGTTGGAATTACTCGGTCGTTTTCGTTGACGGGAAAAGTATGCCTCTCAAAAAAATTATCTCTCAATTTAAGCTTTGAGCTCTGGCACATCTACAAATCCCTACTTCCCTCTGCGAAGGGCCTATCTTTTTTACTTTATGCAATTTTTATTTTTATTTGAGTCTCCATCTTCTCTTATAAAGCACAAACTTAGGGCAATATGATTGTACTTGAGCATTGGATGTAGCTAATATGCGAGTGTGTTTCATGAATGGATCAATGATTGAGCATGATGGGCTAGGGATAACTTTCTTTAGTGTTGATATTTTGAAAGACATGGTTGCTTGTTGATATGCTTGAGTATTGAAATCTTCATGTCAAAACTAGACTATTGCTTTGAATCATATAAAAGTCCAAATGTCCATGCTACAAAAGAAAAGAATATGTGATGAACATGTTAGGCAGCATTCCACATCAAAAATTATGTTTTTACCATTTACCTACTTGAGGACGAGTAGGAATTAAGCTTGGGGATGCTGATACGTCTCCAATGTATCTATAATTTTTGCCTGTTCCATGTTATTAGATTATCATTCTTGGATGTTTTACAATCATTTTATAGCAACTTTATATCATTTTTTGGGACTAACCTATTGACATAGTGCCCAGTGCCAGTTGCTGTTTTTTGCTTGTTTTTTTACTTTGCAGAATATCACTACCAAATGAAGTCCAAATGCAGCGAAACTTTTTGGAGAATTTTTATGGACCAGAAGACACCCAGTGGGCCAAATATGTACCAGAGGGGAGGCCCGAGGTGGGCACAACCCACCAGGGTGCGCTTGGAGGCCCAGGCACGCCGGGGGGGTTGTGCCCCCCTCGGTGACCTCCCGCACCGCCTCTTCATCCTATAAATTGCCAAATATTCCAGAAACCCTTGGGGAGTCGACGAAACACAATTCCAGCAGCCGCAAGTTCCAGAACCACGAGATCCAATCTAGACACCATCACGAAGGGGTTCATCATCCTCATTGGTGCCTCTCCGATGATGCGTGTGTAGTTCATCATAGACCTACGGGTCCGTAGGTAGTAGCTAGATAGCTTCCTCTCTCTCTTTTGATTCTCAATACAATGGTCTCTTGGAGATTTATTTGATGTAACTCTTTTTTGCAGTGTGTTTGTTGGGATCCGATGAACTTTGAGTTTATGATCAGATCTATATCCATGAATATTATTTGAGTCTTCTTTTGATCTCTTATATGCATGATTATTTATAGACTCGTATTTCTTCTTCGAATCTTTGGTTTAGTTAGGCCAACTAGATCGATTTTTCTTGCCATGGGAAGAGGTGCTTTGTGATGGGTTTGATCGTGCGGTGTTCTTTCCTTGTGACAGAAGGGACAGCAAGACACGCATGTATCGTTGCTATTAAGAATAACAAGATGGGGGCTATTCGTACATGAATAGATCTCGTCTACATCATGTCATCGTTCTTATTAGATTACCCCTTTTCTCCATGAACTGAATACACTAGATGCATGCTGGATAGCGGTAGATGTGTGGAGTAATAGTAGTAGATGCAAGCAGGAGTTGGTCTACTAATCTTGGACGTGATGCCTATATATTGATCATTGCCTTGGATATCGTCATAATTATTCGATATTTTATCAATTGCCCAACAGTAATTTGTTTACCCACCATGTGCTATTTCTTGAGAGAAGCCACTAGTGAAATCTACGACCCCGGGTCTATTCTTTATTGTATTTGCTTTGAGATCTATTTTTATTTTCTTTTGTTTTCAGATCTATTATCCCAAAAACCCAAAAAAATCTTGCTGCACTTTTTTATTACTTACTTTATTTCACGTTTTATCGAGAGCTATTTATCCAATCTACCACAATTTTATCTATCTTTTTACCGTGGAGGGATTGACAACCCCTCTTACGCGTCGGGTTGCAAGTATTTGTTCTTTGTGTGCAGGTACCGTTTACATAGTGTTGCTTGGTTCTCCTACAGGAATGATACATTGGTTTCATAACTGAGGGAAATACCTACCGTAGTTGTGCTGCATCATCCCTTCCTCTTTGGAGAAATACCGACGTAGTTCAAGCGACATCAGTCTGTAGCTATTAGCTTGATGGCTTCTTCTCTCTTTTTGATCTTCAATACAATGTTCTCCTCGATGTTCTTGGAGATATATTTGATGTAATGACTTTTTGCGGTGTGTTTGTTGGGATCCGATGAATTGTGGGTTTATGGTCAGCTCTATCCATGAATATTATTTGAGTCTTTGCTGAACTCTTTTATGCATGATTGTTATAGCCTCATATTTATTCTCTGAAATTTTAGTTTTGTTTGGCCAACTAAATTGATTTTTCTTGCCATGGGAAGAGGTGCTTTATGATGCGTTCGATCTTGCGGTACTCAATCTCAGTGACAGAAAGAGACATGACACGCATGTATCGTTGATATTAAGGATAAAAAGATGGGGTCTATTCCTACATCAATAGATCTTGTCTACATCATGTCATCGTTCTTATTGCATTACTCCGTTTTTCCATGAACTTAATACACTAGATGCATGTTGGATAGCGATCGATGTGTGGAGTAATAATAGTAGATGCAGAATCGTTTTGGTCTACTAATCTTGGACGTAATGCCTATATGCGTGATCATTGCCTTGGATATCGTCATGATTATTCGTTTTTCTATCAGTTGCCCAATAGTAATTTGTTTACCCACCGTATGCTATTTTCTCGAGAGAAGCCTCTAGTGAAAACTACGGCCCCTGGGTCTATTTTCCTATCATATAAAACCAAAAATACCTTGCTGCATTTTTCCTTTATTTATTTTATTTTGTTTTTTGCTAGGTCTATTTATCAAATCTCATACAATTTAATCTATCTCAATACCGAGGAGGGATTGACAACCCCTCTTACGCGTTGGGTAGCAAGTTGTTGTTGTTTGTGTGCAGGTGCTATTTACATAGTGTTGCTTGGTTCTCCTACTGGATTGATAACCTTGGTTTCATAACTGAGGGAAATACTTACCGTTGCTATGCTCCATCATCCTCTCCTCTTCGGGGAAATACCAACCCAGATACAAGCAATCATCACACAATTCTACGAAAGTGTTTAGGTGTGATGCGGCACTAGTGGAGAAAAACCTAGCTACAGCGTGCCAAAAACAGCCCTGGTGGCGTGGACACCCGACGCCACCAATATGGCGCCAGTGTTAAAAATTAGCACTGGCGTTGGCACCTACGCCATCACTATTTTGGACGGTAATGGCGTGCCGCGTTGTCCACGCCAGCAATATTAGTCATCGGTTGTGACGTTCCATGTTTTCTCGACGCCACTACTTTGATTTTCAAATTTGAAATAAAAGCTGTACAGTAGCGATTTCAGCCAGAATGACACCATAATCCAGTTTAAGAATAGTCACTAAATCAACTATAAATAGACCCAATGACAACATTTAAGTTCAACAATGCACTTATTGATATAGTTCAACAAAGTAGGCAAAGTAACACACATATGAATTGTAACACCCCCAGTGGTTAACTACAGTAATCACCCTTTTTGATTATGCCATGTCATCATGTTTAACAGTGCATGATCATCATTTGCATCATAATGCATTTCAACTTCTAACTCAAATTCAAATTAAATTGAAGTGGAAAATAAAAGTTGTCCAACATAGAAACTAAATTGTTCATTAAATAGCAAATAAATCAGAGACAATTCTAAAATTGAAACCAACATCATTGGAGTTGGGTAAGTGACTCAAACATCTTCAAACAGCGACTAAAAACAATATTTAATAACCATTTATTAAATCTAATTTAAGTATGAAATGATGTTTTGTCCAAACTAATTTTAGGTGTTAGGGAATAAAGCACTGGTATTTATGGACCAGGTCACATGTTTTACAAAATTCAATTTGAGCCCTAACTATTTACAAAACAGGGGTATGGATAAATAAAAGGAGAAAAGAAAGGAAGAGAAACGAATCCCCTCCTTCCCCCCCCCCACTGGGCCTCGGCCCAGCAAGCCATCGGGCCGCCAGGCCGGCCCAGTCGCCCCGTATAACCCCCCCCCCCCCCGTCCACCCCAACCTAGCCCCACCGACGCCATTCCCCCCCCCCCCCACTCGCTCTCTCCTACGCCCCCGTCTGGATCGGGGCGCGCCCCGACGCCGCCCCCGCGCCACGCGCCCTCGACGCCGTCGCCGGCCTGGTCCCCGCCTCGCCTCATCCCGACACCCAGCGCTCGCCATCCCAGATCCCGTCGGCGCCGCGCCGCCTGCGCCGCGCGCCCGTCCCCGGCTTCCCCTCGCCGTCCTCCTCGCCGGACCGCGCCACCCCCTCGACCCTCATCCCCCGGACCTCCTCTAGCCACCCGCCCCCTGCCTCTACAGCTCGGTGAGGCCCCGGCCTCTGCCGTCTCCCCTTTCCCCCCGTCCCCTCCTCGATGCCGTCCGCCGTGCCAGCCCGCGCTCGCCGCGGTCCCCTGTCCGTTAGCCGCGCCCCACCCGCTCCTGCCACGCACGCGCGCGACCGCCTCCGCCCCTCGAGCCTGCTTGCTCGCCGCCCATCCCTCTCTCCTCGGTGCTGCTCGCCTGCGGCCGCCCCCCACCCCACCCGCGCCGCGCCGACCGCCCCGCCTGACTCCTCGCACCGCCCCGTGTCCCCTCTCTGCGCACGCTCTCGCGCCCCACCACTGCCCTCGCTCACGCCCCCCATCCCCTTCCGCCACCCGGCCGCCGCACCGCCCCCGCTCCTCTCCTCCCCTCCCTCTTCCACCACCGGTGGGGCCGAACCCCCCTGGCCTATGACAAGGGGGCCCCCCCCGAACGTTTTTATAAAGGAAATTTAAAATAAGAATAATTAAAATAGATAAATAGATAAAAATAATTAGTTAATTAAATAATTAATTAGTGATTAATTAGTTTAATTAATCCTGATTAGGTTAATCTAATTTAATAATTAGTTAATTAGATGCTAATTAACTTAATTACCTTGCTGACGTCAGCATGATGTCATGCTGCACTCAGCGAGCACTATTCTGGATAATGTTTTATTTTAAATAATTAAATAAATTCCAGAAATTAATAAAAACTTTAGAAAATCATATTAAATAATCCGTAACTCCGATGAAAATACTTTATACATGAAAGTCGCTCAGAACGACGAGACGAATTCAGATACGCGATTCGTTCGTCGCCACACGTCCCTAACTATCCGAACATGCAAACCGTTCCTCTCCGGTCATCTGTCTGACAAATGTCCGAACCGGGAAAACATTCCGATGGATTCCTCCTCCTCGGGTGACGTGCAACCATACGTTGGACACACCTGGCACTGCATATTGTCATGCCGTACTTTGCGTTCTCATGTTTGCTCTATATTTATACTGTTTCCTCCCCCTCTTCTCTCTTGATAGATCCGGCGCAGCTCCGGAGACCGAAGTCACCATTGACGACCTTGCCCTTGCCGCCGAGCACCAGGCAAGCCCCCCCCCCCCTTGATCATCCCCGATATCGCCCATTCTATTTCTCATGCTTGCATTAGAATTACTGCTGCTGCTGCTTTACCTATTCTGATCTAGCCTGTTCATTGTAACCTACTGTTGATAATTACCTACATATCCTAAACTGTTTAGTCTAGGCTGGGTAGAGACCTATCAAGTGACCCCACTTATCCCGACTGCCGCGCTGGATCGTCAGAAGACCCGATCAATGGGATTGAAGACCAGGACCCGACACCCAGCACATCACCCCCCTTATTTTAACGACACTGCAGCTGTTCTATCGAGTGCCGAGGGTGAAACCTCTTGTAGCACTTCTATGTTAACTCTGTAGAGTAGCTATTCGGTCGTGGTCATCGAGGGTGTATTCATCCTTCACCCGCTTCCGATAACGACGCTGTCCTACAACACCTCAAGTGTGACCCAGTTGAGGGTGATCCCTCCTAGTTCACCTTGACGATACATCGAGTGGGAATTCATGAGGGTGATACCTCGGATTCCCTGATGTTATGGACACACGGATACTTGGACCTTACCATGTTACTTGGAAAGGCGGGTCGACCTGAGGGGTACCCGCGTGTGATGCAAGGCGGGTTGCCAGTGTGGTGCCCGAGTGGTGAATACGAGGCCGGGCCGGGCATTCTTGGCCCTTGCCGCAAGTCCTCGAGACGGGGCGACGGGGTCACATCTTTCGTGAGTCTCTGCTCGTTACCGCAAGCCCTAGTCCTAACGATTTGGATATTTGATCCGAGCAGGCCCTGGCCTGATAGCACTAACCATCACGTGGGCATAGTATGGGCGTTCTGCATCGTATGCATCAGCCGAAAGCTCTGTCAGACGTCCAGTTCAGCAGTGCGGCATGGAGTGATTGGCGCCATTTCGGTGGTGCTTGGATCTGGGCCATGTACGCAATGACCCGGAGGGCGAGGGGCGATGGCCAAGACCCCCTTGCGCTTAGGATGTAGACCGGCGGGGACCTCTCTGCTGAGCTGTAGGTAGGGTTGCGATGTGTCGTTTGGCCGAGGCCGGGCATGACCCAGGAAAGTGTGTCCGGCCGAAGTTAATCGAGCGTGTTGGGTAAGTTGGTGCACCCCTGCAGGGAAGAACACTTCTATCGATAGCCGGTCCTACGGTAAAGGACACTCGGAGTTGTATCCTGATTGATACAATTTAGAACTGGATACCTGTGATGAGACCTGTATGTATGGCTCTGGGATTGCTTCTCGCAGGGAGTCGAGAAGGGATCTCAGGACGAGGTTGATGAATGTATGGCTCTGGGATTGCTTTCTCGCAGGGAGTTGAGAAAGGATCTCAGGATGAGGTTGATATTATTACTACTACATTATATGGTATTGTTCTACTCTCTTCTACTGCTGCAAGACCGCTGAAGATGCTAGTCTTTGATAGGACTAGGCCTTCTCTCTATTCTGGCATTTCTGCAGCCCAGTCCACATATACAGCCTCCCCTTGATATTGTTGCATATGTAGTGTAGATCCTTGCTTGCTGAGTACTTCAGAGTACTCACGGTTGCTTTGTTTTCCTTTTTCTCCCCATATCAGTTTGACGTGACCAGAGGACGGAGCACCCTGAGACAGATGCCCCGACGATCGTTACTACTACTACCCAGAGGATGGATACTACTACGAGTTGACTGACGACCAGGAGTAGGATCGGAGGGTCCCAGGCAGGAGGCCTGCGCCTTTCGATCGTAGTGTTTTATTTTGCCCCGCCTTTCTAAAGGCCTTTCTGTTTCTCTTTTATATCTGTACTCAGATATCTGATGCTTCCGCTGACGCTTGTTCGCAAGCTTATGTATTCGAGCCCTCGAGGCCCCTGGCTTGTAATATAAAGCTTGTATGACTTTATTTATGTTTTAGAGTTGTGTTGTGATATCTTCCCGTGAGTCCTTAGGCTTGATCGTGTGCATTTGCGTGTATGATTAGTGCACGATCGGGCCGGGGGCGTCACAAGTTGGTATCAGAGCCGACTGCCTGTAGGAACCCCCTTTCCAACTCCTTGGCCGAAGTTGAGTCTAGAAACCGGAAAACTGTTTTACTAACTTGGCTGTGTGGCTTACGGGCCCACGTCGCCAATTGGGTGGTATTAGGATCTTTTACTCCTCGACCTTTACTCTGGGACTCTGCTCTCTCTTCTATTCGGGTTAAATGATTTTACTAACTCCAGCATTAGGCTCTCGTGCTCACATCCACCCGGAGTTCTGAAATATTCCCCCTTGCTTCAAGATTGTGGGCCAGGTTCTGCTTACAGGATCCTTTTATCGAGGGCACCCTGTGTTGTCACGTGCAGATTCCTCGCTCCAACAGTTTTCTCCGACGTGGATCTAGCCTTTGCTATGTCTCGTTGTGTACTCCCATATCGCGTGCCTGCGCGCCGCCTAGATGTCTAGCCCTTCCCTTTTCAACTGTCGTAATGCCGGATGCTAACCGAGGCTATGTGTGGCTTTGAATGTCTGGTGCGAATATGATGAAGTATCTATTGCACTTCCTTCTGTTGTGCGTGTTACTTCATAAATAATTCCCTACACCTGCAAGTTATTAGCTAAATTGCCCCTGTTGATTTGGCAGGATGGCTGACGATCCTCCACCTCCACCCTATATTGCCGCAATGATGCAGCAGTTTGAATTGAACCGTCAGCTCAACGAGAGTCTGGTAAGACGTTTGGAATGCAATGAGGCTCGTCAGGAGCCTGGACCGATCTCGCTGCCAGAATTTGTGCACCTCAACCCATCCGTTTTCCGCAACTCCACCAATCCTATGGATGCTGATGATTGGCTTCGTGACATCCTGTTTGAAATGGAGTCAGCTAATGTTGCCCCTGCCAGTTATGTCACCTTTGCGACATTCCACCTAAAGGGCCCAGCGGCTCAATGGTGGGAAAGCCACAAGGGTACGTTGCCTGCTGAAACAGTAACCACTTGGCAGGAATTTCAGTCAGCTTTTCGTGCACGGTACATTCCTCAAGGTCTGATAGATCAGAAGAAGCAGCAGTTTCGCAAACTCACACAGGGCACAATGACTGTGGATGAATATCAGAGGAAATTTCTCGAGTTATCCCGCTATGCTGAGGATGACGTCGACACCAACACACGCAAGCAGGAGACATTCCGTGAAGGACTACGTACTGATATAAAACTTGCACTTGCTGTCCATGATTTCACAGACTTCGCAACGCTTGTCAGCAAATCTTTCCAAGTTGAAACAGCTCTGACTGAGTACCAGGAGTCACTCAAGCGCACTCGTGAAGCAGGCTCACCCTCGGGTCAGCCTGTTCAGAAACGTCGAGTGTGGATCCCGCATAATGTACACCACCGACCTGCTCCCACACCAAGGCCGTCCTATGTTGCACCTCGTTTGCCTTCACCGCCGAGACAGCTATCGGTCCATGCTGGACCGCCTGATGCTATGGCTTTTCGTCAGGATGCACCACGAGCTGGTTGCAGGAAGAGCCGTCGAAAACATCCTTCTAGGAACGTTGGAACCAGACTACCTGCTAGTCAACGTGTTCATGTCAACCAAGTCAACATGGAAGAAGCTCGGCAGGACACCAGCATTGTGATGGGCACCCTTCTAGTGAATTCAATCCCAGCTTCAGTCCTCTTTGATTCTGGAGCATCGCACTCCTTCATGTCCGAAAGTTTTGCGCGAAGCCATGATATACTTTTCGAGGAGATGTCCATCCCATTAGTAATCCATTCACCTGGGGCTAATTGGCAAACTACCAGGGTAAGCCACGGTAATCACATTGTGATTGGAGGATTGATGTTCCCCGTTTCTCTCATTGCCCTTAAGACCTCCAACATTGACATTATTCTGGGTATGGACTGGTTGAAGCCTCATAAAGCTTTGATTGACTGTGCCACTGAAGCAGTCCGCCTCACACACCCTTCCGGTCAGACTGTCAGATACTCCGCTCGTACAGTGCAGGACGCCGAAGCTCAGATATATGTCCTAAATGCACTGAACGCTTCACCTCTTGAAGGCATCGAGAACGTTCCAGTTGTTCGTGAATTTCAAGATGTATTTCCAGAAGAACTTCCAGGAATACCCCCTGCTAGAGCTGTTGAGTTTGTCATCGACTTGAAGCCTGGCACAACACCTATCGTGAAGCGTCCTTATAAGATGCCTCCGCACCATCTTCTCGAGCTTAAGGAAGAAATCGACACGTCACTTAAGAAAGGTTTCATCCGCCCTAGTTCCTCTGCTTGGGGAGCACCTTCACTCTTCGTTAAGAAGAAGGATGGAACTAACCGATTGGTTCAGGATTATCGGCCCATTAACCAAGCCACCATTCAGAATAAATATCCGCTTCCTCGGATCAATGATTTGTATGATCAACTTACTGGATCATCGGTATTCTCTAAACTTGATTTGAGGTTGGGTTACCATCAGATCCGTGTTCGTGAAGAGGATATTCCGAAGACTGCTTTTGTTACTCGCTATGGCTCTTATGAGTACACTGTCATGTCATTTGGCTTAACCAATGCTCCAGCCACATTTTCCCGTCTGATGAATTATATCTTCATGGATTACCTCGACAAGTTCGTCGTGGTATATCTAGATGATATTCTGGTTTATTCAAAGAGTAAGGAAGAACATGCTGAACACCTCCGTCTTGTACTGGAAAGGCTCCGAGAACACCAACTGTATGCCAAATATTCTAAATGTGAATTCTGGTTGTCTGAAGTGACATATCTCGGCCATGTGATTTCGAAAGATGGCATTGCCGTTAACCCAGAACGAGTTCAGGCTATACTTGACTGGACTCCTCCGAAGAACGTCAAGCAAGTGAGAAGTTTTCTCGGTCTTGCAAGTTATTGCCGTCGTTATGTCGAGAATTTTTCTAAGATTGCTAAGCCTTTGACTGATCTGCTTCACAAGGGCGTTAAGTTTGAATGGACAGAAAAATGTCAGGAAAGTTTTCAAATACTCAAAGACAAGCTAACGTCTGCCCCAGTACTTGCTCCTCCAGATTCTCGCAAAGACTTTGTGATCTATTGTGACGCATCCCGTGAAGGATTAGGCTGTATCCTAATGCAAGAGCGTAAAGTGATTGCTTATGGCTCTCGTCAGTTGCGCCCACATGAAGAGAATTATCCGGTACATGATCTAGAACTAGCTGCTGTCATCTATGCATTGCAGTTATGGCGACATTACCTCCTCGGTAATCGTTGCGAGATCTACACGGATCATAAAAGTCTGAAGTACTTGTTCACTCAGCCATCTCTGAATCTCCGTCAGCAAAGATGGATGGAGACCATTGCGGACTATGACTTGGGTATTTCTTATACCCCTGGCAAAGCTAATGTGATGGCTGATGCGTTGAGCCGCAAATCCTATTGCTGCGAACTTGAGGTTCAGCTACAGCAACCACTTCTGTATGAAGGGCTTCGAAAGCTAAATCTCGAGATAGTTCCCCAAGGATACTTAAAAACCTTGGTTGTTGAACCAGACCTTGAGAAAGCTGTTAAGACTGCGCAAGCTAAGGATGCTGAAATTGATCTGATGAAGAAAGACCTTCACCTTGTAAAGTACAGGGATTTCTCGCTGTCTGAAGATGGAACCTTGTATTTCAGAGACCGCATTGTAGTACCTCGCTTTGAGCTTATGACTGACAAAGTCATGAAGGAGGCACATGATACCCCGCTGTCTATTCATCCGGGTAGCACCAAGATGTATCGTGATCTCCGTCAAAGGTACTGGTGGTCTAGAATGAAGCAAGACATTGCTCGATATGTTGCTGAATGTGATGTGTGTCGACGCGTTAAAGCAGAACATCAGAAGCCTGCTGGAATTCTGCAACCACTTCCTATTCCTTTATGGAAATGGGATAAGGTTCAGATGGATTTTGTTACAGGACTTCCCAGGTCACAGAAGGGTCACGATGCTATTCTTGTCGTTGTCGACCAACTCTCCAAAGTTGCACACTTTCTGCCTGTCAAGGAGACGATCACTGCTAGTCAGTTAGCAGAGTTATATATCTCCAGAATTGTTTCACTCCACGGTATTCCGAAAGAGATCAGTTCAGACCGTGGCAGCATATTCACTGGTCATTTCTGGGAAAGTTTCCAAAAGGCTATGGGAACTCATATCACCTGGAGTTCAGCTTATCATCCTCAATCCCAAGGCCAAGTTGAACGAGTTAATCAAGTGCTTGAAGACATGCTACGAGCTTGTGTTGTTTCTTTCGGCAAGAAGTGGGAAGAATCTCTTCCATATGCCGAGTTCTCTTATAACAACAGCTATCAAGCTAGTCTGAAAATGGCCCCCTTTGAAGTTCTCTATGGACGTAAGTGTCGAACCCCTCTGAATTGGTCAGAAACTGGGGAACGACCGCTCGTGGGTCCAGATATTATTCAACAAGCCGAAGAACAAGTTCGTATTGTCCGGGAAAATCTCAAGGCGGCTCAGGACCGCCAGAAGAGCAACTATGATCGCAAACGATGGGGTTTGACTTATCAACCTGGTGATCAAGCTTATCTTCGTGTCACTCCTATGAAAGGCACTCACCGTTTTGGAATCAAGGGCAAGCTAGCTCCGCGCTACATTGGTCCTTTCCGCATTGTTGCAAGACGTGGTCAAGTGGCGTATAAATTGGAGTTGCCGCCGCAATTCTCTCATATCCACGATGTCTTCCATGTGTCGCAACTTCGTAAATGTTTCAAGGAATCTCCGCACCGATCTGTGGATCACGAGATGCTTGAATTGCAAGATGATCTTTCTTATAAGGAGCATCCGATCCGCATCCTCGATGAAGCTGAACGTCGAACCCGTCAGAAGGTTACCAAGTTCCTCAAAGTGCAGTGGTCAAATCATACTGAAGATGAAGCCACTTGGGAACGCGAGGATAATCTTCGTGCGGAATACCCCGAACTTTTTCCTTCTACTTCTTAATTCTCGGGACGAGAATTCTTGTTAGTAGAGGAGATTTGTAACACCCCCAGTGGTTAACTACAGTAATCACCCTTTTGATTATGCCATGTCATCATGTTTAACAGTGCATGATCATCATTTGCATCATAATGCATTTCAACTTCTAACTCAAATTCAAATTAAATTAAAGTGGAAAATAAAAGTTGTCCAACATAGAAACTAAATTGTTCATTAAATAGCAAATAAATCAGAGACAATTCTAAAATTGAAACCAACATCATTGGAGTTGGGTAGGTGACTCAAACATCTTCAAACAGCGACTAAAAACAATATTTAATAACCATTTATTAAATCTAATTTAAGTATGAAATGATGTTTTGCCCAAACTAATTTTAGGTGTTAGGAAATAAAGCACTGGTATTTATGGGCTAGGTCTCATATTTTACAAAAGTCATTTTGAGGCCTCACAATTTACAAAACAGAGAATAGGAGTAAAGAAAAAAAAAAGACAGAAGAAAACAGAAAAATAAAGGGAAACCCCCCTGGGCCTCGGCCCAGCAGGCCGTCCAGGCCGCCAGGCCGGCCCACTCCCGCTCTCCCCTTATCCCCCCCCAAACCCTAGCCCGCTACACCCCACTCCCCTCGATCCACCTCTCCCTCTCGCTCTCTCGGTCTGGATCGGGAGGTCCCCCTCGCCTCCGCCCGACGCCCCCGTCTCTGCCCCGGCAGCGTCGACGCCACGCTGACCCCGCCGCCACCTCTCCGACGCCGCCCGGTGCTGCACCGCCGTCGCCGGCGCCCGCCTCCCCGTCCTCGACCTCTTCCCCAACGGGGCACCGACGCCGCCGCCCGCTGCCGTCGCCAGACCCAGCCACCGCCGTCGCCGAACACCTCCCCGTCCTCCTCCCCGTCGGCTCCACCGAGCCTCGCCGGCCCTGTTCATCTACATCGCCGGTGAGGACCGCGTCCACTCCCCGTGCGCTCTCCCTGCCGCCGCGGTCACCGCTCCCGTGCCGCGCTCGCCCGCCCCCGCCGCGGAGCTGCTGCTCCGCCTGCTGCTGCTGCTGCCGCTCGCCGCAGCTGCCCCGCACGTGCGCCCGCGCGTCGTTCGCCGTCGTCTGCCCGCTCGTCCGTGCGCGCGCGCGCGTTGACCCCAGCCGCGCGGATGTGTCCGGCTCTGGACGGGCACAGCGCGGACGTGTCCGGCTGTGCCACTGTCCAGTGGGCCCCCCAGAATGTTTTAAAAAAAAAAGAAGAAAAAGAAAATATAGTAATAATTAATTAGTTAATTAGTGAATTAATTAACTTAACTAATCATGTTTAATTAAACTAATTAAACTTAATTAACCTAATTATCTAATTAAGCTAATTAATCTGTTAATTAGGCTAATAGTCAATGACAGCGGGCCCCATCTGTCAGATGTCTGCTGACGTCAGCATGATGTCATGCTGACATCATCATTTTAATATTCTGGATAATGTTTATTTAAATAAATAATTAAATTCCAGAAATTAATAAAAACTTTTGAAAATCATATCTTTTAATCCGTAACTCAGATCGAAAAACTTTGTACATGAAAGTTGCTCAGAACGACGAGACGAATCCAAATACGCGGTCCGTTCGTTCGTCACACGTCCCTAACTATCCGAACTTGCAACCGTTCCCCTCTTATCCTCTGTCCGATAATTCCAAAGACCCGGGAAATATCGTCAGATATTCTCCCGCTCCGTCTGTTACGTGTGATGCTGCGTTAGACTACCCCTAGCACCGTGTATCGTATTTGTCATGCTCATGTTTGCTATATATTTATACTGTTTCCTCCCCCTCTTCTCTCTCGATAGCCCCCGACCCCGACGTCGTCCCCGAGACCGACGCAGCTCCGGATCCCGAAGACACCATAGACGACCTTGCCCTTGCCGCCGAGCAACCAGGCAAGCCCCTCCCTTGAGCATACCGATATCGCCCATTCTAAATTTCTCATGCTTGCATTAGAATTACTGCTGCTGCTGCTTTACCTATTCTGATGCATAGCCTGTTCATTGTAACCTGCTGTTGATAATTACCTACATATCCTAAACTGTTTAGTCTAGGCTGGGTAGAGACCTATCAGTGACCCCACTTATCCCGACTGCCGCGCTGGATCGTCAGAAGACCCGATCAATGGGATTGAAGACCAGGACCCGACACCGCACATCACCCCCCCCCCCTTAGTTGTAACGACACTGCAGCGTTACTATCGAGTGCCGAGGGTGAAACCTCTTGTAGCACTTCTGATGTTAACTCTGTAGAGTAGCTATTCGGTCGTGGTCATCGAGGGTGATTCCTCCTTCACCGCTTCCGATAACGACGCTGTCCTACAACACCTCAAGTGTGGACCCAGTGAGGGTGATCCCTCCTAGTTCACCTTGACGGATACATCGAGTGGGAATTCAATGAGGGTGATACCTCGGATTCCCTGATGTTATGGACACACGGATACTTGGACCTTACCATGTTACTTGGAAAGGCGGGTCGACCCTGAGGGGTACCCGCGTGTGATGCAAAGGCGGGTTGCCAGTGTGGTGCCCGAGTGGTGAATACGAGGCGCGGCCGGGCATTCTTGGCCCTTGCCGCAAGTCCTCGAGACGGGGCGACGGGGTCACATCTTTCGTGAGTCTCTGCTCGTTACCGCAAGCCCTAGTCCTAACGATTTGGATATTTGATCCGAGCAGGCCTCTGGCCTGATAGCACTAACCATCACGTGGGCATAGTATGGGCGTTCTGCATCGTATGCATCAGCCGAAAGCTCTGTCAGACGTCCAGTTCAGCAGTGCGGCATGGAGTGATTGGCGCCATTTCGGTGGTGCTTGGATCTGGGCCATGTACGCAACGACCCGGAGGGCGAGGGGCGATGGCCAAGACCCCCTTGCGCTTAGGATGTAGACCGGCGGGGACCTCTCTGCTGAGCTGTAGGTAGGGTTGCGATGTGTCGTTTGGCCGAGGCCGGGCATGACCCAGGAAAGTGTGTCCGGCCGAAGTTAATCGAGCGTGTTGGGTAAGTTGGTGCACCCCTGCAGGGAAGAACACTTCTATCGATAGCCGGTCCTACGGTAAAGGACACTCGGAGTTGTATCCTGATTGATACAATTTAGAACTGGATACCTGTGATGAGACCTATATGTATGGCTCTGGGATTGCTTCTCGCAGGGAGTCGAGAAGGGATCTCAGGACGAGGTTGATGAATGTATGGCTCTGGGATTGCTTTCTCGCAGGGAGTCGAGAAAGGATCTCAGGATGAGGTTGATATTATTACTACTACATTATATGGTATTGTTCTACTCTCTTCTACTGCTGCAAGACCGCTGAAGATGCTAGTCTTCGATAGGACTAGGCCTTCTCTCTATTCTGGCATTTCTGCAGCCCAGTCCACATATACAGCCTCCCCTTGATAATGTTGCATATGTAGTGTAGATCCTTGCTTGCTGAGTACTTCAGAGTACTCACGGTTGCTTTGTTTTCCTTTTTCTCCCCATATCAGTTTGACGTGACCAGAGGACGGAGCACCCTGAGACAGATGCCCCGACGATCGTTACTACTACTACCCAGAGGATAGATACTACTACGAGTTGACTGACGACCAGGAGTAGGATCGGAGGGTCCCAGGCAGGAGGCCTGCGCCTTTCGATCGTAGTGTTTTATTTTGCCCCGCCTTTCTAAAGGCCTTTCTGTTTCTCTTTTATATCTGTACTCAGATATCTGATGCTTCCGCTGACGCTTGTTCGCAAGCTTATGTATTCGAGCCCTCGAGGCCCCTGGCTTGTAATATAAAGCTTGTATGACTTTATTTATGTTTTAGAGTTGTGTTGTGATATCTTCCCGTGAGTCCTTAGGCTTGATCGTGTGCATTTGCGTGTATGATTAGTGCACGATCGGGCCGGGGGCGTCACATGAATGTACAAGTTCAAATAAATAGAGGTGATAATAACATGATATCTTCCATGCATGCCAACTAGCTAATTACGACTTTTCGGCTGGCGGAGTCAGGGTCATAGTCCGGAGTAAGTGCACCATCATCGCTGTCAGCAGGCTTGTACTAGACCATGATCTCGTCATGATCGTAGTCGAGGTAGAACATGGCTCTCTCCCTAGCTTCCATCTCGTAAGCATCTGCAAGGGCTTTCCTACCAGGGCAACCGAAGTAGGTGCGGTTTGCGTCGTTGGTGACAAGCAATTGAATTTTTGGGCCGTCAGCATCTTTATGAGGGTGCACTGGAATGTGATGGTGGCATCAACTGGAACTTTAAACTTCTTTAAGAAGTCACGCCTTGCCCCGCAAGGGATGACCTGAGCAAAATTGAAAGAAAGAAGTAGCTAGCTAGTTACACAATTGTCTTGTCATGCATGAAACTCAATCAAAACACATGTTCAACTAAAACATACCGTCCTAGTGAGGAAGTCATTCGGCAGATCTATGAAGAACTTCTTATCCCTTTGGCATCTCACTGAACCACAGGTCTCACATGGGGCATCCATTTACTGCTTTCATGCATGAAGTTGAGAAAAATAAGCATACATAAGATGCACATAAATATAATACAACATAATAAGCAGTTAGTACGAACCAGTGTTATCCGCCCATCTAGTTATTAACACATACGTACTTGTAATAAAACAGTTCTACAAACCATGCGTAGTTCAAACATAAAACATGCATAAAGTTAAACAGTTCATATGAAATAGGTAGCGCGCGCTAAGCTAGTGGCCAGAGGGACCGGCCTTGTGGTCGTGCCTAGTCGACCTACAATGACACCCCTGCTGACCCTCCTCCTCACGCTCCAAGGCATCCCAGTCTATGGGATCCTCCTCTGCCTCTTCCTGGCTGCATACTAATGTAACATCATCTTGTTGGCCTCCACGAGTTTGTCATCTCTCGCAAGCTCGCTCACCAATGGGTCGAAGAACTGCATCTCGGCCTCTTTGCTCTCCTTTTCCTCAACCCTAGTGCATATCCTCATGTCCTCAGGCGCGAGGAACATCGCGAACTCACGACACTCAGGGAAGTTCAGATTCGCCCCTTCCTGAAAGAACTCTACAGCCATGGCATCATAAGCGCGCGCCGCTAACTCCGGGGTGTCCCAATGGCCAAGTTCGTGGACGACATTGTCCTTCCTAACGGTGGCATAATACTTATTTCTCTTCTGTCGCACACCACGAAACTTCGGGGCCATCTGTGATGATGCATATATATAAAACTGACAAATTAGTAAAAAAAATGGGCATATTAACGAGTACCTGCAAAACCTACAATGCATAATACGTTCTTTCACCACAAGTACACTACTAGAAATATAATAAAATTACACTATCTAAAATCATAGTCTACAACTACACTATACATTCTTTCACCACAAGTACACTACTAGAAATACAATAAAATTACACTATCTAAAATCATAGCCTACAACTACACTATGCATTCTTTCACCATAAGTACACTACTAGAAATACAATAAAATTACACTATCTAAAATCATAGTCTACAACTACACTACATTATTTCACCACAAGATCACCATAAGTACACTACTAGAAATACAATAAAATTACACTATCTAAAATCATAGTCTACAACTACACTACATTATTTCACCACAAGTATACTACTAGAAATACAATAAAATTACACTATCTAAAATCATAGTCTACAACTACACTAAAATTTTACACTAATCGTATACACAAAATTCGATATTTTTCTACACTACTATTACACTACACAAAGTAGAACTCACCCGCGGCTGCGGTAGACGGCGAGGAGGCGTTGCGGGCGACGGGGCCGGGGGCGGTGGTTGGGGTGGATGCGGAGGCGATGGCGACGGGGACGGGGATGATGGCGAGGACGGGGGCGGTGGCCGGGGTGGATGCGAAGGCGACGGCGACGGGGGCGGGGACTTCGGCGGTGGAGGCGGAGGTGACGGCGACGGGGACTTCGGCGGTGGAGGCAGAGGCGGCGGCGGCGACAGTGGAAGCAGCGAAGGAGAGGGCGACGGGGGGGGGGCGACGATTTAATGGGGATCGATGGTTGTGGGTTGGGGGTTTAATTTAATCAATATCTCCTGTGGGGCGCGGCGGGGTAATTGCTGGCGTTGGCCTATGCGGCCAACGCCATTGCTATCTGTTACACATATTGTTTTTTACTTTTAATTATGTGTTAGACATATTGTTTTTTATATTTATATAGATGTTTAGTTTATTATTTTATTGTTTTATATTCCTATTGTTTATTATATTGTTATTTTTACTAATTATTTTGTGTAAATATGTAACCATACAAGGGAAACCAATAATTAGAGAACACCGGCCAACATCGATCGATCTCATTAATCTAGCATAGATACATAATAGTTGAAGGATGAAAATAATAACACATATATATAACTTCTAGTACTACACACTCTTGATCTAGACTAAGAACATCATCAGTGTAATGATTCCCACGAGAAAAAAAAACTGCCACCGATCCAGCAGGGAGAACGAGGCCAAGCATAACACCAACTAAAAGGGCATATCGAAGCATCTTGAATTTTTGGATTTGGCCGCGCATCACATCAGTCTTCAGCTGTATCTCATCTATCTGTTGTCTTAGTTCACCAATGGAGTACTCGAGCAACTCACTCACGTACTTCTGCACGAGATCAACCCATATCCATGTGTAGCAATATTTTGTCCCTAACGCCTATGGATCACAATATACACACACATATATTAATGATCGCAAATTGTGCAAATTAGCAGAATATATATCGAGGTATTTTCTGTCATATTACCTTTCCACGGTTACCACAGATGTAGAACTCTTGCTCTGGATTACTTTGTGTGTGCGACATATGCTTATCAGCAGGGCGTCCACAACCGCAAAAAAGCAGCACAGATGCCCTCGCTCGATTCTTGACAGCTTCGGCGCCGGTGGCATAGCTACTGGATCGTCGAAGGGACTTCGCGCTGCAGCGGGATGATTCGCCAGACAGGGCTGGCTGCATTGGCCGTGGCGAGCGCATGTCATGGCCAACGGGGCCAGATGAGAGCTCAGCCAAGGTGGCAGAGTCCCAAACTTGCGACATGCCACGCCGACGTGGGCTCGAACGGGCGGCTTGTGCCGATTCGAGAAGCTCCGGTGGGTCCATTGTCACCAAAGCAGCTGACTAAGAGGGAGTAGAATTTTGTGGAGAATGGAAGTGAATGTATTTGATAACAAGGGGCTGCCAACACATCTATATATAGGCACAACTTAGTGCTGGCGTTCCGGGCGAAGACACGTCAGCACAAAGTTAAGTATCTATGGCGTGTTTATAAATCGCACGACAGCAATATACTGCAATTGGTCACGACAACTAGGCCCACATAGTAGTGGCGTAGGATGTATTGCCAGCGTCAATAATAGCAACTTATAGCTAGCGTACCAATTTGGCAGACGCCAGCACTATTTGGAAAACATAGTGCCGGCGGTGATGAAAAATGGCGCACCACAAACGGAAGTTGTGGCTAGCAGTTTTTCCACTAGTGCAGCATCCTCATTAGGATTACCGAAAAATTGCTCTTTCATAACAAGATTCAACAAAGCAGCATTAATATCATACGACTCCGCACTAGCGGCGGGAGGAGCAATCGGAGTACTAATAAAATCATTATAATTAGTCTTGGAAAAATCACACAACTTGGTGTTTTCTTGAGACATCGTGACTACACAAACAAGAACACAAGCAAATAAAAGATCAAACAAGAAAAACGCAAACGAAAAATATTTTTGTATTTTTGCAAAAAATGTTTTAGAAGTGGGGGAGATGAAAACGAGAGGCAAATGGCAAATAAAGTAATTGCAAGGAGATGAGAGTTTATGCGTAGGTACTTGATAGATGTTGATGATGTCTCCGCGGCAACGGCGCGAGAAATTCTTCCTAGTTGCTTGTATCTACGTAGCTCCGTTTGACCTAGCTCCGCCTGATTTCTTGTATCAGCGTTGGTATTTCCCCGAAGAGGAGAGATGATGCAGCACACCAACGGTAAGTATTTCCCTCAGTTATGAAACCAAGATTATCAATACAGTAGGAGAACCAAGCAACACTATGTAAACAGCAACTACACACAAACAACAAATACTTGCAACCCAACGCGCAAGAGGGGTTGTCAATCTCTCCTCGGTATTGAGATAGATTAAATAGTATGAGATTTGATAAATAGATCTAACAAAAACACAAAATAAAATAAATAAATAAATAAATTACAGCAAGGTATTTTTGGATTTAATATGATAGGAAATAGACCCGGGGGCCGTAGTTTTCACTAGAGGCTTCTCTCGAAAAAATAGCATACAGTGGGTAAACAAATTACCGTTGGGCAATTGATAGAAAAGCAAATAATCATGACGATATCCAAGGCAATGATCATGTATATAGGCATCACGTCCAAGATTAGTAGACCGAAACAATTCTGCATCTACTACTATTACTCCACACATCGACCGCTATCCAGCATGCATCTAGTGTATTAAGTTCATGGGAAAATGGAGTAATGCAATAAAAACGATGACATGATGTAGACAAGATCTATTCATGTAGGAATAGAACCCATCTTGTTAACCTTAATAGCAATGATACATGCGTGTCATTTCTCCTTCTGTCACTAAGAATGAGCACGAAAAGATCGAACCCATCACAAAGCACCTCTTCCCATGGCAAGAAAAATCAATCTAGTTGGCCAAACCAAACCAAAATTTTAGAGAAGAAATACGAGGCTATAACAATCATGCATAAAAGAGTTCAGCAAAGACTCAAGTAATATTCATGGATAGAACTGATCATAAACCCACAATTCAACGGATCCCAACAAACACACCGCAAAAAGTCATTACATCAAATAGATCTCCAAGAATATTGAGGAGAACATTGTATTGAAGATCAAAAAGAGAGAAGAAGCCATCTAGCTACTAGCTACGGACCCGTAGGTCTGTGGTAAACTACTCATGCATCATCGGAGGGGCAAAGGATGATGTAGAACCCCTCTGTGATTGTTGCCCCCTCCGGCAGAGTGCTGAAAATGACCTTTAGATTGGATCTCATGGTTCTGGAACTTGCGGCGGTGGAAACTGTATTTCCTCGACTCCCCTAGGGTTTTGGCGATTTTAGAGTATTTATAGAGGTGGAGGTAGGTCAGGAAGCTTCCCATGGTGCCCACTACCCACCAGGGCACGCCTGGGCTCCCTAGCGCGCATTGGTGCCTAGTGGGCCCCACGGGCCTTCTCCTGTGCTCCTTTGGCTCCTGGGTGTCTTCTGGGAAGAAACAAATCTCCAAAAAGTTTCGTGGCATTTGGACTTCGTTTGGTATTGATATTCTGCAAAGTGAAAAACAAGCAAAGAACAGCAACTGGCACTGGGCACTATGTCAATAGGTTAGTCCCAAAAAATGATATAAAGTTGCTAGTAAATGAATATAAAACATCCAAGAATGATAATATAACAGGATGGAACAATCAAAAATAATAGATACATTGGAGACGTATCAGTGATCAACAACAGGCTTAGCATCTGGCTCCATATTAATCTTGTGCGGACATAGAGTGGGACTAATGCCCTTAAGATCAACAAGAGTATATCCAATAGCGGCACGGTGCTTCCTCGGAGTTTTCAATAATCTCTTTTCTTCATGCTCTGAAAGGTTATCACTAATAATAACATGATATATCTTCTTTTCATCAAGGTAAGCATATTTTGATGTATCAGGCAATTGCTTAAGCTCAAACACGGGATCACTCTTGGGTGGAAGAGGATCTCCAAGAGTCTCAACAGGCAAGTTGTGTTTCAAAATAGGCATTTGTTTAAATAATATCTCCTCTATTTAATTTGTTTCATTAATATGCATATCATTTTCATGGTCTAGCAAATATTGTTCTAATGGATCGTTAGGAGGCACAATAATAGAAGCAAGACCAATAATTTCATCCTTACTAGGCAATTCTTTATCATGAGGTTGTCTACGGAGTTTGGAGAAGTTAAACTCATGAGACACATCACCAAAATTAACACTAATAGTTTCCTTAGTGCAATCAATCTTAGCATTAACCGTATTCAGGAAAGGTCTACCAAATATAATGGAACAAAAATCATCTTGTGGGGAACCAAGAACTAGAAAATCAGTAGGATATTTTATTTTCCCACACAAGACTTCAACATCTCTAACAATCCCAAGTGGTGTGATAGTATCTCTATTAGCAAGCTTAAAAGTAACATCAATGTCTTCTATCTCAGCACGTGCAATATCATTCATAATTTCTTGATATAAGGTAAACGGGATAGCACTCACACTAGCACCCAAATCACATAAGCCATGATAACAAGATCTCCTATTTTAACAGAGACAACAGGCATGCCAACAACAGGTCTAGTTTTATCTTTATCATCGGGTTTAGCAATTCTAGCAGCTTCACAACAGAAATAAATAACATGCCCATCAATATCATCAACCAGGAGATCTTTAACCATAGCAACATTAGGTTCAATTTTAATTTGTTTAGAGGGTGTGGGTGTTCTTATATAACTTTTGCGGACCACAGTTGAAACCTTAGCATGTTCTTTTATCCTTACAGGAAAAGGGGGTTTCTCAATATAAGCAGTAGGAATAACTGGGTTAACACTATAAGTGATAATTTCCTCTTCAGCTTTAGTAGGTTCTTCTACTTCTACTTCAACTAGTAGAATGCCCATGCATTGCCACGGGCCGGGCTTCTGAAATATTTTATTGAAGTTATATAAAATAGTTTGTTGAAGTTATATAAAGATAATGCATGCTAAATTTCATAGGTAGAGACAATATAACAAGGTCATAATTGCATAATAATTGAAGTCCACTTCACGTGTAATGTAAACTCGTAACAAAATAGCAAATTGACAATGTATACATATAAAGTGATGATCCAACTAAAAATCTATTACAAATTATTGAGATCTACTTGATGCGCTTAAGAAATTCTCGCACAATATCAGGCAAGTTGTCTTTATCTTCATTCGCATGACGTTTGAGCAAGTATAATAAAACTGCTTCCTCAACTCATACCCATCCTGCAAAAGCAATATATGTAGTTAGCACGAATACTTCACGTGGAAGGTTTAAAAACTTGTGTAACGCACAATAATCACCACACAAACCGGCTTCGCTAGGTATTTACCGTTCCACAAGAGCATAAAATGAAAGACAAAATAGCCAGACAAATCCCTGCAATTTCCTAAATTGTTATTGTATTAAATATGGTGATAACAAAAATAAATGTTTATACTCTGAATTTATTACCCATCTACGCTCATTGGAATACTATTAGGAAATAAACGTTGCCATTTTGATATATCAGAATGCCATACTGGTTGCTTTACTTCAAGTGCTTCTTTGAATTCCCTCGCAAAACTTTTTAATTTCACTAAGTGCCTCAGAATTTTCATCTCTAGCGATTGTGTTGTATGAATAGGGTCCAGAATAGATACACGACGTGCCTCTTTGTCGATGACGTACAAGATGTATCGACCGATGGATTCATATGGAAGATAAATCTACAAGTGGTAGCTATTACAGACAACAATAAACCATGACAAACAATGGATAAAAGACCTTACTTACCATGTTGCACGATAAGATGTCGTTGTCTATCCCAGGCCAGCTATCAATCAAAGTTGCCAACTTCTGAATAGTTTCCTTATCGCAAAACTTTTGATCTCGTGTTGAATCCCGCATCATGGACTGAGTAAAAAACTATTTAGAAACATGTTGATACTAATGATATTGAATGAAGAATTGTGATAACTTACACAAAATTTTAGATCCATGTAGTGTATAGGAGGGTCTGTGAACAATACTCCCTCATCACATGCCAGTATACGCATGGCAACGTTGAAACAATCATTGTTCCTAGACTACTCCATGTTAAGTATGCCCTTCAGTTTTTTGAGACTTAAGCCCATTGGATGGGGTGTCGAGCTTCGGACCCATTCCTTACTAAAAATTGGATGGTAAGAATAACAACAATGTATACTGGCACCTTACATATTGATAAATGATACTTACTCCAAACACTTTGCATCATCGATAGGTGGATGATATTTAAACCACTTCTCCTTAGGGAGATCAACGTGAGTAGCAAATGATACACAGAAAGAAGCTACTATCTCAGAGTCAAGTCCATACTTAGTGCTAAAATTACGAAAAGCATCGATATCCATAAAAGTTTTAACACAATCAAACTCAAGATTTATACCTGACTCTTTACCTTTGTCGAGTTCCCAATCTTCAGAGTTGCGCTCAATTCTTTCCAAAAGATCCTATTTGAATTCAATAGTATTGTTCATAAAAGAACTAGTACAAGAAGTATCGAGCATGGATTGATCATCACGAGAAAGCCGAGCATAAAAATTTTGTATAATAATTTCTCTTGAGAGCTCATGATTGGGGCATGAATACAACATTGACTTAAGCCTCCCCCAAGCTTGAGCGACACTTTCTCCTTCACGAGGCAAAAAATTATATATATAATTCCGATCACGATGAACCAGATGCATAGGATAAAACTTCTGATGAAATTCCAATTTCAATCGGTTCCAGTCCCATGTTCCAACATCATCACATAGTCTATACCATGTCAATGCTTCCCCCCTCCCACCCAAAGATAAAGGGAAAACCTTCTTCTTAACTTCATCTCTGGGTAAACCTGCAAGCTTAAACAGTCCACAAATCTCATCCACATATATTAGGTGCATATCAGGATGCAAGGTTCCATCTCCTGCATAAGGATTAACTAATAGTTTCTCTATCATACCCGAAGGAATTTCATAATAAATATTTTAAGTAGGTGAAGTAGGTTGAGGAGCAACTCTTTGTGCTTCCACTCGAGGTGAAGATACCCCGAACAAACCCCTCAAAGGATTACTTTCCATAGTGACAAGTGACAGTAAATTTCAGCACGTAATATAAATGTTTCCTTACCAAATTCAACTCACCAAAGGCGCTTCACTCCCCGGCAACGGTGCCAGAAAAGAGTCTTGATGACCCACAAGTATAGGGGATCAATCATAGTCCTTTCGATAAGTAAGAGTGTCAAACCCAACGAGGAGTGATACATCTCTGTCGTATCTATAATTTTTAATTGTTTCATGCCAATATTTTACAACTTTCATATACTTTTGGCAACTTTTTATACTATTTTTGGGACTAACATATTGATCCAGTGCCCAGTGCCAGTTCCTGTTTGTTGCATGTTTTTTGTTTCGCAGAATATCCATACCAAACAAAGTCCAAACGCAATAAAAACTTAAGAAGATTTTTTTTGGAATATATGAGAATTTTGGGAATTGGAATCAACGTGAGACGATGCCCGAGGGGCCCACAAGCCCTGGAGGCGCGCCCGCCTCCCCAGGGCGCGGCCAGGAGGCTTGTGGCCACCCCGTAGCGGTTGCTGCCCTTCTTCAGCCGCAAGAAAGCTAATATCCGGATAAAAATCGTGTTAAAATTTCAGCCCAATCGGAGTTACGGATCTCCGGGAATTTAAGAAACGGTGAAAGGTCAGAATCTGGGAGCGCAGAAATAGAAGGAAACAGAGAGAGAGAGAGATCCAATCTCGGATGGGCTCCCGCCTGTAGCGACCCGACCCGAATGGATCGAATCTCTGTGTTCAAGTGTCATCCCTGGATCGGTAATGCTGACACACACAGTACTCGAAGGATTTATAACAGAGTGCAATCACACACTTATTACATCGAATGTCTCAAAAGAGAACTGACTACAATAAATATGGCTTAAGGCCATCTAAATAAGATAACAGCGGAAGGCTTGGAAGATAAAGTGAGTCCATCAACTCCAACGGCATAGCTGAGTGCACGACAAAGACCTAGCACACCTTACTCTTCGTCTGAAAAGTCTGCAACATGATACGTTGCAGCCCGAAACGGGTCAGCACATGGAATATGCTGGCAATATAACACAGTAGAGCAATGAACAGAATAATTGCTAATACTACATGCATATTTGGCTGGTGGGAGGCTCTAGTGTTATACTGTTTTGCGAAAAGCCAATTTTTCCCTACAACAAAGGAATATATTTTATTTAACTATCATGGTGGTTGTTGAACATTGAGAAGGTAAATCCCCCTCTCAATCCCAATTAAAAGTAGTTATTAGTCCCAACAAATTAATTTAGAGTGATGGGATTCAATATGATAATCCAAGAACCAGATACTCAAGATGTCCATAACCGGGGACACGGCTAATCATGATCAGTTTGTACACTCTGCAGAGGTTTGTGCACTTTTCCCCACAAGACTCGATCTCCTCCGTTGGATTTCTCGCACTACATGGTGTTTGAGAAACGGATGACCGAGACACAGTCTTTCAGAAACATTTACTCTTTACTCTGGGTAGACAGTTACACCTACTTTCCCCTACATCTGCTAGCCTACCACTGAAAGAGGTCATGTAACATACTCAACTATGCTAGAGCCCATAATAGCTTGTGGCTGCACACGGAAGTTTCTAGCATGAACAATCTTATGATCCCTTTGAGCCTGGGTGGCGGACCGTAGGAGGATCACACGGTATATCCCCGGGATCTCCTAGGACAACACTGGTATATCCCCAGGTGCCCAAACAAGCAATCCACCCAGATGTGTATTAAAGTTGCCACCTTAAGTTGAACCATTAATTAAAAATCTCACATCTGTCATGGATACACTCAAAACCCAATCCACGTCTACGAGCATAGCATGGCAACATAAGCATAGCGTGGAAGTAACTCCCAAGGGTTTTATAATAAAAGGGCAATAGGTTCTACCTCATCATCTACTTCCCAATACCCACAAGTTAATCACATCCTAGTCATGTAGTGTTTGAGGATAAAACTAATGCATAAAACTGGGTATAGAAGAAGTATGATCAATGTGTTACTTGCCTTGCTGACGATCTGCAAATCCTAGAGACTCGTAGTAGCACGCTTCGCACTCCGGGAATTCTATCGCAAACAAACAATAGCATACATAAGCAATCAAGCGAAGATGCACGGGTAAAACCCAAATGAGAAGACCTAACCAGAAAGTTCAACTGAAGAACTCCGGTTTGCAAAAAGAATCGAATCAAACGGAGCAACGAAACTCAAACTGCGAAAGAAACAAGCTTCGATTACTAATCTGGACTAAAGTCAAATTTTACAGTAGCAAAAACTTGTTTAAGTTGGTTAAACAGAAAGAGGGCTTCGAGACGAAGATCTAGGCGCTTGAATCGCCTGATTCCGACAAACGAGCGAAAAGTTATACTAAAACGAAAATCGGATCAGAAATCGCGATCGAAAATAATCGCGGAAAATCCGAGAAAAAGAAAACTAACGAACAGGCTAACGAACGAACGTTCGCTGTCTGCGGTTAAACGGTGAAAACCGTTCGTTAAAACGAACGTACGGACGAACGTCTGCTAAATAACTAAACCGACGGAAAACCGATCTAAAAAGAATAAACCGGAATTTAAAAAAAAACCGAATCTAGATCTAGGGTTTAAACAAAACCGATCGGTTTTTCTCACGAAACCGACGGCGGCGGCGGCTACCTCCGGCGGGGCTCCGGCGGGACGGCGGGGTGCGGCGCGGCGCGGCGGGGCGGGGCGCGCGCGGGGCGGCTGGGCCGGCTGGGCTTCGGCCCAGTTCGGTCCGGCGGAGTTTTTTTTTTTAAATAATTCCGCGCAGAAAAACAAATAAAAGAAATACTAAACAGACTCCAAAATTCCCGAAATAAATTTTCCCCGTCCTCTAAAAATCTCCCGGACAAGGTAAACATTTATTTGGGACTCTAATGCAATTTTGAAAAATGCATATTATTCTAAATTCAAATAAAATGGCAATAAAAATCCAAATAAAATATTTATTTGATTTTAATATTTTTCCTCCAATATTCCATTTATTTTGGAGAAGTCATATTATCTCCTCTCATATATTTTTAATATGAAATATTTTCGGAGAGAAAAATAGTTAAACCAAATTGATCCCTGTTTCAATATTTGAGAAAATTCAAATATGAAAACGGTGAAATCCCCAACTCTCTCCGTGGGTCCTTGAGTTGCTTAGAATTTTCGAGGATCGCAAAACGAAATGCAATAAAATATGATATGCATGGATGACCTATGTATAACATTCCAAATTAAAAATTTGGGATGTTACAAACCTACCCCCCTTAAGATGAATCTCGCCCTCGAGATTCGGGTTGGCTAGAAAACAGGTGTGGGTGGTCCTTCCGGAGGTCTTCTTCGCGCTCCCAGGTGGCTTCATCTTCGGTATGGTGACTCCACTGAACTTTGCAAAACTTGATAACTTTGTTGCGTGTAACTCGGCTGGCAAACTCGAGAATCTTGACGGGTTTCTCCTCGTATGTTAGATCACTATCCAATTGAATTGCTTCTAGGGGCACTGTATCTCTTAGAGAAATATCAGCCATCTCCGCATGGCACTTCTTCAACTGGGAAACGTGAAACACATCATGAACTCCTGACAGTCCTTCGGGCAATTCCAACTTGTAGGCAACTTCACCCATACGTCCCAATACTCGGTATGGTCCTACAAACCTCGGGGCTAACTTTCCTTTAACTCCAAAACGTTTCACTCCTCGTAAGGGTGATACTCGTAGATATGCTCTGTCTCCGACTTCATAGGTTACCTCCTTGCGTTTTGGATCGGCATAACTCTTCTGTCTGGACTGGGCTACTTTCAGTCTATCTCGAATCAGCTTAACCTTCTCTTCGGATTCCTTAATCAAATCCGGTCCAAACAACTGACGGTCTCCAACTTCATCCCACATCAACGGTGTTCTGCACCTCCTTCCATACAAAGCCTCGGAAGGTGCCATCTTCAAACTGGCTTGGTAGCTGTTGTTGTATGAGAACTCCGCGTAGGCCAAATTGTCATCCCAACTAGATCCATAATCTAGCGCACAAGCTCTTAACATGTCCTCCAGAATCTGATTGACTCTCTCGGTCTGTCCATCTGTCTGCGGATGAAAAGCTGTACTAAACTCTAGCCTGGTTCCCAATGTCTGGTGTAGTTGGCGCCAAAACTTTGAAGTAAACTGGGTTCCTCTATCTGATACGATGGTCCTCGGAACTCCGTGCAGACATACGATCCTGGTCATATATATCTTGGCCAACTTCGCACTCGTATATGTGGTTTTCACTGGAATAAAGTGAGCTACTTTGGTCAAACGATCCACTACTACCCAGATAGAATCATATCCTGATCGGGTCCTGGGTAATCCGGTGATGAAATCCATGCCAAGTTTATCCCACTTCCATTCGGGTATTGGCATAGGCTGTAGCAATCCTGCGGGCTTCTGATGCTCTGCCTTCACTCTCTGACATACATCACATACGGCTACATACTCAGCAATATCCCTCTTCATACCCGCCCACCAGAAACGCTCTTTTAAGTCCAAATACATCTTGGTGTTTCCGGGGTGTATCGAGTATGGCGAGTCATGAGCCTCCTGTAGTATCAACTTCCTGATCTCGGCATTATTGGGTACATACACACGGTCCTCAAACCATAAGGTGTCGCGCTCATCTTCACGAAAACCTTTGGCTTTTCCTTTGCGCATTCTATCCTTTATCTCGGCAATTTCTTTGTCCTCTTTCTGAGCTTCTCGAATCCTTCCCAATAATGTTGACTGAACTTCCATAACTGCGACAAAACCTCTAGGGACTATCCCCAAACGAAACTCCCTGAGATCTTCGGATAACCCCTTTGGTAAACCTCCGCTTTTGAGGGTATTGACATAACTCTTCCGGCTCAAAGCGTCTGCTACGACATTGGCCTTTCCTGGATGATAATGCAACTTCATATCATAATCCTTTATAAGTTCCAACCATCTCCTCTGCCTGAGGTTCAGCTCCTTCTGAGTGAAAATATACTTCAAGATCTTGTGATCCGTGTACACATCACAACGGTTCCCAATAAGAAAATGTCTCCAAGTCTTAAGTGCATGAACTACAGCTGCTAACTCCAAGTCATGAGTGGCATAATTCAACTCATGCGGCCAAAGCTGACGTGAGGCATATGAAACAACTCTTCCTTCCTGCATAAGTACTCCTCCCAGTCCTAAGCGAGAAGCGTCGCAATACACTTGGAAATCCTTGCGTATATCTGGCAGAATCAGAACTGGGGCTGTAACCAAACGTTTCTTCAGTTCCTGAAAACTTGCCTCACATTCATCTGTCCATTTGAACTTAGTGTCCTTCTTCAGTAACTCCGTCATAGGCTTCGCAATCTTGGAAAAATTCTCGATAAATCTCCGATAATATCCTGCAAGTCCAAGAAAACTGCGGATCTCCCCTACTGAGGTGGGTGCCAACCACTCAGTGACAGACTGAACCTTAGTGGGGTCTACTGCTATACCTTCGCCCGATATAACATGTCCAAGAAATCCAACTTCCTTCAACCAAAACTCACATTTGCTGAACTTGGCATACAACTGATGTTCCCTGAGCTTCTCGAGAACTAAACGCAGATGCTCCTTGTGCTCCTCTTCATTCTTTGAGTATACCAAGATATCATCAATGAACACCACGAAAAACTTATCCAAGAACTCCATGAACACCTTGTTCATCATACTCATGAAATAGGCAGGGGCATTAGTCAATCCAAATGACATAACTGTGTACTCATATAGCCCATACCGGGTGGTGAAGGCTGTCTTAGGTATATCCTGTTCTCGGATCTTCAGCTGGTGATACCCTGATCTCAGATCGATCTTGGAGAACACTTTAGCTCCTTGCAACTGATCAAACAAATCATTAATCATTGGCAGTGGGTACTTGTTCTTAATCGTCACTTCATTCAATGCGCGATAATCAACAACCATTCTCAAGGATCCATCCTTCTTCTCAACTAAGAGCACTGGGGCTCCCCACGGTGATGAACTTCGTCGAATGTAACCTTTCTCCAATAATTCCTTGATCTGCTTCTTAATCTCCTCCAGATCATTTGCGGGCATCCGGTATGGTCTCTTTGATATTGGTCCGGTGCCTGGCAACAACTCTATCAAGAATTCAATGTCTCGATCCGGCGGCATGCCTGGTAACTCCTCTGGAACTACATCCGGGAAATCTTTCACAATAGGCACCTCCTCCTGAACAACTCCCGTGAGAGAATTTACTTGGCTCCTTCTAGGCACATGCCTAGATACATACTTGATCCTTTTTCCCTCCGGGGTGGTAAGCGAAATCGACTTACTCGCACAATCGATGCTTCCTCCATACATCGATAGCCAATCCATGCCTAGTATCACATCCAATCCTTGTGACTTCAAAACTATCAGGTGTGAGGGGAAAACATGACTTCCAATGATCAATGGCATCTGAAAACATCCTTGTCTTGCCATATACTCCGCACCGGGTGATCTTACTAACATGGGTGTCCTAAGTACCTTAGTGGGCAACTTATACTTATCCACGAATCCCCTTGATATGTATGAATGCGATGCACCAGTATCGAAAAGAACAATTGCAAGAAAAGACTTAACCAAAAACTTACCGATAACTGCATCAGGCTGCTCCTCAACCTCCTCCATGTTCACGTGGTTCACTTGTCCTCGGTTGAATGGATTGGGCTTCTTCCCAGCGCTTCCATTACCATTGCTGTTCTTCAATTCTGGACATTCGTTGGCATAATGTCCAGTCTTCCCGCACTTGAAACAGGTAATGTGGCTTTGATCCTTCTTGGCGGGTGTGGCTGGGTTAGAGCGGTTCTGATTGCTGCCTGCTCCATGTCCATTTCCATTCTTGTGGCCATTATGGTTGTGTGAACTTCCTCCATTGTGGTTATGACCTCCATGGTTATGAACAAGCCCTCCCGAGTTCGGGGTGAACCGGGGCTTCTGCTGAGCTCCTGAGTTGAACTTCCCTTGTCCATACTTCCTCTTGCGGCTATCAATCTGCTGCTGCTTCCCTTCAATCATAAGAGCTTTGTCTACCAACTCCTGGTAGTTGTTGAATGTTGCCACCATCAACTGCATACTCAGCTCATCATTCAACCCTTCCATAAACTTCTCCTGCTTCGCGGCATCAGTGGCCACATCATCCGGGGCATAGCGAGCTAATTTACTGAACTCATCCACATACTGCCCCACGGTACGGTTTCCCTGGCGTAAGTTGCGAAACTCACGCTTCTTCATGCTCATAGCTCCTGCTGAGACATGTGCAGTGCGGAAAGCTTGCTGAAACTGATCCCAAGTGACATTGGCTATAGGGAATGTGGCTGTGTAATTCTCCCACCATGAGGCTGCGGGTCCATCCAATTGATGTGCGGCAAAACGCACCTTCTCAGCGTCTGTGCATCCTGCGGTGGTCAACTCCCTTCCAATCCTGCGTAGCCAGTCATCCGCAACTATTGGCTCGGTGCTACTGGAAAACACCGGCGGCTGCAACCTCAGAAAACGGGCTAAGTTGTCAACTGGTGGTGGTGGCGGTGGGTTGTTGTTGTTGCCTTGGTTCTGAACTAGTAGCTGCATCAGGGTATTCTGCTGTTGAATCAACTGAGTGAGCTCCGGTGGGAAAACAAATCCGGTGTCGCGTCTCGGAGGCATCTGATGGGTTTAGAGGGGAGAGATTAGAATAGAGTAAGGTCTAGTGAGAAGGCACTACCCATATGCACATGAGACAAACACATTCATAACACACCACTCAATTCAAGCAAGAGCATACAATCGATCTAACTACCGTTACAAAAGTGCTCGGACTATTACTATTTACATGGGGAAAATACTAATGATAATATGGTGGTCATCTAGAAATTTTGATCGGTGGAAGACTCCATGATATCCGCTCCAGCTTCGTCTTCATAATCATCATCACTACTGTCGGGGTCGGAGTCGGTGTCGTCGATGATGATGTAGTCTTCAGATCGAATTTCCTCAGGTTCGTCGTCTTCTTCTCCGGGCGCGGGGTCTCCCATGAATACTCCTAGCTTCCTTGTCAGGTCGTCATTCTTTTCCACTAGTATTGCGATTTCCTCCTCGTATCCATCGCGTGTAGACTTGAGTTCCTCTTCTAGCTCCATGTTCCTGGTCATCACCTTCTTCAAATCTATCATGCTTGCACACATCTGGTTCTCCTGTCGACGAATGTGCTGGTTTAACTCCTGGATGAAAGCTGAAATGGACCTGTCCCTCCGGGTGCTGATCATCTCCCATTGCTCATCTCGGCGCCCACATAACTGGTAGATTGTGTCCTTAAGATCCTTGTGATACACCTCGCCGATGCGTCCCACGGCGATGTGGGCTGCCATGCTCTTTCCTAGACTCCAGGTTGGTGCATCAAGGGCAAACTCTATGGGCTCCGTAACTGGCGTGAATGTCCTTCCTGGAATTTGAACTCGAATCATCCAACGCTCCTCTTCTGGTACAGTGGTGGTGTAGGTCCCGGTGAAGCTTGGTATTCCGATGTTCAGGTACCTAGTGACTTCCTTCAAGTGTCGTCCAAAAGGTGTGTCTTCATCCGGTTGTGTAAACTTGTTCCTTGAGTCCGCCATCCTAGAGAATAGAAGATGGAGAGAAGTCAGAAATGAGTAGAGAAGAGTGACCTATGGCTTTTCTTAGTGGTCGTGTCCTACAGTCAGCGTGTGCTCTGATACCATCTCTGTAGCGACCCGACCCGAATGGATCGAATCTCTGTGTTCAAGTGTCATCCCTGGATCGGTAATGCTGACACACACAGTACTCGAAGGATTTATAACAGAGTGCAATCACACACTTATTACATCGAATGTCTCAAAATCCGCAATTAGAGTGATAATGTTTGGGGATTTACGCGACAAGCAGAAAGTTGATACCCCGGACTTAAGATGAATCTCGCCCTCGAGATTCGGGTTGGATAGGAAAATAGGTGTGGGCAGGTCCCTTCGGAGGTCTTCTTCGCGCTCCAGGTGGCTTCATCTTCGGTATGGTGATCCACTGAACTTTGCAAAACTTGATAACTTTGTTGCGTGTAACTCGGCCTGGCCAAACCTCGAGAATCTTGACGGGTTTCTCCTCGTAGGTTAGACACTATCCAATTGAATTGCTTCTAGGGGCACTGTATCTCTTAGAGAATATCAGCCATCTCCGCATGGCACTTCTTCAACTGGGAAACATGAACACATCATGAGATCCTGACAGTCCCTTCGGGGCAGTTCCAACTGTAGGCAAACTTCACCCATTAAGTTGATACTCGGCATGGTTCTACAAACCTCGGGGCTCTAACTTTCCTTTACTCCAAAACGTTTCACTCCTCGTAAGGGTGATACCGTAGTATGGCTCTGTCTCCGACTCAGAGGTTACCTCCTGCGTATTTGGATCGGCCTAACTTTGTCTGGACGGGCTACTTTCAGTCTATCTCGAACAGCTTAACCTTCTCTTCGGATTCCTTTCTATAAAATCGGTCCAAAAAAACTGAGGTCTCAACTTCATCCCACATCAAACGGTGTTGCACTCCTTCCATACAAAGCCTCGAAAGTGCCATCTTCAAACTGGCTTGGTAGCTGTTGTTGTATAGAGAACTCCGCGATGGCCCAATTGTCATCCCAACTAGATCATAATCTAGCGCACAAGCTCTTAACATTGCTCAGAGTCTGATTGACTCTCTCGGTCTGGCCCATCTGGTGGGATGGAAAGCTGTACTAAACTCTAGCCTGGTTCCCAATGTCTGGTGTAGTTGGCGCCAAAACTTGGAAGTAAACTGGGTTTCTCTATGATACGATGGTCCTCGAACTCCGTGCAGACATACGTCCTGCGCATAATATCTTGGCCAACTTCGCACTCGTATATGTGGTTTTCACTGGGAAAAAGTGAGCTTTATGTGGCAAACGATCCACTACTACCCAGATTAGAAATATATCCTGATCGGGTCCTGGTAATTCCGGTGATGAAATCCATGCCAGGTTTATCCCACTTCCATTCGGGCGTCATTGGCATAGGCTTGTAGCAATCCTGCGGGCTTCTGATGCTCTGCTTCACTCTCTGACATACATCACATACGGCACATACTCAGCAATATCCCTCTTCATACCCGTCCACCAGAAACGCTCTTTTAAGTCCAAATACATCTTGGTGTTTCCGGGTGTATCGAGTATGGCGAGTCCTGAGCCTCCTGTTAGTATCAAACTTCCTGATCTCGCATATTTGGGTACATACACACGGTCCAAACCATAAGGTGTGCGCTCATCTTCAAGAAAAACCTTTGGCTGTCCTTGCGCATTCTTATCCTTTATCTCGGCAATTTTCTTGGTCCTCTTGTTCTGAGCTTTCGATCCTTCCCAATAATGTTGACTGACTTCCAGAAAACTGCGACCAAACCTCTAGGGACTATCCCCAACGAAAACTCCTCGAGATCTTCGGATAACCTTGGTAAACCTCCGCTTTTGAGGTATTGAATAACTCTCGGCTCAAAGCGTCTGCTACGACAATTGGCCTTTCCTGGATGATAATGCAACTTCATATCATAATCCTTTATAACGTTCAACCATCTCCTGCTGCTGAGGGTCAGCTCCTTCTGAGTGAAAATATCTTCACAGATCTTGTGATGTGTACACATCACAACGGTTCCAATAAGAAATGTCTCCAAGTCTTAAGTGCATGAACTACAGCTGCTAACTCCAAGGCATGAGTGGCATAATTAAATCATGCGGCCAAAGCTGACTGAGGCATATGAAAACAACTCTCCTTCCTGCGATAAGTACGCTCCCAGTCCTAAGCGAGAAGCGTCGCAATACACTTGGAAATCCTTGCGTATATCTGGCAGATAAGAACTGGGGCTGTAACCAAACGTTTCTTCAGTTCCTGAAAACTTGCCTCAACATTCATCGTCCATTTGAACTTAGTGAGTGCCTTGTCGTTCAAAGTCGGAACTCACCGACATGAGCAACTTCGCATCTGGAAAATTCTCGATAAATCTCCGATAATCCTGCAAGTCCAAGAAAACTGGGATCTCCCCTACTGAGGTGGGTGCCAACCATCTCAGTGACAGACTGAACCTTGTGGGGTCTACTGCTATACCTTCGCCGACTAGGATATACATGTCCACGAAAATCCAACTTCCTTCAACCAACAACTCACATTTGGGGAACTTGGCATCAAATGATGTTCCACTGAGCTTCGCAGAGAAACTAAAACGCAGATGTCCTTGTGCTCCTCTTCATTTTTGAGAACCAAGATATCATCAAAGAACACACGAAAAACTTATCCAAGAACTCCATGAACACTTGTTCATCATACTCATGAAATAGGCAGGGGCATTAGTCAATCCAAATGACATAACTGTGTACTCATATAGCCCCATACCGGGTGGTGAAGGCTGTCTTAGGTATATCCTGTTCGGATCTTCAGCTGGTGATACCCTGATCTCAGATGATCTTGGAGAACACTTTAGCTCCTTGCAACTGATCAAACCAAATCATTAATCATTGGCAGGGGTACTTGTTCTTAATCGTCACTTCATTCATGCGCGATAATCAACAAACCATTTCAAGGATCCATCCTTCTTCTCAAATAAGAGCACTGGGCTCCCACGGTGATGAAACTTCGTCGAATGTAACCTTCTCCAATAATTCCTTGATCTGCTCTTAATCTCTCCAGATCATTTGGGCACCGGGGTGGTCCTTTGATATTGGTCCGGTGCCTGGCAACAACTCTATCAAGAATTCAAGTGTCTCGATCCGGGGCATGCGGGTAACTCCTCTGGAAATACATCGGGAAATCTTTCACAATAGGCACCTCCTCCTGAACAACTCCCGTGAGAGAATTACTTGGCTCCTTCTAGGCACATGCCTAGATTACATACTTGATCCTTTTTCCTCCGGGGTGGTAAGCGAAATCATCTTACTCGCACAATAGTGAGTCATCGAATACATCGACTAGCCCAATCCATGGGGGGCCGGCTGGGCTTCGGCCCAGTTCGGTCCGGCGGATTTTTTTTTTTTTTAAATAATTCCGCGCAGAAAAACAAATAAAAGAAATACTAAACGGACTCCAAAATTCCCGAAATAAATTTTCCCCGTCCTCTAAAAATCTCCCGGACAAGGTAAACATTTATTTGGGACTCTAATGCAATTTTGAAAAATGCATATTTTTTTCTAAATCCAAATAAAATTGCAATAAAAATCCAAATAAAATATTTATTTGATTTTAATATTTTTCCTCCAATATTCCATTTATTTTGGAGAAGTCATATTATCTCCTCTCATATATTTTTAATATGAAATATTTTCGGAGAGAAAAATAGTTAAACCAAATTGATCCCTGTTTCAATATTTGAGAAAATTCAAATATGAAAACGGTGAAATCCCCAACTCTCTCCGTGGGTCCTTGAGTTGCTTAGAATTTTCGAGGATCGAAAAACGAAATGCAATAAAATATGATATGCATGGATGACCTATGTATAACATTCCAAATTAAAATTTTGGGATGTTACACCGCCCCTCCGCCACCATGGACGCGAAGGACCAGAGGGGAAACCCTCCTCCCATCTAGGGGGGAGGCCAAGGAAGAAGAAGGACGAGGGGAGCTCTCTCCCCCTCTCTCCCGGTGGTGCCGGAACGCCGCCGAGGCCATCATCGTGACGGTGATCTACACCAACAACTTCGCCGCTGTCATCACCAACTCTCTCCCCCTCTATGCAGCCGTGCAACACCTCTTCCCCCCACTGTAATCTCTACTTAAACATGGTGTTTAACGCTATATATTATTTCCCAATGTTATATGGCTATCCTATGATGTTTGAGTAGATCCGTTTTGTCCTATGGGTTGATTGATGATCATGATTGGTTTGAGTTATATGTTTTATTATTGGTGCTGTCCTATGGTGCTCTCCGTGTTGCGCAAGCGTGAGGGATCCCCGCTATAGGGTTTGCAATATGTTCATGATTCGCTTATGGTGGGTGCCGTGAGTGACAGAAGCACAGACCCGAGTAAGTTGGTTGTTTGCGTATGGGAGTAAAGAGGACTTGATACTTTAATGCTATGGTTGGGTTTTACCTTAATGATCTTTAGTAGTTGCGGATGCTTGCTAGAGTTCCAATCATAAGTGCATATGATCAAAGTAGAGAAAGTATGTTAGCTTATGCCTCTCCCTCATATAAAATTGCAATAATGATTACCGGTCTAGTTATCGATTGCCTAGGGACAAATAACTTTCTTGTGACAAAAAGCTGTCTTTTAAAACTAACTTAATTGTTTCTTTATCTAAACAGCCCCTATTTTTTATTTACATGTTTTTATTATCTCGCAAACCTATTCCTTTACACCTACAAAGTACTTCTGGTTTCATAGTTATTCTTGGTAAAGCGAACCTTAAGCGTGCGTAGAGTTGTATCGGTGGTCGATTGAACTTGAGGGAATATTTGTTCTACCTTTATCTCCTCGTTGTGTTCGACACTCTTACTTATTGAAAGAGGCCACAACTGATCCCCTATACTTGTGGGTTATCAAGACCTTTTTCTGGCACCGTTGCCGAGGAGCAATAGTGTGGGGTGAATATTCTCGTGTGTGCTTGTTTGCTTTATCACTAAGTAGTTTTTATTTTCTGTTCTAAGTTGTTCTCTATCTTTAGTTATGGATATGGAACACGAAATACCAAAAAAATTAGGTGTACTTGCTACTCATGGAGATGGGGAACCTCCTAAAACCCTCGATACTCGCTATGTGGAAAATATTAAACACTACTTTGATAATCCTGAGAAAACCCCATTCAACTTGATAATGGAAGACACGTTGGATCAATGTGAATACTTTAGGGATTCTCACTTGACTCAAAAAGGGAAACTCTTATGGGATCAAATTCATATGTTGCATTGGTATGCTCGCAATTTATGCTTGAGATATAATTACACTTGTTGCTCTAGGATGAAGGCTCCACACCTTCCCTTTCCATGTAAATTTAGTGATAATGAAACCTTGGCTTCTTATGCTAATGGTCTATATGATTACTATGATGTGGAACAAATAGAAGAATTTGTTGCTTTTAAGGGTGCTTATGAAATTGAATCTTTGTTTGAAAAGTGTGAAAATTATGATGATGCTATTTACAGACCTGAAAATTATGCTATACTTAAATATTGCTATGAGAGTTATGAATATAATGCCGATATTAATGAGTTTATTGAGAATCCGCTATCCAAGAAGAGACTAATATTTTGCAGGAATATGTGGAAGAAGGAATTGATGACACTGTGAGCTCATTAGATGAAAAAGATGAGGAGGAGAGCGAAGAACAAAGGAAGGAAGAGCGGATTGATCACTCGTGCCCACCTTCTAATGAGAGTAACTCTTCAACTCACACATCATTTAATTTCCCTTCATTCTTACCGAAGGATGATTGCTATGATAATTGCTATGATCCCTTGGATTCGTTTGAAATATCCCTTTTTGATGAAATTGATGCTTGCTATGCTTGTGGCCAAGATGCCAATTTGAATTATGCATATGGAGATGAACTCGCTATAGTTCCTTATGTTAAGAATGAAATTGTTGCTATTGCACCCACACATGATAGTCCTATTATCTTTTTGAATTCTCCCAACTACATTATAACGAAGAAGTTTGCGCTTATTAAGGATTATATTAATGGGGTGCGTTTTACCACTACACATGATGATTTTGATGAATATAATATGCATGTGCTTGCTGCTCCTACTTGCAATTATTATGAGAGAGGAACTACATCTCTACCTCTCTATGTTTCCAACAAAACAAAATTGCAAGAAATTGCTTATGCTATGTATTGGCCTTTACTTAATGTGCATGAATTGTTCTTTTATGACATGCCGATGAATAGGAAGAGAGTTAGACTTCATCATTATGTGATATATGTTACTTTGTGCTCACTACTAAATTACAAAATCATTGTTAATTAAAATTGGCTTTGATATACCTTGGGATCCGGGTGGATCCATTACTTGAGCACTATATGCCTAGCTTAATGGCTTTAAAGAAAGCGCTGCCAGGGAGACAACCCAGAAGTTTTAGAGAGTCATTTTATTTTGTTGAGTGCTTTTATAAAGTTTTAAAACAAAAATATATAGAGGGGAACCTAAAACTTTTTCAAAAAGAAAAGTGAAAATAAGAAAGACGAGCACCGTTGAAGTGGGGGAGCTCCTTGAACTTTGTTCATGCCCATGGAAACTTTGCAAATCTTAAACTACAGAAACTTTTCAACAAAAATAATTATCCCCTTGTACAAATCCATTTTATTATAAAAATAATGTGCCAAGATTTGCCTTTAGGATGATTAGATTGCTTGTTTGGTATGTGCAGTGGAAAAACAGAAACTTTGGCTGTAGCGCGTGAATTTACATTTTTTACTGGAATATCAAAAGTTTCTTAAATTTTTACACAGTACTTATATACAAATTATTTATTTTTTCCTAAATTTTCAGAATTTTTGGAGTTAAAGAAGTATGGTGAATGTTCAGATTACTACAGACTGTCCTGTTTAAGACAGATTCTGTTTTTTATGCATTGTTTTGCTAGTTTTGATGAAACTATCGATTTTATCGGTAGTATAAGCCATAGAGAAGTTATAATACAGTAGCTACAATGAAAAAATAAAATGGGTTTGCAACAGTACTTAAAGTGGTAATTTGCTTTATTATTCTAACGGATCTCACGAGGGTCTTGTTAAGTTTTGTGTGATTGAAGTTTTCAAGTTTTGGGTGAGATCACGATGGATGAAGGAATAAGGAGTGGCAAGAGCCTAAGCTTGGGGATGCCCGAGGCACCCCAAGGTAATATTCAAGGACTCCCAAGCAACTAAGCTTGGGGATGCCCTGGAAGGCATCCTCTCTTTCTTCTAACGACTATCGGTAATTTTACTTGGAGCTATATTTTTATTCGTCACATGATATGCGCAAATTCTTGGAGCATCTTTTGTGTTTATTTTTCCTTTTTCTTTTATGCACCATGCTGGTATGAGATAGTCCTTGGTTGATTTATAGAAGGCTCTTTGCACTTCACTTATATCATTTGAGTATGGGTTTATAGAATGCTTCATGTGCTTCACTTATATCATTTGAAGTTTGGATTGCCTGTTTCTCTACACATAAAAAACCACCATTTGTAGAATGCTCTTTTGCTTCACTTATATTTGTTAGAGCGTGGGCATATCTTTTGTAGAAAGAATTAAACTCTCATGCTTCGCTTATATCTATTTAGAGAGTTGACAGGAATTGGTCATTCACATGGTTAGTCATAAAATCCTACATAAAACTTGTAGATCACTGAATATGATATGTTTGATTCCTTGCAATAGTTTTGCGATATAAAGATGGTGATATTAGCTTCATGCTAGTGAGTAATTGTGGATTGGTAGAAATACTTGTGTTAAGGTTTGTGATTCCCGAAGCATGCACGTATGGTGAACCGTTATGTGATGAAGTCGGAGCATGATTTATTCTTTGATTGTCTTCCTTATGAGTGGTGTTCGGGGACGAGCGATGGTCTTTTCCTACCAATCTATCCCCCTAGGGGCATGTGTATTAGTACTTTGCTTTGATGGCAAATAAATTTTTGCAATAAGTATGTGAGTTCTTTATGACTAATGTTGAGTCCATGGATTATACGCACTCTTACCCTTCCATCATTACTAGCCTATTCGGTACCGTGCATTGCCCTTTGTCACCTCGAGAGTTGGTGCAAACTTCGCCGGTGCATCCAAACCCCATGATATGATACGCTCTATCACACATAAGCCTCCTTATATCTTCCTCAAAACAGCCACCATACCTACCTAGCATGGCATTTCCATAGCCATTCCGAGATATATTGCCATGCAACTTCCATCATCATCATATACATGACTTGAGCATTCATTGTCATATTGCTTTGCATGATCGTAAGATAGCTAGCATGATATTTTCATGGCTTGTCCATTTTTTGATAACTTTGCTATGCTAGATCATTGCACATCCTGGTACACTGCCAGAGGCATTCATATAGAGTCATACTTTGTTCTAGATATCGAGTTGTAATATTGAGTTGTAAGTAAATAAAAGTGTGATGATCATCATTATTAGAGCATTGTCCCAGTGAGGAAAGGATGATGGAGACTATGATTCCCCCACAAGTCAGGATGAGACTTCGGACAAGAAAAAAAAGAGGCCAAAAAAAAGGGAGAGCCCAAAAAAAATCAAAAAAAGAGAGAGAAAAAGAGAGAAGGGGCAATGCTACTATCCTTTTACCATACTTGTGCTTTAGAATAGCACCATGTTCTTCATATAGAAAGTCTCTTGAGTTATCATTTCCATATACTAGTGGGAATTTTCATTATAGAACTTGGCTTGTATATTCCGATGATGGGCTTCCTCAAATGCCCGAGGTCTTCATGAGCAAGCAAGTTAGATGCACACCCACTTAGTTTTCAGTTTGAGCTTTCAGACACTTATAGCTCTTAGTGCATCCGTTGCATGGCAATCCCTACTCCTCACATTGACATCAATTGATGGGCATCTCCATAGCTCATTGATTAGCCGCGTCGATGTGAGACTTTCTTCCTTTTTGTCTTCTCCACACAACCTCCACCATCATATTCTATTCCACCTATAGTGCTATATCCATGGCTCACGCTCATGTATTGCGTAAAAGTTGAAAAGGCTTGAGAACATTAAAAGTATGAAACAATTGCTTGGCTTGTCATCAGGATTGTGCATGATAAAATACTTTGTGTGATGAAGATGGAGCATAGCCAAACTATATGATTTTGTAGGGATAACTTTCTTTAGCCATGATATTTTGAGAAGACATGATTGCTTCATTAGTATGCTTGAAGTATTATTGTCTTTATGTCAAATTATAGACTATTGCTTTGAATCACTCGTGTCTTAATATTCATGCCATGATTAGATTATATGATCAAGATTATGCTAGGTACCATTCCACATCAAAAATTATCTTTTTTTATCATTTACCTACTCGAGGACGAGCATGAATTAAGCTTGGGGATGCTAATACGTCTCCATCGTATCTATAATTTTTGATTGTTTCATGCCAATATTCTACAGCTTTCATATACTTTTGGCAACTTTTTATACTATTTTTGGGACTAACATATTGATCCAGTGCCCAGTGCCAGTTCCTATTTGTTGCATATTTTTTGTTTTGCAAAATATCCATACCAAATGAAGTCCAAACGCGATAAAAACTTACGGAGATTTTTTTGGAATATATGTGATTTTTGGGAATTGGAATCAACGCGAGACGATACCCGAGGGGCCCACAAGCCCTGGAGGCACGCCCCCCTCCCCAGGGCGTGGCCAGGAGGCTTGTGGCCACCCCGTAAGGCAGTTGGTTGACTTCTTTGGCCGCAAGAAAGCTAATACCCGGATAAAAATCGTGTTAAAATTTCAGCCCAATTGGAGTTACGGATCTCCTTGAATTTAAGAAACGGTGAAAGGCCAGAATCTGGGAATGCAGAAACAGAAGGAAACAGAGAGAGATACAATCTCAGAGGGGCTCCCGCCCCTCCGCCGCCATGGAGGCCAAGGACCAGAGGGGAAACCCTCCTCCCATCTAGGGGGGAGGCCAAGGAAGAAGAAGAAGGAGGGGGCTCTCTCCCCCTCTCTCCCGGTGGCGCTGGAACGCCGCCGGGGCCATCATCGTGACGGCGATCTACACCAATAACTTCGCCGCCGTCATCACCAACTCTCTCCCCCTCTATGCAGTGGTGAAACACCTCTTCTCCCCAATGTAATCTATACTTAAACATGGTGCTCAACGCTATATATTATTTCCCAATGATGTATGGCTATCCTATGATGTTTGAGTAGATCCGTTTTGTCCTATGGGTTGATTGATGATCATGATTGGTTTGAGTTGTATGTTTATTATTGGTGATGTCCTATGGTGCTCTCCGTGTTGCGCAAGCGTGAGGGATCCCCGCTGTAGAGTTTGCAATATGTTCATGATTCGCTTATGGTGGGTGCCGTGAGTGACAGAAGCACAGACCCGAGTAAGTAGGTTGTTTGCGTATGGGAGTAAAGAGGACTTGATACTTTAATGCTATGGTTGGGTTTTACCTTAATGATCTTTAGTAGTTGCAGATGCTTGCTAGAGTTCCAATCATAAGTGCATATGATCCAAGTAGAGAAAGTATGTTAGCTTATGCCACTCCCTCCTATAAAATTGCAATAATGATTACCGGTCTAGTTATCGATTGTCTAGGGACAAATAACTTTCTTGTGACAAAAATCTCTCTATTAAAACTAACTTAATTGTTTCTTTATCTAAACAGCCCCTATCTTTTATTTATGTGTTCTTTATTATCTTGTGAACCTATTCCTTTACACCTACAAAGTACTTCTAGTTTCATACTTGTTCCAGGTAAAGCGAACGTTAAGCGTGCGTAGAGTTCTATCGGTGGTCGATAGAACTTGAGGGAATATTTGTTCTACCTTTAGCTCCTCGTTGGGTTTGACACTCTTACTTATCAAAAGAGGCTACAACTGATCCCCTATACTTGTGGGTTATCAAGGAGCAGAAGGAAATGACAAGAGGTTTACAGCAAGGTATTCTCTGCAAGCACTGAAATTATCGGTAACAGATAGTTTGGTAGCAAGATAATTCGTAATGGGTAACAAGTAACAAGTGTAACAAAGGTGCACCAAGGTGGCCCAATCCTTTTTATAGCAAAGGATAAGCCTGGACGAACTCTTATATAAAGAAAAGCGCTCCCGAGGACATGTGGGAATTATCATCAAGTTAGTTTTCATCATGCTCATATGATTCGTGTTCGCTAGTTTGATAATTTGATATGTGGGTGGACCGGTGCTTGGGTGCTGTACTTACTTGGACAAGCCTCCCACTTATGATTAACCCCTCTCGCAAGCATCCGCAACTATGAAAGAAGAATTAAGATAAATCTAACCATAGCATTAAACATTTGGATCCAAATCAGCCCATTACGAAGCAACGCATAAACTAGGGTTTAAGCTTCTGTCACTCTAGCAACCCATCATCTACTTGCTACTTCCCAATGCCTTCCCCTAGGCCCAAATCATAGTGAAGTGTCATGTAGTCGACGCTCACATAACACCACTAGAGGAAAGACAACATACGTCTCATCAAAATATCGAACGAATACCAAATTCACATGATTACTTATAACAAGACTTATCCCATGTCCCCAGGAATAAAAGTAACTACTCACAAAGCATGTTCATGTTCAAGATCATATGGGTATTGAATATCATTAAGGATCTGAACATATGATCTTCCACCAAATAAACCAACTAGCATCAACTACAAGGAGTAATCAACACTACTAGCAACCCACAGGTACCAATCTGAGGTTTTGAGACAAAGATTGAATACAAGAGATGAACTGGGGTTTGAGATGAGATGGTGCTAGTGAAGATGTTGATGAAGATTGGTCCTCCCACAATGAGAGGATCGTTGGTGATGACGATGGCTTCGATTTCCCCCTCCGGGAGAGAAGTTCCCCCGGCGGAATCGCTCCGCCGGAGCCCTAGATTACTTCTGCCCAGGTTCCGCCTCAAGACGGTGGCGCTTCATCCCGAAAGTCTTCTCCTTATTTTTTTGAGGTCAAAACCCTTCATATAGCAGAAAATGGGCACCGGAGGCTGGCCAGGGGGCCCACAAGCTCAGAGGCGCGCCCCCCAGGCTTGTGGTCACCTGGTGGGTCCCCTCCTGGTATTTCTTCGCCCAATATTTTTATATATTCCAAAATAATTCTCCGTAAAGTTTCAGGACATTTGGAGTTGTGTAGAATAGGGATCTCAGATTTGCTCCTTTCCGGTCCAGAATTCTAGCTGCCGGCATTCTGCCTCTTCATATAATTCTTGCTAAATAAGAGAGAAAAGGCATAAGAATTGTATCATAAAGTGTAATAATAATCCATAATGTAATAAATATCAACATAAAAACATGATACAAAATGGATGCATCAGTTAGGTAGCATTCCACATCAAAAATTATGTTCTTATCATTTACCAACTCGAGTACGAGCAGGAATTAAGCTTGGGGATGCTTGATATGTCTCCAACGTATCTATAAATTTTTTATTGTTCCATGCTATTATATTATCAATCTTGGATGTTTTATGTACACTTTCAAGCAATTATATATCATTTTTTGGGACTAACCTATTAACTTAGTGCCCAGTGCCAGTTGCTATTTTTTTGCTTATTTTTTGTTTCGCAGAATATCAGTACCAAACGAAGTCCAAATGCCACGAAACTTTTTGGATTTTTTCTGGACAAAAGAGACACTAGAAGCTTCGGGAGAAGACCAGACATGGGAGCATGGGCCAACCACCCACCAGGGCACGCCCAGGGGGGTATGCGCGCCCTGATGGGTGGTGGGGCCCACGTAGCTCCGTTTGACCTAGCTCCGCCTGATTGCTTGCATCAGCATTGGTATTTCCCTGAAGAGGAGAGGATGATGCAGCAGAGCAATGGTAAGTATTTCCCTCAGTTATGAAACCAAGGTTATCAATCCAGTAGGAGAACCAAGCAAGACTATGTAAACACCTGCACACAAATAACAAATACTTGCAACCCAACGCGTAAGATGGGTTCTCAATCCCTCCTCGGTATTGAGATAGATTAAATTGTATGAGATTGGATAAATAGATCTGACAAAAGCACAAAATAAAATTAATAAAGAGAAAGTGCAGCAAGGTATTTTTGGGTTTTTGGAATAATGGATCTGAAAACAATATGATAGAAAATAGACCCGGGGCCGTAGATTTCACTAGTGGCTTCTCTCGAGAAAATAGCATACGATGGGTAAACAAATTACTGTTGGGCAATTGATAGAAGAGCAAATAATTATGATGATATCCAAGGCAATGATCATGTATATAGGCATCGCGTCCAAGATTAGTAGACCGAAACGATTCTGCATCTACTACTATTACTCCACACATCGACTGCTATCCAGCATGCATCTAGTGTATTAAGCTCATGGAGAGACGGAGTAATGCAATAAGAACGATGACATGATATAGACAAGATCTATTCATGTAGGAATAGACCCCATCTTTTTATCCTTAATGGCAATGATACATGCGTGTCACTTCTCCTTCTGTCAATGAGATTGAGCACCGCAAGATCGAACCAATCACAAAGCACCTCTTCCCATTGCAGGAAAAATCAATCTATTTGGCCAAACCAAACCAAAGTTTTGGAGAAGAAATACGAGGCTATAATAATCATGCATATAAGAGATCAAAGAAGACTCAAATAATATTCATAGATAGAACTGATCATAAACTCGCAATTCATCGAATCCTAACAAACACACCGTAAAAAGTCATTACATCAAATAGATCTCCAAGAACATCGAGGAGAACATTGTATTGAGAATCAAAAAGAGAGAAGAAGCCATCTAGCTACTGCCTACGGACCCGTAGGTCTGTGGTAAACTACTCACGCATCATCGGAGGAGAACCAATGAGGATGTTGAACCCCTCCGTGATCGTGTTACCCTCGGCAAGGTGCCGGAATAGGGCTCTAGATTGGATCTTGTGGTTCTGGAACTTGCGGCGGCTGGAATTGTGTTTTGTCAACTCCCCTAGGGTTTCTGGAATATTTGGGCATTTATAGAGCTGAGAGGCGGTGGAAAGGACTCCCGTGGGCCGCACTACCCACCAGGGCGTGCCTGGGGCCTCTGGCATGCACTGGTGCCTTATGGGCCCCACGGGCCTCCCCTCTTGCACTTCCTTAGCTCCCAAGTTGTCTTCTGGGCTGAAAAAAAAATCTCCAAAAAGTTTCGTTGCGTTTGGACTCCGTTTGATATGGATATTCTGCGAAGTAAAAAACAAGCAAAAAACAGCAACTGGCACTTGGCACTATGTCAATAGGTTAGTCCCAAAAAATGATATAAAGTTGCCATAAAATGAATGTAAAACATCCAAGAATGATAATATAACAGCATGGAACAATAAAAAATTATAGATATGTTGGAGACGTATCACCGCCTCTATAAATTCTCCAAATTCGTGAAAACAACAAAGGAGTCCACGAAATACTTTTTTTGCCGCCGCAAGTTCCAGAACCACGAGATCCCATCTAGAGGCCTTTTTCGGCACTCTGCCGGAGGGGGATTCGATCACAAAGGGGGCTGTTCATCATCCTTGCTGGCCACCGATGATGCGTGAGTAGTTTACCACGGACCCATGGGTCCATTATTAGTAGCTAGATGGCTTCCTCTCTCTTTTTGATCTTCAATACAATGTTCTCCTCGGTGTTCTTGGAGATCTATTTGATGTAATGACTTTTTGCGGTGTGTTTGTTGGGATCCGATGAATTGTGAGTTTATGATCAGATCTATCCATGAATATTATTTGAGTTTTCTATGAATTCTTTTATGCATGATTGTTATAGCCTCGTATTTCATCTCCAATTTATTGGCTTGGTTTGGCCAACTAGATTGATTTATCTTGCCATGGGAAGAGGTGCTCTGTGATGGGTTCGATCTTGCGGTGCTCAATCCCAGTGACAGAAAGGGACATGACACGCATGTATCATTGCTATTAAGGATAACAAGATGGGATTTATTTCATATATGAGTTTATCTTGTCTACATCATGTCATCTTGCATAAGGCGTTACTCCGTTCTTCCATGAACTTAATACACTGGATGCATGCTGGATAGCGGTCGATGTGTGGGGTAATAGTAGTAGATGCAGAATCGTTTTGGTCGACTTGTCTCGAACGTGATGCCTATATAATGAACATTGCCTTGGATATCGTCATTATTAATTGTTTTCCTGTCAATTGCCTAACAGTAATTTGTCTACCCACCGTACACTATTTTTATGAGAGAAGCCTCTAGTGAAAACTATGGCCCCCGGGTCTAATTTCTATCATATATTAAAACCATAAATATCTTGCTGCAATTTTCTTTTATTTATTTTATTTTGTATTTTTGTTTGATCTATCTATCAAAACTATACTGTTTAATCTTGCTCGTAACCGTTGAGGGATTTACAACCCCTTTACGTGTTGGGTTGCAAGTATTTGTTGTTTGTCTGCAGGTGTTGTTTACATAGTGTTGCTTGATTCTCCTACTGGATTGATAGCCTTGGTTTCATAACTGAGGGAAATACTTATCTCTATTGTACTGCATCATCCTCTACTCTTCGAGGAAATCCCAACGCAGCTCACAAGTAGCACAAGACAGCTTTGACTCAGTGGCTATCCTGTACTAAGACTACCAGTAATTCTTTGAGGTGAGAATGTGCACACGAGTCCACTAGCTAATCACCACAACAATACTCAACTATGGAACTGTTCCCGTCTCCATACGAGAAAGCCATCCATAGCACTCACACTTATCTTGCGCATTTTAAAGTATCCATTTAAGTTGTCTATGAACAATGTAGCTTTCCAAGTATTCCATATCCGAGGACGCGGCTATCCGAATAGATCATTAACCTTGCAGGGGTGCACTTTTTCACACACGCTCTCGCCACTTCTCACCATGTCATCTCGGCAACCTTCAAGCGGAGGCCTGGCGAGGGTGTCGGCCACGACCTGACTAACCACACAAGACTCTAGTCCAGGTTTATCGCCTATTTGAGGTTGTATCCGCTAAGGAAGTCCAGCCAAGTTTCTATCACGGCCTAAACGATGAGAGAAGGGTTCCCAAGAGCATCATCCGGGTGTCACTTGGTACACCGTGCCTCGTGCCTGCCGCAACAATCCCACCCCATCGAGCGACGCTACGCACGCCCCCCAACACTTTGAACGCTCTCCTTTGGTTCTGCATAGGGGGTTTCAATGAAGTTTTACGTGTGTAAGAACATATTGGAGTTGCTGATAGGAGTAATGCGAAGATACAAGGTTTTCGTGATGCGGTGGATGTTTGCATGCTACAAGAGATAAGCTATCAAGGTCATTTCTGGACATTTGATAAGAAAGTATCTGGGGTAGCTACACTCGAGTAAGGATCGACCATGCTCTCACCTAAACTGGCTGGATGGTGCAATTCCCAACGACAGGACTCATCCACTTGATGTTGACTACATCGGATTACAGACCCATAGTTCTACATTATGAGGAGCGGGTCAACAATAGTCCAAAACGCAGGTTTTGTTATGAAGTAATGTGGGAATCTCATGAAGCATGGCGCGACAATCAATGTTAGATGGAACGTGACACATGTTGGAGCTCGCTTAGGATGTTCGGCTAAAGGTAGAGTCTCTTTCCAAGGATCTAACTAGGTGGAGTTCAACAACCTTTGGGAACGTGAGGAAGGAGATCAAGAAATTGAACCAAGAGTTGGATGGCATGCATAATGATCCTACCAGAGCGGGTCCATCTTGTTGGGAAATGTAGTAGAAAACAAAAAAACAGCCTATGATCACTATGAAGATGCATACAAGGTTAGATGGGATCGTTACCCACTTTGAGTTGCAGCAGAAGAAGAGTTGGCATAGATCAAACTTGAAGTCCCTCGAACCGTCCCATGAACGATCCCTCGAACAAGCACCGAAAGCATGATGCCTCTATGGATTTCACATGTACCGAAGTAATGGTCCAGCAGAGCTTCACCGTCCAGAGCTAAGAACCGCCGAGAAAACTAGAGGGAGAAGTAGCCTAGCGGCGTCGACGTCTAGATCAACTAGACGCGGAAGAGAAGCTGGGCACGGGGCAATAGCAGGGTAATCTCCAAGAGATTTGATCTGTTATAAGGGTTGCCCCTGCCCCTCTATTTATATGCGGAGGCTTGGGGTCGCAACTTGGGGAGAGGGCCTCCCTAAAGTCGGTTTGGACCTCAAAGAATAGTCCTCCTCGGACTCCAGGGCTAAATGCCATGGTTCCTGGCGTTTATGTAAATGCCATGGACTCCAGCGTCTATCCCATGGGTAGAAGTCGTAAACCCCAGCGTCTAGCCCCTACCACCAGTGCATCCCCTTTGTGCACCAACTTAAGGCCTCGTGGGCCTTACCTCTTGGCCCAGCCAAGGTGTCCTTACACCAAGGACCCTTTGGATTTATCCGGAAAGTTTTGTAACCTCCCAGGACCTCTGAGAACATCCGGAACAATCCCAAACTCTTTCGGTGCCCATTCTCTCATTCTCCTTCAACTCTTAGTTCTCTAATAAACCACTAAACGTTAAGTGTGTGACCCTGCAGTTTCAGTGAAATATAGACATGAACGAAAACACTTTTTGATCAATGATCAATAGTGGAACCGTGGACACCGATATTGACCCCTATACTCGCACGAATGATATTCGAGTGAACCGTTGGTTACCATATGTTATTCCTTTTGCTTCACGATACTTTACAAAACCCGAGGTGAGATCTATCGGTATCCCTATGAGACCAACACATGTTCACTATACTAGTCTCCTTGTGATGAATTGCCATTCTAACGAAACACCACAAACAACCTATTGGAAAGTGAAATGCATACATCAGTGTAAGCTTACAGGTAAGTCTAGACTTCAAAGCGGGAGATCCATTTGCGAACAATACCATCTTCAGTTTTGAATGGCACACGTAGAATGTGGGTGTGCTCGGTGCCAAGGACCTTCTCAAGGCGTTGGCCACAGGTGGTGCCATGTGCATCAGGGAGCAACCTGGTGACCTATGTGAAGCCAAAGATACCTCATTAGGGATCAATTAAAATAGAGAGTTCATATTCGATCATATTGAGGGTACTAAACTTACTCATGGGTGGAGCTATGTGCATTCCTGAGGGGCCTGTGGCCCCCATGACAAATTTCTGAAGACTTTTTTTCAAGGGACATAGTTAGAGTAAAATGCATACTTTGTCCCCCCACCCCCCAAAACATCCCAGTCAAGCTCCACCACTGAACTTGCTATTAGAGTCTTTGGTGTAACGTCGAGACCTTATTGCTTGATTCTCAACATTATCCCATTCACCGTAGCACGGACTTGGTCGAAAATGTAGGAAAAATTTACCAAAAACCACCACAATTGCGTCGCACACTACGAAAAACCACCATTTTCATAAAAGTTCGTCGAAAACACCGATTTCCAGTAATCATGTTGACGAAAGCACTAACTGGTCAATTGACCGTGTTTTGACAGCGGGCCTGACGTCCCGGCCCCAACAGTCAAGGCCACGTGGCTCGCATTGACTTGGTTTGACTGGACTGAGACGGTCAACGTTGCTATCATATGGGGTCCATTTGTCATAGGAAGAAAACATAAAAGATTTTTTCTTTCTTTCTCTTTATCTGCCCACGAGCCAGCGCCTCGATCCGCCGCCATGCACGGGAGGACCGGCAGCCGCACCCACCGGAGCCCACCCGGCCGGCGAGCTAGGGCGTGAGCAGAGCAAGGCGCCAGTCGTGTCTCACCAGAGTTGGAGAGCACGCGGTTTCCCCTTCCTTTTTCTGTCCAGAGAAAAAGAGAGCTCCGCCGGAGCACGACCACCATAGACCGCGTGGCTAACGCCCTCCGTCGACTTCGCAGCCATGTCCAGGAACATCACCCTCCTCCTTTACCTCCTCCTGTACCTTGGAATTGGACGGACGCGTCCCGACCACGACGCGCAGGTCTTCTTCCTCCTCTCTGCACGTACGCCATCGTCTCCAAAATTCATCAATGGCACTGCACCATCGACTTCCTCAAATCCTCCATCGACTCCGAGACGATGCCACACACACGCTGGACAAGATCCCGGCGATGACAACTCACACCGCTCCCCCCAGCGCCCCGACCTCCATGGCGCGCGGCAACACGTCGACTCCGGCGACTCGGCCACGGGAGCCTCCTAGCCTGAAGCTCCTGCTCAACCTATCCAAACCACCACCAGTAGCTCCACCGGCTCCTGCAGCCCGCAGCGGTGATTGGCAGGGAGGTCGTGGCCGGAGGCCATGGCGTGCGTCGGGCGCGAGGCAGGTGGAGCTCCGGGGTGGGGAAGGAAGGAGGAGATCGGCGCTAGAGGCGGGGCTGGCGATGCTCGGCTCGCCGGAGTCCGTCATTGAACGACGGCGCCGAGCCGTGTGGTGCGGGTGGCGCGAGCAGCGGCCTGTCACTGCACACAACGTGTTCGATAAAATGAACAACCGTGCTGACGAGTGGGCCCTTTTGTTAACTTAGCGTTTCAGCCGACGGCATTAAATTTTGGTGCCATGTCAGTCCTGAAAGTGGGCCACCTCTGTCATATTTCGCATCAAACGGCTCTCAGTCGACCGGCTAGTGCTTTGGGCAATGCGATTACTGGAAATCGGTGTTTTCGGCAAACTTTTATGAAAACGGTGGATTTTCGCATCGAGCGGCGCAATTGTGGTGGTTTTTGGCAATTTACTCAAAATGTAGACAACCTGTGCCTTGCCATCACATAAGAAAATTGGTGATAGTAAAGATTTCATGGTGTGTTCAGTTTATCAATTGGAAAAATGCAAGCTGTCAAAATTGGGGTAGAGGATTCTACCTGTCCACCAGTATCAGGGCACCCCAAGACATTGGCCTGAGCAAAGTAAGCATGAGGAGAGAGGATAACAACATTGAACACCATTGGGATTGTTCTGAGGAACTTCTCCAAGGAGGATGGATCAGGGGCCTCGAGAAGGTGGATAATCTCGCTCGCACGTTGAGCATAGTCGCCCAACCTTTCTCCAAACCAAGTTCCTAAGCTAATTATGTTATAGTTAAGTCGAGCATAGTCGAGCTTTAAGTTTTAATTTTAATGTGGCCTCAATTAAATAATGTTTTGAGCAACTAAATTAAGTTAGGGCCTTTATGCTCTTTATGAGCAATTATGCTAATTATGAAATGGCCCTAAGATAATTAAGGTTTGTTGCTCAAATAATGTGTCTTATTGAGAGGCCTTTTATGATGATGATGTTCCCCAAAATTTAATTAATGATTGATTTATCTTAAGTGATTAAGTGGCTTTTGATCTAAGCTATAATTAAGTTTTGGGCATAAGGAAAACTTAATATTGACCTTTCATGGGTATGTTCTGACAAAACCATGGATTGTCATAATTTATTGCCCACTAAAGAAAGATTTTGTCCTTAAGCCATACATAATTAATGAGGTTGTTTTATTGAATGTCTCTGATTAATTAAGGGTGGTATGTATTTACCATTCTAGCCAAAGCTGATTGGTAGGTACATGGCTGCAAAATTTTATTGTTCTTGTCCACTTCTGACCAAAGTTGATGTGGACTAGTTCAATAAAAGAAGAATAAAGGGACATGATTATTAAGTGTGGTTGATGTTTGTCATCCTGGCCAAAGCTGGTTGACGAATGTCTGACTGCAAAACATTTTACTGCTCCTGCTCACTTCTGGCCAAAGCTGGTGTGAGTTGGATCAGTAAAAGAAGATTGAAGAGACCATAAAGTGTGACTGGTATTTGTTATTCTGGCCAAAGCTGTTTAATGAATACTTGATCACAAAAATTTGTTGCTATGATACACTTCTGGCCAAAGCTGATGTGGATCATATCAACAAAAGAAGTTTATGATCTGGGAAAAAGAATGCTCATGCATAAGGCTTTTGGACAAATTTTTGAAATAGGCCACAAATATTAAAGTACTTTTGGGGAATTGAACTAAAGGACATAAATCAATTAATTGATTATTAAGTTGTTGTAAGTTTATACTTACAATTGAATTGTATGCTTCCGCAATCAAGTGCCTCTGATTAATGTTATGATTAATGGCTATATATAAATTCATTAAGTTTTAATTATAGCCATAAGTCATTTAATTAATTCCCAGATCAATTAACTTTTGAAAGCTATAAGTTTCTATGATCATTATCATGATCACTAAAATTGTCTCCAATTAAGGTGGAACCAAAGGGAAATTTTAGTTGGAGATTTAATGTTATTTTGGAATAAGTTGTGGCACATGAATTCATTTTAACCAAAGTTGATTGGATACATGTGCCATTCCCTAAGGATTAATGTTTACATTTATCCCTATTGCTAATGTTTTCCAGTTCAGCAATAAGTTCTTTGGCTAATTTAATGTTTCTCATAAATAATTATTTAAGTTTATGTATATATAATTATTTCATGAGGTCATACATAATGAAAATTAATAAGCTCCCATTAAAGAAGTTTTGACTACTAAGGCATTGACAAGAATTCAATAAATTTCTTGTCTATTAATATCAGTTGGAAGCAAAACCCAGTAAAGAATCTGGGGGAGTATGCCAGTAAGGATCTAGGGGAGCAATTCCCTAGTTCAGTCATACTAAAGTTATTTCTGGCATTATTGAAGTAGCTTAAAAGTTTCTTAAAATCTTATGAGATCATATTGATCATAAGAAAACTTAAGATTTAAGTTTTTTGACATGGTGAATTTCGGAGCTTTTAAGTCCACTTTATTATGTTGTTTATGATAAAGTGCAAAAAAGTGGACTGGAATTAAGCTCAAAGAAATTTGTATCCATAAGAAAATTGGATACCATAAGTATGATGTTATTATGACCTCATGGATAAAAAAAGGGTTTGAGGTGAAGTCTTTGAGATTGGACTGGAGGTTAATGTTAAAGGCTATGGAAGTTTTCCATTAGCACACAATGAAGTGCTGTATCCTCCATTCCTATAATGTGACTTATGTTAATTCTATAAGTCTTCTCCTCTGTAAGTGGAATATTCATTATGGAAGTTCGTCGAAATGTCGAGCTATAGTTTCGTCCACATTTCGAGAGGGAGGATTGAACTTCCTTCTTTAACTTCCAGGTATGTTGTATATTTAAATTCCACTCTACTTCTAAGTAATTCTGAAGTAATTCTTTTGAAGTAAAGCTAAGTGTAGAATTGTGAATGAAGGTTGAGCTTTTGTTAAGTACCACTTCTAGCCAAATTTTCTTAAGTCTTCATTTGAATTTCCATCTCTCAAGGGCATCATTATTATTACCTCAATGCATGATGATTATGGTGATAAAGAACGATTAAATTGCCCTTTTGATGTTGTGCCTTATGGTTAGCCATTTCGTTCCCTCTGATGTTTATGCCATATTATGTGATATCTCCTAAGTGAGATAAAACATTTAATTATGCTCTCCATAATAATTCTCCTAAAGATCCAAAGGAGGATAATGAAAAATTATGATACTCTAAAATAGAGTATGATGTTGAAAAGCTAAAGGGAGAGTAGTTGATTCTAAGGGCTTTATGGCAATTATGAGCTCCATTGAAAGAGGAGCTATTCCTAACTCCCAGATAGCCAAAGTAATTCTTGGCAAAAGTTTTTATTAAAGTTTAAACAACACGTCTTGTTAAAAGACTTGTTGGAAAAGAATTAATGTGAATGGGAGTTTGAGGAAATAAATTATGAAAAGGTGAAATGTGATCACCATTTTAGAGATGGAAATTTCATATGATTACTTTTTTTTTGCATAATAAGGAATCAGTCATGATGATTAACTAATTTTTGAGGCAATCAGTATTTGACAGTGGTACAAAGCTCAATAAGAAATAAGTTTAATGAGGAATTTATGATTGGTCAATATTATGTTGACAATGAGCAATAGGGATATTGCATAAGACCTGAGGTTTTTCCTCGGGGTACTAAATTAATCTTAGTGATGTTCTTAATGTTTTAAAGATTCACTAAGATTGGTCCATAAAGGGGAGTATTAAATTCATTTTAAAGGTTTATGTTTACTCCCTCAAGGGTGATAAAGTTTTCTTATGTTGTCACTAATGTTTAAGTTATTATGCACCCTTTAAGTTTATGAGACCGGGATAACTGGCAGGCATAAGTCCAGGACTGGACCCCTGGAAAATTATAAAGGAAAAGCTTTGCCTTATTGGCTAAGCGCTAAAGTAATTATGTGTGTAATATATCACACTAAGGGATTGCATGCTTATGTTTTAAGATACAAGGTGACCACCAAGTTGTGGACCGCTAAAGGTAATTGGCAAGGTGTGAATTTACGAAAGTTTTATCCACAAAAGTTTCACCCTTGCAGGGGAGCCATATTGTGGAGTGGCTTTACCCAATTTTCTTAAGGCATCGTCAAGAATGCAAATTAAAGTTGTGGCATGCTTTAATCCCTAAGCTTTTAAGATATGGATTCATGTCCCTGATCCATATAAATTTAAGAATAAGAAGTTTCTTAAGAAATTTATCCCGGAACGCATTATGTAAGAGTGCAGATTACTCGAGTAACGTGTCTATAGGTACCTGCCAGACCTAAGACATCGTGAAAGATTAATTCCAGAATCGAACTTGTTCAAGGCCTTGATGAATTAAGTTTTAAGGCTCAACAAATAAGTATTAAATCTAAGGCATAAGTGTTGAGCATCACTTGAGTTTAATGTCTTGATGATTAGTTCATAAATGTTATGCTAAGGCATTAAAGCCAAGCATTATATTTAAAGAGGCTTGCCTTATAATGTAGCCGGCATAAAGACTAAATGGCAGCCTATTATCAAGGGACAAATTATGATTCTGGAAACAAACACATTTCTCTTCCTTTCAAAAGCGCGCGCATAAGGATATACAAAAGAATATACGAAGAGAAACTGCACTCTTGGGACCATTGCAACACCATCTCCCCACAAACCTAAGGGGGTTTGTTCCTTCGATGGAATGATGTACTGTGGTCAATTAGATCAGTGGTACTTAATTGACCATTGTATTTTATTGGCTCTGTATAAGTTCCAACAAAGGGATGAGCTCATAAGTTTTTCAAGTAAGAATTAATATTATGGAGCTCCTAAGTTGAAGAAGTTCCATTTCGAGATAAGGTGGCATATTGTAGTAACTGGGTTCTGCGGTACTAATTGGCCGTTGCGATCCTTTTATCTCATATGCCATTTTATTTAGCAGTGGGCTTATGAGTTTAGCCTTACGATCAAGGGGGAGAATGTTGGATATTTTGATCTAAGCCTAAACTGTAGCTATTATGTTCTAAAGATTAAAGACTAAAGATAAAGCTTGAAGTGAAAATATCTGAAGAGCTACAGTAGGGCGGTTGCTACAGTAAGCGGTGGTCACTGTAGCTACTAGCTGAGCTGCCCTGATCAGGGGCAGCCCCTCTCCAACCAGGTGTTGGCCCCCTGGTGCACTATGCTATAATGAAAGAGAGAGAAAAGATAAGGGAGAGGTGTGGCCAGCAGTAGTTTTATGGCTAGCACACACATACATACACTTTCTTCTCTCTCTCTCTTTGTTGCAACTGATCATGCAAGCATAGTCAGCACTGGGAAGGACCTGCACATCCATCAGACTAAAGTTCTAGGTGGTAAAGCTTAAAGGGGGTAGGATGGTTGCTTCAACAGATTAAGGAGGAGATGGCAGGACCTCAAGACAAAGGTAAAAATCCATCCCCTGATTGTTGAGTGGCTCAAAGCTTGTGCTAAATGATCCTGGAGATTCAACATGGATGACCACCACCAGCAAACAACTATGCTTATTACATGGCACAAAAACATGGGCTGAAAACAGCTAGATCTTTGAAACCAACACCACCCTCCCCTGTAACCTTGAAGTTGAACTAACTATCTGATTTCCACCAGCCAGGTGTTAACCGATGAACAAAGTAATGGTGCCTCCGGAACTCGGCGTAGCTGCGAAGTCCGATGTTGCAGGGTTTCTCGGGGCACTTGAAAGTTTGGTCCAGGCTCAAGCTGTGCTCGTCCCTATAGTAATTATTGATCTGTTCAACCAAAGCTAGAAGTCAGAAAATCAAATTGATATATGCACCAATCAATATTATGAAGATGCTTACATCATGTATGTTCACTCGAGCGCAGTAGAGTCCCTCGAAACAGCACAGATGACATACGAAATTCTTCTTCGAACACTGTGCGAGTGCTTGGCAATACTCAACATACAGGTTCACCTCACACTCTGGCACAAGCTGCTGTTGAACCATCTGTGAAGAACCAACCATTTAAAAAATACTAGCAGAATAATCTAAAGGTAAAAGAGGAAGAGGTACTCTAGTTAAAGCTAGAAGTCTTCCACGTATTTTTTATTCGAGAGGGGCTGATAATAATCTATTCTTCGAAAATTTGCATAGACGTTGTTATCCTGATCAGGATTTCTAGTTCCTGTTTTATGTGGCCTTGAATCAGAACTGAATTGTTTGGCCTTATCTCTCAGTTCCACCCTTCACAAGAACCAATCGAATCCCCCTAACTGCTTTTGCTGAGCTGAATGGCAATATTGGATTGGTTGGGAGTACCCTGATTTATGGATCACACTGCCAGACTCTAACTGCTGGGGTTAATCATCGTCATAATTAATGTTGGAAAATATTTCAAGTTGTTTATGTTTCATTTGTTTTCAGCAAGGTGTCGTCTAAGACAAGGTGTTGGATACTCGTATGTTGGCAACTCATAACTGAACAGTGTCAGAAAAATTGATGACATGTTAGCTATGATCTGAACAGTGTCACAGAAACTGCATTGATTTTAGTTTCAATGGTAATACTGAACAACATGCACCAGATTTTAGTTTCAATGTTGCGATCAGTATTTCTGTTGAAACTAAAATCAATGCAGTTTTGGTTTAGTGAAACAATTGTATTACTCATTTGGCTGTAACAACACTCTGCTCGTAGAAAGAAACAGTCATTCTACTTTGTTTCAAAATGTATCGTTGGCTGTTCGAGCCCTTCAAGCCTGTCGCTGCCGTGCTTGGTCCGCCGTTTGTTCCCGTGTTGGGTGCGCCGACGAATATCATACCAGATGTGATGCTTGGCTGGGTCATCCGGGTCAATCATGGTACTGGCATGGACGAACTCAGATTGGACATCAGCAATCCGGTCAGTGAACCCATTGGCATGAAGAGACACAACGGATGCAACATCCGTGTCGAAGGGAAGCTTAATCTCGGGGAGGACTTCCTTCTCAAGCTCACCGAGCTTTGCAAGGCACAGCAGCTCGTTGCCCCGGGAGACAGGAGTCACGATGCACCGTGGGGCGAACCGCTTGGCTTCGGTGAAGTAGGCCAGGGCCAGAACTGAGTGATGGCGCGACTGGCCCAGCACATTCTCATCTTCAGTCTCGGACCCCGTCTCGAACAGCTCTGAACTCATCTTGCTATGGAGATCACCTGCCAAATTGAGCGCGACCGTGGACTGCGGGTGGGCGGTGACGAGCGCCTCGGCGAGTGGCAGCGCGTCGGTCATGCCCCCGTCGCCGTACAGGAGCTTCGCGATCTCTCGGCATTGATTCCTGATGGCGGTCGCCTCGCCCTCTTGGCGGATCTTGGCGCGCTGCTTCCTCGTGACGCCCTTGGTCGCCGATGGCTCGGCGAGCGCGTCAGCCTTGGTGAGCTGCGCCTCGGCGAGCACCTCGTGGTGCTCATGCGCCAGCGTCTTCGCGGCGCCCGCTTGGCTGTTGAGGACGATCTGGGTCGCACACGACGAAGCCTGCGCGTCCTTCCACACCCGCCGCCACAGAGCCGAGCAGGCCCTCCTCGCCGTGTGCAACGACCCTGGTCCTGGAGGAGCCGTGTGCTCGCAACCCAGGGTAGATTAATTAGGTTCGTCGATGCGACACCACGATGATCAATTCACCTTCACCAGACCCACGGATACGAGTAGGAGTAGGATCAAGGTGCGTGTCCACGGCGAGCATCTTTGGGCGGGGCAAAACGGCGCGTACGTGGGATTCGCCGCGTACGCAGATAAGCATTTCTAACGGGACTCCTCGCCCAATCACACGCTGCCAGCTATGCTGGGTCCCACCCTAGAATCCTACTACCTCTACGGTGTTCCTTGTGTGTTGGCATTCCTTATTTGGTGATGGGTCCCACACAAGTACGTACTACTCCATGCAACGTGCAAACACGAGTCCAGACGACGCTTCCTATTCTCTCTCATGCAACGTGCAAACATGAACCGTAGAGGTAGTAGGATTCTAGGGTGGGACCCGGCGTATCTAGCAGCCTGTGATTGGTCGACGGAGTCCCGTTAGAAATGCTTCTCCGCGTACGCGGCGACAACCAAAGGCATGCGAATCCCCACCGCCTCTGCGGCAGCGGCATACGAAGACACACAGAGAGAGAGAGAGAGCGCCATTTGCCCCGCCCAAAGATGCTCGCCGTGGTTATGGTGAACTGATCGTCGTGGTGGCGCATTGACGAACCTACCCTACCCTACCCTACCCTGAGTTGCGAGCACACGTACGGCGCCTCCAGAACCAGATCAGTTGCTGCGCACCTGGGACCAGGGTCGTTGTACACGGCGACGAAATAGGGTGAAGAAAAGAAAAGGGACCCCAGCAAAAAAAAAAAGAGGAAAGGGCCAAAGGGGCGTGCGACGCCGGGTGAGCCGGACGACGGCAATATGCCTGGCCTTCCCGGATCACCGAGGAAAACTTACCTTTCCGTGGTCGTCAAATTGGTGGCCACGTATGCATGCGCATATGTATACCCCCACATTATCTTTGTTTTAACTATGCACGTGGATGAATTTCAGGTTGCATGTATATGTGCTAAAACATTTTGGAACACGTTTCACTAATTTTGGAATGCATTATTTCACTGATTTTTAAATGCATTTTAGTAATTTTGAAATATGCATACTGTCTTTTGATGTTGAGGAGGTGGGATTCGCTAGCCTTTGGATGTGGCCGCTAAGAGCATCTACAACCGTACCCCCTCAAACGTCCCATCGAACTATCCGGACACTGTCCGGACAAGAGAGAAGAAAAAATTAAGTGCCACCCAACCAACCTTCTCATTTTCTCCCATATGACTAGACTGATCGGCACTCCCCAAATCCAACCAATATTTGCTTTACATATGAGGAGTGCCGGGACACGCTTGGACAACTCCACCACGTCAGCCAAATCCATCCAACCCCACCTACAGCTACACAACCCCGTCCAAATCCATCCGCATCGGAGGCCTCGCACGCCAACGCCTCAGGCTAGACGTAGTCTGGTCCTTGATCGAGCCTTGCTCCGGACCGGACCGAGGTGGCCAGCGAGCCTCTTCCCAAGACCGGACCAACTAGTGCCAGGCTCAGTTAGGCTCCGAAGGACCGACTGGACCGGTTGCTGGGAGTGATTCAGTTATTGTTTTAGCCTCTGTTTAGCCATTGTGTAGACATCTTTCGATATTGTAAAGCAAATGGACAGCAGCCCCTCTGTTTATGCAACTCTGTTTTGCCCACTGTGAGCTAAAATTTGACTGTTTTTGCCTCTGTTTGGACACTACAGAGGAAGAGTGATAGGAACTAAATAAGTTCTTCAGTTAACTTCAGGTTTAGTGATGCATGGTCCTGACAAGGAGATGTTCTAGGATTAACTTCAGGTCACTACATATATGAGGATGGAAAGCAAGCATATATGAGGATGGACAAGAAACATATATGAGGATGGACAACAAGCAAAAATGGACCAAAAATACAACGTATATAGTCCTACTCCTAGGTACCCTAAACCCTACAACATATACGAGATAAATTTTGAACATTTAGAATCTTTGTTTCAAAGGAGGATATAATCGACAATAAAGAGGATGGACAACATTTGATTTGAATCTTGGACATCACAACAATTGATTTTGACATGAACAATAGCACAAATATCACATCCACAAACATTTCATTTGGACAGCAGGCATAACTAAATTGGACAACATTTCATTTGAGTTTTGGACATCAAAACAATTGATTTTGACAGGAACAATAGCACAGATATCACATCCACAAACATAAGGTCTTATCATAATTGAACGACATGATTACAAACTTGCAATGACAATTCCAAGTTCATGTCAGTTGACAATTTCAACATAACACAAATGAGTGGTTCATGACTTGACAAGTTCCAACATAGTTCATGACATCTCCAAATTTGCAATGACAATTCATAGTTCATGACTTGACAAGTTCCAACATAACACAAATTCAAAATTAGCCTTCACATGAGAGAGATCACTTTGACATCCATCCCCCAAATAGCAAGATCAACATCCACATGATGAATGTCTACAAGATAAGTAAATAATGTTGGGTATTGTATGACAAGTGAAACATGTAGGAAGAATAGTTCCCAATCGTTGATCTCCTCCACAATGGGTAACCTGATGGTCCCAACATCATCCTCTTCCTTCTCATCCTTCGGCTACAAGTGTGGAAGTTAGACAAATGCTCACATCACATACAACAACACCAAAATAAGAGAGGGGGGGGGGGGGGGGGGGGGGGGGGAAGATAGCAAACATACCACCACATTCAAGTCGACGTGCGCATCCTTGATATAACTTGCACCACAAACTAGTGCCTCCACCATAGCCGGTTTTAGCGAACTCCTATAGTCATCTAATACGACACAAGTTGACAAAGTAGTTCGAGGATGAGAAGTTGACAAGTTTATATCAAAAGTTCAATAGGACAAGTTGACATACCGAAAAGCCCGCTCGTGCCGTCCAGCCTGACCCATGCCCAAGGCCAGAGCTCCCCTCGCGCCGGCGTCTGAGGCTGACACGCCCACGTCAGAGGTCATCCCCGAGCTCGCACGTGTCGGCTCCCATGGCCACGGCCACCAAGCTCGCGCACCCGAAGCTTCCATGACTACGGCCCTCGCCTCGCCCCTGAGCTCGCGCGCCCACCACCCAAAGCTCCCATGGCCACGGCCAGGACATAAGCGTGTGCGTGCGCTGTGCGCGCTGGCTGCAGCCTCGTGCGTGGTGGCCGCCACCGCCGCATGCAGCCGCAGCTGCCGTGATGCAGGACAGGAGCTCCCGCCCCATCGTCTCAGGCCGTACCTCGCGAGCGCGTCCGCATCCGAGGCCGTGGCCGGAGCTCGCGCGCCCTTACGCCCGCATCCGCATCTAAGGCCGGACGCCGCGAGCCGCTGAGTGCGTGCTAGCTAGCTAGCTAGCCCGCCGGATGTGTGCTTGCTAGCTAGCCAGGTAGCTAACCGCCGCCGCGTACTGGTCGCTGCGCCGTGCGTGCACGCAGCCGTGCGCACCGCTGCCGGCCTGGCCGCTGCTGCCGTGCGTGCACGGCCGCGTGCTGCTGCTTGGACTGGCCGCTGCTGCCGCGCCCGCGCGTGCTACCTGTTGCCGCCGCTCGGCCTGGCCGCGAACTAGCTGCTGCGCGCGTGCTGGCCCAGCGCCGCCGCGTGTGCTGGCCGAGGCGCTCGCGCCCGCTTCCGCGGAGCTCGCCAACACCACCGCCACCGTCGGAGCTTGCGGCTGGAGGGCCGGCCGCCATCAGCATCCACCTGCTGTGTGCTCTGCGTGCTCTGACGTGGCCGCGCACTACATGCTTGTTGAAATGCTTCAAAGTGGAGATCATACTTTGGGATCATGGTTATTTGAGAGAAAAGGTACGGGTTAAAAACGGACGTGCCCGGCCACTACCCGGTCACTGTCCGGACGTTTGGGAAGCCAAATTTGTAAATCGTGGTTGTAGATGCTCTAATGCACACGGCCTGGAAAGGCAGAGACACAAAAGCGGAGCAGCATGCCGACCCGCCGGTTCCCAGCTGCGGAGCTAGTTGACCTCGACGTAGGTACTAGGTCAGGTACGTACGGGTTGCTCAAGGGAACGCCGTCGCATCGTCTCGGCGAGTTGCGACGGTTGTCGTTGCCATCTCCCCCTGCCCAACCAGCCGTGCAGCTCGCGTGTTAGAGCATCTCCCACAGCCGCGCAACGCGCGGCGCGTTAAAAAAGCTTTTGCAGCGCGCTGATCGTGAGTTTTTGCGCGGCGAGGAGCGCTTACTACAGTGGCTGCTGCAAAGTTTAGCGCGCGCGAGCTGCTCAGCAGCCGCTGCAAAGAAAAGACGCGCGCGAGCAACCAGAACACAAACTAGTTCAACCAAATAGATAAAAGTTCAACGATACAAATAGCAAAGTTCAACCAAACAGCACAAACTAGTCCGATACAAATAGCAAAGTTCACCAAACAGCACAAACTAGAAACTACGAGGACTACTCCGAGTCGTCGTCGTCCTCCTACTCCTCGCTTGTGTCGTCCGACGTATCAAGAGACGCGTCTTCCCACCGATCGTCATTGTCGGAGAAGAATGATGCCAGTCCCAGATCGCACTGCGATATTGCCAGTGCCTTCCGATGACGCCTGTCCGCCCGTTCCGCGCGCCGACTTGCCCTCCTCTCCGCCCAGAAGGCATTCTCGTTGGCGACGTCCTCCGGGTGGCGCCGGCGCCACTCCGCCAAGGCTCGCTCGTCCGCCTCGGTTATGAGGAGGCGGCGCTGCCGCCGACGGTGTTCCTGACGGTCGGCGTCAGTTACTAGCCGCGGCGGAGGGGCGAGTTCCTACGCCTGCTCGGACGTCCAGACGCCCTGGAAGTTCATCTGTGCGCGAGGCCTCGAGAGGCGCCACGCCGTCGCGTCGTACGCGCGGGCGGCCTCGTGGGCGGTGGCGAAGGTGCCGAGGCCGAGGCGCACGTTGCCGGACCGAATCTCGGCGTAGAAGGCGCCGAAGGGGCGCGCGCGGACGCCGCGATAGCCCGAAGCTCCCCGGCGGCGCGGCGGCATGGTGGCGCGGTGGTGGCGCGTCGGCGGCGTGGCGAGAAAGCGGCAGAGGAAGCGAGGAGAGAGCGGCAGAGGGCGCGTGGCGAGGTGGAGAGGATGGGAGGGCGTGTGGCGGGTGCTGCATTTTACAGGCGCGCCAGATGCCACGCGCCAAATCTAGCACGCGCGGGGGGGGGGGGGGGGGGGGGGGGGGGGGGCGCCTTTTCGCGCGCGCGCAATCTTTTTCCGCGCGCCTGAGTTTCCCGCCGCCGCTGGAGTGCGCGAAACCGCCCCGCGCGCTAAAATCGCATTTTACCGCGCACGCGCGTTTTTTGCGGCCACTGTTAGAGATGCTTTTAGTACCACAATCGCAGGCTAACACCCGGCGCCACCCGTTCATATTATTTGGTTACTTTAATTAGCCACCTCACTTTTTTTTCTTTTTCTTTATACACCATTTAGAGCATCTCCAACAGGCGCTGCAAAAAACGCGCGCGCGGGGTAAAATAAGATTTTAGCGCGCGCGGGACGGTTTCGCGCGCTCCAGCCGCGGCGGGAAAATCAGGCGCGCGGAAAACGATTGCGCGCGGGGGGGAAAAAGCGGGCTGTCGCGTGCTAGATTTGGCGCGCCGCTTCCGGCGCACCAATAAAATGCAGCGCCCGCCACGCGCCCTCCCATCGCTCTCCACCTCGTCACGCGCCCTCTGTCGCTCTCTCACCGCTTTTTCTGCCGCTTTCTCGCCTCGCCGCCGACGCGCCACCACTGCGCCACCATGCCGCCGCGCCACCGAGGAGCTTCGGGCTACCGCGGCGTCCGCGCGCGCCCCTCCGGCGCCTTCTCCGCCGAGATTCGGTCCGGCGACGTGCGCCTCGGCCTCGGCACCTTCGAGACCGCCCATGAGGCCGCCCGCGCGTACGACGCGGCGGCGTGGCGCCTTCGGCGGCCCCGCCGGGACATGAACTTCCTGGAGGTGCCGATGCGGGAGGTGGCACACGAGCTGGCGCCTCCCCCGCGGCTCCTCACCGACGAGGATCGTCGCGAGAACCGGAGGCGGGAGCGCCGTCTCACCCTCGCCGAGATGGACGAGGAAGCAATGGAGCAGTGGCGCCAAAGGTTCCCGCAGGACGTCATCAACGAGCAGCAGTTCTTCGCGGAAAGGAGGGCGGAGAGGGAGGAGAGGAGGGCGGAGCAAGCCGCCTATCGCGAGGACCGGCGTACGCGGAAGGCGGCCGCTCAGTTCAACGTCGAGCTAGGAGACGCGTCGTCCTGGGACTCCAATGACGATCGGTACCTTGACCTCTTCATTGTGACGTCGGAGGAGGACATCACCAAGGTGGAGTCCGAGTCGAAGGAGGACGACGAGTAGTCGTACTGTGTATCGAGTCTATCGTTTTACTTTTTATCTATCGTTTTATCTATCGTAGGAGGAGGCTACTATCTACGCACTATGTATCTTTTTTATCTATCGTTTTAATCTATCTATGTCCTATCTATCGTTTTTAGTCGTACCGTGTATTGAGTCGTAGTACAAAAGAGAACAAATATAGCGCGTCTGCTGGAGCTGCTCGCACGCGCTATATTTTGCAGCGGCCGCTGGAGCAAGCGCTCCTCGCGGCGCAAAAACTCGCGAACAGCGCGCTGCAAACGCTTTTTTTGCGTGCCGTGCGTTGCGTGCCTGTTGAAGATGCTCTTATGCTTGGATATTTCTTAGACCAACTACCTCGTGTGATATATCAACCGCCATGGGACAATCTTTATCCAGATGAATTGCACTCTTCTTCCCTGAATAACTTTTGAAAGCAAGTCTTTCATTCGCGTGCGTACGAATCCCCTGGAGCAATCTAGCATAGTCATTATCGTCAATAAAGTCTATATGGCGATTTTGATAAAAAAAAAAAGACCGTTCTCATAAAAAAAAAAATCGGTTGTGAGCCGTTGCATTGTAGCGTGCTCTATTGCCAACCGCCCGCGGCGGAGGGAAATTGAACATCTCTACTCATCTGGCACATATGGTTTTACCAATCCCGCCACTCATCTCAACGAGAAACAAGCCAATTAAAGATATCTTCGCCTCCACTTTCCTCGTGCTCACCATGTCGCTTCCCCATACAGCCGAACTAGATGCTTCTCTTTGAGGAGGAGCAACGAATGATGGACGAGGAGGAAGCGAAGGAGGGAGGTCGCCCTCATCGCTGATGGTGAGGAGTGGGATCGTCGTGACGCAATGAAGATCGCGCCCTCCGAGTGGAATCCCCAGAAAGAAGGGCTTGATTGGGATCCCTAGTACAACTCCTGCTCATGGAGAGGAGGCCCCCCAATTCCACGTCCCATGGCCGCCGCCCGCCACCTCACTTTTAAGGAAGCATGGGATGAGCGCTACGCCACCAATGCCTTGGCCATCCACCGAGAAGAAATCTTCAAATAGACCGTCCGACGTGCGGCAAAGAGGGGTGCGCCGTCTGGCGCGTGTTCGAGGAAGCACGGCCGGCATCCGTGACGGAGATAGGGCATGCCTCTTAGCGCAAATTTGATGCGGCAATGGTGACATGCGTGGCCACAGATCGTGTCATCTTGGGCTGTGATATCCCCGGCTCAATCGTGCACTAATTATACACGCAAATGCACATGATCAAGCCTAAGAACTCACTTGAAGATTTCACAACACAACTCTAGACACAAATTAAAATAATACAACATTTATATTACAAGTCAGGGGCCTCGAGGGCTCGAGTACATAAGCTCGCGTATAAGCGTCAGCGAAAGCATTAGATATCTGAGTACAGATATGAAACAGAAACAGGTAAGCCTTTAGAAAGGCGGGGCAAAACAAAAATTACGATCGAAAGGCGCAGGCCTCCTGCCTGGGACTCTCCGAATCTACTCCTGGTCGTCGGCAAGCTCGTAGTAGTAACCACCCTCGGGGTGGTAGTAGTAGACGTCTGCGGGGGCAGCTGGCTCCAGGGCACCGTCGTCTGGTTGCATTCAAAGGGGAAAGGGAAAAAGAGGAAGCATAACAACCGTGAGTACTCATCCGAAGTACTCAGCAAGCAAGGATCTACACTACATATACAACATTATCAAAGAAGGGCTGTATATGTGGACTGGGCTGCAGAAATGCCAGAATAGAGAGAAGACCTAGTCCTATCGAAGACTAGCATCTTCAGCGGTCTTGCGGAATCATCTTCAGCGGTCTTGCAGCATTAGAAGAGTACAAAATAGCATAATGTAAAGTAGTAATAGTAGTGTCATCAACCTCGCCCAGAGATCTTTCCTCGACTCCCTGCGAGGAAGCGATCCCAGAGCCCTAATATTCAAGTATCAACCTCGGCCAGAGATACTTCCTCGACTCCCTGCGAGAAAGCGATCCCAGAGCCATACTATCAATTTCTCATCACAAGTTTCCAGTTCTAGTTGTATCGATCGGGATACAACTCCGAGCGTCCGTTACCGAGGATCCGGCTATGCATAGATTAGTTCTTCCCTGCAGGGGTGCACCAACTTACCCACCACGCTCGCTTAACTCCGGCCGGACATACTTTTCTGGGTCATGCCCGGCCTCGGTCAAACGACACACCATAGCCCTACCTAGAGCTCAGCAGAGAGGTCCCCGCCGGTCTACATCCTAAGTGCTCAGGAGTCTTGGGCCGTCGCCCTGTGCACTCCGGGTCGTTGCGAGCAGGGTGGATACCAGGGCCAACGGCACGATCCGACCCGGCCACAATGCTGAACTGGACGTCTGACAGAGCTGTCGGCTGATACCACGATGCAGAGTACCCATATTTATTCCCGCGTGATGGTTAGTGGTATCGGGCCAGAGGCCCATTCAGATCACATATCCAAATCGTAGTGTATTGGTAGTGCGGTAACGAGCAGAGACTCACGATCGATGTGACCCCGTCGCCCCCTGTCGTGGACTCACGGCAAGGGCTAAGAATGCCCGGCCACGCCTCGTATTCATATCTCGGGCACCCTCCAGGTCAACCCGTCTCCACAACACTCGCCACTCAGGCTCACGCGGGTACCCCTCAGGGTCGACCCACCATTCCAAGTAACAATTGAAAGGTCCAAGTATCCGTGTGTCCACATCATCAGGGGAATCTGAGGTATCACCCTCGTTGGATTCCTACTCGATGTAACCGTCAAGGTGAACTCGGAGGAATCACCCTCGAGATTCACACTTGAGGTGTTGCACGACGGCGTCGTTATCGGAAGTGATGAAGGAGGAATCACCCTCGATGACCACGACCAAGTAACTACTCCACAGAGTTATCATCGGAAGTGCTTACGAGGTATCACCCTCGGCACTCGATAGTACGCTGCAGTGTCGTACAGATAAAAGGGATGTGATGTGCGGTGCTGGGGCCTGGTCGTCGAGTCTTCTGATGATCCAGCGGGGCAACTGAGACAAGTGGGGTCACTGGGGTCTCTATCCAGCCTATACTAAGCAGTTTAGGATAAGCAGGCAGGTATCAACAGCAGTTACAAGAACAGGCTATGCATCAGAATCGGATAGACCGTAGCAGCATCAATTCTAATGCAAACATAAGAGAGATAGAATAGGCGATATAGGCATGCTCAAAGGGGGGGTGCTTGTCTGGTTGCTCGTCGGTAAAGGCAAGGTCGTCAACGGTGTCGTCAACCTCCGGAGCTGCGTCGGCCTCGGGGACGACGTCGATGTCGGGGTCTACCGAGAGAGAAGAGGGGGAAGAAACAGTAAATATATAGCAAACAAGAGCATGACATGACAATACGTAGAGCTAGGGGTGTTCTGACGCGGTGCTACACGATATAGGTGAAGAGGGAAAACATCCGGGAATGTTTTCCCGAAGTTTGGCATTTTTGGACAGATGAAACGCAGGGGGGCGGTTGCATGTTCGCTATGCTAGGGACGGGTGGCGGACGAACGGACTGCGTAATCGTATCCGTCTTGTCGTTCTGAGCAACTTTCATGTACAAAGTTTCTTCATCTGATAAACGGTTTAATTTATATTATTTATCAAAGTTTTAACTCAATTTTTATAATTAACAGAATTAAATTAATTATAAAATGTAATTATGATGTCAACGTGATGTCAGCATGATGTCATCAGTCAACCGTCTGTTGACTGGGTCAACAGACGTGTGGGTCCCGTTCGTCAATGACTGTTAACTAATTAACCAAGTTAATTAGTTTAATTAATAGATTAATTAGGTTACATTAATTAAGTTAATTAGTTTAATTATTAATTATATATATTTTTTGGTTCTGTTTCTTTTTTTTTTGTTAAAGGGGCTGGGCCCACGTGTCATTGTCCCAGGGGGAGCCTAGCGGGCGTGCGGGCCAACGGGCGCTGGGCGCCGGCGGAGGGAGTCGGGGCGCCAGCGGCGGCTGCGGCGAGCGGGGCTGCAGGGCAGGGGCGGCGCGTGCGGGGAAAACGGCAGCGGCGACGGCGCTGCAGACGCGGGAGCCCAGGCCAGCGTGCTTATGCGCGCGCTGGGCGCGGTCAGCGCCCGGCCTGGGCGAGGCAGGCCGTGGCAGGTGTGGCTGCAGGCGACCGGCGAGCGCGGCGGAGTGAGCCGAGGGGGGAACCAGACGGGAAGGGAAAAGGGATCCTCACCCCGATGCAGGGGTTCGCCGGCGAGGCTCGATGGAGTCCGGTGAGGTGGCAGTCGGGGAGGCGGGCGACGTCGTCCTCGGGCGGTGGCGTCGTTGGGGCGCCGCGGCGAGGCGCCCAGATCGGGAGGGGGAGGAGGCGAGGAGGACGGCGGTGGGGTGGTTCCGGGGGTGCGCGACGGCGTCCGGGCGCGGGGCGGCGCGGTTGCCGGGGTCGCTGCCCGGATACACCATCCAGATCGGGTGGGTGAGGGGAGACAGGGGGAAGTGGGGAGAGTGGGGGGTTAGGGTTAGCGGGTGGGCAGGGGCGTGGCCCATAGGCCAGGAGGCGACTGGCTGGGCCTGGTGGCGACCAGCTGGGCCAGAGGCCCAACGGCGGAGAGGGGGCCTCTCTCCTTTTTCTTTATTTCTTTTTGTATTTTTTCCACCATTTTGTATTTTAAAATAATATCAAATAAGTTTTGTTGACTCCAAAACTTGTCACATTATCAGTAGACAATGTTTTGAGCTAGCACACGAGATTTCAAGTGGTTTGGACATACATAAACATTTGTTTATTTTGAAAAGGCTATTTTAGTTGTTGTTGGACCACTTTAGATTTTACTAGGGATTAACTGGTGAGTCAAATGATGTTGGTTTCTACACGACAATTATTTAGTGAATATTTGCAACATCTCAAACAATTTTGTTTTCATGTTTGACAAATTTGAATTTTTGACTTTAACCTTGGATTTGAATTTGAATTGTGATTTGGATCAAGTGAGGATTAGCAACAGTAACCTGATGACATGACACCATTAACAGGGGATTATTGTACCTTAATTATCCGGGCGTTACAAATCTCCTCCACTACAAGAAATCTCGTCCCGAGATTTAAGTGGGGAAGTAAAGGGTAACTTCGGGAGATCTGACCCTTATAGGGTCGATTATCTGGTGGACAATTCAGGGAATGAGGCAAAAGTATCTCTCGAGTTGAAACTTAAGATAACATCGATAGCAAAGTATGAAGGTACAATAGGAAGTTTCAAGCGATTGGACAAACGATCGATACCTGAACAGAGTGTGAGAAGGGGGTTCAGAGCATCGGGAATAGATCATCTCTCGGAGGGTGACTCATGATAACACATAAAACCAAGGGCGTAGGATACTTCGGAATCAAGGCTGTACAGGAGAGTCTGGTTCCGATCCTGTGGAACTATGGGTTATGGGCCCACCATGTGGGTTAAAAGCAGGAAGGGTGCTAACATTTTGCACGGTCATGATAGCAAGGCAAGTCAAAGGATAGCCTGTCAGTTATGTTCGCAACAACGTTGGTACCAAGGGCGAGGGACGAAGAGAACCATTTTTCTGCTCGTTGAAACGAGGCGGACCAATAGGCAAAGTTCTCATCTATCGGTGGTTACCGGAATGTCACCCACAATAGTAACAGGGTCACACTGACAAGGGTGTTCATCGAGGTGTTTTATAAGCAGGGAATTATTTCTGCTTATACCATATAGTTCACAGGAAAGGTTAAACAAACCAATGGAAAGGAAAATGTGTTTATACACAAGAATTAGGAGTGTATCCTTTCCCAAGGAAAAGTAGAGCATGATATACTTGTTAGGCCAGCAAGATCAAAAGCATTTAGATAAAGGGGCGAGGGAGGAATCATAATATTACCCATACAACGGTGTCTGGATAATGGATCAAGAAGCATTTGGCAATGTGCATCCAATGTTCTTGTTGATATTCGGAGTACCATAGTCATGCTTCGAGGTAGCATAGACATGGTCATCAGGTAAAGGTCGGATCTTGGGAATACAAAGGATCCATCGGGAACTCCTAGAACACCTCATGCAGTTTTATCAGGAAAAGGTGAGGACGTGGCTGATGGGTTCAGCGGCAATCCATCGACATTATATGATCAAGTTTGTGTTGGGGGAATGCAAGAAAGTTGTCGATGACAACAGAAATCATCGAGAGACAAGGGTGGTATTCCTCATCATGAATTCGATTGATATCCTGGAAGAGCTCAGAATGTTGATGATGATCACGACACATTTGTCAAAAGATTTCATGAAGTTGTAATCGGTCAGCGACGACATCAAGCAAAAGGAATGCCGAAGCACTGTTGGAAAAGGCATTGCCTAGGTGGCGCTTAGGCACGCTTAGGCGCTAGGCGATGGCCAAACGCCTCGCCTAGGGCATAAGTGGAAGTCTAGGCAGGTCAAGCAAGAAATTGTCTACCCAAGCAAGAAATCTTACCGTATTGCACTGATATGCAAAACATGCCATATTCAAATGGCAATAGCCGATAGTTAAATCACTAATATGACCTCAGTTAATATCGTTACACATATAATACCATAAATACACCCTGAGACTAAAAACTATATTACCGCCTAGGCTGCACGTAGGGCGCTTAAGCACCGCCTAGGCACTAGGCGAAGGCCAATCGCCTCGCTTACGCCTACTGCTTTTTCCAACCTTGTGCCGAAGCGAATGGCTATTGGAACCATGGATACGACGCAAGCTCTAAATCAAGCTTGTTGTTCGAGGTGAAATGATAAGATGAAGAAGATCGACGTAAGCTTAGCTCATCGTCAGAAGTTGCTCTGGGCATAAGGACCAGGTAGCACAGTTAAAATTTAGCACGATATTGATATAGCCGATCAGGCTAGGAATGATGTGATGGAGTATCATCCCATAAGAATTTACAAGAGGTAGTGGAATGACACAATATCATTGAGATACCATGGGGCAATATTTGAAGATACATCTGAATAGAGGTTGAACAGGTGAAATGATCTGTAGAAGACAAGTATTTTAACTTGTCCGGGAAATGGAATCAAGGAGAAAATATAGTCGGAACCACGATTGCAAAGGATCAATTTATAGATAAAAGATGAACTTGTACCAAGGAAATAATCATTTTTATGAGCAGCTTCCATGATAAGTTCTACATCGTGTCCATGGGCATGAACACAAGGTTCAAGGTCGACTCCCACTTCTTCAATGCATAATCTTTCATTCACTGCTCTGTTAAAAATTATATGAACGTGAAGAACTACCTGGTGAAATACCAGAGGAGTATGACCCGCGAAAATTATCGGGTTCACACAGATTAGAGAAGGCATAGGTTCAACCCATCGGGGCAATTTTACGAATCTATACAACCAGCAACCAAAGCAAGGGATGCGAGTCAAAAGCAGAGTATCGAAGTCAAAGCAGATGATACAATTTACCGAAGATATCATGTATCAGGGGAATAACTAACAAGGTTATGGAATATGGAGGACACGATCATACAATGATCCACCAAAAGATCTGGCGGACCGCAAAGGGATGCGATTGGGAGTATCGGTACTCAATCAGAAGAATGCAAGCGCGTCGGGTTAGGGGAATATAAGAATAGTTCGAGGCTTAACTTCAAAGGACTTACGATTTCCATGTCGGGGATCAGAAGCAGACGCCCTGATCAGGATGGATAAGTCGAAAAGACTTAGGGGCACAATTGATCGCAAATTGATTGACTGAGAACCAGCTCATGTTCAAAATAACGCCTGAGCCGGAATGACGAATTCTAGGAATTTATTGATGATAGCAAGCAGTCACATACATAATGAATCAAGGGACTCAAAATGGTGCCGACAAAGGAGGCCAATAAGATTTTAGACATATGGAATTAACCATAATGAAAGCAGGTAAGAAGAATCTCAAAAGCAGTAGGCTGCAGGAGATACTCGGAAGATCGGATAGCATTATGAAATAATTCAGGAACGCAAGAACAACTGGGGATGAACGGATCCTCGGTAATGTGAGGAATTAACCGCAGTGCGAAAGAAGCTGCACGGTAGTAGGCTCAAAGGATTCCCGGATTAACGAGGAGTATTACGGGGTATCTCGTACATAAAGGAGTAACTGGGAATGAAGATACAAACGACAAAGATGTATAGCTATTCACGGTGATCATCGGTAGTAGGGAACTTGCAAAAGCAGTGGGCATAATGGTCTCGGGAAACTTCGAGGAGTATCTTCGGAGTCTTCTGATGATGACACGCCATCTTCTGGAATGGGGGGGGGGGGCTCTCCGGGAGAAAGCGGTTACGAGAACCTAGTGTTGGAGTTAGCAAAATCTTTAACATGAATAGAAGAGAGATCAGAATCCCAGAGTATAGACGAGGAGTAAAAGATCCTAATACCACCCAATTGGTGACGTGGGCCCATAAGCCACACAGCCATGTTAGTAAAATGGTTTTCATTGACTAGACTCAGCTTCGGCCAAGGAGTTGGAAAGGGGGATCCTACAGGTAGTCGGCTCTGATACCAACCTGTGACGCCCCCGGCTCAATCGTGCACTAATCATACACGCAAATGCACACGATCAAGCCTAAGGATTCACTTGAAGATATCACAACACAACTCTAGACACAAATTAAAATAATATAAGCTTTATATTACAAGCTAGGGGCCTCGAGGGCTCGAATACATAAGCTCGCATACAAGCGTCATGGGAAGCATCAGATATCTGAGTACAGATATGAAACAGAAACAGGTAAGCCTTTAGAAAGGCGGGGCAAAACAAAAGCTACGATCGAAAGGCGCAGGCCTCCTGCCTGGGACCCTCCGAATCTACTCCTGGTCGTCGGCAAACTCGTAGTAGTAACCACCCTCGGGGTGGTGGTAGTAGTCGTCTGCGGGGGCAGCTGGCTCCGGGGCTCCGTCGTCTGGTTGCATCAAAAGGGGAAAGGGGAAAAAGAGGAAGCAAAGCAACCGTGAGTACTCATCCGAAGTACTCAGCAAGCAAGGATCTACACTACATATGCAACATTATCAAAGAAGGGCTGTATATGTGGACTGGGCTGCAGAAATGCCAGAATAGAGAGAAGACCTAGTCCTATCGAAGACTAGCATCTTCAGCGGTCTTGCGGAATCATCTTCAGCGGTCTTGCAGCATTAGAAGAGTACAAAATAGCATAATGTAAAGTAGTAATAGTAGTGTCATCAACCTCGCCCAGAGATCCTTCCTCGACTCCCTGCGAGGAAGCGATCCCAGAGCCCTAATATTCAAGTATCAACCTCGGCCAGAGATACTTCCTCGACTCCCTGCGAGAAAGCGATCCCAGAGCCATACTATCCATTTCTCATCACAAGTATCCAGTTCTAGTTGTATCGATCGGGATACAACTCCGAGCGTCCGTTACCGAGGATCCGGCTATGCATAGATTAGTTCTTCCCTGCAGGGGTGCACCAACTTACCCACCATGCTCGCTTAACTCCGGTCGGACACACTTTTCCCGGTCATGCCCGGCCTCGGTCAAACGATACACCGCAGCCCTACCTAGAGCTCAGCAGAGAGGTCCCCGCCGGTCTACATCCTAAGCGCTCAGGGGTCTTGGGTCGTCGCCCTGTGCACTCCGGGTCGTTGCGAGCAGGGTGGATACCAGCGCCAACGGCATGATCCGACCCGGCCACAATGCTGAACTGGATGTTTGACAGAGCTGTCGGCTGATACCACGATGCAGAGTACCCATATTTATTCCCGCGTGATGGTTAGTGCTATCGGGCCAGAGGCCCACTTAGATCACATTTCCAAATCGTAGTGTATTGGTAGTGCGGTAACGAGCAGAGACTCACGATCGATGTGAACCCGTCGCCCCGTCTCGAGGACTTGCGGCAAGGGCTAAGAATGCCCGGCCACGCCTCGTATTCATATCTCGGGCACCCTCCAGGTCAACCCGTCTCCACAACACTTGCCACTCAGGCTCACGCGGGTACCCCTCAGGGTCGACCCACCTTTCCAAGTAACAATTGTAAGGTCCAAGTATCCGTGTGTCCATATCATCAGGGGAATCCGAGGTATCACCCTCGTTGGATTCCTAGTCGATGTAACCGTCAAGGTGAACTCGGAGGAATCACCCTCGAGGTTCACACTTGAGGTGTTGCACGACGGCGTCGTTATCGGAAGTGGTGAAGGAGGAATCACCCTCGATGACCACGACCGAGTAACTACTCCACATAGTTATCATCGGAAGTGCTTACGAGGTATCACCCTCGGCACTCGATAGTACGTTGTAGTGTCGTATAGATAAAAGGGATGTGATATGTGGTGCTGGGGCCTGGTCGTCGAGTCTTCTGATGATCCAGCGGGGCAACTAAGACAAGTGGGGTCACTGGGGTCTCTATCCAGCCTATACTAAGCAGTTTAGGATAAGCAGGTAGGTATCAACAGCAGTTACAAGAACAGGCTATGCATCAGAATAGGATAAATAGTAGCAGCAGCAATTCTAATGCAAGCATAAGAGAGATAGAATAGGCGATATAGGCATGCTTAAAGGGCGGGGGGTGCTTGCCTGGTTGCTTGGCGGCAAAGGCAAGGTCGTCAACGGTGTCGTCAACCTCCGGAGCTGCGTCGGCCTCAGGGACGACGTCGGTGTCGGGGGCAACCGAGTGAGAAGATGGGGAAGAAACAGTAAATATATAGCAAACAAGAGCATGACATGACAATACGCAGAGCTAGGGGTGTTCTGACGCGGTGCTACACGATATAGGTGAAGAGGGAAAACATCCGGGAATGTTTTCTCGAAGTTTGGCATTTTCGGACAGATGAAACGGAGGGGGGCGGTTGCATGTTCGCTATGCTAGGGACGCGTGGCGGACGAACGGATTGCATAATCGGATCCGTCTCGTCCTTCTGGGCAACTTTCATGTACAAAGTTTCTTCATCTGATAAACGGTTTAATTTATATTATTTATCAAAGTTTTAACTCAGTTTTTATAATTAACAGAAATAAATTAATTATAAAATATAATTATGATGTCAGCGTGATGTCAGCATGATGTCATCAGTCAACCGTCTGTTCACTAGGTCAATAGACGTGTGGGTCCCGTTCGTCAATGACTGTTAACTAATTAACCAAGTTAATTAGTTTAATTAATAGATTAATTAGGTTACATTAATTAAGTTAATTAATTATATATATATATTTTTGTTCTGTTTCTTTTTTTTGTTAAAGGGGCTGGGCCCATGTGTCATTGGCCCGGGGGGAGCCTAGCGGGCGTGCGGGCCAACGGGCGCTGGGCGCCGGCGGAGGGAGTCGGGGCGCCAGCGGCGGCTGCGGCGAGCGGGGCTGCAGGGCAGGGACGGCGCGTGCGGGGAAAACGACAGCGGCGACGGCGCTGCAGACGCCGGAGCCCGGGCCGGCATGCTTAGGCGAGCGCTGGGCGCGGTCAGCGCCCGGCCTGGGCGAGGCAGGCCGTGGCAGGCGTGGCTGCAGGCGACCGCCGAGCGCGACGGAGTGAGCCGAGGGGGGAGGCGAGCGTGCTGGGGGGAACGAGACGGGAAGGGAAAAGGGATCCTCACCCCCGATGCAGGGGTTCGCCAGCGAGGTGGCAGTCGGGGAGGCGGGCGACGTCGTCCTCGGGCGGTGGCGTCGCCGGGGCGCCGCGGCGAGGTGCCCAGATCGGGAGGGGGAGGAGGCGAGGAGGACGGTGGTGGGGTAGTGCCGGGGGTGGTCGCTGCCCCGATCCACCATCCAGATAGGGTGGGTGAGGGGAGACAGGGGTGAAGTGGGGAGAGTGGGGGTTAGGGTTAGCGGGTGGGCAGGGGCGTGGCCTATAGGCCAGGGGGCGACCGGCTGGGCCTGGTGGCGACCAGCTGGGCCAGAGGCCCAACGGGGGAGAGGGGGGCCTCTCTCCTTTTTCTTTATTTCTTTTTGTATTTTCTCCACCATTTTGTATTTTAAAATAATACCAAATAAGTTTTGTTGACTCCAAAACTTGTCACATAAATAGTAGACAATGTTTTGAGCTAGCACACAAGATTTCAAGTGGTTTGGACATACATAAACATTTGTTTATTTTGAAAAGGCTATTTTAGTTGTTGTTGGACCACTTTAGATTTTACTAGGGATTAACTGGTGAGTCAAATGATGTTGGTTTCTACACGACAATTATTTAGTGAATATTTGCAACATCTCAAACAATTTTGTTTTCATGTTTGACAAAATTGAATTTTTTACTTTAATCTTAGATTTGAATTTGAATTGTGATTTGGATCATGTGAGGATTAGCAACAGTAACCTGTTGACATGGCACCATTAACAGGGGATTACTGTAGCTTAATTATCCGGGCGTTACATGGGCCTTCCCCTTAGCTGGTCAAGATGCCCCCAACCTTAACGATCGCCATGACCACGCAGGGGCGTCACACAAGCGCTCCTGAGTTCGAGGTGACTCGTCACATATGCATGTGCCCGGTGCATAGCATTCAACATCCACTCAGGCTTAAAATGCAGGCTATAGTCGCTACATATATGTAAAAGCAACAAATTTTGAACACCTATACTTCTAATTATGTATGAAATACTGCTAATCAACATTTCTTCCCCTATATAGGGACTTTGTAATGCAATGTTATATGAAATTTAAGTGGTGAATCCCTCAAACTCACTGTTTGATTATTGGGTAGATCCAGCCAAAAAAAAATGGCGGCTCTATTAGGCCGACTCTGAGTTACACATCGCCTCGGCAACCTTCGAAATATTATGAAGTGCGCTCAATACGCATTATGGAGCTTATGAATTTGGCGAATCTGCTCGGGTTCCTCTTATTCAGCTCAACTTAGGATGAAAGTGGTGCCAATAAGGATTTTAAGTTTTTCTTATATTTTTTTAGTAGTAAAGCTTTTATTATCTGAGTGTAAAAGATTGTTGCAAGGTTATTAAGTGAGTTAGGGTCAGAATGTCTAAATGTTTATTGGTCATCTAGTCCCAATTTTTTCTTTTCTTTTGATGATAATACTGTCTTTATTCAAAATCAACAACCATCGCAAGTATAATGTTTAGGATCATGGATGTAACTTCTAAAATTAAGAATTAGAATGATATCGTTTGGAGACACCTTCTCAATTATAGCAATTTTTGTAACATAAAATATGGTCAATAAAGGCAAAGCATCTTTGAGGATGTTGTGGCTTGTGGAGGGTTTGAGCATTTTTCTCACGAATCTGAATGGTGAGGCCCTTGAGGTTGCTCCGAATCAGAATATTTTGAAGAACCCACTGGATCAGTTTGCCATTCACCCAACAGTTGATCTTCATATGTGCAACTATTATTTTTTTCATTTACAAATCAATATTAACCATGATAACATATGATGAAGATTAATCCAAGTCAATATTTGAACAGTTTAGCTACATGTCAGTCAGCTGAATTTCGAATTCGGGTCCGTCGATTTTGAATGAAGGAGAAGGAAGGGGCTCGCCGTCATCACCCCATTATCTATCTTAGGGTTCAGGATGGGGGCGTTGGTGGATGGCGGTGGTGGGGGGAGGTGGCGAGGCTTCGTCGGAGAAAAAAAAATCGGCCATCACCGAGGCTAGAGGGATGGTCGGGGGCCGCGGGAAAATGGCGGTGGGAGGAGGTTGAGGGGAGGGCGGGGCAGCGAGGCCGCGCCGCCAGCCGCGGGCGGTGGTGGCCGACAGTTCAGCCGGCGGTCCGTGAGGGCGGTTGGGCGAAGACAGATCGTGTGTGAGGAAGAAGAGCAAGATATGTGCGAGGTTAAAGATGAAGGTTGGACGTTAAATTTTTTTGATCCAACGGTCAAGATCGAAAGCTAGAATCGACTGACCCGTTCCAAAAATTCAGTCGACTATCTTGTAGCCGCTCCCATATTTGAACTGCTACTCATAGGCGAAGGGTCGGAAGACATGGTTTGATATGGCCAGGACTAGTCCAAGTCAATATTGACCTGCTGACATGGGCAAGGGTCTCACCTGTCAGCCTCACATCTCCTTTTCCGCTCTTTCCTTGTTCCTCCTCATCTCTCTCTCCCGCCCGCCGTCCTTGTCCCCGCCCGCCCCGCTCCCCAACCTTCCTCCCAGCCGGCCCTGCCGCAGCCGGCCCAGGCTTCGTCGACGGCGCGCCCGCACGGAAGGATCGGGAGGAGTGGACGGACGGCGCCATCAGCAGCCTCCTCGACGCATACACGGACGGATTCGACCACAACGGGAGCACCCAGGCTGCCGGCCGAGCCACCGCCCGCGTGCACGCCGTCCACGGCCACAACGGGCACGAGATTTCGTCCGCGCGTCCGTCCTCCGTCCGGCGGCGGCCGCAGATGCTTGCAGAGCCTCCTGCGATCGCCTCCATGGCCTGCAGCTGGTGTGCGTGCAGAGCCTCCTGCGATCGCCTCCATGGCCTGCAGCCGGTGTGCGTTCAGAGCCTCCTGCTCTGCACCATGGGAGACTGTTGGCCCCCAACGCCAGCAGCGCGCTCTTCGTAAGGACGGGATCCTTCATCGCGCCATGGACCACATCGGCTGTTCCAATTCCTCTTAGGGGTCCATGGCAATTGTAAGGGCTCCTTGCCGGAGAATAAGGGCTTGGACTCATTGACACTGCCGAGCCCGGCGTGACCGGAGGTCCGGAGCGCAAGTTGCCCTCCAGCGGCGCGACGCATCCTTGCCGAGGCCCGTGTCGGGCTTGTACGCCAGCGCGGCCATCATATTGGAGAGAGAACGGCCGGGTACTTGACTCCAGGTCCAGGCTCCCAGGGGCCGGCGCCGCAGATGCCTGGCGGCAACGCGAGGACCCCGCCCACTGTTGGCGCAGCTCGATGCACGGCCCGACGGTGATCACCGGAGACACTACGAAACAGAGAGAAGAGGGACACACAGAGTTTCCGGCCGCACAAACACCCTGCGGCACCGACGGCGTTTTCTATTTTCTCCTCGAACTTGATCTGCCAGTCGCATTATTACACAGGAGGGAGTGGGCTTTATACGGCGCACGCACTGACGTGCACGTCGCGCCCCCAACGCACCCCACTCGTACACTTGCCACGTCCCATGCACCCTAGCCCGCGCGCTCGGCGCGCACGCACGCGCCCTACGCGACCGGATCCAGCACCCGACGCGGCCGCTCCTCCGCAGTTCACGCCAACTGACACACACACACACACACAGAGCACACGCACACCCCCGTGCCACACACGCACGCACACGCCACGAACCCGACGCGGCCACCGACCATGCCCGGCTCGACCGGCTCGCGCATGCACGCAGGCCGCGCGCACACCGTGGCTTATTTGCCCAACACACACCGCCCTAAGCCACAGCCTAGAGGAGGGTGGGCGCCTCGACGTCGACATCCACCAGGAGAGCTCGCTCCGCTACTGTCACCTTCCTCAGCTTGTGCAGTTGCGCCGGAAGTGGCCGCACTGCCCGCGGTTGTAGCAGCGTTCGCGCCGCTTCCTGCCATTGCTCGACACCGTGTTGTTGTCGCCGTCGTCCGATGCGCCGTCCGCTGCCGCTGCCGCGCTGCCCACTGCGTTGCAGTCATCAGCAGCTGCTCACCGCCGTGCCCGCCTTCCTCCTGCCCACACCGCCGTGTCTGCTCGTCGAAGGCCTTCAGCCGTCCGAGCACCTCCTCGAACGACATCTCGTCGACATTGCAGAATTGCTCAATTCCGGCAACGGCAGGGTGCAGACGATCGAGACAGTGTCCAGCAGCTTCTTCACGAGCGCCGCGTCACCGAGCGTCGCCCCCAAGCTCGCATAGCGCGCCGTCATGGCGCCTAGCCTCCCCACGTAGCCGTCCAGTCCTTCGTCGTCCGCCATTCTCACGCGGTCGAAGCCGCCACGCAGCGTCGCGAGCCGCGCGCCCGCACCCGATCGGCGCCGATGAAGCGCAACTTGAGGGAGTCACATACCTCCCTAGCGGTGGGTTTCGTCGCCACCTGCAGCAGAACCTCCTCCGACAGCACGCCAAGGAGGATGGCCCACGCCGTCTTGCTCTTCCCTCCGTCGACCGCGCCCTCTCCGCCGGCGCCACCGCATGCCACAGCCCCTAGGCATCAAGGATTGCCTCCACCTTGATGGCCCAGGTGGTGTAGTTCTCCGGCGTCAGCATAGGCACCAGCAGGGACATCGCACCTCCGCCGCCGCCTGCATACGGGACCACGGACATCGCCGGCGATCGCTCTCCTTCGACTTGGCTCTGATGCTACTTGTTGGCGCAGCATCACCAGAGACACTACGAAACAAAGAGAAGGGGGACACAGAGAGTTTCCCGGCGCACAAACACCCTGCCGCACCGACATCAGTTTCTATTTTCTCCTCGAGCTCGAACTCGATCTGCCAGTCGCATTACACGGGAGGGACTGGGCTTTATACGCGCACGCACTAACATGCACGTCGCGCCCCTAACGCACCCCACTCGCACACTTGCCACGTCCCACGCACCCCAGCCCGCGTGCCCGGCGCGCATGCACGCGCCCTACGCGACCGCTCCACCGCAGTTCACGCCAACTGACACACACACACACACACACACACACACACTGCAAGCACACCCTGTGCCACACACGCACGCACACGCCACGAACCCGACGCGGCCACCGACCGTGCCCGGCTCGCGCACGCACGCAGGCTGCGCGCACACCGTGGCTTATTTGCCCAACACCCGCTCCCGCCTCGCGAGCGCGCCTTGGGCGATCCGCTGCTCGAGCCGCCAGGGCATGCCGAGGTGCCATCCCACTTCTAAGCGGCGGATGAAGATGAAGCGGCGACGCTCACAGTTGCGGGCCTTTGCTCTGGCTCGTATTTCTGTTTCCGCCCGCCTCTGCCGGCAGCCACCATGATGAGCACATGCTCGGGGTGGTGCCGAGAGGGACAAGGGGGCTAGTGAAGTGCATCACGCTCGCCGGCGCGATCCTCGTCGACGCGCAGGCCGGCGCGCAGCTCGGGGACGAGTGCAGCGAGCTCGTGGGCGGAGCCACGCCGCCGCCCGGCAGCTGCTCGAGGAAATGCCCAGTGTGAAGAAGATAAATATTCCGTCACCTCATTCCAGTTCACTAGCCGTTTCTCCTTTGAGGAAAATGGAGATTCATTCTACATAACACTATTAATAGGAGAAAATAATTCCCTAAAAGAGAGAGGATGTTGTGATGGTGCCGTTCGCGTGCCACACACACAGTTCCCCTTAGTCTGGCTGCTGTGATGGCGCCGTTCGTGTGCCCAGGTGGATGTTGTGGAGTAAATGTGCCTGCGTGCTTCTGCATTCATCCATCCACGCAGGGGGGCCTTCTGCATGCGTGCGTGCTTCTGCAACATCACGACATCCTTCTTCCTCGGCTTCTGTCCTCGCCTGCAAGTTTCGCGGAATTACTTCTGTTCCTTCAGAGCATGTTCCTTCTGTTCTCGCCTGCAAGTTTCGCGGGGGCCCTTCTGCCTCGGCTGCGAGTCTGTGACCGACGCGGGCTGGGTGCCAAGGGAGCTCCTTGTGTGGCGAGTTCATCCCGACGTCCTTCAGTTCCTTTGTGTTCATCGCTCGGTTCTGTCCCTCGTGGTTCGCTTAGCCGACTGTTGAGAAATGGTTTATGTGCACCGGTTTCATCTTCCTCCTTTTCTTCATGTAGTAGTATTTATTTTTGCCTTAGTTACCATAGATTTGTTGCTGGTAAAGCACTCTTCATGGATTCTTGAGGGTTCTTGGTCTTGTAGACGGGGATGGATTTAGCCTAGGTGTCAGAGAGGCATCTTGTGCTTACGTTGCTTTAGGAAAATGTTCAGTTCCAATGAAAATAGGCTATATCACGGGTCCTACAGATGTTCCAGATTCACTGGTAGATGGAATACTTTCACATACTTGCGCACCGTTTAGCGATGGCACCGAAAATTTTGATAATGGCCAAGCTGGTACCTACACACTGTTGGGCTAAATCCCTCCACATGGAGGTGTGTTGGCAGCCCAACATCAGCCCACATAAGTCCAACACGTGTCAGCCGTTGATCTTCGCCGTATCCAACGGTTGAGAATGCTTCCAAGGGAAGGGAACAAGAAGAAAACCCTAGCCATTCCACCCCTTGCTAGTGGTGGCTGCCATTCGTGAGAGTGAGAGAGAGCACACAAGAGAAAACACAACCTGAAAGAGGAAGAAGAAGAAGAAGCAGAGGTTCTGTCCAGATTTGCTGCATCTGACTAGACAGTGTTCAAGCTGGTGATTGAAGGCTCAAACGTGCTTGGATTGACCCCAAACTTGGTGAGCTCATTCCTTACTTTGAGTACTTCAATCTGGTTAGCTGGTTTGATGATTGGGTCAGTGGAGCATCAGATTAGAGAGTGGTTTTGTCAGCTCTGACTGCTGCAGTTTCAGAACAGAGTAGTTTTGGGAGACAAACAGTTTGGATAGGCAAACAGTGTCCGATTGAGCTGAAATTTTGAGGGGATCTCAAGAACTCGTGTGTCTACTTGTTGCCAAATTTGGTGCTGTTTGGTTCAGCGGTTTAAGAGCAGTTTGCAAAATACTGAAGGGTACAGAAGCTATGTAAACTCTGCTTTGCTGAAATCTTGCCTCTTGTGGCTGTTGTTGCTGTTGCTGGTTGGCAACGTGGAGAGTGTGTTGTAAATCTCTCTAGAGGTTCTAGAGAAGACTTTGTACTCATCATTCTCATAGTGAAGTTGTGTGGATCGGTCGGTCCACAGCCGTGGTTTTTTACTCCTCGAGTTGAGGAGGTTTTTCCACGTTAAATCCTGTGTCACATGTGCATGTTGTTTGTGTTATTCCGCTGCTTACTTGTTGATTGAAACTGTCCTCAAAGTTCATCACAAGTGGAGGGGGTTGTGTAGTGTGTATATTTGTCGTGTCGGTGAATTTGTGCAGCGCATTGTTGCTGTCCAGCCCCAACAAAGTGGTATCAGAGCCTTGGTTTGCTTGTGCAAATTGCTGAGTTTCTTGTGGTGAAAGATGGAAGTGAATACCAGCAGGATGATATCTTTGAATGGTACAAATTATCAAGCATGGAAGGGCAAGATGGAGGACTTGTTGTATGTGAAAGAATATTGGAAGCCAGTGTTCTCCACTGAGATGCCGGAGGGCATTGAGGAAGGTTAGTGGAAGGTACTTCATCGGCAAGCTTGTGGGTTTATTCGGCAATGGGTCGATGATAATGTTTTGAACCATATCATTGATGAGACACATGTACACATCTCATGGCCGAAATTGGAAGAGTTGTTTGCCCGAAAAGAAGGTACAAACAAGATGTTCTTGATCAAACAATTGATGTGTTTGAGGTACAAAGAGGGCATTCTAATTGCAGATCATGTAAATACATTCCAATGCATTATAAATCAGCTTTCTTCAATGGGAATAACATTTGAAGATGAAGTGAGAGCTTTGCTGCTACTAGGCTCATTACCGGACAGCTGGGAGACCTTTAAGGTCACGGTTTGCAATTCAGCACCTAATGGAGTTGTTACTTGGAATCTTGTGAAAACCAGGGTACTAAATGAAGAGTCCAGAAAGGTGGCTGAAGCTAGTTCTTCCTCACATTCAGATGTGCTGGTCACTCAGTCCAGGGGGAGAAGCAAGAGCAGAGGTCCGGGTAAAGGGGCAGAAAGAGGTAGGAGCAAATCAAAAAGCAAGTATGCTGATTATGAGTGACATCACTGCCATCAAAAGGGCCACATTAAGTGGTAATGTGACAAGTGAAAGAAAGAAAAAAAGAAAAAGAAGAAGCAATATCAGAAGCAAGTTGACAATGATAGTGACACAAAGGGCAACTGAGTTACTGCAGTAGAAGAGGACATCATGCTTGTTATGCATGAAGAAAATGAGGGCAGATTTGGTTCCACTGTTGAGGAGAGGATTACTGTTGTTTCTGATGAAACCGTCAACCTTGTGGATGGTGACGAGATGATTTGGATACCGGACAACGGTGCTACCATTCATGCTACATCTCGTAGAGAGCTCTTCACTAACTACATATCAGGTGATTTTGGTGTTGTGAAGGTGGGGAACAATGATAGAGCAGCCATCATTGGGAAAGAAGATGTGCTTTTGGAGACCGCAAATGGTACAAAGTTAGTCCTCAAATCTGTGAGGCATGTTGAGGCACTTCGTCTTAATATTATTTCAGTTGGTTTGCTTGATGGAGATGATTACTTGAGCAATTTTGGAAAATGGCAGTACAAGCTCACCAAAGGCAACATGATTGTTGCAAGAGGTAAAATGGTCTCAGTTTTGTATCATGTTCATGCTAAGCTCTTTAGTGCTTCTGTCAATGCACTCGAGAAGGATGATCATTGTGCTCTATGGCACAAGAGACTTGGGCACATGAGTGAGAAGGGGATGATAGTGCTAGTGAAGAAAAATTTGTTGAAGGGTGTGAAAGGAGTTCACATCAAGAAATGTTCAGATTGTCTAGCAGGGAAGCAACACAGAGTTGCCTTCAAGACTCTACCCCCTCACAAGAAGCCTGAGAAGCTGGACTTGATACATTCCGATGTTTGCAAAATGTCGGTAAGATCTCTTGGTGGTGCTAAGTACTTTGTGACTTTTATTGATGACTTTTTCAGGAAAGTTTGGGCCTTCACTTTGAGGACCAAAGATCAAGTACTAGGTGTATTCAAGCAATTCCAAGCCTCGGTTCAGAGAGAAACTGAGAAGAAGATCAAGTGCATTCGCACTGATAATGGAGGAGAGTATATCGGGCCATTTGATGCATATTGCAAGCAGCAAGGTATTAGGCATCAATTTACTTCCTCGAAGACACCACAGCTGAATGGTCTTGCTGAGAGGATGAACAGGACAATTGTGGAGAGAGTTAGATGCTTGTTGTCAAGTGCAAAGCTACGTAAACACTTTTGGGGTGAGGCTTTGATGACTGCAGTTTATCTTATTAATCTCTCACCAAGTTATCCTTTGCAGGGAGATATTCCCAACAGGGTTTGGTGTGACAAGGACGTCTCATATGACCACCTGAAGGTTTTTGGGTGCAAGGCCTTTGTTCATATTCCTCAAGATGAAAGGTCAAAGCTTGATTCGAAGACACGACAGTGTATCTTTCTTAGCTATGGTGGTGATGAGTTTGGCTACAAGCTGTTTGACCCTATAGCAAGGAAAGTTGTGAGAAGCCGTGATGTTGTGTTTGTAGAAGACCAAACAATTGAGGATATTGTGAAGACAAAGGGGCAGGTTCCTCCTCAACAGCAGCAAGACATGATTGATTCTGACCCAGTTCCTGCAGCTCCAGCTCCTGTGCAAGCTGAAGCAGATGCCGAAGATGTACAAGATGATGTACATGGTGGTGCAGGTGAAGAAGATGCTCCCCAACAGCAGCAGCAAGAGTATGATGCTGAAGTTGATGATCCGGATCAGCAGGAAGCACCAGCACCAGAAAGTCCACCAGCCACTCCACTCAGAAGATCCAACAGGGGTCGAATTCCTTCCAGCAGGTATCCCTCAGATCAATACGTGGTGTTATTATCTGACGGTTCAGAACCTGAATGTTTTGCAGATGCAATGGAAGATGAGCACAAGAAGGAGTGGAAAAATGCTATGCAAGAAGAGATGGATTCCTTGCATAAGAATCATACTTATGAGTTGGTGAAGTTGCCCAAGGGCAAGAAAATTTTGAAGAACAAGTGGGTCTATAGAATCAAGCAAGAAGAGCACACATCACATCCGAGGTACAAGGCCAGGCTAGTTGTAAAAGGATTCGGCCAGAGAAAAGGCATTGACTATGATGAGATCTTTTCTCCGGTTGTGAAGATGACATCCATGAGAGTAATCCTTGGCATGGCAGCAAGTCTCAACTTGGAGGTTGAGCAAATGGATTTGAAGACTGCATTCCTTCATGGTGAGTTGGAGGAAGAAATATACATGGAGCAACCTGAGGGGTTTCTTGTGAAAGGCAAAGAAGACTATGTGTGCAAGCTGAATAAAAGTCTCTATGGCCTGAAACAAGCACCAAGACAATGGTACATGAAGTTTGAAACTGTCATGGGGGAGCAAGGCTACAAGAAGTGTAGCTCAGACCATTGTTTGTTTATTCAGAGGTTCTCAGGTGATGATTTCATCATATTATTGCTCTATGTTGATGATATCCTGATTGTTGGCAAGAATGTCTCTAGGATTGCTAAGTTGAAGAAGGAGTTGAGTAAATGTTTTGCTATGAAAGACTTAGGTCCAGCAAAGAACATTCTCGGAATGAGAATTGAGCGAGACAGAAATTGCAACAAGTTGTACTTGTCTCAAGAGAAGTATATTGAGAAGGTACTTCAGAAGTTCAGGATGGAAAATGCTAAAGTTGTGAGTTGTCCACTAGCAGCCCACTTCAAGTTGGGCAGAAAGCAATGTCCTACCACTGATGAGCAGAAAAAGGAAATGCATCATGTTCCTTATGCTTGAGCGGTTGGGAGTTTGATGTATGCTATGGTATGTACAAGGCCTGACATTGCTCATGCAGTTAGTACTGTGAGAAGATTTATGTCCAATCCAGGAAGACCTCATTGGGAAGCCGTGAAGTGGATTTTGAGATATCTCTGGGGCAGCACAAATCTGAAACTTTGCTTTGGTGATGGTGAGGCCAAGCTGATTGCTTTTTCAGATTCTGACATGGCTGGAGATGTTGACAGAAGGAAGTCTACTTCAGGTTATTTGGTTACCTATGCAGGGGGAGCGGTGTCATGGCAAAGCAGGCTGCAAAAGTGTGTGGCACTAAATACAACTGAAGCTGAATTCATTGCAGTAACAGAGGTGAGCAAAGAGCTATTGTGGCTGAAACAGTTGGCTTGTGAGCTTGGTTTTAAACAAGACAAGTATATGTTGTTTTGTGACAACCAAAGTGCTATGCACTTGAGTAAGAATGCAAGTTTTCATTCAAGGTCTAAGCATATAGAAGTCCATTATCATTGGATTCGAGATGTGTTGTATTCCAAGCAAATGCAACTTGAGAAGGTTCACACCGATGACAATGGGGCTGATATGTTGACTAAAGTGGTGACAAGGAAGAAGCTTGAAGTATGCCGCCGGCTCGCTAGCATGGCTGCCGGAAGGCAGTGAGACTCTCCATGATGTCGGGAGGGGGAGTTTATTGGGCTAAATCCCTCCACATGGAGGTGTGTTGGCAGCCCAACATCAGCCCACATAAGTCCAATACGTGTCAGCCGTTGATCTTTGCCGCATCCAACGGTTGAGAGTGCTTCCAAGGGAAGGGATCAAGAAGAAAACTGTAACACCGGATAATTAAGCTACAGTGAACCTCTGCTAATGATGTCACGTCACCTCGGTTACTGTGGATAAACTCGCGTTGATTCGAAACCAATTCAAATTCAAATCAATAATCAAGTCAAACAATAAAAGTTTTCAAATATTAAAACTAAAATGTTCTGGATATGAAAAATAATTCATAAGTAATAATGGTGGAGAGACCACACTTTTATAAAGTATTTAAATGCACCATAAGAAATAAAACAACGGCAAAAGTATTATTTAAATGCTCTTAAAATAATAAGCAAATACAAATTACTTTATTTAAGGTGCCAAATTATTTGTGGCAGTGACATAATTTGTAACACTAAAATTAGGTGCTACTTTTATAACTTTAGAAACTAAATACTACTAGAAATAAAATTAAATAGATTAAATAAAAAAAAGGTAAAAACAGAAGAGGAAAAACAGACAAAACAAAATAAAACCCCCTTCCCCTGGGCCAGTGGCCCAGCTAGTTAGCCAGGCCGGCCCAAGTGGCCACGTAGGCCCCTGCCTCCCTCCCTCTCCCCTGTTCCCACCCCGCGCTGTCCCCTGCCGATGCCCGCCACGGCGACGGGCATCGCCGTGGCGGCCATCCGGCGGTCCTCCGGCGCTCGCCCGCGGCTACTTAAGCTGGTGCCTATAACACCCCCGGCTTAATCGTGCACTAATCATACACGCAAATGCACATGATCAAGCCTAAGGACTCACTTGAAGATATCACAACACAACTCTATACACAAATTAAAATAATACAAGCTTTATATTACAAGCCAGGGGCCTCGAGGGCTCGAATACATAAGCTCGCTTACAAGCGTCAGCGGAAGCATAAGATATCTGAGTACAGATATATAAGATAAAGCAGATAAGCCTTTAAGAAGGCGGGGCAAAACAAAAGCTACGATCGAAAAGGCGCAGGCCTCCTGCCTGGGACCCTCCGAACCTACTCCTGGTCGTCAGCCAACTCGTAGTAGTAGCCATCCTCGGGGTAGTAATAGTGATCGTTGACAGGGGCAGCTGGCTCCGGGGCTCTGTCACCTGGTCGCATCATTCGGGTATGGGGAAAAAGAGGAAGCAAAGCAACCGTGAGTACTTATCCGAAGTACTCAGCAAGCAAGGATCTACACTACATATGCAACATTATCAAAGAATGGCTGTATATGTGGACTGGGCTGCAGAAAAGCCAGAATAGAGAGAAGGCATAGTCCTATCGAAGACTAGCATCTTCAGCGGTCTTGCAGCATTAGAAGAGTGTAGATTAGCATAGTATAAAGTAATAGCAGTATTAAGAATCAACCTCGGCCAGAGATCCTTCTTGACTCCCTGCGAGAAAGCAATCCCAGAGCCATACTATCCATTTCTCATCACAAGTATCCAGTTCTAGTTGTATCGATCGGGATACAACTCCGAGCGTCCGTTACCGAGGATCCGACTATGCATAGATTAGTTCTTCCTTGCAGGGGTGCACCAACTTACCCACCACACTCGATTAACTCTGGCCGAACACACTATTCTGGGTCATGCCCGGCCTCGGCCAAACGACACACTGCAACCCTACCTAAAGCTCAGCAGAGAGGTCCCCGTCGGTCTACATCCTAAGCGCTCAGGGGTCTTGGGCCATCGCCCTGTGCACTCCGAGTCGTTGCATGCAGGGGGAAGCCAGGCACCAGGGGGGCGCCGGTCTGTCCCGGCCTGGACGTCTGACAGAGCTTTCGGCTGATGCATACTGTGACGACCCCGACTTAATCGTGCACTAATCATACACGCAAATGCGCACGATCAAGCCTAAGGACTCACTTGAAGATATCACAACACAACTCTAAAACATAAATAAATTCATACAAGCTTAATATTACAAGCCAGGGCCTCGAGGGCTCGAATACATAGCTCGATGGCATACAAGTGTCAGCGGAAGCGTCAGATATCTGGGTACAGATATATTACAGAACAAAGAGAGAGATAGTCCTTCACAGAGGTGGGGTAAAAATAAAAGCTACGATCGAAAAGGCGTGGGCCTCCTGCCCTGGACCCTCCGATCCTACTCCTGGTCGTCAGACGGCTCCTCGTAGTAGTAGTACTCTCCGGGCTGGTAGTAGTAGTGGTCGTCGACGGGGACATCTGGCTCTGGGGCTCCGTCGTCTGGATGCGACAAGGGGATAAAGGGGAAAAAAAAGGAAAATAAAGCAAACGTGAGTACTCATCCGAAGTACTCAGCAAGCAAGGATCTACACTACATATGCAACATTTTCAAAGGGGGCTGTATATGTGGACTGGGCGGCAGAAATGCCAGAATAGAGGGGGAAAGCCTAGTCCTATCGAAGACTAGCATCTTCAGCATCTTCAACGGTCTCGCAGCATTAGAAGAGAGCAGAATATCATAATGTAAATTATAGCAGTAATGTCATCAACCTCGGCCAGAGATTCTTCCTCGACTCCCTGCGAGAAAGCAATCCCAGAGCCGTACTATCCAGTTCTCATCTCATGTCATGTTCTTGTTGTACCGATCGGGATACAACTCCGAGTGTCCGTTACCGTAGGACAGGCTATCGATAGAAGTTTCTTCCCTGCAGGGGTGCACCAACTTACCCACCATGCTCGCTTAACTCCGGCCGGACACACTTTTCTGGGTCATGCCCGGCCTCGGCTAAGCAACACACCGCAACCCGACCAAATACTTAACAGAGAGGTCAGCACGCCGGACTAACCTATGCCCCCAGGGGTCTTTGGCCATCGCCCCGGGAACTCCTGCACGTTACGTGCATCGCCGGTGAGCAGACCTAGCAACCCCTTATACAAGCGCGGTTGCGTTCCAGTCCAACCCAGCGTGTGCCGCATCAGTCGCTGACGTCCATTAAGCTTCGTCTGAAGTATACGACGCAGAACGCCCATACTATGCCCACGTGATTGTTAGTGCTATCAGGCCAGAGGCCCCTCGGATCAAATATCCAAACCGTAGTGGATTAGGAGCGCGCGGTAATGAGCAGAGACTCACGATCGATGTGACCCCGTCGCCCCGTCTCGAGGACTTGCGACAAGGGCTAAGAATGCCCGGCCACGCCTCGTAGTTATCTCGCAGGCACCTCTCAGGTCAACCCGACTCCACATCACTTCGCATTCATGCTCGCGCGGGTACCCCTCAGGGCCGACCCATCTTTAGTATCATGGTTCATAGTCAATTCATAACATCCAAGGTAGCTGTGTGTCTGACACCGAAGGGAACCCTGAGGAATCACCCTCGATGGAATTTCCACTCGATGTTATCATCAAGGTGAACGAAGGAGGAGTCACCCTCGAGGTCCACACTTGAGAGATTGCGCGACGGCGTCGGTATCGGGGGTGGTGTAGGAGGAATCACCCTCGCTTACCACGACCGGTTAACTAACCTACAAGGTTATCATCATAAGTGCTGACGAGGTATCACCCTCGGCCCTCGATAGTAACCCAGTAGTGTCGAGCATCTTAGGGGAAGTGACGTGCGGTGCCAGGTTCTAATCTTCAATCCCGTTGCTCGGGTCTTCTGATATTCAGCGGGGCAGTCGGGATCAAGTGGGGTCTCTGTCGGGTCTCTACCCAGCCTATTCTAAGCAGTTTAGGATAACAGGCAGGTATCAACAGTAGGCTACAATTAAATAGGCTATGCAACAGATATAGGAAAACAGTAGCAGTAGCAGTTCTAATGCAAGCATAAGAGAGAGAGATTAGGCGATATAGGCATGCTCAAAATGGGGGTGCTTGCCTATCTGCTCTGGGGCAAGGGCAAGGTCGTCGGGGACGTAGTCGTACTCCGGAGCGGCGTCTACCTCAGGAGCTACGGCAACGTCTGGGTCTACCGAAAGAGAAGAGGGGGAGGAAACAAGTAAATATAATGCAAACAGATGCAACACAGTGTGTGCGATGCTATGATGCAGTGCAGGGTTGCCTAAATATGATTCTAAGTCATTTTAGTTATTTTTAGAATTAACCGGGGATTTATTAACCGATGTGTGTGCACTATTCATCTGCCGGATTCGGGTCCGGAGTTACGAGTTCTTCTACGTAGGGGGTTCCGACATGGAAACAGACGGCACGATCAGACTCGTCTCGTCGTTCTGAGCAACTTTCATGTTTTAACTTTTTCGATCTGAGCTACGGTTTGAAAGTTATTAATTTTCGAAGTTTAAATGATTATCTGGAATTATTTTTATTTACAGAAATGAATTATGATGTCAGCATGACGTCAGCGGTCAACAGCGTCGCTGACCAGTCAAACATGACATGTGGGTCCAGTGGGACCCACATGTCAGTCTCTGTTTAGACTAACAGTGGATTAGTTTAATTAGCAGGTTAATTAGGGAGTGGGCCCCATATGTCAGTGAGCCATTTGACTAAACTAATTAGCTTTTATTTAATTAAACGTTATTAGCTTAATTAACCACGCGGGCCCACTGTTCAATGACTGAGGTGAACAGTGTCACGCGTTGACCCTGGTCAACAAGGTCAAAGTGGGGTCCTTGGGCCCACCAGTCAGTGGCCCAGGTGGTGCCACGTGGGTGCCACGCCAGCGGGGCTGCCGGAGTTGCGCCGGCGACCACCCCCGCGGCGGATCCGCGCCGGAGTTGGCCGGAAATCGCCCACAGGAGGCCGTTCGGCCCGCGCGCAGGCTCGTTCGAACTAGCTTCGAGCGCCGCATCCATCTATGCTAGCGCGGGGACGTGGAAGTGGCCGGAACGGCGCCGGCGACGAGCTAAGCGGCGGCGTCCTCGGGTGATCTACGGGCATGTGATTGCGGTGCGTTTTCTCGCGCGTGAACTGGCTCGGGCGAAGCAGGAGCTCACCAGGAGCATGCCCGTGTTCGTGGTTTGGTCGAAGGGCCACCGCAACGTCAAAGGCGAGCTCCGCGGCGGAGCTCTGTTCGGCAGCCATGGCGCGGTGGCATTGGCTGCGGGCTACGGCGAATTTCGGGCAACCAGAGAGAGGAAAGAGGAGGGTAGAGCTCACCGAGCGGCTCAAGGTGGCCCGTGTATGCTTAGGAGCTGCAGCGAGGTCGAGGGCTCCAGGGATCGCCGGAGGCCGAGAGGAAGGGGATCGGCTCGACCCACGTGATGCAGGTCCCTCTGGCTCCGCCTGAGGCCTCCAATAGATGAAGAAGATGACGGCGGAGCTGACCGACTCGGTGGACGAGCGCGGGGTCGCCGGTGGCCGCGACAGAGCAGAGGCGCGGCGTCGACGACGATCGGCCTCGCGCGGATCTGGAGGAGGAGGAAGGAGGGAGAGCGAGCGCGAGGGTGAGGGGATCAGTGGGGGCTAGGGTTCGAGCCAGGAGGGGCTCGAGGATCTTATCCGCGCGCCGGCGTCGGCGGATGGACGACGCGTGCTGCGGCCGTCGCCGTGTCGGCGTGCGGGCGCGACAGCGCGGGAGGAGAGAGACGACCGCGCTGGGTTGGGCCAGCTGGGCCGTGTCCGGGGCACTGTGCATTAAGGCCCAGTGCACAGTGTCCCGCGTTATATTTTCTGATTTCTGTTTTACTTTTCTTTTTAGTCTTTTCTGTTTTGATTTAATTAGGGCACTTTTGCATTTTTGTAAAGTATAAGAGTTGTCCCCAATATTACAATGCAATATTCCCTTCCACCAAAAATTGGTTTGGGCATAGTTAGATTTCATTTGGATTTAATATAATTTTAAATGGATTTAATATTGCTGTTTTGGTGCTGTTTCAATTTGTTTAAGTCATTTAATTAGTCCAAGTGCTACTGGTGTTATTTTTATGTGTACTCTTGGATTTTGTGCTAATTAGTGAACATTTTTTTTCCAAAGGTGTTTGAGCAAACTTATTTTGCACTTATGAATTTGAGTTGATTTCCATAATTGAATTTGAATTGAATCCTTAACCCATGTGACTTGGCACTGCAAATAGTCATGACTTGGCAAGATTAACAGAGTGTCACAGAGCTCATTACAAGGGGGTGTTACACATACGATGCAGAGTACCCATATTTATTCCCGTGTGATGGTTAGTGCTATCGGGCCAGAGGCCCACTCAGATCACATATCCAAACCGTTAGTACATTGGGGGTGCGGTAACGAGCAGAGACTCACGATCGATGTGACCCCGTCGCCCCGTCTCGAGGACTTGCGGCAAGGGCCAAGAATGCCCGGCCACGCCTCGTATTCATATCTCGGGCACCCTCCGGGTCAACCCGTCTCCACAACACTCGCCACTTAGGCTCACGCGGGTACCCCTCAGGGTCGATCCGCCTTTCCAAGTAACAGTTGTAAAGTCCAAGTATCCGTGTGTCCATATCATCAGGGGAATCCGAGGTATCACCCTCGTTGGATTCCTACTCGATGTATCCGTCAAGGTGAACTCGGAGGAATCACCCTCGATGGGTTCACACTTGAAGTGTTGCGTGACAGGGTCGTATCAGAAGTGGAGAAGGAGGAATCACCCTCGATGACCACGACCAAATAGCTACTCTAAGAAGCTAACATCAGAAGTGCTATACGAGGTATCACCCTTGTTGGATTCTTACTCGATGTATCCGTCAAGGTGAACTCGGAGGAATCACCCTCGATGGGTACACACTTGAGGTGTTGCACGACAGCGTCGTTATCGGAAGTGGTGAAGGAGGAATCACCCTCGATGACCACGACCTAGTAACTACTCCACAGCGTTATCATCGGAAGTGCTTACGAGGTATCACCCTCGGCACACGATAGTACACTGCAGTGTCGTACAGATAAAAGGGATGTGATGTGCGGTGCTGGGGCCTGGTCGTCAAGTCTTTCGATGATCCAGCGGGGCAACCGGGACAAGTGGGGTCACTGGGGGTCTCTATGCAGCCTATACTAAGCAGTTTAGGATAAGCAGTTAGGTATCAACATCAGTTACAAAAACAGGCTATGCATCAGAATAGGATAAATAGTAGCAGCAGCAATTCTAATGCAAGCATAAGAGAGAAAGATTAGGCGATATAGGCATGCTCAAGGGGGGGGGGCTTGCCTGGTTGCTCGGCGGCAAAGGCAAGGTCGTCAACGGTGTCGTCGGGCTCCTGAGCTGCGTCGGTCTCGGGGACGACATCGGTGTCGGGGTCTATCGAGAGAGAAGAGGGGAGGAAACAAATAAATACATGGCAAACATATGCAACACAGAGCAGGCTATGCTAACGTGCAGTGCAGGGTTGCCTAAAAGCATTTCTAAGTCATTTTAGTTATTTTAGGATTTAAGTTGGAATTATTAACCGGTGTATATGCACTATTCATCTACCGGAAACGGGCAAAAAGTTGCGGGTTCATCCCCGTAGAGGGTCCCGACACGGAAACAGATAGCACGGTTGGATTCGTCTCGTCGTTCTGAGCAACTTTCATGTACAAAGTTTTTCGATCTGAGTTAAAGATTATTTTATATGAATTTCTAAAGATTTTAGCATTTTCTGGAATTATTTTATTCATTTTAATTCAACATCATCCGAAACAGTGCATTGTGACGTCAGCAGAACATCATGATGATGTCAGCAGGTCAACTGATCGGCTGGCAGGTCAAACCTGACATGTGGGGTCACTGGGACCCACATGTCAGCCTCTGTTAGTATTAAACAGAGTTAAATTTAAACTAACTACTTAATTAGATGGTGGGCCCTACTAGTCAGTGTCTAATTAGTGTTTTAATTAACTAATTAATTAATTTACAAATTATCTACTTATCTAAAATCATTTTAAAATGGCGGGACCCACATGTCATAGACACGGAGCCGCGCTGACCAAGTCAACTGGGCCCAGTGGGTCCCCTTGTCAGTGGCAGAGAGGCGGGGCCCATGGTGCCAGGTGGCAGCCACGTCGGCTACGGCCACCGGAGTGCGCCGGCGAGCCCCGAGCGCGGTGGCGAGCTCCGGCGAGCTCGGGATTCGGCTGTGGTGCACCGTTTCGGGCGTTCTTGGTCGCATTCGAGAGCTGGCAGTGGGCCGCATCGGGTGGTCGCCGTGGCTCGACCGGAGATGGCCGGAGTGGAGCACACCGTCGAAAATGGCGTCGGCGGCGTTCGGGCTTGGGCGGTTACGACGTTGCAGCGCGGTAGCAAGCGAACTAAAAGGCCAGGGCAACCCTACGCGACGCGGCGAGCGCAATGGTAGCACGGACGGGACCCAAAGGTCGCCGTGGCTACACCGGCGACGAGCTCGCGCGGTGGCGGGATTGGGCACGACGGGGACGGCGGCTAGGGGACGACAAGGAGGGAGAGAGGAGAGGGGAGAGGTAATGGTTCTCACGGGGAGCCTGCAGGTGTGCGTAATGGGCTCGGGGGAGGCTCGAGGTCACCGGAATCGGCGACGGCGTGCGGCGGCGATTCGGGGAGGAAGAAGGGCTCGGGGAGGCGCTGCGGGGCTCCGAGCTCGAGCGCGTCCTCGTAGTCGATGTAGTCGACGCAGGCGGTCCTCCTGGCGCAGTCTCAGGTGGCGGGGAGCCCGCAGAACGCATGGGCGATGGCGGTCATGGCGACGGCGGCGCTCGGCTGCGATGGGGGAAGGGGGAGAGAGGGAAAGAGTGGCGAGGGAGAGGCCAGGGGGACGCCAGGGCTTGCCCTTATCCACCGCGGGCGGCGTGAGGGCGAGCTGTCGAGCGAGGAGAAGGGGGGGAAGGGCGCGGCGTGCGGGCGTGGTGACAGCGCCCGCGCGGTGTACAGAGGAGGTAGGGGACGAGCAAGGGGAGTTGGCTGGGCCGCGCGGGTGACTCTGGGCCTTTTTCCTCTTTTTTTACCTTTCCTATTTTCCCTGATTTTCTTTTTAGTTGCTATTTTCCAAAATGTACAGCCCCAACTCCAGTTTTGTAAAATAAGTAACTTAGCCCAATATTTACAGTGCAATATTAGTCACTTCTAGAAAATGGTTTGATGTCCATATCTTTTCATTTGGATTTTTATTAAATGAATATGGATAAAATATCTCTGTTTTGTTGCTGTTAGAGGCACATAATTAATTTAGTGAATGTTGGTTACAATTTTAGAATTGTCTCTGGATTATTTACAATATTATGAACATTTTAGTTTTCAAATTTGAACAACTTTTATTTTTACTTTTAGTTTGAATTTCCATTTGAATTTGAATTTGAAAAGAGATATGATCCAAATAATGTTTAAGCACTGTTGATCATGATGACATGGAGTTATCAAAAGGGGGATTACTATAGCTAACCACTGGGGGTGTTACAAGTCTCCTCCTCTAACAAGAATTCTCGTCCCGAGAATTAAGAGGTAGAAGGGAAAGGATCGGGGTATTCCGCACGAAGATTATCCTCGCGTTCCCAAGTGGCTTCATCTTCAGTATGATTTGACCACTGCATTTTGAGGAACTTGGTAACCTTCTGACGGGTCCGACGTTCAGATTCATCGAGGATGCGGATCGGATGCTCCTTATAAGAAAGATCATCATGCAATTAGAGCATCTCGTGATCCACTGCTCGGTGCGGAGACTCCTTGAAGCAACGGCGAAGTTGCGACACATGGAAGACATCATGGATATGAGAGAATTGTGGCGGCAACTCCAATTTATATGCCACCTGACCACGTCTTGCAACAATGCGGAAAGGACCAATGTAGCGTGGAGCTAACTTGCCCTTGATTCCGAAGCGGTGAGTGCCCTTCATAGGAGTGACACGCAGATAAGCTTGGTCACCAGGTTGATAAGTCAAACCCCATCGTTTGCGATCATAGTTGCTCTTCTGGTGGTCCTGAGCCGCCTTCAGATTTTCTCGAACAATACAGACTTGCTCTTCCGCGTGTTGAATAATATCCGGACCCACGAGCGGTCGTTCCCCAGTTTCTGACCAATTCAGAGGGTTCCGACACTTACGTCCATAAAGTACTTCAAAGGGAGCCATTTTCAAGCTGGCTTGATAGCTGTTGTTATAAGAGACCTCGGCATATGGGAGAGATTCTTCCCATTTCTTGCCGAAGGATATAACACAAGCTCGAAGCATGTCTTCAAGCACTTGATTAACTCGCTCGACTTGGCCTTGGGATTGGGGGTGATAAGCTGAACTCCAGGTAATATGAGTTCCCATAGCTTCTTGGAAACTTTCCCAGAACTTTGAGGTGAAAAGACCGCCACGGTCCGAACTGATCTCTTTCGGAATACCGTGGAGTGAAACAATCCTGGAGATATACAACTCTGCTAACTGACTAGCAGTGATGGTCTCCTTGACAGGCAGAAAGCGTGCAACCTTAGAAAGTTGGTCGACGACGACAAGAATAGCATCGTGACCCTTCTATGACTTGGGAAGGCCAGTAATGAAATCCATCTGAACCTTATCCCATTTCCATAAAGGAATAGGAAGTGGTTGCAGAATTCCAGCAGGCTTCTAATGTTCTGCTTTAAGGCGACGACACACATCACATTCAGCAACATATCGAGCGATATCCTGCTTCATCCTAGACCACCAGTATCTTTGACGGAGATCACGATACATCTTGGTGCTACCCGGATGAATAGACAACGATGTATCATGTGCCTCCTTCATGACCTTGTCAGTCATAAGTTCGAAGCGAGGTACGACAATGCGGTCTCTGAAATAGAAGGTTCCATCTTCAGACAGCGAGGAATCCCTGTACTTTTCAAGGTGAAGATCTTTCTTCATCAGATCAACTTCAGCATCTTTAGCTTGCGCACTCTTAACAGCCTTCTCAAGATTTGGTTGTATCACAAGGTTATTAAGAGAACCCTGTGGAACAATACACAGATTCAGCTTGCACAGTTCTTCAAAAAGACGAGGTTGAGCTCGCCAAACCATGAGGTTGTCGCAATAGGACTTGAGGCTTAAGGCATCAGCCATCACGTTAGCCTTGCCAGGGGTATAAGAAATACCCAAATCATAGTCCGTAATGGCCTCCATCCATCTTTGCTGACGGAGGTTCAGTGATGGCTGAGTGAACAAGTACTTCAGACTTTGATGATCCGTGTAGATCTCGCAACGATTACCGAGGAGGTAATGTCGCCATAACTTCAATGCATAGATGACATCAGCTAGTTCTAGATCATGGACCGGGTAGTTCTCTTCATGAGGACGCAACTGTCGAGAGCCATAAGCAATCACCTTACGCTCTTGCATTAGGACATAGCCTAATCCTTCACGGGATGCGTCACAATAAATCACGAAGTCTTTGCGAGAATCTGGAGGAGCAAGTACTGGGGAAGATGTTAGCTTGTCTTTGAGTGTTTGAAAACTTTCTTGACATTTGTCTGTCCACTCAAACTTAACGCCCTTGTGAAGCAGACCAGTCAAAGGCTTAGCAATCTTAGAAAAGTTCTCGACAAATCGATGGCAATAGCTTGCAAGGCCGAGAAAACTTCTCACTTGTTTGACGTTCTTCGGAGGAGTCCAACTAAGAATAGCCTGAACCCGCTCCGGGTTAACAGCAATTCCATCTTTGGAGATCACATGACCAAGGTAGGTTACTTTAGAAAGCCAAAATTCACATTTGGAGTATTTGGCATACAACTGGTGTTCTCGGAGCCTTTCCAGTACAAGACAAAGGTGTTCAGCATGTTCTTCCTTATTCTTTGAATAGACCAGAATATCATCTAGATACACCACGATGAACTTGTCGAGGTAATCCATGAAGATGTAATTCATCAGACGGGAGAATGTGGCTGGAGCATTTGTTAAGCCAAATGACATGACAGTGTACTCATAAGAGCCATAGCGAATAACAAATGCAGTCTTGGGAATATCCTCTTTGCGGACACAGATCTGATGATAACCCAACCTCAAGTCGAGTTTAGAAAACACCGATGATCCAGCAAGTTGATCATACAAATCATTGATCCGGGGAAGCGGATATTTGTTCTGGATTGTGGCTTGGTTAATGGGCCGATAATCCTGAACCAATCGGTTAGTTCCATCCTTCTTCTTAACGAAGAGTGAAGGTGCTCCCCAAGCAGAGGAACTTGGACGGATAAAGCCTTTGCGGAGTGATTTGTCGATTTCTTCCTTAAGCTCGAGAAGGTGGTGCTGAGGCCTCTTATAAGGATGCTTCGCAATAGGAGTTGTGCCTGGTTTCAAGTCGATGACAAACTCGACAGCTCTAACAGGGGGTATTCCTGGAAGTTCTTCTGGAAAGACATCTTGAAAATCACGAACAACTGGAACGTTCTCGATGCCTTCAAGAGGTGAAGCATTCAATGCATTCAGAACATATATCTGATTCTCGGCATTCTGAACTGTTCGAGCTGAGTATTTGACTGTCTGGCTAGAAGGATGGGTAAGTTGGACTTTCTTAGCGGCACAGTCAATCAAAGCATTGTGGGCGGTCAACCAGTCCATACCGAGAATGATGTCTATGTCGGAAGGTCCAAGAGCAATAAGGGAAGCAGAGAACATCAACCCTTCAATTCTGATCTGATTGTTGTGACTTACCATCTTTGTTTGCAACCTGGAACGGGGAGTAATAATCTCTAATGGTGTGGGCAATAACTCTAGAGGTAGCTCATGCCGCTGAGCAAATTGTTGAGACACAAAGGAATGTGATGCCCCGGAATCAAAGAGAACAGAAGCTGCAACTGAATTAACTGGCAGAGTTCCCATCACGATTTTAGGAGACTCACGAGCTTCTCCCATTTTGACGTGAGTGACCTGGCCTTGGTCCATAGCAGACATCCTGGCCTTACGATTTCTGCAACAATGGGTTCAATGGCCCTTCGTACGACCATCAGGAGGCCGCGATACATTCTGAGATGGATCCCGGGGACAATTGATAGTAAGGTGTCCTGGCTGTCCACACTTGCGGCATAAATCATCGTTATGGGGAGGAGCCATAGCATTGGGCTATCTACCCTGAATCGTTAGCTGTCTCGGCGGCGGAGGCAGATGAGGTGCAGCATAAGACGGCCTTGGCGTTGGAGCAGGTTGATGATGAACATTGTGTGGGATCCAGACTTGACGTTTCTGAGCAGGTTGACCCAAAGAAGAACCAACATCACGAGTGCGCTTGAGCGACTCCTGGTACTTAGTCAGAGAAGTTTCAACTTGGAAAGATTGGCTGACAAGCGTTGCGAAGTCTGTGCAATCATGGACAGCAAGTGCGAGGTCTATATCAGTACGCAGTCCTTCACGGAATTTCTCCTGCTTGCGTGCGTCAGTGCAGACGTCATCTTCGGCATAGCGGGATAATTCAAGGAATTTCCTCTGATATTCATCCACAGTCATTATTCCCTGGGTGAGTTTGCGGAACTCCTACTTCTTCTGGTCCTTCAGACCTTGAGGAATGTACCATGCATGAAAGGCTGACTGAAATTCCTGCCAAGTGGTTACAGATTCAGTAGGCAACATACTCTTGTGGCTTTCCCACCATTGAGCAGCTGCACCCCTCAGGTGATACGTCGCATAGGTGACGTAACTGTCAGGGATAACATTGGCTGACTTCATCTGGAAGGCAATGTCACGGAGCCAATCATCAGCATCCATTGGATCAGTCGAGCTGCGAAAAGTGGACGGATTGAGGTGCACGAATTCTGGCAGTGTTATTGGGGTAGGCTGTTGATAAGCATTCTGGTTTGGGAACTGAGCCAATATCCCGGTCATAACCTGACGGTTCAGTTCAAACTGCTGCATCATTTCGGCAATATAGGGTGGAGGTGGAGGATCGTCAGCCATCCTGCCAAATCAACAGGGGCAGTTTAGCAAGAAAAACTGCATGTGTAAGAGGTCATTCAGGATGTATCATGAGTAATGAACAAGAAGGGCATCCGGTGCATATTAGTAGTCATTAAAGACATACAGAACGATGCACGGAGTTAGACACAAACGGCGGTAGGAGTTCGGAAACGCACGCAGCTAGACAAGCTAGGCGGCGCGCAAGCACGTGGTAAGGAAGTACACAAGAAGACATAGCAAAGGCTACATCATGTCGGAGAAACTGTTGGAGCGAGGAATCTGCAAGTGACAACACAGGGTGCCCTCGATAAAAGGATCCTGCAAGCAGAACCTGGCCCACAATCTTGAAGGAAGGGGGGAAATTTTAGAACACCGGGTGGATGTGATCACGAGAACCTAATATTGGAGTTAGTAAAATTTTAACCCGAAAGGAAGAGAGATCAGATCCCAGAGTATATACGAGGAATAAAAGATCCTAATACCAGCCAATTGGCGATGTGGGCCCGTAAGCCACACAGACAAGTTAGTAAAATAGTTTTGGACCACTAGACTCAACTTCGGCCAAGGAGTTGGAAAGGGGGTTCCTACAAGCAGTCGGCTCTGATACCAACCTGTGACACCCCCGGCTTAATCATGCACTAATCATACACGCAAATGCACACGATCAAGCCTAAGGACTCACTTGAAGATATCACAACACAACTCTATACATAAATTAAAATAATACAAGCTTTATATTACAAGCCAGGGGCCTCGAGGCCTCGAATACATAAGCTCGCTTACAAGCGGAAGCGAAAGCATCAGATATCTGAGTACATATATATAAGATAAAGAAGATAAGCCTTTAAGAAGGCGGGGCAAAACAAAAGCTACGATCGAAAAGGCGCAGGCCTCCTGCCTGGGACCCTCCGAACCTACTCCTGGTCGTCAGCCAACTCGTAGTAGTAGCCATCCTCGGGGTAGTAATAGTGATCGTCGACAGGGGCAGCTGGCTCCGGGGCTCTGTCACCTGGTCGCATCATTCGGGTATGGGGAAAAAGAGGAAGCAAAGCAACCGTGAGTACTCATCCGAAGTACTCAGCAAGCAAGGATCTACACTACATATGCAACATTATCAAAGAATGGCTGTATATGTGGACTGGGCTGCAGAAAATCCAGAATAGAGAGAAGGCCTAGTCCTATCGAAGACTAGCATCTTCAGCGGTCTTGCAGCATTAGAAGAGTGTAGATTAGCACAGTATAAAGTAATAGCAGTATTAAGAATCAACCTCGGCCAGAGATCCTTCTCGACTCCCTGCGAGAAAGGAATCCCAGAGCCATACTATCCATTTCTCATCACTAGTATCCAGTTCTAGTTGTATCGATTGGGATACAACTCCGAGCATCCGTTACCGAGGATCCGGCTATGCATAGATTAGTTCTTCCCTGTAGGGGTGCACCAACTTACCCACCACGCTCGATTAACTCCGGCCGGACACACTATTCTGGGTCATGCCCGGCCTCGGCCAACCGACACACCGCAACCCTACCCAAAGCTCAGCGGAGAGGTCCCCGTCGGTCTACATCCTAAGCGCTCAAGGGTCTTGGGCCATCGCCCTGTGCACTCCGAGTCGTTGTGTGCAGGGGGAAGCCAGGCACCACGGGGGGCGCCGGTCCATCTCGGCCACAATGCTGAACTGGACGTCTGACAGAGCTTTCGGCTGATGCATACGATACAGAGTACCCATATTTATTCCAGCGTGATGGTTAGTGCTATCGGGCCAGAGGCCAACTCAGATCACATATCCAAACCGTTAGTACATTGGGGGTGCAGTAACGAGCAGAGACTCACGATCGATGTGACCCCGTCGCCCCATCTCGAGGACTTGCGGCAAGGGCCAAGAATGCCCGGCCACGCCTCGTATTCATATCTCGGGCACCCTCCGGGTCAACCCGTCTCCACAACACTCGCCACTTAGGCTCATGCGGGTACCCCTCAGGGTCAACCCGCCTTTCCAAGTAACAGTTGTAAAGTCCAAGTATCCGTGTGTCCATATCATCAGGGTAATCCGAGGTATCACCCTCGTTGGATTCCTACTCGATGTATCTGTCAAGGTGAACTCGGAGGAATCACCCTCGATGGGTTCACACTTGAAGTGTTGCACAACAGGGTCGTATCGGAAGTGGAGAAGGAGGAATCACCCTCGATGACCACGACCAAATAGCTACTCTACAGAGCTAACATCAGAAGTGCTATACGAGTATCACCCTCATTGGATTCCTACTCGATGTATCTGTCAAGGTGAACTTGGAGGAATCACCCTCGATGGGTTCACACTTGAGGTGTTGCACGACAGCGTCGTTATCGGAAGTGGTGAAGGAGGAATCACCCTCGATGACCACGACCGAGTAACTACTCCACAGAGTTATCATCGGAAGTGCTTACGAGGTATCACCCTCGGCACTCAATAGTACGCTGCAGTGTCGTACAGATAAAAGGGATGTGATGTGCAGTGCTGGGGCCTGGTCGTCGAGTCTTTCGATGATCCAGTGGGGCAACCGGGACAAGTGGGGTCACTGGGGGTCTCTATGCAGCCTATACTAAGTAGTTTAGGATAAGCAGTTAGGTATCAACAGCAGTTACAAAAACAGGCTATGCATCAGAATAGGACAAACAGTAGCAGCAATAATTCTAATGCAAGCATAAGAGAGAAAGAATAGGCGATATAGGCATGCTCAAGGGGGGGGGGGGCTTGCCTGGTTGCTCGGCGGCAAAGGCAAGGTAGTCAACGGTGTCGTCAGGCTCCTGAGCTGTGTCGGTCTCGGGGATGACATCGGTGTCGGGGTCTACCGACAGAGAAGAGGGGGAGGAAACAAATAAATACATGGCAAACATATGCAACACAGAGCAGGCTATGCTATCGTGCAGTGCAGGGTTGCCTAAAAGCATTTCTAAGTCATTTTAGTTATTTTAGGATTTAAGTTGGAATTATTAACCGGTGTATATGCACTATGCATCTACCAGAAACGGGCAAAAAGTTGCGGGTTCACCTCCGTAGAGTGTCTCGACACGGAAACAGATAGCGCGGTTGGATTCGTCTCGTCGTTCTGAGCAACTTTCATGTACAAAGTTTTTCGATCTGAGCTACGGCTTATTTTATATGAATTTCTAAAGATTTTAGCATTTTCTGGAATTATTTTATTAATTTTAATTCAACATTATCCGAAACAGTGCATTGTGACATCAGCAGAACGTCATGCTGATGTCAGTAGGTCAACTGACCGGCTGGCCAGGTCAAACCTGACATCTGGGGTCACTGGGACCCACATGTCAGCCTCTGTTAGTATTAAACAGAGTTAAATTTAAACTAACTACTTAATTAGATGGTGGGCCCTACTAGTCAGTGTCTAATTAGTATTTTAATTAACTAATTAATTAATTTACAGATTATCTACTTATCTAAAATCATTTTAAAATGGCGGGACCCACATGTCATAGACACGGGGCCGCGCTGACCAAGTCAACTGGGCCCAGTGGGTCCCCTTGTCAGCGGCAGAGAGGCGGGGCCCGCGGTGGCAGGTGGCAGCCACGTCGTCTCTGGCCACCGGAGTGCGCCGGCGAGCCCCGAGCGCGGTGGCGAGCTCCGGCGAGCTCGGGATTCGGCTGTGGTGCACCGTTTCGGGCGTTCTTGGTCGCGTTTGAGAGCTGGCAGTGGGCCGCATTGGGTGGTGGCCACGGTTCGACCGGAGATGGCCGGAGTGGAGCACACCGTCGAAAATGGCGGCGGCGGCGTTCGGGCTTGGGCGGTTACGACGTTGCAGTGCGGTAGCAAGCGAACTAAAAGGCCAGGGCGACCCTACGCGACGCGGCGAGCGTGATGGTAGCACGCACGGGACCCAAGGGTCGTCGTGGCTACGCCGGCGACGAGCTCGCGCGGTGGCGGGATCGAGCACGACGGGGACGGCGGCTAGGGGACGACCGAGAGGGAGAGAGGAGAGGGGAGAGGTAGTGGTGCTCACGGGGAGCCTGCAGGTGTGCGTAATGGGCTCGGGGGAGGCTCGAGGTCCCGGAATCGGCGACGGCGTGCGGCGGTGATCCGGGGAGGAAGAAGGGCTCGGGGAGGCGTTGCGGGGCGCCGAGATCGAGCGCGTCCTCATAGTCGATGTAGTCGACGCAGGCGGTCCTCCTGGCGCGGTCTCAGGTGGCGGGGAGGCGCCCCTCTCCCGTCGCGAAACCCTAACCACTTTCCCCTCTCCTCTCGCCCCCTCTCGCTCGATCCCGAGCTCGGCCACACCATCATCGCCATGGACGTCGTCAACCTCGCGGACACCGAGTTCTTCGCCAGCTGACGCTTCGAAAGGAGCATCGCCTGCCTCCCCGGCGTCGTCTACGAGCAGCCGTTGAAGCCCAGACGCCTTCAAGTCACCGCAGTCGCCGATCTACTCCGTCGGCCACCGCCTCTGCCTCGCCTTCGATCGCTCGACCTCGCCCTCCCCCGGCTTCCCCGAGACCCCTCCGAGCACCCTTGTGAGCACCCAGTCCTCCATGACCTTCCCCCTCTCCTTCCCGTGCCCTCTAACACCGTCTGCTGCTAGCTCCGCCCGTAGTCGCCGTCGTTCGTCGCCCAATCTGTCGTTTCCGACCGGCCCCTCTCTCCTGGCCACGCACACGCGTGCCCCAGCGCGTGCTCGCATGTGGCAGCCTCGTCTGCAACTGCTCCTAGCCGCCCGCTAGTTGCCGCCCCACGCGCTGCTTGCTGCGGCATCCAGTGCCGCCGCTACCGCTGCCCGTTGCGTCCCGCAGCTTGTCGGCCGCGCCCAGCCGCGCAGTCCCGCGCTCCCCGCTGGACGCACCCCTACCCCACGGCCACTGCCGCCGCTCGGCTCCGCCCCGCCGCTGCCTGCTCACCGCCGGTGGCCCTCCTCCTCGCCTCGCTTCCTCGCCTGCCGGCGCGCATTCCGCCTGTCGCCGCTGGCAGTCACTGCCCTGCGCCCGCAGCCACCATGCACGCCTGCTGCTCCCCCCCCCCCGCGTGCCCAGCCACCACCTCCCCTCACGCTCGCCACTGCGCCTCCCCTGCTCGCCGCTCCGGCCGCCCCTCCCGTGTGTCGCACCGGCCACCTGGCCGGCGACATGACCGCCGGCGCCCCGCAACGCCCAGTGACGCCCGACGCCCACGCCCGGCTCCACCCGCTAGCGCCCCGCCCCGCTAGGCCTATGGGCCACTGACTGCTGGGGCCCCACGCCCCTGTTTTATTAAAAAAAGATATTTAAAAAATAAATAAATAATTAATTGGTTAAATGATTAATTAACTTAATTAAGTATGTTAAATTAGCCTAATCGCTTAATTAAAACTAACTAGTTATGTTTAGTTAAGCTGTCTCAATGACAGATGGGGCCCACTTGTCAGTTTGACCCAGTCAACGGTCAGAGTTGACCGCTGACAACATGCTGACGCAATATATATATTTTTGAATGAAAATAATTTCAGAAATTGATTTAAAACTTTGGAAATTAATATAAAATAAACCGTAACTCGGATGAAAATACTTTGTACATGAAAGTTGCTCAGAACGACGAGACGAATCCAATTACGTAGTCCGTTTGTCCGCCACATGTACCTAACATAGCAAACATGCAACCGTCCCTCTCCGGTTCGACTCTCCAAAAAATGCCAAACACCGGGGATACTTTCCCGGATGTTTTCCCCCTTTGCCGGCATCGCCTAGTACCGCATTAGGGCATACCTAGCACTGCGTATTGCCTCATTATGTTTTGTGATGCTTTGTTTGCTCTGTATTCATTGTTTCTCCCCCCTCTTCTCTCCGGTAGACTTCGAGGCTGACGCCACTGCTGCCCCGATCGACTACGGTGTTGACGACCCGTCCTTCTCTGCCGAGCTTCCAGGCAAGCCAACCCCCCTTGTTCATCCCGATATCGCCTACTCTTTCCCTCTACTACTTGCATTAGAGTAGTGTTACTGTTTCATCGGTTTGATCCTGTACTGCTACATAGCCTGTCCTTGTTGCTACTGTTGTTGATACCTTACCTGCTATCCTAAATGCTTAGTATAGGATGCTAGTTTATCATCAGTGGCCCAATATTCTTGTCTGTCTGCCATGCTATACTATCGGGCCGTGATCACTCGGGAGGTGATCACGGGTTTATACTTATCATGCACATTACACATGATACATGTTGTGACTAAAGTCGGGTCGGCTCGTAGAGTACCCGAGAGTGATTCCGATGTGGGGGCTGAAGGGGCAGGTGGTTCCACCCAGGTAGTGGTTGGCCTGGGTTCCCGACGGTCCCCGCATGTTACTTTGTGGCGGAGCGACAGGGCAGGTTATGACCACCTAGGAGACAGGTGGGCCTGGCCCCTGTTCGGCGTCCGCGGATACTTCAAATAACACGCTTAACGAGATCTAGATATTTGATTTGAGTCTGGCTACGAGCCTATACGCACTAACCACCACATGGGAACAGTTATGGGCACTCGACCTCGTGGTATCAGTTGAAGCCTCCTAGACGTCAGCGACTGAGCGGCGCGCACTGGGTTGGACCGCATAACGCAACTTCCTTTGTAATGGAGGTTGCTAGGTTTGCTCACCGGCCGCGTACGCAATGTGCAGGTGTGCAACGGGCGATGGGCCCAGACCCCTGCACGCTTAGTATTTAGACCGGCGTGCTGACCTCTCTGTTAGGCCTAGGTAGGGCTGTGACGTGTTGATCTTCTGAGGCCGGGCATGACCCAGGAAAGTGTGTCCGGCCAGAGGGATCGAGCGTGTTGGGTAATGTGGTGCACCCCTGCAGGGAAGTTTATCTATTCGAATAGCCGTGTCCCTCTGTAAAAGGACGACCCGGAGTTGTATTCTGACCTTATGACAACTAGAACTGGATACTTAATAAAACACACCTCTTACAAGTTCCAGAGACAACCCGGTGATCGCTTTCCCACAGGGCGACGAGGGGAGGATCGCCGGGTAGGATTATGCTATGTGATGTTACTTGATGCTGCACTTGCTACTCTCTTCTACATGCTTCAAGATGGAGGCTGCCAGAAGCGTAGTCTTCGATATGACTAGCTATCCCCCTCTTATTCTGGTATTCTGCAGTTCAGTCCACAGATACTACCCATTTCATTGATACCAATGCATATGTAGTGTAGATCCTTGCTTGCGAGTACTTTGGATGAGTACTCACAGTTGCTTTGCTCCCTCTTTGCCCCCTTTTCCATTCTTCTTGGACGTCACAACCAGATGTTGGAGCCCAGGAGCCAGATGCCACCGTCGACGACGACCCCTACTACACCGAGGGTGCCTACTACTACGTGGAGGCCGCCGCCGACTAGGAGTAGTTAGGAGGATCCCAGGCAGGAGGCCTTGCCTTTTCGATCTGTATCCCAGTTTGTGCTAGCCATCTTATGGCACCTTGTTTAACTTATGTCTGTACTGAGATATTGTTGCTTCCGCTGACTCATTTATGTTCGAGCTCTTGTATTCGAGCCCTCGAGGCCCCTGGCTTGTAATATGATGCTTGTATGACTTACTTGTGTTTAGAGTTGTGTTGTGATATCTTCCCGTGAGTCCCTGATCTTGATCGTACACGTTTGCGTGTATGATTAGTGTATGATTGAATCAGGGGCGTCACAATTTGGTATCAGAGCCAACTGCCTATAGGAATCCCCCTTCCAACTCCTTGGACGAAGTTGACTCTAGTCATTGCAAAACTTTTACTAACATGGCTGTGTGGCTTACGGGCCCACATCGCCATTGGCTGGTATTAGGATCTTTTATTCCTCGACCTATACTCTGGGACTCTAATCTCTCTTCTATTTGGGTTAAATGGTTTTACTAACGCTAGCTCTAGGTCCTCGTAACTACTTCCTCCCGGAGAGCCCCTTACTCCAGATGATTACTTGGTGCACCAGAAGATTCCGAAGATACTCTCCGATATTTTCTCAAGACTTTGTGCCCACCGCTTTTGCTATTCCCGACCACCGATAAACCCTTATGGATAACTACTTACACTTGTCGTTCATACCTTCGTTCCCAGTTGCCCTTGTTATTACTTGATACCCTGAAAAATTCTCCGATATTCCGAGAATCCTTTGTGCCCACCGCTTTGCAGCTCTTTTCCGCATTAATATCCCTACGGATAATTCCTCGCACATACCAAGTATCCGCTCATCACCAGTTGTTCATGTGTTTCACAAAGGTTTTCGAAATACTATTCGATCTTCCGAAAATCCTCAGCAGCTTATTGCTCTTGAAATTCTTGCTTGCTTGCATTATGGTTAACCCCATAAGTATAGTAATCTTATTGGCATCCTTTGTCACTGTCATTTTGAGTCCATTGATTCAATAAGTTGCGAATGCTCGCAATCCTCTACCAGATCCTAGAATTCATCCTTCCGGCTCAGACACCATTTTAAACATGAGCTGGATCTCGACCAATCAAATCACCATTGATTGTACCCCTAAGCCTACTCAACTTATCCATCCTTAATCAGAGCGTTTTCTTCTAATCCCTTTAATTGGAAATCATAATTCCTTTGCATCTGAGCTTTGATTTAGTCAGTTGTTTTTATAATTCAATGCCTTTGCTTTGTTTCTTCCACTAGTTGTGTGCCAATGCTCACATCAGCTCCGTTATGGACTGTCAGATCCTTTGTTGAATTTTCATCCGACAGTGTCCTTTGTATACAAAAACCTCGAGAAGTTCTTTCCCTGATACATAATGCCATTGGTAAATCCTATTCTCTGATATGGCCAACCATGCTCTGCTTTCGAGCTTGAGTTATTTACTTCTTAACTTTGTAGTATATGTTCCTAAGATACCCGATGGGTTGAACCAATGCCTTCCCTAATCTGTGCAAACCCGAAAGATTTCACGGGTCATACTTATCTGGTATTGCACCAGGTAAAACTTTCAACAACTAATGTCATTTTGAAAAGAAACGAGAAGTGAATGGATGGTTATACATTGAAGAAGTGGGAGTCAACCTTGAACTTTGCGTTTATGCCCATGGACACGATGTAGATCTCATGGAAGCTTCTCTTAAATTAATTATTCCCTTGGTATAAGTTCATCTTATATCTGGGATCTGGCCTTTTGCAATCGTGGTTCCGACCATGTTCTCCTTTAAATACCATTTCTCGTGCAAGTTTAAGCACTTGTCCTCTGCAGATCAATGCACCCGTCCAACCTCTATTATGATCTACCTTCGAGTATTACCCCGTGGTATCTCGATAATATCACAGAACCATATTACTTCTTATGAGTCTTCATCTAGTATTGCTTCTCACCGATTTCAGATTTCCCTCGGGTTCTGAGTTGTTAGTCACTCGAGAACACCGACAAGTGAATTGATTCCGCACTCCGATTCAATAATTCTAAGTAATTTTCATTGCTTACGAGTTTAATAGTCCTTCAAGTCATTCCTAGCCTGATCGGCTATATCATTATCGTGCAAACTTTTAACTATGCTACCTGGCCTTTCGTCCCGGAGCACAATTTTCGACGATGAGCTAAACTTACATCGATCTTCCTCATCATATCGATTCGCATTGAATAGAAAGCTTGCTTCCAAGTTGGTGTCGTATCCGTGGTTCCAATAATCTTTTGCTGCATCAGTCCTTTTGTTTGATGCAGTCGTTGTTCGATTGCTTCTTCGTGGAGCCTCTCGACAAAATTTGTCGTGATCATCATCAACATTTTGACTCCTTCCAGGATATCGATCGAATTCATGATTACAAGTACCATCCTCGTCCCTTGGTAATTTGAGTTGCCATCGACAACATCCTTGCCTCCCTTACATCACAAACTTGTCATGCTATGGATGCAACTTGCTATCCAGTTTGTATTATGATCTACCTTGAAGTATTACTGACTTTTGTCAAGGATATTGTGAGAGTTTCACCACCTCTTGATAATTCTTGGTGTAGTGATACTTCTCACCATCACCATTCTTTCTTGGTTCCTGTGTTGATTCTAGCTGGGATACCAATAGGTGAACGGTGCTGTTTGGATTCTGTACTTCTAGCAACCCTATTGCTTGAAGTATATGGTCGATAGTTTCATTCTAAGTGTTTTGGTTATTGAATCACCATTCTAACATTGATCGTGCTACTTGGCCCATATTTCGGGCGCACCTTTCGACCAATGTTTAATTGTGTATGTTTTCCTCGAGCATACATCATTATATCATTTGATCTGACAAATGTTATCTCCTTGTTCACATAATTGTGGAAATCCATCTTTTGGAAATCTCGATGAATTGTCGTTGAGTTCATCAGCCACCTCCTCATCCTCTCCTTGGTTTAATGATGAACTCATGATTCAGAACTTGCTTCCATAGTTCATTTCCCGAGAATCTTGCAACGCCATCTCGTCAAATTGTGTTGCACCCCTTCCTTCTCAAGCATCCTGAGTCTGAGGTATCCTGACCCCAATCAGATCTGAATCTCGGTCAGAAATGATGGTTGGAACATATTCCCAAGAGTTATAACATTGGTCTTTGACCCGGTAAGGTGGTGTCATGCCTAGCACACCTGGCCGGGGGACCCGTTGTTATAATACCCCCCTTTTTTGCAATGTTAACCATTCTTCCATGAGGAAATTGTAAGACTTATTCTATAAGTTGTTCCTGATGAATCCTTTGAGTATCCATAGTCTGACCTTTGCTTGAAGACCATGTCAATGCTATCTCAAAGCATGTTTGTGGTACTCCGATCTTCAATAAGAACAATTGAAGCACAATGCTAAATTTTCTTTATCAATTATCCTAACACCATTGTATGGGTAATGTCATGAAATTTCTCTCCCCTTACCTAAAGGGTTTTCTACGTTATATCCTGTCATGGATATCATGCTCTGCTTGTCCTTGGGAAGGATATATCCCTGAAATATGTGTTTAAACACATGTTCCTTTCCATTATTCTGTTTAATCTGATAATCACATTCTCCTTTCCATTGTTTTGTTTAACCTTTCTTGTGGTCTATATGAACTAAGCAGTAATATTCTCCTGCTTAGGTAAGCACCTCGTTGTACCACTCTGTCAGTAAGACCCTATTACTATTGTTGATAACATTTTGGTAACCACCGATGGACGAGAACTTTGCCAATTGGTCCGCCTCGTTCAATGAGCAGGAAAATGGTTCTCTTCGTCCCTCGCCCTTGGTACCAACGTTGTTGCCAACATAACTGACAGTCTATCCTCTAACATGCCTTGCTATCATAACCATGCAATATGTCACCACACCTCCTACTTTTAACCCACATAGAGGGTCCATTACCCACAGTTCCACAGGATCGGAACCTAACTCTCCTGTACACCCCCCCGGTTTTAAAAGTTATTCCTCGCGCTTGACTTCGTATGTAAGTCACGGGCCACTTGCCTAGTGATCTATTCTGGTATCAGACGCAATACTTATTCCCATTGCTCTGAACCCCTTTCACACTTCGTTTCAGGCAACGAACGATTGCTTGTGCGCTTGAAACTTCTATTTTGCACCTTCTTACTTTGCTCTCAATATTTTCTTAAGATTAGATTCGAGAGTTACTTTTCGCCACCTTCCCTGGTGTTATCTACCAGCTAAGCAACCTTGTAGAGGCCCGTTCTTCCGAAGTTACCCCTTATCATTTTCGTAAGTACGATGGAGTTCCTAAAGAAAGGGCGACAACCTCATCATGATGCATTGATGCATAGGAATGAATACATCAAAGCTATGGATCGACCACTTCGAGAAGAGCAACCAAGACCAAGAAGATCTGTTAGAATTCCCTAACCAGGATTTTCCCCTTACTTCCCCTCTTAAATCTCGGGACGTGATTTCTTGTAGTGGAGGAGAATTGTAACACCCGGATAATTAAGCTACAGTGAACCTCTGTTAATGATGCCATGTCACCTCGGTTACTGTGGATAAACTCGCGTTGATTCGAAACCAATTCAAATTCAAATCAATAATCAAGTCAAACAATAAAAGTTTTCAAATATTAAAACTAAAATGTTCTGGATATGAAAAATAATTCATAAGTAATAATGGTGGAGAGACCACACTTTTATAAAGTAATTAGATGCACCATAAGAAATAAAACAACGACAAAAGTATTATTTAAATGCTCTTAATATAATAAGCAAATTCAAATTACTTTATTTAAGGTGCCAAATTATTTGTGGCAGTGACATAATTTGTAACACTGAAATTAGGTGCTACTTTTATAACTTTAGAAACTAAATACTACTAGAAATAAAAGTAAACATATTAAATAAAAAAAGGGTAAAAACTGAAGAGGAAAAACAGACAAAACAAAATAAAACCCCCTTCCCCTGGGCCAGTGGCCCAGCTAGCTAGCCAGGCCGGCCCAAGTGGCCACGTAGGCCCCTGCCTCCCTCCCTCTCCTCTGTTCCCACCCCGCGCTGTCCCTTGCCGATGCCCGCCACGGCGACGGGCATCGCCGTGGCGTCCATCCGGCGGTCCTCCGGCGCTTGCCCGCGGCTACTTAAGCCGGCGCCCCTCTCCCGTCGCGAAACCCTAACCACTTTCCCCTCTCCTCTCGCCCCCTCTCGCTCGATCCCGAGCTCGGCCACACCATCATCGCCATGGACGTCGTCAACCTCGCGGACACCGAGTTCTTCGCCAGCTGAGGCTTCGACAGGAGCATCACCTGCCTCCCCGGCGTCGTCTGCGAGCAGCCGCTGAAGCCCAGACGCCTTCAAGTCACCGCAGTCGCCGATCTACTCCGTCGGCCACCGCCTCTGCCTCGCCTTCGATCGCTCGACCTCGCCCTCCCCCGGCTTCCCTGAGACCCCTTCGAGCACCCGGTCGTCCATGACCTTCCCCCTCTCCTTCCCGTGCCCTCTAACACCGTCTGCTGCTAGCTCCACCCGTAGTCGCCGTCGTTCGTTGCCCAATCCGTCGTTTCCGACCGGCCCCTCGCTCCTGGCCACGCACACGCGTGCCCCAACGCGTGCTCGCGTGCGGTAGCCGCGTCTGCAACTGCTCCTAGCCACCCGCTAGTTGCCGCCCCACGCGCTGCTTGCTGCGGCATCCAGTGCCGCCGCTACCGCTGCCCGCTGCGTCCCGCAGCTCGTCGGCCGCGCCCAGCCGCGCAGTCCCGCGCTCCCCGCTGGCCGCACCCCTGCCCCGCGGCCACGGCCGCCGCTCGCCTCCGCCCCGCCGCTGCCTACTCACCGCCGGCAGCCCTCCTCATCGCCTCGCTGCCTCGCACGCCGGCGCGCATTTCCGCCTGTCGCCGCTGGCCGTCACTGCCCTGCGCCCGTGGCCGTCGTGCACGCCTGCTGCTCTCCCCCGCGCGCCCGGCCACCACCTCGCCTCGCGCTCGTCGCTGCGCCTCCCCTGCTTGCCACTCCGGCCGCCCCTCCCGTGCGTCGCACAGGCCACCTGGCCGGCGCCGTGACCGCCGGCGCCCCGCAACGCCCAGTGACGCCCGACGCCCACGCCCGGCTCCACCCGCTAGCGCACCGCCCCGCTAGGCCTATGGGCCACTGACTGCTGGGGCCCCACGCCCCTGTTTTATTAAAAAAAGATATTTAAATAAATAAATAAATAATTGGTTAAATGATTAATCAACTTAATTAAGTATGTTAAATTAGCCTAATCACTTAATTAAAACTAACTAGTTATGTTTAGTTAAGCTGTCTCAATGACAGATGGGGCCCACCTGTCAGTTTGACCCAGTCAACGGTCAGAGTTGACCGCTGACAACATGCTGACGCAATATATATATTTTCAAATTAAAATAATTTCAGAAATTGATTTAAAACTTTGGAAATTAATATAAAATAAATCGTAACTCGGATGAAAATACTTTGTACATGAAAGTTGCTCAGAACGACGAGACCAATCCAATTGAGCAGTCCGTTCGTTTGCCACATGTCCCTAACATAGCAAACATGCAACCGTCCCTCTCTGGTTTGACTCTCCGAAAATGCCAAACACCGGGGATACTTTCCCGGATGTTTTTCCCCTTTGCCGGCATCGCCTAGTACCGCATTAGGGCATACCTAGCACCGCGTATTGCCACATTATGTTTTGTGATGCTTTGTTTGCTCTGTATTCATTGTTTCTACCCCCACTTCTCTCCGGTAAACTTCGAGGCTGACGCCACTTCTGCCCTGATCGACTACGGTGTTGACGACCCGTCCTTCTCTGCCGAGCTTCCAGGCAAGCCAACCCCCCTTGTTCATCCCGATATCGCCTACTCTTTCCCTCTACTACTTGCATTAGAGTAGTGTTACTGTTTCATCGGTTTGATCCGGTACTGCTGCATAGCCTGTCCTTGTTGCTACTGTTGTTGATACCTTACCTGCTATCCTAAATGCTTAGTATAGGATGCTAGTTTATCATCAGTGGCCCTACATTCTTGTCTATCTGCCATGCTATACTATCGGGCCGTGATCACTCGGGAGGTGATCACGGGTTTATACTTATCATGCACATTACACATGATACATGTTGTGACTAAAGTCAGGTCGGCTCGTAGAGTACCCGAGAGTGATTCCGATGTGGGGGCTGAAGGGGCAGGTGGTTCCACCCAGGTAGTGGTGGGCCTGGGTTCCCGACGGTCCCCGCATGTTACTTTGTGGCGGAGCGACAGGGTAGGTTGTGACCACCTAGGAGACAGGTGGGCCTGGCCCCTGTTCGGCATCCGCGGATACTTCAAATAACACGCTTAACGAGATCTGGATATTTGATTTGAGTCTGGCTACGAGCCTATACGCACTAACCACCACATGGGAACAGTTATGGGCACTCGACGTCGTGGTATCAGCCGAAGCCTCCTAGACGTCAGCGAGTGAGCGGCGCGCGCCGGGTTGGACCGCATAACGCAACTTCATTTGTAATGGAGGTTGCTAAGTCTGCTCACCGGCCGCGTACGCAACGTGCAGGTGTGCAACGGGCGATGGGCCCAGACCCCTGCGCGCTTAGGATTCAGACCGGCGTGCTGACCTCTCTGTTAGGCCTAGGTAGGGCTGCGACATATTGATCTTCCGAGGCCGGGCATGACCCAGGAAAGTGTGTCCGGCCAGAGGGATCGAGCGTGTTGGGTAATGTGGTGCACCCCTGCAGGGAAGTTTATCTATTCGAATAGCCGTGTCCCTCTGTAAAAGGACGACCCGGAGTTGTATTCTGACCTTATGACAACTAGAACTGGATACTTAATAAAACACACCTCTTACAAGTTCCAGAGACAACCCGGTGATCGCTTTCCCACAGGGCGACGAGGGGAGGATCGCCGGGTAGGATTATGCTATGTGATGTTACTTGATGCTGCACTTGCTACTCTCTTCTACATGCTTCAAGATGGAGGCTGCCAGAAGCGTAGTCTTCGATATGACTAGCTATCCCCCTCTTATTCTGGTATTCTGCAGTTCAGTCCACAGATACTACCCATTTCATTGATACCAATGCATATGTAGTGTAGATCCTTGCTTGCGAGTACTTTGGATGAGTACTCACGGTTGCTTTGCTCCCTTTTTTCCCCCTTTTCCATTCTTCTCGGATATCGCAACCAGATGTTGGAGCCCAGGAGCCAGATGCCACCGTCGACGACAACCCTTACTACATCGAGGGTGCCTACTACTACATGGAGGCCGCCGCCGACCAGGAGTAGTTAGGAGGATCCCAGGCAGGAGGCCTTGCCTTTTCGATCTGTATCCCAGTTTGTGCTAGCCATCTTATGGCACCTTGTTTAACTTATGTCTGTACTCAGATATTGTTGCTTCCGCTGACTCGTTTATGTTCGAGCACTTGTATTCGAGCCCTCGAGGCCCCTGGCTTGTAATATGATGCTTGTATGACTTACTTGTGTTTAGAGTTGTGTTGTGATATCTTACCATGAGTCCCTGATCTTGATCGTACACGTTTGCGTGTATGATTAGTGTACGATTGAATCGTGGGCGTCACAAAAACCCTAGCCACTCCACCCCTTGCTAGTGGTGGCTGCCATTCGTGAGAGTGAGAGAGAACACACAAGAGAAAACACAACCTGAGAGAAAGGAAGAAGAAGAAGCAGAGGTTCTGTCCAGATTTGCTGCATCTGACTAGACAGTGTTCAAGCTAGTGATTGAAGGCTCAAACGTGCTTGGATTGACCCCAAACTTGGCGAGCTCGTTCCTTACTTTGAGTACTTCAATTTGGTTAGCTGGTTTGAGGATTGTGTTAGTGGAGCATCAGATTAGAGAGTGGTTTTGTCAGCTCTGACTGCTGCAGTTTCAGAACAGAGTAATTTTGGGAGACGGACAGTTTGGGTAGGTAAACAGTGTCCGATTGAGCTGAAATTATGAGGGGATCTCAAGAACTCGTGTGTCTACTTGTCTGCCAAATTTGGTGCTGTTTGGTTCAGCGGTTTAAGAGCAGTTTGCAAAACACTGAAGGGTACAGAAGCTGTGTAAACTCTGCTTTGCTGAAATCTTGCCTCTTGTGGCTGTTGTAGCTGTTGCCGGTTGGCAACGTGGAGAGTGTGTTGTAAATCTCTCTAGAGGGTTCTAGAGAAGACTTTGTACTCATCATTCTTATAGTGAAGTTGTGTGGACCGGTCGGTCCATAGCCGTGGTTTTTTACTCCTCGAGTTGAGGAGGTTTTTCCACGTTAAATCATGTGTCACATGTGCATGTTATTTGTGTTATTCCGCTGCTTACTTGTTGGTTGAAACTATCCTCAAAGTTCATCACAAGTGGAGGGGGCTGTGTAGTGTGCATATTTGCCGTGTCGGTGAATTTGTGCAGCGCATTGTTGCTGTCCAGCCCCAACACACACATCCCATTCTTGACACTTGTTTCTAGTTTGAGGAAAATACAAAGAACTAATCCATATTTAAAATGTACAGCCGGAAGTTTAACAATTTTCCTGAAACCAAACATGCATGATTTGCACTTTGTGCAGTTGGAAGTTTCCAACCTCACCAAACAAGGGTAGAGGGAGGACTACGTAAAAAAAGGGCAGATATAAGATTAATTATAGCTAAATATCGCGGAGAACTCGTGCGTTTGTGTGTCTTTTTTTTAGTACCATGTGTTTGTGTGTCTGGCGATGCGCTGCCCCACCACCTCACGCACGCGAGCACAATGGGCTTCCCGTTGTCGTCCCGGTACATGCCCTGCAATACAACAGCATTTGGCATCAAAATACTTAAATACGTACGTACATTTCAGGAAGTCTTCACCAAGTGCTTGAGCATATGAATACAAATGCTGCCAATCTCATAGCACCTAGACTATAGACATATGTCAATTATGATATGCAATCTTGTCCAAAATGTCTGACAAGACCATAGTAATGGCCAAAATTCAGGAAGTCTGACATGAGGTCAACTTTGTGCCGAGCTGGAAACTAAGTGAGCAAATGTATGCATTCCATGGTTCTTTCAGATACTTTGGTCATTCTGATCTTTTAGAATGAGAGATCACTGTAGTTATATTTATCTTTTTCGAACCGTTACTCGTTCCTATCCTTCTTTTTTTTACGAATGCAGTCACCTCTGCTTTCACTTCAATAGGAGGGAAAGTATATTTCAGTTTTGTACTTTCCCTCCTATTTTTTTTATTCCCCCCAAAAAAATATAGGAGGGAAAGTACAAAACTGAAATAAAGAAAACAGCAGAGCCAGGGTCTGGCTCATGGGGGTCTAAACAACGGAACTAAGGAAGAAGAGAGAGAGTTACAGCTACAGCATGGTGCTCGGGCAGCAAATATAATCCGGCTCGCGTGGTCTTTGCTTCAGGCATTTGAGAAGAGTGCGGCCAGCAGCAGCCCAGTCAGTCGCTGGCAAGGTACAGGATGCGCTTGATGATGCCTTTGGTGGGTATGGCACAGTTGTTGAAGATACGGTCATTTCTTTCCTTCCGGAGCATCCACCAAATCAGAGACACCGGAGTTCCATTTGCGTACAGCATTCTTGTCCAGCGTTGTCGTATTGACTCGCTACCGTTCCAGTACGAGAGGGGGCAGATGACACTGTCTGCCTTTCTGGCTTCTCACAGATGACACACTGCGCATAAGAGCAGTGAGCCAGAAGGTGTATGGAGGTTTCCGGTTGCAAGTGGAGAGCTGACAAATAGGGTCATTGGGCCATCCTCTTTTCTATAGGCTGTCCACGGTGAGGCATTTGTTGAGAATCACTAGCCAGGTGAAGAACTGGCATTTCAGAGGGGCATTAGAGTTCCAGACCAGCAGGTTCAGGTCAGAGTGAACTCACTGGGCAAGGTATGCAGAATTGACGGAATAAAAGCCATCAGTGGTCCATTTCCAGGTAATTTTATCCTTAAACTTATCTAGGGGGTGTACCGAAGCAAAACTCTTACCTCTATTATTAGGGCACATAAGTGGATAGACTGAACTTTGCTCCAAAGATGAACTGCCATAGGAGAGAGAGTCAGAGAGATTGTTTAAGGTGCAGGATCCAGCGGTTTTCTTGCAAGGCTAGCTTGACGGATAAGTTGCACTTAGTGCAATGAGCAAAGAGCTGAGGCACCACTGACCGGAGTGACGTGGGGAAGAGCCAAGGGTCGTGCCAAAAGTTGGTGTTATGTCCGTCATCGATCTGGATCGAGATGGAACTTTCAAACAGCTCTCAGACTTGATCATCATCAGGTAGCAGCAGGTCATTCCAGGGCTTAGAGACGTCAGTTTTTTTTTTTTTGAACAAGTGGTGGCGCCTGAGGCACCCTGTATTCATATCAAATACAAGTTACAGATAGGATCTGGCAATCCTTGACACATAAATTGCCTAGTTTTCCAAGCCTAGGACAGTGATCTCCTGTTCCTGTATGTTGTACACTAGAACAAGCCATTTTTTTGCTCAGAGCATAATCATCTCTGTAAGAAGCAGCTGCACAATTGTGAGCCTTTACATTAAGTTCCCTAGGAATATGGAAGACCTGAGCTTGAATGTTGGCTGTTGCAGCAAAAGAATTTGCAAGCTGGCTTCTAATTTGCCAATGCCTAGGAACTTGAAGAAGGTTCCTTGATGCCGCTGCCCGAGCTAGTATTAGATTGTCCACTAGGAAAGTAATTTGGCTATTAGCGATGCGAGAAGCAATTTCCGCGGCAACTTGTAGAGCTGTAGCTTCCGCCTGTAGTGAAGATTCGACACTCTTGCCAGTTGCAGAGATTAAGATACCTGTTCCTTCTTCGCTCTCACCAGTCTGAATGTAAATTCCTATTCCTATTTTCCTTGAGTTGTTGTTGGAGTCAGTAGTGTTCTTCTTCCATGCAGCGTCAGTATAAACCTTGCAACCTGTAATCCAATCATCTGTTTTTAAAGAAGATCCTCGCTTTTGTTTGTATGCAGATTCTTCCCCTGCTTCCTGTATCGTTTCAGTTGATGAACCTGCAATATATGCATAGGACGCTAAATCTTGGCTCTTTATTATTGCCTGCATAGCTGGGAATACCTGCATAGGAGAGTTGGATTTTCTTCCAAAAAGGTTATCATTCCTGGACTTCCAAATACACCAAAGAAAAGTCATAATGTTATTGAGAGAGGCATGAGGGCGGTTGGAAGTTAACAAGGCCTGAATAATAGCAGGGATTGAATCAAAATTTTGCACAAAGAATTCAGACCTTATATTCCAAGGTTCAGAGAACCAAGCGGCTTTAGCAAATGGGCAAGTGAAGAATAAATGTATATCATTTTCTTCCTGATCACATCTTGCACACTGTTTTTTAATGTGAGAAGAGAATCTACCCGCCCTCATACCTGTAGGAATTGCTCTCCTGAGAAGCCTCCATGCGAATGTTTGTACTCTGGGTACCATTTCCTTTTCTCTCCACGTCTTTCTTAAAATTTGCTTTACACCTGTAGATACCTGTCTAGGTGTAGGCTCTCCATGTTCCTGCATATCCTGTAGGCAAGCTCTGTATGCAGATTTGGATGTACATTTTCCTGAACTATGTAGCTTCCAGCATAGGATATCAGCCCCTTCCGATTGAATTATAGGCACCTGCATAATGATGTTAGCTGCCTGTTGATCAAAGAGTGCAAATAAGGTTAGTGTTCCAAACTTTTTGGTTAGGCAGCCAAAGATCCTTGACTTGTGAAGGATAAATGAAGTGTCCAGGTTGGATGATTAGGTGGTCATAGATGGATTCCCAAAGAGGACACCAAGGAGTGCTCCATATAGAAGAGTCACCTTCAGTAAGTTGATAAAAGGAATTAGAGTAAAGCAAGTGGCATATTTTTAAGACGGAGGACCAAAAAGCAGATTTTGGAACTTTTGAACTAGCCCTCCAAATCGAAGAGTCAGGAAAATATTTGGATTTAAGAACTCTAGAGAGAAAGCTATCAGGGTTTTCTGCAATCCTCCAAGCTGCTGAAAGAACAAGTCCTCTGTTCATAGCTTGTATGTTCTTGATTCCTAGACCTCCTTCACATTTCGGAATACAAATGTCCTTCCATGCCCTAAGACAAAGCGTTTTGGACGTTGGTTCCTCTTTTATTCCTGTCCACCAGAAATTCCTAATAATCATCGTGAGCTTTGCAATCAACTTCCTGGAAAATAAAATGTTAGACATGTAATACACGGGGATGGAAGCAAAGACAGAATTAATAAGAGTCAATCTAGCTGCATGAGAGAGCTTATTGGCCTTATAACCACTAAGTTTAATACGAAATTTCTTAGCCACAAAATCATAAGCAGCAGATCTATTCTTGGCTGGAAGGATTAAAGGGTGACCAAGATGAACAGAATTAGCATCGATGTCCACGACAGGAAAAATTCTTTTAATGCCTTCCTTAATGTTAACATCAACATTTGAGCTAAAAATAATACCTGATTTATTCCAGTTAGGAGTTTGACCTGAAAGGTTGCAGAATCTCTGGAGAATATGAAACATCTGAGTAGCTTCAGTTATGGAGGCTTGGCCGCAAATTAATAAATCATCTGCAAACAAGAGTGAGTGGATGGATGGACAACCAGGGCCTAAAGATATGCCTATCAAACGACTTGAGCACATGGCCTAAAGAAAGCTCATTAATTGCTAGGACAAACAAGTAAGGAGATAATGGACATCCTTGTCTAATCCCCCTGCAACTCTGGAAGCGGCCATACGACTGGCCATTAATGATAACAGAAAAGGAAGGAGCTGCAATGCAAGCATAAATCAAATTGATGAAGTGACTATGAAGCCCTTTTCGAGAGAGAGCTTGCATAATGAAATTCCATTCTAATCTATCAAAAGCTTTGGCCAAATCTATTTTAAGCATGAAAGCAGGGGTTTTCCAAGATTTCAGAGCAAAAGAGTGGGTTATTTCTTGAGCTATGATGATGTTGTTGCTGATTCTCCTGCCCTCAATTAAAGCCTGTTGAGATTCATGAATGTAATCCGACAAATGAGGTTTGAGTCTATTAGCTAGGGTTTTTGCTATGATTTTAAAAATAACATTACGCAAGCTAATAGGTCAAAAATCAGCAGGAACAAGAGAGACCAGTTTCTTTGGAATGAGTACTATGAGAGTATCATTTAGATGGGTAGGAAGTATACCTTTTTCATAGAAATCTCTTGCCACTTTGACTATGTATCTCCAATCCAGCCCCAAGCTGCTGTGTAGAAAGCTACATTGAACCCATCTGGTCCTGGTGATGCATTCCTTCTCATTGCTCTAAGCGTTTCCCATATTTCAGTTTTATCAGGAATACTATAGGTGTAATCTCCTTCAATGCTTGGGCACACAGAATGTATATAAGGCCTGCCATGATTAGTGTTAGAGGAAGAAAAGAGATTTTTGAAATATTGGATAAAAACATTGGCAATTGCATCTGGTTCGATATGCACCACACCGTTGTCATCTACTCCCTCCGTTCGGAAATACTTGTCATCAAAATGAATAAAAGGGGATGTATCTAGACATATATTAGTCCTAGATACATCCCTTTTTATCCATTTTGATGACAAGTATTTTCGGACGGAGGGAGTATTATGGAAGCTTACTTCAGTTCATTGTTGCCAGAGCCATCACACCCTCAAAGGGATTGTTCTGGAACTTCAGATTATGGATTCCAAGACCTCCGAGGTTGCGAGGGGAGCAGACAGCCATCTAGCTAACCAAGCATTTTGCCTCCATTATATTAGTCTTGTCTTTTCGTGCCCATTGGAAATCTCTTTCAATCTTGATGATTTTCTGCGCAAACTATTTGGGGGAGTAAATAGCATAAAACTACCACTTTATAGGCTAGGGTTCCAAAAAACTATCGGTTTTTATTTTTTCTCAGATAACTACCAAGTGGGTGGTCGGCTGTTTCAAAAAACCCAAATCGTCGAGTCTTTATCAGTTGATCATGATTATGATAGTTGGGGCCCACATGTAAGATAACTGTTTGTTTGACCGTTTACTTTGACCGTTAACTTACAGGTGGGTCCCACATGTAAGTTTTGTAAAAAGCAATCGAATCCCTATAAGTTTTCTGAAAAAGCAATCAGGTCCCTGTGAGTTTTCTGAAAAAGCAATCGGGTCCCCGTGGCAGCCAGGAGCTCGATCCCGCTTGGCAGGGCAATGCTTCTTCCTCCGGCCGGCAAGCCGCGCCAGCAGCGGCGGAATCCACGCCGTGCACCACTTGAGGCCAGCGAGCCGCACCCGTAGCGGCCGGGTCCACGCCGGGCATCACCTGCGGCCGGCGAGCCGCGCTCGCAGCGGCTGCCATGCCGTGCCTCGCCTGCGGCCGGCAAGCCGCGCCCACAGCGGCCGCCATGCCGTGCCTCTCCTGCGACTGCCGCCACACCGTCCCTCGCCTGCGGCCGCCGCCACGCTGTGCCTCTCATGCGGCCGCCGCCATCCCCTGCCGCGAGCTCCTCAAGCTCGACGCGGACGAGGCCGGACGCTGGGGAGGAGAGGGAGTGTCATCGCCGGCTTTGGATGGGGGGAGGGTCGCCGGCTTGGGGGGAGGGTCGCCGGCTTGGGAGGGGACGGGGGTCGCCGGCTCGGGAGGGGAGAGGTCCGGCACAGGAGGCACAGAGGAAGGAAGAGAAGAGATAGAGAGGAAGAAGAAAGAGAATAGGAAGAGGAAACTTACATGTGGGCCCCACATGTAAGTTAACGGTCAAACTATGGTCAAACTAACGGTTTGTTTAGGTGCGGGCCCAACATGTCATAATCGTGATCAACTGATAAAGGCTCGACGATTTGGGTTTTTTGAAACGGCCGACCACCCATTTGGAAGTTATCTGAGAAAAATTAAAAACCGGTAGTTTTTTGGAACCCTAGCATGTAAAGTAGTATTTTTATGCTATTTACTCTATTTGGGGAGGTGCAAGGCAATCATATGGAAGGTGGTGGACAAGGCGCTGCTGGAATTTAGTCTATTATGGGCCAGCCCAATAGCAGATTTCAGAATTCCTAATAAATCCTAGAGGCCCACGCAGCCCATTCGTGCAAGGTAAAAGGTGGAACCAAAGTTTAGTCCCACATTGCTAGTTTGGTGGGAGTTGGCCCTCCTTATAAGGGAGGGTGTTTCCTACATGTATGAGCATGAGAACAAGAGGGACATTCACGCGTGCTCCTCCGCCGCCGCCCGCCTCGCCACGCCACGCCTCGGCGCTCCGCGCCGCGGGTTGCGGGAATGAGCCGAGCCGATGTCAAAATTTTTGCCACGCACGACGGGTATACGAAAGGTCACTAGGGAGCTGGAAAGTTTTGCTGTAGTGGATATTGAATACGAACGATGCACCCTTCGGCTGCTGTCTGTTCGTTTCGTCTCCCTCTCTCTCTTCAGCTCCCGACGCAGCCTATTCGCCTCCTTCTCCTGTGCCTATAAAAGAGAGGTCGCTCCTCCCAGAGAGACACACCAGAAGATCATCTTCCTCTCGCCACCGAGTTCCAATCTCTGAGCTGCTACGATCTTCCCCATCCCGGCTTGCGGCGTGCACCGCAGGTCGGGACAGTAGGCCTCCGAAACCCCACCTCTTTGAGTCCTGTACGGGAGAAGGGTGATAAGGTTTTTGGGGAGCGCTCTGCGCGACTACTGACCAGTTCATCACGGACGCTACGGACACTGACGACCACTTCCCCAACGACGACTTCTTCCCCGACGTCGACAACCTCTTCGACGACATGGCTGGCGAGGATGTCGACCCCAAGACCAGTGCTTCTGCTGCTACTGCTGTCCCGTACGTGTTCCTGTTCTTTCTGCTAGAGGTCCTGCCACAGTTCCTTGCTCTAGTGTCTGCCCTAGATATATTAGGTTCTATTTCATATATGCACATTGCTCTACTGTCTGCTCTACATATGTTTGGTTCCAATTCATATTTGCAGATGCTATTTACCTTCTCACTGTCAGATTGCATGACTTGTTTCTCTGCTATAATAGTCATGTTTTATCTAGTATTTCTGTTAATAAAATCATATGGTAAATTGCTTATATTTCCAACAGGCGCTGATCACAGATTTCCCCAGAGTTAATCTTCTAGCTATCGACATTGGGAATTTCCATCCGGAAAGCGTCTTTGAGAACTTGTAAAAGATAGGTTGATAGTGGCTTCTCATTAGCAGCGAGTCAGACATCGGCATGCTTAAGTAAGTGCAGAGGAAGGTGCTCAACGGGCAACTGAAGCTTGTCATGACAGTGGCAAGGTCCAAATCTTACTACTTGGCAAGGTTGTGGTCTGAAGTCCAGAGGCCATGCTTAAAAGTTACAGCACCTCTTTAGCCACTGTCGCCTTCATCAGATGAGGTTCGAGGAACATAAAAATATCGTCAACACATAGAGACATGTTGAAGTTCATCAATTGGCGGTTGAAGGGGGTGATTAGACCAGCAGACTCAGCAGAAGCGACGCAGGCAGCAAGGACGCCCAAGCCCAACCGTAGACCACGTTGATGAAGAACCTTGTCAGAGAGCTCTCCATTCACTAAAATGCTGGTGGTGAAGCAATTTTCTGGGGTCATGCAGAGCAATGAGTGATATGGTTCTTCGTCAGGCAGTACGCCTTTGATGCAACAGAATGCTGCAAATACAGTGAAAATCCGTTGTAATGTGATGATGGACCTCATGCTACAAAAGCCCAATGGCAAAAGCACAATACCTTATTTTATGCACACTGACGGCAGCATCTTAAACAATAAGATGTCAACAAACAAAACAACTTAAGTACAAACTGTGTTTCTCCATCAACATTTAACCCATTATCACTTGTTTTTTTTTTTTTTGCGGATTAACCCATTATCACTTAGAAAATGAACTATACTACGAAACAGCCCTGGAAATCCCAACAACAAAATAACAAAATCAGAAGCAGACTAAGATCCTGCGTGAGAAGTTACAAAACCAAGCATTCATACTAGCTGTATATTAGCAGACCAAGATCACACAAATAGCAACCAAGCACCCCTCAGAATATCATGCAAAGAGAACAAGAACCTCACCATTCAATTCAACAATACAAATAGGTTCTTCATACAGTACCAATACAAATAGCGCATTTTGTATGGAAGCTGTATAACATGCCAGACAAAAAGGTGGCAGCAATTTCGGACAAGCCTAGCTGTGAGTACCATACAGGCTTTAGGAAGCAGTACGTCTACGTCAAGAGAGAACCTAAAAACGGGAGAAACACAGAAATAATGTATGAGAAGAGTATCTAAAATGCAACGAAAATACAGCTCTATATTCTACCGACCCATTTGGCCTCCTTCCGCTAATAGAGCTCTATATTCGTAATAAGAAGGTGTGCTGAAAAATCTATCACTTGGTTAATAGACATGCACACACATCTAACCTAAACACAGGAGCTGAAAAGCCAGCCACTGGGCTGAGTAGACCCGTGTTGTCAGCGACTCTGAGGCGGGAGGGAAGAGTACAAGTGACATGGGCCAGAACCAGGAGGAAGACCCACGACCGACGCGACTCAAGAAAAGCCCACGATGGCTCGATTCCAACACTTGGGCCCATTGAGCCTTGTAACTGATATATACATGTGGTACTGTGAGACAGAGAGGATAGGACGGGAACGAACGGCTAAGCTCTCTTGCTGGCTTGTAATCTGAACTTGTTGTGTGGGTGGTTGGGCGGAACAGCAAGCAACCAAAATTCCTCCATGATTCCCCTCTTCCAAGCTTGGCTAGGGTTCGGCTACTAGCAGAGTAGCTCGTCCCTGACACCTGGTATCAGATACAGTTCGCGATCCTGGATCTGCCTTCTGACCACCACCGCACGTGTTTTCGAGCTCGCCGACGAGAAGCAACCATGGAGGCGCTGTCGTCAGAATCCAAGGCGCTGTACGATCTGCTCCGAGCCGACTTCACCGCCGACGTCGACTCCCGAGTCGGCGTGAGCCAGGACCGCGTCCTCAAGGCCGTCCAGAAGATGCTGGATGAGACGGCGGCACGGATCGACAGATCCCTGATGTCGAAGATCGAGGCGGTGCGCGAGGGTCCCGGCGTCGACATCGCCCAGATGCGACTCGCGGACGACAAGGGTGGCCGTGGGGAATCACAGCGCCCTTCCGCCACCAACCATCTTCCTCCGGAGGCGACATCATCTCGTACGGGCGATCTCATCTCGCCGGAGAACCGCGCCGACCCGGAGTGGCGTCCATGACCGGCAAGTGTGTACGTTCCCCTGTTCGAGGTGCGCGTGACCGACTCAATTCTCTGCCTGTGTCCCCTGTTGCTGCAAGTGTTTCTGAACCTGAGCAATTGCTATCTGCACCGCGAGTTGAGTTACCCCGATTCGATGGTAGTAATCCCCGTCTGTGGCAGTCGAGATGTGAGGATTATTTTGCGCTCTGGGGTACTCCTGTTCATCTATGGATTCAGTATGCTTCATCCCAATTTGAGGGTGCGGCCGCTCGTTGGCTTGAATCAGTTCAGCGCCGTGCTCCTCGAGCCACCTGGAGTGATTTCTGTCAGTTGTTGCAGACTCGTTTTGGCCGGAATCAGCATCAGATTTTGATTCGCCGTTTTTTCCATATTACTCAGTTGACTACTGTACTTGATTATGTTGAGCGTTTCTCTGAATTATATGATCAATTGACTGCCTATGAAGCAACACCAGATCCCTTGCACTATGTTACTCGTTTTCAGGAAGGACTCAAACCAGATGTACGCCGTTCTGTTGCTATGCAAAAGCCTCAGGATCTGGATGCGGCTTATGAGCTTGCCTTACTTCATGAGGAGTTGAGTGAATCATGTGCTTCTGTACCTGCTCCTCAGTACACCAGAAAATACAGTTCCACAGCTCCAGTTTCTTCTGTTAAAACAACTGTTTCTGATAATGTTGCTGTTTCTGTCTCTTCTAAGTCTCCTTCACCTGATGATAAGTGGGCAACTCTTAGAGCATTTTGGAAATCCAAGGGTCTGTGTTTTATTTGTGGTGAGAAATGGTCCAAAGATCACCAGTGTAAGAGCTCAGTGCAGTTGCATTTTGTCCAGGAACTTATTGATCATCTGGATTCAGTTTCTTCTGTTTCTAGTGGAGAAGATGGGTATGTTTCTGAAGGGCATGTTATGTCTATCTCTGAAGCAGCTTTAGGCACAGCAACTTCTACTCATACTATCCAATTGTTGGTTAAGTTGCAAGGCAAGCAGTTGCTCTTTTTGGTGGATTCTGGCAGTACTAATTCCTTCCTAGATGTCTCTCTGCAGTCTGAATTACAGGGTGTGTTACCAGTCTTCCCTTCTGCAGTTCGAGTAGCTGGTGGGACTCAACTAACCTGCAAGGCACAGTTAAAAAACTGTAAGTGGACCTCTGCTACTACAGAGTTTCAGACGGATTTCAAGTTTTTGCCCTTGGGTGTCTATGATGGTATATTGGGTGTGGATTGGTTAAGTTTGCACAGTCCCATGCAAGTAGACTGGTCAAAAAAGTAGATGTCCATTATGTATCAGAATGAATTGGTCCTGCTACAAGGTCTGCTACCCCATGATAGTACAATTGCTGTTGCGTCCTTGTCAGCACTTATTTCTCCAGATGCAACTGATCCAATTCCGGCAGAAGTTCAGGCAGTCTTGGATCAATTTGAGGTTGTGTTTTCTGTTCCTGATGGATTACCTCCTAGAAGATATTGTGATCATCAAATTCCTCTGATCCCTGGCGCAAGACCAGTCACTGTGAGACCTTATAGAGTGGCTCCTCGTCTTAAAACTGAACTGGAAAACCCGGTTGCTGAATTATTGGAGCAAGGGCTGATTAGAGTCAGCACAAGTGCATTTTCATCTCCGGTCTTATTAGTCAGGAAGAAGGATGGTACTTGGAGATTGGTTATTGATTACAGACACTTAAATGCTATCACTGTGAAGAGTAAATTTCCCATTCCTGTTATAGATGAATTATTGGATGAACTAGCAGGTGCTTCTTGGTTTTCTAAGTTGGACCTTAAGGCAGGTTATCATCAAATCAGATTGGCGCCTGGTGAGGAGTTTAAGACAGCATTTTCCACACATAATGGCCACTATGAGTTCCTTGTTTTGTCCATGGGTCTGACTGGTGGTCCCAATACCTTCCAAGGAGCAATGAATTACACTCTTTCTCCAGTTGCAAGAATTTGTGCCCTTTGTTTCTTTGATGATATTCTGATCTATAGTCGAACATTTGCTGACCACTTGTTACATCTTAAGCAAGTTCTTGAGTTACTGGCCAAAAGTGAATGGAAGGTCAAAATGAGTAAATGTGCATTTGCTCAAAGGAAAATTGCTTTCCTAGGTCATGTTATTAGTGAGGAAGGTGTTGCCACAGATGAAAGCAAAATCCTCACTTTTCAACAATGGCCTACTCCTACATGTGTGAAGGAGGTCAGGGGTTTCTTGGGCATTACTGGTTATTACAAGAAATTTATCAAACATTATGCAATCATCAGCAAACCATTGACTGAATTACTGAAGAAAGGTGCGCTATATATTTGGACAGATGCTACTGAAGAAGCTTTTCAAGTTCTGAAGCAAGCTCTTGTTCAAGCACCAGTCCTGGCTCTCCCTGATTTTTCCAAACCTTTTGTGATTGAAACTGATGCATGTGATGTAGGTATTGGAGCAGTGCTAATGCAGAATGATCATCCCTTGGCTTTTATAAGCAAGGCATTGGGCCCCAGGACAAGAACTTTATCAGTCTATGAAAAAGAGTATCTGGCAATTCTGCTGGCTGTAGAATAGTGGAGACCTTATTTGTTGGTCAAGGAATTTATCATCAAGACTGACCAAAAAAGCTTGGTTCATTTAAACAGCCAAAGGTTGCACACTGAGTGGCAGCAGAAAGCTCTGACAAAACTAATGGGCCTTTCCTATCAAGTGGTTTATAAGAAAGGTGTGGATAATTCTGCAGCAGATTCTCTTTCTCGCAGACCACACACTGATTCTGAGTTGTTATCCCTGATGCATGTTCAGTCAGATTGGTTGTCAGAAATTGTGGAAGGTTATGCTTCAGACCCAAAATGTCAGGAATTATTGCAGCAGCTCTCTGTTAAACTAGATGCTCAAGCCCATTATCAGCTCTTGAATGGTGCCCTCAGATATAAAGGGTGTTTGTGGATTGGTAATAACCCATGTTTACAGCAAAAGATATTCACTGCTTTTCATGACAGCCCTGTTGGTGGCCACTCAGGGTTCCCTATGACATATAAGCGAATTCATTCACTGTTCAGGTGGTCAGGTATGAAGGAATTTGTTAAAAGTAGGGTTGCCTCTTGCCTGATTTGCCAACAGGCCAAACCTGAAAGAGTAGCCTATCCTGGGTTATTAGCTCCTATTCCTGTCCCACCTAGAGCTTGGCATACAGTAACCATGGATTTCATATCAGGCCTCCCAACATCTGGTCAATCTGACTGCATCCTGGTAGTTATTGATAAGTTTACAAAATACGGTCACTTTATTCCTCTGAAACATCCGTTCATAGCTCACAAAGTGGCGGATCTTTTCTTGGATAATATCTACAAGCTTCACAGCATGCCCAAGTTTGTTGTCTCTGACAGAGATCCTATATTTACCAGCTCTTTCTGGCAGACTTTTGTGTCTCGAACTGGCTGTCAGTTGAAAATGAGTACTGCGTATCATCCGCAAAGTGATGGGCAAACTAAAAGGGTCAATCAACAGATTGAGTGTTATTTGCGCTGTTTTATTAGTGCACATCCAAAAAAGTGGGCCAAGTGGTTATCATTCTATGAGCTATGGTACAACACTAATTGGCATTCATCCTTGAACAAATCTCCTTTTGAGGTTCTTTATGGCCATAGTCCATGTTACTTTGGTGTTTCTGCTTCCGATACTATAGCAACTACTGATATGCAGCAGTGGTTGGATGAACGAGCTGTGATCACTGAATCTGTCAGGCAGCACCTGTTGCGGACTCAGAATCGTATGAAAGTTCAGGCTGACAAGAAGAGAACTGAACGTGTGTTCCAGGTCAATGACATGGTTTTTTGAAGCTGCAACCCTATGTCCAATCTTCCGTTGTTCATAGAGCTCATCACAAGTTGGCCTTTCGGTTTTACGGGCCCTATCGTATCATTGACAAGATTGGCACTGTCGCCTATCGATTGGATTTACCTGCCTCCAGCAAGATCCATCCGTTCTTCCATGTATCGCAACTGAAGAAATATGTGGCTCCTTCTCATCAGGTACTCGCTGATTTGCCTGCTCCTGACGCTGACCTCTCTGTTCCTGTTCGAGTTCTCCAGAAACGCGTCCGTCAGGAAGGGAAGAAGACTATTCAACAAGTGCTAATCGAATGGGCTTCTGGCGGGAGTGACGCTGCAACATGGGAGGACCTTGAATCTCTCAAGCAAAAGTTCCCTCGGGCACCGGCTTGGGGACAAGTCGTTTCTCAAGAACGGGGGGGTGTCAGCGACTCTGAGGCGGGAGGGAAGAGTACAAGTGACATGGGCCAGAACCAGGAGGAAGACCCACGACCGACGCGACTCAAGAAAAGCCCACGATGGCTCGATTCCAACACTTGGGCCCATTGAGCCTTGTAACTGATATATACATGTGGTAGTGTGAGACAGAGAGGATAGGACGGAACGAACGGCTAAGCTCTCTTGCTGGCTTGTAATCTGAACTTGCTGTGTGGGTGGTTGGGCGGAACAGCAAGCAACCAAAATTCCTGCATGATTCCCCTCTTCCAAGCTTGGCTAGGGTTCGGCTAGTAGCAGAGTAGCTCGTCCCTAACATGTGTGCATATTTAACCTAGACAGAGGACATTAACCAAACAATAATAATCCTTCTGTGGTATGTATGTTTATACCTCAGTTTACTCTACCTAAACACTTTAATTTTTAAGAATCCCCTAATGGAGTGAGGGCATATTTTCCCATTCCAAATTATAAAAGGAAGAGTCCCGCTTCGGTACAACCCCCTTCACTTAATGTATAAAAGGTAATATAGACCTTTCATAAATTGTACCCATTTTCGTACGTATAGTGGGTCGCCCGCCAGAAGATATACGCCGTACTTTTTTTTTTTACATTTTTTTCGCCCAGGGCGCCTGTGAATGTGCCGGCCCAAAGTGCGAGGTGGCAAGGGGTTGAATTCGAGACCTCGTCCTGCTTCCTGCAGGAGGCAAGTTGACAGCCACCTGAGCTAATGAACGTTGGTGCTTAAATATCACCGCGAAATCTGAAAGTAGTAAAAGAACGAAAAAGTTTTTCTACCGGTGGCGGGAGGTACCGGTGGAGAATCAACCGTCCATGCAATTATAGGGATTCGTGCAGCTATTTCAGGTATAGAACATGTGAATGGAATACAAAGATAATACATGTGGGGCCTCTGCATGTCTTTTCAACTTTTGTCAGGAGAGAGAGAATGTGGAGGAGAGAAGGGTAGCATTGCATCATTGCATGCATGTTAAAATATTCCATCTCCCCCATTAAAAGACTTCCATTTAATTTCATTGAGATTTTTTCAACCATGGATATCTTTTGAATGAGAACTCGGTTTTTGGAAATATAAATATATTTGAATTCGTAGCGAGAATATCTTCAGAATATGATCAATTATGGATACATTTGAACTAGTTTTAATTTTATTGATTCAAAAAACAGATTTCACTCATATCAAAACATATATTTCACGCATATCAAAAAACGATTTCACGTATTTCAAAAATAAATATTTCACTCGTTTCAAAAAAACAATTTCATGTAATTCAAGTAATAGATTTTAGGGGTTTAGGAAAACAGGTTTCACTCATTTTTAATAACTGATTTCACTGATTTCCAAAAACCAAGTTCACTCATTTCAATTAACCGATTTCACTTTACTCAAAAACATAGATTCACTCATTTTAGAAAATGTATTTCAACATTTAGAAAACGGATTTCACTAATTCCAGACGACTTCGCTCATTTCAAAAAATATTTTTCACTCATTTCAATGAAAAGTTGTGCTTTAGTTATATTCAAAATCCAATTTCACTCCGTTCCAAAAATCGATTTTCTTGAAATTTAAATAAGTTGAGTGAAATAAGTTTAAGGTGTTGACAAATATGAGTTTCACATTTTGTAAATAACAAGTTTCACATCTTTTCACATACCAGAATAAGCAAACTTGACAAATACATTGAAATATGTTTCACAAAAAACATAATTTCAGCCATTTTTAAAAACGGATTTCACTCATTTGAAAAAACCTATCTCATGCATTCTAAAAAACTGAATTTACTCATTTAAGAAAATAATTTCAGTCATTGGAAAAACCATATTTCACTCATTTGAAAAAAAAACATTTTTTCTTATTTCAAATGATTTCACTCATTTGAATGAAAAGTTACGTTACAATTAAATTCGAAATCCAATTTCACTCTGTTCCAAAACACGATTCCCCTGATATTCAAATAAGTTTGAAATATGTTTCATATATTTTTAGAAATACCATTTCATATGTATGAAATATTCAACTTCATGCATTGAAACAACCAATTTCACATGCTTGAAAATAACATGTTTCACATATTTCCACTCATTTCAAACAACAGATTTCACTGGAATAGGTGTGGAATGAAACGTTGAAATTTAAATGTGTTTGAAGTTTATCCAATATTGATCTTGTTCTAAAGGTCTTAGTGTCAGGAGTTCAAATATATAAAATGTTTCAAAACCAAAGTTACTGTTTAAAAGATATGAATGATGGGAAATGTCAAAGAGAAAAATAAAAGCCATGAATTCACAGGGAGAGATGTGAGGCACAAGTGTCGCTTTCATGCATTCACATGAGAGAGGGGATGTCTCATGCATGCATGCGTGGGGAAAGGAAAGAGGGACCACTGATTTGACTTAAACATGAGATACATTGTGAGAATGGGCAATACATCAATACAATTATAAGGTGGGACCATGCATGCACCAATCTCAGAGTGATTCTATGGTGGATGCTGCACCGGTAGGTACCTGCTCCGGTAAAAAGAGCTTTGCGAGTAAAAGAAGAAGATCGAGCAGCTGTACTTGCAATCTGGTGAACCACACAGCACACTGCAGTGGCCGCAAGACGTACTGTGGTGACACGGACTAGGTACTGTAACGTTTTTATCTAAACTCCAAAATCTTTCTGAAAAACACAAACCTTTTTTGAAAGCAGACAATATAAAAACCGCGAACATTTTTGAGAAACAAGAAAAAGATGCGATCATTTTTTGGAAACACAAACAAAATTTGAAGCTGTGATTTTTTTTAATTTGTGAACAATTTTGAAACCGGGATTGTATCAAATTCCAAACATTTTTCTAATTTGTCAAAGAAACAGGAAGATTATTTGGAATTAAAAGAATTCAAACCATGAACATTTTTTAAATTCCTAAACATTTTTTGAAACATGAACATATTTTGAAATTTGTGAACATTTTTCAAATTTTTGAACAAATTTATGAAAATTGGACCATTTTTTGAAATTCCAAACAAAATTTTGAATCCACGAACATTTTTTTTTAATTTGTGATTTTTTTCTTGAGATCACGAATAAATTTTGCAAAAGCGAGAACAGTTTTTGAAATTCCGAACAAAATTTGAAAGAACGAACATTTTGGAAACACCTAACATTGTTAGAAACATGAACATGTTTAAAAAATATAGAAAATAGGAACATTTTTAAAATTCTGAAAAAATGGAACCACGAACATTTTTGGAATACCTTTTTTTTAAATTGTGAACAAATTTTGCAAAAATGGAAACTTTTGAAATTCCAAACAAATATTGGGCCAAGGCCTAACCATTTTTTCTTTTATGTTATTTTTTCTTATATTTTTTTGTTAATTTATTTTAATTTTAACGTAGGGTGTTTCTCGACATAGGGTGTGAAAATAAGCGTGAAGGCTCCTTTTGAGAGCATGTTGTTTCTCGACATCCTTGAAATGATCCTAATTTTTTTTCCACTGGCTTGTATGACCAATTCAATTACATTTACTGGAGTTTTCTCGATAAAAAAAGGTCGATAAATGGCCAAACATGTCGCAACTCGCATACGGTATCGGAAATCGTTCAAACTGGTCTTGGATGTCTAACGTGGGCATGCCTACCTGTTTGAAAAAGTTAGAATCATTTCAAGGATGTCCAAAACTAGACCATATTAAACGAAGGGTGTTCGAGTAGAGGCTAGAAGGCTCCATCTAAGGGCACGTTGTTTCTCGATGTCCTTGAAATAGCTCCAATTTTTTCCATGGCCTTTTATGACCAATTAAAAGCATCATGCCAAGTTGTTTGGGTTTTCGACAAGTTTTGCGTTTTCTGAGTTTTTCTGGTGAAAAAGGCCGATAAATAGTTGGATGTGTCGCAACGTGCAAACGGTGTCGAAATTCGTTCAAACCTAGCATGGATGCCTATCATGGGCATGCCCATTTGCTTGCAAAAGTTAGGGTCATTTTAAGGATGTCCAAAAATAGACCAAGTTCAATAGAGGGTGTTCGTGTCAGGCTAGAAGGGGTCCGTCTGAGAGCATGTTATTTTTGACATCCTTGAAATGGATCCAATATTTTCTCATGGTCTTGTACGACCAATTCAAGGCATCATGCCAATTTGCTTGGGTTTTTCACAAGTTCGGTATTTTTTGGAATTTTCCCGGTGAAAAAAGGTCGTCGAATGTGTCACAACGTGCATACAGTGTCGAAAGTCATTCAAACCAGGCGTGAATTCCTAACATGGGCATGCCCACTTGCTTGCAAAAGTTGGGTCAGTCCTGAGATTTCCAAAAAAAACATCATGTTCAAGGGAGAGTGTTCGGGTAGGCCAGAAGGGTACGTTGTTTCTCAACATCCTTGGAATGACCCTAATTTTTCCATGACCTTTTATGACTAATCAAGGAACCATGCCAAGTTGTTTGGGTTTTCAACAAGTTTTGTATTTTCTGAAGTTTTCTTGGTTAAAAAAGGCCGATAAATGACCAGAAGTGTTGCAACTTGCATACGGTGTCGAAAGTCATTCAAACCAGACATGTATGCCTACCATGGGCATGCTCACTTACTTGCAAAAGTTGGTCCCATTTCACTTATGTCCATAAATAGATCATGTTCAACGTAGTGTGTACGGGTAGGCCAGAAGGGTCCATTTGAAAGCACGTTGTTTTCAGACATCCTCAAATGGCCAGATGGATGCAACCGTGAGCATGTAGATTTTCCTAACATGAATGCTTTTGTTATTTGCATTTCTGTCATTATCAATGAACATGTTCTTATTTCCTAACCATTTTTTGAAATTTGTCAATAATTTTGGATTTTCAAATTGTGTATGGTAATTTTACAAATTTGATTTTTTTTCCAAAAATGTTAACAAATTCCCCTTTTCAAAATTTGTTTACGAATTTAAAAAAATTAGGTGGTTTCAAATAATGTTTGCACTTTCAAAATGTGTTCAAAATTGAAAAAAATTAGGTGGTTTCAAATAATGTTTGCACTTTCAAAATGTGTTCAAAATTTAAAAAATTCAAAAGTTCTACATAAGTATAAAAAATGTTCGAGGAAATTCAAAAGAATTTGTTCCGAATTTTTGTTCTTATTTTTCTGAATTTTTTAAAATTCCAAATTTGTTAGTGTTATTAAAAAAAAGTTCAAAAATTCAAAAATCCCTGTAGAAAATTTTGTTCGCTCTTTTTATATATGTTTGTGTTTTGACATTCTCAGCAATTTTGAAAGACACATTCTTTTTGAAATTTTGGTACAATTTTTCAAAAGGTGAGTATTTGTATTTTTAAGAACAAAATTTGAACAAACAAACAATTTTTGAAATTTTGAACAAAATTTTATAAGCACAAGAATTTTTTGAATAATAAGGAAGAGACAAAAAATGAAGATAAAAAACAAATAGAAAAAAAGAAAAAAAAATAGTGCGAAAAGGCCGGTCCGATTTAGTAAAAGGCCACTGTTTGTGTTCGGTTTATTTGGTTCGGTAAATATGGTTTTTCATTATGTATGGTACTGATACTTTGGTGAAATTAAAATACGGTTCGTTTTTGGTATATAGCAAACTATATTGGTTTGGTTTCGATATATACCGTAACAAGCAAAGTTGACGTGAATTTTGAAAATTCGTCATGAAATTATAAAAAATTTGTTTCAAAATGCAAAGCTTTTGTTATTACAAGTATAGAAGCATATATTTATGCATGCATCACGTTGCCTTTTCTTTTTAGGCAAATGCATCACCTGATGGCTGCCAGCTCGTCACACATGTGAATACAAATGTATTTTGAGCTGTATTTTTCATAGGCCTGGCAGGGAATAGGAAAAGTAAGGGGAAAAGAGTCTCAAATGCATTGCATTGGCTCCTCACGGGCCTAGTCCATAACCTTTACATTCAAAACTCACACACAGCCGCGTGTTTGACTTTGTGTGCATTGCACCCCAGTGCCCACTGTCTACCAAACATTGGTACCACCTGTCCACCTCGCATCTTTCCTAAAGAAGACTGAATTGATATGCCTATAAGAAGGCCCCCCTGGGTGGCAGGAAATTCGAACAGCTTATCAGCGTTGCAGCCTTGCTTTCTCAGGGTGTTGCGTACGCTTCTGTGGAGCATAAAAAACGATTTATTCTTTTTTTTTGCTTTGGTTAATTTGATTTACCTCGGTGTCCCTGCATCTACAAAATAAATCGAACTTCAAATTGGTATGGAAGTCTCATACCATATCAAAAACAGTAAATTTGTGCTCGGTTTTGTATTTTAAGGTTCAGTTTTAAAATTCACAGGGTGAAGTAAACCGGTCGTTGTCATCATCTTTGAAAAAAAATCAAGGATTTTGGAAAAAGTGTTCGTGAAATTTGAAAATTGAAAGGAGTTTGGGGATTTGAGAAATGTTCATGGACTAAAAAAACATGTATTTGAAAAAGTTCATCAATTTTTAAAATGTCCAAGAATTGTAATAAAAGGAAAGTAAAATGAAAAAAGTAAACCCGTGACCTCCTTGTTCAGTGGGACATGAACAAAAGAAAGAATAAAAGAAGAAAAATGATGTAAGTATTCGCATCAAATGAGTTGTCTGATTGGCTATTGCGCCGTACACTCAACGAGGAGGTTGTGGGTTTGAATCACACACCCACACTCTTTTTTCAGGTTGATCAAAAAAGAAAAGGTAAAATGGGCCAACCAATGCAGAGGTGGTTTGTGTACATATACGTTACAGCGGGCGACACACTTTAAAAAAAAAAATCATCCTACCCTTTATTATGAAGGGGTATGAAGAGATCTTCTCCGTTGATGTATTTAGAGAGGTTAGTGTTATAATGAGAACAATAGAGCCACTGCAAAGCATGGCCAATTGTAGTTTGCTGATTTGATTCCTCAAGTAGTGTGGACCGTACTGCAGTCGGGGATATTAATGATATGTACTGAGGTTTTAGAGTGAGAGCGCACTGCGGGTTCTTGAACTATTTTAGGTGTGTCATGTAGGTCCACAAAATATGAAAATCGGTATTCAGGTCCTCGAAGTGCAGTAAGTGTTCCATTTAGGTCCAAAATCTGACTGACCACGCCTGACTAGCCAGCTGGCGCCGTTGACCAGTTACACGTTGAAATAAATTCAAGTACATTCTGAGGAACGATAAATGCACTTCACTCCAAATAAATTCCAATTCATGGTTTGAAAAAATTTTCACAACTTTAAAAATGTTCGTGAACAATAAATTGAAAATGTTCGTGAACAATAAATTGAAAAATGTTCGCGAACATATATTTATGGGAAAAAATTCAGTCACATTTTTTTTAAAAGTCAAGAACATTTTTCCAAATTCATCATTCACGAACTTTTTTTCAAATTCATCGTTTCCGAACATTTTTTCCCATATTCGTGAACATATTTCAAATTTATTGTTCGCGGACATTTGTAAGTCACGAATATTTTTTTCATTTTCGTGAACATTTTTTTAAAATTAGCGAACATTTTTTTAAAGTCATGAACATTTTTTCCAAATTCACGATTTTTTTTGAAACCATGAATTTGATTTATTTGCATATTTCCGTCAGCGGCCGTTACGTTGCGGGCCCCCCTGTCCGACATGTCACTGGTCAACGGCGCCAGTTGTCCAGTTAGGCGGGGTCGGATAGATTTTGAACCTAAATGACACACTTACTGCACTTTGAGAATCTGGATGCCGATTTTCATAGTTTGAGGACCTACATGACACCTTTGAAATAGTTCAGGAACCTACAATGCACTCCACTTGAGGTTTTACTTACGTTAGTTTAAAGTTGCAGTGTGTGTATAAGTTCGGTTTGTATCTTCCATTTGTCAATTCCTTGTATCCTTGGTGGCAACCATACTTAGGTACATATAGAATTCATCAAATACACTTGAATAATCTGCTAGTTAATCCATGCTTGTGGAAAAGTGCATTCTAGGAGTGCTGTGTACTCTAAGAACTACATAATTTAATTATATATAAATGCAAATTGTATTGATTTGTAGTGTGTATGGGAATTTTGTGAGTTTGGAGTGATGTTCGTATCATTGCAGGGAACACTGAAAACAAGGGCCTGCTGACTATAAGTACTCCCTTCGATCCAAATTAATTGACACAGAGGGGGAATTAATATGGATCAGAGGGGGAATTAAATTTGACACAGGCGCTGGGTTCAGTAGCTCTTTCCGTCGTAGTACACGGCAGAAAGTTTTGACAATATACACATGGTGTGTCAAATGCAAAACATGCGACATGCTCTCGTTGACACATGCATGTGGTGCTGTCCGGGCGGGAACTTGATGCGAAGGAAGGACCCGAGTGAAACGACGGCTGCCCGTAGGCGAGACTAGCCCCCCACGGCAGCCTGTAGAAAGGCCTGGAGTTTACTGGTTAGCACCACGCGTTGGTGGTCCATAAACGGCCTTTGCAAAAGCTTTGGCACTAGCTATGGACCTACACATCGATTCTATCTGTGTTGCTTCGGATTGCACTGAAGTGGTGGCAAGTACCGAATCCGGTGCTCCCTGTCGCTATGTCACTATTCTGCGGGGGATCAAGTTTCAGTGGAGCTCTTTTCGGGACTTTAAGATCATCCACGAGAAATGTCAACACAATGGAGAGGTTCATGCTCTTGCAAAGGCAGCCACCTCTCTTTCTTCGGGGCGCTATATGTGGTTTGCAGTTTTGTCCGATACTATCTGTATGCCCATGAACATTTACTTTGAATAAAGGGTGCAGTTACTAAAAAAAAAATGCATCCAGGAACATTTATTGCCCTATAAGCAGTCTTCTAGTAGTGTTAGAGCGTGCTAAGGAGGAGTACAAACCAGGTAAACATCCAGGAAAACCAAGTAGGAAGAGAAAGCATGTGGATCATCCTATGGCACATGAAGGCGAGCTTATATGGTTTGCTATACTGGAAGGATCTTAAGTTTCCTCATAACTTGGATGTTATGCACATTTAGAAGAACATCTGTGAATGTATCATTGGCACACCTCTTGAACTTGATGGTAAGAATAAGGATACCGTCAATGCAAGAGTAGATTTACAGAGTATGGACATCAGGAAGAAGCATTGGTTGCAACAAGATCTGAAAAATGAGGGTTCTTACAAGAAGTATCATGCACCCTTGAGGCTTAATAAGGAAGGTAAGATAAGGTTGTGCAAGTTTTCTACATGGTCACGCTGCAAACCTGGCAACATATGTGGATGTCAAAACTGGTAAATTACACGATCTAAAGACTCCTGATTACCATGTACTTCTGCAAATTATCTTAGAGCAGCTACAGCCAGGCGCCTCAAACCAGTCGTAAACGCTCGGGCGGGCCGCACGGTCACTGACCGGACAAAAAAAAACCCAACCCAAATGGGCGCCTCAAACCGGCCTCAAATGTCCGGGCTGACCGGCACCCCTCATATCCAGCCCAAATTTGGGGCGGATATGCAGAGTCCCGGGTGCGTCCGCCATGTCGGACTGACGGCCGGGTCCCACACAAAATCACCGAAAACCCAACGGTTAGATGGGCGTCTCCTCCGGTGGGAGTGTGAACGTCATGTGGCGCCGCTCCGGCTCACCGCCCGAGGCCAAAGTCCGGCTATTTAAGCCGGACGACGTCCCCCAGCCCTAGCCACATCCTCTTTCTCCCTCTTCACGCCACCAGCCCGAGCCCATCCATATCTCTCTGTCTTCGTATCCCTCTTCCCTCGCCATCCGCCTCCGCCATGGCCCGACAGAAGAAGATCACGTATGATATGCTAACGCTGGAGCGCCGGTTCAAGATTCAGGAGGAGATCCGGGCGAGGCGCGCCACTCGGATCGCAGCCGACCTGCTGATACGTCTCCAACGTATCTATAATTTTTGCTTGTTCCATACTGTTATATTATCATTCTTGTATGTTTTACAATCATTTTATAGCAACTTTATATCATTTTTTTGGGACTAGCCTATTGACATAGTGCCCAGTGCCAGTTGCTGTTTTTTGCTTGTTTTTTACATCGCAGAATATCAGTACCAAACGGAGTCCAAACGCAGCGAAACTTTTTGGAGAATTTTCATTGACCAGAAGACACCCAGTGGGTCAAAGATGTACCAGAGGGGAGGCCCGAGGTGGGCACAACCCACCAAGGCGCGGCTGGGGGCTTAGGCGCGCCAATGGGGGTTGTGCCCCCCTCGGTGACCTCCCGCACCGCCTCTTAACCCTATAAATTTCCAAATATTCCAGAAACCCTAGGAGAGTCGACGAAACACAATTCCAGCCACCGCAAGTTACGGAACCACGAGATCCAATCTAGACACCATCACAGAGGGGTTCGTCATCCTCATTGGTGTCTCTCCGATGATGCGTGATTAGTTCACCACAGACCTACGGGTCCGTAGGCAGTAGCTAGATGACTTCCTCTCTCTCTCTTGATTCTCAATACAATGGTCTCTTGGAGATCTATTTGATGTAACTCTTTTTTTCGGTGTGTTTGTTGGGATCCGATGAACTTTGAGTTTATGATCAGATCTATATCCATGAATATTATTTGAGTCTTCTTTTGATCTCTTATATGCATGATTATTTATAGCCTCATATTTTTTCTTCGAATCTTTGGTTTAGTTAGGCCAACTAGATCGATTTATCTTGCCATGGGAAGAGGTGCTTTGTGATGGGTTCGATCGTGCGATGTTCTTTCCCAGTGACAGAAGGGGCAGCAAGACACGCATGTATCGTTGCTATCAAGGATAACAAGATGGGGGTTATTCCTACATGAATAGATCTTGTCTACATCATGTCATCGTTCTTATTGCATTACTCCATTTTTCCATGAACTTAATACATTAGATGCATGCTGGATAGCGGTCGATGTGTGGAGTAATAGTAGTAGATGCAGGCAGGAGTCAGTCTACTAATCTTGGACGTGATGCCTATACATTGATCATTGCCTTGGATATCATCATAATTATTCGATCTTCTATCAATTGCCCAACAGTAATTTGTTTATCCACCGTGTGCAATTTCTTGAGAGAAGCCACTAGTGAAATCTACGGCCCCTAGGTCTATTCTTTATCATATTTGCTTTGAGATCTATTTTTATTTGCTTTTGTTTTCAAATCTATTATCCCAAAAATCCAAAAATACCTTGCTGCACTTTTTTATTACTTATTTTATTTCGCGTTTTATCGAGAGCTATTTATCCAATCTACCACAAGTTTATCTATCTTTTTACCGTGGAGGGATTGACAACCCCTCTTACGCGTCGAGTTGCAAGTATTTGTTCTTTGTGTGCAGGTACCGTTTACATAGTGTTGCTTGGTTCTCCTACTGGATTCATACCTTGGTTTCATAACTGAGGGAAATACCTACCGTAGCTGTGTTGCATCATCCCTTCCTCTTTGGGGAAATACCGACGTAGTTCAAGCGACATCAAAAGGAATTTCTTGCGCCGTTGCCGGGGAGACATCATCAACATCTATCAGGTTCCTAATCACAAATATCATCTCCTTGAAATTTACATTATTTGCCATTTGCCTCTCTTTTTCATCTCCCCCACTTCACAAAAATTTGTCGTTTTATTCGCCCTCTTTTTCGTTCGCCGTTTTCTCGTCAGATCTGTTTTTGTTTGCAATCTTGTTTGTGTAGTCACGATGACTCAAGAAAACACCAAGTTGTGTAATTTTTTCAATAGCAACAACAATGATTTTATTAGCACTCCGATTGCTCCTCCCGCCACTAGTGCAGAATCTTGTGATATTAATGTCGTTTTGTTGAATCTTGTTATGAAAAATTAGTTTTCCGGTACTCCTAATGAGGATCCCGCGTCCCATCTAAATACATTCGTAGAATTATGTGATATGCAAAAGAAAAAAGATGTGGACAATGATATTGTGAAGTTGAAATTATTTCCTTTCTCTTTAAGGGATCATGCAAAAAATTGATTTTCTTCTTTGCCTTGCAATAGTATTGATTCTTGGGATAAGTGCAAAGATGCTTTTATTACTAAGTATTTTCCGCCCGTGAAAATTATTTCCCTTAGAACTCAAATCATGAATTTTAAGCAACTTGAGCATGAACATGTTGCACAATCTTGGGAAAGAATGAAGTTGATGCTAGGAAATTGTCCTACTCATGGTTTAAATCTTTGGATGATCATACAAATTTTTATGCGAGATTGAAATTTGTTTCTAGAAATCTTTTAGATTCCGCCACGGGTGGTACTTTTATGGAAATTACTTTGGGTGAAGCTACTAAATTTCTTGATAATATTATGGCAAATTATTCACAATGGCATACTGAAAGAGCACCTACAGTAAAAAAGTTAATTCAGTTGAAGAAATTAGTACGTTGAGTGAAAAAGTTGATACTCTTATGAAATTGGTTGCTAATAAAAGTGCTCCTATTGATCTTAATGATGTGCCTTTGTCTACTTTGATTGAGCAAAACAGTGATCCCGTAGATGTGAATTTTGTCTCGCGAAACAATTTTAATAGCAATGCTTATAGAGGTAATTTTAATCCTAGGCCTTTTCCTAGAAATTCCTCTAATAATTATGGTAATTCCTATTGTAATTCTTTCTTACAATAATAATAGGAACACCTCTGATCTTGAGAATAGTATTAAAGAATTTATCAATGCTCAAAAAGTTTTCAATACTACGATAGAAGAAAAGTTGAATAAGATTGATGATATGTCTAAAAGCATTGATAGAATTTCCCATGATGAAGAAAATCTCAAGTTGAAAAATTTTGTACCCAAGGTTGATGAATCAATTAAAGCTTTATATGTTTCTATGGATGAAAGTAAGAAAAGAACCGTTGTGCTTAGAGCTAAAAGAGAATTTTTAGAAAGAGCGTTTTCTAGTGATTGCTTTCATAAAAATGATGAAGATCTTAAAGTGATTGGTGTTTCTTCTATTGATTCCTTGTTTAGTAAAGTTAAAATTGATGATAAAGGGACTGAAGAAGAGTCAACTTTAGTAAGAAGGCGTCCCGATGATTCGGAGGGTCAAAATCTTGATGAAAAAATTGATAAAAGTGGGTTTGGAGAGGTCAAAACTTTAACTAGTGATGTGCCCACTCTTTTGGATTACAAAGACTTAAATTATGATAATTGCTCTTTGATTGATTGTATTTCTTTGTTGCAATCCATGATAAATTCACCCCATGCTTATGAACAAAATAAAGATTTTACTAAACATATTGTTGATGCTTTGATGAAAGCTTTGGAAAAAAAGTTGGAGTTAGAGATTTCAATTCCTAGAAAATTACATGATAATTGGGAACCTACTACCAAAGTCAAGATTAAAAATTATGAGTTTTTTTTTCTTTATGTGATTTGGGTGCTAGCGTTTCCATAATTCTGAAATCTTTATGTGATGTGCTTGGTCTTACCGATATTGAAGAATGTTCTCTTAATTTGCACTTGGCGGATTCTACTATTAAAAAGCCTTTGGGAAGAATTAATGATGTCCTTATTCTTGAAAATATAAATTATGTGCCCATAGATTTTATTGTTCTTGATATTGATTGCAATCCGTCTTGTCCAATTATACTTGGTAGACCGTTTTTACGTACTATTGGTGTCGTGATTGATATGAAAGAAGGCAATATTAAATTTCAATTTCCACTAAGAAAGGGTATGGAACACTTCCTTAGAACAAGAATTAAGCCACCATATGAATCAATCATGAGGGCATCCTATGGATCTAAAACTAAAGATGACAATACTTGAATCTATGCATTATGCCTAGCTAGGGGCATAAAACGATAGCGCTTGTTGGGAGGCAACCCAATGAATAAAATTTATGTTTGCCTTTTTATTTCTGTTCTTGAGTGTTTGCACAATTATGACTCTGTTATGATTGTGCTTTTTATGTTTTAATTAGTGTTTGTGCCAAGTAAAGCCTTTGGGATAGCTTTGGTGATAGTTGATTTGATCTTGTTGAGAAACAGAAACTTTTGCTTCCAGTAACAGAATTGTTTAAATTCACAGAAGCGACAAAAAATTCTGATTTTTTTAAAAAAGATTGATATACAAATTGCCTCTGTTGTCCTAATGTTTCAGAAGTTTCGGAGTTACAGAAGTATGAGAACAATTCACATCTTTACAGACTGTTCTGTTTTTGACAGATTCTGTTTTCTTTGCATTGTGTGCTTATTTTGATGAATCTATGGATTGTATTGGGGGGGGGGGGGGGTATAAGCCATGGTAAAGTTAGAATACAGTAGATATAATGCAATAAAAAAATTGAATGTGTTTTCTACAGTACTTAAAGTAAAGATTGGTTTTCTTATACTAACGGATGTCACGAAGGTTTTGATAAGTTTTGTGTGATTGAAGTTTTCAAGTTTTGGGTGAGATCACGATGGATGAAGGAATAAGGATTGAAAAGAGCCTAAGCTTGGGGATGCCCATGGCATCCCAAGTTAATATTCAAGGAGAACCAAGCAACTAAGCTTGGGGATGCCCTGGGAGGCATCCCCTCTTTCTTCTAACGACCATCGGTATTTTACTTGGAGCTATATTTTTATTCGTCACATATCATGAGTTTTGCTTGGAGCGTCTTGTATTATATGAGTCTTTGCTTGTTTTTCTTTTTAGTTTGTCACAAGTATCCTTGCTGGACACACCTATTTGAGAGAGCCTAAATTATGCTATGAATTGTTAGAATTGCTCTATATGCTTCACTTAAATTTTTTGAGCTATGGAATTGCTCTAGTGCTTCACTTATATCTTTTTGAGCACGGCGTGCTTTAATATTTTTGAAGAAATGCTCTCATGCTTCACTTAGATTTATTTGAGAGTTAGTAAAATTTTTTTTTTGAAGAAATTCTCTCATGCTTCACTTATATTATTTTGATAGACGAAAATTTTTATGCTCATGTTCTTCACTTAAATTTGTTTGAGATTGTCAAAAGCAATTGCAATATATGAAACTAGTCCCAAAGTGATAGATATTCAAGAGGGATATAATAAAAACTTTCATGAAGATCATTGGACAAAATAAACTTGATTCTTTGTAATAGTTTTGAGATATGATGATAGTGATATGTGAGTCATGTTGGTGAGTAATTATGCTTTAGTAAGAATATTGGTGTTAAGGTTTGTGATTCCCTATGCAAGCAGGAAAGTCAATAGTTATGCAATGAAATTACATCCTACTTGTGGTGCATTATTCGGTGTTAGTTATGCTTAATGCTCGCTTATGAGATTTTTCGTTTCTTGGTTGGTTGCTTCTCAATCTTTTTGCTAGCCTCCACTTGTACTAAGTAGAAATACTACTTGTGCATCCAAAAATTTTAAACCCAGTTTTGCCATATGAGTCCACCATACCTACCTATATGCGTTATTTCCATGCCGTTCTAAGAAAATTTGTATATGCCATCTCTAATTTTCAAAATAAATTCCCCTTTTGTGTGCCCATACCGCTCATGAAGCGGCAGGGGGTGGCCAATATTTTCCATGTTAGATGTGTTATTCTCAAGATGAGTGTTTATTCACTTGTCATTGCACGAGAGTGCGGCGATAATAGGGATGCCGAGTCCCGAAATGAAAAATAAATTTACTTTATGTTGTCAAATAATAAATTCCTTGGAAAGTGTTGGTATGGAAGGCATCCGTGGATACAGCTAGCCATGGATTGTGAAAGAATGGTGGAAAAAGGAATAAACTTTATTTTCTGTTTGGGAACCGCCTATGATATATCTAGCATGGAAAGTGTTGGGAATTACTCGGTCCTTTTCATTGACGGGAAAAGTATGCCTCTCAAAAAATTTTATCTCTCAATTTAAGCTTTGAGCTCTAGCACCTCTACAAATCCCTACTTCCCTCTGCGAAGGCCCTATCTATTTACTTTATGCAATTTTATTTTTATTTGAGTCTCCATCTTCTCTTATAAAGCACCAACTAAGGGGCACTATGATCGTACTTGAGCATTGGATGTAGCTAATATGCGAGTGTGTTTCATGAATGGATCAATGATTGAGCATGATGGGCTAGGGATAACTTTCTTTAGTGTTGATATTTTGAAAGACATGGTAGCTTGTTGATATGCTTGAGTATTGAAATCTTCATGTCAAAACTAGACTATTGCTTTGAACCATATAAAAGTCCAAATGTCCATGCTACAAAAGAAAAGAATATGTGATGAACATGTTAGGCAGCATTCCACATCAAAAATTTTGTTTTTATCATTTACCTACTCGAGGACGAGTAGGAATTAAGCTTGGGGATGCTGATACGTCTCCAACGTATCTATAATTTTTGCTTGTTCCATGCTGTTATATTATCATTCTTGGATGTTTTACAATCATTTTATAGCAACTTTATATCATTTTTTTGGGACTAGCCTATTGACATAGTGTCTAGTGCCAGTTGCTGTTTTTTCCTTGTTTTTTACTTCACAGAATATCAGTACCAAACGGAGTCCAAACACAGCGAAACTTTTTGGAGAATTTTTATGGACCAGAAGACACCCAGTGGGCCAAAGATGTACCAGAGGGGAGGCTCGAGGTGGGCACAACCCACCAGGCCGCGCCTGGGGGCCTAGGCGTGCCCAGGGGGGTTGTGCCCTCCTTGGTGACCTCCTGCACTGCCTCTTCACCCTATAAATTGCCAAATATTCCAGAAAACCTAGGGGAGTCGACGAAACACAATTCAAGCCGCCGCAAGTTCCAGAACCACGAGATCCAATCTAGACACCATCACAGAGGGGTTCATCATCCTCATTGGTGCCTCTCCGATGATGCATGAGTAGTTCACCATAGACCTACGGGTCCGTAGGCAGTAGCTAGATGGCTTCCTCTCTCTCTTTTGATTCTCAATACAATGGTCTCTTGGAGATCTATTTTATGTAACTCTTTTTTGCGGTGTGTTTGTTGGGATCCGATGAACTTTGAGTTTATGATCAGATCTATATCCATGAATATTATTTGAGTCTTCTTTTGATCTCTTATATGCATGATTATTTATAGCCTCGTATTTCTTCTTCGAATCTTTCGTTTAGTTAGGCCAACTAGATCAATTTTTCTTGCCATGGGAAGAGGTGCTTTGTGATGGGTTTGATCGTGCGGTGTTCTTTCCCAATGACAGAAGGGGCAGCAAGACACACATGTATCGTTGCTATTAAGGATAACAAGATGGTGGCTATTCCTACATGAATAGATATCGTCTACATCATGTCATCGTTCTTATTGCATTACTCCGTTTTTCCATGAACTTAATACACTAGATGCACGCTGGATAGCGGTCGATGTGTGGAGTAATAGTAGTAGATGCAGGCAGGAGTCGGTCTACTAATCTTGGACGTGATGCCTATATATTGATCATTGCCTTGGATATCATCATAATTATTCGATCTTCTATGAATTGCCCAACAGTAATTTGTTTACCCATCATGTGCTATTTCTTGAGAGAAGCCACTAGTGAAATCTACGGCCCCCGGGTCTATTCTTTATCATATTTGCTTTGAGATCTATTTTTATTCACTTTTGTTTTCAGATCTATTATCCCAAAAACCCAAAAATACCTTGCTGCACTTTTTTATTACTTATTTTATTTCACGTTTTATCGAGAGCTATTTATCCAATCTACCAAAAATTTATCTATCTTTTTACCGTGGAGGGATTGACAACCCCTCTTACACGTCGGGATGCAAGTATTTGTTCTTTGTGTGCAGGTACCATTTACATAGTGTTGCTTGGTTCTCCTACTGGATTGATACCTTGGTTTCATAACTGCGGGAAATACCTACCGTAGCTGTGCTGCATCATCCCTTCCTCTTTGGGGAAATACCGACGTAGTTCAAGCGACATCACCTGCCTCCGGACTCACCGGAGCCAGAGGAGGGGAGCAAAAACCGGATCCCATGAAGGGGGTAGATCTGTGTGACGCCCCCGATTTAATCGTACACTAATCATACACGCAAACATGTACGACCAAGATCAGGGACTCACACGAAGATATCACAACACAACTCTAGACACAAATTAAAATAATGCAAGCTTTATATTACAAGCCAGGTGCCTCGAGGGCTCGAATACATAAGCTCGAATACACAAAAGTCAGCGAAAGCAACAATATATGAGTACAGACATAAGTTAGACAAGGTTGCCTTAAGAAGGCTAGCACAAACATCAACGAAGATCGAAAAGGCAAGGCCTCCTGCCTGGGAGCCTCCTAACTACTCCTGGTCGTCGGCGGTCTCCACGTAGAAGTAGGCTCCCTCGGGGTAGTAGTAGTCGATGGGGGTGGTATCTGGCTCCTGGAATCCGACATCTGGTTGCAGCAACCGGAAAGAAGAAAGTAGGGGAGAAAAGGGTAGCAAAGCAATCATGAGTACTCATCCAAAGTACTCGCAAGCAAGGATCTACACTACATCTGCACTGTTATCAAAGGGAATGGACTGTATATGTGGACTATACTGTAGAATGCCAGAATAGAGGGGAAAACCTAGCCTATCGAAGACTAGCATCTTCTTGAAGCCACCATCTTGCAGCATTTAGAAGAGTACATAATAGCATTTTATAATTAGCAAGCATGTTGTAGCATTAACGCCCAGAGATCCTTTCTCGACTCCCGGCGAGAAAGCAATCCCAGAGCCATCATATCCATTCCACATCTCATTATCCAGTTCTAGTTGTAAAGAACGAAATAAAACTCCGGGTCATCCTCTTACCGTGGACACGGCTATTCGAATAGATTAACTTCCCTGTAGGGGTGCACCACATTACCCAACACGCTCGATCACTCTGGCCGGACACACTTTCCTGGGTCATGCCCGGCCTCGGAAGATCAACACGTCACAGCCCTACCTAGGCCCAACAGAGAGGCCAGCACGCCGGTCTACATCCTAAGCGCGCAGGGGTCTTGGGCCCATCGCCCTTTGCACTCCTGCACGTTGCGTGGGCGGCCGGTGAGCATACCTAGCCCCCCCTTAAACAAGGGCATGTGTTCCAGTCCAACCCAGTGCGCGCCGGTCCGTCGCTGATGTCTGAAGAGTTTCAGCTGATACTACGTCGTCGAGTGCCCATAACTGTTCCCGCATGGTGGTTAGTGCGTATAGGCCAGTGGCCGACTCAGATCAAATACCCAATCTCGTTAGTGGCTTGGGAGCGCGTGGTAATGAGCAGAGACTCATGATATGTGACCCCGTCGCCCTGTCTCCTGGACTTATGGCAAGGGCCCGGGATGCCCGGCCGTGCCACGTAGAAATATCACGGGTACCCTCCAGGTCAACCCGACTACACATCAACTCGCGGGTACCCGTCAGGGCCGACCCGACTTCAGTAACATGGTTCTGTGGTAATGTCAAAGTAACCGTGTGTCCAAAACACCAAGGAGGAATCCGAGGAATCACCCTCGATGGAATCCACCGGAAGTAATCGTCAAGGTGAACTAGGAATATTCACCCTCGAGGTTCACGCTTGAGGTGTTGAACGACAGAGTCGTATCGGGAGGGGTGAAGGAGGAATCACCCTCGATGACCATGACCGATTAGCTACACTACAGAGTTAACATCAGAAGTTCTATACGAGGTATCACCCTCGGCACTCGATAGTAACCCTGCAGAGTCGTACAACTAAAGGGGGTGTGATGTGATGTGTCAGGCCCTGGACGTCGATCACGTTGATCGAGTCACCTGGTAACCAGCGGGGGCAACAAGGACTAGGTGAGAGGCCACTGATGGATCACTAACCAACCTATACTAAGCAGTTTAGGATAAGCAGGTAAGGTACAAAAGCAGGTTACAAAAGCAGGCTATGCATCAGAATAGGAGCAATCAAGTACAGTAGCAAAATCTAATGCAAGCATGAGAGAGAATGGAATGGGCGATATCAGAATGATCAAGGGGGGTTTGCTTACCTGGTTGCTCGGCAGACAGATACAGACCCTCGACGGTGAATTAGTCGATCACCGGATCACAACAGTCTCGGGATCTACCGGAAAAGAAGTAACAGAGGGGGAACACAATAAATAACAGGGCAATCAAAAGCATCACAAAGCAAGACATGGCAATACGCAGTGCTAGGGGTGACCTAACGCAGTGCTACGTGTGACAGACGGAGCGGGCAATTATTCGGGAATATTTTCCCGGCTCCAGGCATTTATCGGACAGACGATCCAGAGGGGAAGATTCCATGTTTGCTGTGTTAGAGGCATGTGGCAGGTATGCGGATGACATATTCGGATTCGTTACATTTTTTTGAGCAACTTTCATATATAAATTATTTTCATCTGACTTACGGTTTATTTTCTATTGATTTTCAAAGTTTAATAATATTCTGAAAATTCTGGAATTACTACTAATTTCGAAATTAAAAATAGAATAAACTTTTTATACCCACTGTGGGCTAGCCACAGTGGATGACAAGTGGGTCCAGAGGGCCCAGTTGACCAAGTAAACAGTCCTGGTCAAAACTGTAAATGGGGCCCAGGTGTCAGTGATTAAGCTGCTTACAGTGATTTAATTAAACCAATAGTTAATTAGCAGGGTGGGGGCCACTAGTCAGAGTCACATTTTTAAGCAAGGGTTACTTACCGGTGGGGCCCAAAGTCAGTGGCTGTTAGTGGGTGGGGTTAGGGGCTAATGTAATTTGGGGGGGAGGGGGTTACCCCTCTAAGTCAACATGGGAAGGCCGGCTGGGCACGCGCGACAGAAGGCGCCGGCGGCCATGGTCAAGTGAGGCGCGACGCCGGGGGGCGGGGGGCGGCGAGCAGCGGCGGGATTGGCCGGGCACCGCCGGCAGCGGCGACGGCGGTCCGCGGAAGCGCTGGCTGAGGTGCACGGGAAGGCCAGAGGGCTCGTGGAAGTGCGGCCATGGCGCGGCGGCACGCACAAGGAGCCAGCTTCGGGCGCGGGAGCAGCAGGGGCGAGCAGGCGTGGGGCACGTGGGTGGCGGCGGTGACGGCAGGCGAGCAGCGGGCGACGAGCGAGCGGCGGTTGGCTGAGGCAACAGCGGCAGCGGGCAGGCGGCTGCGATGGCAAGCAACATGCAGCGCCGGGGTGGCCGGGCTAGGGTGCAGCCAGGGGATTGAGCGCCCGCGCGTGTAGCAGCAGCGGCAGGGCCAAGCGCGGGCACGCGAGCGGGAGGCTTGGCACGGCGGAAATGCGGTGAGCGCGACCAGGGGGTACATCGAGCGGAGCTCCGGGCACGGCGGCCTCGGCGAGTACGGGCGGCTACGGCGATGGAAACGAGGGGGGAAAGGGGGATTTGGTGGAGGGCCTCACAGTGGATCTCGTGGGCGCGTCGGGGAAGCCAGGGGAGCTCGGGAGGCGGCGAATCGAGGCGGCGACCGTGGTGGTGCAGACGGGGAGAAGAGGACGATGGCGAGGCTTGGAGGCGTCCTAGCTCAGGTTGATCCACGCAGGCGAAGTCATCGATGGAGACGAAGCTCCCGAACAAGTGGAGGCGGCGAGGGACGACTGGTGGACACATGAACGACGGCGGCACGCTTCGGCTCCTCTCGGGTGAGTGCCTGTATGAGGAGAGTGAGGCGAGGGAGGAAGAAGTGGGGGTTAGGGTTTGACAAGGAGAGAGGGGAGGAGCTCGGGTGCTCTTATCCATCCCCTCGACCGCGGGATGAACGACAGCAGCGGCATCGGCGGCCATGTCGGCGTGGATGGCTGCCACGCCATCCCCCTGTCGCCCCTCTGTACAGGTAGGGGAGAGGCCGGTAGTGGGCTAGTGTTGGACTGTAGCAGTGGGCTACATGGGCTTAGTGTTTACTCCTTTTTCCTTTTATCCTTTTCTGTTTTCTATTTAGCTGGCAGAGCAAATGAATTTAGTTTCTTATGAAACTTTGCACATAAATACTAGCTACCATCCTAGGGTGGCACATAAAGTTTCACAGCAATTTGGAATTGTTTAAACACTTTTATATATTGAAAAGGCCAGGTAATTTGCTGCTGCTCCACATTAAAAGTTGTTGTGGTTAATTTAAAATTCAATTGATGTTGGTTTCACTTGGAAAATTACCAGGGGATTATTTAGAATATTGTAAACATTTTTGTTTGACCATTTGAAGAAACGATTTCTAACTTGCATTTTTTAAATTGGATTTTTTTTGGAGTTGATTTGAAGTAGGTGGCAATTAGCATAGTAATCATGATGACATGACTACCATTAGGGGGAGATTACTGTAGCATGATTCTCAGGGTGTTACATATCTCCTCCACTACAAGAAATCTCGTCCCGAGATTTAAGAGGTACAGGAAGGGGGAAAGTTTGGTTACGAAAATCTAACGGATCTTCTTGTTCTTGGTTGCTCTTCTCGAAGAAGTTGATCCCTTTCGTTGGTGTCTTCATTGCTCTGCTCCAGGTCAGCATGATGAAGTTGTCATCCTTTCTTCGGGGTCTTCATCGTACTTACAAAGGGACGAGGGTTAACTTTGGAAGAACAGACCTCTACAAGGTCGCTTATCTGGTAGATAATGATACGTCTCCAACGTATCTATAATTTTTTATTGTTCCATGCTATTATATTATCTATCTTGGATGTTTTATATGCACTTATATGCTATTTTATATGATTTTTGGGACTAACCTATTAACCTAGAGCCTAGTGCCAGTTTCTGTTTTTTCCTTATTTTTGAGTTTTACAGAAAAGGAATATCAAACGGAGTCCAAATGACCTGAAAATTTACGATGATTTTTTATGGACCAGAAGAAGCCCCCGAAGCAAAAGAGTTGGGCCAGAAGAGTCCCGAGGCCACCACAAGGGTCGAGGGCGTGGCCACCCCTAGGGCGCGCCATCCGTCCTTGTCATCGCCTCGTGGGCCCCCTTGACTTGTTTTCGATGCCAAAAATTCCTATAAATATAGAAACCCCTAGAAATAAACCTAGATTGGGAGTTCCGCCGGCGCAAGCCTCTGTAGCCACCAAAAACCAATCGGGACCCTGTTCTGGCACCCTACCGGAGGGGGAAATCATCACCGGTGGCCATCTTCATCATCCCGGCGCTCTCCGTGACGAGGAGGGAGTAGTTCACCCTCGGGGCTGAGGGAATGTACCAGTAGCTATGTGTTTGATCTCTCTCTCTTGTGTTCTTGATTTGGCATGATCTTGATGTACCGCGAGCTTTGCTATTATAGTTGGATCTTATGATGCTTCTCCCTCTCTACCTTCTTGTAATGGATTGAGTTTTCCCTTTGAAGTTATCTTATCGGATTGAGTCTTTAAGGATTTGAGAACACTTGATGTATGTCTTGCATGTGCTTATCTGTGGTGACAATGGGATATTCACGTGATCCACTTGATGTATGTTTGGGTGATCAACTTGCGGGTTCTATGACCTTGTGAACTTATGCATAGGGGTTGGCACACGTTTTCGTCTTGACTCTCTGGTAGAAACTTTGGGGCACTCTTTGAAGTTCTTTGTGTTGGTTTGAATAGATGAATCTGAGATTGTGTGATGCATATGGTATAATCAAACCCGCGGATACTTGTGGTGACATTGGAGTATCTAGGTGACATTAGGGTTTTGTTTGATGTGTGTCTTAAGGTGTTATTTTAGTACGAACTCTAGGGCTGTTTGTGACACTTATAGGAATAGCCCAATAGATCGATCAGAAAGAATAACTTTGAGGTGGTTTCATACCCTACAATAATCTCTTCGTTTGTTCTCCGCTATTAGTGACTTTGGAGTGACTCTTTGTTGCACGTTGAGGGATTGTTATTTGATCTAATTATGTTATCATTGTTGAGAGAACTTGCACTAGTGAAAGTATGAACCCTAGGCCTTGTTTCGAAGCATTGCAATACCGTTTTCGCTCACTTTTGTTACTTGCTACCTTGTTGTTTTTATATTTTCAGATTACAAAAACCTATATCTACCATCCATATTGTACTTGTATCACCATCTCTTCGCCGAACTAGTGCACCTATAAAATTTATCATTGTATTGGGTGTGTTGGGGACACAAGAGACTCTTTGTTATTTGGTTACAGGGTTGTTTGAGAGAGACCATCTTCATCCTATGCCTCCCACGGATTGATAAACCTTAGGTCATCCACTTGAGGGAAATTTGCTACTGTCCTACAAAACTCTGCGCTTGGAGGCCCAACACGAGTCTACAAGAAGAAGGTTGCGTAGTAGACATCAAGCTCTTTTCTGGTGCCGTTGCCGGCGAGGTTAGTGCTTGAAGGTATATCTTTAGATCTTGCAATCGAATCTTTTAGTTTCTTGTTTTATCACTAGTTTAGTCTATAAAAGAAAACTACAAAAAAAATGGAATTGAGGTTGCCTCATATGCTTCATCTTTATAATGTCTTTCGTGAAAATGATGGAAAGGAAAATTGTGCTCAAGTGTTAGAAGAAGAAGTCTATAAAATGTTTGGCACTAAATCTTTGTATGATGAGCATGATTGCAATGTTGTTAGTATGAATTCCTTGAATATCCATGATGCTAATGATATGCAAAGCCACAAGCTTGGGGATGATATGTTTGATGAAGATGATATTTTTTGTCCCCCAAGTTTTGATGAGCAAATTTATTATGATGATAGCATGCCTCCTATTTATGATGATTATATTGATGAAAGTGGGTTTGGAAGAGTGTCAACTCTAGGTAATGATCCCACTATTTTGGAGGGTGTTGAATCTTTTCACAATATTGATAAAAGTGGATTTGGAGAGGTCATGACTTTATTTAGTAATGATTCCACTATTTTGGAAGAGGTTCCAATTGATTATGAGAACAAAGTTGCTATCTATGATGATTATTGTGATGACATGTATGCTATAAAGAATAATGATAACCATGAAACTTGTCATCATGATTTTAATTTTCAATTGGATTATGCCTCACATGATAGTTATTTTGTTGAGTTTGCTCCCACTACTATTCATGAGAATAAATTTGCTTATGTGGAGAGTAATAAAATTTCTATGCTTGTGGATCATGAAAAGAATGTTTTATGTGATAGTTATATTGTTGAATTCATTCATGATGCTACTAAAAAATATTATGAGGGAGGAGTATATACTTGTAGGAATTGCAATAATATCAAGTTTCATCTCTATGTGTTGAGAATTTTGAAGTTATACTTGTTTTGCCTTCCTATGCTAGTTGATTCTTGTTCCCATAAGTTATTTTCTCACAAAATCCTTATGCATAGGAAGTGGGTTAGACTTAAATGTGCTAGTTATATGCTTCATGATGCTCCCGTTATGTTTCAATTCTTATGTTTTATGTGAGCATCATTGAAATCATCATGCCTAGCTAAAAAGGCATTAAAGAAAAACGCTTGTTGGAAGACAACCCAATATTTATACCTACTGTTTTTGTGTGCTCACATGATTAATCTACTGTAGTAATCATGTTTTATAGCTTTTGTTTGAATAAAGTGCCAAGTAAAGCCTTTGGGATAGTGTGGTTGATAGTTGACTTGATTCTGTGCAAAGGCAGAAACTTTTGCGTCCAGTAAAGAAATTCCTATATTTTACTGGAACGAGTAAAAACTCTGAATTTTTTACAGTTGATTGGTATACAAATTTTATACGTTTTCCTAATTTTTCAGAATATTTGGAGTTACAGAAGTATAATCTTAGTTCAGATCTTTACGTACTGTTATGTTTTTGACAGATTCTGTTTTTGATGCATAGTTTGCTTGTTTCCTAGTTTCTATGGCTTATATTGTTCAATATAAATTGTAGAAATGATAGGGTACAGTAGGTATCAGGTGATAAAAACTTTGAATCTTGTCTTGACAGTACCAAAGTGAATGATTTGTTTTATCATACTAACCCATCTCATGGAGTTCCGTTAAGTTTTGTGTGATTGAAGTTTTCAAGTTTTGGGTGAGATATCGATATGAGGAGAATAAGGAGTGACAAGACCCTAAGCTTGGGGATGACCAAAGCACCCCAAGGTAATATTGAAGGAAGATCCAAGCAACTAAGCTTGGGATGCCCCGGAAGGCATCCCCTCTTTCGTCTTCAACATTATCGGTAACCTTACTTGGGGCTATATTTTTATTCGTCACATGATATGAGTTTTGCTTGGAGAGTCATTTTATTTTATTAGTATTTTCTTACTGTTATTTAGAGTAATGTTTTGCATCTTTTATTTCAATAAAAGTGTCAAGTTTAGCCTTTACCATGCTTATTTTGCAAGTCTATATGTTGCTGTTTTGAAAACAGAAAGTTTTCTATCATTGTCTGAATTCTTCTGGAAAGTCAGAACGTGGTAAAATCTTGAAATTTTTACACAATGATTAACAACAAATTTTCTACAGTATGGTAATTTTTCAGAAGGTTTGGAGTTAGGGAAGTATGAGTACAATTGTACTCTTTACAGACTATCCTGTTTTGACAGATTGCTGTTATGTTTGCATTGTTTGCGTATATTTGCTTGTTTAATGATTCTATTTGAGGATAGGAGTATTAAATATGCAGAGGCATTTAGTATGCAATGTTAAATAATAATTTTAGTGATTTTATACAGTAGATAATGATAAGGTTTTGCATTTGATTTATACTAACTTACCTCACGAGTTCTTGTTGAGTTTTGTGTGGATGAAGTTTTTAAGATTTAGGGAAACTGTGATATAAAAGGAATTAAGGAGACACAAAAGCTCAAGCTTGGGGATGCCCAAGTCATCCCTAATTAATATTTCAAGATGTCTCAAGAATCTAAGCTTGGGGATGCCCCGGTTGGCATCCCACCTTTCTTCTTCAACAATGATCGGTCAGTTTTGGTTGCACCTAAGTTTTTTTCTTCTTCACATGATGTGTGCTATTTTTAGAATGTCATTTTATTTAGTTTTGCTTGCTGTTTGAATAAAGTACTTAAGATCTGAAATTCTTTTATGAGAGAGAGTCTTCACACAGCTACATAATTATTTGACTACTCATTGATCTTCACTTATATCTTTTGGAGTAGTTTGCCATTTGCTCTAGTGCTTCACTTATATCCTTTTAGAGCACAGCAGTGGTTTTATTTTGAAGAAATTGATGAACTCTCATGCTTCACTTATATTATTTTGAGAGTCTTAAACAGCATGGTAATTTTCTTAGGTTATGAATTTAGTCCTAATATGATGGGCATCCGAGAGGGATATAATAAAAACTTTCATATCAAGTGCATTGAATACTATGAGAAGTTTGATTCCTCATGATTGTTTCGAGATATAGAGATGGTAATATTAGAGTCATGCTAGTGAGTAATTGTGAATTTGAGAAATACTTGTGTTAAAGTTTGTGATTCCCGTAGCATGCACGTATGGTGAACCGTTATGTGATGAAGTCGGAGCATGATTTATTTATTGATTGTCTTCCTTATGAGTGGCGGTCGGGGACAAGCGATGGTCTTTTCCTACCAATCTATCCCCCTAGGAGCATGCGCGTAGTACTTCGTTTCGATAACTAATAGCTTTTTGCAATAAGTATGTGAGTTCTTTATGACTAATGTTGAGTCCATGGATTATACGCACTCTCACCCTTCCACCATTGCTAGCCTCTCTAGTGCCGCGCAACTTTCTTCGGTACCATACACTCACCATATACCTTCCTCAAAACAGCCACCATACTTACCTATTATGGCATTTCCATAGCCATTCCGAGATATATTGCCATGCAACTTTCCACCGTTCTGTTTATTATGACACGCTTCATCATTGTCATATTGCTTTGCATGATCATGTAGTTGACATCGTATTTGTGGCAAAGCCACCGTTCATAATTCTTTCATACATGTCACTCTTGATTCATTGCACATCCCGGTACACCACCGAAGGCATTCATATAGAGTCATACTTTGTTCTAAGAATCGAGTTGTAATTCTTGAGTTGTAAGTAAATAAAAGTGTGATGATCATCATTATTAGAGCATTGTCCCAGTGAGGAAAGGATGATGGAGACTATGATTCCCCCACAAGTCGGGATGAGACTCCGGACAAAAAAAAAGAGGCAAAAAAAATGAGAGAAGGCCCAAATAAAAAAAAGAAAAAGAAAAGAAAAAAAATGAGAGAAAAGAGAGAAGGGGCAATGTTACTATCCTTTTACCACACTTGTGCTTCAAAGTAGCACCATGATCTTCATGATAGAGAGTCTCCTATGTTGTCACTTTCATATACTAGTGGGAAATTTTCATTATAGAACTTGGCTTGTATATTCCAATGATGGGCTTCCTCAAATTGCCCTAGGTCTTCGTGAGCAAGCGAGTTGGATGCACACCCACTTACTTTATTTTTGAGCTTTTATACACTTATAGCTCTAGTGCATCCGTTGCATGGCAATCCCTACTCACTCACATTGATATCTATTGATGGGCATCTCCATAGCCCGTTGATGTGATGACCCCGGCTTAATCATGCACTAACCATACACGCAAATGCACACGATCAAGCCTAAGGACTGACTTGAAGATATCACAACACAATTCTAAAACATAAATAAAATCATACAAGCTTTATATTACAAGACAGGGCCTCGAGGGCTCGAATACATAGCTCGATGGCATACAAGTGTCAGCGGAAGCATCAGATATCTGGGTACATATATTATAGAGAAACAAATAGGCCGACAGAAAGGCGGGGCAAAATAAAAAATACTACGATCAAAAGGCGTAGGCCTCCTGCCTAGGACCCTCCGAACCTACTCCTGGTCGTCGGTCGGCTCCTCGTAGTAGTACTCGCTGGGAGGGTAGTAGTAGTAGTAACCGTCAGCGGGGGCAGCAGGCTCAGGGGCTCCGGCATCTGGCGACGACAAATGAATATGGGGAGAAAAAGAAAGTAAAGCAAACGTGAGTACTCATCTGAAGTACTCAGCAAGCAAGGATCTACACTACATATGCAACATTATCAAAGGGTGGCTGTATATGTGGACTGGGCTGCAGAAATGCCAGAATAGAGGGGAGAGCCTAGTCCTATCGAAGACTAGCATCTTCAAGCATCTTCATCGGTCTTGCAACATTAAAAGAGTGCAGATTAACATAATGTAAAGTAGTAGTAATGTCATCAACCTCGCCCAGAGATCCTTCCTCGACTCCCTGCGAGAAAGCCATCCCTGAGCCATACTATCTAGTATCATCTCAAGTCACCAGTTCTAGTTGTACCGATCGGGATACAACTCCGAGTGTCCGTTACCATAGGACAGGCTATCGATAGATTAGTTCTTCCCTGTAGGGGTGCACCAACTTACCCACCACGCTCGCTTAACTCCGGCCGGACACACTTTTCTGGGTCATGCCCGGCCTCGGCCAAACGAAACGCCGCAACCCGACCGAATACCTAACAGAGAGGTCAGCACGCCAGACTAACCCTATGCCCCCAGGGGTCTTGGGCCATCGCCCCGGGAACTCCTGCACGTTGCAAATGCGGCCGGTGAGCAGACCTAGCCCCCCTTATACAAGCGCAGGGCGTTACCAGTCCAACCCAGCACGCGCCGCTCAGTCACTGACGTCTATTAAGCTCCGACTGAAGTATATGATGCAGAACGCCCATACTATGCCCACGTGATGGTTAGTGCTATCAGGCCAGAGGCCCCTAGGATCAAATATCCAAACCGTTAGTGTGTTGGTAGTGCGGTAATGAGCAGAGACTCACGAAAGATGTGACCCCGTCGCCCCGTCTCGAGGACTTGCGGCAAGGGCTAAGAATGCCCGGCCACGCCTCGTAGATATCTCCCGGGCACCTTCCAGGTCAACCCGACTCCATAGCACTCTCAACATAATCTCGTGCGGGTACCCCTCAGGGCCGACCCATCTTTGTCCAGAATAAACAGTTTCAACAGTAATGTAAAGTCATTCGTGTGGCTACCATATCAAGAAGGAATCCGAGGCATAAGCCTCGCTGGATTCCCACCTGACGTAAACATCAAGGTGAACGAACAAGGAATCACCCTCGAGGTCCACACTTGAGTAGTTGCACGACGATGTCGTTATCGGGGGTGGTGTAGGAGGAATCACCCTCGCTGACCACGACCGAATAACTAAACTACAAGGTTATCATCAGAAGTGCTGACGAGGTATCACCCTTGGCACTCGATAGTAACCCAGTAGTGTCGAGCAACTAAGGGGAAGTGATGTGCGGTGCCGGGGCCTGGTCTTCGATCCCGTTGATCGGGTCTTCTGATGATCCAGCGGGGCAGTCGAGGTAAGGTGGGGTCTCTGCTGGGTCTCTACCCAACCCAACCTATACTAAACAGTTTAGGATAAGCAGGTAGGTAACAATAGCAGGTTACAATAAACAGGCTATGCAGCAGAAATAGGATAACAACAGCAGCAGTAACTTCTAATGCAAGCATAAGAGAGAGGAGAGTGGGCGATATCGGAATGCTCAAAAGGGGGGTGCTTGCCTGGAAGCTCGGCGGCAAGGGTCTCATCGAGAGGAGCGTAGTCGACCTCCGGAGCTGCGTCGGTCTCGGGAGCTACGTCGACGTCGGGGTCTACCGAGAGAGAAGAGGGGGAAGAAACATATAAATACACAGCAAACAATGCAATACAGGGCATGCCATGCCTAGGTTGCAGTGCAGGGTTGCCTAAAGATGTACCTAAGTCATTTTATTTATTTTAGGATTAAAGTTGGATTTATTATCCGGTGTATATGCACTATTCATATACCAGAATCGGAGAGAAGGTTGCGGGTTCACCTACGTAGAGGGTTCCGATATGGAAACAGACGACACAATCAGATTCGTCTCGTCGTTCTGAGCAACTTTCATGTAGAAAGTTTTTCGATCCGAGCTACGGTTTAATTTCTATGATTTTCTAAAGTTTTAAAGTATTTCTGATCTATTAGAATTAGCAGAAATTGCCAGAAAAGGAAAATGATGCCATCATGATGCAGTCATGGCGTCAGCATTGACTGGGGGCTTGACTAGTCAAAGGGGGCCCACTGGACCCACCATTCAGTGACTGGAATGGTCCAGTCAGCTGGGTCCAGTGGGACCCAGTGGTCAGTCTCTGGTTAATTTAACAGTAGTTAGGCTAATTTAATTGCTCTAATTAAGACGTGGGCCCAGCCTGTCAGTGTCTGGATTAACTAAAAGGTTTATTTAACTTAACCTATGCGCTACAGTAGTAGGGCCCACGTGGCAGTGGGGTTAGGGGCTGGATTAGTGGGTTGATTAAGCCCCTGACGAGGGGGTCCCACACAACAGCGACCACAGGAGCGGCGGCGAGGCATCGGGATCGCGCCTCCGACGTCCATTTGATGCGGGGAAGGGCAGGATTGAACGCGGGCAGAGCCACGCGTCAATCCGCGGTGCTGGTTCGAGCGGGGAAGGCCGGAGTTGGCCGGAGTAGCTACGGTGGACGGCGGCGGACTCGGGCGATCTCGGAGACGAGGCTACGGGGCACGGTGAGAGAGCGAAGAGGTCGAGGAGGGCCGGGGCTCACAGCGGATGTCGGAGAAGAGCTCGGGGAAGCCGGGGCTAGTCGGGTAGCACGTATCGGCGTCGAGTAGCGGCGGCGAGTCGTCGGGGAAGAAGGTCGTGGGTGACGGCTCGAGGACGTCCGGGCTCGGGCAGGTCCTTGCAGATGATGAGGAAGACGGCGGCGGTGCTTGCCAACACTGCGGCAGGTCGTGCGATGGCCGGTGGCCAGGTGGGCAAGCAGCGGCGGCGGCGAGCGCGTACGGGGAGAAGAGAGAGAGGCGACCGAGCACCAGTGAGGGAGAGGGGAGAGTGAGCGAGCCGACTAGGGGGGAGGGCTCGGCGGCTCCTTATCCCCTCACGCTCCTGCTCCCCTGTCGCGGTGGCGCGCTGCGGCTGGCGGAGCGCCGTCGTCCATGGAGACGACAACACGGAGGGGAGAGTTGGTGGAGGTGGGCTGGGCCGGCTCGGCCTACCAGGTAAGTGGCAGGTAGGCCATTTTCCATTTCTGTTTTTCTTTTATTTCTTCTGTTTTGAAAAATGTGGGGTCTCTAAATAACTTTTGTAAATTAGGTGACTTGGTCCAAATATTACCATGCGATATTCTCAACCACCAGAAATTGTTTTTGGAAAAATATATTTTCATATGAATTTCTAATAAATGAAATGGCACTTTAAATTACTGTTTTGGTGTTGTTTCATGTTGTTCAAGTTAATTAACTAATCTAATTAATGCAAGTTGTATTTTTATAATTGCCTCTGGATTATTTGCAATATTTTGAATATTTTTGTGTTGCTGTTTGATGAGATAATTATTTGACTTGCATTTTGAATTTTTGATTTGAAGTTGAATTATTTCCTAATGCAATTTCATCGAGATGATCATGATGACATGGCATTATCAGAGGGTGATCATTGTAGTGTGATGCTGGGGATGTTACAAATCTCCTCCACTACAAGAAATCTCGTCCCGAGGTTTAAGTAGGGAAGTAAGAGGTGACTTCGGGAGAACGGACCTTTGTAGGGTCGATTATTTGGCAGATATCTCAGGGAAGGTGGCAAAAAGAATCTCTCAAGTTGAAACTTAGGAATACATCGAGAGGAAAGTATGCAGGTACGATAAGAAGTTTCAGGCGAATGAATATTCGATCGATACCTGAAGAAAGAGCGAAAAGGGGTTCAGGGTACCGGGAGTAGATCATTTCTCGAGGGGTGGCTCGTGACAACACACAAAGCCAAGGGCATAGGAAACTTTGGAATCAAAGTTGTACAGAAGAGTCAGGTTCCGATCCTGTGGAACTGTGGTGAGTGTCGTTCGAGAGTAGGGAGGACAGTGAAATCATGGTCACGACAATAAGGCATGTCAAAAGATAGCTTGTCAGCTATGTCGGCAACATCGTCGGTACCAAGGGCGAGGGACGAAGAGAACCATATTCCTACTCGTTGAACGAGGTGGACCAATCGGCAAGGTTCTCGTCCATTGGTGGTTACCGAAATGTCATCAACCATAGTAACGGGGTCTCACTAACGAAGTTGCGCACCGAGGGTGTTTTATAAGCAGGGAATTATTTCTGCTTACATCATAAAGATCACAAGAAAGGTTAAATGAAACAATGGAAAGGAAAATGTGTTTACACACAAGAATTGGGAGTACATCCGGCTCAAGGAAAAGCGGAGCAGGATATACTTGATAGGAAAACAAGTTCAAAAGTATGTAGATAAAAGGGGCGAGGAAAGATTCATGATATTACCCATACAACAGTATTTGGATAATAGATCAAGAATCATTTAGCGTTGCGCTTCCAATGTTCTTTTTGATATTCGGGATGCCACAATCATGCCTCGAGGTAGCGATGATATGGTGTTTCAAGAAAAGGTTGGCTCTGAAGGCCACAAGAATACACAGGGAGTAACTTCAGTAGTAGCAAAGAAAACAAGGTATGAGCAAAACATAACCAAGTCTGTGTTGGCAGGAGTACAAGGAGGTTGTCGATGATATCAGAAATCATCGGGGGCAGGGATGGTATTTCTAGCCATGAGTTCATTTGACATCTCTGAAGAAGCCAAAGTGTTGACGATGATCATGACAAATTTTGTCGAGAGACTCTATGAAGATGCCATCGAGAAGCGACGACCTCAAGCAAAAGGAACGATGAAGTGAAAGACTATGGGAACCATGGTTTCGACACAAGCTCGAAGTCAAGCTTGTTGTTTGAGGTGAAATTATAAGATGAGGAAGATCGACGTGAGCTTAGCTCATCGTCGGAAATTGCTCCATGCATAAGGACCAGGTAGCACAGTTAAAAGTTGGCACGACAAAAATATAATCGATCAGGCTAGAATGATGTGATGGGGTATTCGACTCCCCAGCAACAAAGTACTAGGAGTGCTGAACCACCGAGCGGAATCGATTCATTATTCGGTGGTCTCGGTTTGAAGACAACCCAGAACCCATGGAGTGACTATGACAGGGAAAGGTATCACTCCATCAGAAAAATTCATAGGACGTAGTACAATAGGATGACATCCTCTAGATAGTAGGGGCAATACTCGAGGTAGATCAGAATAGAGGTTGGGCAGATGAAATGATCTGCAGAAGACAAGTATTGTAACTTGTCCGGGAAATGGGATTAAGGAGAAAATAGGGTTGGAACCACGATTGCAAAGAATCAAAGCGAAATACATGATGGATTTATAACAAGGTTTATTATTTTCATGAGCAGCTTCCATGATAAGTTATACATCGGGTCCATGGGCATGAACACAAAGGTTCAAGGTCGACTCCCACTTCTTCAATGAACAACTTCTCATTCACTGCTCTTTGTTAAGAAGGTTTAGAGTTTGAAAGTTTAACTGGTGGAATAACAGAAGGTATGGCACATGAAGCCTTGTGGGTTCTCTCAGCTAGCGAAGGCATAGACACTACCCATAGGGGCATTTTTACGGATCTATACCACACGCTTATAGAAGCAACAGACTACATTCCAAAATTGGATATGGAAGAAAAAAATTAAGGGATAATTGGTTTTATACCCTTAGTTGTGTCCCCCTCGTCAGGATTGCCCCTAGTTTCTGAAAACACGTGGTCTTGCCCAACCCACTTTGGTCGTCTTGTTCTTTTGCCCTTTGACCGTTTGACCGTCACCTTGAAAACTTCATAACTAATTCATACTAAATAAGAAAAATGCAAATAAGATACCAAATTGTTCAGAAAAATATCACCTGTATGTCAATGTCACTTGCATTCATGACAAAAGTGTTGGTAAGTGCCCATCCGAGTTTTAGCTCTTATGATACCACCATGAACAGTAAAAACTAAAAAATTCAAAAATAAAGTTGGTGGCAAAGAATGACAAATGTTTCAAGTGCTTGCCAAGTTTCATCAGGGAATGCCATTCGTGGAAGTCGTGGCAAAAATGACAATCTATTTGTGAGTGTTGATTGTTTTTTTTTTTGCCAAGACTTCCACGAATGTCATTCCCTGATGAAACTTGGCAAGCACTTAAAACATTTGTGATTCTTTGCCACCAACTTTTTTTTATTTTTTTTCAATTTTTTAAGATTTTACTCTTTATGGTGGTATCATAAGAGCTAAAACTCAGATGGGCACTTACCAACACTTTTGTCATGAATGCAAGTGACATTGACATACAGGTGATGTTTTTTCAAACATTTTGGTATCTTATTTGCATTTTTCTGATTTAGTATGAATTAGTTATGAAGTTTTCAAAGTGACAATCAAACGGTCAAAGGGCAAAAGCACAAGACGGCCAAAGTGGGTTGGGCAAGACCACGTGTTTTTAGAAACTAGGGGCAATCCTGATGAGGGGGACACAACTAAGGGTATAAAACCAATTATCCCAAGAATTAAATGATACCGCATTGCCGAAGGCAATTGTAACAGGGGAAGAACTCTCAGAGATAGAAGATGATAAACATTGTCGGATAATAATCCAACAAAAGATCAGGTAGACGACATAGGATCTGACGTGAGTAGCGGTACTCAACCAGAAGAAGAAAGAATGTAACGGCATAAGATTTTAGAAACATCGGAACAATTCCGATGTTTAAGTACAAAGGAGTTATGGTTCAGAAACGAAGGATTAGAAGCAAAAGCTCTGATCAAAAGACGGGTAGGTTGAATAGAACTAGATGGACAACTTTAGCGTTCCGTCTTGCAGAGATCTCCACCCATGTTTACGGGACATGTCCTAATCAGTAGTCAGTCCCAAGCCAATAAGGGGAAGGAATGCACTACCTCTCCATGCCATGCAAGCTGAGCGGATATACAGACGGCAAGAAGTAGAGGATGCTTCAGTGCCAAAGGCAATGTCAACGGGGAAGGAACTGATAAGGTTCTTAGAATAGAAAAGTATCCGTTGGATAATTGTCCACAAAAGGAATCAAGTGATCCGTGAGAACTAACGGGGTAAGGTTTTAACAACTGGTTCCACCTGAGAGTCCTCTGAGATAGGACGGGAGGCAAGCACATCGAATTAAGGAAGCACTTGAACAACCCAAATATAAAATTCAAAGGGTTCATGATTTCCAAAGTCAGGAGTGACAATTAGTTCACCTGGGCAGAGGGACGAGTGATTTGTACATGCTTAGTTGGACAATCAACCAATACTTGATTGGCCGAGAACCAGCTCATATCCAGAATGACGTCTGAGCCAAAAGATGAATTCTAGGAATCGACGGATGATAGGGGTTATTCTTATTCATATTGAATCAATAGACTCGGAATGACAATGTCAAAGAAGGCTGATGAATATTGCAAGACATATGGATGTAACCATAATGCAGACAGACAAGACTTTCGAGAGCACTAGGCTGCAGAGGATCTTCGGGAGATTAAATTGCATTTCGAAGAATTTTGTGAGACATATTAACAACTGGGGACGAACGAATCCCGGTTAAGTGAATTCTTTGCAGTGCGAAAAGAGGCTGCAAAGCGGAAGGCACAAGGATTCTCGGAACAACGGGTAGTATTAGGGGTGTCTGGTAACAACAGGAGCATCTGGGGATGAGGGTATAACAAAAAGGATGTTAACCACGGGGATTTATCAGTTGTCAGAAATTGCAAAGATAGTGGGCACAAGGGTCTCGAGAACTTCGAGGAGTATCTTCGGAGTCTTCTGATGATGACACGCCATCTTCTAGAATGAGGGGGCTCTCTGGGAGAAAGTGGTTACGAGAACCTAGAGTTGGAGTTAGCAAAATCTTTAAACCGAATAAAAGAGAGATCAGAGTCCCAGAGTATAGACGAGGAATAAAAGATCCTAATGCCACCCAATTGGCGACGTGGGCCCGTAAGCCACACAGCCAAGTTAGTAAAATAGTTTTTTGGACCTCTAGACTCAACTTCGGCCAAGGAGTTGGATAGGGGGATTCCTAGAGGCAGTCGGCTCTGATACCAACCTGTGACGACCCCGGCTTAATCGTGCACTAACCATACACGCAAATGCACATGATCAAGCCTAAGGACTCACTTGAAGATATCACAACACAACTCTAAAACATAAATAAAGTCATACAAGCTTTATATTACAAGCCAGGGCCTCGAGGGCTCGAATACATAGCTCGATGGCATACAAGTGTCAGCGGAAGCATCAGATATCTGGGTACAGATATTACAGAGAAACAAATAGGCCTAAAAGAAAGGCGGGGCAAAATAAAAAATACTATGATCGAAAGGCGTAGGCCTCCTGCCTAGGACCATCCGAACCTACTCCTGGTCGTCGGTCGGCTCCTCGTAGTAGTACTCGCCAGGAGGGTAGTAGTAGTAGTAACCGTCGGCGGGGGCAGCAGGCTCAGGGGCTCCAGCATCTGGCGATGACAAATGGATATGGGGAGAAAAAGAAAGTAAAGCAAACGTGAGTACTCATCCGAAGTACTCAGCAAGCAAGGATCTACACTACATATGCAACATTATCAAAGGGTGGCTGTATATGTGGACTGGGCTGCAGAAATGCCAGAATAGAGGGGAGAGCCTAGTCCTATCGAAGACTAGCATCTTCATCGGTCTTGCAGCATTAGAAGAGTGCAGATTAACATAATGTAAAGTACTAGTAATGTCATCAACCTCGCCCAGAGATCCTTCCTTGACTCCCTACGAGAAAGCCATCCCAGAGTCATACTATCCAGTATCATCTCAAGTCACCAGTTCTAGTTGTACCGATCGGGATACAACTCCGAGTGTCCGTTACCATAGGACAGGCTATTGATAGATTAGTTCTTCCCTGTAGGGGTGCACCAACTTACCCACCACGCTCGCTTAACTCCGGCCGAACACACTTTTCTGGGTCATGCCCGGCCTCGGCCAAACGATACGCCACAACCCGAGCGAATACCTAACAGAGAGGTCAGCACGCCGGACTAACCCTTTGCCCCCAGGTGTCTTGGGCCATCGCCCCGGGAACTCCTGCATGTTGCGAACGCGGCCGGTGAGCAGACCTAGCCCCCCTTATACAAGGGCAGGGCGTTACCAGTCCAACCCAGCACGCGCCGCTCAGTCGCTGACGTCTATTAAGCTCCGACTGAAGTATACGATGCAGAACGCCCATACTATGCCCACGTGATGGTTAGTGCTATCAGGCCAGAGCCCCCTCGGATCAAATATCCAAACCGTTAGTGTGTTGGTAGTGCGATAACGAGAAGAGACTCACGAAATATGTGACCCCGTCGCCCCGTCTCAAGGACTTGCGGCAAGGGCTAAGAATGCCCGGCCACGCCTCGTAGATATCTCCCGGGCACCTTCCAGGTCAACCCGACTCCATAGCACTCTCAACATAATCTCGTGTGGGTACCCCTCAGGGCCGACCCGTCTTTGTCCAAAATAAACAGTTTCAACAGTAATGTAAAGTCATCAGTGTGGCTACCATATCAAGAAGGAATCCGAGGCATCACCCTCGCTGGATTCCCACCTGACGTAAACATCAAGGTGAATGAAGGAGGAATCACCCTCGAGGTCCACACTTGAGTAGTTGCACGACGATGTCGTTATCGGGTGTGGTGTAGGAGGAATCACCCTCGCTGACCACGACCGAATAACTAAACTACAAGGTTATCATCAGAAGTGCTGGCGAGGTATCACCCTCGGCACTCGATAGTAACCCAGTAGTGTCGAGCAACTAAGGGGAAGTGATGTGCGGTGCCGGGGCCTGGTCTTCGATCCCGTTGATCGGGTCTTCTGATGATCCAGCGGGGCAGTCGAGGTAAAGTGGGGTCTCTGCTGGGTCTCTACCCAACCTATACTAAACATTTTATGATAAGCAGGTAGGTAACAATAGCAGGTTACAATAAACAGGCTATGCAGCAGAAATAGGATAACAACAGCAGCAGTAACTTCTATTGCAAGCATAAGAGAGAGGAGAGTGGGCGATATCGGAATGCTCAAAAGGGGGGTGCTTGCCTGGAAGCTCGGCGGCAAGGGTCTGATCGTCAGGAGCGTAGTCGACCTCCGGAGCTGCGTTGGTCTCGGGAGCTACGTCGATGTCGGGGTCTACCGAGAGAGAAGAGGGGGAAGAAACGTATAAATACACATCAAACAATGCAATACAGGGCATGCCATGCCTAGGTTGCAGTGCAGGGTTGCCTAAAGATGTACCTAAGTCATTTTAGTTATTTTAGGATTAAAGTTGGATTTATTATCCAGTGTATATGCACTATTCATATACCGGAATCGGAGAGAAGGTTGCGGGTTCACCTACGGAGAGGGTTTCGACATGGAAATAGACAACACGATCAGATTCGTCTCGTCGTTCTGATCAACTTTCATGTAGAATTTTTTTCGATCCGAGCTATGGTTTAATTTCTTTGATTTTCTAAAGTTTTTTGTATTTCTGATCTATTAGAATTAGCAGAAATTGCCAGAAAAGGAAAATGACATCATCATGATGCAGTCATGGCATCAGCATTGACTGGGGGCTTGACTAGTCAAAGGGGGCCCACTGGACCCACCAATCAGTGACTGTAATGGTCCAGTCAGTTGGTTGACCAGTCAACTGGGTCCAGTGGGACCCAGTGGTCAGTCTCTGGTTAATTTAATAGTAGTTAGGCTAATTTAATTGCTCTAATTAAGACGTGGGCCCAGCCTGTCAGTGTCTGGATTAACTAAAAGGTTTATTTAACTTGACCTATGCGCTACAGTAGTAGGGCCCACGTGGCAGTTGGCTTAGGGGCTAGATTAGTGGGTTGATTAAGCCCTTGACGAGGGGGTCCCACACAACAGCGACCCAACCGTGTTTAAACACGGTGGCGCGCCGGCGGCGACCACAAGAGCGGCGGTGGGGCGTCGGGATCGCGCCTTCGATTTCCATTTGACGCGGAGAAGGGCGGGATCAAACGCGGGAAGAGCCGCGCATAGATCCGCGGTGCTGGTTCGAGCGGGGAAGGCCGGAGTTGGCCGGAGTAGCTACGGCGGATGGCGGCGGACTCGGGAGATCTCGGAGACGAGGCTACGGGGCACGGTGAGAGAGGGGAGAGGTCGAGGAGGGCCGCGGCTCACAGCAGATGTCGGAGAAGAGCTCGGGGAAGCCGGGGCTAGTCGGGCAGCGCGCATCGGCGTCGAGCAGCGGCGGTGAGTCGTCGGGGAAGAAGGTCGTGGGCGACGGCTTGAGGACGTCCAGGCTCGGGTAGGTCCTTGCAGATGATGAGGAAGACGGCGGCGGTGCTCCCCGACACTGCGGCAGGTCGTGCGGTGGCCAGTGGCCAGGTGGGCAAGCAGCGGCGGCGGCGAGCGCGTACGGGGAGAAGAGAGAGAGGCGACCGAGCGCCAGTGAGGGAGAGGGGAGAGTTAGCGAGGCGACTAGGGGGAGGGCTCGGCGGGTCCTTATCCCCTCGCGCTCCTGCTCCCCCGTCGCGGTGGCGCGCTACGGTTGGCGGAGCACCGTCGTCCATGGAGACGACGACATGGAGGGGAGAGTTGGTGGAGGTGGTCTCGGCCTACCAAGTAAGTGGCAGGTAGGCCATTTTCCATTTATGTTTTTCTTTTATTTCTTCTGTTTTGAAAAATGCGGGGTCTCTAAATAACTTTTGTAAATTAGGTGACTTGGTCAAAATATTACCATGCGATATTCTCAACCACCAGAAATTGTTTTTGGAAAAATATATTTTCATATGAATTTCTAATAAATGAAATGGCACTTTAAATTACTGTTTTGGTGTTGTTTCATGTTGTTCAAGTTAATTAACTAATCTAATTAATGCAAATTGTATTTTTATAATTGCCTCTGGATTATTTGCAATATTATGAACATTTTTGTGTTGCTGTTTGATGAGATAATTATTTGACTTGCATTTTGAATTTTTGATATGAAGTTGAATTATTTCCTACTGCAATTTCATGGAGATGATCATGATGACATGGCATTATCAGAGGGTGATCACTGTAGTGTGATGCTGGCGATGTTACAGTTGATACGCCTAGTTGATGTGAGACTATCTCCTTTTTGTCTTCTCCACAACCACCATATTCTATTCCACCTATAGTGCTATATCCATGGCTCACGCTCATGTATTGCGTGAAAGTTGAAAAGGTTTGAGAACACCAAAAGTATGAAACAATTACTTGGCTTGTCATCGGGGTTGTGCATGATTTAAATATTTTGTGTGATGAAGATGGAGCATAGCCAGACTATATAATTTTGTAGGGATAAGTTTCTTTGGCCATGTTATTTTGAGAAGACATGATTGCTTTATTAGTATGCTTGAAGTATTATCGTTTTTATGTCAATATTAAACTTTTGTTTTGAATCTTATGGATCTGAACATTCATGCCACAATAAAGAAAATTACATGGATAAATATGTTAGGTAGCATTCCACATCAAAAATTCTGTTTTTATCATTTACCAACTCGAGGACGAGCATGAATTAAGATTGGGGATGCTTGATATGTCTCCAACATATCTATAATTTTTTATTGTTCCATGCTATTATATTATCTATCTTGGTTGTTTTATATGCTATTTTATATGATTTTAGGGACTAACCTATTAACCTAGAGCCCAGTGCCAGTTTCTGTTTTTTTCCTTGTTTTTGAGTTTTACAGAAAAGGAATATCAAACGGAGTCCAAATGACCTGAAAATTTACGGTGATTTTTTATGGACCAGAAGAAGCCCCCGAAGCAAAAGTGTTGGGCCAGAAGAGTCCCGAGGCCACCACAAGGGTGGAGGGCGCGCCCCCCCCTAGGGCGCGGCCTCCATCCTTGTCGTCGCCTCGTGGGCCCCCTTGACTTGTTCTCAACGCCAAAAATTCCTATAAATACAGAAACCCACAGAAATAAACCTAGATCGGGTGTTCCGCCGCCACAAGCCTCTGTAGCCACCAAAAACCAATCGGGACCCTATTCCGGCACCCTGCCGGAGGGGGAAATCATCACCGGTGGCCATCTTCATCATCCTGGCGCTCTCCATGACGAGGAGGGAGTATTTCACCCTCGGGGCTAAGGGTATGTACCAGTAGCTATGTGTTTGATCTCTCTCTCGTGTTCTTGATTTGGCACGATCTTGATGTACCGCGAGCTTTGCTATTATAGTTGGATCTTATGATGCTTCTCCCCCTCTACCTTCTTGTAATGGATTGAGTTTTCCCTTTGAAGTTATCTTATCGGATTGAGTCTTTAAGGATTTGAGAACACTTGATGTATGTCTTGCATGTGCTTATCTGTGGTGACAATGGCATATTCACGTGATCCACTTGATGTATGTTTGGGTTATCAACTTGCGGGTTCTGTGACCTTGTGAACTTATGCATAGGGGTTGGCACACGTTTTCGTCTTGACTCTCTGGTAGAAACTTTGGGGCACTCTTTGAAGTTCTTTGTGTTGGTTTGAATAGATGAATCTGAGATTGTGTGATGCATATGGTATAATCAAACCCGCGGATACTTGTGGTGACATTGGAGTATCTAGGTGACATTAGGGTTTTGGTTGATGTGTGTCTTAAGGTGTTATTTTAGTATGAACTCTAGGGCTGATTGTGACACTTATAGGAATAGCCCAATAGATCGATCAGAAAGAATAACTTTGAGGTGGTTTCGTACCCTACAATAATCTCTTCGTTTGTTCTCTGCTATTAGTGACTTTGGAGAGACTCTTTGTTGCAAGTTGAGGAATTGTTATTTGATCTAATTATGTTATCATTGTTGAGAGAACTTGCACTAGTGAAAGTATGAATCCTAGGCCTTGTTTCGAAGCATTGCAATACCGTTTTCGCTCACTTTTGATACTTGCTACCTTGCTGTTTTTATATTTTCAGATTACAAAAACCTATATCTACCATCCATATTGCACTTGTATCACCATCTCTTCGCCGAACTAGTGCACCTATACAATTTACCATTGTATTGGTTGTGTTGGGGACACAAGAGGCACTTTGTTATTTGGTTGGAGGGTTGTTTGAGAGAGACCATCTTCATCCTACGCCTCCTGCGGATTGATAAACCTTAGGTCATCCACTTGAGGGAAATTTGCTACTGTCCTACAAAACTCTGTGCTTGGAGGCCCAACACGAGTCTACAAGAAGAAGGTTGCGTAGTAGACATCAGATAACATCAGGGAAGGTGGCGGAAAGTAACTCTCAAATATAAACTTAAGAAAATGTCGAGAGCAAAGTAAGAAGGTACCACAAGAAGTTTCAAATGGGCAGGCAATCGTTCGATACCTAAATAGAAGGTGAAAGGGGTTCAGAGCAATGAAATAAATATTGCGTTTGATACCAGAGTAGATCATCTCTAGGAAGGTGGCTCATGAATTACATACGAAGCCAGTGCGAGGAATAACTTTGGCCACAAGGGTGTACAGGAGAGTCAGGTTTCGATCCTGTGGAACTATGGGTTATGGGCCCACCATGTGGGTTAAAAGTAGAAATAGTGGTGACATCTTGCACGGTCATGATAGCCAAGCATGTTAGAGCATAGCCTGTCAGTTATGTTGGCAACAACGTCGGTACCAAGGTCGAGGGACGAAGAGAACCATTTTCCTGCTCGTTGAAATGAGGCGGACCAATAGGCAAAGTTCTCGTCCATCGATGGTTACTGGAATGTCATCAACAATTGTAACAGGGTCTTACTGACCGAGTTGTACACCGGGGTGTTTACCTAAGCAGGGAAAATATTACTGCTTAGATCCTATAGATCACAAGAAAGGTTAAACAAAACAATGGAAAGGAAAAATGTGATTATACACAAGTATAAGGAGTATATCTTGCCCCAGGACAAACGGAGCATGATATACATGACAGGTCAGTAAGTACATATCCATTTAGATAATGGGGCAAGGAGAATCATGATGTTTACCCATACAATGGTGTTTGGATAAGTGATCAAGAAACATTTAGCATTGCGCCTCCAATGTTCTTAATGATGTTTGGAGTACCACATTCATGCTTCGGGATAGCATTGACATGGTCCTCAGGTAAAGGTCGGACCTTGGGAACACAAAAGATTCATCGAAAACAACTTATAAAATAAGTCATACAATTTGAGCAAGGAAAAGATGAGGATGTGGCCGACAGGCTCAGCAACAATTCATCGAGATTCCATGATATAAGTGAACAAGGTGATAGCATCGAGGAGAACATCCACAATTAAACGTTGAAAGAAAGTGCACCTAGAAATATGGACCAAGTAGCACGATCAATGTTAGAATGGTTATTCAATAACCAAAAGACTTGGAATGAAACTATCGACCATTCACTTCAAAGCAATAGGGTTGCTAGAAGTTTTGAATTCACACATCATAGTTCAATTGTTGGTATTCCAGTTAGAAACAACACGGGGACCAAGAAATGAAAGGAGATGACGAGAAGTATTACTATATCAAGAATTCGTAAGAGGTGGTGAAATTCTCACAACATTCTTAACATAAAAGATGGTAATACTCCAAGGTAGAACATAACATAAGTTGGATAGCAAGGAGCTCCATAACATGATCAAGATTGTGTTGGAGGAAGGGAAATAATGTTGTCGATGATAACACAGATCATGGAGGGGCAAGGATGGCAATTCTCATCATCAATTTGATTCACAACTTGGAAGAAGTCAAAATATTGCTGATGATTACGACACCTTTTGTCGAGAGGTTTCATGAAGATGTAATCGATCAATGACGACATCAAGCAAAAGGAATGATGAAGCAAAAGGTAATTGGAACCATGGATACGACACAAAGTCGGAATCAAGCTGGCTGTCCAAGGTGAACCGATATGATGAGGCAGATCGACGTAAGCTTAGCTCATTGCCGAAAATTGTGCTCTAGGAAGAAGAACCAGGTAGCACAATTAAAATTAGCATGATAATGATATAGTCAATCGGGTTAGGGATGATGTGAAGGAGTATCAACTTCCTAGCAATAAGGTACTGGGAGTACTAAATCACAGTGTGGATTCAATTCACTGTTCGGTGTTCTCGGTTGACGACAACCCAGAACCCGTGGAGTGACTATGACAAGGAAAGGTATTACTTCATAAAAAATTCATAAGATGTAGTGCAATGGCATGATATCCTCGAGATACCAGAGGGTAATACTCGAAGGTAGGGCAGAATAGAGGTTGGACAGGTGTATTGATCTGCAGAAGACAATTACTTTAACTTGTCTGAGAAATGGTATCAAGGAGAAAATATGGTCAGAACCACGATTGTAAAGGACCAATTCACAGATACCAGATGATATTTTATCAAGTAAATAGTTATTATTACAAGAAGCTTCCATGATAGGATTTACATCGTGTCCATGGGCATGAACACAAAGTTCAAGGTCGACTCCCACTTCTTCAATGTATAACCTCCCATTCACTTCTCATTTTTCGAAAATGACATTAGTTGTTGAAAATTTTACCTGGTGCAATACCAGATAAGTATGACCCGTGAAATCTTTCGGGTTCACATAGATTAGGGAAGGTATTGGTTCAACCCATCGGGGCATCTTAGGAACATATACCACAAACTTCAGGAATAATGAACACAAGCTCGAAAGCAGAGCATGGTTGACAAAAGGAGAGGATACAATTTACCAAAGGCATTATATATCCGTGGAAAGGCTCACAAGGTTATTGAATATGAAGGACAATGTCGGATGAAATCCAACAAAGGATCTTGTGGTCCACAAGGGATCTGATGTGAGCATCGGTACTCAACCAGAAGAAGAAAGAATGCAAGGAGATCAGATGATAGAATCAACTGACTAATTCAAAGCTCAATTGCAAAGGAATTATGAAATCGAAGTCAAGGGATCAGAAGCAACGCTATGATTAGAGATGGATAAGTTGAATAGCCTTAGGGGTACAATCGACGACAATTTGATTGGTCGAGAACCAGCTCCTGTTCAAAAAGACGTTTGAGGCAGAAAGATAATTTATAAGGATCAAATGATGATTGCGGGCATTCGCACACATTGAATCAATGGAGCCAAGATGATAAGGACAAAGGACTTCAATGAAAACTGCTTTGCATATGGATTTACCCATAATACAAGCAGGCAAATAATTCGAGAGCAATAGGCTGTAGCGGATTTTCGAAAGATCGAATAGTATTTCAAAGACTTTTGTGAAACACATGAACAACTGGGGATGAACGAATACTCGATAAGTGCGAGGAATTATCTGTAGGGGTATTCATGTGGCAAAGGACTGCAAGGCAGTGGCACAATGGATTCTCGGGACAACGGAGAGTATTTCGAGGCATATTGTAATAACAAGCGCAACTGGGGATGAATGTAAGAATGGTAAGTATATGTCGTCATCGATAGGAATTTATCGGTGGTAGGGAATTGCAACGGCGGTGGCACTAGGATCTCGGGAAAACATCGAAGAGTATCTTCAGAATCTTCTGGTGGATCAAGCCATCATCTGGAATGAGGGGCTCTCCGGGAGGAAGTAGTTACGAGCACCTAGAGTCAGAGTTAGCAAAATCCTTAACCTGAATAGAAGAGAGATCAGAATCCCAGAGTAAAGACGAGGAGTAAAAGATCCTAATACCACCCAATTGTGATGTGGGCCCATAAGCCACACAACAATGTTAGTAAAAGTTTTTCAAAGACTAGACTCAACTTCGGCCAATGAGTTGGAAATGGGGCTACCTACAGGCAATCGGCTCTGATACCAACTTGTGACCCCCCCGATTTAATCGTACACAAAAGTCAGCGGAAGACACAAATTAAAATAATGCAAGCTTTATGTTACAAGCCAGGTGCCTCGAGGGCTCGAATACACAAAAGTCAGCGGAAGCAACAATATCTGAGTATAGACATAAATTAGACAAGGTTGGCTTAAGAAGGCTAGCACAAACATCAACAAAGATCGAAAAGGCAAGGCCTCCTGCCTGGGAGCCTCCTAACTACTCCTGGTCATCGGCGGTCTCCACATAGAAGTAGGCTCCGTCAGGGTAGTAGTAGTCGATGGGGGTGGCATCTGGCTCCTGGGATCCGACATCTGGTTGCAGCAACCGGAAAGAAGAAAGTAGGGGAGAAAAGGGTAGCAAAGCAATCGTGAGTACTCATCCAAAGTACTCGCAAGCAAGGATCTACACTACATATGCACTGTTATAAAAGGGAATGGACTGTATATGTGGACTATACTGCAGAATGCTAGAATAGAGGGGACAGCCTAGCCTATCGAAGACTAGCATCTTCTTGAAGCCACCATCTTGTAGCATTTAGAAGAGTACATAATAGCATTTTATAATTAGCAAGCATGTTGTAGCATTAACTCCCAGAGATCATTTCTCGACTCCCTGCGAGAAAGCAATCCCGGAGCCATCATATCCATTCCACATCTCATTATCCAGTTCTAGTTGTAAAGATCGGAATACAACTCCGGGTCGTCCTGTTACCGTGGACATGGCTATTCGAATAGATTAACTTCCCTGCAGGGGTGCACCACATTACCCAACATGCTCGATCACTCTGGCCGGACACACTTTCCTGGGTCATGCCCGGCCTCGGAAGATCAACACATCGTAGCCCTACCTAGGCTCAATAGAGAGGCCAACACACCGGTCTACATCCTAAGCGCGTAGGGGTCTTGGGCCCATCACCCTTTGCACTCCTACACATTGCGTGGGCGGCCGGTGAGCAGACCTGGCCCCCCTTATACAAGGGCAGGCATTCCAGTCTAACCCGGTGCGCGCCGTTCCGTCGCTGACGTCTGAAGAGCTTCGGCTGATACTACGACGTTGAGTTCCCATAACTGTTCCCGCGTGGTGGTTAGTGCATATAGGCCAGTGGCCGACTCAGATCAAATACCCAATCTCGTTAGTGGCTTGGGAGTGCGCGGTAACGAGAAGAGACTCACGATATGTGACCCCGTCACCCCGTCTCGTGGACTTACGGCAAGGGCCCGGAATGCCCAGCCGTGCCACGTAGAAATCCCGCGGGTACCCTCCAGGTCAACCCGACTACACATCAACTCGCGGGTACCCCTCAGGGCCGACCCGACTTCAGTAACATGGTTCTGTGGTAAAGTCAAAGTAACCGTGTGTCCAAAACACCAAGGGGGATTCTGAGGAATCACCCTCGATGGAATGCACCTGATGTAATCGTCAAGGTGAACTAGGAGGAATCACCCTCGAGGTTCACGCTTGAGGTGTTGCACGACAGAGTCGTATCGGGAGTGGTGAAGGAGGAATCACCCTCGATGACCACGACCGATTAGCTACACTACAGAGTTAACATCAGAAGTGCTATACGAGGTATCACCCTCGGCACTCGATAGTAACCCTGCAGAGTCGTACAAGTAAAGGGGGAGTGATGTGATGTGTCGGGCCCTGGACATCAATCATGTTGATCGAATCACCTGGTAACCAGCGGGGGCAACAAGGACAAGGTGAGGGGCCACTGATGGATCACTAACGAACCTATACTAAGCTGTTTAGGATAAGCAGGTAAGGTACAAAAGCAGGTTACAAAAGGAGGCTATGCATCAGAATAGGAGCAATCAAGTACAGTAGCAAAATCTAATGCAAGCATGAGAGAGAATGGAATGGGCGATATCAGAATGATCAAGGGGGGTTTGCTTGCCTGGTTGCTCGGCAGACAGATACAGACCCTCGATGGTGAATTAGTCGATCACCGGATCACAGCAGTCTCGAGGTCTACCGGAAAAGAAGTTACGGAGGGGGAACACAATAAATAACAGAGCAATCAAAAGCATCACAAAGCAAGACATGGCAATACGCAGTGCTAGGGGTGACCTAACGCAGTGCTACGTGTTACAGATGGAGCGGGCTGGTACCGTAAGGTGCTATACAAACGGTTTTTAACCCCTTTCCGCGACGGCATTTGGAACCGTCGCCTAGTGAGTGGCTGCGATAGGGGGGTCCTTCCCACACGACCCAGAAACTGTCGGGGATAGGCGAGCGGCTACTGACGATCGCCATAGAATAAATGTATGAGAAGCCGCCCCAGTCCCACACGTTACATCTCGACGTTACATTTCTGATCAGAGAGACATCCCAAACGATTACGCTGCTATAGTCATGTGAAAAATGTGGACATCAACATTTAATCTACCGATATGTTTGTGATAGGTACGTTATCGCACACGGTTCAAGAATGTAAAATGTGTGCGGTGCCTCTACTAATGCCAACGTGTCCATTTCATAACTGTGTGCGATTGGTATTCCTATCACACACGCACACTAGATTGAAACGTTTGCCGTATTACCATGAATCGCACACGCATATGAGATGAAACCGTGTGTGCGTCCGTCGGACATCGCAAACGTTTCACGTCAAAGAACCGTCTGTTCTCTATTTTTCATCGCACACGCTGTTTTCTTTCTAACCGTGTGCACATTATTTTATTCGCTCCTGTATAATTTTATTTTTCCCTGTAATTTATTATTCGAATTGGAAATTTTGAAATATGAAACGTAGAATTCAAATTCTCAGCACAATGGTTCAACAACGAATCCATAAATAAAATTGTCAGTACAATATGTTCAGTAATTACAGGATTAGACAACAATTAACTGCGGTAAAAGTGAAGAGACAAGTGTAAATCATTTTGACTGCCGATGGTGTTGAAGAAGCGGAATGCCCATAATGTGTCTTCCTACATGCCATAGGCACGAACAACTTTTGTCCAACCCCTTGTGACGATTGTCCGCCCATCCTTCACCGCCTTCAGGAAGACTTCTAGAGCATTATCATGGCAGCATGAATTATATACTTTAACCTTAGTTGCCTCCACTCCGGTCATGTAGTTTGCAAGGTAATCATCAGTAAATAGCTTCGGAAACCACTGAAAAGAGAAAAATTTCAGATACTGAGGTCTAATAGAGTAACTTGTTGTGGGCAGGGGGAAAAGGCAACACATTACTTACCATCCTAAAGTTCACTGTTGTCTTGGACAAAGTGTAAATAAAGAGCTTAATTCCCATCACCCGTTTCTTTCGCCTAACAATCTTTGCCTGATGTCCAGAAGGCATTTGCATATTAACTGTCCATATTGCAAATTCACACACGTGTTAACATAAGGAAATGTATGTGTAACTTACTAATGATCGCACACGAGTACTCGTAGATGCATCATGTGCGATACTCCTAGCCACCGCAAGAAACTAGTTTGCAATTTTCAAAGATTTTTGTACACACAGAATCGCACACAAATTAACTATAGTAACCGTCCATGTTGTAATTTCTCATCACAAATAGTTCATCCGAGAAGGCTGTTTGCCGCGTATCACACACATCTTGTTTACACGACTCATTTGCGTTCTTTTGGCTCATCACAAACAATTCATCTATGTGAACTGTATGCCGCATATCACACACATCTTGTTTAGTTGAACCATTTCTGTTGTGTTCCCTAATCTAAAACAGTTCATCCGAGTGAACCGTATATCGTATATCACGCACACCTTGATCTAGCTAACCGTTTCTGTTGCACTCCCTAATAGCAAACAGTTCATCTGTGCGAACTGTATGCCGTATATCGCACACACCTTGATATGGCTGCCCGTTTCTGTTGTTCTGTCTCATCGCAAATAGTTCGGATGGATCAACCGTGTGCCCTGCATCGCACACGCAACTAAAATCTGAACCGTGTTTGATGTCTCCGCCATCGCAAACGGTTTGCATTTTTTAACGGTTTTTTACATCACTTTTTGCGATTAATGCATCGCACACAGTTTCGTCAAAGGGTCTCTGATCGTAGTGTCGTGTTAGCAGCATCCTGTAGTAGTCGGGCAATTATTCAAGAATATTTTCTCGGCTCCAGGCATTTATCGGACAGACAATCCGGAGGGGAAGGTTCCATGTTTGCTGTGTTAGAGGCATGTGGCAGGTATGCGGATGATATATTCGGATTCGTTACATTTTTCTGAGCAACTTTCTTATATAAATTATTTTCATCTGACTTATGGTTTATTTTCTATTGATTTTCAAAGTTCAATAATAGTCTGAAAATTCTGGAATTACTACTAATTTCGAAATTAAAAACAGAATAAACTTTTTATACCCACTGTGGGCTAGCCTCAGTGGATGACAAGTGGGTCCAGAGGGCCCAGTTGACCAAGTAAACAGTCCTGGTCAAAACTGTAAATGGAGCCCAGGTGTCAGTGATTAAGCTGCTTAACAGTGATTTAATTAAACCAAAAGTTAATTAGCGGGGTGGGGGCCACTAGTCAGAATTACATTTTTAAGCAAGGGTTATTTAGCTGTGGGGCCCAAAGTCAGTGGCTGTTAGTGGGTGGGGTTAGGGGCTAATGTAATTGGGGGGGTTACCCCTCTAAGTCAACAGGGGAAGGCCGGCTGGGCACGTGCGACAGAAGGCGCCGTCGGCCATGGCCAGGTGAGGCACGACGCTGGGAGGAGGGGGGGCGGCGAGCGGCGGGGGGATTGGCCGGGCAACGTCGGCTGCGGCGACGGCGGGCGGTGGAAGCACTGGCTGGGGTGCACGGGACGGCCAAAGGGCTCACGGAAGTGCGGCCATGGTGCGGTGGCGTGCGCAAGGAGCCAGCTTCGGTTGTGGGGAGTAGCAGGGGCGAGCAGGCGTGGGGCGCGCGGGTGGCGGCGGCGACGGCAGGCGAGCAGTGGGCGACGGGCGAGCAGCGGCTGGCCGAGGTAAAAGCGGCAGCGGGCGGGCGGCTGCGATGGCAAGCAACATGCAGCGCCGGGGTGGGCGGGCTAGGGCGCAGCCGGGGGATTGAGCTCCCGCGCATGTAGCATCAGTGACAGGGCCAAGCGCGGGCGCGCGAGCGTGAGGCATGGCACGGCGGAAACGCGGTGAGCGCGACCAGGGGGTACATCGAGCAGAGCTGGGGGCGGAGCTCCGGGCACGGCAGCCTCGGCGAGTATGGGTGGCTACAACGATGGAAACGAGGGGGGAAAGGGGGAATCGGAGGAGAGCCTCACAGTGGAGCTCGTGGGCGCGTCGGAGAAGCCGGGGGAGCTCGGGAGGCGGCGAATCGAGGCGGTGACCGTGGCGGTGCAGACGGGAAGAAGAGGACGATGGCGAGGCTTGGAGGCGTCCAAGCTCGGGTTGATCCACGCAGGCGAAGTCATCAATGGAGACGAAGCTCCAGAACAAGTGGAGGCGGCGAGGGACGACTGGTGGACACGTGAACGACGGCGGCGCACTTCGGCTCCTCTCGGGTGAGCGCCTGAATGAGTAGAGCGAGGCGAGGGAGGAAGAAGTGGGGGTTAGGGTTTCACAAGAAGAGAGGGTAGGAGCTCGGGGTGCTCTTATCCATCCCCTCGACCGCGGAATGAACAACAGCAGCGGCATCGGCGGCCATGTCGGGGTGGATGGCTGCCACGCCATCCCCTTGTCTCCCCTCTGTACATTAGAGGTAGGGGAGAGGCCGGTAGTGGGCTTGGGCTGGACTGTAGCAGTGGGCTACATGGGCTTAGTGTTTACTCCTTTTTCCTTTTTTCCTTTTTTGTTTTCTATTTAGCTGGCAGAGCAAATGAATTTAGTTTCTTATGAAACTTTGCACATAAATACTAGGTACTATCCTAGGGTGGCACATAAAGTTTCACAACAATTTGGAATTGTTTAAACACTTTTATATATTGAAAAGGCCAGGTAATTTGCTGCTGCTCCACATTAAAAGTTGTTGTGGTTAATTTAAAATTCAATTGATGTTGGTTTCACATGGAAAATTACCAGGGGATTATTTAGAATATTGTAAACATTTTTGTTTGACCATTTGAAGCCAAGATTTCTAACTTGCATTTTTAAATTGGATTTTTTTGGAGTTGATTTGAAATAGGTGGCAATTAGCATAGTAATCATGATGACATGACTACCATTAGGGGGAGATTACTATAGCCTGATTCTTGGGATGTTACAATCTGGAGGAGGAAAAGGAGTCGGCGCCGACTGCGGGCTTCGCCATGAAGGACGTCATGGCGGAGTTCGAAGTCGCCCATGTGGCATAGATGGCGGAGCTGACCGCCATCCTGAAGTCCATTCAAGATGAGGCATACATGCAGTCCAACCAGTAAGAACATGTAGAGACCAACACACTTTTCGACGAGGTGGAAGCGGAGATGGAGGCGGAGGCCACCGTGGAGCCGGAGTTGCATCTGTCGCCCATGTACCCAGAGCCCGAAACAAAGATAGTGTACATCTCCAACAACAACGAGTAGTGTAGTGTAGATTTAGTTGATCCACGTACTACGTAGATGTTTACTTTGCATGGTTTGTATGGTTTTAAGGGTTTAAGTATGAGGTATTCGGATGCAGAGAAGAAATTTTGAGGGCTACCTAATTACTGCTCGCGGAGGTGCCCGGGTGTGTCCGCAGGCGTTTGACGGGCCGGATTTGGTAGGAGATGTATACGACTATTACTCAACTAGGAAGATTTTTGAAGGACTTGTGTGCCAAGACATTAAGAAGTCATGAAACAATTGGAACATGAAATTCCCAAAATTCTTTGCAAGCTTGAGAAGATCTTCCCACCTACTTTCTTCGATATAATGCTTCACCTAGTTGTTCATCCAAGAAAGCACTTTTAAGGGGCCCTGTTCAATATAGTTGGATGTTTCCAGTCGAGTGAAGACTTGGGTACCTCAATTCAATTGTGTGTAACAAAGCAAGGCTTGAAGGTTCAATTGCGCAGGCCTATATCAATGATGAGTGCTTGACATTTTGCTCTAGATTTTTCAATGATGATATATAAACAAGATTTAATCGAACTCAAAGAAACAAGGATAACAAGGATAAAAATTCTAAAGCTCGCAGGGGTGGGTTAGTTTTTTTTAGTTGGTGCATGCGGCATTGGGGGAGCCGTAAACAATGTTTCAAAGTGGACTTGCCAAAAATGCTTTGGTATGTACTTGCAATTTTTCTAGAAGCACAATGGTGTATGGAGCAAGTTCCAATCACCTTATTAACTTGTACTACAATATTACAACTATTTTAACTAGGTTCATAGTAAGTTTTTTATAGGGTTCACATGGCAGAATTAAAGAAAAAAGGTGAGCAAAACATCGATGAGAAGCACAAGGAGTTCAGAGGATGGTTTGAAGATCCTGTGAGAAATTAAAAAATGTATCATGAGCTTTGAGAGAACTATCATGAGGGCCAAACACTCCTGTAAATGTGTGGTCTTCCTGCAATGTCAATGGTGCTAGGTTTCGTATCGTGGATATTGAAAAGAACCGAAGGACTCAAAATTCCAGTGTCATGATGAAGGTATGTGTTGATGATAAAGGAGAAGTTAAATTATGCGGGATTTTGACGGAATTTCTTGAGGTGGGATATCAACACAAATTAGTATTTTTGTTTTGATGTGATTGGTTTGACCTTGCTAGCAAGAGAAACATGAAGATGATGTGAGATGGATTCTTTCTAAGCGCAAATACGACAGCCTTTTAGTACAAGGAAGCCCCATCCATATTGGCATCCCAAGCTAACATATCTATGTACTTGGAGGACACAACGTATGGTTATCCATGGAAGATTACCAGGAAGCTGACATTTCTTCATCACATCATATTGCTCCTGATGATGAGGATGAGCACGACGAAGATGACACTTTCCAAAATGTTGTACAAGATGAAGAAGAAGAAAAAGAAGAAGAAGAAGGGGAAAGCTCACGTTGTTAAAGAACTAGCTCAAGCTGTGTTATTAGCACACTGTTTGGCTTGTTGATGTCACTGATGTAATATTGTATTAGTTGAAACTATTGTTTAATTGATCACACATATTTCCAAATTATATTTCTGTAAGTGCTCTCAATTATTTTCGAAAGCTATCCCATGTATTTTTGAGAGTGTTTCCAAACATTCATGAAAGTGATCATAACATTTCACATGAATCACCTGATGAACAATTGCATGAGAGCATACATAACTACACATCCACCTATCACTCACAGTAGAACTAAACCCCTTATACCTTACTCTTAATTGCCTGCTTGAAATTGACGTTCACTGCCTTCCTCTCTTTTTTCATACAAGCTATCCTACTTGTCCTTGTCCATCAGTGGTTCTGTAGCATCAACTTTTTATCAGCGAGCTTGTGGGTCACGATCCTCGCTCTCCCCTTCCATTCTTTGCCGACCACTTCAAATATACACATATCTCATACCCCTAGGACAGGAGAAAATGGAGAACATGTGACATAACAGATGGCCAAATCCCATAGAAAAGAATTATATTTTATTTCGAACCACTTTTGAGAAGACCAGAAACCTTCGGTCGAAATCAAATCCATCCGTGCAAACTCTACAAACTAGGATTTGGTCATACTGGTGCATTGTTCGATCATCATGAAACTGTGTCATGTGCTATGGGATATCACTAGTAGAAAAACAACTTTACGTGAGCCCCATTAGTCCTGGTTTGGAAACGGACTGGTTCTAATGTGACCATTAGTCCCGGTTCCAATGGCTAGGGGGGCAGGCATCATTAGTCCCAGTTTGTGTTGAACCTCTAGTACCGGTTTGTGACACGAACCGGGACTAAAGGGGTGGTGGCAGGCTGGTGTCAGGCTGGAGCCCCACGAGCACATTTAGTACCGGTTCGTGTCACGAACCGGTACTAGAGGTGCACCTTTAGTCCCGGTTCGTATAACCAACCGGGACTAAAGATAACTCTATATATAGTGCTTCGTCCAGCCCGAGCTGAAGCTCTCTGTTTTTCCCCTCCTCTCTGTTTTCTTCCCCTCATGCTCGAGCTCACCTCCATTTTTGCCAAAATTTGTCAAGATTTGAAGGCACCCCATCCATCCAAGTGTTCACAAAGGTTAGCAACTATGTCCTTTCAACTTTCATTGCTAGATTAGCTCTTGCAATGCTTTATAAGTATAGTGATTTGTGGGTTTTAGTTTGGGAGTAATTATATGTGGTAGATTATTTGATTTATATGCAATTTGAGCTCAAATTAACTTCTTAGTTTGCATATGTAGGTGTGGTTTACTTAGTGCCTTCCCGTCCCTGTCCTAACCACCGTCGATCGCCCGCACCGTCCCGTCATCGGCACCACGTTGGTGAGCCTCTTGTTCTTATCCTTTTTATAAAAAAAATCATGTTTGTGTGATTTAGATAGTTACTTGTATAATTTTCTTACCCGTACGTTGTTTGTTATACATAGTGGCATGGTTTTGATATCCGTCCCCGTTGGTCCTCGTCCGGTTTATGATTCGGATGTGGTATATTCTCTTTTATAACTATTTGTTGCATTTCGTGTTTATGACAAATTATGCCCATCAAGTTGACATAGATATTTTTATCTAGGAGGTATGTGAACCGGAAATTGCAACCGACCCTCTTGTCGAGAAGTTAAATTTAGTTGAAAAAGAAAACAAGTATTTGAAAGAAAAATTGAAAAGAATTGAAGAAGAGAAGATGAAATTGGAGTTGTATGTTGCCGATGTCGTCGATGATCACAAGATCAAGATGGATGCAATGCGCTTGAAGATTAGAAAATATGCCATTGATAGTGAGGCTTGGTATCATTATGCTGTTGGATCAATTGTTACCTTAGTTGCGATCTTGATCGCATTTTTTGTTGCATTTAAATGCTTTAGCTATAGAGAGTGCTTATGTTGTTTTATGAGAACAAGTGTGTATGAACTTTATGTATGAACTTGTATTAATTTGGTCTTTTCGGTGTTGTGTAATGAAGATGAGCCGGCAATGGATGTACGATGACCGATGCTCTCCCCAGTTCATTAATGGCGTGCATACTTTTCTGCTTGTGGCTGAGGCAAACAAGTGGGCGAATTGTTTTATGTGTTGTCCATGTGCTATCTGTAAGAATGATTACAATTACTCTAACTCAAGAACCATTCATGTCCACCTGTTTGAGTCCGGTTTCATGTCCGTCTATAACTGTTGGACCAAGCATGGAGAAAGAGGGGTCCTAATGGAAGAGAATGAAGAAGAAGAGGATGACGACAGCTATCCTGGCCATGGGTTCCCTGAATACGATGGTACAATGTGACACCCTGGATTTTGCCCATTTCTTTTTCCTTTTTATTTTGGTCTGGATTTGCTTTTCTGTGGCTTAGTAGTCCTGAAACCTGGAGAGATCACCCTTGATTCCTCTCCCAAGTGGCTTGCCAACCTCAAAATCATCCCAAGACCTTGTCATTTCCATCTTGGACCAATCCCAATATTCTTTTCATGGGAATATTCCTTTTTCTATTAAAGGAATAACCCTGTCAGCTCTGAGTTGTGAAGCAACTCATATTTCTATCATTCCCAAAATTCCCAAATAATTCTCATAAATCCTTTGCGACATATCTTATCCAGATATGTCAAAATATTCCTTGCCATGTTCAAAAATAATCCACCAAAATTCCTTTTCTGATTCTGCCCTAGTTGTCAGTTTGTGAAGCAAGTACCCTTTATATTGGCCTACTTGCTCTCAAACTTTTTGGGCATTCTTTCCTATCCATATCATTGCCACATGCCAAAATTCAACTTTATTTGGATATTAAATCTCTCTTGGCTAATTTCCAAAGTTTCTGGGCAACTAGAATCTTTGTGAAGCAAGTGCTAGCTAGGAGTATCCAAATGAGTTGAAATTTTGCAAGCACCTCCAATTGCCCAAATAATGACTCTTACACAAGTTTCAACCCTATCCAATCATCTTAGTGAGCAGAGCATCGATTCTTAGATTCTGGCCATATTTTTCAGTTGTGAAGCAACTATATTTTATATTGCTTCATTTAAGCTGAAAATTTACCAGGACATTCTTAAATCCATTTCAACTCCTTCCACCAAGTTTTGGCCCAATTCAGTAAACCAATTGCCCTGTGCAAATTTTGCAAGTTTCTGGACAGAGAGGATGCTTGTAAAGCAAGTACCATTTTGGCATGTCCATTTGGTATTAAATTTTTATAGAATCTTCATATGTCCAAATAAACCTGCCTTGCCAAATTTCAGCTCAATCCAATGAAGTATGTGAGTGCTACTTCATACTTTGCAAATCTGGTCAGTGAGGCCCTTTGAACAGCAAGTGCTAGTTATCTTCATCCAATTGAGCTGCAAATTTGCAGAAATGATCATCTTAGCATTTTATCACCCCATGCCAAATATCAGAGTCTAGATCCTGCTCGATCTTTCCCAGCCCACTCCAAACACCTTGCTGTTCTGGATAGAACTGCTAGCTGCGGTCACCTCAAGTCTCTCTGTGCCTGTCTCTTTCCTCCTTGACCTCTTCCTACGAGTGACTGATCGAGTTGACATGTTGGAGTTGACTTGGACGCGTGGCAAGGCCAAGTTCACGTGGTAACCGTCACCCTGGCGCGCCGTGGACGCGAGCTGCGTGACTTCTTGCTCGGGCCCCTCCTCTGATCGTCGTATCCGCGCGTATGATCTTGTCCAACAGAGCCCTCGTCGTCCTCTTCCTCCCTAGACCAGTCTCCCCCCTCTCCCGTCTCTTCCTGCGCAGTGCACAGCCGCGCCGCTCCCTGTCCGCTTCTGCCGTCGACGAGTCCCGTCGCCCCGAGCTCTCCCGAACCTCCCCGGCCGCTCCTGAACCCTCTCCGCCCTCCGTGAAGCTCATGGATGCTTCTCCTCCCCTCCAGGTGAGCTCCCGAAGCATCGGGACGCCGGTGCACATGGCACCGTGGCCGTGCCTGGACCTCCTCGTCGCTCGGCTATATAAGGACCTCCGAGCCCCTCCCGAGCTCACCAGCCACCTCCCCGTCTTCCTCTGGTCCCGCCCAGCCACTTCCCCGAGCGGGAGAAGCTCTCTCCAGCCACCACCATCGCGTGGCCGCCGCGGCCCTTCTCCTAAATTGGAGCTCAGCCGAGCTCCTCTCCTCCTTCCAACCTCTCCACCAGCTCCTCCTCGTCCCGTTTAACTGCCCCACCCACTCGCCCTCGCCGGAGTTGCCCGTTTCGCCGGAGAGCATCACCACCGCCCGCCTCTCTATCCTCCTCCTGGCGCCGACCCTCCCCGCCTCCCTACTCCTCCCCGGCGCCGGACGACCCTCTGAACGGAGGCGCTACAGCCCTGCGGTCCCGCCGGTGGCCTCAGCCCGGCCGGAGCTGGCTTGAGCTGGTCGGCCCCCTAGCGCCCATCTCCCCTGCTCCCTTCCTCTGTCCCACGCGAGGCACATCGCGGGGAAGAAGACGAACTGGAGCGAGAGGGGAGAGAGAGGTAAGCGGGGCCCGCCTGTAAGCGTCACGGCAAGGTCAACGCCCGGGCCCGGTGCAGTAAGTGGAAACGTAACTCGAAAGTGCGCTTTCATCTTTTGAAAACGTACTTTGTTCTTTCTTCTGTGAAATTACGGTTTCCTTACTGGAAAGCGTATTCCTGTTGTACTGCGGCTGAGAATACGTTTTCTCGTGCAGAAGGCGTAATTCAGAGAAAGACGCTTTCTATTTTCAGCCGCCAGGGACCTGTTTGTAGGGCTTTCTTGCAGATTGGTCCCTGGATTTCAACTGGTTGTAACTTTTCACCCGAGACTCCGATCGAGGTGAATCCAATGCCCACGTCTTCGTCTCGTCGAGACCGTCGTGTTGGTGTCATTTTCACTATGTGGTCCTACTGTAAAAATGACCATTTTGCCCTTGCCGTAATCAGCCCCGCCGAGAGAGAACTGTTTCCGGCATTCCTCCCCGCGACAATTCCGCACCTCATTCCGATGACTCCTTCATCTCCAGGCAAGCCACAATCCTCATCTGCATAATTGCAATGCAATATCATAATTACTTTAATAGCAAGAATGTTATTTGTAGCATGGATTGGATTATGACACGCATGAGTAGATGATGAATACCGGATTGTTAATGACTAGTAGTTTACCCACTCGTTGAGGTTATGATGTTGAGATTACCGTCTATGATTATTTTGGGATTTCATCCGGCATTTGTGGATATGGACTAGTAGCAGTAGCCTAAGCATGCCGGTTATTGGATTACTATGATACCGGAGTGTCAGCTGTGACAGAAAGATTGTTCGAGGATAAGATGCCTAATTTGACCAACTAAGTTAACTTGATGAAACAACCTGGTAATAGGTGAACTTAGTTGGTTGATCGAGAGTCACCTGTCCGGGCTTATTCGTGCAGCCACATTTGCCGGTATGGGACGGCCTTGACTTGGTCTGATCGCGTGCTCTTCCACCGGTACCTCCAAAGAGGGAGGGTTATGCGCGCGCGCTACCCTGGCCTGGTAGGCGGCAATAACCCTGTGAGCCCAGTTGAGTTATTGGATCCAGGTCCCCGTTTGGGACAGTTTGTTTGGCCAGGACGCTGGCAGGTGTCTTGAGGACACGGGGCCACCCAGGGCTTGACTCCAAGAGGGAGTATGATTGCCGGTCGTACGATGGAAGAGTCACGGGTCAGGCGGGTTTCGTCGGAACGTCGTTGGTCCACCCGAATGGGAGCACGAGGCCATGAGTTCCGTGGTGTGGGTAAAGTGTACAACCTCTGCAGAGTGTTAAATCTATTCGAATAGCCGTGTCCACGGTATTGGACAGCCCGTCCAGACCTCTATAGGAGATCAACCACAATAATGACAGTAATGATGGGAGAACTCATCTGAGTTTGGTAACAGTTGGACAGTATGCCATGGGCAAGTATTAGTAACGATCTCGAGGATGATCGTTGGATGTTCTTGGAGTGATCATGAGTTGGTCACCAGAATGCAGGAAGAGTAGCCTGTTATTGCTCATTTCAACCATTCCTTCGGTAACAATAAATCTTAACTTAATCTTGATTACTATGATGTTGTCTTGCCTTAATGCTAATGTTTGTTGTGAGCTTGCGAGTACATTCAAAGTACTCACCTGGCATGTCATGCCAGTTTGCAGGTCATGCCACGACTGCTTGTTTGTCGAAGATGTTGATTGCGCGAGCTAGGATACGCGTTCTAGCCAGAGTCCCTGCGGAGTGGAGTCCATCACCGCCGACGCTGTTCCGCTGCCGAGAGATACTCCGCCTCCTCAGGTCGATCCGCTGTTAGCATAGAGCTATTTTGAGCAGGCGTAGTGTCGCCGTGTTGATGTAATCTTTGTAACCATATTTATAGCAATAAAGAGCTGATTTGTTCTATGCCAACAGTGCCGTATTCCAGTGGACTTGTCCCTGGGACTGGAATACGGGGCGTTCCGGTTTCCTCTGAGCCGGGGTGCCACAGGAGTTGGTATCAGAGCAGGTCTGGCTATAGGACACGCAGTCTAGGTCCGAGGGTTAGAACCGGTAGTATAGAGTCTAGTTGGTTTGCTGCACTCGTTTGTTGCATTTGTTTGCTGCATAGCATGCATATAGACTAGTTATCACTAACGATTGATCTGGTGAGTATAGGTGGCAATCCACTACCTGTACCCTCCAGTTGCATATCTTTTCTTGGTGGTTGGTGTCATCTTCGTCCCAGCGGAGGGATGCCTAGGTGCTTGGTGTATCGATCCTTTGCAGGATTGATGCACAGGTACCACACCAATATATCCTCTTTAGCCACCCCTATGGTTCGGTGATAGACATGTCTCTATCCCGGATCGTGCCATCCCTCTAGCCGCCTTGGCAACCCTTACTGATCTTGGTTATCAGAAAAGGGCAATGCCAGCAAGCCTTTCTTTTCATCGCTATCCGTTCCCAGGACAAGTACGGTTTCTTCCGTACGCTTGATGATGATGTGGTCGTGCCCTCCGTGTTCCGATCCACGATCATCAAGTCCGTCCTCGCCTCAGTATCCTTCCAGCTGCAACCAGTGTTAAGCCGTGTTTGGTGTACCTTTGTTTACACCAACTCCTTCCACACCTTGACTTCCTTTCGTGCACATCGCCACAGCATGTTAGACCGTAATACCGGAGTCTCCGTGAGATTTGTGTGCTTAGGTAGGCATGCATATTATTGCTGTGAGTAGCTGTAATATATTGCTTGTGTGTGATCTTAGTGCTTTGTGTGCTTTTGTTTAGTCGTTTCTTTTGCTTCTTTCGTCGGGTCCTTGGTGTTACCTTATTTCCCCTTATGGAAGTTGCTCCCCGACACCGGACTCAAAGAAATCAGTGAAGAGACAGTTAGTTGGAGGCTCAGCTCAACAATATGGAATTTTCCGCTGACTGCCTGATATCGGGAAATACCTAGCCTGACTACCAATGGTATTTTGGATTGATTATTAGCATCCAGTATGCATCATTGCAACCTTCACAGCAGAAACATTAAGGAATAGATATATGCACTCAGTCCGTATGTGGCAAAAAGGAAGCCTCAGAGTACAAGATACTCCCCAGACAGTTGGCAGTATATGACAATGCATCCCAAGAGTCAGGTCCGCAACCGTTGGTCGGAATGCAAGAACCAGTCAGGACACAAGCCTGCCTCAGAAATCAAGTGCCAGCTACACATGTTTTTATGGAAATGATGAACATGCTGCCAAGGTTACATGAGTTACTCAGACCATGATGTCAGCCCGGTTTCAATTATCATACCTGTGCTTGTCTGCGTAGTAGCGAGCTGTATGGGACGCTACTGAACCCTTGCCTGCCTTTCTTTAGTAACGGCACCACGCCTGTGTTCTGAGCTGTTTTACGGCCGTCCGGGGTGGATGCTGATTTTTTTTCTTTTGTCAGCAACTGGCCCGCATTCTGAGCTGCTTTTCGGCCGTCTCGGACAGTTGTTGAATTTCTTTCCGTAGCGGTGACCCTATGCTCTGAGCTGTTTCTCGGCCGTCTTAGGGAGCTGCTACTTTCTTCTTATCGACACCGTCTCATGCTCTGAGCTGCTTTTCAGCCGTCTTGAGTCGGGGTTGAGTTACTCCAGTAATGTCCCAGATCTGAGTTGTAAAGACCGTTCTGGTGGCTACTGGTTTATTTGCCGATTTCATCCAAGGGTTCAGACAGTCGTTACCCTACAGCTACAACTTGTAAAGTAATATGCCTGCCGGAACATTGCATCTGGCAGTACCCATGGTCACCCGAAGAATCGAGAATACATAAGGCCAAGCTCTTTCAGCTAAGGATCCAGGTAAAGAAAACCATAATGAACGAGCAAGATTGGCCATACAGATATGATAATGGTTACATGATCAACTTGGTACAAATGCCAGAATAGACTGGTTCGATACCGGTCACCATGGGGATACACACCACGGGGTCTAATCTATTTGCAAGGACCCCATATCGAGTCAACCCGCTCAGCCAACTAAATATTCCCAGAATCATCAGAAGAGAATAGTCAAGCCTGTCAGACTGAGCACTCAGAAGGATGAGCAACACTCTCGCAGCACATGTCCTCACATATGGGAAGCAGATAAAAGAATAACCTGCCGTGAACAAGATTCTGCTGCCAGGACCACTGTCAGTCAAGTCTATGGATAATATCACCGTACACCTTTATGCTGGTCACGACAGGTGACAATTAAATCTTCGGTGCGAATGTGATACCTGAGATAGTACAGATACCAAAGATGATTCAGTAAACCATGCGAGAAGGAGAACGATATGAATCACAGTACTATTTCAAACTTGGAGGACATACAGCCCTTTGAGGACACCCAAGCACGATGAGTAAAAGATTTCATGTCCCTCGAGAAGATCTGTTCACGAGTCAATGGATGATCATCCGTATTGGACTTCATCACAACACGTCCATAAGGAACAACTCTCGGGCTTGCGAGAAGGACGGGTATTGTAGTCAGGATAATTCATTGCACCTAGGCAGGCCATTGGACATAAAGGGATTAAAGTCAGAATAATATATGAGGAAAGACCTGTCAGAATAAGGATCCAGTGAAACGAATCACATCAGGGCCAGGCAGTCAGTCCGAGTAACCAGCGGGAGCAGAATACAAAGGTATAAAGGAAACCCGAGTGGTAAACGGTTTCCTCAAAGGGGAATATTCAGGTTTAACCCCTGAGCAACCAAATCTCGAGGACGAGATTTCTTTAAGGGGGGTAGGTTTGTGACACCCTGGATTTTGCCCATTTCTTTTTCCTTTTTATTTTGGTCTGGTTTGCTTTTCTGTGGCTTAGTAGTCCTGAAACCTGGAGAGATCACCCTTGATTCCTCTCCCAAGTGGCTTGCCAACCTCAAAATCATCCCAAGACCTTGTCATTTCCATCTTGGACCAATCCCAATATTCTTTTCTTGGGAATATTCCTTTTTCTATTAAAGGAATAACCCTGTCAGCTCTGAGTTGTGAAGCAACTCATATTTCTATCATTTCCAAAATTACAAAATAATTCTCATAAATCCTTTGGGACATATCTTATCCAGATATGTCAAAATATTCCTTGCCATGTTCAAAAATAATCCACCAAAATTCCTTTTCTGATTCTGCCCTAGTTGTCAGTTTGTGAAGCAAGTACCCTTTATATTGGCCTACTTGCTCTCAAACTTTTTGGGCATTCTTTCCTATACATATCATTGCCACATGCCAAAATTCAACTTTATTTGGATATTAAATCTCTCTTGGCTAATTTCCAAATTTTCTGGGCAACTAGAATCTTTGTGAAGCAAGTGCTAGCTAGGAGTATCCAAATGAGTTGAAATTTTGCAAGCACCTCCAATTGCCCAAATAATGACCCTTACACAAGTTTCAACCCTATCCAATCATCTGAGTGAGCAGAGCATCGATTCTTAGATTCTGGCCATATTTTTTAGTTGTGAAGCAACTATATTTTATATTGCTTCATTTAAGCTGAAAATTTACCAGAACATTCTTAAATCCATTTCAACTCCTTCCACCAAGTTTTGGCCCAATTCAGTAATCCAATTGCCCTGTGCAAATTTTGCAAGTTTCTGGACAGAGAGGATGCTTGTGAAGCAAGTACCATTTTGGCATGTCCATTTGGTATTAAATTTTTACAGCATCTTCATATGTCCAAATAAACCTGCCTTGCCAAATTTCAGCTCAATCCAATGAAGTATGTGAGTGCTTCTTCATACTTTGCAAATCTGGTCAGTGAGGCCCTTTGAACAGCAAGTGCTAGTTATCTTCATCCAATTGGGCTGCAAATTTGCAGAAATGATCATCTTAGCATTTTATCACCCCATGCCAAATATCAGAGTCTAGATCCTGCTCGATCTCCCCCAGCCCACTCCAAACACCTTGCTGTTCTGGATAGAACTGCTAGCTGCGGTCACCTCAAGTCTCTCTGTGCCTGTCTCTTTCCTCCTTGACCTCTTCCTACGAGTGACTGATCGAGTTGACATGTTGGAGTTGACTTGGACGCGTGGCAAGGCCAAGTTCACGTGGTGACCGTCACCCTGGCGCGCCGTGGACGCGAGCTGCGTGACTTCTTGCTCGGGCCCCTCCTCTGATCGTCGTATCCGCGCGTATGATCTTGTCCAACAGAGCCCCTCGTCGTCCTCTTCCTCCCTGGACCAGTCTCCCCCCTCTCCCGTCTCTTCCTGCGTAGTGCACAGCCGCGCCGCTCCCTGTCCGCTTCTGCCGTCGACGAGTCCCGTCGCCCCGAGCTCTCCCGAACCTCCCCGGCCGCTCCTGAACCCTCTCCGCCCTCCGTGAAGCTCATGGATGCTTCTCCTCCCCTCCAGGTGAGCTCCCGAAGCATCGGGACGCCGGTGCACGTGGCACCGTGGCCGTGCCCGGACCTCCTCGTCGCTCGGCTATATAAGGACCTCCGAGCCCCTCCCGAGCTCACCAGCCACCTCCCCGTCTTCCTCTGGTACCGCCCAGCCACTTCCCCGAGCGGGAGAAGCTCTCTCCAGCCACCACCATCGCCATGGCCGTCGCGGCCCTTCTCCTAAATTGGAGCTCAGCCGAGCTCCTCTCCTCCTTCCAACCTCTCCACCAGCTCCTCCTCGTCCCGTTTAACTGCCCCACCCACTCGCCCTCGCCGGAGTTGCCCGTTTCGCCGGAGAGCATCACCACCGCCCGCCTCTCCGTCCTCCTCCTGGCGCCGCCCCTCCCCGCCTCCCTACTCCTCCCCGGCGCCGGACGACCCTCTGAACGGAGGCGCTACAGCCCTGCGGTCCCGCCGGTGGCCTCAGCCCGGCCGGAGCTGGCTTGAGCTGGTCGGCCCCCTAGCGCCCATCTCCCCTGCTCCCTTCCTCTGTCCCACGCGAGGCACAGCGCGGGGAAGAAGACGAACTGGAGCGAGAGGGGAGAGAGAGGTAAGCGGGGCCCGCCTGTAAGCGTCACGGCAAGGTCAACGCCCGGGCCCGGTGCAGTAAGTGGAAGCGTAACTCGAAAGTGCGCTTTCATCTTTTGAAAACGTACTTTGTTCTTTCTTCTGTGAAATTACGGTTTCCTTACTGGAAAGCGTATTCCTGTTGTACTGCGGCTGAGAATACGTTTTCTCGTGCAGAAGGCGTAATTCAGAGAAAGACGCTTTCTATTTTCAGCCGCCAGGGACCTGTTTGTAGGGCTTTCTTGCAGATTGGTTCCTGGATTTCAACTGGTTGTAACTTTTCACCCGAGACTCCGATCGAGGTGAATCCAATGCCCACGTCTTCGTCTCGTCGAGACCGTCGTGTTGGTGTCATTTTCACTATGTGGTCCTACTGTAAAAATGACCATTTTTCCCTTGCCGTAAACAGCCCCTCCGAGAGAGAACTATTTCCGGCATTCGTCCCCGCGACAATTCCGCACCTCATTCCGATGACTCCTTCATCTCCAGTCAAGCCACAACCCTCATCTGCATAATTGCAATGCAATATCATAATTACTTTAATAGCAAGAATGTTATTTGTAGCATGGATTGGATTATGACACGCATGAGTAGATGATGAATACCGGATTGTTAATGACTAGTAGTTTACCCACTCGTTGAGGTTATGATGTTGAGATTACCGTCTATGATTATTTTGGGATATCATCCGGCATTTGTGGATATGGACTAGTAGAAGTAGCCTAAGCATGCCGGTTATTGGATTACTATGATACCGGAGTGTCAGCTGTGACAGAAAGATTGTTCGAGGTTAAGATGCCTAATTTGACCAACTAAGTTAACTTGATGAAACAACCTGGTAATAGGTGAACTTAGTTGGTTGATCGAGAGTCACCTGTCCGGGCTTATTCGTGCAGCCACATTTGCCGGTATGGGATGACCTTGACTTGGTCTGATCGCGTGCTCTTCCACCGGTACCTCCAAAGAGGGAGGGTTATGCGCGCGCGCTACCCTAGCCCGGTAGGCGGCAATAACCCTGTGAGCCCAGTTGAGTTATTGGATCCAGGTCCCCGTTTGGGACAGTTTGTTTGGCCAGGACGCTGGCAGGTGTCTTGAGGACACGGGGCCACCCAGGGCTTGACTCCAAGAGGGAGTATGATTGCCGGTCGTACGATGGAAGAGTCACGGGTCAGGCGGGTTTCGTCGGAACGTCGTTGGTCCACCCGAATGGGAGCACGAGGCCATGAGTTCCGTGGTGTGGGTAAAGTGTACAACCTCTGCAGAGTGTTAAATCTATTCGAATAGCCGTGTCCACGGTATTGGACAGCCCGTCCAGACCTCTATAGGAGATCAACCACAATAATGACAGTAATGATGGGAGAACTCATCTGAGTTTGGTAACAGTTGGACAGTATGCCATGGGCAAGTATTAGTAACGATCTCGAGGATGATCGTTGGATGTTCTTGGAGTGATCATGAGTTGGTCACCAGAATGCAGGAAGAGTAGCCTGTTATTGCTCATTTCAACCATTCCTTCGGTAACAATAAATCTTAACTTAATCTTGATTACTATGATGTTGTCTTGCCTTAATGCTGATGTTTGTTGTGAGCTTGCGAGTACATTCAAAGTACTCACCTGGCATGTCATGCCAGTTTGCAGGTCATGCCACGACTGCTTGTTTGTCGAAGATGTTGATTGCGCGAGCTAGGATACGCGTTCTAGCCAGAGTCCCTGCGGAGTGGAGTCCATCACCGCCGACGCTGTTCCGCTGCCGAGAGATACTCCGCCTCCTCAGGTCGATCCGCTGTTAGCATAGAGCTATTTTGAGCAGGCGTAGTGTCGCCGTGTTGATGTAATCTTTGTAACCATATTTATAGCAATAAAGAGCTGATTTGTTCTATGCCAACAGTGCCGTATTCCAGTGGACTTGTCCCTGGGACTGGAATACGGGGCGTTCCGGTTTCCTCTGAGCCGGGGTGCCACAGGAGTTGGTATCAGAGCAGGTCTGGCTATAGGACACGCAGTCTAGGTCCGAGGGTTAGAACCGGTAGTATAGAGTCTAGTTGGTTTGCTGCACTCGTTTGTTGCATTTGTTTGCTGCATAGCATGCATATAGACTAGTTATCACTAACGATTGATCTGGTGAGTATAGGTGGCAATCCACTACCTGTACCCTCCAGTTGCATATCTTTTCTTGGTGGTTGGTGTCATCTTCGTCCCAGCGGAGGGATGCCTAGGTGCTTGGTGTATCGATCCTTTGCAGGATTGATGCACAGGTACCACACCAATATATCCTCTTTAGCACATACAAATTTGCTTAGAACGGCACAGAAATACAAATTTGCTTAGAACGGCACAGAAATACCGCATATAGGTAGGTATAGTGGACTCATATGGCAAAATTGGTTTAAGGATTTTGGATGCACAAGTAGTGATCATACTTAGTGCAAATGAAGGCTAGCAAAAGATTGAGAAGCATCCAACCAAGAAACGAAAAATCTCATAAGCGATCATTAAGCATAACTAACACCGAATAATGCACCACAAGTAGGATGTAATTTCATTGCATAACTATTGACTTTCGTGCTTGCATAGGGAATCACAAACCTTAACACCAATATTCTTACTAAGCCATAATTACTCATTAAAATGACTCACATATTATATCATCATATCGCAAAACTATTACAAGGAATCAAGTTTATTTTGTCCAATGATCTTCATGAAAGTTTTTATTATACCCCTCTTGAATATCTATCACTTTGGGACTAATTTCATATGTTGCTTTTGATAGCTCAAACAAATCTAAGTGAAGAACATGAGCATAAAAATTTTCTTCTCTCAAAATAATTTAAGTGAAGCAAGAGAGAATTTGTAAAAAAAATTACTAACTCTGAAATAAATCTAAGTGAAGCATGAGAGCATTTCTTCAAAAATACTAAAGCACACCATGCTCAAAAAGATGTAAGTGAAGCACTAGAGCAATTCCATAGCTCATAAAGATTTAAGTGAAGCATAGAGAGCAATTCTATCAAGTCATAGCATAATTTAGGCTCCCTCAAATAGGTGTGTCCAGCAAGGATGCATGACCTAAAATAAAAAGCAAAACAAGCAAAGACTCATATCATACAAGACGCTCCTAGCAAAAATCATGATATGTGACGAATAAAAATATAGCTCCGAGTAAAATACCGATGGTCGTTAGAAGAAAGAGGGGATGCCACTCGGGCATCCCCAAGCTTAGTTGCTTGCTTCTCTTTGGATAATGGCTTGGGGTGCCATGGGGCATCCCCAAGCTTAGTCTCTTCTTACTCCTTATTCCTTCATCCATCGTAATCTCACCCAAAACTTGAAAACTTCAATCACACAAAACTCAACAAAACCTTCGTGAGATCCGTTACTATAAGAAAACCAATCTTTACTTTAAGTACTGTAGAAAACCAATTCAAATTTTTTTCTTGCATTATATCTACTGTATTCAAACTTTACCATGGCTTATAGCCTCCAATACAAACCATAGATTCATCAAAATAAGCACACAATGCAAAGAAAACAGAATCTGTCAAAAAGAGAATAGTTTGTAAAGATACGAATTGTTCTCATACTTCTGTAACTCCAAAAATCTGAAAAATTAGGACAACAGAGGCAATTTGTATATCAATATTTTGTAAAAAAAGTCAGAATTTTTCGTCGTTTCTGTGATTTTAAACAATTATTTTACTGATGCAAAAGTTTCTGTCTTCCAACAAGATCAAATCAACTATCACCAAAGCTATCCCAAAGGCTTTACTTGGCACAAACACTAATTAAAACACACAAAAAAACACAATCATAACAGTAGCATAATTGTGCAAACACTCAAGAACAGAAATAAAAAGACAAAAATAAATTTTATTCATTGGGTTGCCTGCCAACAAGCGCTATCGTTTTACGCCCTTAGCTAGGCATAATGCAAAGATCTAAGTATTGTCATCTTTGTTTCTAGATCCATAAGATGCCCTCATGACTGGTTCATATGGTGGCTTAATTCTTGTTCTAGGGAAGTGTTCCATACCCTTTCTCAAAGGAAATTAGAATTTGATGTTTCCATCTTTCATATCAATCACGGCACCTATAGTGCGCAAAAACGGTCTACCAAGAATAATTGGACAAGACGGATTGCAATCAATATCAAGAACAATAGAATCTATGGGCACATAATTCCTATTTGCAAGAATAAGAACATAGTTAATTCTTCCCATAGGCTTTTTAATAGTAGAATCCGCCAAGTGCAAATTTAAAGAACATTCTTCAATATCGGTGAGACCAAGCACATCACATAAAGATTTCGGAATTGTAGAAACACTAGCACCCAAATCACATAAAGCAAAACACTCATAATTTTTAATCTTGACTTTGATAGTAGGTTCCCATTCATCATGTAATTTTCTAGGAATTGAAATCTCTAATTCCAACTTTTCTTCCAAAGCTTTCATCATAGCATCAACAATATGTTTAGTAAAAGCTTTATTTTGTTCACTGTTCCAGATATCTTCCGATATTCCGATAAATCGGCCGATTTATCACTTACCGTCGTCTGACCAACAAGATAAATTGGCCGATAAATCAGCCGATATGACAATAAATCGGCCGATATGCCGATAAATTGGCCGATTTACCCCTTATCATGCGTCGACCGATAAGTTCCCGATAAGCGATATCCCCAACATTGATTTTGTTCATAGGTATGGGGTGAATTTATCATGGATTGCAACAAAGAAATATAATCAATCAAAGAGCAATTATCATAATTAAAGTCTTTCTAATCCAAAAGAGTGGGCACATCACTTGTTAAAGTCTGGACCTCTCCAAACCCACTTTTATCAATTTTCTCAACAAGGTTTTCACCCTCCAAATTATCGGGACGCCTTCTAGATAAAGTTGACTCTTCTTCAGTCCCTTTTTCATCAATCTTAATTTTACTAAACAAGGAATCAATAGAAAAAACACCAATCACTTTAAGATCTTCATCATTTTTGTCTTCTAACGAGATTGGTTTAGCGGCCATTTGATTTACTAGGGTAGATTGTGCGTCGTATATTTTCCCTAGCAAACTTTCAGCAAAAGCATACTTAGATTGAAGATTACAAACTTCTCTACTAATATCATCAAGTTTTTTTGTTATAGCATCCAACACAACAGAGTGTTCCTTAAGTTCTTCGGTAAAATATTTATTGTGCTCAAATTGTGTAGTCATATATTCCTTAGTACTTTTCTCAATTTCAAGCAAAATGTTGGGGTAAGGAACATCGTAATATTTTCCTTGAGGCATCATGACTATGCAAACAAAATTGCACTCCAAAACAAATCTGACGAGAAAACGGCGAACGAGAAAGAGGGCGAATAAAACGGCAAATTTTTGTGAAGTGGGGGAGAGGAAACGAGAGGCAAATGGAAATAATGTAAATTGCAAGGATATGAGATTTGTGATTAGGAACCTGGTAGATGTTGATGATGTCTCCCCGGCAACGGCGCCAGAAAGTCCTTTTGATGTTGGCTTGAACTACGTCGGTATTTCCCCAAAGAGGAAGGGATGATGCAGCACAACAATGGTAGGTATTTCTCTCAGTGATGAGACCAAGGTTATCGAACTAGTAGGAGAACCAAGCAACACTACGTAAACAACACCTGCACACAAAGAACAAATACTTGCAACCCGACGTGTTAAAGTGGTTGTCAATCCCTTTCGGGTAACGGCGCCAGAAATTGGCAAACGGACATGATATAAATTGTAGTAGATTGGATAAATAGATCGCGAATAAAATAAAGTGAAGCAAAATATTTTTGGATTTTTAGAAATATATAGATCTGAAAATAAAAGTGGAAAATAAAAAGGCAAATAGCAAAATAGATCGGAAAATATATGATGAGAAAATAGACCCGGGGGCCGTAGATTTCACTAGTGGCTTCTCTTGAGAAAAATAGCATACGGTGGGTAAACAAATTACTGTTGGGCAATTGATAGAACTTCAAATAATTATGATGATATCCAGGCAATGATCATTATATAGGCATCACGTCCAAGATTAGTAGACCGACTCCTGCCTGCATCTACTACTATTACTCCACACATCGACCGCTATCCAGCATGCATCTAGTGTATTAAGTTCATGGAGAAACGGAGTAATGCAATAAGAATGATGACATGATGTAGACAAGATCTATTTATGTAGAAATAGACCCCATCTTGTTATCCTTAATAGCAACGATGCATACGTGTCGGTTCCCCTTCCGTCACTGGGATCAAGCACCGTAAGATCGAACCCATCACAAAGCACCTCTTCCCATGGCAAGAAAAATCGATCTAGTTGGCCTAACTAAACCAAAGATTCGAAGAAGAAATACGAGGCTATAAGTAATCATGCATATAAGAGATCAAAAGACTCAAATAACTTTCATGGATAAAAACTTAGATCTGATCATAAACTCAAAGTTCATCGGATCCCAACAAACACACCGCAAAAAAGAGTTACATCAAATAGATCTCCAAGAGACCATTGTATTGAGAATCAAAAGAGAGAGAGGAAGCCATCTAGCTACTGCCTACGGACCCGTAGGTCTACAATGAACTACTCACGCACCATCGGAGAGGCACCAATGAGGATGATGAACCCCTCCGTGATGGTGTCTAGATTGGATCTGTGGTTTCTGGAACTTGCGGCGGCTGGAATTCATTTTCGTCGACTCCCCTAGGGTTTCTGGATTATTGGGGTATTTATAGAGCAAAGAGGCGGTGCAGGAGGCCACCGAGGTGGGCACAACCCACCTGGGCGCGCCTGGGCCCCCAGGCGCAAACTGGTGGGTTGTGCTCCCCTCGGAGCCCCCCTCAGATACTTTCTTGGCCCATCGTTGGTCTTCTGGTCCAGAAAAAATCACCAAAAATTTTCGCTGCGTTTGAACTCTGTTTGGTATTGATTTTCTGCGAAGTAAAAAACAAGCAGAAAACAGCAACTGGCACTGGCACTAACACTATGTCAATAGGTTAGTCCCAAAAAATGATATAAAGTTGCTATAAAATGATTGTAAAACATCCAAGAATGATAATATAACAGCATGGAACAATAAAAAATTATAGATACGTTGGAGACGTATCAATGGGTCGCAGTGGAGAAAAATCGAGAGAGAGTGGGAGGACTTTGCAGATGGCGCAAGGAACGTATATGGTTTGGTTTTGGTGCGGATGGCATTATTCCTTTTGGGGAGCAGAGCAGCAATCATAGCACCTGGCCCATGACTCTATGTATCTATAACCTTCCTCCTTGGTTGTGCATGAAGCGGAAGTTCATTATGATGCTAGTGCTTATCCAAGGCCCTAAGTAACCCGGCAACGACATTGATGTGTACCTAAGGTCATTAGTTGAAGAACTCTTACATCTATGGAATGAAAAAGGTGTACGTGCATGGGATGAGCACAAACAGGAGGAATTTGACCTACATGCGTTGTTGTTTGTAACCATCAATGATTGGCCTGCTCTCAGTAACCTTTCAGGACAGACAAACAAGGGATACCGCGCATGCACGCACTGTTTAGATGATACTGACAGTATATATTTGGATAAATGTAAGAAGAATTTGTACGTGGGACATCATCGATTTCTTCCGAGCAGGCATCCCGTAAGAAAGAAAGGCAAGCATTTCAAAGGTGAGGCAGATCACCGGAAGAAGCCTCGCCACTGTACTGGTGATGATATACTTCATATGGTCAAGGATTTAAAAGTAATCTTTGGAAAGGGTCCTAGCGGACAATCTGTTCTGAATGACGCTGACGGACGTGCACCCATGTGGAAGAAGAAATCTATATTTTGAGACCTACCCTATTGGAAAGAACTAGAGGTCCGCTCTGCAATCGACGTGATGCACGTGACGAAGAATCTTTGCGTGAACCTGCTAGGCTTCTTGGGCGTGTATGGGAAGACAAAAGATACACCGGAGGCACGGGAGGACTAGCAACGTATGCACGGAAAAGACGGCATGCATCCAAAGCAGTATCAGGGTCATGCCAGCTACGCTCTTACAAAAGAAGAGAAGGAAATCTTCTTTGAATGTTTGCTCAGTTTGAAGGTCCCGTCTGGCTTCTCGTCGAATATAAAGGGAATAATAAATATGGCAGAGAAAAAGTTCCAGAACCGAAAGTCTCATGACTGCCACGTGATTATGACGCAACTGCTTCCGGTTGCATTGAGGGGGTTTCTACCGAAAAACGTTCGATTAGCCATTGTGAAGCTATGTGCATTCCTCAATGCAATCTCTCAGAAGGTAATTGATCCAGAAATCATACCAAGGTTAGAGAATGATTTGGTGCAATGTCTTGTCAGTTTCGAGTTGGTGTTCCCACCATCCTTCTTCAATATCGTGACGCATGTCCTAGTTCACCTAGTCGAAGAGATTGCCATTCTAGGTCCTGTATTTCTACACAATATGTTCCCCTTAAAGAAATATGTTCATAACCATGCTAGGCCAGAAGGAAGCATCTCCAAGGGCCATGAAACAGAGGAGGTCATTGAGTTTTGTGTTGACTTTATTCCTGACCTTAAGCCGATTAGTGTTCCTGAATCGCGGCATGAGGGCAGGCTGGGTGGAAAAGGCACGCTTGGAAGGGACCAAGTAATATGTATGGATGGGCATTCTTGGGCGCAAGCACACTACACAGTTCTACAAAATTCCGCCTTGGTGGCTCCGTATATCGAGGAACACAAGAATATTCTACGCTCCAAACACCCGGAGCAGTCTGACGACTGGATTACACGTGAAGAAATAGGGACTTTCACCGGTTGGTTGCAGACACGTCTCATGCATGATGACACTATTGCAGATGAGCTGTACTTGCTGTCCAAGTTACCATCTTCGAATATATTGACTTTCAAAGGGTACGAGATAAATGGGAATACATTTTACACGATCGACCAAGATAAAAAGAGCACCAACCAAAACAATGGTGTCCGCTTTGATGCAACAAACACCAATAGGCCAAAGGACATATTATGGTTACATAGAGGAGATATGGGAACTTGACTATGGACGTGGTTTGAAGGTCCCTTTGTTTCGGTGCAAATGGGTCAATCTGACAGGAGGCGGGGTAAAGGAAGACCCGCAGTACGGAATGACAACAGTGGATCTCAACAATCTTGGGTACGCAGACGAACGTTTTATCCTAGCCAATGATGTGGCACAGGTTTTCTATGTGAAGGGCATGTCTACCAAGCCAAGAAAAAGAAAAGATAAGGAAGCGAATACATCATACGATGAGCCAAAGCGCTACATAGTTCTTTCAGGGAAAAGAAACATCGTGGGAGTGGAGGACAAGACAGACATGTCAGAAGATTATGAAAAGTTTGATGAAATTGCTCCCTTCACCGTGAATATTGACCTAAGCATCTAGTTAAATGATGAAGATTGTCCATGGTTATGGCGCAAAGGGACACACGCGAAGAAAAAGTTTTATACCCAAAGATCCCACTCTCGGATGTGACCGGCTTCACTGTCATCACTTTCTTCTCTAGTGAGTTTCCGGACTTATATATCTGGAAAGTCCCACTTCGGACAAACCGGAGGGAATCTTTGTAATAGTTAGGGTACTTATGTGTTTTGCCATTTGTAACGCGAAGAAATATTATGTACAAACAAATTATTTCATGCATTATGTAGGACTTCATTTGCTATTTTTCATGCATTATTTAAAACTCATTTCAACTCCAGACTTTTTGTGCGTTCAGTATGCACCATTCAAAGCCACGTCATCAATTTTCAACCCTTCTGACTTCATTTGCTATTTTTCATGCATTTACTGATTTTTTTGAGCTAAATGACCCTGAAATTGAAAAGCACTACAAATGAACTCTGAAAAGGTTGAAAGTTGGCATGGTATCATCATTTCACCAACATAGCATGTGCTAAAAGTTGAGAGGGTTACGGCAAAAACTGGATGCACTTCGTGTACAAAATGGACAATCTCTTTTGAAGTATCAGGGTTTCGGACGAAAACTCATCTGTTACAAAGGCATTTCATTTTTTATAACTTATTTCAACTCCAGACTTTTTGTGTGTTCAGTATGCACCATTCAAAGCAACATCATCAATTTTCAACCCTTTCTGACTTCATTTGCTATATTTCATGCATTTACTAATTTTTGAGCTAAATGACCCTGAAATTGAAAAGCACTACAAATGAACTCTGAAAAGGTTGAAAGTTGGCATGGTATCATCATTTCACCTACCTAGCATGTGCTAAAAGTTGAGAGGTTACGGCAAAAACTGGATGCGCTTCGTGTACAAAATGGACAATCTCTTTCGAGTAAGTATCAGGGTTTCGGACGAAAACTCATCTGTACAAAGGCATTTCATTTTTTATAAATATTTCAATCCAGAATTTTGTGCGTTCAGTATGCACCATTCAAAGCCACGTCATCAATTTTCAACCCTTTCTGACTTCATTTGTATTTTTCATGCATTTACTGTTTTTTTGGGAAAGACGAAAAGAAAAGAAAAGAAAAAAAGAAAAGAAAAGGCATGGTATCATCATTTCACCCACATAGCATGTGCTAAAAAGTTGAGAGGGTTACGGCAAAAAAACGGATGCACTTCGTGACAAAATGGACAATCTCTTTCGAAGTATCAGGGTTTCGGACTAAAACTCATCTGTTACAAAGGCATTTCATTTTTTATAACTTATTTCAACTCCAGACTTTTTTTGCGTTCAGTATGCACCATTCAAAGCCACATCATCAATTTTCAACCCTTTCAGACTTCATTTGCTATATTTCATGCATTTACTGATTTTTTTGAGCTAAATGACCCTGAAATTGAAAAGTACTACAAATGAACTCTGAAAAGGTTGAAAGTTGGCATGGTATCATCATTTCACCCACATAGCATGTGCTAAAAAGTTGAGAGGGTTACGGCAAAAACTGGATGCACTTCGTGTACAAAATGGACAATCGATCTCTTTCGAAGTATCAGGGTTTCGGACGAAAACTCATCTGTTACAAAGGGCATTTCATTTTTTATCACTTATTTCAAATCCAGACTTTTTGTCCATTCAGTATGCACCATTCAAAGCCACGTCATCAATTTTCAACCCTTTCTGACTTCATTTGCTATATTATCATGCATTTACTGATTTTTTTTAGCTAAATGACTCTGAAATTGAAAAGCACTACAAATGAACTCTGAAAAGGTTGAAAGTTAGCATGGTATCATCATTTCACCCACATCGCATGTGCTAAAAAGTTGAGAGGGTTACGGCAAAAACTGGATGCACTTCGTGTACAAAATGGACAATCTCTTTCGAAGTATCAAGGTTTCGGACGAAAACTCATCTGTTACAAAGCTATTTCATTTTTAAAAATAACCTAACAATTACCAAATTGAATATAATGATAAAACACACTAATATTAAACAGCAGAAAAAAGAATCACTGAAAAATCTATTTTTAAAGTAATGTTATTCACAAACTATTGATTCACACAAATTTCAAATAATTCAAATTTAAACTATTCAAATTTGAAAACTAATGACACTAATAGAAAGTTTATAATTTTTTTGACCTAAACCAAAAAGATTCACTTGCAAACTCTAAATAAAGCAAAAAACAACTCAGAAACAAAAGAAAATAAATAAAACAGAAAACAAAAAAAAATGAAAAATAAATAAATTAAAAGAGCCCGCCTACTGGGCCGCCACGGCCTGCATGGAACTAGAAACCCAACCTCTAGTTGGGCCAGGATGCAGGCCCGCACGGCCCAGTAAGCCCCATAGGGCAGCGCAAGTTCAATAGGCCCACAAAGGCCTGCTTTAGAGAGGAGCTCGAAGGAGCTGCCGCGACGGGGCTTATAAACCAGTGCGGGCGCCCTTCGCTGGGTGAGGTGGGACTAAACTTCCACCGCACCTCGCCGTGCCAGGAACATGCCTTTAGTCCCCGTTGGTGGCTCCAACCGCGACTAAAGGCCCCCCTTTAGTCACGGTTGGAGCCACCAACTGGGACTAAAGGCCTGGCTTCCCGCAGCTTGGCCTGGCCAAAATTGACCTTTAGTCCCGGTTGGTGGCTCCAACCGCGACTAAAGGTGTTTGTATATAAGCGGCCACTTCGAAAATTTCCCCCAAATCTTCCATTCTCTTGATGACGCCGAACCAGAGGACGCCGCCTCGTCTCGTCGTCGCCGTCGCGTTGCCTCCCCTCGCCGTCACCTTCAACGTCGCCTCACCTCGCCTCGCCTCGCCGTCGCCTCGATTGACCTCGCCGGCCCCTCTCCTCCCTCGACCTCGCCTCGCCTCGCCATCGCCTCAACCTCGCCCGCTGTGAGCCCCTCTCCTCCCTCGAATCGAAGCCGCCGCGCCACCGCCGGTAGTGCACACACACACACACAAAATTTTTGTTCATCTTTTTTTTCATAGATTGATATTTTTTTCCACTAGATGTTTGTAGATGGCTTAGTATATGTATATATGTATGAATACAATGTATGATGCATGTATACAATATATGTATGTATGTATGTATACAATTTGCATAGAAAACATTTGACCACATGTATGTATGTATGTATATATGTATGTGTATTTTAATGTTGTATCTTAAAAATATTGATGAAAAACATGTTAATATCTTAATGTTGTAAATTGAAAAAAGCTTGTCGATGATGCCTGGCCCGCATCCTCGTCGTCGACTCGTTCGCGATGACGTCCTGCTTCAGAGGCGCCATGTCCGGGACTGGGCTCCGCCGGGCTGGCACTGGGAGGTGCTACCTTCCAGGGCACGCAGCTTGGTGAGGAACCGGGCTTCCGTCGTCGACCCGGAGCTTCTTTGGTGGCGGTCGCGTGGGCCACTTTCGGTGCGGAGGCAGCCGGCCCCCGCGGAGGTGGTACGTCGCCGTGTCAGGGAGGAGGACGAGCACGTTCGTCGCTACATGGTTGCATTGGACGTCAGGTTCTCCAATACCTGGCAGGTTCTTCAGGGATCTCACCCGAGCTATGATCCTGTGATGGTTCCTTCTCTTTGGGTGTCCACCGCCCGCGCCTCAGGAACCGCGAGTGAACTAGATTATTCGATAATATTCGATCTGTATTAGCTAGTGATGTATTCGAGATAATATTCGAGACGATGTATTCGAGATTATATTCGATGATGCATATTATCTGGATTATTCGAGATGTATATATTAGTGATATTATTTGAGATGCATATTATCTACTATGATTCAGTTTTTCCTTATTGATTGCATACATTCTAATTTGAATACTAAATTGTTTTATCTTTCTTCTGGATTAGTTAAATAAAAGCTATGGACAATACCGGTAGAGAAGGAGAAGAGACTCTGTTCGACATCATACGCTCCCCGAGCCCAGATGAGAATGAACCTGAAGATGACGGCTCGCAATATCTGAACAATACCGGTGAGGGTATGATATTTGATGAAGACGAAAGAATTGATGAAGGCCACACCAATGATGACGAAGGAAATGTTCTTCAAATAACAAAGACCGGTGAGGTATATTTATATAAGGCATCTGGTGATCATCACATGTTTTAATTGATTTGTATATATATTAACGAATCGATCTTTCTTCTTTTAGCCCTCCGGATCGAGCAAATCTTCTACAAGCAGCAGGGCAGTACGAGGCCCGACACAAAACTAAATGGTGAACCGCTTGAATCTAAGAAGAATGCAAACAAGTTCACTCATCAATGCGGAGTTATTGTCAGGGACCAAATCCCGATCTCCATTCAAGAATGGAAAAAGCCAGCAAAGGGAGATCCATGAGTTACTTTTGTGTCCGAAAGAGCAAAAGATCTGCTTTGGGAATCGCTCATGTCACATTTCACCCTACCAGATCATTTGACAGATGCAGATCTGGAGAAAGTTAAGAAGAGTGCTCTTAAAAAGATGGTGATAGCATTCAACAACCACAACAAAAATATATGGGCCGGGTACATCAAGGCAGGAAAGCAGACTCCCGAATTCAAGGGAGCACTGGTGAAGGCAAGAGATCACTGAGACGCTTTCGTGAAGTTCAAGGAATCAGAAATAGCTCAGGAACGGTCGAGAATAAACTAGATGAATGCTGCGAAAAAGAAGTGGCACCATATTCTGGGGCCAGGTGGCTACCAGGTGGCCCGGCCTAAGTGGGATATCGCTGAGCAAGAGATGATTGCTGCAGGGATCACTCCAATTACATTGAGCTGGCCCGAAAGGTGCAGGAGTTGGTTTTATGCGCATGGGGGGAAGTTGGACCCAAAGCCAGGGCTGGTTTTGGAGCGGGCAAGTCTTAAAGAAGCCTCCGACGGTTTACTTGTTGCAATAGAAGAGGCTCGAACGGGGGCGTTCATGCCCAATAGAGAGAACGATGAGCATACGCACGCCCTGAAGAATCCTGAACACCGGGGAAGAACACGAGGCAAAGGCGTTGTTCCGTGGTTTGAGGGGTTTGCGGATTGGAATGACACTTACAGAAGCCGTACGAGAAAGAGGCAGCAGGAGGAGGAGAAGAGGAAGCTGGAGGAGGAGAAGAGGAAGGAGGAAGCAGACCGCCTTCAACTGGTAGAATCAAAGCACACGGAGTTGGAACGCGCTTTCAGGCGGCAGCAGGAGCAGATCGAGTCACTTAGCCTGGAAAGGGCGTCTCAGCGGCAGCAGCAAGTAGATCCAGCATTGGATAGCACCGTCCCATCTAAGCCGAGAAGCAGCGTGGGTTCCACCCCGGCCGATGATGCACTGCTGGCTAGATACCCCGTGGATGATATCAAAGATAGCACTACTTGTGAGCTACACATGAAAGTGAAGAACATATCCATGAAGGTGGCAGACGACTATGCTTTAACAAATCCCCCTGAAGCAACCTTCCATTGCAATCCGATTCCAGCTGGCTATGCTCGTATCGGGGTTGATGAAGTGATGTCAGGATATTACGAGCTAGAGCTTGACATTCCTGGAGGTGACAAGGAGAGCACACTGGGAGAGGCCATACATCGTATCATTCTGTGGAAAAAGGATTGCATCGTCTTTCCAAGGCCACCGACTCCTGCTGCAACAAGTACGCCACCGCGTCAGCGGACTCCTCCTCCTCCAAGTCCGGCGTCGTGTTAGCCGACTCCTCCTCCTCCAAGTCCGGCACCGCGTCAGCCGACTCCCCCTCCTCCAAGTCCGACACCCCATCAGCCGTCTCCTCCTCCTCCAAGTCCGGCACCGCGTTAGTCGTCTCCGTCGCCTCAGCAATAGCGGAAGAGAGGCGCCGCAGCTACGGCGGCTAGCGGTACAACAGGCAAGAAATTCAGATATGGTCCAAGCCTCAAGCCTCTTCCGACGTTGCCTTACGACTTGACTGACGAGGAAAACACGACCGTAGTCGATGCCCAAGTGAAGGCCCATTTTGCAACTCGCACCCACCCCCCCCCACCCCCCCGCCCCCCCCGCCGCCACCAAAGGAGAAAGTACCTGAGAAAGTCGTACAACACTTTATTGATAATGCTCAACCGGCTGTGAAGAAAAGGGACTCAGACTATGAGCGCTCTATCAAGAAGTTATATCATGGACAAAAAGAGAAGGAGTCGAGCTCGAGCTCGAGCCAAGCAGTTGGTAAAAAAAGCAGGAAAACTGTTCCCCAGCTGGGAGAACAGGCAGTGCAATCGATCCCCCCGCTCATTGTACAACCACATGTGAGTACCGCCGATCAGCTGGTAATAACCGACGATCATAGAAGGCAGGCTGAAGAGGCCGGTGTCACTGTTGAACAACTCCTAGGCATCGAGGAACTCCCCAGGTTTACAGAGGAGGAAATAAGATGGAAATTTGTCCCCGGGCAACCTCTGGTCAAGCCTGAGGAGATCCTGCTTCTATCAACGAGAATGTACACATTGCATGAGGGGTACCTGAGAGAAGTAAACAACGGGCGAGAGTCCCTCATGGTGAAAGTCAAGGAAGAGCATTACTTCCATGCAAAAGATTTGTGGGTTGAGTTTCATGAAATGTTTCAGTTATTCAATGAAGACGCACTCGATAAATCTATCGTCAGTTGCTATTGTCTGTAAGTGATTTCTTTCTGTAATTTAAGTCTCTAGCTAGCTGTGCTCGTTCATTACCTGTAATTATCCTCACTATATTCTTTTCTGTGGTATTATGCAGAATGAAGATGTATGAAATGAAAAGAGATGGACGCTATGGCATTGGGTTCAATGACCCAAATACCATTAATCAAGAGACATGGTCAATTGAATGGTCGAGAAAAGACACAGAGAGAAGCTTGCTAGAGTTTATGAAGCGACTAAATACCCAACCAGAAATACTACTTCCTTACAAATTCGGGTGAGTGACATTGTCTTCTACTACAAATTCTGTTTTTGCTTACTAGATGTTAATAAGTGTAGTTGATGAGTTATGCACATGCCCGCTTAGTTATACAAACATGTGCACATGCAGTTTTCACTGGATCCTGCTAATTATTGAAGTTGACGAGGGAAAAGTTCAAGTACTGGACTCACTACTTAAAGACGTTAATGACTACGCAATCGTGAGGGGGATGGTCGACAGGTAATTTCAATCATTATCGCACTATGTCGGCCTCTTTAGTTCATTTCCTGATATCAACTAATTAATAACTTCTTTATTCATTTTCTTTGCCGGTGAGCAGGGCTTGGCAAAAGTTCATCAAACAGGTTGAAGGCGCATGGAAACAACAGCTGAAATGGGTGCAACCCAAGGTAATTAATTAAGTAGTACTAGCTAGCTACGTCCGTGCATCTCTTTAATTCTAGTTTCAGTACCATTATCATGCTTGATTAATTATTATCTGATTGAATTCTATTCTCGTAAAGGCCATGAGGCAGGCGCCGGGGAATAATTTATGTGCATACTACGTTTGCGAGAACATTCACATGATGACGTCCGAAATGACCAAAGATGATAGACAACTTTGGGTACGTTTGCCAGAACACTATTCACAATTTTTATATCATTATCTAATATATATACACACAACTAATACATTCATATTGATCTCCTTCTTTAAAGATGATGGAGATGCGGGATAAGCTCCTACAACGGATCGCGTACGAGCAATTCAAGAGGAAATAGCGAGATTTTTGCTCGACCAGGTCATACATCCCAAAGGAGAATACCATTACACCTAATGCCTCCATGTAATGATCTGCAAATTGTAGGAGAAATTGTATATACCAAATTGTATATATATGTGTATGTGAATGGTCGTACGAGAAATTCGATGATATATATATAATCGGTTCTACGAGAAATTCTATTTATATATATGCATAACGTGTACAGTATGTAGTAGCGTAAAATATGTTTGAAATGAAAAAGAATTAAATGAAAAACACAAAATTAAAAGGAAATATAAACAATAAACTCATAAACCCCTAAACCTTTTAGTCCTGGTTGGTGTAACCAACCGGAACTAAAGGCCCTCAGCCCCCCGGCGCGGGCTCGTGCCACGTGGTTGGCCTTTGATACCGGGTCGTGACGAACCGGCATTAAAGGGGGGGCATTTAGTCCCCACCCTTTAGTGCCGGTTGGTGAACCGGGACTAAAGCCCGATTCTGCACTAGTGTATCATAATAGCAACCTCGGAAAAAACACCACCATCATACTGGTGCATTGTTTAATCATCATGAAACTGACCCATGGTTCATTATTGTAATGTCTCATATAGTTCATGTGATAATTGTTCTTTCATTCAAATTTGGTTGCAAATTGCAATACAAAACAAATTGATGGCATCTTCAAACTGTGACGGTAATGCATGCTGTCACCAGCGTATGGACCCACATGTAAGCAGTCACGTCACCCACGTCTTAGCCCACCTGTAAGCAACCACGTCAGCATCTCTCTAGGCACATATGTCGGTAAACCTAGTCCGTTTAGATCACGATCGCACCATGAGACCGTTTGGTTGCCTTATATATACGACCTATCGGCCACCGCCGAATATACATAAAATTGAGTTAGGATTTTTGTCTCGTCTCGCTATTTGTGCCGTCATTGTAGCATACTTCATCCTGAACGCCGGCATGCACCGACAACTGGAAGAACGGGTCTCCAGAACCTCTCGCTCTTCTGATCCTGAAACACCCGCCTTTATGCGGTCTAGTCCTAAAGAGGCAAGTATTATGCTGCCTTGTTACATGCCCTTGGACTACACTTCACGAAATTCTCACTGTTAAGTCTAAGGAGTTTTGCTTCACCAAACAGGTTCCCCGTCGGTAAGAGATCAAAGTCCAAAGAAGTCGCCACCTGAATCAGTGCCGGTCTAAAACATGACATGCCCCAACCAAACTCTCGAGATAGACTAATGACGTTGATTAGTGCCACTGCGTTAGTATGCAAAGCATTACCAATATGCGGCACAGTCCCACCCGCCATTACCTGAACCAGTGCAACTGCAAAGGCCCCATCAGAATTTATCTGTACATATTCTGCAGCTGGAGGCGGAGTCCATCCAACATCAGGTCTCCGGTTGACAGCAGATTTCCCCTAAAAACCATCCGATTCGTTTGCATGCATCTGGATCAGGTATGTTATCTCATCTCATCCACAGACTCTGGTTGGCCACCATGATCCCTACTGTTTCTCTCATTCCAGCAGCACCATAAGAGACATAATTGTCTAGATTATAAAGCAGGTTTTGTCGGTATAACATAACGGAACAAAGTGTACGTCTGGACAGCCAAGCAAGAAAACAAAACAAATTCGCAAGTTGTGCTTGCCTGCTGCTGCTGGTCCCAAAAGTATATATAGCATCACATAATATCCTGTCCATGAGTTACAAAATCTAGAAGCGTGTAAGTCTTAGACCAGGAGTTAAAATTTCACGTGCATGATTAATTACGCACCAGATCACTGATATCTTAGCAAAGCAACAAAAGAAGGCTGCAGTTTTTGTCTCCACAAACTTTGCTAAGCCAGAGGTGACTAACAAAGTTACCGTACCAAGTTCTGGCTTTTACGTATGCATGCATTCGGCCCTCTCACACTAAGCTACGTATCTTGCATGAGAAATTGGGAATTAGTACAATGAGCTCATGTATATATATCCATCTCATTGGGAAAACAGCTCATCATGTCCTGTCATTCCCTAATAATGCAGCATTGCAAGAGCTTTCCTTCATCAAAGCGGTCCTATTTTGGGACCATGCACAGCTATAAACGTTTGTCCACTGGCTGCCCTACCCTACGTGCTTCTCCCCACAAATCCTGACAGTGCCATGCATGCACGGGTATCCCGCCGGCGTGCCATACGCGCACGGGCACAGAAGCACGCGCCTCGTCAAATATCACTTACATTGTTCTACCTGTGAACTCCCTTTATTGCGTGTTATAGATATAATGTTTGTAGAACATCAAATCGAACAATATATCCGACATGTACAACACCAAATCGGTTTCATTAGATTCAGCATAAAATAATATATATTGTTCATGTTTGTAGATATAGATATAATGTTTCTATTGCGTTTCTCTCTTTCCTCCTCAACAAGAAAATATCTCAAACTTTCCTCCTCCCGTCGGCGCCGCCGCCGGTCCGCCCCATCTCCGATGGCCTTGACCTCGGCCCCCCACCGGCGGGAGGGGTCCCGTTCTCGTTCTCGTTAGGTTCAGCGTCATGGTTGGGGTTGTGTGGCAGCGGCGATGTCCCTCAGTAGGAATAATGTCTCCCATGTTCTATCCCCGTCCCGATGGTGCGTCTAGCGTCGTCGGAGGGCGTGTGGAGATGTGTCTCTGTCGGATCTCACGGGATCAGTCGGTGCTGGTCTTCGGTGGATCTGTTTGGATCCGTTCTTCATTCGTCTTCGTTTGGGTGTTTATAGGTTTGGTCCTTTCGATCTACTACTTTCTTCATCGGTGATGGTTGCTACTCTGGTGCGCTGTTCCCACGGGGCCTTAGTACGATGACTTCCCGACAGTCTACTACAACAAGGTTTGCCCAGCTTCATCAAGGGACGGGCGTTGATGGCGGCGTGCCTTCGGCTCGCACCACTATTTATAGTCGTCGCTAGGTGCTCCACTAACCTGGATGTAATTTTTATTATTTCTAGTGTTCGCTGTACTGCCATGATTGAAGATGAATAGATTAATTGAAAGTTTTTTTAAAAAATAAAATAATGTTTGTATAAATTTGTGAAACTGAAAGATGTTTTACTTGAGATAAATTTAGAACTTAAAGCATTTTGGAGCGAAGGAAGTACTACGTACCAGCTGTACGCCTACCGTCTATGCACCTCCTCCCTTATCACCTTACGTCCTATATAAACACCACAAGAGCACACACAGTACGTACCCAACATTCAGCAGAGCAAGCTAGCCCAGAATGGCCAACGCAATGTTGCTCCCTGTGTTCATCTCCTTCCTCATCCTCCCCTTCTCTGCGCTGGCCCTGACCCAGGACTTCTGCGTCGCCGACCTGGCCTGCCCCGACACGCCGGCGGGGTACCCGTGCAAAAAGGGCGTTGGCGCGGGCGACTTCTACTACCACGGCCTGGCCGCCGCCGGCAACACCAACAACCTCATCAAGGCCGCCGTCACGCCGGCCTTCGTGGGCCAGTTCCCCGGCGTCAACGGGCTCGGCATCTCCGCGGCCAGGCTCGACATCGCCGTCGGCGGCGTCGTGCCGCTGCACACCCACCCGGCCGCCTCCGAGCTGCTCTTCGTCACCGAGGGCACCATCCTCGCCGGCTTCATCAGCTCCTCCTCCAACACCGTCTACACCAAGACCCTCTACAAGGGCGACATCATGGTCTTCCCCCAGGGCCTGCTCCACTACCAGTACAACGGCGGCGGCTCCGCGGCCGTCGCCCTCGTCGCCTTCAGCGGCCCCAACCCCGGCCTGCAGATCACCGACTACGCGCTCTTCGCCAACAACCTGCCGTCCGCCGTCGTCGAGATCGTCACCTTCCTCGACGACGCGCAGGTCAAGAAGCTCAAGTCTGTGCTCGGCGGCACCGGCTAATCATTAATCAAGCAAGCAGCTCTCTGTGCAAGGTCGTCGTTTCTCGTGGTGTCACCGTGTCGGATTACGTACCTGGACGATAACACCGCCAGAGAAATAGTTTTCTACCTATACCGTGCATGCATGTTATATAGTGTGCATGCATCCATCATCTATATATCGCCGGTTGGAGATTCGTGCAACATTTTCTAGTTTTGTCAAAACTGCCTTGTCCTGAATTATTGTATAATGTTTCATTGAAATTCTTTTTCTTCTTTCATAATGTTTCACCATGTACTAATATAAGAGAGCTTGTCTATTTTATTTTGTCAGTTTCTTCTTATATCTGTAGATTACGCCATTGGCTCATTGGCGTACCCTATCTTTATAGAATGAACCAAAGGTTTGTAGGATAAGGCAAGATTTACTTAACACCATACAACTCTACACCAACTACTCTCTAGTCTAGTCACTACTAAAAGATGGTGTGAAGGTATGCCTTAGCAGGGACGTGGTGCGCGTTTATATAGCTGCAGATATGTTACAAGATTCCGTGGTTCACGTTGTTTGGATTGATCCTCACGCTTGGAATTGTACAGAGAGAAGGATCGACCTAAACAACCTAACACCAGATTACAACAAACACGCACGCACATAACCGTACCAGAACATATACAGTTCACATACGTAGCGCATATGTATATAATACTTTCTAACACGTCCCCTCAATAACAGCTTCATCAAATTGAGATTGCTCTTGAAGTCTCCCACTTTTCAGCATGATACGGTCTTGGTAAAACCATCTGCAACTTGATCACATGTGGGGATAAACCGAATGTCGAGTAGTCTTTAGCTACTCTTTCACACACAAAATGATAATCAACCTCAATATGCTTAGTTTTTAGCTACACTTCCTGGACGGCGCGCAGGTCAAGAAGCTCAAGTCCGTGCTCGGCGGCACCGGCTAATCATTAATCAAGCAAGCAGCTCTCTGTGCAAGGTCGTCGTTTTTTGTGGTGTCACCGTGTCGGATTACGTACCTGGACGATAACACCGCCACAGAAATGGTTTTCTACCTATACCGTGCATGCTTGTTATATAGTGTGCATGCATCCATCATCAATATATCGCCAGTTGGAGATTCGTGCAACATTTTCTAGTTTTGTCAAAACTGTCTTATCCTAAATTATTGTATAATGTTTCATTGAAATTCTTTTTCTTCTTTCATAATGTTTCACCATGTACTAAAATAAGAGAGCTTGTCTATTTTATTTTGTCAGTTTCTTCTTATATCTGTAGGTTACACCATTGGCCAATTGGCCTACCCTATCTGTATAGAATGAACCGAAGGTTTGTAGGATAAGGCAAGGTTTACTTAACACCATACAACTCTACACCAACTACTCTCTAGTCTAGTCACTACTGAAAGATGGTGTGAAGGTATGCCTTAGCAGGGACGTGCTGCGCATTTATATAGCTGCAGATATGTTATAAGATTCCGTGGTTCACGTTGTTTGGATTGATCCTCACGCTTGGAATTGTACAGAGAGAAGGATCGACCTAAACAACCTAACACCAGATTACAACAAACACGCACGCACATAACCGTACCAGAACATATATGGTTCATGAGCTGTTTTACGGCGATTGGATTAGTACTTGGAGTACTAAGCAGTACTTACACCTTTGATTTTTATTAGCCGTCCGATCTTGTGGGGAATTAAAATTGATTAAATTTAATATGTTAATTCCGATAAGGCATAATGGTCTAGGAGGAAATATCTTTTCTTCAACCGATCACCTGAGGACCAGATCCACGTCTACTCGATCCAGTTCACAATCCTCGTCCGATCTATTCGTCGCCGTCATGCTCCTGACCTTCTCCATCCTCGACGTGCCCGGTGAGAGGAATAAATTCATCGTCCTCGTCCTCCGCCCAACCAACCCCAGCCCCCCACCCCACGACTTCACCGAAGAAGAAGAAGGCCGGATCTGCGCCGGCTGAATCGGCGGCGACGGCGGCGGGCGATCCCATCTCTTCCCGCGTACCATCCTTAAGGTATGAATCCGGCTTGGCGTTCTGCTCGTTCTCTTGGCCCTTGCGCCCATCCACCGTGCATGCAGTACCACCTCAACCCTACATGATCGTTGTAATTTAGCAGTATTTGCCATGCGAGATTTGTACCGACAAGAACAACGAATGGAAAGCTTCATTGTGGCATAGTTTCTCTTGAGCTAATCGCATCGTGTTTGTTTAACTAAGATGCTGAGGCCATTGCTTACTTCCTTTAGTACCGAAGAAAAAAAGTGACTTACTTGACGTTTGAGATGAGATACTAAAGGAAGATGAGATATTGGTTCCATAGTTCACTTAGTTTAGTTTATTATAGTCATCATCACTTTAGGTTTCCATAGTGCATGCAATATAGTTTATTTGAGTCATCATCCATGCTAGGATAGTACTTCTTGGACGTTGATGATTGGTTTCCCTCACATGTCAAACGAACAAAGTCTTTTACATGCACTTGTCTTTGCCTATGAGCTATTTTACACCTGCGACATTGATAAACACCAACTGTGTATTTCATATGTCATATGCAGAAAGACACGGCGGATGTAAGTGATGAGCGTATGTTTGAGTATCAATATGTTGTCAGCAAGATGTTTGATAGTGAGGCTGAAGGCTATGAATTCTACAACAAATATGCTCTTGAAAAAGGTTTTAGTGTGAGGAAAAGCTACGTTGAGTGGGATGGATCCAATAATTACGTAATTTTAAGGAAAATTGTGTGTAGTCGTCAAGGGTTTCGCGAAGAGAAGCACATGAAAAGAAAGATGGAAGATAGAAAGAGGAGGCCACGAAGTTTAACCCGTGTTGGGTGTAATGCTAAATTGGTCATTGCGAGACAGGAGGAAACAGGTCGGTGGTTTGTCAAGGATTTCATCGATCAGCACAGCCATCCTCTAGCCCCACGGGATCTTTCTTGTCTGCTGCATTCGCACAGACGAATTAGCGATGAGCAGAAAGCGGACATTGCGGACATGGAAAAATCTGGGATCCGCAAATACCATATTATGGATATTTTGTGCATTCAATATGGTAGATTTGATAAGGTTGGTTGCATAAAGAGGGACGTTTATAATTTCTGCCATGCTAATAAGCAGGAGACAATCAGTGTCGATGATCATGCACATGCTGGCGAGGCGAGAGCGAGATCCGGATTTTTTCTTCAGGTACTTGGTTGACGACCTTGGCCATCTGAAGGGACTGTTCTGGGCTGATAGTCAACCCCGACTTGATTACGAGGCTTTCGGAGACGTCATTGTTTTCTATAGCACATACAGAACCAATAAGTACAACATGCCATTCGTGCCGTTTGTCGGGTTGAATCACCACCGCAACACTGTTATTTTTGCCTGTGGTATAATTTCTCATGAAACAAACCAGGCATACGAGTGGATGTTGCGGACCTTTTCTGATTGCATGGCATAGAAGCATCCGATATCTGTGATCACAGACGGGGACCTTGCAATGCAGAGAGCAATCAGGGTGGTCTGGCCTGACTGAAACCATAGACTATGTATATGGCACATTCAGCAGAACATTGTACGCCATCTACATGATGACGAGGTAAAGGAGGAATTCAGATCTTTCATATATGATACTTCTTCCATTGAAGAGCATGAGATAAAATGGATACAATTCTTACAACGGAATAAAGTAAGCAGTGAGGAGTCTTGGCTGCATCAGATGTATCAGATGAGAAAGTTGTGGTGTGCTCCATATCTTGAGGGGCGTTGTTTCCTAGGATTGAGCAGCAATCACAGGAGTGAGAGCTTGAACTCTGTGCTACATACGCATCTTGAGGGTAAGATGTCGTTGTTTGAAATGCTCACTGTTCAAGAATTCACCCGATTAATCAGTTAACGGGCCAGTTAATCGCTACTCATAGCATGGCCGAATCGAATAACACCTATTCATCGCGTTAACTTGTCAGGCCGATTAATTGGCCAGTTAGACCGATTAATCAGTTGTCATGCCGATTAATAACTGCTGGCTCATTAACGGGTGGGCAAACAAAGCCCAAATTTTTGGCCCGTAACCCCTTCCAGCCCCATCCCGCTCGTTAATGGCTAGGATTAAAAAATTTACCTCCTCTCTATGTTTTCCATATGTGTATGGAAGCATGTTTTGGTATACTACATAGCTGAGAGCATGAGAGTATGGTATAATACATAAAAAATCTAGATATATGTTGGCAAATTCCTATTCAGTCTACCGATTAATGGTCGATCGATTAATCCAGTTAATAGGCCGATTCACCGATTAATCGCTACACCTAAACCGACCAAGCAGCTACCAGTTAACGATTTCTTGAACATTGGAAATGCTAGAGCACTATGAGCGTTGCCTTGCGTCGCGACGGATTAACGAATCTCTCCATGACGTCGAAGCCTTGCAGTCCCTTCCATTTACAGAGGAAAATGCTTCGTTGCTTGAGAAACACGCCGCAACAGTTTTCACTCCTACTGTCTTTAAGATTGTCTTATGGAGCATAGAAGCTGTCAGCAAATGTCAGATCAGAGAGATACTAGATGGATCAGAAGTTTCCACCTATGTTGTGTCCAAGCAGGCAAGAATGGATAAAAAGTTTGCAGTGCGCATTGAGGAGCAAGGAGGTCTTTTGCACAGGGTCAGTTGTTCTTGCCGTAAGCTGGAATGCGCAGGCACACCATGTTCCCACATTTTTTACATATTGGGGATTTTAAAGCAAACAATTTTGCCCAGTTGTTGTGTTCCCACTAGGTTAACTATGAATGCAAAATGTGCATACGCACCGACCAGAAAAAACCAGATGTATGACTATTCGGCAAGCCAGCAAAGGTACCGCGAGTTGCGTAATTGTAGTCACGCCGCAAGTTTTAAGGCATGCCACCCTGATGAGGACTATCAGCGTCTAAAGATGCTTTTGGAAGCACAACATCATGGCAAGCAATCAAGTATTGAACAAGCTAACAGCAAGGAGTCAACTAATGCTCAGCATAACGGCATTAGGTTTGGCCCGTTAATGCCGCAAACGGAGAAGGTTGATAAGGTTCTGGATCCCGTGCACGTGCCAGGACGAGGTGCACCGAAGAAAAGGCTGCAAGCAAAGATGAAGAAGACAAAATCACAGGGTAGATGTAGCTATTGTCACGTGGCAGATGGTCACAATCGACGTACATGCAGCAAATTGTTAGAGGTACCAAATATGTTCATATTTATTTTTTGCATGTGTTTTACTCATATTGATGTGCATGTGATTTATTCCATTCTTCTGTGTAAGATCTCGAAGCCGAACTCTGATGGCTACATACAGTATGAATCGACGATGAGACAGACAAAGTCATGTGCCATTCAGCTTTGTGTGACGTGGTCTTTACATTCTATTTCATCGTGACAGTTATTTACTGAAGTGTGGAATTTTTTTTATACGACTCAGCAAATTGGGGCTCTACTGCCATGTCACCGTATTAGTTCGACATCTTTCGTTTCCATTTTCTATGTGATCATTTGATGTCCAACTTTAAGAATAGATTATGTCTCTTCGTGATTCTTGTATTACTCATATCAATTCTAGTCAAAACAAGGTTAGTGATAGTCTAGCTAAGTTTGCTCGTCTAGAAGGCAGAACCATGACTTAGATAGGTTCGGGGCCTTCAGAGGCATTGGAGTTTGCAGTGATTGATTGTATGGACCTTGTGATTGAGTAATACATTATTTCACCCGCAAAAAAAACTTTAAGAATCACGACCTATTTCGAACAGGAATAAGGGCTAGCATGGAGCTCTTCTTATTGTCGAGTAGAATATTTCGATTTACTGGTGGAAATTTTCAGTGAATGAGACAAAAAATAGGCCCATATTGCATGCTGCCCCAGAAAAGGGAGCAGCCCACAACTCGAGGCGGATCTGCAGGCATGCAGGCCTGCGATCTCTTGGTGGAGGGGATCGACCTGGGATCATGCGCGCGTAAAGTTAAACTGTCGGTACGCCTCGCCTAGGTGAGGACAGGCGCGCGTGGGAGGACGTGCTTGGTGCGGGGGGGGGGGGGGGAGAGGGGGTCCGCCTGCTTTTAGACTCCGCTCCCGACGCCATACCGATCCTGGAACGGATCTAATCCGACTGCGCGTATCCCGAGGATGATTTTGTGGCAGGAATTTTCACGTTCTTGAGGTCACATAAAATGACGGTTTCAAAACATTTTCACCGTCTCGCAGGAAAAAATTTAACTTTCTCCGAATTAGCTCAATTTTTTCCTGGCCCACTGGGGTGTCCTTGCCCACTTGCTTGAAAAATTTGGTGTCAGAGTGAAGATAAAAAAAATTAGACCTTCTTCATCGGAGACCGTTCGGGTAGGCGCAGGGAATGGTCCGTCAGGAAGGACGGATTTTTTTGGCATGCTTCAAATGGACCCAATTTTTTCTACACCCTTGTTCCAACATGACAAGCATCCATGACAACTGGAAATTGTTTTTCGATGTTGTATGGATTTTGTAGGGTATAAGGATTACGCACATATAGATTGAGGCACGGAAAAACAGTTTCAACAAAGACAACGTATAGGATTCTTACACCCTTGTGATGGGCAAACTTGTTTAGATGCAAGGCCATCTCAACTCAGAAACAACTGTATGGTTGGTCATAAAACACATGCATAATTCTCGATACATTGTTGTTCAAAGACCTGTGTCATGAATAAATTGTACCATAATTGCGAACATAGTGTAAAACAAAAAAAAATCTATGTTTGAAACAAAATAATCCTGGTTTGAAGCTTAAACTGGTTGAAAAACCATTGAGCCTACTATATATGGTCTTCTGCGCTGCCAAAATCCAGTGACCTCTTGCGTTTGCACTTTGGAGATTGAGTTGGGCTTTGCGACGACCCATGTTCTGAAGGAAATATGCCCTAGAGGCAATAATAAAGTTGTTATTTTGTATTTCCTTATTTCATGATAAAGGTTTATTATTCATGGTAGAATTGTATTGATCGGAAACCATAATACATGTGTGAATACATAAACAAACACCGTGTCCCTAGTAAGCCTCTACTAGACTAGCTTGTTGATCAAAGATGGTTAAGGTTTCCTGACCATGGACATGAGTTGTCATTTGATAACGGGATCACATTATTAGGAGAATGATGTGATAGACATGACCCATCCATTAGCTTAGCATAATGATCGTTCAGTTTTATTGCTATTTGCTTTCTTCATGTCAAATACATATTCCTTCGACTATGAGATTATGCAACTCCCAGATACCGGAGGAATGCCTTGTGTGCTATCAAACGTCACAACGTACCTGGGTGATTATAAAGATGCTCTATAGGTATCTCCAAAGGTGTCTGTTGAGTTGGCATAGATCGAGACTAGGATTTGTCACTCCGAGTATCGGAGAGGTATCTTTGGGCCCTCTCGGTAATACACATCATAAGCTTGCAAGCAAACGACTAAGGAGTTAGTCACGAGGTGATGTATTACGGAACAAGTAAAGAGACTTGCCGGTAATGAGATTGAACTAGGTATGAAGATACCAACGATCGAATCTCGGGCAAGTAACATACCGATGGACAAAGGGAATTACGTATGTTGTCATAACGGTTCGACCGATAAAGATCTTCATAGAATATGTAGGAGCCAATGTGAGCATCCAGGTTCCGCTATTGGTTATTGACTGGAGAGGTGTCTCGGTCATGTCTACATAGTTCTTGAACCCGTAGGGTCCGCACGCTTAATGTTCGTTGACGATATAGTATTATATGAGTTATGTGATTTGGTGACCGAATGTTGTTCGGAGTCCCGGATCAGATCACGGACATGACGAGGAGTCTCGAAATGGTCGAGAGGTAAAGATTGATATATAGGACGATAGTATTCGGACACCGGAAGTGTTTCGGGGGTCACCGGGTACTTATCGGGTCACCGGAAGGGGTTCCTGGCACCCCCGGCAAAAGATATGGGCCTTATGGGCCAAGAGGGGAAACACACCAGCCACAAGGGGCTGGTGCGCCCCCCATATGGGCTGGCCAAGGTGGAGAAGGAAAGGGGAAGGAGGAAAGGAAAGAAAGGGAATAGGATTCCCGCTTCCTTCCACCTCTCCCCCCTTTCCTTCCCCCTCCGACAAATATGGCAGGGGGGGCGCCACTTGGGGAGGAGCCCAAGTAGGATTCAGCCTACTTGGGGCGCCCTCATGGCTGCTTCCTCCTCCCCCCACCTATATATATGTGGGAGGGGGGCGCCTAGCACATCCAGACAATTGCCTAGCCGTGTGCGGCGCCCCCCTCCACCGTTTACACCCCCGGTCATATTTTCGTAGTGCTTAGGCGAAGCCCTGCAGAGATCACTTCACCATCACCGTCACCACGCCGTCGTGCTAATGGAACTCATCTACTACCTCGACATCTTGCTGGATCAAGAAGGCGAGGGACGTCACCGAGCTGAACGTGTGCAGAACGCGGAGGTGCCGTACATTCGGTACTTGATCGGTTGGAGCGCGAAGAAGTTCGACTACATCAACCGCGTTGTTAAACGCTTCCACTTACGGTCTACGAGTGTACGTAGACACACTATCCCCCTCGTTGCTATGCATCTCCATGGATAGATCATTGCATGTGCGTAGAATTTTTTTTTTGTTTTCCATGCAACGATTCCCAATGGTGGCATCATGAGCCAAGTCTATGCGTAGATGATATGCACGAGTAGAACACAAAGAGTTGTGGGTGGTGATAGTCATACTGCTTACCACCAACGTCTTATTTTGATTCGGCGGTATTGTGGGATGAAGCGGCCCGGACCAACCTTACATGTCCACGCACATGAGACCGGTTCCACCGACAGACATGCAACTAGTTTTGCATAAAGGTGGCTGGCGGGTGTCTGTTTCTCCTACTTTAGTTGAATCGAATTTGACTACGGCCGGTCCTTGAAGAAGGTTAAAACAGCAAACTTGACGAAACACCGTTCTGGTTTTATGCGTAGGTAAGAACGGTTCTTGCTAGAAGCCCGTAGCAGCCACGTAAAACTTGCAACAACAAAGTAGAGGATGTCTAACTTGTTTTTGCAGGGCATGTTGTGATGTGATATGGTTAAGACATGATGTGATATATGTTGTTGTATGAGATGATCATGTTTTGTAAGTTATCGGCAACTGGCAGGAGCCTTATGGTTGTCGCTTTATTGTATGAAATGCAAACGCCATGTAATTGCTTTACTTTATCACTATGCGTTAGCGATAGTCGTAGAAGCAATAGTTGGCAAGACGACCACGACGCAACGATGAAGATCAAGGTGTCGAGCCGGTGACAATGGAGATCATGACGATGCTTTGGAGATGGAGATCAAAAGCACAAGATGATGGCCATATCATGTCACATATTTTGATTGCATGTGATGTTTATCCTTTATGCATCTTATTTTGCTTAGAACGACGGTAGCGTTATAAGATGATCCCTTCACTTAATTTCAAGATAAAAGTGTTCTCCCTGAGTATGCACCGTTGCTACAGTTCATCGTGTTGAGACACCACGAGATGATCGGGTGTGATAGACTCTACGTTCACATACAACGGGTGCAAGACAGTTTTGCACATGCGGAATACTTGGGTTAAACTTGACGAGTCTAGCATGTACAGACATGGCCTCGGAACACTGGAGACTGAAAGGTCGAACGTGAATCATATAGTAGATGTGATCAACATAGAGATGTTCACCATTGATGACTACGCCATCTCACGTGATGATCGGACATGGGTTAGTTGATTTGGATCACGTATCACTTAGATGACTTGAGGGATGTCTATTTAAGTGGGAGTTCTTAAGTAATTTGATTAATTAAACTTAATTTATCATGAACTTAGTCTTGATAGTTTTTGCATATCTATGTTGTAGATCAATAGCTCACGTATAGCTCCCCTGTTTTATTTTGATATGTTCCTAGAGAAAACTAAGTCGAAAGATGATAGTAGCAATGATGCGTACTGGTTCCGAGATCTGAGGATTATCCTCATTGCTGCATAGAAGAATTATGTCCTTGATGCACCGCTAGGTGACAGACCTATTGCAGGAGCAGATGCAAATGTTATGAACGTTTAGCAAGCTCGATATGATGACTACTTGATAGTTTAGTGCGCCATGCTTTACGGCTTAGAACCAGGACTTCAAAAACGTTTTCAACGCCACGGAGCATATGAGATGTTCCAAGAGCTGAAATTGGTATTTCAGACTCATGCCCGTGTCAAGAGGTATGAGACCTCTGACAAGTACTTTGCCTACAAGATGGAGGAGAATAGCTCAACCAGTGAGCATGTGCTCAGAATGTCTGGGTACTACAATCGCTTGAATCAAGTGGGAGTTAATCTTCCAGATAAGATAGTGATTGACAAATTCTCTAGTCACTATCACCAAGCTACTAGAACTTCGTGATGAACTATAATATGCGAGGGATGATGAAAATGATTCCTGAGCTCTTCGCGATGCTGAAATCGGCGATGGTTGAAATCAAGAAAGAGCATCAAGCGTTGATGGTTAACAAGACCACTAGTTTCAAGAAAAAGGGCAAGGGAAAGAAAGGGAACTTCAAGAAGAATGGCAAGCAAGTTGTCGCTCCCATGAAGAAGCCCAAAGCTGGACCCAAGCCTAAAACTGAGTGCCTCTACTGCAAAGGAAATGGTCACTGGAAGCGGAGCTGCCCCAAATACTTGGCGGATAAGAAGGATGGCAAAGTGAACAAAGGTATATTTGATATACATGTTATTGATGTGTACTTTACTAGTGCTCATAGTAGCCCCTGGGTATTTGATACCGGTTCAGTTGCTAAGATTAGTAACTCGAAACAGGAGTTGCAAAATGAACAGAGACTAGTTAAGGACAAGGTGACGATGTGTGTTGGAAGTGATTCCAAGGTTGATAAGATCACCATCGCACACTCCCTCTACCTTCGGGATTAGTGTTGGACCTAAATAAATATTATTTGGTGTTTGCGTTGAGCATGAATATGATTGGATCATGTTTATTGCGATACGATTATTCATTTAAGTCAGAGAATAATTGTTGTTCTGTTTACATGAATAAAACCTTCTATGGTCATACACCCAATGTAAATGGTTTGTTGAATCTCGATCGTAGTGATACACATATTCATAATATTGATGCCAAAAGATGCAAAGTTGATAATGATAGTGCAACATATTTTTGGCACTACCGTTTAGGTCATATTGGTGTAAAGTGCATGAAGAAACTCCATGCAGATGGGCTTTTGGAACCACTTGATTATGATTCATTTGATACTTGTGAACCATGCCTCATGGGCAAGATGACTAAAACTCCGTTCTTCGGAACAATGGAGCGAGCTAATGACTTATTGGAAATAATACATACCGATGTATGCGGTCCGATGAGTGTTGAGGCACGCGGCAGGTATCATTATTTTCTAACCTTCACAGATGATTTGAGAAGATATGGGTATATCTACTTAATGAAACACAAATCTGAAACATTTGAAAAGTTCAAAGAATTTTAGAGTAAAGTGGAGAATCATCGTAACAAGAAAATAAAGTTTCTACGATCTGATCGCGGAGGCGAATATTTGAGTTACGAGTTTGGCCTTCATTTAAAACAATGTGGAATAGTTTCACAACTCACGCCACCTGGAACACCACAGCGTAATGGTGTGTCCGAACGTCGTAACCGTACTTTATTAGATATGGTGCGATCTATGATGTCTCTTACTGATTTACCACTATCGTTTTGGGGTTATGCATTAGAAACAGCTGCATTCATGTTAAATAGGGCACCGTCTAAATCCGTTGAGATGACACAGTATGAACTATGGTTTGGCAAGAAACCTAAGCTATCGTTTCTTAAAGTTTGGGGTTGCGATACTTATGTCAAAAGGCTTCAGCCTGATAAGGTCGAACCCAAATCGGAGAAGTGCGTCTTCATAGGATACCCTAAGGAAACAATTGGGTACACCTTCTACCACAGATCCGAAGGCAAGATCTTTGTTGCCAAGAATGGAACCTTTCTAGAGAAGGAGTTTCTCTCGAAAGAAGTGAGTGGGAGAAAAGTAGAACTTGATGAGGTAATTGTACCTTCTCTCGAATTGGAAAGTAGTTCATCAGAGAAAACCGTTCCCGTGATGCCTACACCAACTAGAGAGGAAGCTAATGATGATGATCATGAAACTTTGGATCAAGTTACTACAGAACTTCGTAGGTCAACCAGAACACGATCCGCACCAGAGTGGTATGGGAATCTTGTACTGGAAGTCATGTTACTAGACCAAGGCGAACCTACGAACTATGAAGAAGCTGTGATGAGCCCAGATTCCTACAGATGGCTTGAGGCCATGAAATCTGAGATAGGATCCATGTATGAAAACAAAGTGTGGACTTTGGTGGATTTGCTCGATGATCGGCAAGCCATAGAAAATAAATGGATCTTCAAGAAGAAGGCTGGCGCTGATGGTAATGTTACTGTCTATAAAGCTTGACTTGTCGCAAAAGGTTTTCAGCAAGTTCAAGGAGTTGACTACGATGAGACTTTCTCACCCGTAGTGATGCTTAAGTCCGTCTGAATCATGTTAGCAATTGCCGCATTTTATGATTATGAAATCTGGCAAATGGACGTAAAAACTGCATTCCTTAATGGATTTCTCAAAGAAGAGTTGTATATGATACAACCAGAAGGTTTTGTCGATCCTAAAGGTGCTAACAAAGTGTGCAAGCTCCACCGATCCATCTATGGACTGGTGCAAGCATCTCGGAGTTGGAATATACGCTTTGATGAAAGTGATCAAAGCATATGATTTTATACAAACTTTCGGTGAAGTCTGTATTTACAAGAAAGTGAGTGGGAGCTCTGTAGCATTTCTGATATTATATGTAGATGACATATTGTTGATTGGAAATGATATAGAATGTCTGGATAGCATAAAAGGATACTTGAATAAGAGTTTTTCAATGAGAGACCTCGGTGAAGCTACTTATATATTGAGCATCAAGATCTATAGAGATAGATCAAGACGCTTAATAGGACTTTCACAAAGCACATACCTTGACAAAGTTTTGAAGAAGTTCAAAATGGATCAGTCAAAGAAAGGGTTCTTGCCTGTGTTACAAGGTGTGAAGTTGAGTAAGACTCAAAGCCCACCACGGCAGAAGATAGAGAGAGAATGAAAGTCATTCCCTATGCCTCAGCCATAGGTTCTATAAAGTATGCCATGCTGTGTACCAGACCTATTGTGTACCTTACCATGAGTTTGGCAAGGGGGTACAATAGTGATCCAGGAGTAGATCACTGGATGGCAGTCAAAATTATCCATAGTTACCTGAGATGACTAAGGAAATGTTTCTCGGTTATGGAGGTGATAAAAGTTCGTCGTAAAGGGTTACGTTGATGCAAGCTTTGACACCAATCCGGATGACTTTGAGTCTCAATCTGGATACATATTGAAAGTGGGAGTAATTAGCTAAGAGTAGCTCCATGCAGAGCATTGTAGACATAGAAATTTGCAAAATACATACGGATCTGAATGTGGCAGACCCGTTGACTAAACGTCTCTCACAAGCAAAACATGATCACACCTTCGTACTCTTTGGGTGTTAATCACATGACGATGTGAACTAGATTATTGACTCTAGTAAACTCTTTGGGTGTTGGTCACATAGCGATGTGAACTATGGGTGTTAAATCACATGGTGATGTGAACTAGATTATTGACTCTAGTGCAAGTGGGAGACTGAAGGAAATATGCCCTAGAGGCAATAATAAAGTTGTTATTTTATATTTCCTTATTTCATGATAAAGGTTTATTATTCATGCTAGAATTGTATTGATCGAAAACCATAATACATGTGTGAATACATAAACAAACACCGTGTCCCTAGTAAGCCTCTACTAGACTAGCTCATTGATCAAAGATGGTTAAGGTTTCCTGACCATGGACATGAGTTGTCATTTGATAACGGGATCACATCATTAGGATAATGATGTGATGGACAAGACCCATCCGTTAGCTTAGCATAATGATCGTTCAGTTTTATTGCTATTTGCTTTCTTCATGTCAAATACATATTCCTTTGACTATGAGATTATGCAACTCCCGGATACCGAAGGAATGCCTTGTGTGCTATCAAACATCACAACATAACTGGGTGATTATAAAGATGCTCTACAGGTATCTCCGAAGGTGTCTGTTGAGTTGGCATAGATCGAGACTAGGATTTGTCACTCCGAGTATCGGAGAGGTATCTCTGGGCCCCCTCGGTAATACACATCATAAGCTTGCAAGCAAATGACTACGGAGTTAGTCATGAGGTGATGTATTGAGGAACAAGTACAGAGACTTGCTGGTAACGAGATTGAACTAGGTATGAAGATACCGACGATCGAATCACGGGCAAGTAACATACCGATGGACAAAGGGAATTACGTATGTTGTCAAAATGGTTCGACCAATAAAGATCTTCGTAGAATATGTAGGAGCCAATATGAGCATCCAGGTTCCGCTATTGGTTATTGACCGGAGAGGTGTCTCGGTCATGTCTACATAGTTCTCGAACCCGTAGGGTCCGCACGCTTAACGTTCGTTGACGATATAGTATTATATGAGTTATGTGATTTGGTGACCGAATGTTGTTCGGAGTCCCGGATGAGATCACGGACATGATGAGGAGTCTCAAAATGGTCGAGAGGTAAAGATTGATATATAGGATGATAGTATTCGGACACCGGAAGTGTTTCGGGGGTCACCGGGTACTTATCGGGTCAACGGAAGGGGTTCCGGGCACCCCCGGCAAAAGATATGGGCCTTATAGGCCAAGAGGGGAAACATACCAGCCACAAGGCGCTGGTGCGCCCCCCATATGGGCCGGCCAACGTGAATAAGGAAAGGGGAAGGAGGAAAGGAAAGAAAGGGAATAGGATTCCCCCTTCCTTCCACCTCTCCCCCCTTTCCTTCCCCCTCCGACAAATATGGCAGGGGGGCGCCACTTGGGGAGGAGCCCAAGTAGGATTCGGCCTACTTGGGGCACCCTCCTGGCTGCTCCCTCCTCCCCCCCCACCTATATATATGTGGGAGGGGGGGCGCCTAGCACATCCAGACAATTGCCTGGCCGTGTGCGGCGCCCCCCTCCACCGTTTACACCCCCGGTCATATTTTCGTAGTGCTTAGGCGAAGCCCTGCGGAGATCACTTCACCATCACCGTCACCACGCTGTCGTGCTAATGGAACTCATCTACTACCCCGACGTCTTGCTGGATCAAGAAGGCGAGGGACGTCACCGAGCTGAACGTGTGCATAACACGGAAGTGCCGTACATTCGGTACTTGATCGGTTGGAGCGCGAAGAAGTTCGACTACATCAACCGCGTTGTTAAACGCTTCCGCTTACGGTCTACGAGGGTACGTAGACACACTCTCCCCCTCGTTGCTATGCATCTCCATGGATAGATCATTGCGTGTGTGTAGAAAAAAAAATTGTTTTCCATGCAACGATTCCCAACATGTTCTTCAATCTTTTTCTGCTTAACATCAATGTAACCATACAACTGAAGTTGTTCATGTTCTTTCTCCGCCAACTCTCTATCAAGGCCCTCCATTTCTCGGATTCGCACTTCCTGTAAAAAAGCATAGGAATGGTATTAGGAACAACTCATAAATGATGTAGCCATAGACTAGATGCATGTAACATGTACAATTTGAACCTCTGGATCACTGTCATCCTCGGGATAAGGACCCATAGTTCTATTGTACACAATGTAAAAGTGACATGTCTTACTGCCATTCAGATCAGAAAGCATTTTTCATACATCATCTGGTCCTGCAATCAAGACCATTCCTTCTGGCAGCTTCCACGCAGACTCGGGTAAGAAGTAGTACAAATCTGCTCCCATTTTGCAACCAAGAGTAGTTCTCATTTCACGGATAATGACATCGTAGGTCACTTTGCCGGGTTCAAAAATACTGACTTCTGCCGGTCTTTCATCAAAGTATGATCTCGGGACATGTGACATCTCATCATCCCTATGCACAAAAAATTCCATGACCAGCACCTAGTATCTCACATCAGAGTTAATACATTCAATGAGTAAAGGGGCAAACATAAATTTTTATGTGCATGGCAACATTGCTGCGTTGTTACCTTCTTTTGTGGAATGTATCCCTCATATGGAGTGAGTGGGGATTGTGCCATCTCAGACGTTGTCACCTTGTTATGTGGAATGTATCCTTCATGTGGAGTTTACACACATGTTTTAAAAGGTCATACCATATCTTGGCTATGAATTTATAGCATCGTTGTGAGGTACTTACAAGGGGAGAATTGAAGATATGTTGTTGGGGTGGAGTGATGTGGCATTGAACGGGTGACTCTATCGCAAGGTCTCGAGTGAATGGGGATTGTGCCATCTCATGATGCTTGGCCTACATATGAATCGCCGACATAAGGTTAGCCACAAATTTAAGATGTTTGTATCGTAAAATATCTAGGTCCTGAATATATAGAATCGGTGCGAGATACTTACAGGGGGAGAATTGAAGACATCGGGGTGGATTACTGTGGCATTGAAGTTGTGACCGTAAGATCGCACGGTCTTCCAACATCTGTCCTTCCAAGCGGACCTGCTCCAGCATGGCCTTATAATCCATGTCGGACCACTCCTGTACAAGCTTACTGTCCATATCCGCACGTGCCTGCAATACATAGGCATCCATCCTGACTCGCTCTGTCCGTATAATACTGTCCACAAGCTTCCGGTCCTTTTGCAACGTTTGATGCATGTCCTTGTATGCAAGGAAAATCTTCTTTTCCATGTCCTCACGGTCCCGCTTAAACTTTTCTTCAATCTCATCACGCATCTTCGTCATCTTACCGGAAAACTCCTCATGCTCCTCCTTTATCATTCTGTCCACGTATGAACGTTCTTGTTTGAGTTTCTTATCTACCTCATCGCGATCCTTTTGCACCTTTAAGTCGATCTCCCGGCGTGCTTCACGCAAAGACTTGTCATACTCCGCACGGTTGTTATGCGCCTCTGAGACAATGGTCCCTACAGCAACAGATATACCCATAGTATGGTATGTGAGACAAACTGACTGCTGTTTTTCATGCAAAGCTCATATGTCATGTCATTCATACTCGTAATATGCTATCAACAAACTCATCTATGCGAGGCACATCTACGTGACTAAATCAAATTATGAAAGAAAGAAAAAAGTAAAAGAACTTTTCTTCACTAATGTCCACGTAAAATCAATGACATAGGACTTAGACGTATATACATGTGCATTAGCAAAACTGTATCCACAACCTCATCCAAATATTTTCTAACAATACCACATATCTCAAAGGTCTACTAAAGTTACTCCACCAAGAAAATATATCCATTAGCAGTTTGTACAATGAACTACTACAAACTATCAATCAAAAAGCTCTTGCATGACATCCTGTACTCCAATTATATTGGCATCCACCTTGAATCTTACAAACAGTACCACAACACCAGAACTACTCAACTATGGCACAAGCTGGCTTTTCTAATCTCATCAGAAATGACTTCTTGGTCGAATCAATGGAAAAAAAATCAACACTGCAAGCGAAGATGGGAGGAGCCGTGGATGAGACCTTTTTAATCCGGCGTCGGCGTGGACGACTGAGAAGCGATGGCGCGATCCCAGCGATGGCTATGTGAGGAGAAACAAAGTAGATGGGGACGGTTAAGATAGGGTAGATATGCACTGCAATGGAAAGGTATATATCCGTAGGCTTAATTAGTTATTTCAAAGTAATGCGCTTTGATGCATGATTTTTTTTTTGAACGAGCGCGATCTGTTGGGGGCTTCCAAAACATGTCCACTGACCGCGAGACCCACCACATATCACAGCAGCCCGAGCCATCGCCGTGCCAACCCGCGGCCCACCATTGCCTCCCTTTGCCTTGCCGCACCAAATTGTTCTTCTTCTCCTGCGATGAAGCCTGCCATCGCCGGCGGACAGCGAGAGACGAGAGATGTCCATGTCCAGTTCGGCCTCTCCGTCCTCATGGCCGTGGTATGGTGCAGTGCCGATGACCAGATGCCCCGAGTGCCCACGCATCGCGCCACTAAAGCGTTTGACAACTATATCAGAGAAGAATGGAAACTATGGGCGGGAATTTGTGAAATGCGAGAGCAAACCAGAAGCGGGGAAGGTTAAATCTATGTTCTTTCGTGGCTTTTTGCTTTGAATTCTGCCCCTAGATTTCTTGTTATTTCCTCAGATTTGGGGTTTAGGGTTTCCCTTCTGTTTTTCAGAAGCTGAATACATGCAAGCATTTTGAGTGGCTGGATGAATACATTAAGAGGCTTCAAACGGATGGCTTAATTGATTTGAGGCACGAGGCAACCCAAGAGGTAGATCTGCCATCGGCGGTGGAAAATAAGGGCTATGCCAATGTCGCTCCGACGGTGGGGGATGCAGAACTCAAGGTGGAATTGAAGAAGATCAACAAGAACCTAAGGCAGTTGATCGATCAGAAGAAGCAGGCAAATCTGATGGCCGCAGGATTTTATTTTTCAATAATTGTTGTGGGATTTTTTTACTTGTTGATCATCAGCCGTTAGAAGTTGTTATTACATTATTTCAATCAGCTTCCATATATGCATTGTCATGTATGCTTAATGCCTTGTATGACCAGACCAAGGAAAAGCTCATTTGAAATCTAATGGAATGAACAAATAAAATTGAAAACTGATTTGTTGTTTCCAAAAAAACTAGCAAAGAGGAAAATTATGAAAATAGCACAAACATAACATAGTACCACGAACAAAACATAGTACCACAAACATCATTATAGTTGATCTAACATAACATAGAATAATCTCATACTCCCTCCGTCCGAAAAAACTTGACCCTCAGATGAATGTATCTAGCACCAAATTAGTGGTAGATACATCTATTTGAGGGACAAGTTTGTAACACGCTTTTTCAGACGAATGGAGTACATAAGTACCCTAGCATAGCCTTACTACTTATAACACTAACACAACATGATAGATTAATTAGGTGGCGCCACCGGCCCAACACCACCTCGCTCCTCCGTTTCAATAAATTGCTTTCTATATTGTAGAACAGTACCCGTTTCAATAAACTGCAATTTCACAAATACTAGGCAATAACAATATCATTAACCAACATACCAGATTTAATATGACCAGAATCTCACAAACATTATAGGTACTCATACATAGTCAACATGCATGGATAGATCTCATATGGCGAACTAATAATAGTTGATAAGTAGTCTACTAGGTAGTCATATAGTAGCATATATATGGCTCAGCAGCCACACACATATATAGTTCTAGATGATATCGATGACGATCATCATCCTTAAGCCTTGGTGGTGGGTGTTCCTGATAGTAATTAGGATGGCCTGTACAACATGAAGATTCTTGCCAACGAGGAAGCTCTTCCACCCAACCGAGCTTAAGTGTGTGCGACCATCCGTGTCCATGCCGTACGCACAGGTGGTGACGGAGCCCCTTGCGGTAAGGCGTATTCCAGCAGAGCCTTCTTCATCAGGCTCGATACCACAACTCACAGATAGGCTCTTTGGCAATTTCTGAATAAGAAAAGCATATCAATTAATAAGTAGCCTCGCACATACTCTTGCAAATATATGTCTACTAAGTATAGATTTCTACACTATCAAAAGACAGTACTACATTTGTACTAAGCAAGAATTCTACTAATAAGTATGGACTCTGCACTATTAACAGTTCCTTGGATTCTGCACTAAGCATATATATCATTGGGCTCTAGCTACACTAAAGCATATCATCGATCGGATTATACAGTAAGCATATATATCATTGGACTCTAGCTACACAGTAAAGCATATCATCGATCAGACAGTAAGCATGTCATTGGACTCTACACTAATTAAGCATGTCATCGGACTCTGCACTAAAGCTTATCATCGGCTAGCTTCTACACAGCATATCATTGGACTCTACGCTAAGCATATCATCGGATTCACTAAGCATATCATTGGATTCTACACTATGCATATCTCATCGAATTCTACATACAGATAATTTGCAATTGTAAGTATAACAATAAAGCATATCATCAAATTACTACAGTAAGTATAACATACCATGACATGCCGATCAACCATGGTACTTGTCAGGCGGGTCACGAATGGCACCCCGACGAAGTCAGCACGTGGCGGAATTATGTCCCATATGTTGCACACCTCCTCCTCGCTCAGCCTCATTCTTTAAGCACAGATGGCTTCATCAAGTGGGTGCTCATCATCTTCCTCCATGCCAGTTGAAAGGCTGCTGGCGCACCTTCACTTGCACAGTCGACATGGTGGTGGTGGTGGCGCCATTTTCATATTATATATATAAGCATTGATTGGATAGATTTAATTAAACATCAATATTTGTTCTAACGCAAGCATTCATCAGAGATAGAGACAAAACATCAGATAGATAGAAACAATGCTTTGATTCATTATCGGATAGACAAATATATAGTTTCTGTCAATGTTAAGGAATCTACTAGGGAAACATCATAGGGTTTATTTCAATGTTAGGGAAACATCTCACATATATCATTGACACTAGGGAAATTAACTACACTATAATTAGTACTCCCTTCGTCCGAAAAAGCTTGTCCCAAGATTGTCTCTCAAATGGATGTATCTAGCACTAACTTGGTGCTAAATACATCCATTTGAGTGATAAGTTTTTTCGGACGGAGGGAGTAACAAATTAACAATGCCAATCCTAATACACTACAAACATCACAAGCCTAGCTACCTCTACGAACAAACATTCACCTAAGCCTACCTATACAATGTCTTCAATCGTAATATACACTACAAACACAGATGGACAATCCTTATATACACTACAAACACACAAATACACCAATATGCAGAGTGGGGCAGCAGGGGAGTGGGGAGGCGGCCGGATTGGGGCAGCAGGGGAGTGGGGAGGCGACGAGCGGCGAGAGAGGGGAAGGAGCAGCGGAGGGCGGCGACCGAGAGGCGGCGCGCGGTGAGAGAGGGGCGGTAAGAGAGGGGGGAGCAGCGGAGGGGATGAGCATTACCCGCGCCGGCGACAAGGGGACCTACGGCGGCGGTGGTGGTGGCGGCTGGGAGGAACCCTAACCGCGGCGGCAGCGGGTGGAGGGGAGAACGGGACAATCGATCGAAGTGAGAGGGTGCGGGGGGGCGACCGGCCGGGTTTTTCACTTGGTGTAGTATTAGCGCGGCGTACGGGCCGGCGCTACTGCTAAGTCCACTAGTTGTAGCGCCGGCGCACAACCAACGCTACAGCTAAGTGGGCTAGCATTTTGGCCCTGCCGGCCAGGGTTTCGGTTGTGGTTTGATGGGTTTTCACAGGGTAATGAGGGGTTTTCAGAGTGTTTTGAGAAGTATCAAGGGTTATGGTCATCTCAAAAAATGGGTTAGGGTTGATCATAACTAGTTCAAAAGATATCAGAAAGATATACACATCCTCTTTTTATGCGACTACGTTTGTAGGAAAAATAATGAACTTGGTCTATGGGTATTTTCATTAAAACCCTTGCACAAAACAAAGGTACCACCAAGCATATAAGCACCAACTGCGTTCCGATGAATACTTTGCAAGTGCTAAAACAATTACAATCATAACAAGTCTTCCATGCTATGTTGTGCACGAACACAAATAGTACGATGATGATGATTTAGTAAAGTCGCACATTACAGCAAGGATTCATAAAGACCGCAAATTATTTTTGCACACTATGTTGTGCTTTAACTACTCGAGAGGCACATCTAGAACATGGGAAACAAACAGATAAATCCCATGATTTCCCAGGTACACCAACACCATCACCTTTTGTCCTATCACCAAGAGTTTTTCCTTCATCATGAGCTCGTTCCATTTGTTGACGCAGACACATCCGTCAATATCAGAGATGGTGTATGTGCTGGACACCCTAGTATTTGGATGACAAACAATGGTTATGGCACCATATTCTGCCTTGTCTTGGGGCACAACACGCTGAGGCAGTTTCTATTTGAACAACATGTTTGTTATGTTACCAAATTTGTAAATTATTGTTCTACAGTACAATGTACTAAAATCACACAAAGTAAAGGAAGTAGAATATGGTTACCCCAAAGTTCTTGTTGCAATTTGACCATGTCAAGGTATGGAGAAATCCATACGCTCTTCCTTTGTCGTAGTTTCCAGCATCATGATGCTCGACTAACATGTCAAAGTTCATCACTTGGCGAACGACAAGCTCTATCATTCTCCAATTGAAATGTGTTCCCTCAGTGACCGTGATATTGTCAATAATATATCTTTTCTCATTGGACAATTGGTAGTATGCTACAATATTATATCACACACAATTAAATTTAGAACCTATGGTATGTGATACAGTAATAGTACAAAGTGAACTTGAAGGAACAAGAATTTGTCTTACTTGGATGAATGATAGGCAGATTTCCAGTAGTGACAAGGCCAGTTGGTAGATGAGAGTTGACCAAATTGAACGTAATTTCCTGGCCCACACAAAGTGTGTACACTCTAACAAATTCCTTCCAAGAATTTCCAGAAATAATTGTCAACCCATTTTCGTTGTTAATGTCACATGGGAATTCAAACCCCTCTGTGGTAGTGAACCTTGCATGAAAATTCCCATTGTGGCCCATGGGAATTCTGAATTTGTTCGTGAAACTGTATCTGCTGTAGCAGGGGATAACCTGAGTAGCATATTTACAAGAGTCAATACATATAATCTACATAGTAATACAAGGGGCTGGTCCAATCAAAATATGGAATTATGCCATGAATAAAAAGGTAGAAGAGTAGTTTACTATAGTTGAGAACAAAAATATCATAAAAGCCCCTACAAGTTTTTAATTTACATGCACGTACAAAACCATTTGCTGAATTAACTAATGTACTTGCAAGCAACTGACAAGAAAAATAGTACTACCTCCATCGCAAAATTGTTGTCTAAGATTTGCCTACACACGGATGTTAAAACGTGAGTGTGTACGTTCATATATATACAATTATAAGACAACAATTTTTGGGCAGAGGGAGTAGTAAATTTCTCATTAAAGCTTATATGAAAATTTGAGAATGGAACTTACTGTCCTGTTCGCAAATCCATCGCGCGGGGTGACAGCGAAAGAATTCATCGGATTATTGTCACTGGTGCACAAACCCTTTGTGTCGAAACAGATGTCACACTATGATTCGACAACGAGCACATCATCACAACTATCATACAGATATGGGCTTATTGAAATTAGATCTGACTAATTTTGTACTTGAAACACCTACCGTGTTCATCTCTGTGGCCATTGTCGGTCGAAGCAGAGCAGCCCGAAACAATGCCTTGGAAGATCGCCGGAGAAGCGCAGGTAAGAGAGAGGGGCGGTGATGCAGAAAGCTTTTTGAAGATGGCGAAATCTGGATGAATGGGGGTGAGGAGATTAGTTGGTTGGTGGTAAGGAGACCTAAAGGAGGAGAATCTCAACTGCCAACTTAACGTGCGCTTGTTGCCCCGTTTGTCACAGAAAAGATCATTACGAGATATTTTTGGGCGCAATTAGTGGCTACTTGGTTTGTTACATGCCAAACGTTAGTTACAGATTGGTTGCATACCATTGTTAGTTGTTACATGCCAATTTTGAACCATCTTCAACAAATTTTGCAAGTTTTGTCACATGCGGCATTTTTTCGGTCATTTTTTACTCAAAAAAATCCATACAAAGGGTTAAGTGGACAATGTGGACAATGTGGCACGAAGTTTCTCGGCCGAGCCAGCGGATGGACCGGATAGATGCTACGGGAGGGAATCCACTGTAGACCAAAGCTCGACCTACGTCCGGTGTGTGAACTAGGTCCACCCTAAGACAAACATAGTGGAAGGGATCATGTGCTACCCCTTTGGATGGATGTTTGTGTGTGGGGGGGGGGGGGGTGGAGACCTCCCGTGAGCCGTTTACTGTCATTTTCGGTCCGTAGATGGGAAAACATTCAAAAATTTGCCCAACATGAAAAGCATTATGCATGCATGCTCTATGTGGTCATGGTACGCCATGCAGAAAATTTGGGACCGTTAGTAGATGTATACGCAAGTAGGATCTCTGAGACGCGCATTTCGGGGATATCCTGTCACCACCCCGAAATCACTAGCTGGGTTGCTCACCTGTATGAAACCAACCCAACATTTCAGGGTGACAAGTCATGGCCATGTTAGGGCTACTTGCCAAGTTTGAACCATCTTCAACAAATTTTGAAAGTTTCATCTCACGCAGCATATTTTTCGGTCATTTTTTACCGAAAAAATCCATACAAAGGGTTAAGTAGTCCTGACTGAAAACCATTATGCATGCCTACTTGATTTGGTCATGGGAGGCCATGGAAATAACTTGTGTGCATTTCCACACCCTTAATGATGTGGTTGCTTAAGAAAGTGGATAATGTGGCACGAAGTTTGTCGGCCGAGCCAGCGGATGGACCGGATCGATGCTACGGGAGGGAATCCACTGTAGACCAACGCTCCACCTATGTCTGGTGTGTCAACTAGGTCCACCCTAAGACAAACATAGTGGAAGGGATCATGTGCTACCCCTTTGGATGGATGTCTGTGTGTGTGTGTATGGGGGGGGCGTAGACCTCCCGAGAGCCATTTACTGGTCATTTTCATTCCGTAGATGGGAAAACATTCAAAATTTTGCCCAACATGAAAAGCATTATGCATGCATGCTCTATGTGGTCATGGGATGCCGTGCAGAAAAATTGGGATCATTAGTGGATGTATACGCAAGTAGTATCTCTGAGACGCGCATTTCCGGGATAGCCTGTCACGACCATGAAAGCACTAGCTGGGTTGCTCACCTGCATAAAACCAACCCAACATTTTAGGGTGACAAGTCATGGCCATCTTAGGGCTACTTCCCAAGTTTGAACCATCTTCAACAAATTTTGAAAGTTTCGTCACATGCGGCATTTTTTCGGTCATTTTTGACCGAAAAAATCCATACAAAGGGTTATGTAGTCCTGACTGCAAAACCATTGTGCAGGCCTGCTTGATTTGGTCATGGGAGGCCATGAAAATAACTTGTGTGCATTCCACACCCTTAATGCTGTGGTTGCTTAAGAAAGTGGACAATGTGGCACGAAGTTTGTCGGCCGAGCCAGCGGATGGACCGGATCGATGCTACAGGAGGGAATCCACTGTAGACCAATGCTCCACCTATGTCCGGTGTGTCAACTAGGTCCACCCTAAGACAAACATAGTGGAAGGGATCATGTGCTACCCCTTTGGATGGATGTCTGTGTGTGTGTGTGTATGGGGGGTGGGGGGTAGACCTCCCGAGAGCCGTTTACTGGTCTTTTTCGTTCCGTACATGGGAAAAATTCAAAAATTTGCCCAACATGAAAAGCATTATGCATGCATGCTCTATGTGGTCATGGGATGCCATGCAAATAAATTGGGATCATTAGTGGATGTATACGCAAGTAGTATCTCTGAGACGCGCATTTCCGGGATAGCCTGTCACGACCACGAAAGCACTAGCTGGGTTGCTCACCTGTTTGAAACCAACCCAACATTTCAGGGTGACAAGTCATGGCCATGTTAGGGCTACTTCCCAAGTTTGAACCATCTTCAACAAATTTTGAAAGTTTCGTCACATGCGGCGTTTTTTCGGTCATTTTTGACCGAAAAAATCCATACAAAGGGTTATGTAGTCCTGACTGCAAAACCATTGTGCATGCCTGCTTGATTTGGTCATGGGAGGCCATGAAAATAACTTGTGTGCATTCCACATCCTTAATGATGTGGTTGCTTAAGAAAGTGGACAATGTGGCATGAAGTTTGTTGGCCGAGCCGGCGGATGGACCGGATCGATGCTACAGGAGGGAATTCACTGTAGACAAACACTCCACCTATGTCCGGTGTGTCAACTAGGTCCACCCTAAGACAAACATAGTGGAAGGGATCATGTGCTACCACTTCGGATGGATGTCTCTCTGTGTGTGTGTGTGTGTATGGGTGGTGTGGGGGGGTAGACCTCCCGAGAGCCGTAGATGGGAAAACATTCAAATTTTTGCCCAACATGAAATTATGCATGCATGCTCTATGTGGTCATGGGATGCCATGCAGCAAAATTGGGATCATTAGTGTATGTATACGCAAGCAGGATCTCTGAGACGCGCATTTCGGGGATAGCCTGTCACCACCCCGAAAGCACTAGCTGGGTTGCTCACCTGTATGAAACCAACCCAACATTTCAGGGTGACAATTCATGGCCATGTTAGGGCTACTTGCCAAGTTTGAACCATCTTCAACAAATTTTGAAAGTTTCGTCACATGTGGGATTTTTTCGGTCATTAGTAGATGTATACGCCAAGTGTGGACCATTTTCAACATTTTTGCAAGTTTTGTCACGTATGGCATTTTTCGGGCATATGCGACACGAAAAAACCATTTTTAATACTTAAAAAATAAGGACAAGATTTTCTAGAATTTTTTGGATATCATTGTGATATTATTGAAATCTCACATAACTCACGCGGCCCACCCCTCCCTAAATCCTGCGATTACATCGCCTCATTCTAACCACCCGGGCCGTCCGCACCTCCCACGACCGCTGCAAGATTAGATCGGAGACGCCGAGCTCACACGGAATACAGGAGTTGCCGGCCACCGCTCACCGCCCACCGCCCACCGCCAACGTGATCTGAGGGGTCGGACTTCAGTGTTCTTCTCGCCGCCTCCTCCTCGCGTGAACGCGCCGTTTATCCTTGCCGCCGTCGACAGCGCTATAGCGGCACTTATAGTTTGCGACGCACTATCCGCCGCCATCAACTCGGCGCCGCCATCTCCGAGAGAAGGTATTACCTGATCGTAGCTTTTTTGAATCGTTGTCGGCCGCTCCTTTAGTAGTTGAACCCTCATAGGTTTTGCACAACGTCACGTGGTTAAGCAATTGGATACCCATGTTAAACTGTGCTTATTTTATGCACGGCCAAAAGGTTATGTGCTTAAACTCATAAGTGGATCATATGTTGAATGACCCAATTAATTTTGTTAAAATTAGTTGACTGCTAATTTTGTTATACATTTTTCAATATTTTCTTCAGATTTATTGACCCGGTTTGTATCATTGCATATGAGCCAGCAATGTCAGTTTCAGATACAATTCTTTGTAGTGGAGAAAACCCCATCTCCGAAACTACCGATGTGGTAAGTAATTGACTGTTTCTGTACAAGCTTTTCGTACACATACTTCATGTATACTCACTAAATTTTAATGGCATGTACCAAGAACTCGCCGAAAAGCATGGTCATATGAAGTTGGCATGCTCACAGACAAGGTTCGCAAAAACCATGAAACTGTTGTCAGCAGACCACAAAAAGTACATCATATCAGAAATCAGTCTTGGAGGTCTAACCCAGATGCATGAAGTGAATCTACGGCGCATAATGTTGGTAAGACTAGCCAAGAGCATCGATAGTGACACTCAATCCATTACCATCGATAAAACGCCAATTCCTATAACAAAAGAGGACGTGCACTGTATATTTGGCATTCCAATAGAAGGGGAGGATGTAGAGCCACATCTGCAAAGGGAAACCGACCAACAATTGTTTACCACATATGCAAACAACGGGCAAATTTTGATTTCTGACCTTGAAAAGGCGATCCGAGCTTCCAAAGCCCCAGATGACAATTTCCTAAGACGGTTCATTCTGTACGCAGTTGGAATTGTTCTAGCACCAACAGCACAACATTATGTGGACTCGAAATTTAACTGGGGATGTTTCACACTTAATCACTTGTTCAAGTCCATTCACAAGTTTACACATCTAGATCAAGTTAGTCTACAAGGAAATCTAATTCTGCTCCAGGTTAGTGCTAGATCACTACTTAACATCCTGTAATGCAATTATTGTTCTGTTGCATATTTGTATGGTGATGAACTAATTTATTGTTTAGTTTTGGTACTGGGAGCACGTGCATAGTGGATGATTGATGTATCCTTGTAGACCCCCTCCATTGCTCGCACGATGGGACGAAAGCTTGGCTACTTTAAGAAGCGATGCTTACGAGAAAGGAGGTCTTCATAACGAGCTGGTACCTATCTATAATTGAACTTTCTATAACCGATTTTTTAGTTGCTAGTAATGATTCATTCTATATTATAAAAAAAGGTTGTCATGGAAATTTGTGCTCCTGAACGGCCATCAGAGAATTCAAATAATCCTCCAAGGAAAAAATATGAACATGTGGATGACAATGATTCGTATCGGGCACAATCACAAGGACATCAAGTTAGTAGCCAGCAAGTATGCGCTTGAAAGACGATTTGTTTTTGCAATATCACAAAAAGGTGACATCGAACCTCAATCATTTAGCTATTGTTATCAACGGGCTTTTATTTTGTTAACACAGATGGACATGATATTTGAAGCCGTGAATGCACGTTTTCTGATCATGAAAAGAAGGTAGGCAGGAAGTTAATGGAAATTGGGCACATATTTGATGCCAAATACATCATGATGAGTGAAGACTTGATCGACATAAAGAGTAAAACTGGCAGTAATCCTAGGTTGTCCAAGGCCGAGGACGAAATTAAAGACTTAAGGAGGGAACTCCATGTATGTCATACTGTGCATTTTATATTTTGTATGCATATGTTCCTTCATATTCATTGTTGTTTCCATTGTTACAGGAATTAAAATACCAATTTACAAGCAGCCGACAATCAGTGTCACAGAAAGCAGGCGTGCAGGTGATCATTATGGCCCAACACGTTATTAGCTAAAAGTAACAAACTAATGATGAACGACCTTTTTTCATCGTAGGAACAAGTCAATGTGTGCAATTCATCCTTGACAGCAACTCCTAGGGCTAGCAAATGCACGGTAGGTACTTCGACTACACCAATTGCAAGACATGTGACACAAAACAATGAGGAACCACGATTAACTCTGATGAAGCCTATCTTTGAAAATGATTACAAGTTCACAAAAGAGGACATAGAGGCAGCCGTTTTCATCCGTGGAACATACAACCCTGTTGAAATAGCTAGAATCAGAGACATTTCCCTCACAGCTGAAAAACTGAAGCGAAATTTGAGCAAGCAATACATTTATGATGATGTAAGCCCCTTCTACTCCAGTCTACATCATTACTGCAACTACTGTCTTACTATTGTATGAATGAAAATTTGGCAGGTTATTATGGCATATGCTCGCATTAGCCAAATTGAGAATGATACTACCTCAATTCTATCCCCTCACGAAACCGAAAAGCTGTTACGAATGAAGGGGGTGGTTCTTGATGGATGTGGAGCCTCGTGGGTTGGTCGTGTAGTAGAAAAATTTGTAGGGCGCCGAAAGGTACACGTTTTCCTCACTTTCATAGTTTCTTTATGCACTGTACATGAAAATTTTCAGTTGTCACCCCAGCCCAAATTTTACTGCAAGTGCATGTCCCACTTAATGTACACCAAAACCCCTGGATGCTAATGATGTTTAATTTTGACAAAGATAAGATTCAGATTCTGAACTCCTTGATTAATCACTGTGACAAGACCAAAGAAGATTCTCTTGTAAGTGTTCTATTGCTGCCTCTTTTGATCTGCATGCCACATGGCCTCCGAAAGTACCGTAACCCTATGTATAACTCGTCGTACACTAGGTGGAGTCGATTCAGTTGTGCATCGACGAAGCTGTCAGGAATGGGTTGATATCACCAGCTAAGCCCATCAATTTTGCCGAATGGCCCAAAGCACGCTATGAGAACATACCACAACAGACTGACGAGTATGCACGGGCTCCTAAATTATTCTTTGCCTAATAAGATTATTGATCTGTAACTAAATATTGTAGGAGTTCCTGTGCGGTTTGGACACTACAGTACATGTTGTCATGGAATGGGGATATAATGACCGATAATTTCAACCAGGTCATTGAATGCCTAAATTAAATTTGTACTTTGTTTGGCTTGAAAGCTATGCTAACGTAAGTGTCGGTTATCAAATATAGGGAAAGATAGATATTTTCAGGTGGAAAATATGTACAGCCTTACTGCATTCAAATTGCAACGCGGTTCGCCTCGAATCATATAACTTCCCCATAACGGTTAGCGCTACATCAAGGATATTTTCATTTATTTCATATGTCTCATGATTTCAACTAACGCACCGCTCTCTCTTCTACTGAAGGAGGTGTACGATGCCCAGCAAGCAGTGAAAACTAAGGGTTCAGAAGACGACGTACAATTAATCAACGATCCTGATGGTTCCAACGAACCTGACACAACCAACTCCCAAAAGGATACCGGTACACCCGGCCCCCTCAAAAGGAAGAGAGCACGTGGACGCCCGAGGAAGAATGTTGATCCCGAGGAAGCATCAAAAACAAAAAGTCTTAAAGAACTGAAACTTAAATTTGACAGCAAGACCATAGCCAAACAAGTGTCTTCGTTATCATCACTGTCACGCAGAGACCCTAAACCATTAGTAGCCATGTTGAGCCCATTCAAACACAAATAGGTAGCATCAATTGATACATGTTCATGCTCATGATCTACTTTTAGCATCATTTGATACATGTTCAGTTCCTATCATAAAGTGGAAATAGGTACTTTTGGCAATCATGAGCATCCTCTACTTATTGCAATAACTAATGCATCCTCAGCACAAAGCTTGAATTGGCAATAGGTAGTATTGGCAATCATTTGCATGCTTTACCCTTGGCAAAAACTAATGCATAGTTGAGTTATAACTGGTCATAGATATGGCTGGAACATCTTGAATTATCATCACGGTCGCACAGTGACCCTAAACCATCACCAGCTTTGTTGAGCCCATTCAAATACAAATAGGTAGCATCAATTGATACATGTTCATGCTCATGCTCTACTTTTAGCATCATTTGATACATGTTCAGTTCTTATCAGAAAGTGGAAATAGGTACTTTTGGCAATCATGAGCATCCTCTACTTATTGCAATAACTAATGCATCCTCAGTACAAAGCTTGAATTGGCAGTCATTTGCATGCTTTACTTTTGGCAAAAACTAATGCATAGTTCATTTGTAACTGGTCATAGATATGGCTGGAACATCCTGCATAATCATGCCAAGCTATAACTACAATACTCATAGTAGTAGAGTTCCTAGCATTCATCACCGTATGATAGTAAAACGGCAGAATCACACACCAAACATAACATAGACCACCATACGATACTTGCGTTGCTAAGGCCTTGTACAATGCAAGGTGCTTAGGGGAGGTGCTTAGAGAAATAAATCAGGCTTTTCTTAAGCACCGGTGCTTATTTGTACATGGTAGACGCTTAACTAGGCGTCTCTCCTGTAGAAATAGGCACCGGTGCTTCAGAAAAACCCGGTTTATTTTTCTAAGCACCACCCTAAGCATCTAGCATTGTACAAAGCCTAACATGCATCAACAAAATAGTATTAGCAACTTAGACCACTAAACCAGAGTAGCAGCAAACACTTAAGATAAACGGCAGATTAACCACCGCACAGCATAAGTTTAGACACACCATAGGTCATAAGTTTTAGAGTCGAACAACGAAGAATCATACATAACATAAAAGGACACGGCGGTCCTGGGGTAGCAGCAGCAATCTAGCAGCACATCACTTCTCTCCCTTGTTCACCGGCGCGGCGGGATGTAGTAGAGCTCATTGACTTTGACAATCTTGAGGAAGCGTCTGTAGGCCGCATGTTTAGCCAGATAACTGGCCTTATGCTTCCTACCATTTCCATTGCCAGTGTCGATGGCATGCTGGATCAAGCCATCTATTCTGCTGCCTCAGAAACGGTACTTGATTTTGCCAGCAATCAGATGCCTCAGGGTGTAGCGGCTCTTGCTGTGCTTGCTGTCCATGCCATAGTCCACGTCCTCGTCATCCTCCTGTGAAATAGTACACCCAGAAGAACTCAGCTAATCTATTCTGCTACATTGCTCTTAATTAGAATGTTTGGAAAGTACAGATGTGTAACATGACAACTATCTATTTGCTGGAAATAAGGCGTATATGCACATACATAATTGAGCCAAAGAAATTGACATTCATAAATATGGACGGTGGAATAATTGCATTGATAGATTAGTGCACAAGTAGTACATAATTAACACATGAAAGAATTCATGATGTGGCTTGGTTTAATGATACTTGATACTTGTTATAGGTGTAATTCTGATTGAAATCAGAAAAATAGCTTCATTATACTCCTCCATGTTACACACAAGGGGGGTTTGTTCTATCTACTGGAATCAAGAAACCATTATTCTTTCTGACAGCAGCAATACTACTTCTCCAACATTGTTAGACCCTAATAAGTTTCAGAAGGAAATTGATAAAGGAGCTATGGGCTACTATCTTTATCCCTTATCTTGTGACTCTACTGATACCGATGATGAAAATACTTTGGAGGAACTTAACTTGGAAAAGGAAATGTTGTCATGCAAAACAAGGCATTTTTTGTTCTATTTATTGGAATCAGAAAATGAATTTTAGTTTTAGGAATACAAGGGCGTTTTTGTTCTGTCTATTGGAATCAGAAAAGGAAATGTTGTCATGCAAAACAAGGGTGTCAAAGAAATAATCAAGTGGTCAAAACCAGAATCTTACCAATTTAAACTGAATGTAGATGCATCATTAGATCGCTATAAATAGCTATGAGAATCCTCTATCTTGTATTTGGGTTGATTACCCCACTTCTTTCATTAATGTATCTCTTGTGAACAATGTAAGTTTGCTTACTTAATCAATAAAGCATGTCGTGATGGAATCAGATAATGAATCTCTGTTTTAGCAATTCTAGGGGGGTTTTGTTCTGTCTATTGGAATCAGAAAATGAATCAGATTCAAAAACCACCATCCAACAATAAAATCTATGCTAGATCCCTACAATCCTACATATGTACAACTAGGACGGCCATATGAAATTGATGCTCATCTACTTAACAAGAAAAACCCCAATGCCATGAAAAAATAGAGTACTTAAAAGAAAAAGAAATCTGATAAAAACAGAGTACTACCTCAGAGAGCTCGTCGATGGCATCCTCGTCGAAGTTGCTGCCCTTCCTGAAATCCATATCAAATTCCTTTATCGCGTTCTCCTCGTAGTATAGCTCTTCGATTTGGTCATGTAGCTCGCACTTAAGCATTTCCTTCTCCTCGTCCAGATCTTCCCCGACCTTCTCCTGCACAGGCTCGCCGATGGGTAGCTCGACGGCTGCGATGGCAGCGGGAGCAGGCACAACAGTTGCTGCACCGCCAGCCGTCGCCGCTACGGTGGACTCAGCCACTCCAACCACGGCGGCAGCCACGGCAGCAGACTAATCTGCTCCGATGGTTGCCTCCGGCTCGTCCGCCACATCTTCATGCCCGCGCTTCATCGGCGGTCGACGACAGGAGCAGGGAGGTGTAGGAAGGGAGGAGGGTGGTGAGGAAGGGAGGAAGGTTTGGGAGAGGACGAGGTGGTATGGCTGGAGTGGGAGAGGACGAGGGTTTTCTACCCGATTTGGGGAAGAAAAACACTGCTGCTGCCTCTTGGAGTTACCGAGAGGCCGAGGGGGACGATTTGTCTCACCTACCCGGCCGTTCCACATTTCATAGTGAGGACGCGTGGGGTCGTGGCGTCGTGCACCTCGTGCGGTTTGCCGCGCGCCGCCGTTCCTACTGCTGACACGTGGACCCAAGCTTCGGGTAGTAATGATAGATGGGTCCCACTTCTCAGAGACACACAGAGCAGAGAGGTAAATAAATTTCTTAAATTAGTGGGCATAATTTATGTACAAAATGCAGCATCAGCCCAGCGGTTACACCCTCCCGATCACATATTGATGCCCCTGGTTCGAAACTCCTTGGGGCAGTTGATTAATCACACTTTTTTGCCTATGGGGTTTTAACATGTGGATCCCGCATGTCATTCACACACACGGAGCACGTACAAACAAACTTGCCGGACATGATGTAAATGGACCCAAAAAATTTCTACATCTTTGTATCAACATGAGAAGCAAGCATGACTAGTTTGGTAAGGTTGTCGGCATTTGTATGGATTTTCCAAGATTTTTGCAACGATAAAATGCTTAAAATACTTCTCGGAGGTGACGCAACATGCGCACGTTGTGGACCACTGGGGTGGCCATGCCCATTCGCTGGAAAATTTTGGTGTCATTCTTAAGATGGCCAAAAATTAACCTCCTTCACCGGAGGCCGTTCGGGTGGAGGTAAGGGTCCGTCTGGAAGGACGGGTTTTTCTCGACATGCTTCAAATGGACCTAAATTCTTTCTACACCCTTGTACCAACATGAGAAGCATCCATGACAAGTTCCATTGATTTTCGATGTTTTATTGATTTTCTAGGGTTTTCACGACGATAAAACCCTAAAATATTTCCCACCCGCGCCACCCTTCCCTCTGATCAGTGTGACCAGCATGTACTTAACTTAGCATCAAGGCCATGAAAACAGGAATCAGAACCTTATTTGATTTTGATCCCACACACACATGCACACACAACAGAATACAAAACAGATAACACAAATCACAGACTGCATGTACTACAATTACCTAATTGAACTTATAATGCATAACAACTTCTGGTCTTCAAATACATCACATGGAATACGGACACAACTAAAAATGCAAAACAACTTCTGATGTTGAGGTTGAGCAAGGGACTTTTATTGTGAGGCCCAGCATCTTCAGCAACCTATCCATGCTTCCACCTATAGCATATAAGTAATTGAAAATTTCAGATTGAATACATTTGGTATTGGAAAAATGACAGTATGGTAATTTGAAGATGACAAGGAAATCTGTCACAACAACTGTAGGATACCAATTTGAATACAAAGTTCATAGAAGTCAATGTTGAATTAATAAGACCTTTGCAAGATGCAAAATCACTGATGTGATGAGAGTAAACAGAATGTAGGCCATAGCACATGCAAGAAGCACTTACAGGAAGTGAAGCAAAAAGCTGTACAGCACGGCAACATGAGTAAGCCAACATCCCTACTAAAATTATTTCAGTGCTTATGTCTAGTTTTTTTTAATAATTAGGAAGCCCTAAATATTTTAATGGGAGATCACCGACAGGGCACTACTGAAATATTTCAGTGTCTACATGTCTCTACTGAAAATGCACTATTGAAATATTTCAGTGGCTACGTGCGTGTACTGAAACTGCACTACTGAAATATTTTAGTGGCTACGTGCATGTACTGAAACTGCACTACTGAAATATTTCAGAATCTACAATTGTGTACTGAACTTGCAGTACTGAAATATTTCAGTGTCTACCCGTGTATACTGAAATTGCACTACTCAAATATTTCAGTGTGAACCGGTCTGTACTGAAATTTCAGTACTGAAATATTTCAGAATCTTCAACTGTCTACTGAACTTGCAGTTTTCAAATTTTTCGGTGTGTACCCCGAGTGTACCATTGTCTACTGAACTCGCAATACTCAAACATAATTTATTCTTTGCAACTAATTACGCTGCCATCCAGAGGCTATGGATTGGAGTAGAAGTGTAGGTGAACATCAAATTCTACCACTATAACCATACAAATTTAGCCTAGGGTTCATATACATCATAATCCAGCCCCCAAAAGCATGTACTCAAATCTTCATACAATTTATTGAGAACAAAATGCCATCTAGCATTCCCTCACTGAACTATTATCATCACTACCACCACGACTGTAAGCACGAGCAGTAGGAAGATTAGGAGTGTGGAAGCTTACTCTAAACAACTGCACCGCCGCCGTTCAGACGAGGAGAGCGGCGAGGGAAGCGTGGAGAACGGCGTGGAAGCGAGGTCGCGACCACTGTCCTTCTCCTCTTGCGCTTCGTAGAATCCAGTGACTCGGTTGGAGGCTGCACAATCTGCAACGGCACCTCGTGCACGGTGGCTTCCTAATCCAGTGGATGCTCTACCCTGGATCTGAACGCCCACCACCTCCGCCTGACCCACTCATTGGGCGAATCCATCTGCTCCATCGCCCAGAGGAGGATCTCGATCTTGTGCATCGGTTGTGCAGGCGGGGGGGGGGGGGGGAAAGCTTTGTCCTCTCCTTCTTCGTCATTTCCTTGAGAGTGGCCATTGCCGTCCAGTTCATCTGCCTTGTGTTGTCAAACCAAGAACGGATCTCCCTCAACCTGGCCACCTTGACCTGGTCGCCGCCGGCGATCTGCTCGATCTGCTGCTCCATCGAGGTTCTTGCTTCGATGGAAGAGGGGGGGTGGATGTGGAAGAGGAGAAGAGCAAAGTTGCGGCGGCGAGAAGGAGGAGATGGCTGCGGTGGACTTGGAATGCAGGAGAGGGAGGAGATGGCCACGGTTGTGTAATGGTGATGGAAGAGGGGAGGACCATGACGGCGGTTTTGCATTGGACGAGAGGGGCGGCGCGTGCAAATTTTTCCTATGACTAAAATGCCCCTAGATTAAAATGTGTCCCCACATTGTCATTAGTACCAGCCCCGCAAGTTTTAGTACTTTCGAATACTTTCATCCGAGTACTAGCCATTACTACGTATGTGTGTGCCGTCAAATTGAGACAAACGAATGGCTCCAAAAAAACCCAATCACTCTAAAACTTGTAATGGTTCATATACGTAATATGTATACAATACTTTCTAAAATGTCCCCTCAATAACAACTTCATCAAGTTGAGATTGCTCTTGAAGTCTCCCACTTTTCAGCATGATAAGGTCTTGGTAAAACCATCTGCAACTTGATCACCTGTAGAGATAAACCGAATGTTGAGTAGTCTTTAGCTACCCTTTCACACACAAAATGATAATCAAACTCAGTATGCTTAGTTTTTAGCTACACTTCCTGGACGGCGCGCAGGTCAAGAAGCTCAAGTCTGTGCTCGGCGGCACCGGCTAATCATTAATCAAGCAAGCAGCTCTCTGTGCAAGGTCGTCGTTTCTCGTGGTGTCACCGTGTCGGATTACGTACCTGAACGATAACACCGCCAGAGAAATGGTTTTCTACCTATACCGTGCATGCATGTTATATAGTGTGCATGCATCCATCATCTATATATCGCCAGTTGGAGATTCGTGCAACATTTTCTAGTTTTGTCAAAACTGTCTTGTCCTAAATTATTGTATAATGTTTCATTGAAATTATTTTTCTTCTTTCATAATGTTTCACTATGTACTAAAATAAGAGAGCTTGTCTATTTTATTTTGTCAGTTTCTTCTTATATCTGTAGATTACGCCATTGGCCCATTGGCGTACCCTATCTTTATAGAATGAACCAAAGGTTTGTAGGATAAGGCAAGGTTTACTTAACACCATACAACTCTACACCAACTACTCTCTAGCCTAGCCACTACTAAAAGATGGTGTGAAGGTATGCCTTAGCAGGGACGTGTTGCTGCAGATATGTTACAAGATTCCGTGGTTCACGTTGTTTGGATTGATCCTCACGCTTGGAATTGTACAGAGAGAAGGATCGCCTAAACAACCTAACACCAGATTACAACAAACACGCACGCACATAACCGTACCAGAACATATACGGTTCATATACGTAGCGCATATGTATACAATACTTTCTAACACGTCCCTCAATAACAGCTTCATCAAGTTGATATTGCTCTTGAAGTCTCCCACTTTTCAGCATGATAAGGTCTTGGTAAAACCATCTGCAACTTGATCACCTGTAGGGATAAACCGAATGTCAAGTAGTCTTTAGCTACCCTTTCACACATAAAATGATAATCAACCTCAATATGCTTAGTTTTTAGCCACACTTCCTGGACGGCGCGCAGGTCAAGAAGCTCAAGTCCGTGCTCGGCGGCACCGGCTAATTAAGCAAGGTCGTTTCTCGTGGTGTCGCCGTGTCAGATTAACTAGACGATAGCACCGCCAGAAATGGTTTTCTACCTATACCTTCCATGCATTTTATGTAGTGTGCATGCATCCATCATCTATGGCAAATTGGAGATTCGTGCAACACTTTCTAGTTTTGTCAAAACTATCTTGTCCTAAATTATTGTATAATGTTTCACTGAGTTTTTCTTCTTCTTGCAAAATGTATCATAATGTTTCATCGTGTACTAAAATAAGAGAGCTTGTCCATTTTATTTTTGTCAGATTCTTATATTTTTAGAGTACGCCATTGATGTACCTTATCCTTATAAAATGAAGAAAAAGGTTTATAGGATACTCGTGCCATATCGCTGGAGATAAGGCAGGGTTTACTCAACACCATACAACTCTGCACTAACTACTCTCTACAAGGTCAATCTCCTGTGCCCAGCTTTCTTCCAAAGTTTGAACTCATCCATCATTTGAGCCACCAGGGTGCTTCCATTGACATACAGATTTGTACCAGCAAATGCTCGCACATTTTGTTGCTTCCAAAGGCTACAACAGATCAACTTAACAAGAGAATCCAAGACCATTTGCTCTATGTTTTGGCATGCCCTCCTAATCTACCAGCCTTGGTAATTAGCCCACATTGCCAAGTCAGAGTTGTCGCTCTGCTTTGTAAGCTGGGGTGAAAGCTAATTGAAGGCCTAGGTATTTGCAGGGGCGATGTGTGCATAGAGCGGCATCGGTGAAATCGAGTCACCCTGCCTTACGCCCCTCGCGTACAGAGTGGCAGAGCCAGGACAACATCAGCCCTCGGTCCGAATTTGAGACTGTAGCTACAGTAATGTACAACACTAGGTTTGAAAAATTCCATCATCATGACTAGGCCGGCGTGCCTGAGTCCTATCTCCGCCCCTGCGCGTAACATGATCCTTTTTTGGAACTCCATTCACTACCAACTTGGTGGCAACCCAACGAAGCTATATGGTGCTAAAATTCTTGTAGCTAAGAACTTCGAAAAGGAAGGGCCAATAAAGGGAGTCAATCACACACGAAATATCGAGTTTGAGGTGTACACATTTCTCTTTCACGCAATTCAGCTTCCTTGCAACTTGCTTGGCCAGAAGGAAGTTTTCATGAAGATTGTGTCTTTTGATGAACGCTGAATGGTTGGCGCTAACATCACCTACACCTAGATGAGACTAGACACGGTTGCCCCTAAGGTTAACAAATATCTGGTTCACAATTTTCTTTGGTTTACAATTTTTTTCTTTTTTTCTTTTTTATCGGTTTTCTTTGATTTTTACTGGGCTTTTTATTAACTGGTTTTCTTTGGTTTTGTTTTGATTTTCCACTTTTTTTCTTTTTCTTTTACATGTCGAATTTTCAGTACACATTGCACTCCCTTGGTTCCATAACTCTTTGATACAGATTTTTAGTATACACGTGGAATATTCTTCTGATACACATTGCACATTTTTTAAATACATGATGTACATTTCTTCGAATAATTGTTTTGAAATTATTTTATGAATACATGTTAGCAAAATTCAAATACACTTTGAACATTTTATTTAATGGCACGAACCATTTTTCAAACTACGTGAACATTTTCTTACATTGTATTTTTTTAGAAATGTCACAACTATTTTTTTAAACAAGTGCATATTTCTTTAAAATGTATCAAACATTTTTTAATGGGATAAAATATTTTTGCGGAATTATGTGAACATATTTTTACCTTGTATAAACCTTTTGAAAAATATCACGGAACAATTTTAAAATATCATAAACAGTTTTGAATGCTACCAACATAATTTTATACTGCATGAACAATTTTAAAATATCAGAAACAGTTTTGAATGCTACCAACATTGTCTTACACCGCATGAAATTTTTTAAAATGGGTCACGAACATTTTTGTTAATTTAAGAAAACATGCTTCCATTTCATAAACAAAGATACATAAAAGTACTAAAACAAAAAAAAACTGCGATAAGGGAGCCAGCGCTCCTTCTGTGATGGGCCGGGCCATGTAGGGCGATGGATTCTTTCATCTCGCATAAAGCATGACAAAGATGCGCCCACAATGAACCGTACAAGACACAACAATCCAATGGACACTGGGCTATCCAAGTTCGTGGTCCAAAAATGTATCCAATTTGGACCATTTTATTGACGTCCATCTCCAATTAAGCCCGATCCAACCCCATCCAACCTTACTCAACCTACTATTTTTTTTAATAGGGCATCGAGTTTCTGCTCACAGGTGTAGATGCACCTGGATGAACGGTAAAATGTAAAATAGTACTCCCTCCGTAAACAAATATAAGAGCGTTTAGATCACTAATACAGAGGGAGTAGTAAACAAAAAAGTATTTTTTTTAAACATTAATGAATATTACAGAAGTGTGTTTTGACATTCGGGGAAGCCTTATAAAAAAAATCAAGCCTCCAAAAATACTACTCAAGTAGTGATCTAAAACGTGTATTATATTAGTACTTTAGAGAGGGAGTATGTTTTACAGAAGTGTGTCCACGAATGTCATATCATCACGAAATTATAAGCAGGCAGAAAACTAAGAAATGTTTGTTGCAAAAAAATCAAAATATTTTGAATTCTTTTTCTATTTTTATTTTTGTACATTGCAGGTGTATATGAGCTCGAGACTAGAACTGACACTTCTGCTCCCACATTTACTTTTGACGCTTCCACATGAATTCTGCTTCTATAGCTTTATTTCCAAGGTAATATACAAATATTCACAGGGTGATCACATAGCTTGCAGAAGAGAGGCCAGGTCAATCAATTATTGGTTACATATACTTCGAGTTGATTGACTCCTTATGGCCCTATCTACCAACCTGGCTTTCCATACGTTTGCATCTGAACTTCAGATGGCAGAGTGCCTGAATTTCAGCATCTTTCAAATTCGACCGAGCGGCCCTCTGCATCCAGGTAATTTACTGGATCATCGCATGTGCAGCAAGAGCAGCTCTGGCTTTTCCACCAGGCTTTTCCACTCGTTGCAAAACCTTGCAACTGTGGCACCATCGACGACTCTGTGATCGGCTCCAACGGTCACCTGCATGGCATACAACAGGATGTCCAAGTAAGTGCATGTGCGAAGTAATGTAAGCCCAGCACTAGGTATGTGAAGCGTGTACGGCAATGATTGTACATTGATTATTGAGGAAGGGTAAACGTTTTCGTCATCATCAAAGCGAGGGAGCTTCTGAATGCGGCCGAGCGCAATGATCGCAACTTCGGGCAGGTTGAGAACAGGAGAGCCAAACTTGCCACCGATGGCGCCTATGTTGCTCAGTGTTATGGTTCCACCAGTGATATCGTTGGTGCTTAGTCTGTTTTGCAGTGCCATCTCATGTAATCTTGACAGTTCCTTCGTGATCTGGTGTAATCATGGGAAAAAATTGGGGAGGCAAGCCACAAAAGAAACTATGTCCAAATGAAGATGTTATTGAATGGACTACAGGTTTATAGTCAATCATTTACGGGAAATAATGAGTTTGATAGGTCGCCTAACTGCAAATATTTCTGATATTTCTCTAGGTTGTTATCTGAATACAGGATGACATTATTATTGTTTAGCATGTGAACTTATCATGAATTTAGGGGGGGGGGGATTTGCTGCTGACCTCCAATATAGAAAGTGACTGGACTTTCTTGATGCTTGGCACCACTAATCCCTGTGCTGTAGCCATAGCTACCCCTATGTTGTGGGATCCTAAACAAATAACAAACCAATGTCATGAGGCATGGCACCTTCAGTACAAAAGGTGAGTTGTGGAGAAATGATGCTAGCATAACACGGTGCACTTTGGAAGGAAGAAAAGATCCAACAGTATTATTTAGAATTCACGTTTTCTATCTTATTGCAAACTTTTTTTCAAGGGAAATTTTATCTTATTGCAAATTAGGGAACAAATAAAACAAAATCTAGCATGTAAGACACAGTAATTGGAGAACATCCAGCCCAACAGAAGTGCAGCATGAGTTTTTTTTTTTTTGTTAGAGATTGGTTAATAAGGAGAGCTGTAAGATTTGACGGCTGGAATTTCCTGGTTTTCATGTAGGCACAGACAAAAAAAACTGTTTACAAAAGGATCATGTTGAGGATGCGATATATCCTCTGCGAGGGATTTCCAAACACCTACCCCTGGGTGATCCCCCAGAACTGTTTTAAGATAATTTGCCAGAATGGTGGTGACAAGAGTCTAAACTCAGAGATTGCATACCTTTGAGAGTAACTTCATTTGTTTCTTCAATGAAAGAGCTGTTCAACAAAGGATATTTACTCAGTGCCACAGAAAGAGATTTTATGAGGAATGGAAGGAAGGTGTGCTTGACATCATGATCTTTATTCTCCTTTTGAAATGATGCCTTAAGTTGTACAAGAGCATCACAGTTTATTTCCTCCAGATAATGAAAATGTGGTACTTTTGCAGCCAGGCCCATTGATTTCACCATTGCTCTCTGGTATCCCCTGAAGAAAGACATGTGCCCGTTATGGACTGCAGTGCTTATGTATATGGCCAACCATATCAAAGCAGGTTATAAAGAAAAGAAATGTTGTAATACCTGAGAGGAATTCTCTTATCTTCGTAAAACTGTGGATCAAGTAACGGTTTTCCTCCCTCAGGTAACTCAACTGGACCAACATTCTCTTCCGAAGCTGATGGAGGCTCCTGGAGAAGACCCTTGCTGGCAGCGTAGTTCAGCACATCTTCTTTCAAAACTCTACCATCTCTTCCTGTACCCTGAATATCATCTATGTTGAGCCCATACTGCTTCACTAGATGCCTGACGGCTGGTGTGGAGAGAGATCCACGAGGAGCATTGCCTTCACTTGAAGGACTTGCAGAAGTATCCACTCCAAGTGGAATGTCAGGGGATGAAGCTATGCTATCATGAGATACAACTTGACTGCCGCTAACAATCATCTTGAGCAAAGTTTCACCAACCTAAGAGGCACACATTGACTTCAGAAAATTAAGGGGAAAGTCAAATAAATCTATTCAGAATGAAAGAACTCCTAGAGGAATAATAATGTTAGCAGCATTCCAGGATCTAATAATAAAAAAGGAATACCAGCAACAACAAGAATGGAAACGTTTATAACTAGTAATCCAAAGCTACCTTTACTATGTCACCAGGGGCAAACTGAATCTGATGTACTGTTCCCTTGAAACGACTTGTAATTTCAATGGTTGCTTTGTCGCTCTGTACCTCACACAGCTGCTGAAATTCATCTACTTGGTCACCCTGCCAAACGAGCAAGTAAGAGAACAATCCCAAATTGAGATGAAAATAAATAAATAAACACAAAACAGACGAGACTGAGTTCGAATGGAGTAGCAGATTCTTCAGATTATAGGCAGCAGCACTATCTTATACTAGTTCAGATTATAGGCAAGCAAACTCCATCCCAATCGGGCAACCAACCAACAATGGAACCTCACCATGCTCAAACTACATAGTGATTGCTAGCGTGCATCGCAACTGGCAGTGGAATTCCCCAAAACATTTCCCGAAGCAGAGTTTGAAGTGGAAGCAAGCAGTGACAAAGGAAGGGGGCGGCATAGATGAGGCGCACCTCGCTGACGAACCAGCGCAGCAGCTCGCACTCGGCGATCCCCTCCCCCGTCTGCGCCAGGGGCACCTCCACCAGCTCGGCGGAGGGCTCCCTCGCCGCGGAGGCGGAGGCGTCGCTGGCGAGCCACCTGCTCCCCCCGCGCACCGCAGCGGCGTGGAACAGCCGCGCGGGCGAGGAGGCGGCGGCGGCGGCTGCGAAGCGAGGCGGGGAGAGGGGGAGGAGGAGACGGCGCAGCGGCGGCGTGGCCGCCGCGGGTCCCGCCGGACGCGGGCGCGGCGCCGCGGGCCGCGGGGCGGCGGGGACGGGGCAGCGGCGGGAGCGGGAGGCGAGGCGCCTCCAGGCCATGTGGTGGTGGGGGGCAACGAGACAGCTGAGTGCGGAGCTACTTGTGCTAGTGGTGCGTGGGGGCTTGCGACCATGGATGCGATGGATACTTGGAAGTAGCAAGCGGAGGAGGAAGAGGAGTGCGGGGAGCTCCCTCTGTCTCCTACATGAGCGCTGAGCTGTTGATCTGATCTGCTCGACAGAGTGATGAGGGACTGGTGTGGGTGTGGCAGCTGGCGTGCTAACTGTGAAGGGCACGTGTATAACGCCTTCGATGTAAGCAGCACATGCAAATTTGACAATTTTGACCTACGGACGAAAAGAATTCATAAAATGAACTGGTTTGAAAAAAAATTCACTCAGCTGACCGTTTTGTGTGGCGCCCGACACGAAGCCGTCACACCTTACTGTGCAACACCCAGCCCGCAGGCGTTGCACGTCTGTCCAGCGTGGCACCCCCGGGGCCCGCACCACGCAGTGTGGCGCCTGAAAACTAGGCGTCACACCTGTAATGTGCAGCACCTGCGTGCTAGGCGCCACACTTGTTATGTGCAGCGCCTAAATCTTAGGCGCTGCACATGCTGTTACTAGTTGGTTGGCTGGCCCCCCTCCCGCACTCCCCCACACACCCCAACTCCAAACCCCATCCCACCCGAGATTTGCCCCCTCTCCCCCTTTCTCCCGCTCTCAAATCCTTGTCCAAATCTTCCAAATTTGAAGATTTTGTCTCTGGATTTCGAACCAAATCCCTCCCTCAAGGTAATCTCCTCCGATCCCCTTGTTTTGATCCAAGAAAATGCTAACATTTGATCATTGGTTGCTAGTTTGGGTAAACCCTAGTTTTTTATGGATCTAGAGATTTGTATGGAGATATGAGATGTTTGTTTGCCAATTTCCTAGGATTAGGGTTGTTAGTATGTTAGGGTTAGGGTTATTGGTGTTGTTATGTTGGTGTTAGGGTTAGGGTTAGGGTTGTTAGTATGCGAGGATTGTGCTTATAGTCATTGTTAAGTGGGGGTTAGGTTATGTATTCCGTGTTAATCTTCGGATGAGTACTTATGGAAGATAAGTTACATTTTGTTGTTTGAATGCTTATAGGGATGGGAAGAACATGTGTGTTTGTTCATCATATGGACAAAGACGCCTTTTTGAAAGGCAATATTGAACCGGACCCGGATGAGCTTGACATGGTGTTTGATGTAGTCCTAGCTATGCGGAGGTCTTGGAACAAGTGAGGATAGATTTGAATTGGATGGATGCTACTTCTTGAGCTTGCGTTTGTTTTTCCCTTGAAGAGGAAAGGGTGATGCAGCAAATTAGAGATAAGTATTTACCTCAGTTGAGAACCAAGATATCAATCCAGTAGGAGATACAAGCAAGTCTCCAATCTATGCACCTGCACAAACAATTAAACACTTACACCCAACGCGATAAAGGGGTTGTCAATCCCTTCACGGTCACTTGCAAAGGTGAGATCAGATAGAGATAGATATAAAAGATTACTAAAACGTAAAACAAAATAAAAGTAAATAAAACTCAGCGAGGTATTTTTGGGTTTTTTGGTTTATAGATCTGAAAATAAATGATGGAAAATAGACCCGGGGGCCATAGGTTTCACTAGAGGCTTCTCTCTTGAAAGAAAATAATACGGTGGGTGAACAAATTACTGTCGAGCAATTGATAGAAAAGCGCAAAGTTATGACGATATCCAAGGCAATGATTATGCATATAGGCATCACGTCCGTGTCAAGTAGACCGACTCATGCCTGCATCTACTACTATTACTCCACACATCGACCGCTATCCAGCATGCATCTAGAGTATTAAGTTCATAAAGAATGGAGTAACGCCTTAAGTAAGATGACATGATGTAGAGGGATAAACTCAAGCAATATGATGAAAACCCCATCTTTTTACCCTTGATGGCAACAATACAATACGTGTCTCGCTACCCCTACTTTGTCACTGGGTGAAATCACGCAAGATTGAACCCAAAACTAAGCACCTCTCCCATTGCAAGAAAAACCAATCTAGTTGGCCAGGCCAAACCGATAATTCGAAGAGAAATACAAAGATATCAAATCATGCATATAAGAATTCAGAGAAGATTCAAATAATATTCATAGATAAGCTGATCATAAATCCATAATTTATCGGATCTCGACAAACACATCGCAATAGAAGATTACATCGAATAGATCTCCAAGAACATCGAGGAGAACATTGTATTGAAGATCAAAGAGAGAGAAGAAGCCATCTAGCTACTAGCTATGGACCCGTAGGTCTGTGGTAAACTACTCATGCTTCATCGGAAGGGCAATAGGGTTGATGTAGAAGCCCTCCGTGATTGAATCCCCCTCCGGCAGAGTACTGGAAAAGGCCTCCAGATGGGATCTCACGAATTCAGAGACCTGCAGCGACGGAAAAGTAATTTGGTGGACGCTTCTGGTGGTTTTGGAATATTTGAGGATTTATAGAGCTGAGAGAGAGGTCGGTGGACTCCCGTGGGGCCCACAAGCCAGGGGGCGCACCCCCCTAGGGCGCGCTCTGGAGGCTTGTGGAGTCCTCGGGACTCTTTTGACTTGGCCTCCAAGTTCCGTGGATGTCTTCTGGTCCAAGAAAAATCATCGCGAAAGTTTTATTCCGTTTGATATTCCTTTTCTGTAAAACTCAAAAACAAAGAAAAACAGAAACTAGCACTGGGCTCTAGGTTAATAGGTTAGTCCAAAAAATAATATAAAGTAGCATATTAATGCATATAAAACATCCAAAACAGATAATATAATAGCATGGAACAATAAAAAATTACAGATACGTTGGAGACGTATCAATGGACCCAAGTGATACCGTTGAGTTGGAGGGAAGGCATAATGTTGGTTTTGGAATGCACATCCGTTGGAAGACAATGCGTGTGAACTCCGAACAACGTTGGGTTGCATACAAGGAGACGGTGGTTGAATCACTAGACAAGGCTCTTGAGATATTTGCTACGAAGAAGTTTGATTCTAGTGTGCATTTGGACTTGAACCGGAACCCCTCCCCCTTGGTTGCTAGTAGTCCCCCACCCATGAACCAAGATGAAATTGGTGAACCTCCTTTGACACAACAAGTGAGGCCTACATGGACCCCGATTCCAAACAACCACAATGAAGCTTTACAAGAGGAGAATGATGAGTATGAGTACGATGACAATGAAGTTAATCTCCAAGACAACAATGTGGGTGATCTCGAGAAATATCATGTGCAAGAGACAATGGACCATTCCATCCCTTATTCACATGGCTATGCATCGGATTCGGATGACGAAGGTCCGGATGAACAAGTTGATGAGGAGGGGTTCACGGTGAAGGAGGTCGAAGCTTTTGAGAAGGTATTCGGGCGGGATCATCAGACTCCATTGTTCAAGGATGTTAGTCTCGCGGATGAAGCCGTGGTAGATGGCGGCCAAGGTATATCTCTTGGAATTTGGCCAGGTTCTCACCGGGATTTGGAAGACGGCAAGAACGGGATTTCTCCCGGGTCTAAGTTCCAAACCTTCTTGGAATTGAAGATGTGGCTGGACAACTACTCGGTTACACATTATCGTCCACACAAGGTAGTGAACTCGGACGTCAATGTGCGCTACACGGTTGCATGTGAAGAGAAAAAATGTCCATGGATTGTGCGTGCAAGACCATGGAAAGGAGAGCCCACTTGGCATGTAGTGAGTTGTGTACCAAGTCACATGTGCCGAGGCAAGAGGGTGGACGGGAAGGTTGTGTCCCAAAACCACAGACAACTCACATATGAGTTTATTGCTTATAGGCTTTCCAACTCAATATCCACACTTCCAACAATGAGCATCCAACAAGTCATGGACCTTGAAAGCCATCTTTCATTACAAGGTGAACTACGGCAAGGCAAGGAAGGCGAAGCAAGCCGCATTTAAGATGTTGTATGGTAGTTGGGATGAAGCATACAACAGAATCCCTAGGTTGCTATTAGCCATGGCCGCCACAAACCCGGGCATGGTTCATGTGGTCGAGCCTCATGGGGAAAAAACAACGGTTCACGACGGAAGGACCGTCCGAGTATTTGGCCGTGCATTTTGGGCGTTCGAGCAATGCGTGAGGGCTTTTGAACACTGTCGGCCAGTCATCGCCATTGATGGCACGTTCTTGACCGAAAAATACAAGGGCACCTTGTTGGTTGCAATAGCAAGTGATGCCAATAACCGGGTGTTGCCTTTGGCATTTGCTTTGCTTGAGGTGGAGAACAATGACAACTGGGAGTGGTTCTTGCGTCTTTTGAGGACCAAGGTGTTACCCGCTCAAAGGGAAATTTGTGTCATATATATCGAATCGCCATCAAGGAATTCTTAACGCGGTGGACATTGACATTCTCGGGCATGCTCCGTTGCACCATCGATGGTGCATGAGGCACTTTTGTTCTAACTTCTGTAGGGCATGTGGCCTTAAGGAGTTGGCCGGTGATCTTCAAGAATGTTGTCTCGCTTTCTCCGACAAGCGGTTCGCCTCCTTGTACAACAAATTGCTCGCACACAAGAAACTTGATCCTGGGGTTCAAGACTTCCTCAATAGGCACATTCAAGAAAGGAATAAGTGGGCACGTGCTTTTGATGAAGATGGCCGGAGGTATGGTCAAATGACAAGAAATATGGCCGAATGCTTCAATAGGGTGCTCAAGGGTGTACGTGCATTACCCATGACGGCAATAGTTCAGTACACATTTGACAACATGAATGCGTACTTCCTAAAGCACTCAATGGAAACGGATGCACAGATAGCGGGTGAGAACAAGCGCAAGTACAAGTACAAGTTCCCACCCAAGGTTGATGAATGGTTGGAATTTCAATCACGGAGGGCGGACTCACAAGGAGCTATACTATATGACAACGACGATTGGTCCGATTTCACCCATACTTTGGCCAATCACAATGGCCGGAGTACCATGGAGTTCAACTATGGCCGGATCCGGATTTGAAGGTTGTTAAACGGGGTAGATGTAAGATAAAGCGTCTTAGAGGTGACATGGACGGATAGGGCCATGGTGGCGGCCGCGAATCAGGCAACGACCAATTCCAAGAGTCTCGTGAGAGGTCCCGTTGTGGGGAATGTAAAGGTCAGGGCCATAACAAAGGAAAATCTACCAAGCCAAGAAAGAGGTCATCGACAAATGATGCAAGCACAAGCCAACAAGGAGGTACCCAAGGTCCTAGCCAAGCAAATAGTACTCAACAAGGGCCAAGCCAAGCAAGTGGTAGCCAACCAAGTGGTAGGCAACAAGTGCCAAGGCAACCAAGTGGTAGCCAACAAGTGCCAAACCAACCAGGTAGTAGCGAACAAGGGGCAAGCCAAAGAGGAACTAGGCAACAAAGAGGGAGGCAACTAGGACTTACAAGAGGCCGTGGTGGTGGTAGAGGCCGTGGTGGTGGTAGTGCTCGTGGTGGTGCTCTAGGCCGTGGTGGCGGTCTAGGCCGTGGCGGTGCTCTAGGCCGTGGTGGTGGTCTTGGCCTTGGTGGCGGTCTAGGACGTGGTGGTGGTTTTGGCCTTGAGGGTGATCTTGGCCGTGGTGGTGGTCTTGGGCAAGGTCGTTATAGAGGAATGTTTGGATACCTCGATGGACCATTTCTGTATGTTGCTCACTAACTATAATGTTTCAATTTACATATTTTTCATATGTTCCTGTTGTCCTTATTAACTAATATGTTGCAATTTACATGTTTTTCCATATGTTCTTCTTGATATTACTAACTGTTCTTCTTGTTTTCTCATGTAGGTACAGCGACTTCTCAACCCAACAAACCAACAATGAATGGGGTGGAGGAGAAGGATGGCGAAGGTGAGATGGCGGGGTGGTGGGAGAAGGCTGTGAAGAAGCTGAGAGAGGAGGATGCAGCCGCATTAGAGAAGAAGAAGCAAGAGGAGATCGAAGAGAAGAGGAAGGAACATGAGAGAGGGGTTTTTGCGGAGATAACAAGGCAACACAAGTTGAAGATGAAATGTGAGGAGACAGATAAGAAACGTCTAAAGGATTTTCAAGAAAGTGATGACCCATAAGTATAGGGGATCTATTGTAGTCCTTTCGATAAGTAAGAGTGTCGAACCCAACGAGGAGCAGAAGGAAATGACAAACGGTTTTCAGCAAGGTATTTTCTGCAGGCACTGAAATTATTGGTAACAGATAGTTTTGTGATAAGATAATTCGTAACGGGTAACAAGTGCAGCAAAGGTGCAGCAAGGTGGCCCAATCCTTTTTATAGCAAAGGACAAGCCTAGACAAACTCTTATATAAAGCAAAGCGCTCCTGAGGACACATGGGAATTATTGTCAAGCTAGTTTTCATCACCTCATATGATTCGCGTTCGTTACTTTGATAATTTGATATGTGGGTGGACCAGTGCTTGGGTGCTGTCCTTACTTGGACAAGCCTCCCACTTATGATTAACCTCTCTCGCAAGCATCTGCAACTATGAAAGAAGAATTAAGATAAATCTAACCATAGCATGAAACATATGGATCCAAATTAGCCCCTTACGAAGCAACGCGTAAACTAGGGTTTAAACTTCTGTCACTCTAGCAACCCATCATCTACTTATTACTTCCCAATGCCTTCCCCTAGGCCCAAATCATGGTGAAGTGTCATGTAGTCGACGCTCACATAACACCACTAGAGGAAAGACAACATACATCTCATCAAAATATCGAACGAATACCAAATTCACATGATTACTTATAACAAGACTTCTCCCATGTCCTCAGGAACAAACGTAACTACTCATAAAGCATGTTCATGTTCAAGATCAGAGGGGTATTGAATATCATTAAGGATCTGAACATATGATCTTCCACCAAATAAACCAACTAGCATTAACTACAAGGAGTAATTAACACTACTAGCAACCCACAGGTACCAATCTGAGGTTTTGGGACAAAGATTGAATACAAGAGATGAACTAGGGTTTGAGAGGAAATGGTGCTGGTGAAGATGTTGATGGAGATTGACCCCTCTCGATGAGAGGATCGTTGGTGATGATGATGGCTTCGATTTCCCCCTCCCGAAGGGAAGTTCCCCCGGCAGAATCGCTCTGCCGGAGCTCTAGATTGCTCCTACCCAGGTTCCGCCTCGAGACGGCGGCGCATCGTCCCGAAAGCTATCCTTTTATTTTTTTTCCAGGTCAAAACCCTCCATATAGCATAATATGGGCACTGGGGACCTGTCAGGGGGCCCACAAGCCCTAGGGGCGCGCCCAGGGGGTAGGGCGCGCCCCCAGGCTTGTGGCCACCTGGTGGGTCCCCCTCTGGTATTTCTTCGCCCAATATTTTTTATATATTCCAAAATATTTCTCTATAAATTTTTAGGACTTTTGGAGTTGTGCAGAATAGGTCTCTCAGATTTGCTCCTTTCCGGCCCAGAATTCCAGCTGCCGGCATTCTCCCTCTTTGTGTAAACCTTGTAAAATAAGAGAGAAAAGGCATAAGTATTGTACCATAATGTGTAATAACAGCCCATAATGCAATAAATATCAACATAAAAGCATGATGCAAAATGGACGTATCAACTCCCCCAAGCTTAGACCTCGCTTGTCCTCAAGCGGAAACCGAAATCGATAATCATGTCCACATGTTTAGAGATAGAGGTGTTGATAAAATAAAATACGGACATGAGGGCATCATGATCATCTTTAGAACAACAACATATTGTCATATAACCTCTTATACTAAAGTGATGATTCGTTCACAAGGTAAAGTATGAACTAAAAACTTTGTTGAGAACCAACAAACTATGATCTCAGTCATTGAAGCAATTGCCGTTTATCATAACATCGGAGAGAGTCAATATAAGAGCTTGTCTAGCAAATCCACATACTCAATCATCTTTTAGTCTTCCACAATTGCTAACACTCACGTGATACTTATGAGATCAAAGCTTCAGTTGGACACAGAGAAAGATAGGGGCTTACAGTTTCGCCTCCCAACGGTTTACCTCAAGGATAATGTCAACAATAATAATTCATGACCGCCTACATCCGAGTGGATATATGTGCCTAGATCTTTCCCTAACACATGATGCTTGCCAAAAGAAGAAGGCGAAATATGGAATGGTGAGGATCACCATGACTCTTGCATAAAGGTAGATACTAAAAAGTAAAAAAGATAGGCCCTTCGCAGAGGGAAGCAGAGGTTGTCATGCACTTTTTGGGTTGGATGCACAAAATCTTAATGAAATGGAATGTCACTTTATATTGCCGCTTGTGATAGAAAACTTTATTATGCAGGCTGTCGCTTTTATTTCTTCCCCATCACAAGTTCGTATAATGTTTATTTTCCTTACACTAATAAATCATACATATTTAGAGAGCAATTTTTATTGCTTGCACCGATGACAAGGATCTTACTCAATTCATAGGTAGGTATAGTGGACTTTCATGGCAAAACTGGGTTAAGGGTATTTGGATGCACAAGTAGTATCTCTACTTGGTGCGGAAATTTTTGGGCTGATATGAGGTGGAAGCAAGCGTCACATGTTAAAGGATCCATGACAATATAGCTTCTATTCGAAAATAAGCAAACATAACTCATTATGTTGTCTTCCTTGTCCAACATCAACTTATTAGCATATAATATTTTAATGAGTGCTCACAATCATAAAAGATGTCCAAGATAATATATTTATATGTGAACATCTCTTTCTTTATTACTTCCTTTTAATTGCAACAATGACCAAAACTATGTTTGTCAACTCGCAACAAGTTTCAATCCTCATACTTTTTATATGTGAAGTCATCACTCTCCATAAGATTATTATATAACCCTTTTATTTCTTTATCTTTTCTTTTCTTTTTCTCAAGATCATGGCAGGAAAGCAAAGCCCTTACTCAAAACTACTATTTATTATATAACTCTCGGACTTGATTACATAAAGGGAACTCAAAGCAAAACTCAACGCTAGATCATACTAAAAACTTTTATTCCACTAAAGCGAGATATAACCAAAAGGATCGAACTAAGAAAAACGATAAAGGTAAAGATGTGATGGTGATGCGATACCGGGGCACCTCCCCCAAGCTTGGCAGTTGCCAAGGGGAGTGCCCATACCCATGTATTTAGGTCTCTTTCTTCTAAGGTGGTGATGACGTAGTTGATGTTAGCTTGATTAAGCTACCCTTCAGATCCTGCAATTCTCGGAGTACACGTTGAAGCATAATTGCATTCTTCTGAATCTCTTCTAAAAGATGCTTGTTTTCTGGCCACCATGTGCTTTTCCCTGCACCACTTTCACTTGGACGGGATATATCCCAATTGGAGGGTATGTGTGTGCGAGGAGTATTCTCCACGCCATAATTTTGAGCTAAATTATGAAAGTTGTTCCGATGTAACCTGTGTAAAGGCCTCATAGGGGGAAGTCCTTCTTGTATCTGTTGTCCTTCATGGTTGCTTGTAGTCCCTACTGCTTGATGGGGATTGGGAATAGTGGAGATGCCAGCCAGGGTGCCTCTCTTCGAAGCCGGAAGGTGGACCTCAAGCGAATCCCCTTGATCTTCCTCCATCGTGACTTCCTCGGCCTCCGCCCTCCTGAGTTCCATCTGCATCAACCAAGCATCATGGTCCACATTGTTGGAGGAGGAGGAGGAAGTCATGACGCCTGGCCTTGAAAACTCTGGCAGAAAACAGCTCAAAACGAAAATAGGAGATATTGCCGTGGTATGGTGGTCAAAACCTTTGGGAGATTATATAATGAATTTTTACCTACCAAAAGGAGTGTACTACAAGAAAACAGAGTCCGGAGGGCACACGAGGTGGCCACAAGCCTGGGAGGCGCGCCCCCAAGGCTTGTCGCCTTCTCGTGTACTATTTGGACTACTTTTTATTTTTCTATTTTTTAAAAAATTCCAAAACGGAGTAAAATTGCTATTGGAAAAGTTTTGGAGTCGGTTTACTTACCGTACCACATACCTACTCCCTTTCATGGTTCTAGAGCGTTCTGGTAGGTTTCCCTTATGTACTCCTCCGGTGTTATGGTATTAATAATATTTGTTTCAACATTTATGGGAGTACCTAAGATATAATGTTTGATTCTTTGCCCGTTTACCACCTTTGGGTTAGTGCCCTCGGCATTGTTGATTTTGATGGCACCGGAACGATAAACTTCCTCGACAATGTAAGGCCCTTCCATTTAGAGAGAAGTTTTCTTGCAAAAAATCTTAAACGAGAATTGTATAGCAAGACAAGGTCACCTACATTGAATTCACGCTTTTGTATCCTTTTGTCATGCCATCTTTTAACCTTTTCGTTAAACAACTTGGCATTTTCATAAGCTTGGTTTCTCCATTCATCAAGTAAGCTAATGTCAAATCACCTCTTTTCACTGGCAATTTTGAAATCATAGTTAAGCTCTTTAATTGCCCAATAAGCTTTATGTTCTAGTTCAAGAGGTAAGTGGCATGCTTTTCCATAAACCATTTTATACGGAGACATACCCATAGGGTTTTTATAAGCAGTTCTATAAGCTCATAATGCATCAACAAGTTTCTTAGAGGAGTTCTTCCTGGATCTATTGACAGTCTTTTGCAAGATCAATTTTATTTCTCAGTTACTTAATTCTACTTGCCCACTAGACTGAGGATGATAGGGAGACGCAATTCTATGGTCAACATCATACTTTGCAAGCAACTTTCGGAAAGCACCATGAATAAAGTGTGAACCACCATCAGTCATTAAATATCTAGGGACTCCAAACCTCGGGAAAATAACTTCTTTAAGCATTTTAATGGAAGTGTTGTGATCAGCACTACTAGTTGGAATAGCTTCTACCCACTTAGTAACATAATCAACAACAACCAAAATATGTATATTCCCATTAGAGGAAGGAAAAGGTCCCATATAATCAAATCCCCAAACATCAAATGGTTTAATAACAAGTGAATAATTCATAGGCATTTCCTGACGTCTACTAATATTACCAATCCTTTGACATTCATCACAAGACAAGACAAACTTACGAGCATCCTTGAAGAGAGTAGGCCAATAAAAACCAGATTGTAATACCTTGTGTGCAGTTCTAATACCAGCATGGTGTCCTCCGTAGGCCTCGGAGTGGCACTTGCGTAGGATCTATTCCTGCTCATGCTCAGGTACACAACATCTAATAACACCATCTACTCCTTGTTTATAAAGATGTGGGTCATCCCAGAAGTAATGTCTTAAATCATAGAAAAACTTTTTTCTTTTGTTGGTATGTGAAACTAGGTGGTATAAATTTAGCAACAATATAATTAGCATAATCAGCATACCAAGGAGCACTACGAGAAGCATTTATAACAGCTAATTGTTCATCAGGGAAACTATCATCAATAGGTAGTGGGTCATCAAGAACATTTTCTAACCTAGACAAGTTGTCTGCTATGGGGTTCTCAGCTCCCTTTCTATCAATAATATATAAATCAAATTCTTGTAGCAAGAGAACCCACCTAATGAGTCTAGGTTTAGCATCTTTCTTTTCCATAAGGTATTTAATAGCAGCATGATCAGTGTGAACAGTAACTTTGGAATCAACAATATAAGATCTAAACTTATCACAAGGAAACACAACAGCTAATTTTTTTTCAGTAGTAGCATAATTTCTTTGGGCACTATCTAGAGTTTTACTAGCATAATGGATAACATTTAATTTCTTATCAACTCTTTGTCCTAGAACAGCACCAACAACATAATCACTAGCATCACACATAATTTCAAAGGGTAGGTTCCAATCAGGTGGTTGGACAATAGGTGCAGAGATTAAGGCTTCCTTAAGGATTCCAAATGCTTCTACACAATCATCATCAAAAACAAATGGAACATCTTTTTGCAAAGATTAGTGAGAGGCCTAGAAATTTTAGAGAAGTCTTTAATAAATCTCCTATAGAAACCAACATGACCAAGAAAACTTTTTATACCTTTGATATCCTTAGGACACGACATTTTTTAATAGCATCAACTTTAGCTTTATCAACTTCAATACCTCTTTCAGATATTTTATGCCCCAAGACAATAACCTTCATTAACCATAAAGTGGCACTTCTCCCAATTCAAGACAAGATTAGTTTCTTCACATCTCTGCAAAACTCGATCAAGGTTGCTTAAGCAATCATCAAAAGAAGTTCTGTAAACGGAGAAATCATCCACGAAAACCTCAACAATCTTTTCATAAAAGTCAGAGAATATAGCAGTCATACATCTCTGAAAGGTAGCAGGTGCATTACATAAACCAAAAGGCATATGTCTATAAGCAAAGGTACCGAAAGGTCAAGTAAAAGTAGTTTTTTCTTGATCCTCTTGTGACACAGGTATTTGGGAAAAACCAGAATAACCATCTAGAAAGAAAAAGTGTGTATGTTTTGATAGTCTTTCTAGCATTTGATCAATAAAAGGTAGAGGATAATGATCTTTCCTAGTAGCTTTGTTTAACTTTCTAAAATCAATAACCATTCTATAACCTGTGACAATTCTTTGTGCAATCAATTCATTCTTATCATTGGGGACAACAGTAATACCTCCCTTCTTAAGGACACAATGGACAGGACTTACCCATCTACTATCACCAACATGATAGATTATACCTGCTTCCAGAAGCTTTATGATCAACAACCGGTTTAGCATCGGGCTCCATATTAATTTTGTGCTGACATAGAGTGGGACTAATGCCCTTAAGATCATCAAGAGTATACCCAATAGCGCCACGGTGCTTCTTCAGAGTTTTCAATAATTTCTTTTCTTCATGCTCTGAAAGGTTAGGACTAATAATAACAGGATATATCTTCTTTTCATCAAGATAAGCATATTTCAAAGTATCTGGTAATTGTTTAAGATTGAACACAGGATCACTCTTGGGTGGTAGAGGATCTCCAAGAGTCTCAACAGGCAAATTGTGTTTCAAAATAGGCATTTGTTTAAAGGAAACCTCATCTAGTTCCCTTCTTTCATTCATGAACATATCATTTTCATGGTCTAGCAAATACTGTTCTAAAGGATCAGTAGGAGGCACGACAATAGAAGCAAGACCAATAATTTTATCTTTACTAGGCAATTCTTTATAGTGGGGTCGTTGTCTATGAAATTTGGAGAAATTAAACTCATGAGACACATCCCCAAAACTTACACTAACAGTTTCTTTCTCACAATCTATTTTAGCATTAACAGTGTTTAAGAAAGGTCTACCAAATATAATGGGACAAAAGTCATCTTGTGGGGAACCGAGAACTAGAAAATCAGTAGGGTATTTTATTTTCCCAGACAAGACTTCAACATCTCTAACAATCACAATTGGTGATATAGTTTCTCTATTGGCAAGCTTAATAGTGACATCAATATCTTCTATTTCAGCAAGTGCAATATCATTCATAATTTCTTGGTATAAAGTAAAGGGAATTGCACTCACACTAGCACCCAAATCACATAAGCCATGATAACAATGATCTCCTATTTTAACAGAGACAACAGGCATGCCAATGACATGTCTATGTTTATCTTTATCATCGGGTTTGGCATTCTAGCAGCTTCATCACAGAAATAAATAACATGCCCATCAATATTATCGACCAAGAGATCTTTAACCATAGCAATACTATGTTCAACTTTAATTTGTTCAGGACGTGTAGGTGTTCTAGTATAACTCTTACAAACCACAGCTAAAGCTTTAGCATGTTCCTTTATCCTAACAGGGAAAGGTGGTTTCTCAATATAAGCAGTAGGAATAACATGATCAACATTATAAGTAATAGTTTCCTCTTCAGCTCTTATAGGTTCTACTATTTTTACTTCATTGGGAGGATGATATTTAAACCACTTCTCCTTAGGGATATCAACATGAGTAGCAAATGATTCACAGAAATAAGCTACTATCTTAGAGTCAAGTCCATATTTAGTGCTAAATTCACGAAAAGCATCGGTATCCATAAAAGATTTAACACAATCAAACTTAAGGTTTATACCTGACTCCTTACCTTCGTCGAGTTCCCAATCTTCGGAGTTGCATTTAATTCTTACCAATAAATCCCATTTGAATCCAATGGTCTTCTTCATAAAAGAACCATTACAAGACGTATCAAGCATGGATTGATCATTATGATAAAGCCGAGCATAAAAGTTCTGAATAATAATTTCTCTTGAGAGCTCATGATTGGGGCATGAATATAACATTGACTTAAGCCTCCCCCAAGCTTGAGCGATACTTTCTCCTTCACAAGGCCAAAAATTATATATGTAATTCCGATCACGATGAACCAGATGCATAGGATAAAACTTCTGATGAAATTCCAAATTCAATCGGTTGTAATTCCAAGTCCCAATATCATCGCATAGCCTATACCATGTCAATGCCTTCTCCTTCAAAGATAAAGGGAAGACCTTCTTCTTGACTTCATCCTCGGGCAAACCTGCAAGCTTAAATAATCGACAAACTTCATCCACATAGATTAGATGCATATCAGGATGTAGTGTTCCATCTCCTGCATAAGGATTAGCTAGCAGTTTCTCTATCATACCTGAAGGAATTTCATAATAAATATTTTCAGTAGGTTGAGGAGCAACTCTTTGTTCTTCCGGTCGAGGTGAAGATACCCCGAACAAGCCCCTCAAAAGATGATTTTCCATAGTAACAAGTGACAGTAAATTTCAGCACACTATATAAAATTTTCCTTACCAAAGGCGCTTCACTCCCCGGCAATGGCGCCAGAAAAGAGTCTTGATGACCCACAAGTATAGGGGATCTATCATAGTCCTTTCGATAAGTAAGAGTGTTGAATCCAACGAGGAGCAGAAGGAAATAACAAGCGGTTTTCAGCAAGGTATTTTCTGCAGGCACTGAAATTATCGGTAACAGATAGTTTTGTGATAAGATAATTCGTAACGGGTAACAAGTAACAAGTGTAGCAAAGGTGCAGCAAGGTGGCCCAATCCTTTTTATAGCAAAGGACAAGCCTGGACAAACTCTTATATAAAGCAAAGCGCTCCCGAGGACACATGGGAATTATTGTCAAGCTAGTTTTCATCATGCTCATATGACTCGCGTTCGTTACTTTGATAATTTGATATGTGGGTGGACCGGTGCTTGGGTGCTGTCATTACTTGGACAAGCCTCCCACTTATGATTAACCTCTCTCGCAAGCATCCGCAACTATGAAAGAAGAATTAAGATAAATCTAACCATAGCATGAAACATATGGATCCAAATCAGCCCCTTACGAAGCAACGCATAAACTAGGGTTTAAGCTTCTGTCACTCTGGCAACCCATCATCTACTTATTACTTCCCAATGCCTTCCCCGAGGCCCAAATCATGGTGAAGTGTCATGTAGTTGACGTTCACATAACACCACTAGAGGAAAGACAACATACATCTCATCAAAATATCGAACAAATACCAAATTTACATGATTACTTATAACAAGACTTCTCCCATGTCCTCAGGAACAAACGTAACTACTCACAAAGCATATTCATGTTTAAGATCAGAGGGGTATTGAATATCATTAAGGATCTGAACATATGATCTTCCACTGAATAAACCAACTAGCATCAACTACAAGGAGTAATCAACACTACTAGCAACCCACAGGTACCAATCTGAGGTTTTGGGACAAAGATTGAATACAAGATATGAGCTAGGGTTTGAGAGGAGATGGTGCTGGTGAAGATGTTGATGGAGATTGACCCCCTCTCGATGAGAGGATCGTTGGTGATGACGATGGCTTCGATTTCCCCCTCCCGGAGGGAAGTTTCCCAGGAAGAATCACTCTGCCGGAGCTCTAGATTGCTCCTGCCCAGGTTCCGCCTCGAGATGGCGGCGCTTCATCCTGAAAGCTATCCTCTAATTTTTTTCCAGGTCAAAACCCTCCATATAGCAGAAGATGGGCACCGGAGACCTGCCAGGGGGCCCACAAGCAGTAGGGGCGCGCCCAGGGGGTAGGGCGCGCCCCCAGGCCTGTGGCCACCTGGTGGGTCCCCTCTGGTATTTCTTTGCCCAATATTTTTTAAATATTCCAAAATAAGTCTCCGTAAATTTTTAGGTCTTTTGGAGTTGTGCAGAATAGGTCTCTCAGATTTGCTTCTTTCCGGTCCAGAATTCCAGCTGCCGGCATTCTCCCTCTTTGTGTAAACCTTGTAAAATAAGAGAGAAAAGGCATAAGTATTGTACCATAATGTGTAATAACAGCCCATAATGCAATAAATATCAACATAAAAGCATGATGCAAAATGGACGTATCAGAAAGAACCTTGAAACTTTGGGATTTCGAAGCTGAAAAGAAAGAGAGGGGGAACAAGATATTCATGGAAAGGGTGGTTATGGAGGCTCACCGCATAAGGAAAAGGGAGGAGGAAGAAGAAGAAGAGAGGAAGAAGAAGAAGGGAAAGGGGCCTTGCTCGACGCAATAGAGCTATGTGATCTTCCATTTGGTTGTGGACTATGACCGTGTTATCCTCAAAACTATGAACTTTGATTTGGTTGTATGAACTCCTCTATTTGAACTACTATGTGTTGTGAACTACTATGTGTTTTGGACTCCTCCTTGATTTGGTTGTATGAACTCCTCCGTGTGAACTAGTATGTGTTGTGAACTACTATGTGTTGTGCTACTATGTGTTGTGGACTACTATGTGTTGAACTACTATATGTGTTTTCTTCAATAGTCAGAAAAATCTGCTGCCATCATTAGTGCTGCAGAAATGCACAGTGCAACGCCCAAGGCCGAGGCGCCCCACAACATAGTGCAACGCCTCCGAGCTAGGTGTCACACTACTCTGTTTTTGGCTGTAACCTTCTGTTGCTCTCTGGACATTTGTCCAGACGTGTAACGCCCACGAGCTAGGCGCCACACCATGCAGTGTGACGCCTCAGAGCTAGGCGGCACACTACTCTGTTTTTGGTTGTAACCTTTTGTTGCTCTCTGGACATTTATCCAGATGTGCAACGCCCACGAGCTAGGCGCGCACCATGCAGTGTGGCGCCTCAGAGCTAGGCATCACACTACTCTATATCTGGCTGTAACCTTCTGTTGCTCTCTGGACATTTATCCAGATGTGCAACGCCCACGAGCTAGGCGCCACACCGTGCAGTGTGGCGCCTCAGAGCTAGGTTCGGGGTCATATTCGGGGTCACGACAACCGACAAGGTTCGATAACCGCCTTAACCTTTAGCCCTGACGCTGCAACATGTACAAGTGAATGAGATATCGAACATAGGAAGACATGTACAATTGAAAGAGATGTGTACCTTAATGAATGCTCGAAGTGCACCTTCCCCATTGCTTTTTCCAACCGGGGTTGTCTCCAGAATAGTCTGGCTCTCATTAGTTACTTTTTTGATCTGGGTACGCTGTGAACAGAAATGACATAAACGTGTTAGGCAAGCAAAGATGTGAATAGGGTAAACGGAAAGCACAGAGGGGAAGTCTTTACCACAAAGTTCATCACTGGAGCTGAAGGGACTCGGGTGCCTTCCCCGACAAGTTTGTTGTACTGGTGCTGGGTTAACTCATCAAAGTCGGTGGGATCTTCCAAAATCTCCTCATTATACGCCGGCTTGCATATCTCCACACGGGTATTTGCAAGAAACCATCTGATGTAGTTGTTGAACGCGATCGGGCAGTGCTCATGAAGCTTGGATCCTTTTCCAGCCTTAGCTTGCTCCACACTAAGCGCGAACTATATGACATACTTCCTGTGATGATTGTCCTAGTCCTTGATCTTGCTCTGCTTTCTCCTATCCAACCTGCATGTTAGAAAACAGAATATTAGTACCATCGAAACCCCCGAGACGCTACTAAGCCCTCAAGGTTCATTCTCTCGTACCCGTGTAGCAACTTGTCCGTGTCCTCCCACTCCGGCGAGTGAGGCTGGAACAAACCAAACTGGCAGTACACCCAATGTGGCATGTGAAGCTCAACCGCCTAGTTGCATATGAGTGGGCACCGCATATGCCAAAGATCCCTATCCCTAAGGCACATCGGATTCACCACGAACTCTCTAGGGTTACCAAATCCATCCCCTTTTCCATACGGCTCCCATTCCACCTGCAACATAGCATACAACAAGGCAACATTGATGTTGAGTTACGATAAAAGCATGAGAATGACTGATGCAATGTCAAGTCACATGCTCAGCCGTAATTTTGTCCTACTTGCTCGTGTAGTGCTTGTACATGACCGAGGGATCATCCGTCTTCTCATTTATCACATCCCACTTGTAAGCCCAAGTGGGGTACCGTAGTGGGTCGTCTTTGTCATCCCATTTCTCGTACTTCACTGTCTTCGGTCGTCCAACCGGCAATCGCTCCCAGCTCCATACAGAAAGTACGAGCATACAACCACCAATACATCCGTCCTTTGAGGTCCTACAACAGGCTTCATCCAACTGCACATAAAAGAAAACATGGTTGAATTAACAGGAAGATCGCATTGATAATGTAGCAATGAAGTGAAAAGAAACAACTCCCTACCTGTCTATATAAGTAAGCCAGTGTGGCCGAACCCCAACTCCATTTGCTATCGAAGAGGGTCAACGCCTTCAGCCACATCCACGGAGCATTCTTGCCTGTGGCGTCAGCAAACATAGTCCTGGATATGACGTACCACATGTAGACACGAGCATATGTCTTGACCTCATCATCATTAGCATTCTCAGGGTAATGAGCAAAGTTCCATGCAATCTAGGTGAAAGGAGCACCGGCTACGACTCTTTCCCTCTTCTTGTCTCCTTCTGGTACCGAAGGCTCTGGAGGAACCATACCGATAAGGGCCTCCATCTGCTCGTGCCACCCATCAGAATTGGTGCTCATACAAAGAGGATTCCCCTCGATAGGAAGACCGGCCATCATAGCAATATCCTGGAGCGTCACGGTCATCTGCCCGGTTCGAAGATGGAAACTGTGTGTCTCTGGCCTCCAACGATCAACAAGCGCGGTGATTGCTGCAACATTGAGGTTCGGCGTCATCCGGCTGACCAACTAGATGAAAGGGAGGAGTCATGTCTCCCTTATGTACATACCGTACCGCTCATCATAGCACATCCCCGTGACCCCGTGAGACCGAATCTTCAGAGGTTGAAGCGGCTACAAACAAGCAAATCAGAATATTACATATGGGACATGTGTGTTTGAAATAAACACAAAATTCAAAATACCAACCACTTTGATTATTACCTTCTTCTCCTCCGACAAAAACTAGGCCTGGTGTCGAGTGTCATAGTGATCATCGATATGCCAAGCCATCCAACAAATTTCAAACAATAAACATATGTTAGCTAACTCCCTATGCTTCCTAATCAAAGCATGCCAACAATCAACACAAAAAACATGCCTACAATCGATACAAACTAAAAGGAAAATTGAATAATAATGTAGTATCTACAATCAAAGCATGCCAACAATCATCACAAATAACATATGTATCCAAAACAATATAGGGTTCTATAATGGTTTGATGCAAATAACATCTCAACATATGTATCCAAAGCATTCTTGTCAATACGAATCTAGGATTTCATATAACTCATCTAAAAACATCAACAAAAACATCTAGACATGTATAAGGTTCATCTTAACAATCTAGGTTTTCAACATAGAAGCATATCTTTTCAATAGAAATAAACTAAACTAGGGTTACAAAATAATTACCAATCATCTACAAATCTTAAATGCCACAAACCTATATACATGCTAGATTCTAATCCAATCAAACAAGGGTTCCACAAATCTTCAAAATTAGATACATTTTCTGGATAGAAAGAAGGGGATCGGAGGAGAGTACCTTCCATGATGGATTGGTGAAGAAATCCACAGACCAAATCGTCAGATCTGAAGAATTTGGGAGAGAGGATAGAGAGGGGGAGAGGAGAATGCCACCGCCCCTAAGGTTCTGTAACTGAAATGAATGGGTGGTGTGGGGTGGGGGGAGGGCTAGCGCGTCTGCCTCTAAGTCATAGTGCAGCGCCTACGAGCCAGGCGCTGCACATTACAGGTTTGGCGCCTAGCTCTCAGGCGCTGCACTGAGCGGTGCGGGCCCCGGGGGTGCCACGCTGGACTGATGTGCAACGCCAGAGGGCTAGGCGCTACATCGTAGGGTGTGGCTCCTTCATGTCGGGCGCCACACAAAACGGTCAGCTGAGTGATTTTTTTTCAAACCAGATCACTTTGTGAATTCTTTTCGTCCGTAGGTCAAAATTGTCAAATTTGCCAGCAGCATATGACCAAAACGTTAGCTATTTCTCGTCCATACCTACACTCATCTAACAACCGATGCTAGTTTAATTTTTAGAAGAACGTCTAGAGCAACTACATGATTGGGCGGATGTGTGGACGTTCGGACACACATACCAAGATTGGGCGCGGGTAGGTTGTCTTCGGTGGGCTTGGCGGCCTCATTGGTGTTACCTTTCCTCGGCCATTGCTGCAAAGACAGTGGCGAACTTCTAGAAAAGAGGAGGGGAGCTGATGGTGGTTTATAGTTCTGAATTACTTACATGGCTGCCGCCGGTTTGGCTCGGGGTTTGGCATGGAGATCTTCGTCAAGATCCAAGAGAGAGGAAACCTACCTCAAAGGAAGTGGTGATTGCCTTGCTGCTGGCACTCAACTCAAGGATGATTGCACCCTTGCTGACTACAATATCCACAAGGAATCCATACTTCCACACTGCCCCTGGCAACATGTTGGTATGCAGGTCTTTGCCAAGACTCTCACCGACAAGACCATCACACTTGAGGAAGAGTCCTCTGGCACCACTAACAATGTCAAGGCCAAGATTACCCTAGAAGAGCTCTGCCCCCCCCCCCCCCCCGGCAACAGCTCCCTCATCGCTATCGCCCTGCCAACGGCTTCCGCCCCGTGAACAACCAACCAGAGGTTGTCAGGCGCAGGGCTACAGCGGCGGGGCTAAGTACAGGTATGTTGCGGTATACAATGGTGCATGTCTAGTTGTCAAGGAGAGTACATGCCTCCACAGTGTTAGGTGGCACCCAAGGTGATTCACCACCCCCTTTTACGTGCGGGGGAGACTTCATTTGCAACGTGTCACGGTAAAAGTGTTGTGCCAGTAAAAGTCTGCTACGTTACGACAAGACATGCATTCAAATGGGGCAATGGGATATGAAGACACATGCCCCCACATTTAATGTGATAGGTATTCACTGTACATATAGTGTACCCGGTACCTTGTAGCCACTATAGTGACCCCTTGTGGCTATAAAAGGAGGCCCATGCTATGTAGATAGGGGTTTGACTCCCTCAGAGTTTATTTTCGTACGCGTGAGTGCACTTTCCCTGGCCCGGCAAACCCCGACAAGGAAAGTTCATCATAGTACATCCAGTTCATCACTTTCAGTTAATAAAAGCTATCAGGACGTAGGGTATTACACTTCCCATCGGCTCGAACCTGGTTAAAAAACTACCATGTTGTAGATAAAGGATTTGAGCGTGTTAGTGCCCCAACACCAAACCAAAAGCTGTGGGTAGTAGCCCCGTGGTGCCCCCAGCAGGCGTGGAACCGGGGCGGTGGAGATAGGCAGGGCGGCCATTTGAGGCGCCTGGTCCTGAAGCACCTATTGGCGCTTCTCCCATCGTGTCTCCTCAGGTGGATCCTGTCCGACGGCGCCCAAGGTGGACGTGCCATGTGTCATTGTCGTCGTCGAGGTCGACCATGATCGCAGGGCCTTTGGCACACGTGACACTTGCGGTGGTCCCAATGGTGTCCTCGGATCAAAGCCAAATCAGCCCTATGGGTTGGGGGTCTTCGGGTTGTAGAGTCGGGAAGCTGATGTTGGCCGCCCAGGTGCACTATTGCTACGACAACAAGTAGATTATCAAGACATATAACCCAAATTGATCATCAACTAGAAGGATATGGCACGTGTTTACCTCCACTACTAGCACTATGGCAGAAAATCCGCCGTCGGTGGCGCCATTGAGGAAATTGATTATCTTGACCTTAAACATGAGCGAGATCATTTCCCCAATGCAGTTGTGATGACCCACAAGTATAGGGGATCTATCGTAGTCCTTTCGGTAAGTAAGAGTGTCGAACCCAACGAGGAGCAGAAGGAAATGACAAGCGGTTTTCAGCAAGGTATTCTCTGCAAGCACTGAAATTATCGGTAACAGATAGTTTTGTAATAAGATGATTCATAACGGGTACCAAGTAACAAGTGTAACTAAAGTTCAGCAAGGTGGCCCAATCCTTTTTATAGCAAAGGACAAGCCTGGACGAACTCTTATATAAAGCAAAGCGCTCCCGAGGACACATGGGAATTATTGTCAAGCTAGTTTTCATCATGCTCATATGATTCGCGTTCGTTACTTTGATAATTTGATATGTGGGTGGACCGGTGCTTGGGTGATGTCCTTACTTGGACAAGCCTCCCACTTATGATTAACCCCTCTCGCAAGCATCCGCAACTATGAAAGAAGAATTAATATAAATCTAACCATAGCATGAAACATATGGATCCAAATCAGCCCCTTACGAAGCAATGCATAAACTAGGGTTTAAGCTTCCGTCACTTTAGCAACCCATCATCTACTTATTACTTCCCAATGCCTTCCCCTAGGCCCAAATCATGGTGAAGTGTCATGTAGTCGACGTTCACATAACACCACTAGAGGAAAGACAACATACATCTCATCAAAATATTGAACGAATACCAAATTCACATGATTACTTATAACAAGACTTCTCCCATGTCCTCAGGAACAAACGTAACTACTCACAAAGCATATTCATGTTCATAATCAGAGGGGTATTAATTGTCATTAAGGATCTGAACATATGATCTTCCACAAAATAAACCAACTAGCATCAACTACAAGGAGTAATCAACACTACTAGCAACCCACAGGTACCAATCTGAGGTTTTGAGACAAAGATCGGATACAAGAGATGAACTAGGGTTTGAGAGGAGATGGTGCTGGTGAAGATGTTGATGGAGATTGACCCCCTCTCGATGAGAGGATCGTTGGTGATGATGATGGCTTCGATTTCCCCCTCTGGGAGGGAAGTTTCCCCGGTAGAACAGCTCCACCGGAGCCCTAGATTGGTTCTGCCCAGGTTCCACCTCGAGATAGCGGCGCTTCGTCCCGAAAGCTTCCTTATGATTTTTTCCAGGTCAAAAGACATCATATAGCAGAAGATGGGCACCGGGGGCCTGACAGGTAGGCCACAAGCTAGGGAGGCGCGCCCAGGGGGTAGGACGCACCCCCCACCCTTGTGGTCACCTGGTGGGTCCCCTCTGGTATTTTCTTCTCCCAATATTTTTTTATATATTCCAAAATAATTCTCCGTAAATTTTCAGGACTTTTGGAGTTGTGCAGAATAGGTTTCTCAGATTTGCTCCTCTCCGATCCAGAATTCCAGCTGCCGGCATTCTCCCTCTTCAAGTAAACCTTGTAAAATAAGAGATAAAAGGCATAAGTATTGTACCATAACGTGTAATAAAAGCCCATAATGCAATAAATATCAATATAGAAGCATGATGCAAAATGGACGTATCAACTCCCCCAAGCTTAGACCTCGCTTGTCCTCAAGCGAAAGCCGAAATCGATAAATATGTCCACATGTTTAGAGATAGAGGTGTCGATAAAATAAAATACGGACATGAGGGCTTCATGATCATCTTTAGAACAGCAATATATATTGACATATAATTTCTTATGCTAAAGTGACAATTCATTCACAAGGTAAAGTATGAATCAGAAAGTTTATTGAAAACCAACAAACTATGATCTCAGTCATTGAAGCAATTGCAATTTATCATAACATCAGAAAGAGTCAATATAAGAGCTTTTCAGCAAGTTCACGTACTCAACTATCTTTTAATCTTTCACAATTGCTAACACTCACGCGGTATTAATGAGTCCAAAGTCTCAATCGGACACAGAGAAAGATAGGGGCTTATAGTTTTGCCTCCCAACTATTTACCTCAAGGGTAATGTCAACTATAATAACTCATGATCACCTACATCCGAGTGGATATATGTATCTAGATCTTTTCCCAACACATGACGCTTGCCAAGAGAAAAAGGCAAAATATAGGATGTGGTGAAGATCACAATGACTCTTGCATAAAGATAAGTACTGAAAAGTAAAAGATAGGCCCTTCATAGAGGGAAGCAGAGGTTGTCATGCGCTTTTTGGTTGGATGCACAAAATCCTAATGCAAAGGAACGTCACATGATATTGCCCCTTGTGATAAGAACTTTATTATGCAGCCCATCACTTTTATTTCTTCCATATCACAAGTTCGTATAAAGCTTATTTTCCTCACACTAATAGATCATACATATTTAAGGAGCATTTTTTATTGCTTGCAACGATGACAACTTACTTGAAGGATCTTACTCAATCCATAGGTAGGTATAGTGGACTCTCATGGCAAAACTGGGTTAAGGGTGTTTGGATGCACAAGTAGTATCTCTACTTAGTGCGGAAGTTTTGGCTAGTATGAGGTGGAAGCAAGCGTCACATGTTAGAGGATCCATGACAATATAACTTCTATTCGGATATAGGAAAACATAACTCATTATGTTGTCTTCCTTGTGCAACATCAACCTTTTTAGCATATAATATTTTAATGAGTGCTCACAATCACAAAAGATGTCCAAGATAGTATATTTATATGTGAAACCTCTCTTTCTTTATTACTTCCTATTAATTGCAACAATGACCAAAACTATGTTTGTCAACTCTCAACAAACTTTATTCATCATACTCTTTATATGTGAAGTCATCACTCCCCATAAGATCATTATATAATCTTTTTACTACTTTTATTCTACTCTTCTCTTTATTTATTTTTCTCAAGATCATAACAAGAAAGCAAAGCCCTCAACTCAAAACTACTCTTTATTATATAACTCTCGGACTCGATTACATAGATAGATCACAAAGCAAGACTCAAAGCTAGATCATACTAAAAACTTTATTCTACTAGATCAAGATATAACAAAAAGGATCGAACTAAGTAAAAAACGATAAAGGTAAAGATGTGATGGTGATACGATACTTGGGCACCTCCCCCAAGCTTGGCAGTTGCCAAGGGGGGGTGCCCATACCCATGTATTTAGATCTCTTTCTTCAGAGGTGGTGGTGATGAGGTTGAGGATGTGAGAGGCTTGTCCTTCGAAGCGCTTACAAAAGTCATGGCGATCTTGATCTGTCAGGAAACAACACGAAACAAGAATAGAGGATTTTGCCGTGGTGCGGTGGTCAAAACCTTCAGGAGATTATATAATGAATTGTTCTAGACCAAAATAAGTATCCTACAAGAAAATGGAGTCCGGAGGGTACACGAGGTGGCCACAAGCCCAGGCGGTGCGCCCAGGGGGGTAGGGAGCACCCCCACGGCTTGTAGTCTCCTCGTGCACTATTCAGACTACTTTTTATTTTTCTTTTTTGTCATATATTCCAAAACGGAGTAAAATTGCCATTGGAAAAGTTTTTGAGTCGGTTTACTTACCGTACCACATACCTATTCCTTTTCGGAGTCTGAAACGTTCTGGTAAGTCTCCGTTATGTACTCCTCCTGTGTTATGGTATTAATAATATTGGTTTCGGCATTTATGGGAGTACCTGAGATATAATGTTTGATTCTTTGCCCATTTACCACCTTTGGGTTATTGCCTTCGGCGTTGTCGATCTTGATGGCACCGGAACGATAAACTTCGTTGACAATGTAAGGCCCTTCCCATTTAGAGAGAAGTTTTCCTGCAAAAAATCTTAAACATGAATTGTATAGCAAGACATGGTCAGTTACATTGAATTCATGCTTTTATATTCTTTTGTCATGCCATCTTTTAACTTTTTCTTTAAACAACTTGGAATTCTCATAGGCCTGGGTTCTCCATTCATCAAGTGAGCTAATGTCAAATAACCTCTTCTCACCAGCAAGTTTGAAATCATAGTTGAGCTCTTTAATTGCCCAATAAGCTTTATGTTCTAGTTCTAGAGGTAAGTGACATGCTTTTCCATAAACCATTTTATACGGAGACATACCCATATGGTTTTTATAAGCAGTTCTATAAGCCCATAATGCATCATCAAGTTTCTTAGACCAATTCTTTCTAGATCTATTAACAGTCTTTTGCAAGATTAATTTTATTTCTCTATTGCTCAATTCTACTTGATCACTAGACTGAGGATGATATGGAGATGCAATTCTATGGTTAACATCATACTTAGCAAGAAGTTTACGGAAAGCACCATGAATAAAGTGTGAACCACCATCAGTCATTAAATATCTAGGGACTCCAAACCTCGGGAAAATAACTTCTTTAAGCATTTTAATAGAAGTGTTATGATCAGCAATACTAGTTGGAATAGCTTCTACCCACTTAGTAACTGTCGGGGCCGGATTTTCCGGGACACAAAATCCCAAAAATTAACCCCTCGTGTCACCACCAACCCCAGGATTACTATTACTGGTGGACACGTCCTTGTTACAGATTACCAAGCAATTACAAGAATTGGATACAAGACCATGAAGGTCTAATGATACAACGATGATATCTGGTGACGGGTGACGGAAGTGACTTGTGGGTCTTCAACATCGAAGGGGTTCCATTCCCACAGGAACGGCAGACCTGGATAATTCCTATCCCGCGTGGCTGCTATCCTAGGCTCCGTGTGGACGTCGTGGTAGTACTCCTCGCTGAAATCCTGACCTGGCCAAGTAAATAGCCAGGGACAAGCCAGGGACTCGCAAACATCATGAACAAAAGATATACCGATTGCAGCAGATAAAAATATATGATCATGACGAACCAAACTATGTGCGTATGCTCATGCTGGACTATATTAAAGGCATGCTGACAAGAATTAAATCATGGCATAATAAAAATATTAGCATGTGCAGAAAAAATGGGAAATGTAATATGTTAGTGACAACAATGAAAGTTAATGGAGAATCGGGCGAGACAGGACCGCCCGAGAACCCTGAAGAAAATTAAAAAAATGCCAGTCGGGTGTCTAAAAGGAAATTCGGACGAGACAGGACCGCCCGAGAATCCTAGCGACGCAACGAGAGGTCTTGAAAAGAAATGCCAAACGGGTGTCTAAAAGGAGAATCGGGCGAGACAGGACCGCCCGAAAATCCAAGCGACGCCATGAGAGGTCTTGAAAAGAAATGCCAGTCGGGTGTCAAAATTGACGCCACGGTCGGTCTTGAAAAGAAATGCCAATCGGGTGTCCACAAGAGTAGTGGCGTGATAGACCGCCTGAGAACTCGAGGGATGCCATGAAGAGGTCTTGAAAAGAAATGCCAGTCGGGTGTCAAAAAGTGACGCCATGGTCGGTCTTGAAAATAAAACCGAATGCTCGGGGTAGTCTAGCTTGCCCCTGAGACACTCAGGAAAAATAAAATAAGAGAAACAGGTTAGTCCACAATAATATGCATAACCACAATAATATTAATATGCATAGCAAAAATATTCATGGTAGTATCAGGGTGACAATAATTATCCTGCAAAATAATTCAGGCTCAATTTAATTATTTCCTCCGGAGACCGACACTAAGACTGACACTTGACCAACCCAAACTGTAGTCCTTAACCGCGGACACGGCTATTCGAATAGGTATAACTCTGCAGAGGGTGTGCCCTTTACCCACAAGTAAAGGATTTCTTTAGTCAACACCGAGACGCTGACTAATTCCCATTACGGCTTTTGGGTTGAAAACACACCTAACCAGCACACACCAGATTAACTTTCCGGATGCCAGGAATCACCCAAAACATCTCTCAAGAAAAACTCTAAGTCGGGGAGACTACAATCTCGAATAGCATGGGATCACTATTCATACGCGCGGATTACAAGGGGTGCCCCCCTCTCGGCTACAACCGGAAACACCCATGCTTCCTAACCCGATGACAGGATTTAGTCCACCATCATGGAAACCCTCATCGTAGCCCTCTATGTGGTGTGTGCACGGAAAGGGGTTAACAACTTACTGAACCATACCCTACCTGTGGCAGGGACATGTGGTAGCACGAACAAGTATGGGGGTTATCGGAACAAGACTCGATCTACGGTCGACTCAGGAGGCTTAAGTTTCCTGCAGTGGTTAGCACAATAAAGTATTCTTCCGACAGTAACACCAAGACAGGGCCACAACCCTTACATGCTCCAACATGCATAACCAACAAGGCATGATCACGCTCCAACGTGATCACCCTTCTGCCAATAATGGTACTTTACTTATGCCTGCTCCTGCAAGTTAGTCATGACAAGCACACGATGCACAGTACGATGAAACATGCCAACTCTACATGCATGCAAATATAGCAACATGCAACTCTATATGCACTCAACCTATTCATAATTCGATTATTCTACAAAACAAGCAGCTATGCATTCACCATATCAAGTGTTCAAGATGCTTGCCTTGAGCATGCAGAAGTGTTTGTTCACTCCACAAACTTTCAAAAACTATCTTCCCTCAATTTTTCGTATTTTCAAAATATTGCAAATATCACATAATTTCAAAACAGTACAAAAAAGTTGTTTGGAAATTTTTGAAACAAATACTAAAATAAACTAGATGAAAATTAAAGAATGACAGAAAAAGAATCAGTTGATTTGGAGTTGTGGTTAAAAAGTTAGAGGCAGTCAAAGTTTAGTCAAATTTCTGTTTTTGAAATAAACTGAAAAAAGAAAACGGTTTGGAAGAAATATGCTTTCAGAATAGTGAAGACGTACTACAAAGAGTACGCTTCCACTTACAGCCATCCTGGTGCGGCCTTAGTCACTGACAGTGGGTCCTGCGGGCCCACCTGTCATGTTTGACTGGTCGTCGCGCGCTCCTTCCTCCTTCGATAGAACAGAGCGCGGTCTCCAGGGGACTGTGCCGGCGAACGATGGCACCGCTCGACGAGATGAGCGCGTGGGTGCGCTCCCCTCACCAAGACGAAGCTGAAGAGCTATGCCTTGCCCACCGAGGGTCTCCATATCGCCGGCGACGAGCATCCCGGCGGACGGCGGCGTCGGGAAGGAAGGGGATTTCGCCAAGGAGCTTGCTCCGATGAAATTGGGGAGTATAGCGGGTTCGTGGGACCACTAGAGGTCTGATGGTGGAGAGAAAGGGAGGGAGGAGGCTATGGTTGTGCCGGGATCAACTGAAAGATGGTGGCGGCCGTGGTTGCCGGAGATGGAGAAGATGGCTTCCCCAAGCTCCGTTCTTGCTCTGGTGGATCATTTGGATGATGGTGAGGTGATGCCGATGCAGATTGAGGCTCTGGGTGGCCTTTTATAGACGGAGACATCGGATCCGCAGGTTCTAGAGAGAGCCATGGCAGCGGGCGGCTATTGATGGCAGTCGAGGTGGTAGCCGGGGCCGCTAAGTGCGGTGGTGGACGGCGGGGTTAGGAAAGGGCGGTGGCCGCCAAAATTTATGCCAGAGGGAGAGCTGGTTGGCTTAGGATGCTTGGGCGGCGCCGGCCACGGCAGACTGCGGCGCCGGCCATTGATTGCAGGCCGTGGACGGTGGCGAGGTTGGTGGTGGCCGGCGGAGTTGGGTGAAGGCGTTGGATGCCCGTAGTAATGGGGGGTGCGCTGGCTAGCGCAGGAGGCTTGGGCGGTGGCGTGTGCGCTATGGCGGCAGCCTGTGGGCGGCACTGGACGGTGGTGGCCGGCGCTTGCGGATGAGGGGGTGTCGGTGAGGGTTGGGGATGATCAGATGACCCAGGGGTGCACTCGGGCGAGCAGGGGTGGCAGCAGCAGAGCGGCAGTAGCCCGATGCCAGCAGTGCACAACACACGCTCTGGACGCGCTCTGTGCACGCGCACAGCATGCTCGATGCAATGCCAGAGGCATCTACAGCGATCTAGAAGAGCTGAAAAGTAACAGGATGGTACTACTAGGCACGAGAGGAGTGATGGACATGCTTGTTTTGCCAGAAGATCAGGTTCCTAATGAAGTTTGGGAAGAGGCATAACTTCTGCCATGCATACAAGGTGCTTGACAAAATGCTATGACCATCTAGAGGGTTTTGTTGGAAGTCAAACTTGGCAGAGTGATGTCTCCTTGGATGATAGAAATAGTGGTGGAGTTGGTTTGGCAAAAACAAAAACTAGCTAGTGCAAGTTTTACCAGAATTCATTTCTGGACAGAAACTACGGGAGGTTATTTGGTGGCTTTATAAAATTCATATAGGGCTGAGCTCCTGGAGTTAAGGGTTAGGTAGGATGGACTATGAGTGGGAAAATTTGGGAATTGTTTTAGCAGGGAAAATTGGGGTTGTAGTTATAACCCAGAAAATGGACAGAATGGAAAAGAGGGAGTTACACCCAAAACTTCCAAAATACCAAGTTGGGTTTTTGCATAAAAGTGATCTGTAGGCATCACATGACCTCCCATAATTTTTACGGAATTTTGAAAGAATTATTGAAATAGTTATAGTGCAACAGGAGCATTTCAAAGTATTGAAAATGCCTTTTTAAAGAATTGTTTTGGGCAATTGTTATTATGAAAATAATTCCTACTGTTATTTAAAATATAATTGAAATGATTTATGGGAACTACCCAAAACCCACATTATTCTGCAAAAATTTCTATATGGAGGGAAGAATTTTGAAAAACAGAGGGCAGAAAATATTCTAAAATTAATAAAACACCCAATATAATTTAAAATTTTATTTTTGGCCAATTTTTACTTAATAAAATCATGGTTGAATTTTTGGGGTGTTACAAACTCTACCCCCCTTAAGAAAATCTCGTCCTCGAGATTTGTTAAGGGCAAATGAACTAAATGCATACCACAACAAACAAACATATGCAGAATGCGAGCATAGCAATGCACTTATGACATATGCCCTAAAATACAATACAAAGGTTGCAACCTAGCGCTAGATACTATAACAAACATATTCACAGTCGTCTACGACACGAAGGTGGGATCTAAAGGGTAACAGGATTACAAGGGACTCGATGACCACTCTAGTGGACTCAGTCCACTTCGTTCACATCCAGCCGGGCGCGTCTTGTGGATGTCGAGGCCTCTTTGTGGGCTTCGATGTCGGAGCTGGCCGGGGTCGGATGGGGAGCTACAGGGCTGGGGTAGTGGTGGTGCCCTTCGCGCGGGGTGTCGAGGTTACTGTCCCATTGGAGTAGGTCTCCAAGAGACGACGGAGTTCTTCTGGGCAGGCGTGGCCATTGCCCGGGTAGATAACAGGGGCAGACCTTGGGGGCTCAACTGGTCTCCCGAACAGCACTATCGGGTTGTCGGTGGCGGGTGCAACTTCACTTCCCACCGGGGTTAGGAGAGCAAGCGTCCTGCGGGTGGCAATCAAATCAAGGGTGATCTGATCGAAGAGTGCCTCTTGCGCTCTTAGGTAGCGCACCAGATGCACTAGGGCAGGATCCGTCTCGTGGTCTCCGTTGGAGACTTGGGTCGGGCTACCATAGCTTTCACGACTAGGGTAGTAGTAGAAAGAGCGGCAGTTAACCCTCGGCGACAGATGCCGGAGTTGAACTACAGTCTCTCGAGCTGCAAGTTGGATGGCTTGGGGCTCGTCGGAGGTCGTCCTCCCAGTGAACCGGTAAGGGCGCTCCGATGTGATGCTCCTCCCGTAGATGTGCACCGTGGCCCAGAAGTGATGGATGGCATCACTCGTGTGCTCTTGGTACACAACATATTCCGGGGGCTCTTCCGTGCCAGAAGCTCGCTGAGTGAGATTGGCGAGGATGGCTACAAAGCCTTCAAGCTCGGCTGCGGTGGTCTCGTTGTGGACGATGGGGCCAGGCATCTTGATGGTTGGATACCGAACTGAGAGTGAGGCTGTGATGTGCTGAGTTGGGGTGAGGCTTCCTTTATAAGCCAGCGGAGTCTTCCATCGCACGCTTGTGGATGGGACAACTCAGGTGTCGGCCACAGGCACACGGTCTATGGACTAGATTGATAGGTTGGGCACCGACTGTCAAAAAGATGTCGGCTAGCCACTGTGCGGTTATCGGATAGGATGGGCTTGACTGTGGACAGGAAAGGATGTGAATGGTGTGGAAACCTAGGGATAGTGACCAGGCTAAGATAGGATCAGCCAATGGTCAGCCTGGCTTTGATACCACGGCTGTCGGGGCCGGATTTTCTGGGACACAAAATCATAGAAATTAACCCCTCGTGTCACCACCAGCCCCAGGATTACTGTTACCGGTGGACACGTCCTTGTTACAGATTACCAAGCAATTACAAGAATTGGATACAAGACCATGAAGGTCTAATGATACAACGATGATATCTGGTGACGGGTGACGGAAGCAACTTGTGGGTCTTCAACATCGAAGGGGCTCCATTCCCACAGGAACGGCAGACCTGGATAATTCCTATCCCGCGTGGCTGCTATCCTAGGCTCCGTGTGGACGTCATGGTAGTACTCCTCGCTGAAATCCTGACCTGGCCAAGTAAATAGCCAGGGACAAGCCTGTGAGTACGTTGGAATGTACTCGCAAACATCATGAACAAAAGATATACTGATTGCAGCAGATAAAAATATATGATCATGATGAACCAAACTTTATGCGTATGCTCATGCTGGACTATATTAAAGGCATGCTGACAGGAATTAAATCATGGCATAATAAAAATATTAACATGTGCAGAAAACATGGGAAATATAATATGTTAGTGACAACAATAAAGTTAATGGAGAATCGGGCGAGACAGGACCGCCAGAGAACCCAGAAGAAAATAAAAGAAATGCCAGTCGGGTGTCTAAATGGAAATTCGGGCAAGATAGGACCGCCCGACAATCCAAGCGATGTCACGAGAGGTCTTGAAAAGAAATGCCAAACGGGTGTCTAAAAGGAGAATCGGGCAAGACAGGACCGCCCGAAAATCCAAGCGACGCCACGAGAGGTCTTGAAAAGAAATGCCAATCGGGTGTCAAAAGTGATGCCATGGTCGGTCTTGAAATGAAATGCCAATCGGGTGTCCACAAGAGTAGTGGCGTGATAGACCTCCTGAGAACTCAAGGGACGCCACGAAGAGGTCTTAAAAATAAATGGCAGTCGGGTGTCAAAAAGTGATGCCACGGTCGGTCTTGATAATAAAACCGAATGCCCGGGATAGTCTAGCCAGCCCCTGAGACACTCAGGAAAAATAAAATAAGAGAAACTGGTTAGTCCACAATAATATGCATAACCACAATAATATTAATATGCATAGCAAAAATATTCATGGTAGCATCAGGGTGACAATAATTAAAATGCAAAATAATTCAGGCTCAATTTAATTATTTCCTTCGGAGACCGACACTTGACCAACCCAGACTGTAGTCCTTAACCGCGGACACGGATATTCGAATAGGTATAACTCTGCAGAGGGTGTGCCCTTTACCCACAAGTAAAGGATTTCTTTAGTCAACACCGAGACGCTGACTAATTCCCATTACGGCTTTTGGGTTGAAAACACACCTAACCAGCACACACCAGATTAACTTTCTGGATGCCAGGAATCACCCAAAACATCTCTCAAGAAAAACTCTGAGTCGGGGAGACTACAATCTCGAATAGCATGGGATCACTATTCAGACGCGCAGATTACAAGGGGTGCCCCCTCTCGGCTACAACCGGAAACACCCATGCCCCCTGACCCAATGACAGGATTTAGTCCACCATCATGGAAACCCTCATCGTAGCCCTCTATGTGGTGTGTGCACGGAAAGGGGTTAACAACTTACTGAACCATACCCTACCTTTGGCAGGGACATGTGGTAGCACGAACAAGTATGGGGGTTACCGGAACAAGACTCGATCTACGGTCGACTCAGGAGGCTTAAGTTTCCTGCAGTGGTTAGCACAATAAAGTATTATTCCGACAGTAACACCAAGACAGGGCCACAACCCTTGCATACTCCAACATGCATAACCAACAAGGCATGATCGCGCTCCAACGTGATCACCCTTCTGCCGGTAACGGTATTTTACTTATGCCTGGTCCTGCAAGTTAGTCATGACAAGCACACGATGCATTGTATGATGAAACATGCCAACTCTACATGCATGCAAATATAGCAACATGCAACTCTATATACACTCAACCTATTCATAATTTGATTATTCTAGAAAACAAGCAGCTAGGCATTCACCATATCAAGTGTTCAAGATGCTTGCCTTGAGCATGCAGAAGTGTTGGTTCACTCCACAAACTTTCAAAAACTATCTACCCTCCATTTTTCCTATTTTTAAAATATTGCAAATATCACATAATTTCAAAACAGTACAAAAAAGTTGTTTGGAAATTTTTGAAGTAAATACTAAAATAAACTAGATGAAAATTAAAGAATGACAGAAAAAGAATCAGTTGATTTGGAGTTGTGGTTAAAAAGTTAGAGGCAGTCAAAGTTTAGTCAAATTTCTGTTTTTGAAATAAACTGAAAAATAGAAAACGGTTTGGAAGAAATATGCTTTCAGAATAGTGAAGACATACTACGAAGAGTAAGCTTCCACTTACAGCCATCCTGGTGTGGCCTTAGTCACTGACAGTGGGTCCCTCGGGCCCACCTGTCATGTTTGACTGGTCGCCGCGCGCTCCTTCCTCCTTCGACATAACAGAGCGCGGTCTCTGGCGGACCGTGCCGGCGAACGACGGCGCCGCTCGATGAGCTTTGCGCGTGGGTGCGCTCCCCTCACCAAGACGGAGCTGAAGAGCTACGCCTTGCCCACTGAGGGTCTCCATATCGCCGGCGATGAGCATCCCGGCGGACGGCGGCGTCGGGAAGGAAGGGGATTTTGCCTAGGAGCTAGCTCTGATGAAATTAGGAGTATAGCGGGTTCGTGGGACCACTAGAGGTCTGATGGTGGAGAGAAATGGAGGGAGGAAGCTATGGTTGCTCCAGGATCAATTGAAAGATGGCGGCGGCCGTGGTTGCCGGAGATGGAGAAGATGGCTTCCCCAAGCTCTGTTCTTGCTCTGGTGGATCATATGGATGATGGTGAGGTGATGCCGATGCAGATTGAGGCTCGGGGTGGCCTTTCATAGACGGAGACGTCGAATCCGCGGGTTCCAGAGAGAGCCACTGTAGCGGGCGGCCATTGATGGCGGTTGAGGTGGTAGATGAGGCCGGTAGGTGCGGTGGTGGACGACGGGGTTAGGAAAGGGCGGTGGCCGCCTAAATTTATGCCAAAGGGAGAGCTGGTTGGCTTAGGATGCTTGGGCGGTGCCGGCCACGGCAGACTGCAGCGGTGGCCATTGATGGTAGGTCGTGGACGGTGGCGAGGTTGGTGTTGGCCGGCGGAGTTGGGTGAAGGCGTTGGAGGCCCGTAGTAATGGGGGGGTGCGCTTGGGCGGCGGCGTGTCCGCTACGGCGGCGGCCTGTGGGCGGCGCTGGACGGTGGTGGCCGGCGTTTGTGGACGAGGGGGTGTCGGTGAGGGTTGGGGATGATCAGATGACCCAGGGGTGGACTCGGACGAGCAGGGGTGGCAGCAGCAGAGCGGCAGTAGCCCGATGCCAGCGGTGCACAACGCGCGCTCTGGACGCGCTCTGTGCACGCGCACAGCATGCTCGATGCAATGCCAGAGGCATCTACAGCGATCTAGAAGAGCTGAAAATTAATAGGATGTTACTACTAGGCATGAGAGGAGTGATGGACATGCTTGTTTTGCCAGAAGATCAGGTTCCTAATGAAGTTTGGAAAGAGCCATAACTTCTGCCATGCATACAAGGTGCTTGACAAAATGCTATGACCATCTAGTTGGTTTTGTTGGATGTCAAACTTGGCAGAGTGATGTCTCCTTGGATGATAGAAATGGTGGTGGAGTTGGTTTGGCAAAAAGAAAAACTTGCTAGTGCAAGTTTTACCAGAATTCATTTCTGGACAGAAACTACATGAGGTTATTTGGTGGCTTTATAAAATTCATATAGGGCTGAGCTCCTGGAGTTAAGCGTTTGGTAGGATGGACTATAAGTGGGAAAAATTTGGGAATTGTTTGAGCAGGGAAAATTGGGGTTGTAGTTATAACCCAGAAAATGGACAGAATGGAAAAGAGGGAGTTACACCCAAAACTTCCAAAAGCCCAAGTTGGGTTTTTGCATAAAAGTGATCTGTAGGCATCACATGACCTCCCATAATTTTTGTGGAATTTTGAAAGAATTATTGAAATAGTTATAGTGCAACAGGAGCATTTCAAAGTATTGAAAATGCCTTTTTAAAGAATTGTTTTGGGCAATTGTTATTATGAAAATAATTCCTACTATTATTTAAAATATAATTGAAATGATTTATGGGAACTACCCAAAACCCACATTATTCTGCAAAAAATTCTATATGGAGGGAAGAATTTTGAAAAAGAGAGGGCAGAAAATACTCTAAAATTAATAAAACACCCAATATAATTTAAAATTTTATTTCTGGCCAATTTTTACTTAATAAAATAATTGTTGAATTTTTGGGGTGTTATAGTAACGTAATCAACAGCAACTAGAATATGTGTATGCCCATTAGAGGAAGGGAAATGTCCCATATAATCAAAACCCCAAACATCATATGGTTCAATAACAAGTGAATAATTCATAGGCATTTCCTGGCGTCTACTAATATTACCAATTCTTTGACATTCATCCCAAGACAAGATAAACTTACGAGCATCCTTGAAGAGAGTAGGCCAATAAAAACCGGATTGTAATACCTTGTGTGCAGTTCTATCTCCAGCATGGTGTCCTCCATAAGCTTTGGAGTGACACTTGCGTAGGATTTGTTCCTGTTCATGCTCAGATACACAACATCTAATAATACCATCTACTCCTTCTTTATAAAGATGTGGGTCATCCCAGAAGTAATGTCTTAAATCATAGAAAAACTTTTTCTTTAGTTGGTATGTGAAGCTAGGTGGTATAAATTTAGCAACAATATAATCAGCATAATCAGCATACCATGGAGCACTACAAGAAGCATTTATGACAGCTAGTTGTTCATCAGGAAAGCTATCATCAATAGGTAGTGGGTCATCAAGAATATTTTCTAACCTAGACAATTTGTCTGCTACGGGATTCTCAGCTCCTTTTCTATCAATAATATGCAAATCAAATTGTTGTAGCAAGAGAACCCATCTAATAAATCTAGGTTTAGCATCTTTCTTTTCCATAAGATATTTTATAGTAGCATGATCAGTGTGAACAGTTACTTTAGAATCAACAATATAAGATCTGAACTTATCACAAGCAAATACAACTCCTAAAAATTCTTTTTCAGTATTAGCATAGTTTCTTTGAACACTGTCTATAGTTTTACTAGCATAATGAATAACATTTAATTTCTTATCAACTCTTTGTTCTAGAACAGCACCAACAGCATAATCACTAGCATCACACATAATTTCAAAGGGTAGGTTCCAATCAGGTGGTTGAACAATAGGTGCAAAAATCAAGGCTTTCTTAAGGATTTCAAATGCTTCTACACAATCATCATAAAAAACAAATGGAACATCCTTTTGCAAGAGATTAGTGAGAGGCCCAGAAATTTTAGAGAAGTCTTTAATAAACCTCCTATAGAAACCAGCATGACCAAGGAAACTTCTTATACCTTTGATATCTTTAGGACATGGCATTTTTTCAATAGCATCAACTTTAGCTTTATCAACTTCAATACCTCTTTCAGAAATTTTTTGCCCCAAGACAATACCTTCATTAACCATAAAGTGGCACTTCTCCCAACTCAAGACAAGACTAGTTTCTTCACATCTCTGCAAAACTCGATCAAGGTTGATTAAGCAATCATCAAAAGAAGTTCCGTAAACGGAGAAATCATCCATGAAAACCTCAACAATCTTTTCACAAAAGTCAGAGAATATAGCAGTCATACATCTTTGAAAGGTAGCAGGTGCATTGCATAAACCAAAAGGCATATGTCTATAAGCAAAGGTACCGAAAGGGTAAGTAAAAATGGTCTTTTCTTGATCCTCTTTTGACACAGGTATTTGAGAGAAACCGGAATAACCATCTAGAAAGCAAAAGTGTGTATGTTTTGATAGTCTTTCTAGCATTTGGTCAATAAAAGGTAGAGGATAATGATCTTTCCTAGTAGCTTTATTCAACTTTCTAAAATCAATAACCATTCTATAACCTGTAACAATTCTTTGTGGAATCAATTCATTCTTATCATTAGGAACAATTGTAATACCTCCCTTCTTAGGGACACAATGAACATGACTTACCCATCTACTATCAGCAATAGGATAAATTATACCTGCTTCCAGAAGCATTAATATTTCATTTCTTACCACTTCCTTAATCTTAGGATTTAACCGTCGTTGATGATCAACAACTGGTGTAGCATCAGGCTCCATATTAATTTTATGCTGACATAGAGTGGGACTAATGCCCTTAAGATCATCAAGAGTATATCCAATAGCAGCATGGTGCTTCCTCAGAGTTTTCAACAATCACTTTTCTTCATGCTCTGAAAGGTTAGCACTAATAATAACTGGATATATCTTCTTTTCATCAAGATAAGCATATTTTAGAGTATCAGGTAGTTGTTTGAGCTCAAACATGGGATCACCCTTGGGTGGAGGAGGATCCCCAAGAATATCAACAGGGAAGTTGTGTTTCAAAACAGGCATCTGTTTGAAGGAAACCTCATCTAGTTCCCTTCTTTCATTCATGAACATATCATTTTCATGGTCTAGCAAATATTATTCTAAAGGATCAGTAGGGGGCACAACAATAGAAGCAAGACCAATTATTTCATCTTTACTAGGCAATTCTTTATCATGGGGTTGTCTACGAAATTTGGAGAAATTGAACTCATGAGACACATCCTCAAAACTTACAGTAACAGTTTCTTGTTGGGGAACGTAGCATGCAATTTCAAAAAAAATCGTACGCTCACGCAAGGTCTATCTAGGAGATGCATAGCAACGAGAGGGGGAGAGTGTGTCCACGTACCATTGTAGACCGAAAGCGGAAGCGTTTGTTTAACGCGCTTGATGTAGTAGAACGTCTTCTCGTTCCGACCGATCAAGTACCGAACGTACGGCACCTCCGAGTTCTGCACACGTTCAGCTCAATGACGTCCCTCGAACTCTTGATCCAGCAAAGTGTCGAGGGAGAGTTCCGTCAGCACGACGGCGTCGTGACGGTGATGGTGAAGTAATCCGCGCAGGGCCTTGCCTAAGCACTACATGAATATGACCGGAGGAGTAAACCGTGGAGGGGGGCGCCGCACACGGCTTGGAACAATTGATCTGTGTTAGAGGCGCCCCCACCCCCATATATAAAGGAGGGAGAGGGGAGGAGGCCGGCCCTAGGCGCGCCCCAAGTAGGAGGAGTCCTACTTGGGTTCCTAGTAGGATTTGGCCCCCCTTCCTTTTATCGGAGGGGGAAAGGGGGAAGGAGAGAGAGGGAGGGAGAAGGAAAGGAGGCGCCGCCCCCTCCCCTAGTCCAATTCAGACTCCTCCCTTGTGGGGGGCGCGCCACCCCTATGTGGGCTGGTGTGCCTCCCTTCTATGGCCCATATGGCCCATATCTTCCCCCGGGGGGTTCCGGTAACCCCCCCCCCCCCGGTACTTCGAGAACTATATAGACATGACCGAGACACCTCTCCGGTCAATAACCAATAGCGGAACCTGGATGCTCATATTGGCTCCCACATATTCTACAAAGATCTTTATCGCTCATACTGCAATGACAACATACGTTGTTCCCTTTGTCATCGGTATGTTACTTGCCCGAGATTCGATCGTCGGTATCCTCATACCTAGTTCAATCTCGTTACCGGCAAGTCTCTTTACTCGTTCCATAATACAACATCCCGCAACTAACTCATTAGTCACATTGCTTCCAAGGCTTATTGTGATGTGCATTACTGAGAGGGCCCAGAGATACCTCTTCGATACTCGGAGTGACAAATCCTAATCTTGATCTATGCCAACCCAACAAACACCTTCAGAGATACCTGTAGAGCATCTTTATGATCACCGAGTTACGTTGTGACGTTTGATAGCACACAAGGTATTCCTCCGGTATTCGGGAGTTGCATAATCTCATAGTCAAAGGAATATGTATAAGTCATGAAGAAAGCAATAGCAATAAAACTTAATGATCATTATGCTAAGCTAACGGATGGGTCATGTCCATCACATCATTCTCCTAATGATGTGATCCCGTTCATCAAATGACAACACATGTCTATGGATAGGAAACTTAACAATCTTTGATCAACGAGCTAGTCTAGTAGAGGCTTACTAGGGACTCGGTGTTTTGTCTATGTATTCACACATGTATCAAGTTTCCGGTTAATACAATTCTAGCATGAATAATAAACATTTATCATGATATAAGGAAATATAAATAACAACTTTATTATTGCCTCTAGGGCATATTTCCTTCAGTCTCCCACTTCCACTAGAGTCAGTAATCTAGATTACATTGTAATGATTCTAACACCCATGGAGTCTTGGTGCTGATCATGTTTTTCTCGTGAAAGAGGCTTAGTCAACGGGTCTGCCACATTCAGATCCGTATGTATTTTGCAATCTCTATGTCTCCCTCCTTGACTTGATCACGGATGGAGTTGAAGCGTCTCTTGATGTGTTTGGTTCTTTTGTGAAATCTGGATTCCTTCGCCAAGGCAATTGCTCCAGTATTGTCACAAAAGATTTTCATTGGACCCGATGCACTAGGTATTACACCTAGATCGGATATGAACTCCTTCATCCAGACTCCTTCATTCGCTGCTTCCGAAGCAGCGATGTACTCCGCTTCACACGTAGATCCCGCCACGACGCTTTGCTTGGAACTGCACCAACTGACAGCTCCACCATTCAATATAAATACGTATCCGGTTTGTGACTTTGAGTCATCCGGATTAGTGTCAAAGCTAGCATCGACATAACCATTTACGATGAGCTCTTTGTCACCTCCATAAATGAGAAACATATCCTTAGTCCTTTTCAGGTACTTCAGGATGTTCTTGACCACTGTCCAGTGATCCACTCCTGGATTACTTTGGTACCTCCCTGCTAGACTTATAGCAAGGCACACATCAGGTCTGGTACACAGCATTGCATACATGATAGAACCTATGGCTGAGGCATAGGGAATGACTTTCATTTTCTCTCTATCTTCTGCAGTGGTCGGGCATTGAGTCTGACTCAACTTCACACCTTGTAACACAGGCAAGAACCCTTTCTTTGACTGATCCATTTTGAACTTCTTCAAAACTTTACCAAGGTATGTGCTTTGTGAAAGTCCAATTAAGCGTCTTGATCTATCTCTATAGATCTTGATGACCAATATATAAGCAGCTTCACCGAGGTCTTTCATTGAAAAACTCTTATTCAAGTATCCTTTTATGCTATCCAGAAATTCTATATCATTTCCAATCAATAATATGTCATCCACATATAATATTAGAAATACTACAGAGCTCCCACTCACTTTCTTGTAAATACAGGCTTCTCCAAAAGTCTGTATAAAACCATATGCTTTGATCACCTCATCAAAGCGTATATTCCAACTCCGAGATGCTTGCACCAGTCCATAAATGGATCACTGGAGCTTGCACACTTTGTTAGCACCTTTAGGATCGACAAAACCTTCTGGTTGCATCATATACAACTCTTCTTTAAGAAATCCATTAAGGAATGCAGTTTTGACGTCCATTTGCCAGATTTCATAATAAAAAAATGCGGCAATTGCTAACATGATTCGGACAGACTTAAGCATCGCTACGGATGAGAAGGTCTCATCGTAGTCAACTCCTTGAACTTGTCGAAAACCTTTTGCGACCAGTCGAGCTTTGTAGACAGTAACATTACCATCAGCGTCAGTCTTCTTCTTGAAGATCCTTTTATTCTCAATGGCTTGCCGATCATCAGGCAAGTCAACCAAAGTCCATACTTTGTTCTCATACATGGATCCCATCTCAGATTTCATGGCTTCAAGCCATTTTGCGGAATCTGGGCTCATCATCGCTTCCTCATAGTTTGTAGGTTCGTCATGGTCTAGTAACATGACCTCCAGAACAGGATTACCGTACCACTCTGGTGCGGAACGTTCTCTGGTTGACCTACGAGGTTTGGTAGTAACTTGATCTGAAGTTTCATGATCATTATCATTAGCTTCCTCTCTAGTTGGTGTAGGCATCACGGGAACAGATTTCTCTGATGAGCTACTTTCCAAATTGAGAGAAGGTACAATTACCTCATCAAGTTCTACTTTCCTGCCACTCACTTCTTTCGAGAGAAACTCCTTCTCTAGAAAGGATCCATTCTTAGCAACAAAGATCTTGCCTTCGGATCTATGATAGAAGGTGTACCCAACAGTTTCTTTTGGGTATCCTATGAAGACGCACTTCTCCGATTTGGGTTCGAGCTTATCAGGCTGAAGCTTTTTCACATAAGCATCGCAACCCCAAACTTCAAGAAACGACAGCTTAGGTTTCTTGCCAAACCACAGTTCATATGGTGTCGTCTCAACGGATTTAGACGGTGCCCTATTTAACGTGAATGCAGCTGTCTCTAATACATAACCCCAAAACGATAGTGCTAAATCGGTAAGAGACATCATAGATCGCACCATATCCAATAAAGTACGGTTACGACGTTCGGACACACCATTACGCTGTGGTGTTCCAGGTGGCGTGAGTTGTGAAACTATTCCACATTGTTTTAAATGAAGGCCAAACTCGTAACTCAAATTTTCACCTCCGTGATCAGATCATAGATACTTTATTTTCTTGTTACGATGATTCTCCACTTCACTCTGAAATTCTTTGAACTTTTGAAATGTTTCAGACTTGTGTTTCATCAAGTAGATATACCCATATCTGCTCAAATCATCTGTGAAGGTCAGAAAATAACGATACCCTCCGCGAGCCTCAACACTCATCGGACCACATACATCGGTATGTATTATTTCCAATAAGTCAGTGGCTCGCTCCATTGTTCCATAGAACGGAATTTTAGTCATCCTGCCCATGAGGCATGGTTCGCAAGCATCAAATGATTCATAATCAAGTGATTCCAAAAGTCCATCTGCATGGAGTTTCTTCATGCGCTTTACACCAATATGACCTAAACGGCAGTGCCACAAATATGTTGCACTATCATTATCAACTTTGCATCTTTTGGCATCAATGTATCACCACGATAGAGATTCAACAAAAATAGACCACTCTTCAAGGGTGCATGACCATAAAAGATATTACTCATATAAATAGAACAACCATTATTCTCTGATTTAAATGAATAACCGACTCGCATTAAACAAGATCCAGATATAATGTTCATGCTCAACGCTAGCACAAAATAACAATTATTCAGGTCTATAACTAATCCCGAAGGTAGATGTAGAGGCAGCGTGCCGACGGCGATCACATCGACCTTGGAGCCATTCCCGACGCGCATCGTCACCTCGTCCTTAGCCAATCTTCGTTTAATCCATAGTCCCTGTTTCGAGTTACAAATATGAGCAACCGAACCGGTATCAAATACCCAGGCACTACTACGAGCATTAGTAAGGTACACATCAATAACATGTATATCAAATATACCTTTGTTCACTTTGCCATCCTTCTTATCCGCCAAATACTTGGGGCAGTTCCGCTTCCAGTGACCAATCCCTTTGCAGTAGAAGCACTCAGTTTCAGGCTTAGGTCCAGACTTGGGCTTCTTCCTGGGAGTGGCATCTTGCTTGCCATTCTTCTTGAAGTTCCCCTTCTTTCCCTTGCCCTTTTTCTTCAAACTAGTGGTCTTGTTAACCATCAACACTTGATGCTCCTTCTTGATTTCTACCTCCGCAGCTTTGAGCATTGCGAAGAGCTCGGGAATAGTCTTCTCAATCCCTTGCATATTATAGTTCATCACGACGCCTTTATAGCTTGGTGGCAGTGATTGAAGAACTCTGTCAATAACACTATCATCTAGAAGATTAACTCCCAGCTGAGTCAAGTGATTATGATACCCAGACATTTTGAGTATGTGTTCACTGACAGAGCTATTCTCCTCCATCTTGCAGCTATAGAACTTGTTGGAGACTTCATATTTCTCAACTCGGGCATTTGCTTGAAATATTAACTTCAATTCCTGGAACATCTCATATGCTCCATGATGTTCAAAACGTCTTTGAAGTCCCGATTCTAAGCCGTAAAGCATGGCACACTGAACTATCGAGTAGTCATCAGATCGAGCTTGCCAGACGTTCATAACATCAGCATCTGCTCCTGCAGCAGGCCTTTCACCCAGCGGTGCATCAAGGACATAATTCTTCTATGCAGCAATGAGGATAATCCTCAAGTTACGGACCCAGTCTGTGTAGTTGCTACCATCATCTTTCAACTTAGCTTTCTCTAGGAACGCATTAAAATTCAAGGGAACGGTAGCATGTGCCATTGATCTACAACATAGATATGCAACAACTATCAGGACTAAGTTCATGATAAATTAAGTTCAATTAATCATATTACTTAAGAACTCCCACTTAGATAGACATCCCTCGAGTCATCTAAATGATCACGTGATCCAAATCAACTAAACCATGTCCGATCATCACATGAGATGGAGTAGTTTTCAATGGTGAACATCTCTATGTTGATCATATCTACTATATGATTCACGTTCGACCTTTCAGTCTCTAGTGTTCCGAGGCCATGTCTGTACATGCTAGGCTCGTCAAGTTTAACCCGAGTATTCCGCATGTGCAAAACTGTCTTGCACCCGTTGTATGTGAACGTAGAGCTTATCACACCCGATCATCACGTGGTGTCTCAGCACGACGAACTGTCGCAACGGTGCATACTCAGGGAGAACACTTTGTAGGAGATATGCCCTAGAGGCAGTAACAACCGTTATTTTGTATCTCCAAGTTTGTAATGAATGTTTATGTTCCATGCTATAACTGCTATGATTCTCGAGTCTGCAATAACACGAGGCTCGGAGGGAAACTCATATGCACGTGTGGTATAATAAACGGTAAAATGTATTCCTGGTCTTGCCTCTAAGACTGGCTCAAGTATTGCATGATGATCCTGTTTTCCTGATCATGGGCATGGATGTGCTGGCAATTTTTGAGGTCACATTGTTAGTAGAACACTTGTGTTGAATCAACCCAGATTGATGTTATGCTATGAGTTTCTATCATTACAAGTTTATGGTTTTTAACACAGAGATAGTTAATGTTTGCATAATTCCTTAGATCATGAGAGTATCGAGTTCCTTCGTACTTGCGTTGTGAACTTTGGGGTTTGTTAAACGTCATTCGTAACTCGGTGGCTATTACGGCGGCTTACGGGTTCACGAAAAAGTATGGCAAGTAACGAGATAGCTCAAGATTGGGATTTGCTCCTCCGATGATGGATAGATATTCTCGGGCCCTCTCGGTGTTACGGTATCCATCATCGTCTGGCCAGACACCTTGTGATTTGATCACTGGGATGCCGAAAACACGGAAACAAGAAAAGAGAACAAAACCAGTAATGAGGTAACTTGCATAGTGGACAAATTTGTTGATCCACGGGGATGCAATAAATCTCACCTCGGGTGTTTGTGACATATCTCGAAGCAACAAGAATAGCACACAGCAACTGGAGGTTCACTCGAATATTCATTCGTGTGGGTATAGGGGTTAATATGGGTGTCCACGGCTCTGATGTTGATCATTGATCGGAAGGGGTTCCGGGTCATGTCTATACTTCACCGAACCTATAGGGTCACATGCTTAAGGGTCATCTATCTGCTGAATACTAGACAGGGAGTCTGAGAGAAAATCACCGAAAAAGTTTCGGACACCGAAAAAGTTTCGGACAGCGGAAAAGTTCCGCAGAGAGAACACCGGATGAGTTTCGGTGAAACTGAAAAATTGTTTCCGGGTATTCCATTAAGTCAAAATGGTTTCGGGACGCCCCTGATAATTCTTGGAGGGTGCCAGAATTATTCTGGAAACTTTCTGGAATTTTCGGGGATAAAAACCGGAAATGTTTCGGAGCTGCCGGAACCGCTTCAGATGCTTTTTCGCAAATGAAATCACTAATCTGGAATTGTTCCAGAACACGTTGAAAATTATTTTAGTGGGTACTAGAAATATTCTAAGCCCACATAAATATTTTCAGTTTGTACGGACGCTGAAAAATGTCATCGTGAATAGTGAAAGTGCTTTTTGGGAATTTTTATGGAAAGCACCTTTTGGGAATTTTCCCAAAAGGCTTCTAGAAGCCTTGGGCACTAAGGAAGCCCCCTTGGGGGGGCCCCCCCAAGGGGTGGCCGGCCATGGAGGGTGGAGCTCCACATGGCACTCCTTTTTGCTTTATTCTTTATGTAAATGACATAAATTGGGGGTACTTTTGGTATTTGTGAATGCCAACTTTACCCCTTGGTTTTCCTATAAATAGAGGAGAGTGGGCTGCCCACAAACCTCATCCCTTGCTCTCATACACATGCCATGCATTATCTGGCTTCTTCTCTCCCTCCCACGAAAAGAGTTTCGTAGAGCCGAAAGGCTGTCTGGGTTCCGGCAGGAGCTAGTTCTGGACGGCGAAGCCCTGCCGGATAGCTGACACCGTATGTGTGCAACCCCATAGAGAGGTCGTAGTTTCGGTCTTTTGCCCGAGGGGCTGTTCGAGTGTCCTCCCGGAGGGCTGTCCGAGTCTCCGTTCGAGTTTCGAGGGTCCTCCCGAAGGGCTGTCTGCGACATCGTCCGGGGGACTGTCTGACCGCCTCCCGAAGGGCTGTCCGGCGAGGGAGTACATCCTCGCGGTTGGGAGGTTGTAAATCCTAGCTGCGGGGATCTACACCAACGATCTCCACCGACTCTTCTTCCGCTGTGCTTCGAGTCGGTACGGATCAGATCAAACCTTGTATGCAGTCTCCATAGTGGTCCTGGGCATGCTCGCTATGCCGAAAATTTTTGTTTTCTGTCGCGTTCCCTAACAGTGGCATCAAGAGCCGTGCTATGCGTAGATGCAGGTTACGATCTAGAATACATGGAGATGTATGGGTATTGCATAATATAATTAGGTAGTAGATAAGATCTATTGATGAAATGTTCTTGTTGCTTCCCTAGAATTTGAGTTTGCTCAATCTCGAGACAGCATGGTGGAATTTGACAAAGTTCTGGCAATCCGTGATCCTGATTGATCATGGAAGTGCTATCATTTCTTTGGGTTCTGCCATAGTCAAAAGAAAGATGAAATTCGCAGATGAAAGGGCATTGCAGATATGATCTGCACGGGGGTCATGCGTATGACGAAGTTTAGTATGGGGCTCGAGATTTAATTATCTCGTGTTTCATACACCCCGAGATGTTAATCTAGCGACTTGAATAATCATACTTGATGATAAAATGTTGGTAGCTGCGGTTTAAGTCAAAACCTTAGAAGCCACATAAAATAAAATTTTGCATAAACCGATTAGAGGCGTCTAACTTGGTTTTGTAGGATGGTTTGCATGTGATGTGGTATAGCAAGTCTCATATTCAATTTGATTATGTATGAGATGACTATATGATGTAATTAACATGACCTGCGTGTCATGATTCGGCATGATGGCTGGAGCCATATGATTGCACTTTAATGACCTGCGTGTCAACCTTAAGTAATGCATTTAATTCTATCCGCTATGGAGATGGCGATATTATCTGATGCATCGACAAGGTGGTGGCAATCTTCGCGAAGGTGAACACCGACGCAAATGCCGAAGACAAAGAATACTTGACTTCTCCGTCAGAAGAGGCTATACCATATCATGCTATTATGAATTGCCTGAGATGTTTATCCCTCTTGATGCACCCTTCTTGATTGCGCGGTAGTCGCTTTTATTAGGGTGGTCTCTCACTTAAAATATCAAGTAGTTAGTGTTCTCCCAAGTGTAGCACCGTCACGGCACCTATCTCTTCGGGGTGTCACATGCTAACATGGGCACGAACGATTAGAGAAGTGTGAGGCGGGTGAGTTGAGACCTCGCAGCAAGATCACTTGGTTGTCTTGATGTTCAGGCATGAAAGTCATGAGCTCGGAACACACGCATCGAAAGATGAACAAGAGTCACATAGAGATGTGATTGGCAAGTTTGCCTAACGATTGAAGTTCTCGCCATCAGTGATGCTACCATCAATGGCGTTGAATTGAAATTTGTGTCTTGAATCACTCACAATCAATTATGAGAGATATTGATTTGAGTGGGAGCGCACTTTAGAATAAAACTATTTATTCACTAGTGTAAATTTCATTATAAACAAAGTCTAAGTGAAACCTGTGTTTTCCGTTGTAGATCAAATGGCTCGCAACACGCGTTCAACTTAGGCCCGTTGTTAGAGAAAGAGAAGTTAACTGCGACTGGAAACAACTATACGGACTGGGTCCGCAACCTAAGGATTGTCCTCAGGAGCGCTAAGAAATTGTATGTGCTTGAAAATGCTCTTCCAGCTAAACCGGCGGCAGAGGCCCCGGAAGATGAACAAAATGTCTGGGCCACTAAGGATGATGATCACAACTTAGTGCAGTGCCTCATGCTAGCTTGCATGTGTACAGACCTTCAAAAACGTTTTGAATTCCATAAACCCCGTGATATGATCCGGGAATTGGATGCTCTGTACAAGGAAACCGCAAAGTCTGAACGATTTGATATCATGAAGGCTTTGATGGATTGCAAGATGGCTGAGGGTAGTTCAGTTGGCGAACACGTGGTCAAAATGATTGGCTATGCTGAAAGGCTTAAAACCCTGGAATTTCCACTTCCACCTGGCCATACGATGGACATGTTGCTTTCTTCACTCCCCCCGTCTTACGACGGTTTTGTATTAAACTACAACATGAGTGGGATGGAGAAGGAACCGGAAGAGGTGCTCGCCATGCTGAAAACTGCAGAAGGAGGACTGCGGAAAAATCGCAAGCAAGTGTTGCTTGTGAATAAAACCGCCAGTTTCAACAAGAAGAAAGGCAAGCCAAAGAAGGGCAAGGGCGCCGGTAAGACCGGCTCCCAAAGCAACTCTAAGGGTGGAGCCAAGAATGAAACTGAGTGCTTCTACTGCAAGGGCACAGGACACTGGAAGAGAAACTGCAAGAAGTATCTGGAAGATAAGAAGTCCGGGAAAACCGGAAAAGGTATAATTGTAATACAAGTTAATGTCATTGGCGTTTTGCTTGCTAGCAAAAATTCTAAGTCTTGGGTATTTGATACCGGATCGGTTGCTCACATTTGCAACTCGATACAGGGGCTTCAGAAGGTGCGCAAGCTGGCAAAGAATGAAGTCGTGATGCACGTCGGGAACGGCGCTGGGATCGCCGCTCAAGCCGTCGGCATTATGCCTCTACGTCTCCCTTCAGGATTTATCTTAGAACTAAGTAACTGTTATTTTGTTCCACTGTTGTGTAGAAACATTATCTCCGGATCATGTTTAGTACACAATGGGTATTCGTACAAGTCTGAGAACAATGGTTGTTCACTTTATTGTAAGGATATGTTTTATGGATTTGCACCCATTGTTGGGGGCCTTTTCATACTAAATCTTGAATGTGGAAATGATGTCTTTAACGTGAATGCTAAACGCCTTAAGAATGCTGATACCACCACCACTTTCATGTGGCACTGTCGGCTTGGCCACATCGGAAAGAAACGCATGAAAAGACTCCATAAAGATGGAGTTTTACCGTCTTTTGATTTTGAATCATTTGACACATGTGAAGCTTGCTTGATGGGGAAAATGACCAAGACGCCGTTCACGGGTCATCCTGAATGGGCGGGTGAATTATTGGAAATAATACATAGTGATGTATGTGGTCCAACGAACACAGCCGCACGGGGTGGGTATTTCTACTTCGTGACTTTTACTGATGATTTAAGTCGGTATGGCTATATCTACTTAATGAAGCATAAGTCGGAAACCTTTGAAAAGTTCAAAGAATTTCAGAATGAGGTAGAAAATCATCGTGACAAAAAGATTAAGTTTCTGCGGTCTGATCACGGAGGCGAGTATCTTAGTCATGAGTTTGGCCAACATCTGAGTGAACGTGGAATCATTTCACAGCTTACGCCTCCCGGAACTCCACAGCGAAACGGAGTATCGGAAAGACGTAACCGAACCCTGTTGGACATGGTAAGGTCGATGATGTCCCTTACAAATCTTCCGATATCTTTTTGGGGTCACGCACTAGAAACTGCCGCTTATACACTAAACAAAGCATCGTCAAAATCTGTTGAGACGACGCCATATGAGTTATGGTATGGGAAGAAACCCAGTGTGTCGCATCTCAAGATTTGGGGTTGTGAAGCATATGTAAAACGTTTACAGCCTCAAAAACTCGATCCCAGATCAGACAAATGTTACTTTGTAGGTTATCCAAAGGAAACCTTTGGGTATTCCTTCTACCACCCATCCGAGGGCAAAGTGTTTGTCGCAAAAACCGGAAGCTTTCTCGAGAAAGAATTTCTCGCTAAAGAAGTGAGTGGGAGGACAGTACAACTTAATGAGATTAGTGAATCTTCGGCAACCGTTGATATGGCTAAGGAACCGGAAGAGATTCCGCTAATTATCCCTACAACTGAGCCGGAAGTTATCGCATATGATGCGGGGACTTCAAACAATGTTGTAACTGAACCGCGGAGATCAGGCAGGGCTATCCAGCCACCTGAGTGGTTTCATAACGAAATCTTCATTCTTGAAGATGATGAACCTGCGCACTACAAGGAAGCGATGGCGGGGCCCAGCTCAAAGGAATGGTACAAGGCCATGAGATCCGAAATGGAATCCATGTACGAAAACCAAGTTTGGAACTTGGAAGAACTTCCAGAAGGCGTAAAGCCGATTGGTTGTAAATGGATTTTCAAAAAGAAGACGGACGCGGATGGTAACATTACTATCCACAAAGCTAGACTTGTCGCGAAAGGGTTCACGCAAGTTCCAGGAGTGGACTATGACGAGACTTTCTCGCCCGTAGCTATGCTTAGGTCTGTTCGGATATTGCTAGCAATTGCTGCTTATTTCGACTATGAAATATGGCAGATGGATGTCAAAACGGCTTTCCTAAATGGAAACCTCAAAGAGGATGTATACATGATACAGCCGGAAGGTTTTGTCATTCATGAGGATGCTGGAAAGGTATGCAAACTTCAGAAAGCCATTTATGGTCTGAAGCAAGCATCAAGGAGCTGGAACATTCGTTTTGATGAAGTGGTCAAAGAGTTTGGCTTCATCAGGAATGACGAAGAATCTTGTGTTTATAAGAAGTTTAGTGGGAGCGCAAAAGCATTTCTAATCTTGTATGTGGATGACATATTATTGATTGGAAATGACATGAATTTTCTTAGCGAAATAAAAGAATCATTGAAGAAAAGGTTTTCAATGAAAGACTTAGGCGAAGCGGCATATGTATTGGGCATCAGAATCTATAGAGATAGATCAAAACGCCTGATAGCGCTTAGCCAAAGCACGTACATTGACAAGGTGTTGAAAAGGTTCAACATGGAGAACTCCAAGAAAGGCCTACTCCCCATGTCACCTGGCACAGTGCTTTGCAAGAATCAGAGTCCTCGAACTCTCGATGAGCGAGTACAAATGAATGATGTTCCATATGCCTCGGCAGTTGGTTCTATTATGTATGCCATGCTATCTACAAGACCAGATGTTTCCTATGCGCTAAGTGTTAGCAGCCGGTACCAAAGTGATCCAGGATTGGAACACTGGGCCGCAGTCAAGGGTATTCTTAAGTACCTCAGACGGACCAAGGATTTACTCCTTGTGTACGGAGGTGATGAAGAGCTCATTGTAAGTGGTTACACTGATGCAGGCTTCATGACTGACCCAGATGACTTCAAATCTCAATCAGGCTATGTTTTCATGTTGAACGGTGGCGCAGTTGATTGGAAAAGTTCCAAACAAAAGACTGTGGCGGATTCTACGACGGAGGCGGAGTATGTTGCAGCTTCAGAAGCCTCCAAGGAGGCGGTATGGATCAAGCAATTTCTTGAAGACCTTGGTGTGGTTCCAAGTGCTCTGGACCCGGTGGAGATCTATTGTGATAATAGTGGCGCCGTGGCTCAGGCAAGGGAGCCAAGTTCGCACCATAAGACAAGACATATTCAACGCAAATATAAACTCATTCGACATCATGTCGAAGAGGGTTTAGTGAAATTACGCAAAGTTCACATGGATCTGAATGTGTCAGACCCGATGACGAAGCCTCTACCATGAGCAAAGCATGAGCAACACCGGATAGCCATTGGTGTTAGGGAAGCCATGTAACTGGGTTATGACTCTAGTGCAAGTGGGAGTCTGTAGGAGATATGCCCTAGAGGCAGTAACAACCGTTATTTTGTATCTCCAAGTTTGTAATGAATGTTTATGTTCCATGCTATAACTGCTATGATTCTCGAGTCTGCAATAACATGAGGCTCGGAGGGAAACTCATATGCACGTGTGGTATAATAAACGGTAAAATGTATTCCTGGCTTTCCTCTAAGACTGGCTCAAGTATTGCATGATGATCCTGTTTTCCTGATCATGGGCATGGATGTGCTGGCAATTTTTGAGGTCACATTGTTAGTAGAACACTTGTGTTGAATCAACCCAGATTGATGTTATGCTATGAGTTTCTATCGTTACAAGTTTATGGTTTTTAACACAGAGATAGTTAATGTTTGCATAATTCCTTAGACCATGAGAGTATCGAGTTCCTTCGTACTTGCTTTGTGAACTTTGGGGTTTGTTAAACGTCATCCGTAACTGGGTGGCTATTACGGCGGCATACGGGTTCACGGAAAAGTATGGCAAGTAACAAGATAGCTCAAGATTGGGATTTGCTCCTCTGACGATGGAGAGATATTCTCGGGCCCTCTCGGTGTTACGGTATCCATCATCGTCTGGCCAGACACCTTGTGATTTGATCACTGGGATGCCGAAAACACGGAAACGAGAAAAGAGAACAAAACCGGTAACGAGGTAACTTGCATAGTGGACAAATTTGTTGATCCACGGGGATGCAATAAATCTCACCTCGGGTGTTTGTGACATATCGCGAAGCAACAGGAATAGCACACAACAACTAGAGGTTCACTCGAATATTCATTCGTGTGGGTATAGGGGTTAATATGGGTGTTCACGGCTCCGATGTTGATCATTGATCGGAAGGGGTTCCGGGTCATGTCTATACTTCACCGAACCTATAGGGTCACACGCTTAAGGGTCATCTATCTGCTGAATACTAGACAGGGAGTCTGAGAGAAAATCACCGAAAAAGTTTCGGACAGCGGAAAAGTTCCGCAGAGAGAACACCAGATGAGTTTCGGTGAAACTGAAAAGTTGTTTTGGGGTATTCCATTAAGTCAAATTGGTTTTGGGACGCCCCTGATAATTCTTGGAGGGTGCCAGAATTATTCTGGAAACTTTCTGGAATTTTCGGGGATAAAAACCAGAAATGTTTCGGAGCTGCCGGAACCGCTTCAGATGCTTTTTCGCAGATGAAATCACTAATCTGGAATTGTTCCAGAACGCGTTGAAAATTATTTTAGTGGCTACTAGAAATATTCTAAGCCCACATAAATATTTTCAGTTCGTACGGACGCTGAAAAATGTCTTTGTGAATAGTGAAAGTGCTTTTTGGGAATTTTTATGGAAAGCACCTTTTGGGAATTTTCCCAAAAGGCTTATAGAAGCCTTGGGCACTAAGGAAGCCCCCTTGGGGGGCCCCCCCAAGGGGTGGCCGGCCATGGAGGGTGGAGCTCCACATGGCACTCCTTTTTGCTTTATTCTTTATGTAAATGACATAAAGTGGGGGTACTTTTGGTATTTGTGAATGCCAACTTTACCCCTTGGTTTTCCTATAAATAGAGGAGAGTGGGCTGCCCACAAACCTCATCCCTTGCTCTCATACACATGCCATGCATTATCTGGCTTCTTCTCTCCCTCCCACGAAAAGAGTTTCGTCGAGCCGAAAGGCTGTCTGGGTTCCGGCAGGAGCTAGTTCTGGATGGCGAAGCCCTGCCGGATAGCTGACACCGTATGTGTGCAACCCCATAGAGAGGTCGTAGTTTCGGTCTTTTGCCCGAGGGGCTGTTCGAGTGTCCTCCCGGAGGGCTGTCCGAGTCTCCGTTCGAGTTTCGAGGGTCCTCCCGAAGGGCTGTCTGCGACATCGTCCGGGGGACTGTCCGACCGCCTCCCGAAGGGCTGTCCGGCGAGGGAGTACATCCTCGCAGTTGGGAGGTTGTAAATCCTAGCTGCGGGGATCTGCACCAACGATCTCCACCGACTCTTCTTCTGCTGCGCTTCGAGTCGGTACGGATCAGATCAAACCTTGTATGCAGTCTCCATAGTGGTCCTGGGCGTGCTCGCTATACCAAAAATTTTTGTTTTCTGTCGCGTTCCCTAACACACTTATAGCTTGAAATTTTAGTGAGGGATCATCTTATAATGCTACCGCCATACTAAGCAAAATAAGATGCATAAAAGATAAACATCACATGCAATCAATATATGTGACATGATATGGCCATCATCATCTTGTGCCTTTGATCTCCATCTCCAAAGCACTGTCATGATCTCCATCGTCACCGGCTTGACACCTTGATCTCCATCGTAGCGTCGTTGTCATCTCGCCAACTATTGCTTCTACAACTATCGCTAACGCATAGTGATAAAGTAAAGCAATTACATGGCGTTTGCATTTCATACAATAAAGCGACAACCATAAGGCTTCTGCCAGTTGCCGATAACTTTTACAAAACATGATCATGTCATACAACAACATATATCACATCATGTCTTGACCATATCACATCACAACATGCCCTGCAAAAACAAGTTAGATGTCCTCTACTTTGTTGTTGCAAGTTTTACGTGGCTGCTACGGGCTTCTAGTAAGAACTGTTCTTACCTACGCATCAAAACCACAACGGTGTTTCATCAAGTTTGCTGTTTTAACCTTCAACAAGACCGGCCGTAGTCAAATTCGATTCAACTAAAGTTAGAGAAACAGACACCCGCCAGCCACCTTTATGCAAAACTAGTTGTATGTCTGCCGGTTGAACCGGTCTCATGAACGTGGTCATGTAAGGTTGGTCCGGGCCGCTTCATCCAACAATACCGCCGAATCAAAATAAGACGTTGGTGGTAAGCAGTATGGCTATCACCGCCCAAAACTCTTTGTGTTCTACTCGTGCATATCATCTACGCATAGACCTGGCTCGGATGCCACTGTTGGGAAACGTAGCATGCAATTTCAAAAAAAATTCCTACGCTCACGCAAGATCTATCTAGGAGATGCATAGCAACGAGAGGGGGAGAGTGTGTCCACGTACCCTTGTAGACCAAAAGTGGAAGTGTTTGTTTAACGCAGTTGATGTAGTCGAACGTCTTCTCGTTCTGACCGATCAAGTACCGAACGTACGGCACCTCCGAGTTCTGCACACGTTCAGCTCGATGACGTCCCTCGAACTCTTGATCCAGCAAAGTGTCGAGGGAGAGTTCTGTCAGCACGACGGCGTGGTGACGGTGAAGTAATCCGCGCAGGGCTTCGCCTAAGCACTACGTGATTATGACCGGAGGAGTAAACCGTGGAGGGGGGCGCCGCACACGGCTTGGAACAATTGATGTGTGTTAGAGGCGCCCCCACCCCCGTATATAAAGGAGGGAGAGGGGAGGAGGCCGGCCCTAGGCGCGCCCCAAGTAGGAGGAGCCCTACTTGGGCTCCTAGTAGGATTCGGCACCCCCCTTCCTTTTATCGGAGGGGGAAAGGGGGAAGGAGAGAGAGAGGGAGAAGGAAAGGGGGGCGCCGCCCCCTTCCCTAGTCTAATTTGGACTCCTCCCTTGTGGGGGGCGCGCCACCCTATGTGGGCTGCTGTGCCTCCCTCCTATGGCCCATATGGCCCATATCTTCCCCCGGGGGGTTCCGGTAACCCCCCCCCCCCCCCCCCCGGTACTCCGATATGTAGCCGATACACTCCGGAACACTTCTGGTGTCCGAATACTATCATCCAATATATCAATCTTTATCTCTCAACCATTTCGAGACTCCTCGTCATGTCCGTGATCTCATCCGGGACTCCGAACAACATTCGGTCACCAAAACACATAACTCATATAATACAAATCGTCATCGAACATTAAGCGTGAGGACCCTACGGGTTCGAGAACTATGTAGACATGACCGAGACACCTCTCCGGTCAATAACCAATAGCAGAACCTGGATGCTTATATTGGCTCCCAAATATTCTACGAAGATCTTTATCGGTCGTACCGCAATGACAACATACGTTGTTCCCTTTGTCATCGGTATGTTACTTACCCGAGATTCGATCGTCGGTATCCTCATACCTAGTTCAATCTCGTTACCGGCAAGTCTCTTTACTCGTTCCGTAATACAACATCCCGCAACTAACTCATTAGTCACATTGCTTGCAAGGCTTATTGTGATGTGCATTACCGAGAGGGCCCAGAGATACCTCTCTGATACTCGGAGTGACAAATCCAAATCTTGATCTATGCCAACCCAACAAACACCTTTAGAGATACCTGTAGAGCATCTTTATGATCACCCAGTTACATTGTGACGTTTGATAGCACACAAGGTATTCCTCCGGTATTCGGGAGTTGCATAATCTCATAGTCAAAGGAATATGTATAAGTCATGAAGAAAGCAATAGCTATAAAACTTAACGATCATTATGCTAAGCTAATGGATGCGTCATGTCCATCACATCATTCTCCTAATGATGTGATCCCGTTCATCAAATGACAACACATGTCTATGGTTAGGAAACTTAACCATCTTTGATCAACGAGCTAGTCTAGTAGAGGCTTACTAGGGACTCGGTGTTTTGTCTATGTATTCACACATGTATCAAGTTTCCGGTTAATACAATTCTAGCATGAATAATAAACATTTATCATGATATAAGGAAATATAAATAACAACTTTATTATTGCCTCTAGGGCATATTTCCTTCATTTCTTTCTCACAATCTATCTTAGCATTAACAGTGTTCAAGAAAGGTCTACCAAATATAATTGGACAAAAATCATCTTGTGGGGAACCAAGAACAAGAAAATCAGTAGTGTATTTTACTTTCCCACACAATACTTCAACATCTCTAACAATCCCAATTGGTGATATAGTATCTCTATTAGCAAGCTTAATAGTAACATCAATATCTTCTATCTCAGCAGGTGCAATATCATTCATAATTTCTTTATATAAAGTAAAGGGAATTGCACTCACACTAGCACCCACATCACATAAGCCATGATAACAATGATCCCCTATTTTAACAGAAACAACAGGCATGCCAACAACAGGTATATGTTTATCTTTATCATCGGGTCTAGCAATTGTAGCAGCCTCATCACAGAAATAAATAACATGCCCGTCAATATTATCGACCAAGAGATCTTTAACCATAGCAATACTAGGTTCAACTTTAATTTGTTCAGGGGGTGTAGGAGTTGTAGTATAACTCTTACGAACCACAGCTGAAGCTTTAGCATGTTCCTTTATTCTAACAGGGAAAGGTGGTTTCTCAATATAAGCAATAGGAACAATAGGATCAACATTATAAGTAATGGTTTCTTCTTCAACTTTAATAGGTTCCACTACTTTCACTTCAATGGGAGGATGATATTTAAACCACTTCTCCTTAGGGAGATCAACATGAGTAGAAAATGATTCACGGAAGGAAGCTACTATCTCAGAGTCAAGCCCATATTTAGTGCTAAATTCACGAAAAGCATCGGTATCCATAAAAGATTTAACGCAATCAAACTTAAGGTTCATACCTGACTCCTTACCTTCGTCGAGTTCCCAATCTTCAGAGTTGCGTTTAATTCTTTCCAATAAATGCCATTTGAACATGAGTAGAAATTGAAAAGAAGTATCGAGCATGGATTGATCATTACAAGCCGAGCATAAAAATTCTGAATAATAATTTCTCTTGGGAGCTCATGATTGGGGCATGAATATAACATTGACTTAAGCCTCCCCCAATTTTGAGAGATACTTTCTCCTTCATGAGGCCAAAAATTATAAATATAATCCTATCACGATGAACTAGATGCATAGGATAAAACTTCTTATGAAATTCCAATTTCAATCGGTTGTAATTCCAAGACCCAATATCATCGCATAGCCTATACCATGTCAATGCCTTCTCCTTCAAAGATAAATGGAAGACCTTCTTCTTGACTTCATCCTCGGGCAAACCTGCAAGCCTAAATAATCCACAAACTTCATCCACATAGATTAGATGCATATCAGGATGTAATGTTCCATCTCCTGCATAAGGATTAGCTAGCAGTTTCTCTATCATACCCGAAGGAATTTCATAATAAATATTTTCAGTAGGTTCAGTAGGTTGAGGAGCAACTCTTTGCTCTTCCGGTCGGGGTGAAGATGCCTCGAACAAACCCCTCAAAGGATTATTTTCCATAGTAACAAGTGACAGTAAATTTCAGCACGTAATATAAATGTTTCCTTACCAAATTCCACTTACCAAAGGCTCTTCACTCCCCGGCAATGTCGCCAGAAAAGAGTCTTCATGACCCACAAGTATAGGGGATCTACCGTAGTCCTTTCGATAAGTAAGAGTATCGAACCCAACGAGGAGCAGAAGGAAATGACAAGCGGTTTTCAGCAAGGTATTCTCTGCAAGCACTGAAATTATCGGTAACAGATAGTTTTGTGATAAGATAATTCATAACGGGTAACAAGTAACAAGTGTAACTAAAGTGCAGCAAGGTGGTCCAATCCTTTTTATAGCAAATGATAAGCCTGGACGAACTCTTATATAAAGCAAAGTGCTCCCGAGGACACATGGGAATTATTGTCAAGCTAGTTTTCATCGTGCTCATATGATTCTTGTTCGTTAATTTGATAATTTGATATGTGGGTGGACCGGTGCTCGGGTGCTGTTCTTACTTGGATAAGCCTCCCACTTATGATTAACCCCTCTCGCAAGCATCCGCAACTACGAAAGAAGAATTAAGATAAATCTAACCATAGCATGAAACATATGGATCCAAATCAGCCCCTTACGAAGCAACGCATAAACTAGGGTTTAAGCTTCTGTCACTCTAGCAACCCATCATCTACTTATTACTTCCCAATGCCTTCCCCTAGGCCCAAATCATGGTGAAGTGTCATGTAGTCGACGTTCACATAACACCACTAGAGGAAAGACAACATACATCTCATCAAAATATCGAACGAATACCAAATTCACATGATTACTTATAACAAGACTTCTTCCATGTCCTCAGGAACAAACGTAACTACTCACAAAGTATATTCACGTTCATAATCAGAGGGGTATTAATTGTCATTAAGGATCTGAACATATGATCTTCCACCAAATAAACCAACTAGCATCAACTACAAGGAGTAATGAACACTACTAGCAACCCATAGGTACCAATCCGAGGTTTTGAGACAAAGATCGGATACAAGAGATGAACCAGGATTTGAGAGGAGATGGTGCTGGTGAAGATATTGATGGAGATTTACCACCTCTCGATGAGAGGATCTTTGGTGATGATGATGGCTTCGATTTCTCCCTCCGGGAGGGAAGTTTCCCCGGCAGAACAGCTCCGTCGGAGCCCTAGATTGGTTCTGCCCAGGTTCCGCCTCGAGACGGCGGTGCTTCGTCCCGAAAGCTTCCTTATGATTTTTTTTCCAGGTCAAAAGACATCATATAGCAGAAGACGGGCACCGGGGGCCTGGCAGGTAGGCCACAAGCCAGGGAGGTGTGCCCGGGGGGTAGGGCACACCCCCCACCCTTGTGGTCACCTGGTGGGTCCCCTTTGGTACTTTCTTCGCCCAATATTTTTTATATATTCCAAAATAATTCTCCGTAAATTTTTAGGACTTTTGGAGTTGTGCAGAATAGGTTTCTCATATTTTCTCCTCTCCGGTCCAGAATTCCAGCTGCCGGCTTTCTCCCTCTTCATGTAAACCTTGTAAAATAAGAGAGAAAAGGCATAAGTATTGTACCATAACGTGTAACAAAACCCCATAATGCAATAAATATCAATATAAAAGCATGATGCAAAATGGACGTATCAACTTGTCCCTCATAGAAGGCACCTCGGTGGACCGGGTAGAGTCGTCTACCCTGTTGTACTCCCACAACAGGTGCACCCAGGCTTGCAGTGACTAGATTCCTCGACTGAGGGCAACATGCATGACCTGCTCGAGTGTCAATCCCTCTTCTACTAGCTTCGAGATCTTCTGGCACAACTTCTTGACTACGTCGGACTCCTCCAAGATGCTCTTCGGCTTCTAGGAGTAGCGCTTGGTCAAGGGAGCCGGGGTGAAGGGCACAAAGATGCCGGCCCGAGGAAGATATTCTAATATTACATTTGAGATGTAAAACCACTCCTCTTGCCAGTCCTTGTCGGTATCCATGAAGTCCCAGTCAAGTACTTGGAGCCGGCCACCTTGCTGATGTGGGCGCCGCCACACTCACACTTCTCATTTGCATTGACTTGCAGCTTGACACAAAAGAACTTGCGCCACAGTCTAAGGTGTGGCTGGCAGCATAAGAAGGCTTCACAAAGTGTGACAAACACTAGTAGAAAACATGCCTTTCGTCTGGTCCATTAGTCCTGGTCTGGTTTTGGCCTGGGACTAGTGGTACCATTAGTCCCGGTTCGAGCCGGCCACCATTAGTCCCGGTTTATTTGTGACCTATAGTTCCGGTTTGTGATACAAACCGGGACTAAAGGGGTGGTGGCAGGCTGGTGTCAGGCTGGGGCCCCCACGAGCCCCTTTAGTCCCGATTTGTATCACAAACCGGGACTAGAGGTGGACCTTTAGTCCCGGTATGTATAACCAACCGGGACTAAAGACACCCCTATATAAACCCTTCGTCCAGCCCGAGCCCATTCTCTCTGTTTTTCCCTTTCATCTCCTCTGTTCTTCCCCTTGCTCGAGCTCATCCTCCATTTTTGCCAAGATTTGTCAAGATTTGAAGGCACCCCATCCATCCAACTGTTCACAAAGGTTAGCAACTTTGTCTTTTCATCTCTCATTGCTAGATTAGCTCGTGCAATGCTCTATAAGTATAGTGATTTGTGGGTTTTAGTTTGGGAGTAATTATATGCGGGAGTTTATTTGATTTGTATGCAATTTGAGCTCAAATTAACTTCTTAGTTTGCATATGTAGGTGTGGTTTATTTAGTGATTTACCGTCCCCGTCCTAACCACCATCGATCGCCCGCACCGTCCCATCGCCGGCACCACCTTGGTGACACTACTAGGAAAAGGCCTACTAGTGGCGCACCTGTTTTGGCCATTAATGGCGCACTACAGGTGCGCCACTATCATCACGCCATTGGTAACTAATACTAATGGCGCACCCCTGGTGCGCCATTAGTATACCAGACAGTAGTGGCGCACCAGGAAGTGCGCCATTAGTATGTCCCCTGGTGCGCCATTAGTATGCCTCCCAGGGGGCCATATTTACCTTGTGCTCTGGGTTACTAATGGCGCACTTCTATGTGGTGCGCCATTACTATCTTAGTAATGGCGCACCACATAGAAGTGCGCCATTACTAACATTTTTTTTCAAAAAAAAATTCAAAATTTTTTTACAAATTTTTTTTTCGTTTTTTTCTTAATCTCGGGTCACTATGGCTTAATCTTGGGTCAATATGCTTAATCTCAAGTCAAATCGCACTAAGTGGTCAAACTTTCCAAAAGGTCACCCATCCTCACACTACTCCAGCCCGAGCACGCTTAACTTCGCAGTTCTATCCAACCCCAGCACCACCTCACTTAACAAGCACTTGTTGATATATCTATGATATCAATCCTATTAAACCTTGTTGATGTCTAGGACTTTGTTCATGTTCATTAGTGTGATGAAATTTTGAAAAAATATTTCAAACTTCCCGGTCATATTACGTATCATATTTTGAAAAAAAATTCCAAAAAAAAAATTCGAAACCAAATTTTTTTTTCTGTTACTAGTGGCGCACCTAGCAAATGGTGCGCCACTAGTAAGTTTGAATTTTTTTCCATTTTTTCCCCTCTAGATCTTAAAAGCTCCGTATCTTTCGTTCTGTTAGGTTTTTGGGGATTCTGAAAATGTTTAACAATTCGGCTGTAACTTTTCGAGTAGATGATTTTTCATATAAAAAACTTTTTCATCGGAGTTCGTATGCAAAAGTTATGCCCATTTTACAAATTCTCGAGAGATTTTGCAAAAAAGTCGAAAATTCATGTTTGTAAATTTTGCTAACAACCAGACCACATATCAAATGGGAATCTTATTTTCTTTTATTTTTTTGACATTTCTATCATTTTTTTTATTTTTTTTGAAACTGAAAAGGCGGTCCACCGGGGGGGGGGGGTTGCATTTGGTGAATAAATTGTAAGACTCAGAAAGTTAGTAATTGCGCACCACGTAACAGGTGCACCATTAGTAACCCTGGTTACTAATGGCGCACCTGTTACGTGATGCGCAATTACTAGTTTTGCAAAAAAAATAAAAATAAAATGTTTAGTAGTGGCGCACCAGTGGATAGTGCGTCATTACTAGTTTGAACTAGTAATGGCGCACTGTACCCAGGTGCGCCATTACTAGTTTTGAAAAAAAAAGTAAAAAAAAATTTGTTAGTAGGGGCGTATGGAGTGTGTGGTGCGTCATTACTAGTTAAAACTAGTAATGGCGCACCGTGCCCTGGTGCGCCATTAATAGTTTTGGAAAAATAAAAAAAATAAAATTTGCTAGTAATGGCGCACCGTGTGTCTGGTGCGCCATTAGTAATGAGGATACTAATGGCGCACCTGTATCTGGTGTGCCACTGTTATATAGCAGTGGCGCACCACATACATGATGCGCCATTAATGTCCATATCAGCTATAGCCCTTTTCCTAGTAGTGTGAGCCTCTTGTTCTTATCCTTTTTATTAAAAAAATCATGTTTGTATTATTTAGATAGTTACTTGTATAATTTTCTTACCTGTATGGTTGTTTGTTATACATGGTGGCATGGTTTTGATATCCGTCCCCGTCGGCCCTCGTCCGGTTTATGATTCGGATGTGGTATATATATTCTCTTTTATAACTATTTGTTGCATTTTGTGTTTATGACAATTATGCCCATCAAGTTGACATAGATATTTTTATCTAGGAGGTATGTGAACCGGAAATTGCCACCGACCCTCTTGTCGAGAAGTTAAATTTAGTTGAAAAAGAAAATGAGTATTTGAAAGAAAAATTGAAAAGAATTGAAGAAGAGAAGATGAAACTGGAGTTGTATGTTGCCGATGTCATCGATGATCACAAGATCAAGATGGATGCAATGCGCTTGAAGATTAGAAACATTAGAAAATATGCCGTTAATAAAGAGGCTTGGTATCACTATGTTATTGGATCAATTGTTACCTTAGTTGTGATCTTGATCGCATTTGTTGTTGCATTTAAATGCTTTAGCTAGAGAGTTTGTATGTTGTTTTATGAGAATAAGTGTGTATGAACTTTATGTATGAACTTGTATTAATTTTGTCTTTTCGGTGTTGTGTAATGAAGATGAGCCAGCAGTGGATGTACGATGACCGGAGCTCTCCCCAATTTGTTGATGGCGTGCATACTTTTCTGCTTACGGCTGAGGCAAACAAGCGGCCGGATGGTTTTATGTTTGTCCATGTGCTGTCTTTAAGAATGATAACAATTACTCTAACTCAAAAACCATTCACGTCCACCTGTTTACGTCCGGTTTCATGTCCGGCTATAACTGTTGGACCAAGCACGGAGAAAAAGGGGTTCTAATGAAAGAGAATGAAGAAGAAGAGGATGATGACAGCTATCCTGGCCATGGCTTCCCTGAATACGATGGTACTATAATGGGAGAAGAAGCTGAAGAAGAGGCATCAGATGAGCTCGTCGATGATCTTGGTCAGGCCATTGCTGATGCAAAGAGAAACTGCGCAAGTGAAAATGAGAAGTTGAAGTTGCAGCGCGTGTTAGAGGATCACAAGAAACTGTTGTACCCAAATTACGAAGATGACAAGAAAAAGCTGGGTACCACACTGAAATTGGTGCAATGGAAGGCAGAGAATGGTGTATCTGACAAGGGATTTGAAAAGTTGCTGATAATGTTAAAGAAGATGCTTCCAAAGGACAACGAATTGCCCGACAGTACGTACGAAGCAAAGAAGGCTGTCTGCCCTCTAGGATTATAGGTGCAGAAGATACATGCATGCCCTAATGACTGCATCCTCTACCGCGGTGAGGAGTATGAGAATTTGATTGCATGCCCGGTATGTGGTGCATTGCGCTATAAGATCAGCCGCGATGACCCTGGTGATGTTGAGGGCGAGCGCCCCAGGAAGATGATTGAATTCATGCTTGATTAATTATTATCTGATTGAATTCTATTCTCGTAAAGTGCATGAGGCAGGCGTCGGGGAATAATTTATGTGCATAATACGTTTGTGAGAACTTCGCTTTATGATAGAAAGGAGTAAAAGTGGAAGAAATCTTTTCGTACGTAAACACAATTCACAATTCTTTTTTATCATGATCTAATATATATACACACAACTAATATATTCATATTGATCTCGTTCTTTAAAGATGCAAAAGATGCAGGATAAGCTCCTACCAACGGACCGCATACGAGCACTTCAAGAGGAAATAGCGGGATTTTTGCTTGACTGGTCATAGATCCCAAAGGAGAATACCATTGCACCTAATGTCTGCCTGTAATGATCTGAAAATTGTAGGAGAAATTGTGTGTACCAAATTGTATATATATGTGTATGCATGGTCGTATGAGAAATTCTATGATATATGATTGGTCGTACGAGAAATTCTATTATATATGACATGTACAGTATGTAGTAGAAGTGGCACTTAACGACTGCAGTTGCATAAAATATTTGAAATGAAAAAGAATTAAATGGAAAACACAAAACACAAAACGAAAAAGAAAAATAAACCATAAATCATAAACCCTAAACCCCTAAACCTCTAGTCCCAGTTGGTGTCACCAACCGGGACTAAAGGTCCTCAGCCCCCAGCGCGCGCTGCCGGCCACGTGGCAGGGATTTAGTCCCGGTCCGTGGCCAACCGGGACAAAAAGGTGGGGGCCTTTAGTCTCGACTTATTAGTCCCGGTTGGTGACACCAACTCCCGGATCACTATGAATATGCATACAAGGTTAGATCGGACCGTTACCAACTTCGAGTTGCAGCGGATGAAGAGTTGGCGTAGATCGTTGATGAAGTCCGTCAAACCGTTCATGTATGATCCCTCGAACCGAAGACCCAAAGAATGACCTCTCCACGGATTGCACATGTACGGGCTTCACAATGCGACATCACTTCATCGTCCAGAGCTTCGCATCGCTAGAGAACTAGAGGGGAAGAAGAGAATCTCACGGGGCTTCTCTATTAGAGGTAATATCAGTGGAAGTCATAGAAATTGCATCGTATGTTCAGTTTGGTGCTAGAACTTTGAAACTACGGTTTTGTGGTCACTTAACTTGACTCAAGTGTAAGTTTGAGTTTAGGTTTAGGTTTATTTAGGGGTACCGGTCAGCTTAGGTTTTTTTAGTCTAAACATACTCCACTTTATTGACCATAAAACAAATTCATGGGAATACAACTTACTCTGAAGTATTAAGGAGCCACACATGACGTACTAAAGAAAGGCCTAAAGTGTGTTTAGCAAGGCTATGTGCCTCAATATTTGCGAAATCTCTAATTGAGGATACTTCTTCCAAAGATCACTCCCACCTTGTCAGGTTGAGACATGTGGCGTGCTGCATGTGCGCCACTTGTCGCATCCTGGGAGTTTTCCTTTTTTCATAGATTCATTTATTCAAAACATTCTATCTCTGAAACCGTGGGTCCAAATCTCAAACCGTTTTCACCATTGGGTCCCTCGTGTCGAGATCTTCAAAACTAAATCCCAAGCTGATAGGTTTCGACGAACATTTTTTTCATGAAAAAAACCCGGATCGGGAGCACCTTTTTTTTCCTTTTCGAAGAGGCACGCGTTTTGCCCCCTTTCCGAGAGGCCATGCCTCTTGGGGAAGCAAATCCGTGCCTCCACGCAAAGTAAATCTATGCCTCTCGTAGAACAAAAAAAAAGAAACAAAACACTTTTTTTTTTCTGAGAGGCATGCTCGTTCCTCTCCCGGAAGCAAATCCGTGCATCTCGCGGAACGAAAAAAAGAAAATGTAAATTTTCCCTTTCCGAAAGGCACGCCCGTGCCCCCTCGCGAAAGCAAATTTGTGCCTCCGCGCCAAGTAAATACGTGCCTCTCGCGGATCGAAGAAAGAGAAAATGCGTTTTTGCCCTTTTTGAGAGGCACGCAAATTCGTGCCTCTATGAGAAGTAAATTCGTGCCTCTCGCGGGAACGGGAAAAAACACGTTTTTCCCTTTCTAAGAGGCACGCCCATGCCTCCATGAGAAGTAAATCTGTGCCACTCATGGAAGGAGAAAAACACGTTTATCGAGCAAAAAAAGTTCTGGGGTCCAAATCCTATGGAAAACTGGGGGGAAACAGAAAAGCTGAAAAAACCCGGAAAAAATCATCTAAAAGCCGAAAACGCGTAAAAAATAATCCGAAGGGAGTGCCCAGAGAGCGACACCCGGCGGCGTTTGAGAGCGCACCTGGGGGGGGGGGGGGGGGGGGCGCTCCCGAAGGAGTACTCCTCAATTAGTTGCTCTTCAATATTTGTCTCTCTTACTTCGAAGATGAAGGAACTCCGAGGTTCTAACACCAGGAAAAGGCCCAGCCAAATTAGGAAACTACAACACTAAACAATATGCAAAGCCAACTTTTGTATAAAAGACTCATGGTAAAAATATATATAAAAGAAACAAAGGGAAAATCCAACAAATCTCAATTATCAAACTGTCAATCCAACGACCTATATTGCTTCAATGGCGAGTTCTCAACATTTTTGGCGCACAACTAATACCATACCAAATATCAGCGTCTACGTTATCCACGTAATTAATGCGTAACTGATATCCTACTTAATATCAACATGTAATTATTTTCTCTCCTAATATCAACGTGCATTGCAAGTACTATTTACTTGTTTTTTTTATCGCTTCGGGGGGGGGGGGGGTCGATTGGCCAAAACGGCCTACTTAACATTTTTTTTTGTGGAATGAACAAAAGGAAATCTATAAAAATAGCAAAAACCTAATCTTTTGAAATGCCATGCTCTAAATTATGAAAAATGCCATGCTACTTTATAAAACTGTCATTTCTCTAATTTATAAATTACAATGAGTATGACATAGAATGATCGTCGGACTAGAAAAAATAAAATTGCCATGGAAAACTTTAAAACTGTCACTCTCTAGATAAAAATTGCTATGAGCAAAACATAATTTTATGAGTACCATGCTCTGAAAACCTGAAAACTGCCATGCTACTTTATAAAACTAGCATTTCTCTAATATATAAATTTACTATGATAACAAAAAATGTCATGGCAATAAAAATGTAATTCCCATCCTCTTAATAATAAATTGTCATCCTCTTGATAATAAAAAGGCCATGCCAACAATAATAAAAAATTCCATGCTCTCAGTAATTAAAACTGCCATCTTGTTAATAACAAAACATGCATCCTCCTAATAATAATAATGTCATGCTATTAATTATTCAAATGCCATGCACTTAATTATTAAAATTTCATCCCTTTTATTAATAAAAATACCATGTTATTGATTATTGAAATGCCATGCTCTTAATAATAAAAATGACATATTAGAAATTGAAAATGTCATTGTTGGAATAAAAAAAAATGCCAGGTTTTGGAAGACAAATAAATTGCCATGCTACCTATAATAAAAATGCACATGGAAGTTTAGAGAAAAAACCCTCTAGAAATAGGGACTGTACTTCTTTCAAAAAGTGTTTTTTTTATTCAATTTTTTCAAATGAATAACTAATTTAAAAACAAATTAACTCAAATACATAAAGGTGTTTGGTGTCAATTGTTCACAGACCACGCTTTCTCTTACTGGCGGGTGCACATGCCCCAGAGAGCTGACCTGACACCCGGTTTGCGGCAACATCAGTGTCGCCAGATCGGATGTCCCTTGGCGAACGGTTGCCAGATAGCATTTCCAAAGGAAAAGGCCGAAGTAGAAGAAGGGAGCCGCTACGCGTCCGCCGGACGTATTAGAAAACATCAGCCGCATGGAGCTCCATTGGATCAGCGCTCTCACAGCCGTCAGATCTAACCACCACACGCGTGACCACCTCCTTACTTCCTCAACAACCGCTCAGTTTCGGAACAGATTCCCCTGTCCGTCGTCCTGACACAGCTACGCCCAGCATGGCGCCAGCCCCCACCACCGCTAAATCGCTGCCGCCGGCGCGCCAGGGGAACTAGTCCTTGCCGTGCTCCCGAGTTGATGCTCCTCTCCGTCTCAGCCCCGCGAGTAACTGCTGGCTCCAATCGAGCACGATGGCGACGACCTCTCACGCCCGGCGCTTCTTCGGCATTTTCCTGCAACGGAGCTAGTTTCTGAACACATGCCTCATGTTGCAATGTTTGACCACTCACTCTCTAACGTCGGGCGCAAAAACCTTCACAACAAAACATTTTTTTTCTTTCTGAAACAAAGATATGTCGCAGAAATCTTTTGAAACAACCCCATTGCAGAAAAAAAAAACCTTCCACCGCCGAATCGTTTTTTCTTTCTTTCTGAAACTTCCTGTGTTGTAGAAATCTACTGAAACAAGACCCTTATTGCAAGAAAAAGACTGGCCGTGTGGGACTGATTTGTGTCTAGCTGGCTGCTTGAGCAGGATTGATCTGACGGCTACGCAAGCGGCGGACGCTCGCGCGTGCATCAGCCGGCTGAAGGTAAGCTTTTCCCTAAGAAGAAACGGGACGCAAATAGGGGATGATTTTATCTTAGACGTTCATACCTTACTTCTCGTTCAGATGAACAAAGACAAAAAAAAAAATCGATGCTACCATGGAGACTTAGGAGTTGACCACATAATTGGTTGGAGGATGTCATCGAGGAGGTGCTCTACGTGCAAGTTACTACAGCATAGGGATTGCAAAGCATGGATCTGAACTCCATTGCAATCTCCTCCCTGTGTCGCGACAGTGGAGCCAATAATTTCACAGAGATTCCTCCAACGCGCCGCAGCTTTGTTCAGCAAGAATCTGCAAGTATCCTGTGAATGCATTCCTCCTGAACTTCTCATTCTGATCCGTCTCAGGCTATACCAACAAGGGATGTGCATACGCCAAAGGTTCTTGGTCATCCACTCATCGTCCCGCCTCCTCGACGACGACGCAGTTCACCGGCTCGTCGTCCGAATCAGAATCATATGAGTAGCAAGTCACTTTTTCGAGGGCTCAGGACCGATAGGAAAAAGCGAGAGCACTTCCAGGTTCCAGGCGCCGACGAGCAGGACGATGACGGACCGAATGGCTTGGTCAGTGTATTCATTGATACACGCATTGAAGAAGACCTGTAGGGGAGAGGAAGATGAGCCGTATGTGAAGGTTGAGGGGGGTCGGATGGTGAGGTAGTGGGTGGGGTCGATCGGGGGGAGCTGAGAGATGGGTGGAGAGAAGCAGGTAATCGAGGTGTTGAGTGTGGGAGGAAGGGATGAGTGTTAGAGAGAGTGGTGGGGGGGGAGGAACGCCTGAACCCCTTGAGGACCAGCTGCCTGAGTTCGGGCAGGCTTCCGGACGGCCATAACTCGCTGCAGTAGTATGCATCGACGGGCGCAGGGCGAGGTGAGATCGTCAGGTTCTGCAACTTGATGTCCATGAGCGAGCGACTTCGTTGGTGATGCTGGTCATGGTCCTCGCAGATGTCCTGGTCACCGCCGCGATGCCCTCGTAGCCGGCAAGGAGGACAAGGTGTCCGGAGGGAGTCCGCCCTTGTACCGGAGTGACGCAGGAATGGTGTGTACAGCACGACGCGCCGGGCGTTGTGACAGCAGACCATGGCGAAGCTCCGGAGGCGTCGCTGGGCACGGTGATCTCTGTGGCGTCCGGCACTCACTCCAGCGTCAGGTCGGCGAGCAGCGGGCAGCCGTAGAGCAGCTGCACGATCACCCCGTTACTGGCCATGATCCCTTGAGGCAGACGTCTGTAGGCACCCGCGGAAGACGCCGACGCCAAGCCCGAGGGCAGCTCGAGCGTCCAGTTTGTGTGAGCGCAGCCGGCGCAGCGTGCGGCAACGGAAGAGCAGCGGCGGCGTCCCGTGTAGCTGCCCCTATGGTAGTAGTCGAAATCGGCCGAGGCTTCAGACCCGCTGAAGGGGCAGAGCTTGCTGCGGTAGATGTGCGAGTTACCGCAGCGTGACGTCGATCTCCTCGAGGCCCAAGCTGGCGACGGTGACAATCCACTGGTCGACCAGGATGCGCGGCGGGTCTAGCGCGAGGAGACGGAAGGCACGGATCGGGATCCCTGGCCCCTGGAGAGGATCGCTTTCGTCTCACCTTCACGTCGAAGCACTTGGGCCTGTCGACCCCCCGCCGGTGCTTGATCTTCCGTCGACAGGTCGACGACGGGCACGCCCGCGAGACGCCGTGCCACCGTCGGGACAGCGCTGAGGTGCGCGCCGCCTCGACGGAAGGGAGGTGCGAGAGGACACGCACCAGCGCCCTGTCCGGGAGGCGCTCAGCGGTCGCCGCCGAGGCAGTCCAAGTAGTGCCACGGCCTTGACCATGAGTTTGCCAGGGCTCCATTGCCGTCGATCACCACGCGCCGCCACGAGTTGAGTTGTACATCTACTTCTATTGTTATTAGGAAATCGCACTTTTCACGGATCGCACCAATTTAAAACCGTGCAAGTTTATGTATGGGAAACCATGTACTTCTACGTATATATCGGAGGAAAGAGAACCATCGATCCGATTCAGTACGTGGCGGCCAAGATCAGATCCGATCGAAGTTGTAGTAGACCACCGGGAGTTCTTCTGGAGCGAGGTCATGGAGTCCCATTGAGCCGCCGGGACCGCATCAGCGCCCTCCCGGCAGCGTGCTGGGCGACATCCTCTCCCCCTCCCCACCGCCGAGGCAGCCGCCGGCGGCGCTTGCCCGGCCGTGGCGCCACATCTTCGGCCACGTGACACAACCATCTCGTACGAGGAGGGGAGGGGGAGAGGTCCGCCGACTGGGAGAGCCACTACTTTGAAGCCAAGGAGTACAAGAGCTGCAGCCACTTGCTCTCGACGGCATCAGCGCCGCGCTGCTTCCGCCTCGCTGCGCCGCCACCACGTGCCGCTGCGCACTTTCCGCTTCGCCTTCGACGATTTTCGTTCGCCCCGCTGGGACACGCTCCACGTCGATGAGTGGCTCTCCTACGTGCTGCAGTACGCCGGCCATGACCTCCACCCTCGACCTGCGCTTCGTTATCGGCCCCATCTGCACGCGTGACAATCGGAGCAGTTTCACCGGAACGACGACTACTCCGATGACCATGAAGAGGGGCCCTACGGCCCAAAAGCTCCCCTACCTCCTCCCCACAAGGATTTTCTCGTGTGCCACACTCAGACGCTCTGCCTCACCCATTGCCGCCTCAAGCTGTCTCATGGCATCCGTTCCACCTGCCGGCCCTCGAGACGCTACGCTTGACGAGCATCCACCATGACTCGGGAAGAGCATCCAGAGGCTGGTCTTGGGGTGTCCTTCCCCTCCTCGATTCTAACGCTAGAAGCCATCCACGCCTCAGGACTTTCTTCCTACTCCATACACGCCTCCGCCGCGTTCGCTCTCCACGTTCGCCACAACATCAAGTCCATCCACATTGATGCCAACGGAGATGGCATCCCTAGAATACTCGGGCGACATGCGTTCCGAGTCGCTCCTGAAATTTGACGGCTCGCCACCACGGGGATCCCATCATGCATCATCGACCTTGCACATCGGTGACCAAGAGTGCAAGACCGACACGACTTGTTCCCGGCTTCCTATGGAGTTTCTCGCGTCAAAAGTGCCTCCACCTGCACCATGGAGGCCTACACACCGTGTGCCTCGCGCCGGTGGATAAGCTCCCGCCGTTCACTTGGATGACGCGGCTCGTGCTGCAGAACGTGTCGAGAGTCGTGCGTTCGTGCTATGTGCACGACTTCCTACAACACACCAAACCTAGAGGTCTTGTCATTTTACATGGCAGAGAAGAAGCAACGACACATGACAACGGCGAGTGATGATGGTCAAGGGGCAGTGATGCACCATGTGGTTCCCGACGAGGCGAGCTTCTCGACGACGTGCCTGGCAACTGAGGATGAAGGAGATTAACATGGTGCACTATAGGGGAGCGAGACACAAAGGTTTGTTGGCTCGCCTCTTTTCCGCAATGCGACAGTTCTTGAGAGGTTGTGTGTCGTGTTCAGCAGGAGCGTTTTGGAGTGCAAACTGGTCTGAAAAAGGAATTGAAAGCTGGGCTAGGCCCACACGAAGGACTTTCTTGTATTAGCCACACACCCATATATACTATTCAAATTTGATAAAGTTTTGTTTTCCATCTAAACCCCATAAATAATTATGTAATATATTTCACATTTGTCCTTTGACTCAAGTTTTTTATTGTAATACTCAGTGGAATCGATTTTCTGAAAGCTCCCGAAGGAGTACTCCTCAATTAGTTGCTCTTCAATATTTGTCTCTCTTACTTCGAAGATGAAGGAACTCCGAGGTATCTAACACAAAGGAAAAGGCCCAGCCAAATTAGGAAACTACACAACTAGAACAGATATGCAAAGCCAACTTTTGTATAAAAAGACTCTATGGTAAAAATATATATAAAAGACACAAAGGGAAAATCCAACAAATCTCAATTATCAAACTATGTCAATCCAACGACCTATATTGCTTCAATGGCGAGTTCTCAACATTTTTGGCGCACAACTAATACCATACCAAATATCAGCGTCTACGTTATCCACGTAATTAATGCGTAACTGATATCCTACTTAATATCAACATGTAATTATTTTTCTCCCTAATATCAACGTGCATTGCAAGTACATATTTACTTGTTTTTTTATCGCTTCGGGGGGGGGGGGGGGTCGATTGGCCAAAACGGCCTACTTAACTATTTTTTTTGTGGAATGAACAAAAGGAAATCTTATAAAAATAGCGAAAACCTAATCTTTTGAAATGCCATGCTCTAAATTATGAAAAATGCCATGCTACTTTATAAAACTGTCATTTCTCTAATTTATAAATTTACAATGAGTATGACATAGAATGATCGTGCGATCTAGAAAAAATAAAATTGCCATGGAAAACTTTAAAACTGTCACTCTCTAGATAAAAATTGCTATGAGCAAAACATAATTTTATGAGTACCATGCTCTGAAAACCTGAAAATGCCATGCTACTTATAAAACTAGCATTTCTAATATATAAATTTACTATGATAACAAAATGTCATGGAATAAAATGTAATTCCCATCCTCTTAATAATAAATTGTCATCCTCTTGATAATAAAAAGGCCATGCCAACAAATATAAAAATTCCATGCTCTCAGTAATTAAAACTGCCATCTTGTTAATAACAAAACATGCATCCTCTATAATAATAATGTCATGCTATTAATTATTCAAATGCCATGCACTTAATTATTAAAATTTCATCCTTTTATTAATAAAAATACCATGTTATTGATTATTGAAATGCCATGCTCTTAATAATAAAAATGACATATTAGAAAGTGAAAATGTCATTGTTTGGAATAAAAAAAAATGCCAGGTTTTGGAAGACAAATAAATTGCCATGCTACCTATAATAAAAATGCACATGGAAAGTTTAGAGAAAAAAACCCTCTAGAAATAGGGACTGTACTTCTTTCAAAAAGTGTTTTTTTATTTCAATTTTTTTCAAATGAATAAACTAATTTAAAAACAAATTAACTCAAATACATAAAGGTGTTTGGGTGCAATTGTTCACAGACCACGCTTTACTCTTACTGGCGGGTGCACATGCCCCAGAGAGCTGACCTGACACCCGGTTTGCGGCAACATCAGTGTCGCCAGATCGGATGGTCCCTTGGCGAACGGTTGCCAGATAGCATTTCCAAAGGAAAAGGCCGAGAGTAAGAAGAAGGGAGCCGCTACGCGTCCGCCGGACGTATTAGAAACATCAGCCGCATGGAGCTCCATTGGATCAGCGCTCTCACAGCCGTCAGATCTAACCACCACACGCGTGACCACCTCCTTACTTCCTGCAACAACCGCTCAGTTTCGGAAACAGATTCCCCTGTCCGTCGTCCTGACACAGCTACGCCCAGCATGGCGCCAGCCCCCACCACCGCTAAATCGCTGCCGCCGGCGCGCCAGGGGAACTAGTCCTTGCCGTGCTCGCCGGAGTTGATGCTCCTCCTCCGTCTCAGCCCCGCGAGTAACTGCTGGCTCCAATCGAGCACGATGGCGACGACCTCTCACGCCCGGCGCTTCTTCGGCATTTTCTGCAAACGGAGCTATGTTTCTGAAACATGCCTCATGTTGCAATGTTTGACCACTCACTCTCTAACGTCGGGCGCAAAAACCTTCACAACAGAAACATTTTTTTTCTTTCTGAAACAAAAGATATGTCGCAGAAATCTTTTGAAACAAGACCCCAGTTGCAGAAAAAAAAAACCTTCACCGCCGAATCGTTTTTTCTTTCTTTCTGAAACTAGTCCTGTGTTGTAGAAATCTACTGAAACAAGACCCTTATTGCAAGAAAAAGACTGGCCGTGTGGGACTGATTTGTGTCTAGCGTGGCTGCTTGAGCAGGATTGATCTGACGGCTACGCAAGCGGCGGACGCTCGCGCGTGCATCAGCCGGCTGAAGGTAAGCTTTTCCCTAAGAAGAAACGGGACGGCAAATAGGGGATGATTTTATCTTAGACGTTCAATAACTTACTTCTCGTTCAGATGAACAAAGACAAAAAAAAAAATCGATGCTACCATGGAGACGTAGGAGTTGACCACATAAATTGTTGGAGGATGTCATCGAGGAGGTGCTGTCTACGTGCAAGTTACTACAGCATAGGGATTGCAAAGCATGGATCTGAACTCCATTGCAATCTCCTCCCTGTGTCGCGACAGTGGAGCCAATAATTTCACCGAGAATTCCTCCAACGCCGCAGCTTTGTTCAGCAAGAACTCTGCAAGTATCCTGTCGAATGCATTCCCGCTGAACTTCTCAATGCTGATCCGTCTCAGGCTATAATCCAAGCAAGGGATGTGCATACGCCAAAGGTTCTTGGTCATCCACTCATCGTCCACGGCCTCCTCGACGACGACGCAGTTCACCGGCTCGTCGTCCGAATCAGAATCATATGAGTAGCAAGTCGACTTCTTCGAGGGCTCAGGACCGATAGGAAAAAGCGAGAGCACTTCCAGGTTCCAGGCGCCGACGAGCAGGACGATGACGGACCGAATGGCGTGGTCAGACGCCATGAACCCCTTGAGGACCAGCTGCCTGAGTTCGGGCAGGCTTCCGGCGACGGCCATGAACTCGCTGCAGTAGTATGCCATCGACGGGCGCAGGGCGAGGTGGAGATACGTCAGGTTCCTGCACCAGCTGATGAGATCCATGAGCGGAGCGACTTCCGTTGGTGATTTGCTGGTCAGGTCCTCGCAGATGTCCATGGTCACCGCCGCGATGCCCTCGTAGCCGGCAAGGAGGAACAAGGTGTCCGGAGGGAGTCCGCCCTTGTACCGGAGTGAACGCAGGAATGGTGTGTACAGCACGACGCGCCGGGCGTTGTGACAGCAGACCATGGCGAAGCTCCGGAGGCGGTCGCTGGGCACGGTGATCTCTGTGGCGTCCGGGCACTCCTCCAGCGTCAGGTCGGCGAGCAGCGGGCAGCCGTAGAGCAGCTGCACGATCACCCCGTTACTGGCCATGATCCGCTTGAGGCAGAGCGTCTGTAGGCACGCCGCGAAGACGCCGACGCCAAAGCCCGAGGGCAGCTCGAGCGTCCAGTTTGTGAGGCGCAGCCGGCGCAGCGTGCGGCAACGGAAGAGCAGCGGCGGCGTCCCGGTGTAGCTGCCCCTATGGTAGTAGTCGAAATCGGCCGAGGCTTCAGACCCGCTGAAGGGGCAGAGCTTGCTGCGGTAGATGTGCGAGTACCGCAGCGTGACGTCGATCTCCTCGAGGCCCAAGCTGGCGACGGTGACAATCCACTGGTCGACCAGGATGCGCGGCGGGTCTAGCGCGAGGAGACGGAAGGCACGGATCGGGATCCCCTGGCCCCTGGAGAGGATCGCTTTCGTCACCTTCACGTCGAAGCACGTGGGCCTGTCGACCCCCCGCCGGTGCTTGATCTTCTCGTCGACGAGGTCGACGACGGGCACGCCCGCGAAGACGCCGTGCCACCGTCGGGACAGCGCTGAGGTGCGCGCCGCCTCGACGGAAGGGAGGTGCGAGAGGACACGCACCAGCGCCCTGTCCGGGAGGGCGCTCAGGCGGTCGCCGCCGAGGCAGTCCAAGTAGTGCCACGGCCTTGACCATGAGTAGTGCCAGGGCTCCATTGCCGTCGATCACCACGCGCCGCCACGAGTTGGAGTTGTACATCTACTTCTAGTTTGTTATTAGGAAATCGCACTTTTCACGGATCGCACCAAGTTAAAACCGTGCAAGTTTATGTATGGGAAACCATGTACTTCTACAGTATATACGGAGGAAAGAGAACCGATCGATCCGATTCAGTACGTGGCGGCCAAGATCAGATCCGATCGAAGTTGTAGTAGAGCCACCGGGAGTTTCTTGGAGCGAGGTCATGGAGTCGCCATTGAGCCGCCGGGACCGCATCAGCGCCCTCCCGGACAGCGTGCTGGGCGACATCCTCTCCCACCTCCCCACCGCCGAGGCAGGCCGCGCGGCGGCGCTGGGCCGGCGGTGGCGCCACATCTTCGGCCACGTGCACACCATCTCGTACGAGGAGGAGGAGGGGGAGAGGTCCGCCGACTGGGAGAGCCACTACTTTGAAGCCAAGGAGTACAAGAGCTGCAGCCACGTGCTCCTCGACGGCATCAGCGCCGCGCTGCTCTGCCGCCTCCGCTGCGCCGGCCACCACGTGCCGCTGCGCACTTTCCGCTTCGCCTTCGACGATTTTCGCCCCGGCTGGGACACGCTCCACGTCGATGAGTGGCTCTCCTACGTGCTGCAGTACGCCGGCCATGACCTCCACCTCGACCTGCGCTTCGTTATCGGCCCCATCTGCACGCGTGACAATCGGAGCAGTTTCACCGGAACCGACGACTCCGATGACCATGAAGAGGGGCCCTACGGCCAAAAGCTCCCCTACCTCCTCCCCACAAGGATTTTCTCGTGTGCCACACTCAAGACGCTCTGCCTCACCCATTGCCGCCTCAAGCTGTCTCATGGGGCATCCGTCCACCTGCCGGCCCTCGAGACGCTACGCTTGACGAGCATCCACCATGACTCCGGGAAGAGCATCCAGAGGCTGGTCTTGGGGTGTCCTTGCCTCCTCGATCTAACGCTAGAAGCCATCCACCGCCTCAGGACTTTCTTCCTACTCCATACACGCCTCCGCCGCTTCGCTCTCACGTGCTGCCACAACATCAAGTCCATCCACATTGATGCCACGGAGATGGCATCCCTAGAATATCGCGGCGACATGCGTTCCGAGTCGCTCCTGAAATTTGACGGCTCGCCACCACGGGGGATCCCATCATGCATCATCGACCTTTGCACATCGGTGACCAAGAGTGCGAAGGACCACGACTTGTTCCGGCGGTTCCTATGGAGTTTCTCGGCGTCAAAGTGCCTCCACCTGCACCATGGAGGCCTACACACCGTGTGCCTCGCGCCGGTGGATAAGCTCCCGCCGTTCACTTGGATGACGCGGCTCGTGCTGCAGGGACGTGTCGAGAGTCGTGCGTTCGTGGCTATCGTGCACGACGTCCTACAACATGCACCAAACCTAGAGGTCTTGTCATTTTACATGGCAGAGAAGAAGCAACGACACATGACAACGGCGAGTGATGATGGTCAAAGGGGCAGTGATGCTACCATGGTGGTTCCCGACGAGGCGAGCTTCTCGACGACGTGCCTGCAACTGAGGATGAAGGAGATTAACATGGTGCACTATGAGGGGAGCGAGACACAAAGGTTGTTGGCTCGCCTCTTGTTCCGCAATGCGACAGTTCTTGAGAGGTTGTGTGTCGTGTTCAGCAGGGAGCGTTTTGGAGTGCAAACTGGTCTGAAAAAGGAGATTGAAAGCTGGGCTAGGGCCGGCACACGAAGGACTTTCTTGTAGTTAGCCACACACCCATATATACTATTCAAATTTTGATAAAGTTTTGTTTTCCATCTAAACCCCATAAATAATTATGTAATATATTTCACATTTGTCCTTTGACTCAAGTTTTTTATTGTAATACTTCCGTGGAATCGATTTCTGAAGGGGGAAACACCTTTTTTCTAAAGTGTAAGTCAGTCATTTTTGTGAAGTTTAGTCACGATTTTGTTATTAGCATTTATATACTTTTACTTATTCCTATTGCACGTTTTTGTGCCATTGAATTTTGTATTTGTATATTCCATTTAGTCGGTACAATTGCACTTTCACCTATTATTTTTTTAGTCATAATGCCCTAGCTTTATATATATAGAGCTCAAACAACACCAAATAAAAGTACAAGGACATGAGTACCCAACACAGTTCCTGGCACTCCTAAACAAAACATTATTAAGTAGCAACATTCAGAAGAAGTTTGATCACCGTCTTCGCCTCCCTTAGTACTCACTCCGTTCGGAATTACTTGTCTCGGAAATGGATGTATCTAGATACATCCATTTCCGAGACAAGTAATTCCGAACGGAGTGAGTACTATATATCCTTATTTTTAGAGAGAGAACTATATCCTTCTTCCTTGCTGTTGATGTTCACAAGTGCAAAAAGGCCACCATTTTGTCCACGACATCAGTAGGATGCTTGGGGATAGCCAATCATTATCGTAGTTTGGCATGTCAACCTCGTGCAACGTCAGGAGTAGCCTTGTCTGGTAAAATTGTGTATCAGGGACAACGTAGCTTTTTTTTTTTTGCGAAAGACAATTTAGCTTTCTTACCAACTATCGTGCAATTAGTTCATTTCACAACTGAATGATGTCTGTTGTGCCCAACATTCGGAATCCATTTGCCATATTGTTGGACCATACCACTTACGTTGTAATTGCTTTGGGTCTTTCTTGGACAGTTGCTGTACAATTTCAGGTTGTGACGATGGTTTTTTAGGGAAGACGATGTTCTTATATGATGGTGATAAAAGTTTTGGACGCTAATAGCTGGGGAACATTCCTAGTAGAGGGAATAGCGAACGATTTCGTTCGCTGGGGGAGGATGCATCGAGCGAACCATTGCACCTCCCCCGCTCCAGTGGGATTTCCATGTGACCCCAAGTTGGACCGACACAGCGTGCCGGACAACACATGATAAGGACAGATAACTACTTTCTTACAAAAATGTCATAAAGAAAAGAAATCTAATACAGAAAAAGGCGGAGAACACATAAAATTTACAACTTGCCATGAACTAATTTATGAACTATAAATTATAGATAAACCGAAAAGAGTTAAAAGAAAGTTTGTGCTTGAAACACATCTTGACCATGATCATGTAAGATTTAGAAAAAAAAGGTAAAAATTACCCCTACCTTCAGGCACCTACCCCCCCCCCCCCCCCCCCCCCCCCACACAACCCACGACAAAAAAACAAGGATTGAAAGACATCTAGATTTGGCACAGTTTAAAGAACAAATTTTTTATGCAAATTTTGTGATGTGTATGATGAAAAAATTATGTTAAAAGTTGATCTGTGAACATTTATCATGGTAAAAAACACTTAAAAAATACTAGTCGTGCTGATTGTAATGAAATTGCCATCGTAACACTAAAAAATGTATTTTTTAAAATAAAAGATGAAATTACCATGATTTTGATTGAAATGAAGTTGACGTGAGGGATGTTTTTATTTATTTACGAAATGCTAAAATCGCCATGTATTTCTAAACAAATTTTCCATGTTGTGAAAAGAAATTTTCCATGCTATATTACATGATTGTAGAAAAATTAATTTCCAAAAAAATTCATGTGAGTAATACAAAGTATTTTAATTGACCATGGTTGTATATATTCAAGTTGCCATGAAAACACAAATTTAGTTCCCACGGAATAGGCTTTACATTTTCGGTGAGAAGATTCAAGATTTAAAATGTTAAAAATATAAAAATGCCATGATCGAGATGCATCGAGCGAACCATTGCACTTCCCCCACTCCAGTGGGATTTCCGTGTGACCCCAGGATGGACCGACACAGCGTGCCAGAAAACACATGATTAGGGCAGATAACTACTTCTTAGAAAAAGTGTCATAAAGAAAAGAAATCTAAAACAGAAAAAGGCGGAGAACACATAAAATTTACAACTTGCCATGAACTAATTTATGAACTATAAATTATAGACAAACCGAAAAGAGTTAAAAGAAAGTTTGTGCTTGAAACACATCTTGACCATGATCATGTAAGATTTAGAAAAAAAAAGGTAGAAAATACCCTCTACATTCAGCACCTACCCCCCCCCCCCCCCCCCCCCCCCCCCCCAACCCACGACAAAGAAACAAGGATTGAAAGACAACTAGATTTGGCATAGTTTGAAGAACAAATTTTGTATGCAAATTTGGCATGTGTATGATGAAAAAAATTATGTTAAAAGTTGATATGTGAGCATTTATCATGGTAAAAAACACTTAAAAAATATTTGTCATGCTGATTGTAATGAAATTGCCATGGTAACACTAAAAAATGTATTTTTTTAAATAAAAGATGAGATTACCATGATTTTGATTGAAATGAAGTTGACGTGAGGGATTTTTTTAATTATTTTACGAAATACTAAAATTGCCATGTATTTGCAAACAAGTTTTCCATGTTGTGAACAGAAATTGTCCATACTATATTACATGATTGTAGAAAAATTAATTTCCAAAAAAATTCATGAGAGTAATACAAAGTACTTTAACTTGCCATAGTTGTATATATTCAAGTTGCCATGAAAACACAAATTTAGTTGTGACGGAATAGGTTTTACGTTTTCAGTGAGAAGATTCAAGATTTAAAATGTTAAAAAAAAAATAAAAATGCCATGATCGAGATAATAAAATTGCCATGACATTAAAAATAAGAATGCCATGCTCTTAAAAAATAAAATTCCATGCTTTGGTTTTCTTTGTCATCACATAAAAATCACACATAGTAAATTGACATGAACAGGCCGGGAACATGTTGACGGATGATTCAATGTTGACAGATCGTTCCTTGCACAGGCCTGGAACATGTTCACGTGAATGGTACTCAGCGGCAGCTTAGGAGGAATCGATCATCTTCACCTCTTGTCGCCATTTATTCACATGTGATAACACTTACCGCGGAACTTGAAGCTTGTAGAGAGGGTATTGCGCTAGCCTTGGAATGGAGCTCGCTATCATTCATCCTTGATGATCTCCAATCCACTTAAGAACAGATCACAACATGAGGCGATTGTCTAGGAGATCGCCACGCCATGATGAGAGGAGGTAGAGAGTAGTTGTACAAGCTATTAAAAGAGGTTGTAATCATGTTAGCCACCATTTAGCTAAATTAGGAAAAAGATGGCCGTATGGTTACGGTTGGGCACTGAGAGGGTTGTACACTTGTAGGAACTGGACTGTCGCACTAGTAGAAAAAGACCCATTTGTCCCGGTTCCAGAGACCCATTTGTCCCGGTTCTGGAACCGGGACTAAAGGGTCGGGACTAAAGCCCAACACCTTTAGTCCCGGTTCGCTTACGAACCGGGACAGATGTGGCTCCACGTGGCCACTGCGGCGAGCCCATGCAGAGGTCCTTTAGTCCCGGTTTGTAATTACCAACCCGACCAAGATTTGCATCCACGTGTCAACAGCTTAGGAGCTAGGGTTTTTGTTTTTGTTTTTTTGAAAGGGGGGGGGGGGGGTTTGGGGGTTTTATAGGGTTAATTTAGGGGTTTCATATATGTTGTTAGCTAGCTAATAGCTAGAGAGAAGTGTTCTCTCTTATCTCCGTTCTGGTCGACGCTACTTACTATACGTTATAGAGAGGACTCGACAGCGCTAGCTAGTAAGCAAATGAAGGAAACCATTAAGTACACAAGATCGTCATGAACATATACAGAGAGAAGTGATCGACCTCCTCCTTCTCCGAGAGATTGGTCGAACAACAAGTTTTCGTATATCTATCCAACGCTACTAGCTACATATATACAATAGAAGATCTCTTACAATCCCTAACATCTGATGTCAAGTTCCACATGGTATTCTCCGGCTGGATTGATGACGTGGTCAAGAAAGAATCCCGCCAATTCCTCTTGAATTGCTTTTATGCGATCTTGTTGTAAGAGTTCATCCCGCATCTGCCAAATCTAATTTGAAGAAGGGGGTCAATACATATATATGAATAAAACTCAACACAATTGATGGTAATAAAATAAAATTGTGAATATTATTGCTTACGCACTTCATATTATTTTTCAGAGTAGCCCCGCTTAGAGGTCGTTGCGTTGTAGATGTACTCGCAAACGTAGTATCCACAAAAATTATTCCCGCCTTCCTGCCACAACCACTTTACGAGAAATAGAGGTCAATCAAACTGATAATCAAGCATTATAAATGGTATTGATGAAACTAGCTAGAATCAATGGGAGATGCGCGGAACTAGCTAGTAGTACTTACTTTCGGGTGTGTAAATCGCAGCTCCCCCGACAGTCCCGGAACTTCTGCGGTGAACACTTTCCAAACCCTGCGAGACAAAGAAAATAATTACTTAATATCAGGAAATGAACAAAGTTGCCGATATGGTGCGATAATGATCGATTGAACTTACTTCTCGAGCATTTCAGTCATGGCCGCATACTCCTTGGGATCTTTTCGTTTTGAGTCTAAGAAGATTACTAGTCCCTGCTCAAGCTTAATCTCTAGGAGAATAAAGTGGAAGCTGCGCACGCATGCATAACTCATCAATTACATTACTATAACCTCGAGTAATAATGGAAACCGAATATGCAGAAGACAGTAACACTCACTTGAAGTTGTAAGGAAAGAGTATTTTATCTTTGTTTTGATTTTTAATCAACGATTGTAGCAAGTTGGCCTCGGTTTCTTTCGCATTATATTTAACCGTCCATTCATCTATGAGATTTGTGTTAATGAACCCAATATCATAGATTTGTGCATTTCTGCATTCGACGATCTTCAATCTGCATAATATAGTGAGGATAATTATATATACATGCAATGAAAGAGCTGAGCTATATAGAGAGACTTAATTACAGAAGTATAGTACTTACAGACAGTAGCAAGTGATGATTAATTTATCGAGGTCCTTTTGATTGTAAAACTGGAAGAACTCCTCAAATGGAATAGACAACAGATCAATTCCAACGAGGTCGTGCACCTCTTTAACTCTCAGCATCAAAATATCCTTCCCAGACTTGCAGGTGTCCATGTACCACTTATGGAATCTTCGCATCATCGTTGTTAGAGGAGGATCACCAGGTCTGACGAGAGGCTTTCCATACTGGTATTTGTGTTCGTCCACCTCCATTGTATCAAAATGTGCATCGTCGGGCAGGTAATCACAAGGATTGGTACCGGGCAGCATCCCCGGCAGATTTGCGACGATATCGCTAGAAACCTTGAGCGGGGGGCACGATTGGTTCGCCTGTTCGCCGAGCTGGGGAATTTTGTTCCCACTTCTTCGTTCTTGTAACCTTTTGTCACTTGAAGTAGTTCCCGACCGGCGCGCTCCTCCCACTGTCTTTTTAAGAGCGCGGACATGGTTGTCATCCGGCGGAGGCGGTGGTGGTCGCTTCAGGTTCTCCAAAGTGCGCTTCAATTTCACCGGATCTATCTTCTCCTCCGGAGGTGGATTTTTCTTTGCAAAAAAGTCCTTCACTTCGGCTTGACAGATCTGCGCGTTTTCCTCCTCGGTCATCTCATATGGTCACTTCTCTAGAGGCTTGAGAGATGGACAGAATATGTATTGCTCCCGCCTCTGGCTGTACTGCTCGACGCCGGAGCAGCCGGAGCGGCTGCGGTTGTCTTCCTTCGTTGCTTACGAGGCGGAGAAGGAGGCGGAGTGCTACGACGCGCCGGAGCAGCCGGAGCGGCGGCGGCTGTCTTTCACTGTTGCTGACGAGGCGGAGGAGGAGGCGGGCTGCTCGGACGCGCCGGCGCAGGCGGAGAAGGAGGTGGAGTGCCGCCACGCGCCGGAGCAGCTGGAGAAGGAGGCAGAGTGCCGCCACGCGCCGGAGCAGCCGGAGAAGGAGGCGGAGTGCCCTGATCACTCGCCAGAGGAGGAGGCAGAGGAGGAGGCGGAGTGCCCTGACTCGCCGGAGGAGGAGGCGGAGGCGTCCAGTTCGGAAGGTTGATGAGCTCCTTCCGCCATAGACATGGAGTCTTCAGAGCAAGACCCAGCTGAGTCTCCCCTTCACCGGTAGGGTGGTCAAGCTCGAGCTCATCAAATCTCTCCGTTATTTCATCAACCATCACAACAGCATAGCCTTCTGGAATCGGAAGGCAGTGAAAAGTTGCGCCGGGTTGAGGAGGTGCAACAGAGCCGACAGCCGCCTTGCCTTTGAGGTGCTGCCATTGCGCCATAAGGTGGCAATCTTGAGCCTCCGTGATAGCATCCACGGGGTAGCTGGGAGCCGTGAAGTGAGGCTGCTGAAGGAGCTCGGTGGAAGCCACGCTGCTTCTCCGCTGAGATGGCGGGGTATCTTCGGCAGGTCGCTGCCTCTGAACTAGTGCTTGTTCCTCTAGCGCTCGTACCCTTGCATTCAGCTTCTGCAGTTCGGTCTGCTCCACTTTCCTTCTCCTCTCCCGGATTTTGTAACCTTCTGCGCTGGGAAACCCTTCCTTCCACGCAACGGAGCCTGCCGTGCCTCGTGTTCGTCCTGGGTGCTCAGGATTCCGGAGGGCCTGTGTGAGCTCGTCGTTCTCTCTGTCGGGAACGAACGTCCCTTGCTGCGCTGCGGCGATATACTTCTGAAGCTTCTTGACGGGTATTTCAAGTTGCTCCTTCGTCCAACGGCACTTCCCTGTTTCAGGGTCCAAGGTTCCCCCAACCCCGAAGAACCAAGTCCTTGAACGGTCTGGCCAGTTCAATGTCTCTGGTTCGACCCCTTTATCAAGCAGGTCCTTCTCAGCCTTGTCACACATAGGCCAGGCTTTGAGGTAGCCACCTGACCCCATGCGATGGTGATACTCCTTCTTTGCAGCATTTTTCTTGTTTGTCGCTGACATCTTCTTACTCTTCTCCGATGTCTTGTGGGCCACAAATGCGGGCCAGTGATCTCTTATCTTCTCAAATCGGCCGGTGAATTCTGGAGTCTTCCCTTTGTCGACAAACGTTGATTTCAACTCATTCTTCCACCTCCTGAATAGATCTGCCATCTTCTTAAGAGCATGAGCCTTGACCAATGGCTCTATAACTGGCTTATCCGGATCCTCCTCTGGCGGTAGGGTGAAATTTGCCTTCAGCGCGGTCCAAAGATCATCTTTCTGTCTATCATTGACAAAAGACACTTGAGGGTCTTCGCTCTTAGGCTTATTCCATTGGTGGATGCTGATCGGGATCATGTCCCTAACAAGAACCCCGCACTGAGCAGAAAATGCTTCCTTGGTCCGGCTGGGTTCAATCGGTTGGCCATCGCCCTTGATTGTTGTGATCGTGAACCTTTCATCCTGGCGCAACCTTTTCTTCGGGCCTCATCTCGTTACCGAAGTTTGGCTCGATCCGGAGGGCTAGAAAAGAAGAAAGAAGAGAGTTAATATGTGTACATACCAAAACAATTAATGCATCAATTAGCTAGTCAGCACAGGCTTAATTAATATATATACCTCACCGGACTTTGCAACAGCTCCTTCCTCCGTTCGCTCACCGGAGCAGTCATCACGGTCTCCTTCCACCGGCATTCCGTCACCGGAGCCATCATAATCATGTCCTTCCACCTCCATTGTTCGATCACCGGAGCCTGCTTCACCCTCTCCTTCCAGACCATCGGTGTCGTTGAGATACGACAAGATATCACCTCATTTGATGTCCCCCAACAACTGTTCTGCTTCGATGTCTCGGTGCTCCATAGTTTCTGCAAATATTACAACATGGCAATTAATATACAAACATGACAGATGGATATATTAGTGCAAACGTAGACCTAGCTAGCTCGACGCTTCTACGGTTTGGGGTGGCCTCGACAACTCTTCTAGGGTTTGGGGTGGCTTAGGCAACGCTTCTAGGGTTTGGGGTGGCCTCGACAACGCTTCTAGGGTTTGGGCCGGACCGCCTCTCTCATGAATGTCCGACGTCCAGACCGACAAGGGATTTAACAAAATGACGCCATTCTGGATGTGCAGAAAATGGTCCATATTTTTCCTGATCTCATCTACCCTTCTATATGTCACGTTGTCTAGTGTCAAAGAATTCAAGAAAACCATGACTTCATCATTAGCCGGAAATGACTGGCGTATAATGGTACGAAGCTCTTCAAAGTTGTTTTGGAACGGAGTTCCCGATAGAATAATTCGCTTTTTAGGACAAAGTTCAGCAAGAGCCTTCCGAATATCACTATTTGGAAGGCCTTTGCTGAAATTCGTACCAAACGATGAATTATTCTATCCGGAACTCCGTTTCAAAACAACTTTGAAGAGCTTCGTAGCATCATACGCCTGTTACTTCCGACTAATGATGAAGCCATGGATTTCTTCAATACTTTGACAGACAACGTGACATATAGAAGAATATATATATAGATGAGATCAGAAAAAAAATTGTATCAACTTGTGCACATCCATAATGGGGGCATTCTTGATAAATTTATATATGTCAAAATTCAAACTTTGACATATGATCAAATGTTGCATATGTCAAAATTCAAACTTTGACATATGATCAAACTTTGATATATGATCAAATGTTGCATATGTCAAAATTCAAACTTTGACATATGATCAAACTTTGATATATGTCCACCGTGATATAAAATAATACATAGACTTATTCGGGCGAGAGGGGGTTGATCGACGTCCCCCCTCATGTCGAAGTTACCGGATATAAAAAAATTCATCATATAAAAAAATGTTATCGGGGAGGGGGTATATCGACCCCGCCCTCATGTCAAAGTTATCGGGGAGGGGTTATATCGACAATGACATATACATATAGCCACATACATATAAAAAAATTCTATGAACATCCATACATACATATAGCCACATACATATATATGGCTATGAAAAATGCTATGAAAAAAAAAATCATCATATTAAAAAAATGCTATGAACAAAACAATTAATACATATATGAACAAAACAATTTTATGAATATCCATACATACATAGCCACATACATATACATATATACATTATATATGAACAAAACAATTTTCATCATATAAAAAATATAAACATATATACATTATATGTGAACTCCACCATTTCTCTAAAAAAAATCTCTATGCAAATTTCTCTAAAAAACTGACTTTGATCATGAATATCTCTAACTGTGCAAATATCTCTAACTATGTAAATATTTTTCTTATATTTAATAAATTCCAAAGTTGGAATTTCAATTATTCATATTTCCTTTGATTTGCAAAGGAGCTATATTCTCCCCAATTCTTTTGCACACATAAAAATTACTCCATCTATTTGACAGTACCCACAACCCATTCCGCCAAAAACATTTGGTTCTATAGTTCAAAATTTTCAAATATCATTCAGTTCAAATTTGGACCAGATTCAAACTCCATGGTCAACGCGCAATTTAAATTGGACAAAAAATTCTCAAACTTTGCTAGACTCTCTTTTGTGCATCAACACCTCACCACAAAAATTCTCAAAAATTCTTAAAATTCCTAGAGCCCTTTTGCATTTCATCATAAACTTGATGTGCACCACAAAAATTTGGACAGAGGGGGGAATCAGCGGCAGGGCGCGGTGACGGCGGCCAGTACAGGGAGGAATAGGAGGAGGAGGAGGGGATCGGGGCGGCGCTCACAGCAAGGACGCGTCGGCGACGAGGAGCGGGCTCGGTGGCGGCGATGACAAGGACGGGCTCGGGGCAGGGCGCGGCGACGGGGCAGGGCGCAGCGACGGTGTCGGTGCAGGGCACGGCGACGGCGACGAGGAGGTAGGGCCGGCGACGGCGACGGCGACGAGGAGCGGGCGGCGACGGGGCAGGGCGTGGCGACGGCGATAGCTACGAGAAGCAGGGCGTCGGCGTCGGGGCGCTGGGCGGCGGCATCGGGGAGAATGTGAGAACTTGCTGAAAAATTCCTAAGTGCTACTTATATAGGAAAGCCTTTGGTCCCGGTTAGTGGCATCAACCGGGACCAATGCCTCCTTTAGTCCCGGTTCGTGCCACCAACCGGGACCAAAGGTCTGTTTTGGCTAGGCGAAAGGGCGGGAAGCACAACCCTTTGGTCCCGGTTGGTGGCACGAACCGGGACCAAAGGGTGGCATTGGTCCCGGTTTGTGCCACGAACCGATACCAATTCACCCCTTTAGTCCCGGTTTAGTGTCACCAACCGGGACCAAAGGCCTTGTGCTGCCCGTGGCCAAAAGTTTAGTCCCACCTCGCTAGTTGGGAGGGGCGCGGAGTGGTTTATAAACCCCACTGCCGCTGCCGTCTCGAGCTCTTCTCAAATGCAGGCTTACGGGCCTAACCTGACTCTCCTCTGCCTGTGGGCCTACTGGGCCTTCTGCGGGCCTGAATCCTGGCCCGTGGTTGGGTTTCTAGTCGTATTCACGCCGTGCTGGCCCAGTAGGTGGCATTTTTTTCTATTTTTTTCTATTTTGTTTTTTGCTTTATTTATTTTCTTTTATTTTTTAATTCTTTTTGCTTTTAGGTAATAAATATTATAAACTTTCTGTTAGTGCCATTAGTTTTCCAATTCGAATAGTTTAAATTTGAATTCTTTGAAATTTGTGTGAATCACTAGTTTGTGATTAACTTTACTATAAAAATAGATTTTTGAGTGATTCTTTTTACTGCTATTTAATATTACTGTGTTTTATCATTATATTCAAAAACAGTTTTTGTTATTTTAGTTTCTAACAAAAAAATTCTTTATGATAATTCTTTTTGCTATTGAAGTTTCTAACAAAAAAAGTTCTTCAAATAAACTCTGAAGAGGTTGAAAATTGGCATGATATCATCATTTCACCCACATAGCGTGTGCTAAAAAGTTGAGAGGGTTACGGCAAAAACTGGATGCACTTCGTGTACAAAATGGACAATCTCTTTCGAAGTATCAGGGTTTCGGACGAAAACTCATCTGTTACAAAGGGATTTCATTTTTTTGAACTTATTTGAACTCCAGACTTTTTGTGTGCTCAAAATGAACCAGTCAAAGCCACATCATCAATTTTCAACCCTTTCTGGTTTCTCTGTTATTTTCTGTGCATTTACTGATTTTTGGAGCTAAATGACCCTGAAATTGAAAAGCACTTCAAATGAACTCTGAAGAGGTTGAAAATTGGCATGATATCATCATTTCACACCACATAGCATGTGCTAAAAGTTGAGAGGTTACGGCAACCTGGATGCACTTGTGTACAAAATGGACAATCTCTTTCGAAGTATCAGGGTTTCGGACGAAAACTCATCTGTTACAAAGGGATTTCATTTTTTGACTTATTTGAACTCCAGACTTTTTGTGTGCTCAAATGAACCATTCAAAGCACATCATCAAATTTTCAACCCTTTCTGAGTTCATCTGTTATTTTTCATGCTTTACTGTACTGATTTTTTGAGCTAAATGACCCTGAAATTGAAAAGCACTTCAAAATAACTCTGAAAAGGTTGAAAATTGGCATGAATCATCATTTCACCCACATAGCATGTGCTAAAAAGTTGAGAGGGTTACGGCAAAAACTGGATGCACTTATGTACAAAATGGACAATCTCTTTCGAAGTATCAGGGTTTCGGACGAAAACTCATCTGTTACAAGGGATTTCATTTTTTTGAATTTATTTGAACTCCAGACTTTTTGTGTGCTCAAAATGAACCATTCAAAGCAACATCATCAATTTTCAACCCTTTCTGAGATCATCTGTTATTTTTCAAGCATTTACTGATTTTTTTTTTAGCTAAATGACCCTAAAATTGAAAAGCACTTCAAATGAACTCTGAAGAGGTTGAAAATTGGCATGATATCATCATTTCACCCACATAGCATGTGCTAAAAAGTTGAGAGGGTTACGGCAAAAACTGGATGCACTTCGTGTACAAAATGGACAATCTCTTTCGAAGTATCAGGGTTTCGGACAAAAACTCATCTGTTACAAAGGGATTTCATTTTCTTGAAATTTTTTGAACTCCAGACTTTTTATGTGCTCAAAATGAACCATTCAAAGCCACATCATCAATTTTCAACCCTTTCTGAATTCATCTGTCTTCACTTTTCCTTCGCTTGTGTCCTTTGCTTATTGCGCCGTAACCATGGATATTCTTCATCGCTTAACAGGGTGCTTGGGTCAGCCTTGACTTTGAAGGGAGGAATTTCATGAAACTTTTCATAATTTTCAGACATGTCTGTCTTACCCTCACTCCCAGGATGTCTCTTTTCCCTGAAAGAACTATGTGGCGCTTTGGCTCATCGTATGATGTTTTCGCTTCCTTATCTTTTCTTTTTCTCGGTTTGGTAGACATGTCCTTGACATAGAAAACCTGTGCCACATCATTGGCTAGGACGAATGGTTCTTCTGTGTACCCAAGATTGTTCAGATCCACTGTTGTCATTCCGTAATGTGGCTCTACCTGTACCCCGCCTCCTGACAGATTGACCATTTGCACTTAAACAAGGGGACCTTAAAATCATGTCCGTAGTCAAGTTCCCATATGTCCACTATGTAACCATAATATGTGTCCTTTCCCCTCTTGGTTGCTGCATCAAAGCGGACACCGCTGTTTTGGTTGGTGCTCTTTTGATCTTGGGCGATCGTGTAAAATGTATTCCCATTTATCTCGTATCCTTTGTAAGTCAATACAGTCGAAGATGGTCCCCTGGACAACGAGTACAGCTCATCATAAACAGTGTTGTCACCTCTGAGACGTGTTTCCAACCAACTGCCGAAAGTCCTGATGTGTTCACATGTAATCCAGTCGTCACACTGCTCCGGGTGTTTGGAGCGCAGAATGTTCTTGTGTTCATCGACATACGGGGTCACCAAGGTAGAGTTCTATAGAACTGTGTAGTGTGCTTGAGACCAAGAATGCCCGTCCCTGCATATTATTGAGTCCCCTCCTAGCGTGCCTTTTCCAGTCAGTCTCCCCTCATACCGCGATTGAGGGAGACCAATCTTCTTAAGGTCAGGAATGAAGTCAACACAAAACCCAATGACATCCTCTGTTTGATGGCCCATGGAGATGCTTCCTTCTGGCCTAGCGCGGTTACGGACATATTTCTTTAGGACTCCCATGAACCTCTCAAAGGGGAACATATTGTGTAGAAATACGGGGCCCAGAACGACAATCTCGTCGACTAGATGAACTAGGACGTGCGTCATGATATTGAAGAAGGTGTAGGAGATATGCCCTAGAGGCAATAAAAAATGTTATTGATTATCTCCCTGTTCATAATTAGGTTTATGTTCCATGCTATAACTGCTATGGTTCTCGAGTCTGCAAATAAAACGAGCCTCGGAGGAAGACTCATATGCACGTGTGGAATAATAAACGATAAAATGTATTCCTAGTCAAGCCTCTATGAGTGGGAAGCTGGCGATGAGGATTTTTGGGCTGGGGAGGCCTACCGAACATGCCCTAAGACTTGATTAAGTCTCACTCAATCAACTGAGATTTAGGAATCCTAAAGAAAACTCATGAAGAGAAACAGAGCCAAAAAAAACCAATCTTGCGCTCTCAAGTTGGACATGATGAAGGCTTATGATAGGGTGGAGTGGCCATATCTTCAGGCCATTATGCTCAAATTGGGCTTCACCCGGAGGTGGGTATATATTGTCATGGGTATATGGTCACATCAGTGAAATTCTCAGTAATGTTCAACGGGAAAAAGTTGCAACAATTTATACCCTCACGGGGCATCTGACAGGGGGATCCGATCTCTCCATACTTGTTCTTGCTAGCAGCAGAGGGCCTTTCGTGCCTGTTAAAATCCAGAGATGAGTCATCAAATCTTCATGGAGGTGGCACCTTCGGCGCCACATGTGAACCATTTATTGTTTGGTAACGCAGCAGAAAACAAAAAAATTCCGACCTACGCACCAGCCCAGGACCACTATGGAGACTGCATACAAGGTTTGATCATTTTCGTTACCGACTCGTAGCGCAGCGGAAGTAGAGTCGATGACGATCGGCGATGCAGATCCCCGCAGCTAGGATTTACAACCTCCCAACCGCGAGGATGTATACCCTCGTCTTCCCTTCGGACAGCCCTCCGGGAGGTGGTCGAACAGTCCCCCGGACGATGTCGCGGACAGCCCTTCGGGAGGACCTTCGAAACTTGAACGGCCACTCGGACAGCCCTTCGGGAGGACTCACAGAACTCGGACCGTCACTTGGACAGCCCTTCGGGAGGCACTCTCGAACAGCCCCTCGGGCACTAAGATCGAAACTACGACCTCTCTACAGAGTTGCACACATACGGTGTCATCTATCCGGCAGGGCTTCGCCGTCCAGAACTAGTTCCCACCGGAACCCAGACAGCCTTTCGGCTCTACGAAACTATTTCGCGGGGAGGGAGAGAGAAGCCAGATCATTGCAATGGCACATGTATGTGAGAAGGAGTGAGTCTTTAGGCAGCCCCCTCCACCCCTATTTATAGGCCAAGCCCAAGGGTGGCTTCTCCAAGAAGCCAAGGGGAAAAATACCAAAGGACCCTCAAGGTGGCTTCTCCAAGAAGCCACCCAAAAAGCACTTTCACTATTCACGACGACATTTTTCAGCGTCCGTTCGAACTGAAAATATTTATGTGGGCTTAGAACATTTCCAGTACCCACTAAAATAATTTTCAACGCATTCTGGAACAATTCCAGATTAGTGATTTTCATCTGCGAAAAGCATCTGAAGTGGTTCCGGCAGCTCCGGAACATTTCCGTTTTTTCTTCCAGAAAATTCCCAAAAGTTTCCAGAATGATTCTGGCACCCTCCAAGAATTATCGGGCATGTGCCGAAACCAATTTGACTTTATGGTATCCTCTGAAACAACTTTTCAGTTTCACCGGAACTCATTCGGTGACCTCTCTCTGCGGAACTTTTCCGCTGTCCGAAACTTTTTCGGTGTCCGAAACTTTTTCGGTGATTTTCTGTGACGCCCCCGGTTCAATCGTACACTAATCATACACGCAAATGTGTACGATCAAGCCCAGGGACTCACGGGAAGATATCACAACACAACTCTAAACACAAATAAACGGAGGTCCACAATATTACAGACCAGGGATCCGAAGATCCGAATACACAAGTCAGTCATACAAATAATATCTGGGTACAGACATAGTTAGACAAGTTCTGCCTTAAGAAGGCTAGCACAAACAGCGGCACTAGATCGAAAGGCGTTGGCCTCCTGCCTGGGAGCCTCCGATCCTACTCCTGGTCAGCTGGCTCGATCCAGTAGTACGTGCCCTCTGGACCCGCCTGGTAGTAGGCTCCGGTGGTGGCGTCTGGCTCCTGGACTCCATCGTCTGGTGTATCATCAAGGTGGGGTATATGGGGGAAAAGAGAAAATAAAGCAACCGTGAGTACTCATCCGAAGTACTCAGCAAGCAAGGATCTATACTACGTATGCAACATTATCAATGGAGAAAAGGCTGTATATGTGGACTGGGCTGCAGAAATGCCAGAATAGAGAGAAAAGCCTAGTCCTATCGAAGACTAGCATCTTCAAACATCTTCTCAAAGCCATCATCTTGCAGCAGTAGAAGAGAGTAGAATAGTATTTTATTTAGCAAACATGTTGAAGTGCAGCTCAAAGATCCTTCCTCGACTCCCAGCGAGAAAGTAATCCCGAAGCTTCAATTAAGTAACAAGTATCCAGTTTAAGTAGTAGATCGGGATACACAAACTGAGCGTCCTTTACCGTAGGACCGGCTATCGATAGAAGATTCATCCCTGCAGGGGTGCACTACTGTTACCCAACACGCTCGATCAACTCTGGCCGGACATACTTGATGGGTAATGCCCGTCCTCGGAAGATCAACACGAAGCAGCGCTCTACCTAGGCTCAGCAGAGAGGTCAGCACGCCGGACTAACCTATGCACCCAGGGGTCTCGGGCCATCGCCCTGGGCACCCTGCGCGTTGCGTGGCTGGCCGGGGTGCAGGCGCGACACTGAACTCGCTAGTGAAGTATCCAGCCCAATCCCGACGATCAGCCCGCACGGTGAATCGTGACGTCTGATAAGCTTTCGGCGAAACGTACATCGCAGAGGGCCCCATAACCATTATCCCGCGTGGTGGCAGTGCGTATAGGGCACGTCGACCCACTCAGATCACACACCCAAATCCAATAGGCTCAATTAGTATCAAGCGGAGACAATCAGAGTCTCTGATGCTCCGCCACAGTGTCACACTCGAGTGCCCTTCCGGCACACCCGAAATCATAGATCCCCAGCGGGTACCCACCAGGGTGGACCCGCCTGTGAAAAAGGTCAAGTAACCGTGTGGTCATAATCATCAGGGTGAACGTAAGAGGTATCACCCTCGAGGTTCACACTGAGGGGTTGCACGACGGAGTCGTATCGGACATGGAGAAGGAGGAATCACCCTCGATGACCACGACCGTACAGCTATGCTGCAGAGTATTCATCAGGAGTGCGTTACGAGGTATCACCCTCGGCACTCGATAGTTACTACGCAGAGTCGTACAACTAAGGGGGTGTGAAGTGAGGCGTCTGTCTCTGATCGACGATCACGTTGATCGAGTCGTCGATGAACAAGCAGGGGCGACAAAGTAAGGTGGTGGGGTCACAGATGGTTCATACCAACCTATACTAAACAGTTTATCATAGGCAGGTAAGGTAGCAATGAACAGGTTACAACAGCAGGCTATGCATCAGAATAGGAGCATACATTAACAGTAGCGAAATCTAATGCAAGCAGGAGAATAGAATGGGCGATATCTGGAATGCTCAAGGGGGGGGCTTGCCTGGTTGCTCTGGCAAGAGGGGAAGGTCGTCAACGGGCTGCTCGTCGGTAGAGTAGTCGTATCCTGGTGCAGCGTCGTCGGTCTCGGCGTCTATCGAGAGAGAAGGAGGGGGAGAGAAACAATAAATTTCACGGCAATAATGCAAACAATATGTATGACATGCCTAAATGATATGCCGGGGTGTTCTACTGCCTAACTAAATGATTTAGTTAATTTAGGAATTTATTCGGATTTATTTAATTAAAGTTGGACACTATTCATTTATCGAAATCGGTCTAATTGTTCAACGTTCTTATAGTTGCGGGCATCTGACGGGAATACCGAGGGCGTATCCGGGTTTGTATCGTCGTTCTGAGCAAGTTTCATGTATAAAATATTTTGATCGGAGTTACGGTTTAAAAGATATGATTTTCTAAAGTTTTTATTAATTTCTGAAATTTAATTAATTATTTAATTCAACATTATCCGAAACAGTGATTGATGATGTCAGCATGACATCATGCTGATGTCAGCGAGGTTAATTAAGTTAATTACTAATTACTGTTTAATTAACACTAATTAGTTAATTAGATTAACCTAATCAGGATTAATTAACTAATTAATTAACTAATCAATTAAATACTTTAATTATTATCATTATTATTTTTATTTAATCTTAATCCTTTTCTTTTAAACGTTTTCGGGGCGGGGCCCCACTGCCAGCGGGCCAGGGGGGGTCGGCCCCATGTGTCTGTGGCCCAGAGGGGCCTTGCGGGTTTGGGCGCTCGGGTGCGGGTGCTGGGCACCCGTATGCGCCCGAGGGCGCTGGCGGGCAAGGCGAGCAGCGCCAGTGCGCGGCGAGGCGATGGCGCGGGCACGCGGTCGGCGGCGCGGGAGGCGGGGCACACGGCGAGCGATGCGGGCGAGCGCGCGGGCGAGGTGTGGGGGCACGCGCGCGTGCGGGTGGCCGCGGCGAGCGGAGGCAGAGGCGAGAGGACGAGCGGCAGCGGCGGCTGGAGTGGGGCGCGAGGAGGGGTCGCGCGCAGCGCGTCGGGCGCGAGCCGGGGCGCGGCGACGCGTGAGCATGCGCGCAGCGTGGTGAGCGGCGACGGCGGGGGAGGCAGAGAAGAAAAAGGGGGGGCTCACAAGGGGGTTGTAGGGCACGGGGCAGCGAGGCGCGGGAAGCGACTTGGGGAGGAGGACAAGGACGACGGCGGTGACGGGGAGGCGGCCGGTGGGGACGAAGCGGCGGCGTGCGGCGTCAGCGGCGTCGGGCACGGGCGGCGTCGAGCGCCGAGGGAGGGAGGGGGCGCGAGGGGGGGGGGAATGTGGATCGGGAGGGGTGGCTAGGGTCGGGGTCCAGGGGGAAAGGGAGTGGGGGAGTGGCCGGTTGGGCCAGCTGGGCTAGGCCCAGTTGGGCCGGGGGGGGGGCGTTGCTCTTTTTTCCTTTTCTGTTTCTTTTTCCTTTTTCTTTATTCTCTTTTCTCCACTGTTAAATGTTTAGGCCCCAAATGGCTTTTGTAAAAAGTGTGACTATTTCATAATACCAGTGCATTATTCCCTACACCCTAAAATTAGTTGGACACAAATTCCATATTATTTCAGATTCAATAAATGGTTATTAAATATTATCTTTATCCACGTGAGGTTGTTCGAGTCACTTATCCATTCAATGATGTTGGTTTCAATTTTAGAATAGCCTCTGGAATATTTGTTATTATATCTGACATTTTAGCTCCTATGTTGGACAACTTTCATATTCCACTTTCATTTAAATTTTGAATTTGACTTAGGAGTTGAAATGCATATGATGCTAATGATGATTATGCACTGTTGATCATGCTAACATGTCATATTCAAAAGTGATACTGTTGCAATCCCGGGGTGTTACAACTCTCCATCTATTAAGAATTTCGTCCCGAGAATTAAGAGGAAGACTGAAAGAAGAGGGGTATTCTTCGCGAAGACGATCCTGCGTTCCCAAGTGGCTTCATCTTCAGAATGATTTGACCACTGAACCTTAGGAACTTGATTGACTTTTGACGTGTTCGACGCTCAGCTTGATCAAGAACGGATGGGATATTCTGGTATGACAGATCTTCCCGTAATTAAGCAATTCATGATCCACAGCTCGAATAGGATCCTTGAGAGCAGCGGCGGAGTTGGGATACATGAAAGACGCATGTACTTGAGAAAGGTTTGGCGGCAATTGCAACTGATATGCCACTTCTCCTCGACGGGCAAGAATACGGAACGGGCCAATGTAGCGAGGGGCTAACTTGCCTTTGATTCCGAACCGATGAGTGCCTTTCAACGGAGTGACGCGGAGGTAAGCTTGCTCGCCAGGTTGATAGACTATTTCCTGGTGCTTTCGGTCATAGTTGCTCTTCTGACGAGACTGAGCAGACTTCAAATGTTCACGAACAATATGGACTTGTTCTTCAGCTTGCCGAATAATGTCCGGTCCGACGAGTGAGCGTTCCCCAGTTTCTGACCAATTCAGAGGGGTTCGACACTTACGACCGTATAGAACTTCAAATGGTGCCATCTTCAGACTAGCTTGATAGCTATTGTTGTAAGAGAATTCGGCATACGGGAGAGATTCCTCCCATTTCTTACCGAAGGAGATGACGCAAGCTCGAAGCATATCTTCGAGCACTTGATTGACTCGTTCAACTTGACCCTGTGACTGAGGGTGAAAAGTGGTGCTGAAAGACAGATGAGTTCCCATAGCTTCTTGGAAACTATTCCAGAATCTGGAGGTGAAGAGGCTGCCACGATCAGAACTGATCTCCAACGGAACACCGTGGAGTGACACAATTCGGGAAACATACAAGTCTGCTAACTGGCTAGCAGTGATTGTCTCCTTAATAGGCAGAAAGTGGGCAACCTTAGAGAATCGGTCAATGACAACAAATATAGCATCATTACCCTTCTGGGATTTGGGAAAACCAGTAATGAAATCCATTTGGACCTTGTCCCATTTCCATTCAGGAATTTCCAGGGGTTGCAGAGTTCCTGCGGGCCTTTGATGTTGAGCCTTAACGCGGCGGCAAACGTCACACTCAGAAACATAACGAGCAATGTCTCGCTTCATATTAGGCCACCAGAATCTTTGACAAATGTCACGGTACATCTTTGTGCTACCAGGGTGAATGGACAAGGGAGTGTCATGAGCTTCCTTCATAACGTTTTCCCTCTCATTCTTGAACTTGGGTACGAAGAGACGGTGTTGGAAAAATAGGATCCCATCTGCATCAAGATGGAATTCCGACGGCTTTCCTTTCTCGAGGTATCGCTTGATCTTTTCAACTTCAGTGTCATACCTTTGCATAACCTTAATGCCGTGTTCTAAATCTGGTTCGACAACCAGGGTATTGAGATAACCCTGTGGAACAATATGGAGGTTCAATTTGCAAAGCTCTTCATGGAGAAGAGGTTGTGTTTCTTGCTATAGGACTTGCGACTTAAAGCATCGGCCATTACATTAGCCTTGCCGGGGGTGTATGAGATATTCATATCATAATCGGCAATTGTTTCGAGCCATCTTTGTTGACGAAGGTTCAGATCTGGTTGAGTATATAAATACTTCAAGCTTTGGTGATCCGTGTATATCTCGCAACGGTTACCGAGAAGGTAATGTCGCCATAGCTTCAAGGCATAGATAACCGCAGAAAGTTCAAGATCATGCACGGGATAATTTTCTTCATGAGGACGCAATTGTCGGGAGGCATAAGCAATCACTTTGCGCTCTTGCATTAGGACACAGCCTAATCCTTGACGAGATGCATCACAGTATATCACGAAATCCTTTTGGGAATCCGGGGGTGCTAGTACTGGGGCAGATGTCAATTTATCTTTTAGTGTCTGAAAGCTTTCTTGACATTTTTCTGTCCACTCAAATTTAACACCTTTGTGAAGAAGATATGTCAATGGTTTTGCAATCTTGGAAAAGTTCTCAACGAATCGACGGCAATAACTAGCGAGTCCGAGAAAACTTCTGACTTGCTTAACATTCTTTGGGGGAGTCCAGTCGAGAATAGCCTGAACTCGTTCGGGGTTAACAGCAATCCCATCCTTGGAAATCACATGTCCAAGGTAAGTTACTTCCGGAAGCCAAAATTCGCATTTGGAATACTTGGCATACAACTGGTGTTCTCGGAGCCTTTCTAGAACAAGGCAGAGATGTTCAGCATGTTCCTCTTTATTCTTAGAATAGACCAGAATATCATCTAGATATACCACGACGAACTTGTCGAGGTAATCCATGAATATATAATTCATCAGGCGGGAGAATGTAGCTGGAGCATTCGTTAGGCCAAATGACATGACGGTGTATTCATAGGAGCCATAACGAGTGACGAATGCAGTCTTGGGAATGTCCTCTTCACGGACACGGATCTGGTGATAACCCAACCTCAAGTCGAGTTTAGAGAACACCGATGATCCGGCAAGTTGATCATAAAGATCATTGATACGGGGCAGTGGGTATTTATTCTGGATTGTGGCTTGGTTAATGGGCCGGTAATCCTGAACCAATCGGTTAGTTCCATCCTTCTTCTTAACGAAGAGTGAAGGTGCTCCCCAAGCAGAGGAACTGGGGCGGATGAAACCACTCTTAAGTGACTTGTCGATTTCTTCCTTAAGCTCAAGAAGGTGATGCGGAGGCATCTTATAAGGTCGCTTGGCAATAGGAACAGTGCCAGGCTTCAAGTCGATGACTAACTCCACAGCTCTAGCCGGGGGTATTCCTGGAAGTTCTTCTGGAAAGACGTCTGGAAAATCTCGAACGACAGGAACGTTCTCGATCCCTTCCAGAGGTGAGGCGTTCAAAGCATTCATAACATATACCTCAGCTTCAGCGCCTCGAGTAATTCGGGCAGTGTAGTTCACTATCTCATCGGAGGGGTGAAGAAGTTGGATAATTTTTGTGGCACAATTGATCGAAGCAATGTGAGCTTTCAACCAATCCATTCCGAGTATGAGGTCTATGGTGGAAGACTTCAGGATAATAGGGGAAGCTAGGAATTCAAATTCCTCGATTTCAACAGGGACATTATGTGCCATCATAGTGGTTTGACATTGGCCTCCAGGGGTTCGGACAACTATTGGCAGGTTCATCTTTTCGAATGCAATGTCATGAGATAATGCAAATGCTTCAGACATGAATGAATGCGATGCTCCTGAATCAAATAATACAGAAGCAGGTACTGAGTTAACAAGAAGGGTACCCATCACAGTAGCAGGTTGATCCTGGACTTCTTCAATGTCAATGTTGTAAGCTTGACCACGACCACGTGAAGCAGACCCAGTATTATAGTTGCGGGTCTCATTGTTGCCACGGCCATATCCACGGCCAGCACAAGGAAAATCTAACTGATTCTGAGTCTGGCGGCAGTCTTTAGCCTGGTGGCCTGGTTTGCGGCACTTGAAACACAAACCATCTTCAGGACGAAGAGGGGCATTGTTCTGAATAGCTTGAGCCTTTGACGGCCTCGGTGGTGGAGGAGGCAGACGTAGTGCAGCATTGTTCTTTGGCGCAGAGGTATTGGGACGGAACGCGTTGTTGGGAATCCAAACTCTACGCTTCGGTGCTGAGCCCGAAGATGAGCCAGCATCACGATAGCGCTTCTGCGAGTCCTTGTGTTCCATCTGAGCGGTCTCAACGAGAATAGCCTTGTTCACTAGAGTTGAGAAGTCATTGATGTCTTGGGCAGCAAGTGCAAGCTTGAGGTCAGGGTGTAGTCCATTACGGAACTTCTCCTGTCTGCGAGCATCTGTGGCGATGTCTTCTTCAGCATAGCGGGAGAGATCAAGAAATTCCCGCTGATAAGCTTCGACGGTTTTATTGCCCTGAGTGAGGTTGCGGAACTGGGTCTTCATGCGTTCCATAATTGCTTGAGGGATGTAACATGTACGGAAAGCAGCCTGGAACTCATACCAAGTGATGACTGTTCCAACAGGCAGAGTACGCTTGTGTGTGTCCCACCATTGAGCAGCGGGGCCCTTTAAGAAAAAGGCCGCGAAGGTGACAAAGTTGGCGGGGGCGACATTAGCAGACTCCATCTCGTGAGTGATGTCGCGGAGCCAGTCATCGGCATCCAGGGGCTTGTCAGAGTTGCGAAACTGCGTTGGGTTGAGTCGCGTAAACTCTGTCAAAGTTACTGAAGCTGGGTTCTGGTTCTGGTTATTCTGATGCGGAAACTGAGCCATGATTCCAACCATGAACTGGCGGTTAAGCTCGAACTGTTGCATCATAGCTGCCATATAGTCTAGCGGTGGTGGACGTTCAGGGGCACGACCACGACCACGACCACCTGGTCTAACCATCCTGCTACGTATCAACAGGGGGTAGTTTAGTAAAAGCAATTGCGAGTGTTTAGCGACAAGTATGATGTAACACGACAATACCTTAAGCAGTGGAATAGATACATAACAGTAGTCGATTAAGACATACAGATCCATACACAAAGTCGGGTACATGCGGACAGCATAACAGCGCAAATTAAAAGCTAGACATACTAGGCGGCGCGCAGGCACGCGGTAAGGAAGTACACAACGAGACAAAGCAAAGGCTACATCAACGTCGGAGAAAACCACTGTAACGGGGTAACTGCGAGTGCGGACGACGAATATTCGTCGCGGAAGGATCCTGTGCTCCATGTGCACTCTGATGCAGAACCCGGTCTCGAACTGTAAGAAGAGGTCCACGTGTAGGTGTGTGACCTCCAACAGCAGGCCAGTCAATACCAGCATACATCTGAGTCCTGCGCAGGTAAAGGATGTGCTCCGGATGTATCCCTGCACGAACAGCGGGCATCAACTGCGTCATAGCATCGTAGAGACGTGCTCGAGTGGCAACCAACTCGACGGCAAGAGCCCGAACAGTGCGATCCAGAGCCTGAGTGCACTGAATCAGAACGCGGTGGTCATATCGGCGAGGCTCGTACGGGGCACAGATAGCTGTGTAGTATCCGGTAGCATCTCCAGCAGGGGCATACGGAATGTATCGGAACTCAGAGTCATCCAAGATATCACTGAACTGTCCTCGAAGACGTGCGACAGCAGAGTAGGCGGCATCATGTACTGCCATCTCAATCGTCACGCCTAATCCGTGAAAAAGGTGTAACTCGGTGTCTGAGTCATTCTGCCGATCATAAATCCGAACTTCAGCATGGTACTGCTCCTGATTAAACTCGCGGTAATCCTCGTAAACCATGTACTCAGGGTACCAGCGGTAGCCAAGTCTGGTCATGAGAGCGATCAGGACAGCTGGAAACCCAGGGGTATTACGAACCCAAGTGCGAAGCACAAGCTGTATCGTAGGACGCGGTGGAAACAAACGGTCCATCTGAAATAGAAGAAATTCAGATTTGTCAAATGACAATGAGAAGTTTAACACAACTCGGAGAGAAAGGTTAAACAAAACAATGGAAAGGAAAATGATTATCAGACTAATCAGATCAACGACAAGGAAATCGCACAGATATCCAGCTCTCCGGGTAGACGGGATTTACGAGATCCTAAGTGTTGGCGTTAGTAAAATTTTATTTAACCCGAATAGAAGAGATATTAGAGTCCCAGAGTATAGACGAGGAATAAAAGATCCTAATACCACCCAGTTGGCGACGTGGGCCCGTAAGCCACACAGCCAAGTTAGTAAATTAGTTCCTCGGTTTCTAGACTCAACTTCGGCCAAGGAATTTGGAGGGGGGCTTCCTACAGGCAGTCGGCTCTGATACCAACTTGTGACGCCCCCGGTTCAATCGTACACTAATCATACACGCAAACGTGTACGATCAAGCCCAGGGACTCACGGGAAGATATCACAACACAACTCTAAACACAAATAAACGGAGGTCCACAATATTACAGACCAGGGATCCGAAGATCCGAATACACAAGTCAGTCATACAAATAATATCTGGGTACAGACATAGTTAGACAAGTTCTGCCTTAAGAAGGCTAGCACAAACAGCGGCACTAGATCGAAAGGCGTTGGCCTCCTGCCTGGGAGCCTCCGATCCTACTCCTGGTCAGCTGGCTCGATCCAGTAGTACGTGCCCTCTGGACCCGCCTGGTAGTAGGCTCCGGTGGTGGCGTCTGGCTCCTGGACTCCATCGTCTGGTGTATCATCAAGGTGGGGTATATGGGGGAAAAGAGAAAATAAAGCAACCGTGAGTACTCATCCGAAGTACTCAGCAAGCAAGGATCTATACTACGTATGCAACATTATCAATGGAGAAAAGGCTGTATATGTGGACTGGGCTGCAGAAATGCCAGAATAGAGAGAAAAGCCTAGTCCTATCGAAGACTAGCATCTTCAAACATCTTCTCAAAGCCATCATCTTGCAGCAGTAGAAGAGAGTAGAATAGTATTTTATTTAGCAAACATGTTGAAGTGCAGCTCAAAGATCCTTCCTCGACTCCCAGCGAGAAAGTAATCCCGAAGCTTCAATTAAGTAACAAGTATCCAGTTTAAGTAGTAGATCGGGATACACAAACTGAGCGTCCTTTACCGTAGGACCGGCTATCAAAAGAAGATTCATCCCTGCAGGGGTGCACTACTGTTACCCAACACGCTCGATCAACTCTGGCCGGACATACTTGATGGGTAATGCCCATCCTCGGAAGATCAACACGAAGCAGCGCTCTACCTAGGCTCAGCAGAGAGGTCAGCACGCCGGACTAACCTATGCACCCAGGGGTCTCGGGCCATCGCCCTGGGCACCCTGCGCGTTGCGTGGCTGGCCGGGGTGCAGGCGCGACACTGAACTCGCCAGTGAAGTATCCAGCCCAATCCCGACGATCAGCCCGCACGGTGAATCGTGACGTCTGATAAGCTTTCGGCGAAACGTACATCGCAGAGGGCCCCATAACCATTATCCCGCGTGGTGGCAGTGCGTATAGGGCACGTCGACCCACTCAGATCACACACCCAAATCCAATAGGCTCAATTAGTATCAAGCGGAGACAATCAGAGTCTCTGATGCCCCGCCACAATGTCACACTCGAGTGCCCTTCCGGCACACCCGAAATCATAGATCCCCAGCGGGTACCCACCAGGGTGGACCCGCCTGTGAAAAAGGTCAAGTAACCGTGTGGTCATAATCATCAGGGTGAACGTAAGAGGTATCACCCTCGAGGTTCACACTGAGGGGTTGCACGACAGAGTCGTATCGGACATGGAGAAGGAGGAATCACCCTCGATGACCACGATCGTACAGCTATGCTGCAGAGTATTCATCAGGAGTGCGTTACGAGGTATCACCCTCGGCACTCGATAGTTACTACGCAGAGTCGTACAACTAAGGGGGTGTGAAGTGAGGCGTCTGTCTCTGATCGACGATCACGTTGATCGAGTCGTCGATGAACAAGCAGGGGCGACAAAGTAAGGTGGTGGGGTCACAGATGGTTCATACCAACCTATACTAAACAGTTTATCATAGGCAGGTAAGGTAGCAATGAACAGGTTACAACAGCAGGCTATGCATCAGAATAGGAGCATACATTAACAGTAGCGAAATCTAATGCAAGCAGGAGAATAGAATGGGCGATATCTGGAATGCTCAAGGGGGGGGCTTGCCTGGTTGCTCTGGCAAGAGGGGAAGGTCGTCAACGGGCTGCTCGTCGGTAGAGTAGTCGTATCCTAGTGCAGCGTCGTCGGTCTCGGCGTCTATCGAGAGAGAAGGAGGGGGAGAGAAACAATAAATTTCACGGCAATAATGCAAACAATATGTATGACATGCCTAAATGATATGCCGGGGTGTTCTACTGCCTAACTAAATGATTTAGTTAATTTAGGAATTTATTCAGATTTATTTAATTAAAGTTGGACACTATTCATTTATCGAAATCGATCTAATTGTTCAACGTTCTTATAGTTGCGGGCATCTGACGGGAATACCGAGGGCGTATCCGGGTTCGTATCGTCGTTCTGAGCAAGTTTCATGTATAAAATATTTTGATCGGAGTTACGGTTTAAAAGATATGATTTTCTAAAGTTTTTATTAATTTCTGAAATTTAATTAATTATTTAATTCAACATTATCCGAAACAGTGATTGATGATGTCAGCATGACATCATGCTGATGTCAGCTACTAATTACTGTTTAATTAACACTAATTAGTTAATTAGATTAACCTAATCAGGATTAATTAACTAATTAATTAACTAATCAATTAAATACTTTAATTATTATCATTATTATTTTTATTTAATCTTAATCCTTTTCTTTTAAACGTTTTCGGGGCGGGGCCCCACTGCCAGCGGGCCAGGGGGGGGTCGGCCCCATGTGTCTGTGGCCCAGAGGGGCCTTGCGGGTTTGGGCGCTCGGGTGCGGGTGCTGGGCACCCGTATGCGCCCGAGGGCGCTGGCGGGCGAGGCGAGCAGCGCCAGTGCGCGGCGAGGCGATGTTGCGGGCACGCGGTCGGCGGCGCGGGAGGCGGGGCACACGGCGAGCGATGCGGGCGAGCGCGCGGGCGAGGTGTGGGGGCGCGCGCGCGTGCGGGTGGCCGCGGCGAGCGGAGGCAGAGACGAGAGGACGAGCGGCAGCGGCGGCTGGAGTGGGCGCGAGCGGGGCGCGCGCAGCGCGGTCGGGCGCGAGCCGGGGCGCGGCGACGCGTGAGCATGCGCGCAGCGCGGTGAGCGGCGACGGCGGGGACGAGGCAGAGAAGAAAAAGGGGGGGCTCACAAAGGGGGTTGTGTCACGGGGCAGCGGGCGCGGGAAGCGACTTGGGGGAGGACAAGGACGACGGCGGTGACGGGGAGGGCCGTGTGGGGACGAAGCGGCGGCGTGGCGCGTCGCGGCGTCGGCACGGGCGGCGTCGAGCGCCGAGGAGGGAGGGGGGCGCGAGGGGGGGGGAATGTGGATCCGGAGGGGTGGCTAGGGTTCGGGGTCCAGGGATAAGGGAGTGGGGGAGTGGCCGGTTGGGCCAGCTGGGCTACGGCCCAGTTGGGCCGGGGGGGGGGGGCGTTGCTCTTTTTTCCTTTTCTGTTTCTTTTTCCTTTTTCTTTATTCTCTTTTTCTCCACTGTTAAATGTTTAGGCCCCAAATGGCTTTTGTAAAAAGTGTGACCTATTTCTACATAATCCAGTGCATTATTCCCTAACACCTAAAATTAGTTTGGACACAACTAATTCCATATTTATTTCAGATTCAATAAATGGTTATAAATATTATCTTTATCCACTGTTTGAGGTTTTTCGAGTCACTTATCCAATTCCAATGATTTGGTTTCAATTTTAGAATAGCCTCTGGAATATTGTTATTTATCTGACATTTTAGCTCCTATGTTGGACAACTTTCATATTCCACTTTCATTTAAATTTTTGAATTTGACTAGGATTGAAATGCAATATGATGCTAATGATGATTATGCACTGTTGATCATGCTAACATGTCATTATCAAAGTGATTACTGTTGCTAATCACCAGGGTGTTACATTTCTCTCAGACTCCCTGTCTAGTATCAGCAGATAATGACCCTTAAGCGTGTGACCCTATAGGTTCGGTGAAGTATAGACATGACCCGACCCCTTCCGATCAATGATCAACATCGGAGCCGTGGACACCCATATTGACCCCTATACCCACACGAATGAATATCGAGTGAACCTCCATTTGTCGTGTGCTATTCTTGTTGCTTCGCGATATGTTCAAATACCCGAGTGAGACATGTTGGCATTCCCGTGGATCAACAACTTGTCCACTATGCTAGTTACCTCGTTACCCGTATTGTGTCTCTTTTCTCGTTACCGTGTTCTGGCATCCCCGTGATCAAATCACAAAGTGTCTGGCCAGACGATGATGGATACCGTACAACCGAGAGGGCCCAGAGATATCTCTCCATCGTCGGAGGAGCAAATCCCAATCTTGAGCTATCAATTTCTTGACATACTTTCCATGAACCCGTAAGCCGCCGTAATAGCCATCCATTTACGGATGACGTTTAACAAACCCCAAGTTCATGAATCAAGCATGAAGAACTCGATACTCTCATGGTCTAAGGATTATGCAAACGTTAACCATCTCTGTGTTATTAACCATAAACTTATGACGAAAGATCTCATAGCATAACATCAATTTGGGGTCGATTCAACACAATGTTTTGCTAACATTGTGCCCTCAAAATTGCCGGGCATATTCATGCCCATGACAGGAAAACAGGATCATCATGTCAATACTTGAGCCAGTCATAGAGCTTGACTAGGATCGCATGGAGAAAAGATGAAGACTGTATCTGTGTAACCTTTTACAACGAACTCTTCATGATCTCCGTTTGCGAAAACTTGTCATTAGTACACTGTGTTGCACTCAATGACCCTTTTTCACTGGTGTCCTATGATCAGTACTTTTGATCACTTTGGTATCTATACTCGCAACACCTTGGGAGTATCGGACATATCTGGTTGTTTTACATACCATGGAATACATGATTAATCCAAACACAAGAGTGTGTGGAATCTCCATCATGTATTTCGCTCATCAGTGTTTTGGGACACCGAGTCTTGCAAAAACTCTTTCCATGTGACTTCGGCAAGAATCACTCCTTGGCCTTTTAATGCTAAAAGATTTTAGCATCTTGTCAATATGTATTCATTGCTTAGCCCCATTAGGTAAATCTATCTCCATAGATTATCATGCCTAATATCAAGGCTATTTAGCCCAAGCACTTTATCGAAAAAACTATTTTCAAATGAAGTCCTAATTCGTGTCAAGAAATTTATTTCCAATTACCAATGTGTCAAGCACACAAGGTTTTTAGAAATATTATTATGCTCCCACTTACTTTCTTGAATTACAAGCATCTTCGTTACCCATTGATGAAGTCAAAACCCTTTTTGACCATTTCATCAAAACACGAAGATTCCAACTCCATTTTGCTCTCTTCTGTCCATCGCAGGAACTCTGAAGTTTGCATACCTACTAGCATCCTCTGGATCGACAAATTACTTTGGACTGTATCACATACAAGTCCTAGGTTTTATTTCCATCAGATGGAAATCCTTTTGTCATCCATGTTTCATATCTCATGATTGAAATATGTATTAATTGCTAGTTCAACCTGAACCGACTTTAAGCATCGCTACGGTGAGACAATCTCATCGTAGTCAACTCCTTAAACTTGTTATTGCAACAAGTCAAGATTTATGGATAAAACATTTTTATCCGTATCAGTTTTAAGTTCCATAAATATTTGTTAGACTCTAAGTCTTCCGAAAGGTGTATCAAGGTTTTAATCTTGAATCACTTATATGGAAATTAACTCGGGTTGTATTGGCATTTAGCCAATTCCGGAGTCAGGGCCCATCAATGCTTCCTTGTGTATCGTAGGTATACTGTTGTCTAACAACAATATCTCGTTTGCGCACCTGAGAGGTTTGCACGAGCCTTGCCTACGTGGTTCAGCTGCAAGTTTGACCGAAGTCCATACATTTTATTGTAGAGACTTCCGTATCAGTCGTAGTAGGAAACTCCGGAATCACTTCCAAGGTTCCTTTTCTTTGATCTGATGACGAAGATACTGTTTATCTCGTCGAGTTGCATTATTCTCCCACTCACCTTTTTGAAAGAACCATTTTATTCAAAAAGCATACCGTTCTTTGTGGCAAACCTATTTGCCTCGGCATAGTGAGGGAGGAATACCCAACATTTTGGGATAACCTACAAAGTAGCACTTGTCTGATTTGGAATAGGTTTGTAACCTTTTACACAAGCCCCATATTCCAAATGTTTAAGAAAAGATATAACAAGGTTGGGCGTACCATACCATGGCGTCATTTCAACAGACCTGATGGAGCCCTTTTAGTGTAAAAGCCGCAGTCTCTAACGCATCACCTTTTAAAAGGGATAATGGCAAATTTATTTATGTCATCTTTGATCGTACCATGTCATAAATGGTTTGATTACATCTTCACAGACTTTCCACTTGCAGTGGTGTTCCGAGAGGTGCAAGTTATGGAACCCCTTTCACAACCCATCAGACATTCGCTAAACTTGTAACTCAAATATTCTTTTCTGCAATCGAATTGTAGAAACATAATTTTCTTGTTACAATAACTTCTACTTCATTTTTGAAAACCTTTCGAATGATTTCAAAAGATCCAGACTTACGTCTCATCAAGTAAATATCCATATATCTACTTGAGTCAATTCTGAAGATAGATGAATCCACTGTTTGCAACAACATTTATCGGACTACATACATCAAAATGTATGATTACCAATAAGTTCTTTGCTCGTTCCTTATGGCCTGTGAACGGTATTTTAGTCACTTCACTTTTCGGAGGAAAGTTGCAAGTGTCAGATGATCCAAAATCAAACGACTTCAAAATCCATCATAACGGAATTTTCCATGCGGGTTTCTCCAATGTGACCAAATGCAGTGCCACACATGTGTGGTATTCTTTTAGTCATGCGACATTTAGCGTCAGTGTTATGGATGTATCATATTACCATCAATATTCATAACATACATCCCATCGATGATGGAAGCATGGCCCTTATGTTATTCACAATTCTGAACAACAATTGTTCTTTTCTGAACAACCCTCTTGCATCAAACATTGTGCAATGGCTAGAGTGTATGAAACTCTAAAATGAATTATGAAAGTAAACACAGAGGTAATATTTTATTATCAACATTCATAACATACATCTCATTCATAATGAAAGTATGGCCCTTATGTTATTCATAACACCGAACATCAGAAGTTCTCTTATGAACAACCTTCTTGCAAGATACCTTATGCAATGGGCTAGAGTGTGTAAAACTCTAAATGAATTATGAAAATAAATACAGACGGTAATACAATGATGGAAGGTATAGTAACATTTACTATGTTCCCTGTGTATACCTAAACCTCATTCCTGGCTAGTCTTTCAGGCCATAGTAGTTCTTACATCGAGTTGCAACAGAATGCAATCGAGTGGGTATCTTTGTGATTAACTCACAATAACCAAGAATCAGCGATTAACAATTTAATCATGATTCCCAAGAACTATATCTTTGACCAGCCTTCTATACATCAAAAAACTTGTATGACATTCATACATGAGCTGGATATTCCAGTCTTCTTTCTTTTGCCTTTATACTTCTAACAGTTTAACTTTCAGTATTTCTCCTACTCTCAGAAGAAGCACTCAACTTAAGAGTGGCGTTAGCCCCGGACTTCCTAGGTGTGTTATCACACTAACACCCTTCGGACACTTCCTTTCTCTTTAAGTTGTTGTTTTATTCACCTTTCATCATATGACAGGCGTTCTTCTGGATCCCTCTTTTATCAGTCTAATGCATAGTAAACTCCTTTACTAATAGTTTGCAAACAAACATTGCTTTGGATATCTCATATCTTTTAGCCTTTGTCTGTCTCTGAAAATGATTTTCAGATTCCATGAATATCACATAACTATCCAAACTTTCGAAGTTCGGGTCTCATGGAAGCAAATGTATTGCACTTGAGTGAAACGGAATTCTAGCTTTTGGATCGAAGGACGAGAGTCACATGATCCATAGCATAAGAGAGAGAATACTGAAAGTATGCGATAGGACAAAGTCCTTCTTGGCACTCTTGAGGACAATCCTCACATTACGTTACCAACCGTAAAGTATTAACCAGATATTTAACAGCTATTCAATTTTAACAGGGAAGGTGGAAACGCGAGCCATTATTCTACAACTATTAAGCAAATCACACTTAGACAATGTTCAAAATTAATTGCACTGAGAATTAAAAGAATTAATTCTACAGTGCGCTCCCACTCAAATCAATATCTCTCATAATTGATTGCGAGTGATTCAAGACCCGCATTTCCATTCAACGCCATTGAACGAGATGAACACTGATGGCGTGAACTTCAATCGGTAGGCAAACTTGCCGATCACATCTCTATGTGACTCTTGTTCATCTTTCGATGGGCGTGTTCCGAGCTCAGGGAGATCCTTCCAGAACGTCAAGACAACCAAGTGATCTCACTGCAAGGTCTCAACTCACCCGCCTCACACATCCCTAATCGTTCGCACCCAGGGAGATCCTGTGATGCCCCGAAAAGTTAGGTGCCGTGACGGTGCTACACTTGGGAGAACACTAACTACTTGATATTTTTGTGAGAGATCACCCTAATAAAAGCGACTACCGCGCAATCAAGAAGGGTGCATCATAAGAGATAAACATCTCAGGCAATTCATAATAGCATGATATGGTATAGCCCTTTCTGACGGAGAAGTCTTGTATTTCTTCGTCTTTGGCATTCTCGTCGGTGTTCACCTTCGCAAAGATTGCCACCACCTTGTCGATGCACTAGATAATATTGCTATCTCTATAGCTAATAAAATAATGCATTACTTAAGGTTGACACACAGGTCAATAAAGTGACAATCATATGGCTCCAGCCATCATGCCGAATCATGACACGCAGGTCATGTTAATCAATTTACATTATATAGTCATCTCATACATAATCAAATTATTATGAGCACTGCTATACCACATCACATGCACATGCAAACCCTCCTGCAAAACCAAGTTAGACGCCTCTAATCGGTTCAGCAAAAACTTGTTTTACGTGGCTTCTAAGGTTTCGAAACAAACCGAAGCTACCAACGTCCATCATCAAGTATGATAATCCAAGTCGCTAGATTAACATCGCGGGGTGTATGAGACACGAGATAATAAAATCTCGAGCCCCATACTGAACTTCGTCATACGCATGACCCCCGTGCAGATCATATCTACATTGCCCTTTCGTCTGCGAAATTTCATCTTTCTTTTTAACTACGATGGAATTCAATGAACTGTTAGCACTTCGTTGATCAATCAGGATCGCGGATTGCCAGAACATTGAAACTCCACCATGCTGTTATCAAGATCAGAAATATGCAAATTCCAGGGAAGCAACAAGAATATCGGGTAACAGATTTCATCTGCTACCCGCACAAATAATTTTCAGTAATAGAACTCATCTACTACCTAATTATATTGTGCAACACCCATACATCTCCATGTATTCTAGATCGCAACCTGCATCTACGCATAGCACGGCTCATGATGCCACTGTTTGGTAACGCAGCAGAAAACAAAAAATTTCCGACCTACGCTGTGGCGCCCCCGGCTCGATCGTACACTAATCATGCACGCAAACGTGTACGATCAAGATCAGGGACTCACGGGAAGATATCACAACACAACTCTAAAACATAAATAAGTCATACAAGCATCATAATACAAGCCAGGGGCCACGAGGGCTCGAATACAAATGCTCGATCATAGACGAGTCAGCGGAAGCAACAATATCTGAGTACAGACATAGGTTAAACAAGGTGCCATAAGATGGCTAGCACAAACAGGGATACAACAGATCGAACAGGCGCAGGGCCTCCTGCCCGGGATCCTCCTAACTACTCCTGGTCGTCGGCGTCCTGGACGTAGTAGTAGGCTCCGTCCTGGTGGTAGTAGTCGTCGAAGGTGGCGTCTGGCTCCTGGGCTCCAACATCTGGTTGCGACAACCAGCAAGAAGGGAAAGGAGGAAAGGAGGGGGAAAGCAACCGTGAGTACTCATCCAAAGTACTCGCAAGCAAGGATCTACACTACATATGCATGGTATATGTGTAAAGAGGCAATATCGGTGGACTGAACTGCAGAATGCCAGAATAAGAGGGGGATAGCTAGTCCTGTCGAAGACTACGCTTCTGGCAGCCTCCATCTTGAAGCAATAGAAGAGAGTAGTTGGAAGTTAACCAAGCAACAACGTATAGCATAATCCTACCCGTCGATCCTCTCGTCGCCACCATGCGAGAGAGCGACCACCGGGTTATATCTGTCACTTGTAAGGGTGTGTTTTATTAAGTATCCATTTCTAGTTGTCATGAGGTCGGAATACAACTCCGGGTCGTCCTTTTACCGAGGGACACGGCTATTCGAATAGATAAACTTCCCTGCAGGGGTGCACCACATATTCCCCAACACGCTCGATCCCCTTTGGCCGGACACACTTTCCTGGGTCATGCCCGGCCTCGGAAGATCCACACGTCGCAGCCCCACCTAGGCTCAACAGAGAGGTCAGCACGCCGGTCTAATCCTAGGCACTCTGGGGTCTGGGCCCATCGCCCAGTGCGCTCCTGCACGTTGCGTACGCGGCCGCGAGCAGACCTAGCAACCCACACGATCACGGCGGTTACGTTAGCGCGGTCCAACACGGCGCGCGCCGCTCAGTCGCTGACGTCAAGAAGGCTTCAGCTGATACCACGACGCCGGGATACCCATAACTACTCCCGCGTAGTTGGTTAGTGCGTATAGGCCAGTGGCCAGACTCAGATCAAATATCCAATCTCGTTAAACGTGTTATTATGAAGTAAACGCGAACGCCGACCAGGGCCTGGCCCACCTGTCTCCTAGGTGGTCTCAACCTGTCCTGTCGCTCCGCCACAAAGATCCACTCAAAGGGCCGTTGGGACAAAGGTCCTTTCAGCCCCCAATCCGTGAATCACTCGCGGGTACTCTTCGAGCCGACCCGACTTTAGTCACCATTTGTATAGTATGTATATATGTATAGTATAACCCGTGATCACCTCCCGAGTGATCACGGCCCGATAGTATAGCAAGGCAGACTGACAAGAATGCAGGGCCAATGATGATAAACTAGCATCCTACTCTAGGCATTTAGAATTGCAGGTAAGGTATCAACAGATGTAGCAACAGTGACAGGCTATGCAGCAGAATAGGATTAACCGAAAGCAGTATCATGCTACACTACTCTAATGCAAGCAGTATAGAGGAGAATAGGCGATATCTGGTGATCAAGGGGGGGGCTTGCCTGGTTGCTCTGGCAAGTAGGGGTCGTCAACAACGTAGTCGGTCGAGGCACCAGCAGCTGCGTCGGTCTCGTAGTCTACCGAAGAGAAGAGGGGGAAGAAACAGTAAACACACGGCAATAATGCAACAGGGATGCATGACATGTCTAAATGATATGCCGGGGTGATATACAGCCTAACTAAGCGATTTAGTTAATTTAGGAATTTATTCGGATTTATTTAATTAGGGTTGAACACTATTCATTTATCGAAATCGGTCTAATTGTTCAACGTTCTCATAGCTGCGGGGCGTCGACGGGAGATACCGAGGGCGTATCCGGGTTCGTATCGTCGTTCTGAGCAAGTTTCATGTATAAAATATTTTCATCGGAGTTACGGTTTAAAAGATTGATTTTCTAAGTTTTATTAATTTCTGAAATTTTAATTAATTATTTAATTCAACATTATCCGAAACAGTAATTGATGACGTCAGCATGACATCATGCTGACGTCAGCAGCACCTGACAGGGTGGGTCCCACCTGTCATAGGCTGTTAGGTTAATTAGGTTTAATTAATTTAATTACTGATTACTATTTAATAACACTAATTAGTTAATTAGATTAACCTAATCAGGATATTAACTAATTAATATTAATTAATTAATAATATTTTTAATTATTTTAATTATTTATTTTTATTTCTATTTTCTTAAAACTGTTTCTGGGCCGTGGGCCCCATTCGTCAGCGTCACAGGGGTTCGGGCCCCACTGGGCAGTGGCCCAGGGGCGGACACGTCCGGGGGTGGGAGGCTCGGGCGGGCCTGGGGCGAGCAGGGCAGCGCCGGACGGGGCGGGGGGCACGGCCTGGGATAAAGGCGGAGAGAGGGCGGAGCGGCGGGGGGACGACTCAGGACGGGGAGGACGGGCCGGCCGCGGGGGGGGGGGTGGAGGCAGAGGAGGGGGGGGGGCGGGAGGGGGGCGGGAGGAGCGACGGACGCGTCCGAGAGCGAAGGAGGAGGGCGGCGGGGGCGCAGCGGGGGGACAAGAGGGAGGAAGGCGGAGCGCGGCGGGAGAGGCAGGTGGAGCGGGCGAGGGCGCGAGCAGAGAGGGGGGGAGAGGCCACGAGGCCTACCGGGATCCGGCGGGACGGGGCAGCGGGGGTGGGGGGTGGTCGACGAGGACGACGGCGACGGGGAGGCAGGCCGGGAGGGACAAGGCGGCGACGTAGACGAGGCAGACCGGCAGAGGGGAGAGCTCCGGCGGTGGCGTCGTCGAGGCGAGGGCGAGGCAGGCGGTAGGGCGCGTGGGGCGAGCGGCGTCGAGGGAGCGGCGGCGAGGGGGGAGCGGGATCCGGGCGGCGGCGTCAACGGCGACGGCGAGGCGGCGCGGTCGTCGCCGCGACCGAGGGACGGGTCGTTCCCGCGATCCCGATCCCGATCTGGATCGGGAGGGGGGGCTGACGAGGGGGGAGGCGGCGACGGGCGGGCGGCGTCGGCGAGCGGCGTCGACGAGGAGGCGGACGGGATCGGGGGATCGCCCCGATCCAGATGGGGGGGGGGAGGAGGAGAGAACGAGGGGGAGGGGGGGTCGGGGGGTAGGGTTAGGGTCGGCCGGGGGGGGTGGCCGGAAGTACGCGCCGGCAGGGCCGCCTGGCGGCCGGTGGCTTGTGGGCCGAGGGCCCGTCGGGGGGGGGGGGTGTTGCTCTTTTTTTCCTTTTCTGTTTCTTTGTCCTTTTCTTTATTCTCTTTTCTCTACTGTTAAATGTTTAGGCCCCAAATGGTTTTTGTAAAAAGTGTGACCTATTTCATAAATACCATTGCATTATTCCTTAACACCTAAAATTAGTTTGGACAAAACATAATTCCATATTTATTTCAGATTTAATAAATGGTTATTAAATATTATCTTCATCCACTGTTTGAGGTTGTTCGAGTCACTTATCCAATTCCAATGATGTTGGTTTCAATTTTAGAATAGCCTCTGGAATATTTGTTATTTATCTGACATTTTAGTTTCTACGTTGGACAACTTTTATATTCCACTTTCATTTAAATTTGAATTTGACTTAGGAGTTGAAATGCAATATGATGCTAATGATGATTATGCACTATTAATCATGATGACATGGCCTCATCAAAAGGGTGATCTCTGTAGCTTAATACAGGGGGTGTTACATACGCACCAGCCCAGGACCACTATGGAGACTGCATACAAGGTTTGATCATTTTCGTTACCGACTCGTAGCGCAGCGGAAGTAGAGTCGATGACGATCGGCGATGCAGATCCCCGCAGCTAGGATTTACAACCTCCCAACCGCGAGGATGTATACCCTCGTCTTCCCTTCGGACAGCCCTCCGGGAGGTGGTCGAACAGTCCCCCGGACGATGTCGCGGACAGCCCTTCGGGAGGACCTTCGAAACTTGAACGGTCACTCGGACAGCCCTTCAGGAGTACTCACAGAACTCGGACCGTCACTTGGACAGCCCTTCGGGAGGCACTCTCGAACAGCCCCTCGGGCACTAAGATCGAAACTACGACCTCTCTACAGAGTTGCACACATACGGTGTCATCTATCCGGCAGGGCTTCGCCGTCCAAAACTAGTTCGCACCGGAACCCAGACAGCCTTTCGGCTCTACGAAACTATTTCGCGGGGAGGGAGAGAGAAGCCAGATCATTGCAATGGCACATGTATGTGAGAAGGAGTGAGTCTTTAGGCAGCCCCCTCCACCCCTATTTATAGGTCAAGCCCAAGGGTGGCTTCTCCCAGAAGCCAAGGGGAAAAATACCAAAGGACCCTCAAGGTGGCTTCTCCAAGAAGCCACCCAAAAAGCACTTTCACTATTCACGACGACATTTTTCAGCGTTCGTTCGAACTGAAAATATTTATGTGGGCTTAGAACATTTCCAGTACCCACTAAAATAATTTTCAACGCGTTCTGGAACAATTCCAGATTAGTGATTTTCATCTGCGAAAAGCATCTGAAGTGGTTCCGGCAGCTCTGGAACATTTCCGTTTTTTCTTCCAGAAAATTCCCAAAAGTTTCCAGAATGATTCTGGCACCCTCCCAGAATTATCGGGCATGTGCCGAAACCAATTTGACTTTATGGTATCCTCTGAAACAACTTTTCAGTTTCACCGGAACTCATTCGGTGACCTCTCTCTGCGGAACTTTTCCGCTGTCCGAAACTTTTTCGGTGTCCGAAACTTTTTCGGTGATTTTCTCTCAGACTCCCTGTCTAGTATTCAGCAGATAGATGACCCTTAAGCGTGTGACCCTATAGGTTCGGTGAAGTATAGACATGACACGGAACCCCTTCCGATCAATGATCAACATCGGAGCCGTGGACACCCATATTGACCCCTATACCCACACGAATGAATATTCGAGTGAACCTCCAGTTGTCGTGTGCTATTCTTGTTGCTTCGCGATATGTTACAAATACCCGAGGTGAGACATGTTGGCATTCCCGTGGATCAACAACTTGTGCACTATGCTAGTTACCTCGTTACCGGTATTGTTCTCTTTTCTCGTTACCGTGTTCTGGCATCCCCGTGATCAAATCACAAAGTGTCTGGCCAGACGATGATGGATACCGTAACACCGAGAGGGCCCAGAGATATCTCTCCATCGTCGGAGGAGCAAATCCCAATCTTGAGCTATCAAGTTACTTGACATACTTTCCCATGAACCCGTAAGCCGCCGTAATAGCCATCCATTTACGGATGACGTTTAACAAACCCCAAAGTTCATGAATCAAGCATGAAGAAACTCGATACTCTCATGGTCTAAGGAATTATGCAAACGTTAACCATCTCTGTGTTATTAACCATAAACTTATGACGAAAGAATCTCATAGCATAACATCAATTTGGGTCGATTCAACACAAATGTTTTGCTAACATTGTGCCCTCAAAATTGCCGGCATAGTCATGCCCATGATCAGGAAAACAGGATCATCATGCAATACTTGAGCCAGTCATAGAGGCTTGACTAGGAATACATTTTACCGTTTATTATTCCACACGTGCATATGAGTCTTCCTCCAAGCCTCGTTTTATTTGTAGACTCGAGAACCATAGCAGTTATAGCATGGAACATAAACCTAATTATGAACAGGGAGATAATTAATAACATTTATTATTGCCTCTAGGGCATATCTCCTACATTTATTATTTGCAGATGACAGCCTGCTGTTTTCAAGGCTAATAGTGCGGGAGCAGAGGAGGTCAACCAAGTGTTGGACATCTATTGTCAAGCAACGGGACAACGAATTAACTATGGCAAATCATCTATTTTCTTCAGCAAGGGAGTTCCTGACACAGTTCGTGATGAAGTTAAAGGTTTGCTTCAAGTACCCAATGAAACTTTGAGTGAGAAGTATTTGGGCATGCCATCTTATGTTGGAACTTCAAAGAATGGGGCTTTTAAATTTCTGAAAGACCGTTTGTGGAGTAAGATCCAAGGATGGATTGAGAAATCTATGTCCACAGCGGGTAAGGAGGTTTTGGTTAAGTCAGTGGCGCAAGCAGTGCCGGTCTTCTCTATGTCCTGTTTTAAGCTTCCTCGGGGACTTTGTGAACACCTCAATATGCTCATTAGAAATTTTTGGTGGGGCAGCAAGGATGGGCGCCGAAAACCTAACTGGGTCTCATGGAAGGATATGACACAACCCAAAGCAATGGGAGGCCTGGGATTTAGAGATTTTGAATTGAACAATTTGGCGATGCTTGCAAAGCAGGGCTGGAGGATCCTACAACAACCGGACTCGCTGAGTGCCCGAATTCTCAAAAGTATCTATTTCCCAAACACAACAATACTGCAAGCACAGCTGGGTTCTAAACCTATTCAAATCTGGAGAGCCGTTTTGGAAGGGGTCCAAGTTTTAAAACTGGGACTCATTAAGCGTATTGGCAATGGAAACCACACTGATGTGTGGTTGGATAATTGGATTCCTAGAGATGAAATGCTGGGTGCATATGGGAGCAAAGTGGCGAACCCACCTAGGCTGGCTTCGGACTACTTTGACCACACAATGGCTACCAGGGATAAGCAAAAGATCGAACAGACCTTCATGCCCATGGATGTTCCTGCTATCCTTTCGATTCCGCTCAGTACTCGGAACTTTGACGACTACTGGGCCTGGCATTTTGAAAGAAACGGCATTTTCTCGGTACAATCCGCCTACAGAATGCTCGTGGCTACCAGGCAGCGAAGGGAGGTTTGGCTCGAGGGCAGCGCGAGCACCTCCAACTCTCGAACTGAAGAAAAATCTTGGAAGCTTCTGCGGCGCACACAGGTTCCTGCGAAAGTACGTATGTTTATGTGGCGCTTGGCTAGACAATCCCTTCCTACAGAAGATGTGAGAGCACATCGAAACATGGCTGTAACTAGCTCCTGCGGATTATGCGGCTCTCAGGATTCATGAAGACATTCACTTCTCGAGTGTTCTATGTCCAGATGTGTGTGGGCGCTGGAGGATGATGAAATTGTTGATCGTATGATATCCACAAAGGAACCCAATGCAAAACAGTGGATATTCACCCTCTTGGCCAGCTTATCACATGACAAATTTGTTCGCATGGTGGTCACCTTGTGGGCAATATGGACGGCTAGACGCAAGTTCATACATAAGGGAATCACACAAAGCCCACAGGCAACACACTCGTTCGTGGCTAGATTTATCTCTGAACTTCTAATGATCCAGGTAAAGCCTCATGCGATTTTGCAAGGAGCCCCCCCTGCAGCTGGAGCGCCACATGCTAGGCACTCAGCTCCGCCAACGGGCTTTGCGAAAATCCACGTTGATGGCGCAATTTACAGGGGCCGACGCGGATCGGCTGCTGCAGTATGTCGTGACGAAGCCGGTGATTATATTGGAAGCTCTGCTCTGGTTATTGAGGACCTAACTGACCCAACGACGCTAGAGGCAATTGCTTGCAGAGAAGCACTAGCGCTGGCTGAAGATCTTCTTCTCCAACAATCTGTTGCCTCCTTAGATTGCAAGCAGGTGGTAAGCGACATTCGCAAAGGGTGCCAGGGCCCTTATGGCTCGGTTATCACATAAATCAATCTTCAAGCTTCTAGTTTTAATTGTAGTTTTATTTTTGAAGGTCGAGCCGTTAATGGTGAGGCCCATAGTCTAGCTAAACACTCTCTTGTTCTCGGTCGGGGGCGGCATGTCTGGTTGGCAAACCCCCACGATCTGGCTTGTATCCCACATCATATGGACTATCATGAATAAAGTTTAGCTTTTGCCCTAAAAAAAAGGTATTCTCGAAAAAAAACTCATGGGTGCTATTTCTCGGCTGCTGCAAACTTTCATCCGATCCATCCGTAGAAAAAATAAGCGATCCAAGTTTGACCTGAGAAAAGTCCGGTTGCGTTGCAACTCGTAGCCGCCGAGATAATTTAGGATCCGTCACTCTTTCTCCTCCTGGATCTAACCCCTCACACGACGTGATGGCCGCCACAGATCGCCTCTCCGGCCTCCCCGACGACCTGCTCGCCAGCGTCATCTCCTTCCTCCCCACCAGGAGGCCGCCCGCACCGCCGCCCTCTTTCGGCGATGGCGCCCGGTCTGGCTGCGCACGGACGCCATCAACCTCGACACCAGCTACTACCGCCGCACGATCCCCGCCTACAACGTCAAGGACCGGCTGCTCCGCGACGCCCGGGCAGCCCTCGGCGCCAGCGGCCGTTGCCCCGTCAGGAAGCTCTCGGTGCTTGTGGCCGGACCCAGCGCAGATGACTTCAAGAGTGCCTATTACTATTACACGCCGAAGCGGAGCAGCGACATCTATGACCTGACGGCCTCCCTCCTCGCCACCCCGGCGCTGAGGCAAATCGAGGAGCTCCACGCCGGGATCTTCGTGCCCGTGCCCGTCCCCCAGCAGAACAAACAAGAAGAGCACGCACACCGCGTGTACGAGCTGGACCCTGCCATGTTACCGGGGCACACCCTCCGGGTCCTGGACCTCGCGCGCTGCCATCTCGAGTCATCACCTGGCACCACCTCCTTCCCTCGACTCGCCACGCTGCGGCTCTGCAAGTGCTCGTCGACGACAACGGACCTCGAAGACATCATCCGTGCTGCGCCGACCCTTGGCAGCCTGCACATTGAAAGCCACACGTACTTCGGCCGCAGCAAAGATGACACCCGCTGCGAGAATTTCGTGCCGCACTGCCCGAGCCTCACCACACTCACGCTCACGTTGCCGGACGACGGCGAGACGCCCATCAAACGGATCGATCTCGATGCGCCACGCCTGCGAGTCCTTAGGTACGACGGACTCCTTGTGGAGTTCTCCATGAAATCGCCGGCCTCGGAGCTGGAACAGGCTGATCTGACCCTCGGGCGGACGTATGGTGTTAGTGACTGGTCCGCTGCATACAGGAGCCTCCTCTGCTGCCTTAGGCAAGCCAAGGTTCTCAGACTGAAGGTACCCGACATCATGGGCATTGCCGGCGTCCAGGTCACGATGCACCGTGTGGAACGGCTGGAGCTCGAAGTGTCATGTAAATCCTGTAACGCATGCCACATAAACGACGCAGCTGAAGCCATGGCCGACCTGCTCCAATGCTTTCCGGTGATCCATGACCTGCGGATTCGGATTTTGCCACATCCTGCTGCGAATGTACCTTTGCAGGATTTTGACGTGTCTATGTACTTGTTTGAGAAGCGCGACTCGGAGGAGATGGCTCCTCTCATGTTCGACGACGACTTTGGTTCCACATTAGTTCTCCCGGAGCTCCCGAGCTTGACAGGTAGCTTGGGGAGTCATCTGAAAAATGTGAGGTTGGAGTTTGAGTTGACGCAACAGAGTATCTTTGAGGTTTGCCTTGCCAAGTTCTTTGCGGTAAACTGCATGGACCTGGAGGTCCTGGAAGTCGATGATGGAAAGCAGTGGTTTTTCGCCCACATAGGTTGGACGGTAGAGAGATGGAGAGCCAAGGCATTGGAGCAAATTAAACAGATGAGTGAAATTCTGCTGTAGAGGCGATGCAGAAAGGGAAAAGGAAAATGGATGATGACGTGCAACATAATCTAAAGAACAAGCCTTAACTCTTAAGTATTATAAGAATGTTTGTCTCCTTCTAAATAAATGTGGCTTTTATAGAAATTTGTATTCTCTTCTCTTGCGCTACAAACGTAGAGGTTCATCGTGAGTGACAATGGTGCACATGGCTTATCATCTACTAGTGTCAAAAAACGTCTTATATTATGGGACGAAGTGAGTACACTTTACCGACACACGCCATGCCCGTCAAAGAGCTCGTGTGATGACGACATATATTTACTGGGGACTGCTGGTTCAGTCTTCTTTTATGCAATCTACTTCTTAACTGTCAAGTGACAAAGCACAAATTCATGAACTAATTAGCATCTCTCTTATGCCCGCTGAATGACCTGACCCCGTCTCCCCCGCGTCGTCTCCTAGAGGTGACTCGAGCAGAACCCTAGTTCGGCCGCCACCGGCCCCCCAGGTCCATCACCTCTCCTCGCCGTCGTAGGCTGTCGTCGTCGGGCAAAGACTGCCGACGGCTAGCGGCGGCGGGCATAGCCCCCGTGCGGCTCTTTCTCCACTTCCGACGCTCTACACATCCATGGCGGTCTCTGGCTCACGACTTCGTCCATGCCGGCGGCTCGATCTACGACTCCCCCCACCTACTTGCGGCCCGCGCGCCGCCCGGCCGACCCCCTGCCTCCCCGACCCGTGGGGGTACTGGCTGGCTGCCTTTGCGTGGCCGTCGCCGGTTTCTGGGGGTCACGCCCCGCGCCCCATCCCTTCCCCATCTCTGGACAAATCCGGCGTGTATGGGTGGCTCATCCACCTTCATCTCTTTGCTGCCTCACACTGGCCGTCGTGCCCCTCGACCTCACCCTGTCCTGTGCGCGGTGGCCCATTGTGTTGCTACTTCTTCGGCACCCGTGGCTCGGCTCGTGGTGGGCTACGGTGGTGATGATTGACTTGCTCTGGGTGCGAGGTGGGGGACGCACCGCCAGGGGAAATCTTCATCAACGGTGACACCTGCGGGCGCCATTTTCCTTCTTGAAGGCGTTGATTTTGGCCTTGTCTCCCTCCCCCATGCTTTCAGATCCCGAGACCTGGGGTTCCGCGAGTCAGATGGTGTCGACGTCTCTACGTCGTTTCCACCTTGGGGGCATCATCTTGGATTTTTTGCTTCTGTTTGACTCCTCTCTTGTTGCTCCATCTCCACCCTGGCTTTGACCCTGGACGGCCTTTGTCTTGGCGACTCGGGTGGAGCTTGCCTGGACGTCCTAGGGTGGCCTCGGCGGCACGCTGCCCTTCGACCTCGGTGGTAGTACACATGGTATTGCGCCCTTCGGTCTCGGTGGCGCGTTGCCTTTCAGCTTCACCGGCGGTACACCGGTGCTGCCACTCAAACTAAGCTATCTGATGCCCTTCGTTTGCGCCATTGATGCTTCTTGGTATGCTTCTACTTTGGTGTCTCCTTTCTGACACGGCTGTGTTTCTTTGTGGCCAGGGCGCATTTGCGTGGACATCTTGAGGAGGCCTCATCGGCAAGTTGCCCTTCGACCTCAGTGGCGGTGCATCGGTGCCGCGCCTTTCCGTCTTGGTGGCACAATGTCTTTTGGCTTCTCCGGCGGCACACAGGTGTCGCCGCACGAACTTGGCTATCCGACGCCCTTCGTGCGTGCCAGTGATGTTCCCTTGCGAATTGTTGTTTTAGTGCCTGTCCTTTTCTCTCTAGGCCTTGTTGTCGTTCTTTGTCGGTGGTGGAACAAGCTGATTAGTGGAGCTCGCTCTAGAGATGTCGTCGTCCTTGGGGTTCAGTTTAGTGACTCATTAATTAATCCAGAATTAATTAACAAATTTTAACTGGAAAAAATAAGGCTCGGCTCATTCCCGCAACACGCGGCATGCACGTCGTGGCGAGGCGACGCGTGGTGGGTCCAAGCTTCCAATGGCATGTGATAGAGCAACCTTTATAAAGGGTCTCACTCTTACTACACTAGCAATATGGTAGTAAATTTTCCACCACTTACCATGCACCTAAATGGCCTTAGAGATTAACCAAGGATTATTGTCTTATATGGGCCAAAGCCCATCTATAAGCAAATAAATGTGAGCAATTTTTATGGGAAGAGTAGAGAGTAGTAAACTTTTATTTTTTGAGGAGAGAAGTAAACTCAGTAGTGAGGCAAACTTTTTTTGGTGACCCCATAAGAAAACTTAGTTGTGAAGTTTTTTTTTTTTGAGAGGGTAATACTGAAGTAAACTTATTTGTAAGCAAACTTATGTTGACTCAAATACACACACAGAGCACAGCGCACCCTCACATCTCATACACTCCCAAAATTTAGCCCTAGCCGCCTCTCCTCCACAGTCCCCCAGCCTATCTTCTCTCTACTTCAAACATTCCCGACGAAGATGGATCTGGCACAACTGTTGCATGAGGAAGTGGCCGGCAGCATCGCGCTGTCGAGCGAGTTGGATCTGATACAGCTGCTGCTAGAGGAAGTGCTCGCCAATGTGCTCTGCCGCGTCGTGCCGCACGGCCTCGCCACGTGCCATTACACTTGCTAGGCCATGTGCGGCATCATCGATGCACGTCGTCTGCTGCTCCCACTCTCCGTCGGGGGCATATTCACCAACTTCCAAAGCCAACTTTTGCCGGAGTTCTTGGCCCATCCCTCGACGGCCCCCGCGATCTCTGGTAGGTTCATCTGCTTGCCCCCTCCGTGCAGGGATTGTCACATGATTAAGGATCACTGCAATGGCCTCCTCTTGGTCGATGATTATAAGGATCTGTATGTGGTTAACCCGGCCACCCGGCAGTGGGATCCTCTACCACCGCTTCCATTCGTGCTCAACGACATCCGTGCAGACTTCCAATACCAGAGTACCTTGTGTTTGATCCTGCGGTGTCGTCTCGCTATGAGGTGTTTGTGATCCTAACTCCTTTCGAGAAAGAAAAGCCTGCGGATTTTGTTTACAACAGCACAAAGGATCAAGCAGACCCTGTTATGGAGGAATCTGAATGGCCACCATCTGAGTGCGCGCTTTCTATGTTTTCTCCTCAAGATCAGGCTGTTGGGAGGAGAGGTCTTTTATTCGAGAAGGAAAGGCTCCTTGCACCAGAGCTGATATGCGAGTTATGACTTGTACGACAAACGTTATGCCATAAACTACGGGGGCGCACTTTACGTGCACTCAAAACTGACTTCATAATGAGGTACCTAAAACCTTTAAAAAAACTTTTTTTTCCTATCATTTTCTTCTATATCTATACTCTATACCTACTAATAAAGTAAGGTGCGTTTCTTCGTTTTTTTCATCCGTTCACCGAAGAAAAGATCTTTTTACCCGAGGTGGTACTAAATTTTTGTGCGTTCATCTGCTACAAAAAAAACGGCTTGTCCAGGATTTCATACCTGGGCCGCGCATTGAGGCCCAGTGAAGCAAGACCGCTTATTTTCCAGCCCACACAACTGGCAGAACCCTATTTGCCGCACGAAGCGTCAAATACCCAAAGCTTCGCCCAATACTTGGCTGGCCCATTTTTGTTTTAGCATGTGCTTTGTCTTTTTTCAGTTTATTTCCCTTTTTCTTTCCTATTTCTTTTTACTTTTTTCCTTCCAAGTTTAATTTTGTTTTTTCCTTTTTTTTAGTAAATTCGAAATTTTCAAAAAACCTCAAATTTAAATTTTTTGTTCAAGTTTTCTATAAATGTTCCAAATTCAAAAAAAAATCTGTTTTAAAAAATGTTCAAACATTATTTTTTTATGAAATATGTTCAAAATAAAACAAATCTTCCCAATTTTTCTAAAAATATGTTTATTTTCCAAAATTAATCATGATTTCCAATATTTCTTTTTGCATTTGAAAAAATGTTTCAAATTTGAATATGTTGCTGATTTAGTGAAAATTTTACGAAATTAAAATAATTTTATTATTTAAAAAAACATTTTCAAAATTGTTTTGAATGTTCAAAACATTTTACCATTTTAAAAGATTTTTCACTAATTCAAAAAATGATTAGGTTATTATAAAAGGTTCATATTTTCAGAAAATGTTTGTGAATTTCAAAAAATATTCCAATTTAAAATTTTGTTCATGTTTTTCAGAATTTTCAAAAAGCTGTTTGGAATTTAAATAATTGTTCATGTTTCGAAGAATATACGCAAATTCATTCTTATTTTTTTGATAAGTTTGAAAAAAAATTAAAAAATGTTTCAAAACTGACGCTGCATTATGTTTTTTTTTAACTTCCCTCCTCCTTTATTCATTCATAACAATTGTAGCATCTTTTACAAGAAAAGGGACCAAGTCCACAGGAGCAGAATCTGCCCAAATACTAGGAGGAGAAAATCTAGCCCACCTTGCCAATTCATGAGCAACAAGGTTGGCTTCACTAAAACAGTGTTCATAACTTACATGACTAAAGTCCATTGACATGAAGTAACAATCCTCAACGCCCTGGCCATTGGTTATTCGGACGTGTTTCTTCGACTAGCTAGCAGCACGTCGGGTCTTTGATTTATGTGCTACAATTAGTAATACATCCAATTACGCCGTGATAGGAGACGCCGACCAACCCCACCACTATCAAGATCCGTACGCCAAACATGACCCGCGAGAAGATCGCAGCTCCTACCTCCGTCGGCCACCGCTGCGGAGACTGTTTTCGGAGGACACATCATTTCTCTCCCATTGCTTCTCGTAATAAATATATCTCCCGTTGCAACGCACGGGCATATGTGCTAGTAATAATTAACATATTTTCCACCTATATGGTTTATTCACATGTTTATTAATGATATATTTTCACTAGTAGAAAACAGGGTTTTGGTCACAGCTCAATATACACATTAGTCCCGGTTGCATTACGAACCGGGACTAATGTGAGCATTAGTCCCGGTTCGAGCGGCTAAAGGAATTAGTTCCGGTTCAAATGAGACCTTTAGTCCCGGTTTGAGACATGAACCGGGACTAAAGGGTGCTATGCCCTTTAGTCCCGGTTGTATCTCAAACCGGGACTAAAGGTCGCACCCTTTAGTCCCGGTTCGTGTCTCAAACCATGGATATTCTTCATCGCTTGACAGGGTGATTGGGTCAGCCTTGACTTTGAAGGGAGGAATTTCATGAAACTTTTCATAATCTTCAGACATGTCTGTCTTACCCTCCACTCCCACGATGTCTCTTTTCCCTGAAAGAACTATGTGGCGCTTTGGCTCATCGTATGATGTATTCGCTTCCTTATCTTTTCTTTTTCTCAGTTTGGTAGACATGTCCTTCACATAGAAAACTTGCGCCACATCATTGGCTAGGACGAATGGTTCGTCTGTGTACCCAAGATTGTTTAGATCCACTGTTGTCATTCCGTAATGTGGCTCACCTGTACCCTGCCTCCTGACAGATTGACCCATTTGCACTTAAACAAAGGGACCTTAAAATCATGTCCGTAGTCAAGTTCCCATATGTCCACTATGTAACCATAATATGTGTCCTTTCCCCTCTTGGTTGCTGCATCAAAGCGGACACCGCTGTTTTGGTTGGTGCTCTTTTGATCTTGGGCGATCGTGTAAAATGTATTCCCATTTATCTCGTATCCTTTGTAAGTCAATACAGTCGAAGATGGTCCCCTGGACAACGAGTACAGCTCATCAGAAACAGTGTTGTCACCTTTGAGACGTGTTTCCAACCAACTGCCGAAAGTCCTGATGTGTTCACATGTAATCCAATCGTCACACTGCTCCGGGTGTTTGGAGCGCAGAATGTTCTTGTGTTCATCAACATACGGGGTCACCAAGGTAGAGTTCTGTAGAACTGTGTAGTGTGCTTGAGACCAAGAATGCCCGTCCCTGCATATTATTGAGTCCCCTCCTAGCGTGCCTTTTCCAGTCAGTCTCCCCTCATACCGCGATTGAGGGAGACCAATCTTCTTAAGGTCAGGAATAAAGTCAACACAAAACCCAATGACATCCTCTGTTTGATGGCCCATGGAGATGCTTCCTTCTGGCCTAGCGCGGTTACGGACATATTTCTTTAGGACTCCCATGAACCTCTCAAAGGGGAACATATTGTGTAGAAACACGGGGCCCAGAACGACAATCTCGTCGACTAGATGAACTAGGACGTGCGTCATGATATTGAAGAAGGTGTAGGAGATATGCCCTAGAGGCAATAATAAATGTTATTGATTATCTCCCTGTTCATAATTAGGTTTATGTTCCATGCTATAACTGCTATGGTTCTCGAGTCTGCAAATAAAACGAGGCTCGGAGGAAGACTCATATGCACGTGTGGAATAATAAACGATAAAATGTATTCCTAGTCAAGCCTCTATGACTGGCTCAAGTATTGCATGATGATCCTGTTTTCCTGATCATGGGCATGACTATGCCAGCAATTTTGAGGGCACAATGTTAGCAAAACATTTGTGTTAAATCGACCCGATTGATGTTATGCTATGAGATTCTTTCGTCACAAGTTAATGGTTAATAACACAGAGATGGTTAATGTTTGCATGATTCCTTAGACCATGAGAGTATCGAGTTTCTTCATGCTTGCTTCATGAACTTTGGGGTTTGTTAAACGTCATCCGTAAATGGGTGGCTATTACGGCGGCTTACGGGTTCATGGAAAAGTGTGTCAAGTAACTTGATAGCTCAAGATTGGGATTTGCTCCTCCGACGATGGAGAGATATCTCTGGGCCCTCTCGGTGTTACGGTATCCATCATCGTCTGGCCAGACACTTTGTGATTTGATCACGGGGATGCCGGAACACGGTAACGAGTAAAGAGAACAATACCGATAACGGGGTAACTGGCATAGTGGACAAGCTGTTGATCCACGGGGATGCCAACATGTCTAACCTCGGGTATTTGTAACATATCATGAAGCAACAGGAATAGCACACGGCAACTGGAGGTTCACTCGAGTATTCATTCGTGTGGGTATAGGGGTCAATATGGGTGTCCACGGCTCCGATGTTGATCATTGATCGGAAGGGGTTCCGTGTCATGTCTATACTTCACCGAACCTATAGGGTCACACGCTTAAGGGTCATCTATCTGCTGAATACTAGACAGGGAGTCTGAGAGAAAATCACCGAAAAAGTTTCGGACACCGAAAAGTTTCGGACAGCGGAAAAGTTCCGCAGAGAGAGGTCACCGGATGAGTTCCGGTGAAACTGAAAAGTTGTTTCAGGGGATACCATTAAGTCAAAATGTTTTCGGCACATGCCTGATAATTCTTGGAGGGTGCTAGAATCATTCTGGAAACTTCTGGGAATTTTCTGGAAGAAAAACCGGAAATGTTTCGGAGCTGCCGGAACCGCTTCAGATGCTTTTCGCAGATGAAAATCACTAATCTGGAATTGTTCCAGAACGCGTTGAAAATTATTTTAGTGGGTACTGGAATTGTTCTAAGCCCACATAAATATTTTCAGTTCGAACGGGCGCTGAAAAATGTCGTCGTGAATAGTGAAAGTGCTTTTTGGATAATTTTTGGAAGCCACCTTTTAGGGCTTTTGCTAAAGGCTTCTAGAAGGTGATGTGGATGGATGAGAACCCCCTTTGGGGGGGCCCTCATGGGGGAGTGGCCGGCCACACTAGGGGCTCCACCTTGGAGCCCCTCTTGTTCCTTGGTTTCTCCTTTAGGTCCTTGTGGAAGGACTTCCCTCATATGCCTTTGGGTTTTATTGGATAACTACCCTACCCCTTGGCTTTCCTATAAATAGAGGTGGAGGGGCAGCCCTCCACACTCATCCTTGGATCTCACATACACATGCTATGCTTTGCAAGCTCTCTCTCTCCCTCCCACGAAAAGAGTTTTTCGTAGAGCCGAAAGGCTGTCTGGGTTCCGGCAAGAACTAGTTCTGGATGGCGAAGCCCTGCCGGATAGCTGACACCGTATGTGTGCAACTCTGTAGAGAGGTCGTAGTTTCGATCTTAGTGCCCGAGGGGCTGTTTGAGAGTGCCTCCCGAAGGGCTGTCCAAGTGACGGTCCGAGTTCTGTGAGTCCTCCCGAAGGGCTGTCCGAGTGACCGTTCGAGTTTCGAAGGTCCTCCCGAAGGGCTGTCCGCGACACCGTCCGGAGGACTGTTCGACCGCCTCCCGGAGGGCTGTCCGAAGGGAAGACGAGGGTATACATCCTCGCGGTTGGGAGGTTGTAAATCCTAGCTGCGGGGATCTGCACCGACGATCGTCACCGACTCTACTTCCGCTGCGCTACGAGTCGGTAACGAAAATGATCAAACCTTGTATGCAGTCTCCATAGTGGTCCTGGGCTGGTGCATAGGTCGGAAAATTTTTGTTTTCTGCTGCGTTACCCTACAGTGGCATCATGAGCCGTGCTATGCGTAGATGCAGGTTGCGATCTAGAATACATAGTGATGTATGGGTGTTGCACAATATAATGAGGTAGTAGATGAGTTCTATTACTGAAAATTATTTGTGCGGGTAGCAGATGAAATCTGTTACCCGATGTTCTTGTTGCTTCCCTGGAATTTGCATATTTCTGATCTTGATAACAGTATGGTGGAGTTTCAATGTTCTGGCAATCCGCGATCCTGATTGATCAACGAAGTGCTAACAGTTCATTGAATTCCACCGTAGTTAAAAAGAAAGATGAAATTTCGCAGACGAAAGGGCAATGCAGATATGATCTGCACGGGGGTCATGCGTATGATGAAGTTTAGTATGGGGTTCGAGATTTTATTATCTCGTGCTTCATACACCCCGCATTGTTAATCTAGCGACTTGGATTATCATACTTGATGATGGACGTTGGTAGCTTCGGTTTGTTTCGAAACCTTAGAAGCCACGTAAAACAAGTTTTTGCATGAACCGATTAGAGACGTCTAACTTGGTTTTGCAGGAGGGTTTGCATGTGCATATGATGTGGTATAGCAGTGCTCATAATAATTTGATTATGTATGAGATGTCTATATGATGTAAATTGATTAACATGACCTGCGTGTCATGATTTGGCATGATGGCTGGAGCCATATAATTGCACTTTAAATGACCTGCGTGTCAACCTTGTGTAATGCATTATTTTATTAGCTATAGAGATAGCAATATTATCTGGTGCATCGACAAGGTGGTGGCAATCTTCGCGAAGGTGAACACCGACGCGAATGCCGAAGACGAAGAAATGAAAGACTTCTCCGTCAGAAAGGGCTATACCATATCATGCTATTATGAATTGCCTGAGATGTTTATCCCTTATGATGCACCCTTCTTGATTGCGCAGTAGTCGCTTTTTATTAGGGTGATCTCTCACAAAAATATCAAGTAGTTAGTGTTCTCCCAAGTGTAGCACCGTCACGGCACCTAACTTTTCGGGGTGCGCCGTGTCACACGGGTACGAACGATTAGGGATGTGTGAGGCGGGTGAGTTGAGACCTCGCAGCGAGATCACTTGGTTGTCTTGACGTTCAGGCATGACCGTCATGAGCTCGGAACACTCGCATCGAAAGATGAACAAGAGTCACATAGAGATGTGATTGGCAAGTTGGCCTACCGGTTGAGATTTTCGTCATCAGTGGTGTTACACCAATGGCGAACAATTGAAATACGGATCTTGAATCACTCACAATCAATTATGAGAGATATTGATTTGAGTGGGAGCGCGCTATAGAATTAACTTGTTTAATTCTCAGTGCAATTAATTATGAACTCTGTCTAAGTGTGATTTGCAAAATAGTTGTAGAATAATGGCTCGCGTTTCCACCTTCCCTGTTAAAATTGAATAGCTGTTAAATATCTGGTTAAAACTTTACGGTTGGTAACGTAATGTGAGGATTGTCCTCAAGAGTGCCGAGAAGGACTTGGTCCTATCGCATACTTTCGGTATTCTCTCGCTTATGCTATGGATCATGTGACTCTCGTTCCTCGATCCAAAAGCTAGAATTCCTTTTCAGTCAAGTGCAATATGTTTGCTTCCATGAGACCCAAACTTCGAAAGTTTGGATAGTTATGTGATATTCATGGAATCTGAAAATCATTTTCAGAGACAGACAAAGGCTAAAAGATATGAGATATCCAAAGCAATGTTTGTTTGCAAACTATTATTAAAGGAAGTTTACTAGGCATTAGACTGATAAGAGAGGGATCCAGTAGAACGCCGGTCATATGATGAAAGGTGAATAAAACAACAACTTAAAGAGAAAGGAAGTGTCCGAAGGGTGTTAGTGAAATTTTCACGCCTAGGAAGTCCGGGGCTAACGCCACTCTTAAGTTGGGTGCTTCTTCTGAGAGTAGGAGAAATACTAAAAGTTAAATTGTTAGAAGTATAAAGGCAGAGAGAAAGAAGACTGGAATATCTAGCTCATGTATGAATGTCATACAAGTTTTTGATGTATAGAAGGCTGGTCAAAGATATGGTTCTTGGGAATTATGGTTAAACATGTTAATCACTAATTCTTGGGTATTGTGAGTTAATCACAAAGATACCCGCTCGATTACATTCTGATGCAACTCGATGTAAGAACTACTACGGCCTGAAAGACTAGCCAGGAATGAGGTTGAGATACACACATGGAACATAGTAAATGTTACTATACCTTCCATCCGTGTATTACCTATGTATTTACTTTCATAATTCATTTTAGAGTTTCACACTCTAGGCCTTTGCATAAGGTATCTTGCAAGAAGGTTGTTCATAAGAGAACTTTTTATGTTCGATGTTATGAATAACATAAGGGCCATACTTTCATTGAGAATGAGATGTATGTTATGAATAATGATAATAATATATTACCTCTGGATTTACTTTCATAATTCATTTTAGAGTTTCATACACTCTAGCCCATTGCACAATGTTTGTTGCAAAAAAAAAAGTTGTTCATAAAAGAACAATTGTTGTTCGGTATTATGAATAACATAAAGGGCCATGCTTCCATCCGAGATTGGACGTATGTTATGAATATTGATGGTAATATGATACATCTATAACACTGACGCTAAATGTCGCAAGACTAAAAGAATACCACACAAGTGTGGCACTGCATTTGGTCACATTGGAGAAACCCGCATGGAAAACTCCATTATGATGGATTTTGAAGTCGTTTGATTTTGAATCATCTGACACTTGCAAATTTCCTCCGAAAAGTGAAGTGACTGAAATACCGCTCACAGGCCATAAAGAACGGACAACAAACTTATTGGTGATCATACATTTGATGTGTGTAGTCCGATAAAGGTTGTTGCAAGTAGTGGATTTATCTATCTTCAGAAATGACTCAAGTAGATATGTGGATATTTACTTCATGAGACGTAAGTCTGGATCTTTTGAAATCATTCGAAAGGTTTTCAAATATGAAGTAGAAGTTATTGTAACAAGAAAATTATGTTTCTACAATTCGATTGCAGAAAGAAATATTTGAGTTACAAGTTTAGCGAATGTCTGATGAGTTGTGAAAGGGGTTTCATAACTTGCACCTCCCGGAACACCACTGCAAGTGGAAAGTCCGTGAAGATGTAATCGAACCATTTATGACATGGTAAGATCAAAGATGACATAAATAAATTTGCCATTATCCCTTTTAAAGTGATGCTTTAGAGACTATGGCTTTTACACTGAAAAGAGCTCCATCGGGTCTGTTGAAATGACGCCATGGTATGGTACGCCCAACCATGTTATATCTTTTCTTAAACATTTGGAATATGGGGCTTGTGTAAAAGGTTACAAACCTATTCCAAATCAGACAAGTGCTACTTTGTAGGTTATCCCAAAATGTTGGGTATTCCTCCCTCACTATACCAAGGCAAATAGGTTTGCCACAAAGAACGGTATGCTTTTTGAAGAAAATGGTTCTTTCAAAAAGGTGAGTGGGAGAATAGTGCAACTCGACGAGATAAACAGTATCTTCGTCATCAGATCAAAGGAAAGAGACCTTGGAAGTAATTCCAGAGTTTCCTACTACGACTGATACGGAAGTCTCTACAATAAAATGTATGGACTTCGGTCGAACTTGCAGCTGGACCACGTAGGCAAGGCTCGTGCAAACCTCTCAGGTGCGCAAACGAGATATTGTTGTTAGACAACAGTATACCTACGATACACAAGGAAGCATTGATGGGCCCCGACTCCGGAATTGGCTAAATGCCAATACAATCCGAGATAGTTTCCATATAAGTGATTCAAGATTAAAACCTTGATACACCTTTTGGAAGACTTAGAGTCTGACGAATATTTATGGAACTATAACTGATACGAATAAAAATGTTTTATCCTTAAAGCTCGACTTGTTGCAATATACAAGTTCAAGGAGTTGACTACGATGAGGTTGCTTCACCGTAGCGATGCTTAAAGTCGGTTCGGGTTGAACTAGCAATTAATACATATTTCAATCATGAGATATGAAACAAGGATGATGAAAGGATTTCCATCTGATGGAAATAAAACCAAGGACTTGCATGTGTTATAGTCCAAGGTATTTTGTCAGTCCAGAGGATGCTAGTAAGTATGCAAACTTCAGAGTTCCAGCAATGGACAGAAGAGAGCAAAATGGAGTTGGAATCTTCGTGTTTTGATGAAATAGTCAAAGGGGTTTGACTTCATCAATGGGTAACGAAGATGCTTATGATTCAAGAAAGTAAGCGGGAGCATAATAAAATTTCTAAAAAACGTTGTGTGCTTGACACATTGTTAATTGGAAATAAATTTCTTGACACGAATTAGGACTTCATTTGAAAATAGTTTTTCGATGAAGTGCTTGGGCTAAATAGCCTTTATATTAGGCATGATGATCTATGGAGATAGATTTACCTAATGGGGCTAAGCAATAAAAAAAACATATTGACAAGATGCTAAAACTTTTTAGCATTTAAAACGCCAAGGAGTGATTCTTGCCGAAGTCACATGGAAAGAGTTTTCGCAAGACTCGGTGTCCCAAAAACACTGATGAGCAAAATACATGATGGAGATTCCACACACCTTCGTGTTTGGATTAATCATGTATTCCATGGTATGTAAAACAACCAGATATGTCCAATACTCCAAAGTTGTTACGAGTATGGATACCAAGGTGATCAAAAGTACTGATCATGGGACAACAGTGAAAAAGGGTCATTGAGTACTATAGTAGCACTGATGACATGTTTTCTCGCAAGCGGAGATCATGAAGAGTTCGTTGTAAAAGGTTACATCGATACAGTCTTCATCCATGCTCCAAGCGATTTTCAATTTAAATTAAGGGTTTTGTGTAACACACAATGTGGTGGCACAGTTAGTTGGAAAATGTTCCAAACAAGTTACTGTGGCGAATTCTATAACAGAGGCGAAGTATGTTGCCGCCTTTAAAGTGACAAAGAAGATGTTGAATCATATAGTTCATTCATGAACTTAGTATGGTTCCAAGATGGCTTTTGTCAATGGGACACTACTGCAGGTAGTTGCTCCATAACTCAGTCTGAGGAATCAAGGTTCGACCTGTGATTCGCATACATACAAAGCCAAGTCCACACAAAATATGAATTTTGTGAAAGCGTGAAAACGCGAGGATATGCAAAGATACACACGGAGCTGAAGTCGTCAGATCCGTTGGACATCAGGCTATACCACAAGCGAAGCATATTTACACCGGTGTGCCACAGGTGTGAAGTGCATTAGCATTAACTAAATTATTGACTCTAGTGCAAGTGGGAGTCTGTAGGAGATATGCCCTAGAGGCAATAATAAATGTTATTGATTATCTCCCTGTTCATAATTAGGTTTATGTTCCATGCTATAACTGCTATGGTTCTCGAGTCTGCAAATAAAACGAGGCTCGGAGGAAGACTCATATGCACGTGTGGAATAATAAACGATAAAATGTATTCCTAGTCAAGCCTCTATGACTGGCTCAAGTATTGCATGATGATCCTGTTTTCCTGATCATGGGCATGACTATGCCAGCAATTTTGAGGGCACAATGTTAGCAAAACATTTGTGTTGAATCGACCCGATTGATGTTATGCTATGAGATTCTTTCGTCACAAGTTAATGGTTAATAACACAGAGATGGTTAATGTTTGCATGATTCCTTAGACCATGAGAGTATCGAGTTTCTTCATGCTTGCTTCATGAACTTTGGGGTTTGTTAAACGTCATCCGTAAATGGGTGGCTATTACGGCGGCTTACGGGTTCATGGAAAAGTGTGTCAAGTAACTTGATAGCTCAAGATTGGGATTTGCTCCTCCGACGATGGAGAGATATCTCTGGGCCCTCTCGGTGTTACGGTATCCATCATCGTCTGGCCAGACACTTTGTGATTTGATCACGGGGATGCCGGAACACGGTAACGAGAAAAGAGAACAATACCGATAACGGGGTAACTGGCATAGTGGACAAGCTGTTGATCCACGGGGATGCCAACATGTCTAACCTCGGGTATTTGTAACATATCATGAAGCAACAGGAATAGCACACGGCAACTGGAGGTTCACTCGAGTATTCATTCGTGTGGGTATAGGGGTCAATATGGGTGTCCACGGCTCCGATGTTGATCATTGATCGGAAGGGGTTCCGTGTCATGTCTATACTTCACCGAACCTATAGGGTCACACGCTTAAGGGTCATCTATCTGCTGAATACTAGACAGGGAGTCTGAGAAAAAATCACCGAAAAAGTTTCGGACAGCGGAAAAGTTCCGCAGAGAGAGGTCACCGGATGAGTTCCGGTGAAACTGAAAAGTTGTTTCAGGGGATACCATTAAGTCAAAATGTTTTCGGCACATGCCTGATAATTCTTGGAGGGTGCTAGAATCATTCTGGAAACTTCTGGGAATTTTCTGGAAGAAAAACCGGAAATGTTTCGGAGCTGCCGGAACCGCTTCAGATGCTTTTCGCAGATGAAAATCACTAATCTGGAATTGTTCCAGAACGCGTTGAAAATTATTTTAGTGGGTACTGGAATTGTTCTAAGCCCACATAAATATTTTCAGTTCGAACGGGCGCTGAAAAATGTCGTCGTGAATAGTGAAAGTGCTTTTTGGATAATTTTTGGAAGCCACCTTTTAGGGCTTTTGCTAAAGGCTTCTAGAAGGTGATGTGGATGGATGAGAACCCCCTTTGGGGGGCCCTCATGGGGGAGTGGCCGGCCACACTAGGGGCTCCACCTTGGAGCCCCTCTTGTTCCTTGGTTTCTCCTTTAGGTCCTTGTGGAAGGACTTCCCTCATATGCCTTTGGGTTTTATTGGATAACTACCCTACCCCTTGGCTTTCCTATAAATAGAGGTGGAGGGGCAGCCCTCCACACTCATCCTTGGATCTCACATACACATGCTATGCTTTGCAAGCTCTCTCTCTCCCTCCCACGAAAAGAGTTTTTCGTAGAGCCGAAAGGCTGTCTGGGTTCCGGCAGGAACTAGTTCTGGACGGCGAAGCCCTGCCGGATAGCTGACACCGTATGTGTGCAACTCTGTAGAGAGGTCGTAGTTTCGATCTTAGTGCCCGAGGGGCTGTTTGAGAGTGCCTCCCGAAGGGCTGTCCAAGTGACGGTCCGAGTTCTGTGAGTCCTCCCGAAGGGCTGTCCGAGTGACCGTTCGAGTTTCGAAGGTCCTCCCGAAGGGCTGTCCGCGACACCGTCCGGAGGACTGTTCGACCGCCTCCCGGAGGGCTGTCCGAAGGGAAGACGAGGGTATACATCCTCGCGGTTGGGAGGTTGTAAATCCTAGCTGCGGGGATCTGCACCGACGATCGTCATCGACTCTACTTCCGCTGCGCTACGAGTCGGTAACGAAAATGATCAAACCTTGTATGCAGTCTCCATAGTGGTCCTGGGCTGGTGCGTAGGTCGGAAAATTTTTGTTTTCTGCTGCGTTACCCTACAGAAGGATGGTGGGAACACCAGCTCGAAACTGACAAGACATTGCGCCACATCACTCCTTAGCCTTGGTATGATTTCTGGATCGATCACCTTCTGAGAGATTGCATTGAGGAATGCACATAGCTTCACAATGGCTAATCGAACGTTTTCCGGTAGAAGCCCCCTCAATGCAACCGGAAGCAGTTGCGTCATAATCACGTGGCAGTCATGAGACTTTAGGTTCTGGAACTTTTTCTCTGGGATATTTATTATTCCCTTTATATTCGACGAGAAGCTAGACGGGACCTTCATACTGAGCAGGCATTCAAAGAAGATTTCCTTCTCTTCTTTGGTAAAAGCGTAGCTGGCAGGACCTTCATACTGCTTTGGAGGCATGCCGTCTTTTTCGTGCCAACGTTACAGGTCCTCCCGTGCCTCCGGTGTATCTTTTGTCTTTCCATACACGCCCAAGAAGCCTAGCAGGTTCACGCAAAGGTTCTTTGTCACGTGCATCACGTCGATTGAAGAGCGGACCTCTAGGTCTTTCCAGTAGGGTAGGTCCCAAAATATAGATTTCTTCTTCCACATGGGAGCGCGTCCCTCAGCGTCATTCGGAACAGATAGTCCGCCGGGACCCTTTCCAAAGATTACGTGTAAATCATTGACCATAGCTAGTACGTGATCACCGGTACGCATGGCGGGCTTCTTCCGGTGATCTGCCTCGCCTTTGAAATGCTTGCCTTTCTTTCTGCATTGATGGTTGGTCGGAAGAAATCGACGATGCCCCAGGTACACATTCTTCCTGCATTTGTCCAGGTATATACTTTCGGTGTCAGCTAAACAGTGCGTGCATGCGTGGTATCCCTTGTTTGTCTGTTCTGAAAGGTTACTGAGAGCAGGCCAATCATTGATGGTTACAAACAGCAACGCATGCAGGTCAAATTCCTCCTGTCTGTGCTCATCCCACACACGTACACCGTTTCCATTCCACAGCTATAAAGGTTCTTCAACTAATGGCCTTAGGTACACATCAATGTCGTTGCCGGGTTGCTTAGGGCCTTGGATGAGTACTGGCATCATAATGAACTTCTGCTTCATGCACAGCCAAGGAGGAAGGTTATAGATACATAGAGTCACGGGCCAGGTGCTGTGATTGCTGCTCTGCTCCCCGAAAGGATTAATGCCATCCGCGCTTAAACCAAACCATACGTTCCTTGCGTCACCTGCAAGCTCCTCCCGGTACTTTATCTCGATTTTTCTCCACTGCGACCCGTCAACGGGTGCTCTCAACTTCCCGTCTTTCTTACGGTCCTCTCTGTGCCATCGCATCAACTTGGCATGCTCTTTGTTTCTGAACAGACGTTTCAACCGTGGTATTATAGGAGCATACCACATCACCTTCGCAGGAACCCTCTTCCTGGGGGGCTCGCCGTCAACATCACCAGGGTCATCTTGTCTGATCTTATACCGCAATGCACCGCATACCGGGCATGTGTTCAAATCCTCGTACGCACCGCGGTACAGGATGCAATCATTAGGGCATGCATGTATCTTCTGCACCTCCAATCCTAGAGGGCATACGACCTTCTTTGCTGCGTACGTACTGTCGGGCAATTCGTTATCCTTTGGAAGCTTCTTCTTCAATATTTTCAGTAGCTTCTCAAATCCTTTGTCAGGCACAGCATTCTCTGCCTTCCACTGCAGCAATTCCAGTACGGTACCGAGCTTTGTGTTGCCATCTTCGCAATTGAGGTACAACCCTTTTTTGTGATCCTCTAACATGCGATCGAATTTCAGCTTCTCCTTTTCACTTTCGCACTGTCTCCTTGCATCAACAATGACCCGGCGGAGATCATCATCGGGCACATCGTCTGGTTCCTCTTGATCTTCAGCTTCCCCCGTTGCAGCATCACCGTATTCAGGGGGCACATAGTTGTCATCGTCCTCTTCTTCTTCGCTGTCTTCCATCATAACCCCTATTTCTCCGTGCCTAATCCAAACATTATAGTGTGGCATGAAACCCTTCTCAAGCAAGTGGGTGTGAAGGATTTTCCGGTCAGAGTAAGACTTCGTATTCCCACATATAGGGCATGGACAACACATAAAACCATTCTGCTTGTTTGCCTCAGCCACTTCGAGAAAATTATGCACACCCTTAATGTACTCGGAGGTGCATCTGTCACCGTACATCCATTGCCGGTTCATCTGCGTGCATTATATATAATTAAGTGTGTAAAAAAACCGGCGATGAGAATTTTTTTTCTTTTAGAAAGAAGATAAGAACAAGAGGCTCACCATGGTTTTGCCGGCGACGAGATCGGCGCGGGCGATCGACGGCGGTGAAGACGGGGACGGGACGTGACGGACCGCTAAACCTAGACAAATCTTGAGGAAAATGGAGCTTGAAGGTCAAGCTTCGAGAGGAGAAAGCTTAACTAGTGTGGCTCGAGCATTTCATCAAACACCTCATGTGCATAGGAGGTGAGCTAGAGCACCACAAAGCTCTCCCCTCGCCGGCCAGAAAAAACAGAGCAGTGTGGAGTGCTCTGCTCGCGGGCGATGGGGTATATATAGCCACCTCATTGGTCCTGGTTCGTGCGTGGAACCGGGACTAAAGGCCCCCCTTCTCTCCCGGTTCAAGCTACGAACCGGGACCAATGGATGTGGGCCAGGAGCGAGGCCCATTGGTCCCGGTTTGTGCCAGGAACCGGGACAAATGGGTCCAGACGAACCGGGACCAATGCCCACGAGGCCCCGGCCGGCCCCCTGGGCGCATGAACCGGGACGTATGCCCCCCATGGGTCCCGGTTCGTGACTGAACCGGGACTAATGGGCTGGGCTGGCCCGAACCAAAGCCCTGTTTTCTACTAGTGGAGGTTGGGGATGGAAAATGTTCACCGTCCGGAAGCGCCGGCTCCAACCCCGGCCAAGTCCGCCGGTGTGGCCACTGCCTCTTCGGTGATGGCCGACCGCCCTCGCGCAGCTCCTGCCGACAGCAAGAGAGCTAGGAAACTGATGGCCGCAGCGTCACCATCGCCAAGGAGGCCGCGAAGATGAAGAAAAAGAAGGCCACTCCGCCCCCTCCCCCATCCACGTCCGGCACATCATGCATCATCTCAGGCCACCCATACGGCCAGTGCTCCAGCGCGTTTGGCCGTCGCAGCTGGCAAGAAGGCTCGCGGCCGCCAAGTGCTCGAGGAAATGCCCATAAGGTAAAAAAAATACTTGGCGTCTTTGGAGTTTGTTTGTTTCAGCCTATGAGTTTGACGGTGAGTGTTGTCGGCTGAACACACAGAAGAGAGGATGGCAAGCTGAAATGAGCTCAAGATGTTGGAGGATGAGAAATGAAAGGCCAAATTGGTGATCGAAGAAGAAAGTTGAAGGCGAAGGATCGTAGACTTACACTTGAGGAGGAGAGGCTTCGTGATGCCAAGAAAGCCGATGATTGTGTTATCATGTTCATGAATCCAACCACAATGGATGAAACCGCAAGAAAGTATCGGGAGCTCACTCGTGGGAAGATCTCGACCCAAAGGGAAGTCTCTCTTCGGAATGGTGGTGGCGGCGGCGGCGGCGGCCGAGAGGATGGTGGTGGTGGTCGCCGAGAGGACGGTAGTGGTGGTGGTGACGGTGGCCGAGCGGATGGTGGTGGTGGTGATGGCCATGTGAACGGTGGTGATTTCTTCGACGAGGGCATTGTTTGAGTTCGTGCATGCCATTGGTTGGCCTCGATCCGCAACATAACACATGGTATGTTTGTGGTGATTTTGTAACATGGCATCTTGCCGTTTTGCGGGTTTGTACTCTGATTTTCTCTTTTGGTCAGAAAAGATTTCATGGAGAGAAAATCATGTAAATGTCCATGCGCCTTTGTACATTAATAATAACAATACAAAAGCTACGATAGGTGATTTTCAATCAAAGTAAGTAAAGAATGTTTCAGCCTTTCCACGACTTGCAACTTTACCCTTTGGGATGCATGATATTCCCGGGTATAAATATGTAGCAGTTGGATCCCTGGACAGGAGCGATACACAAATTCCACACGAGACGAGGGGAGAAGCGAGAAATCCAGCGAGGAAAGAAATGGGCCCGAAGAGAGAATACGATGACCTGGCCCAGTCATCGAGCGCGGGAGGCAGCGGAGACCACGGCGGCGGCGGCGGCGGCGGCGGCGATGCTAGACCGACGAAGGCTCCACGGTTCCCGCCACCGCCCGCGCAGTCGCACTCTCGCGACCAGACGGCGCTTCCCACTTCACCGTCCCCGCTTCAGCCGCCAGGGTCCCCGCCGCCTCCGGCCGACAAGGATCCGGTGAGTTCTCAGCGTCTTGTGGCATCTTGGGTTGCGATTGGTCGGCCATCTTTTCGCCAGAATGTGGTCCGGTCGGCGAAATTGGGTGCGTCTGGGTGTTCTTTTTGTCGTTCTTGGCCTGTTTCTTGTGCCCAGTTTGTGGGGGATATGAGTTCTTGGCTGTAGCATCGGGCACGGTCGTAGGTTCGTCCAATGGATTGGTTTGATATAATTGCGGACCCTTCTGCAAGTCCTTGCAGTTCGTGGGAATGTGTGGGATTTTCTAATTTGACCCAAAATTGTGTTCTAATAGTTGTTGCTAGTTGCTACAATCAGCTGAACTTGGTAATCTAAGAAGGATGTTCTGCTATTCCCTGTTCACTCCATTTGTGCTGGAAAATTCCTCTTATACAAGGAATGCTCTACCATTTTCTAGGTGGAGCTGGAAGAAAGGGAGCTAGGAGATGATGAAGATTCAGGGGAGGAAGAAGAGGATGATCAGGATTCGGAAGGGGAGCTCGGGGGGTCACTTCCTGGTAACTTCCTCTCTACACTCTTCATGGGTGATCTGAGGAAACATACCAGACGATATCATTTCATTGTAACTTATTCTCTCTACTGGTCAGATGGGAGAACGGATCGTGCCCTCACTGGTGGTTTCCGGTGGCCACATGCTCGTCCGACAGCATTAGGACCTCAGGTGAGAATGCTGTACCTCTGAGTTTTTTAAGCTCTTCAACCATGAAGTGAATGCACTCTATAATGCAGTAAATTATCTTTTTCGTGCTCGGTTCAATTTCAGACCACCTGAGTGTACCTGACCTCCCAAACGTCCTATTACCGTAGACTATCACAAGATATTCATTTTTTTGGCCAATTGACTATCACATGATATTTGGGAGTTACATTCTCAAACATTTCCTCAGTAAACTTGTTCAGTGCCCCAGTCGTTCTGTGTTTGTTTACTCTTTCAGTATATAATCTTAGATGTTGTATTGAGCAATTGCAGTGGACCTGATGTCAGCGGATGTTAAAGCAAGATCAGTGTGAAATGTAATCGATATTTTGCACCTTATGATTTCTGCTTCTTTGAAACAAAAGTTCTCTTACCATGAAGTCCTCAAGTTTTTCCCATGTGTGAAAACCATAAAAACAATTTTGCTTCATCAGTATTACTGTTCAAATCCATTTTCAAGATAGATGAATGTTGCATATCATCCATCATACCTTAATGCTACCTTTTGTGATTCGTATTGTTGTCATTGTAGGAACAACTCTCGGAATTGGTTCGTGAATCTCCAGATAACTCCATCATCCAGGAAAAGATGAAGGTTTGTCTGCCTTCAACTAATTTCATGCTAAGCATTGTCATGATTTAGTTTGTTGTGCATATCTGAAAATCATTTTCTTATATAGATTCTCAGTAAGCATTATGTGCTCTTCAGAAGAACTCGCCAAGATGGCAGCTGTTTTTACAGAGCTTTTATGTTCTCCTACATGGTAACTGTTTCAGTTTACTTACTCATGATGATGGTATTCCTTTCTTGACCTGCATGGAAATGTAATACAAATAGGCTTGTCTACAGGAGATCCTTCGACAGATGCAAGACAAACAAGCTGAGGTTACTCGTCTTATGGAATGCTTGGATATGTCTAAAGATAGATTCTCTTGTCTTGAGTGGAACAAAGCATACTTCTCAATAGATCCTGAAGAATACTTCTCAAGTGTTGTTTCTGTAAGTACTGTACTAGCTTACAAAAGCATAAACATTTTTCCCCTTATCTCCTTATCCATTTATGTACAAAATAATTATGTGGGACATATATACTTGCTAACAATGGTATGTATCTCTTTTGTTGCCTGAATTGTTCTGTAAAATAACTGAACTCATGCTGCCTCGTCAGACTGTTAACCTTCAACTATCTCCTAAAAATTAAGAGACTGAACAATGCCTTAAAGAAAATAACAAATGGATAAGATGATGCAGAGTGCAGGACCACTACATGGGTAGGGCACTAGAATGTTTCATTCTTTCACAGTTGTATAAATTTTTCAGTTTGCCATGTTTTATGTTGTTCTTGATGATTGTAGTTTTGATTTCAAATTTTCGCTTAATTGTGGGCACTATGACACTATCTAACAGCTGTAAATGCTTGCTGCGAACACCAAATTCACTATGAACATAATTGAGCATTACGTATCAATTAGCATGTTCTTTGGCTGGGTTTATATGATTTTGTTTCGCCACTACTGCTGGAAGAGGGATGGACTCCTGTAGCATTTTGACATTCTCTTCATGATATAGCTTAAATTACATACATAACCTAGTGTCTGCACGTTTGTTTCAGGAGCTCAATGAGGTTCTCAACGTCATTGCAGCAGGGTATGTGTATGTTTTAACTTAATATTCATAGAAAGGTCTGGACGATATGTTTAAGATACCCTTATTTCGTGTTAGTTATATTTTTGTTTACAGACAACTTCTTTTGTCTTCTGTAGCTGTACTTCTGAATGGCTGTACCAGAGAAGCCTGCAGGAGTCCTTTTCAGGCAGGAGTAAGGATATCAATCCCTTTTTAGGATGTGTTGTTTGTCTATTTGTTCTGTATATAATATGTTGTTTTTGCCAGTTATATCTCTCCTTAGGTTGCTTACTGAGACTGAAATCCGTACAGACGAGTTCTACAAGCAATCTATCCCTAAAAATTTGAATGTCCTCCAGGTGGAATTTCTGCTCCCTCGTACTATCCTCGGATATCATTCTCGATATACTACAGATGGATTATCTTGCTCTCTTTGTCTTCGAGACTTGGCATACTAATTACCTTTCTCTCTGGATAAACATTTAAACTCAGAAATAAACTTTGCCATAGTCAATTTTCTGTGATTTACGATATAAAGATAACCAATACTACGTTTACCACTGACAGATTACACTCACCATTATTCCACATATATGGTTGTGATAACAGTTCTGTTGGAAAGCGGTGCGATCCCTGGATGCTGAAGCTACCACTACACAAATGAGGGCTTTAACGTATGCACTTGGCATACCGTTGCGTGTCGAAGTCGTGGACAAGAGCTCGACTGATCGAGGTGTGTTAGTGAAGCGCCTCGATTTCTTCCATGAGTCCGACTTGGAGAAGGGCCCTCTCCGTTTGACTCGGAGCTACCTTTCCTCGAGCACAGCTCCTATACCGCTGAAGCAGGGAAGCTATGATGCCGACTTGCTATCATCTGATGGCACACCCATGCTGACCTTACTGTGTCGGCGTGGCCATTGTGACATTCTTTACCGCAAGTGAACAAACTATGCGAGTTCGCTCGCTCGACAAAAACTTCCTCTGGGATGATTATAGGGAAACCTAGTAACAGTCTTGTATAGTGTGGGTGGCCGTTTGTCGGTCTGCTCCCAAACAACCTGTAACTACTTCTGCTACGAGGTTTACCCTGAATGACATGCCATGCTCTGCTTCTTGCTGAAGCTGTTGTTAGTTACTCATGTATTTGGAAGGAAGCTACAGAATAGAAGATGTGATAGGACCATATGAAGAATTATTGGGATACTGTTGTGTGCAAGATTTGCAACATCAGACCTGGCTTATATCAGATTCTTCGAATAAGCAATTTCGATATGAGCTTGACTGCTAATGCAAAGTCAAGAACTTCTTTGAAACCAAACCTGGATTATATCAGATGAATTGAACATCGAATGTGAATCTTGTGTAATCTTTAATTTTATTTTTCTTTACAGGCCTCTTATCTCTTCACACATAAGCGAGAGTGAATACACATAACTTCTTTTCAGTTTGTGGCAGTGTGTTTCTAGGGCATGAAATTCTGACTGGTGCAGTATGGTGCCAATCCCAGTTACTTTCAAATATCGAAACTTGCACTTCTCCGGCGAAAACTTAAATGCTATTTATATGTACTCTTAGGGAAGTGAACCATCTGTTCTGCCTGTTGCACAACTTACATCATTGTTAATTGCTTCACATTTGTTGATAGCCCAATTTCTTCTCAGTTTAGGCTTTTAGCCGATCGACGTCTTGACGGTTGTCCAAGATGAGTTTCGCACTAGTCTCGGTTGTTCAGACCATTACTATAGTAAAAGCCATGCAAGTGCCATGAAAAATGGTTTTCAATCAAAAACCAAAGCCATCTATTGACACTAACATAGAAAAAACTCGACAAATTGAGGGCCTCCTGAAACAACAGATAATTTGGCAATCGTAGGTCACAACCACGCTATGTGAGTAATATCAGGACCTATAAGATCTAGATATAGATAATAAAATACTATATGAGTAGCAAAATAAAACTGATATAGCAAGCAGTAACCCATCAGTTCATCCCCATAACACAACCATAAGGACTATCCTCAAAGGAAAAAGAAAAATCCAGAGCTGCTCAGCCACACTTTCCAACACCAAGCTACTCCCTTCTAATTTGCTTCCTGGACGTAGTATAGTTAGCTGCGCTATGATGTGTCCCAGTTTGGTCACAAAGGGATCTGGTTGCGCAAACAGCCCGAATCTTGTTTAACAAACTAGGATCTTTGTATTTCGTAGACCGCCCACCAAAGGCTTATGATACCGGACGGCACACGAACAAACCAGCACAAGAAAGCCATGGCGGTAGCAGTCATGAAGCTTGGACAGTGATTTCCCGAGCAAGCTCTGAGATCATTGTCAAGGAGAACGGTGATGCCTGCTGATCCACACGATGCGCTGAAGATCATTGCTCCTGTGACCTATGGACAAAACGTCAGGGTCAAAAACCAAATTGTTTTTAGGAGAAATAAAGATAGACATGACGGGTAAATGATCCTTTGCCTATTCAAAACACAATGAATGACAGCCGATTTTTTGTTTGAGGTGCCTGAGAAAACATGACTTACCCAGTCCCCAAGGGCAAGTATGCTTAAAGCTCGGGCATTTCGGAAGGTACGTTTGACAAGAAGTGCATAGAGATCCACAATGGCCACAGTGAGGCTCCAGAGGCATTGCACAGTTGCTGCTGCTACGAGGTAGCTGCTCAAAAGAACAACAATAAGTTCATCTACAAAAGAGGGGGAAATCCCATATTTTGAGTTCTAACAGCAGCATCCTAAGTGGAAAACCGTCGATTTACACCACTAAACAGATACTGTACCATACTAGTACTTGTTTCGCGCTGAATGTAGATCTTCAAATGTTTTCCTCAAGGAAGAAAATGTATGCACACGATTGCCCAATTACAATCACACTATCCTGAATTCTGGTAACCAAGTGTGAACAACACTTTTCAGCGTACACAACAAAAATGCCTAGATAACTATGTCATGTGAATTGTCCAAATCAAAAACCCATGTGAAGATCAAACTCCTGATTTTGCAGAAAATGCTTATGACTGTGGATTTATGGTCAGAAAAAAAATCTCAAGCTAAACACTGTTGTGTCCAAAAAAGACAACTGAGAAAACATCACAGGGATTCAGGGAACATGATCACGCGACCATCTGATCGTACTGCCTCTTTCAGGCTGCCAAGCTAATTGAAAAATTGCTCGAACAGATACGAACATTTCTCGAGGACGCAAGCATAATTTCCAGTGCAAACTTGTGTCTCAAAGAGGGAGAGGGAGAGACGGTGGAAAATTTGGCTAATGCAGTCATCCAAAGGCACATACATACATAACTTACACGATGAAGAATAAGAATAACCCCTAAAGAATTCTCTGAAACCAAAATTCAGGTAGACAATGTAGCAACTGCAAATTGGTTCTGAAACAAAATCGAAACACTATCGCGGAGCAGGAGAGGAGAAGGGAGGCGAGGGCGAGAGAGCAGGAGGAGAGGACGCACCGGAACGCGGTGACGGAGGCGAATCCGTGGGTGGACGCCATGACGGCGACCACGGCGGCGGCGAAGGCGGCCTGCGCGAGGCGCATCCCGGGCCGGCACCGCTTCCCCCGGTTCTTCATAATCACCCCAGGCGGCGCGTTCCCGTCCCCGTTCGCCCCCTCACCCTGCACCGCCGGCGCTGCCGCCTGCTGCCCCTGCACCTGCCACTGCGCCGGCGGCGCCGCCACCACCACCGGGTGGGGGTGCACCACCGGATGGCTGTACAACCGCGGCATCGTCTCCGCTGCTTTCCTCCCTTGCAATCCTCCCTTCCTCCCCGACCCACGCAACCAAAAGGTGGTACCTTGCTTCGTCTGCTGGTTTCTCTTCTCACTCCCAGTGACAGTGAGTGAGCGGCTGAGCGCCTTCCTGGGGCCTACACGTGGCGCCCACACGGTATGGCTAGCGCATCTGCGACCTCCTTCCAAGAGGCTTCCCTGCAAGTGTCTGGTCTCAGTGTGCTTTTCATGGACCCTTTCAAGAGAGGTCAATGGATTCACCTACCCCAGTCTCAGAACTTTCTAGACTTTCTTACCTGTGTTCTTCTCAATTAAGAGAAGGGCGTGCATCTACAGCAGTGGTATTATAACTTTTTTTTGGGTCTCGTCTTTGTGTGCTTTTCGTGGACCGTTCAACAAGCTTCCTCTCATTTGTTATATATATATATATATGTACATATATAGAAACTCTATTAATAATCCAGGTCTTGCGTCCAGCTAATCCCGCCGATGGAAAAAAGAAGCCCACCGTCCCTTGGTGTAAGATTACGACGGGGTCGATGTATATTTTTACCAGTTGTTACTCGACACCCCGCCAGCCCACCTCCCCGTCTTTTCCTAATCTGCTACGGACGGTTTTTATTTTATTTTAAAACAGAAGAAGTTGCAAATAGTTTGGAGAGTCGACGGCGAGCGGCGGCCTGGTGCTCGGCGATTTGGCTTGGAGAGAAGTCTATGGGGGCGGCGGGCGTGCTTCTCGGCGGCGCGGTCTCGGGGTGGTCGCTGGGGCAGTTTGGGTGGCGTGGTGTGCGGCGTCTGCCTAGGTCTTCGCGGCGCTGTTGCTGGTGTTCGCGGCGGCGCTCCAGTGCATGGATTGCTATGTGACTGCATCTCTGCTGTTTGGATTGAAGTTTGGTTGGGCGTGAGTGCACGGCAGGAGGTGAGCAACCCCAATTCTAGCGATTTCCGTTCTAAAATTCCAATTATCTTCCACTTATGTTTCCCTTCGTCATTCTCTTTCCAAACTGATTTCCGTGCATCTGGACGTTCCCGATCTGCTCGCTCCGGTGCCCCTCGAGGTCCCGATTTGACTACAAGCTGGTGGATCTGGGTTCTCCCGAGGGTGAAGTCGAAGGGGCCCCAATGGATAAGGACGTGACCGGCAAGCGGGAGGCCAACACTACCAGCGCCCTCAAGCTCTACCACTAATCATTTATCTAGCGCACATCACCACGTAGGCTATATTGCTATGTCCTATGTAGCAATCCTTGCCAGCTCCAATAATTTTCATTTGCTTCAATCCCCAATCTGGTTACAGGCCTCCCGGTTGTAGAATTTTTGGTCTATTCGTGGGCTGCTTCATATTGTTAAACCATGGAATAATTTTCTGATCCTTCGTGGACTGATTTGTTGGATTTTCCCCCTTCTTGTCATAAGTACATCACCATTTGTTTCTAAAACCAAGTCATATTTGTCGGGTTTCTACTTTTCAGAGAATGCAGATAGTTATTTCAATTTAAAAAATTGGTTGTAATTTTGGTTCATCATCTATTATGCAAATACACATCTATTATTCAGAAAAGTTATTGTTCTGTCAATCAGGGTCATACTCACTGCAGCTAGTAGCTGTTCTAAACATTGTTGTAATGTTACTACTTAATAATGATTGTGGAGGTGCTGCTAACATTTCCTACTAGAGATAAAGTAATTATTTTAGAGAAAAGACGCAGCCTAGCCTCAGAAGGGCGCTAGCCTAGTCCGACTTTAAATTAACAAAGCCATCAACCGGCCAGGATACAACTGCAACATACAACAAGGAGCAAGAACAGAAAGCAGCAAGAAGTCGAGGTCCACCAATGCGACTAGACAGGGACAAAATCAAAGCCAGCTCTGTAGAGGGAATGAAGAAGCACCAACAAGACCTGCCATCACCAAACACTAAGGAACTTGGCAAGGCACACCCATCCAACTCCGTCTCCGAAAGAGGCCACTACCTCCTCGCCCAAACCCAAACATAGATAAAGTAATTATGTGTGGGCTTCAATGATGTAATTGATTTCTATTTACAATGTGTTAGTGTTTCCTATCATCTAGGTTTGGATTTAAAGCAGATATACCTTCTGTTGGAGTCGAAATAAGTATCTCATGTACTTGTAGAGAATCTTTTGAGCTGCTTGTGTGCCATCATTAATTTCCATATAAAAACTACTCCCTCCGTTCCTAAATATAAGTCTTTTTAGAGATTTCAATAAAGACTACATACAGATGTATATATGCATAGTTTAGAGTGTAGATTCACTCATTTTGCTCCGTATGTAGTCCGCATTAGAATCTCTAAAAAGACATATATTTAGGAACCACTACAACAAAAACATCCAATAGACACGTCCAATTTCATACCTAGCGACGTGTTATTTCATCTCTAGCCAACTATAGAGTCATTTTAGTAAAGCGTCCTTGGAGCGTCTCCCCACGGACCGTCTCAAACAGATAGACACGGTTGCCAAGCGTGTCTTAAATGGCATGAGACACTTTCTAGGGACGTTCAAAATCGTGTCTACTTGTAAAGACGTTGTGTTAGGCATGCTCAAAAATCGTGTCTACATGTAGAGACGTTATGTTAGGCATGCTCATATTACGTCTCTACTCATAGGCACGTTTCATTCGCCTCTTATACTCGTCTCTAAATATACATAAGAATATTTATACAAATAGAATATTTTACTTCAAATAGTATTTCATTAATTTTGACTTTGTCTCATCGTTTGAAATACAATTATTTTTAATGTCATGGTTGCAGATGCAAATTGGTCAAATAATATTGTGATAGCAAGGCATCAGTCCGCGTCATAGATTGCATTTGCAAACATTGGCAACCTCAGTAACAATATCCAATGCATTAATTAGCAGGAACAATGTCTCCACTGAAAGTACTTGGAGTTCAGAGCTGAATAATATCAAACGTTCATATGAAACATGCGATGATGCAAATAAATAAGAAAAGATCCTATAGACTGGAACTATTTATCTCTAGGAAGCTAAAATCTATACATAATCCAGAATATTTGTTCATTCAAAGATAGATTCATCAACTAGTCATGACTCCTCCAGTGCACTCCCTTTTCAAATCCTCAACTACCCAGCCACTCCTAGCTCCTTTAATGCACTCACTTTTCAAATCCTCACTGACCTGAAAAGGAGAATGAACAACATTTACATGAACATATGTTTATAGAGAAGTGCAAGATAAGAGATTCTTTGATGAAATTATAAGAAATGTATCATACCAATGATTTGTGGTTGTGTTGAAGGGGTTGTCTTAACTATTTTTACCTAAAAAAAGAAAGATTCTTTATAAGTAACATATCACACATGTGCAGATTGGAGCATACACAATGCTTGAATGGAAACATACTTACATAATGTTAGAAAACTAATTTTGGCTCCAGTATGAGAATGAGAGGATGAGATAATCACCACGTGTGAATCCTGACACCACATTTCAACTAGAGGCTCTCACTGATGCTCATTAACACCTAATGGAACATTACTAATAATTTCCTGGAGAGACCTCTCTTTGCGTTTGAAATATTTTTTTCTTCAAGCGAGATTTGTACGCTCTCCATCTTTTGCAAACAGTCATTAGGACCCAATCTCGTGTAAGCTGCTTTGTCTCAGATGGATAGAAAAATTTCTCCTTCAACAAAGTAAATTTAATTGTTTACATGTGAAATGACAATAAAGATGTATGTGATGATACGTCAAAGAAATATGTATGTGATGACGTTTCTTAAAAATCACCTCCACATCCTTGATCATGTTGTTCTTTCTTTGCACAAATAATTCATTGTCCCCTCTTGGAATGTTTAGTGGTGCAAATGTGGAGTTCTCTGCAAGGTCACTAAGATAGCTGCTAAGAATGGAAGCAGACCATTCATTTGGAATACCTTTTTCATTCGTCTCCACAATTATCTTTCCTCCAGCTACCTGGGATAAATTCTTCAGCCGAAATTCCACTACAATCTGCTGCGTCTCTCCATTTGGCCCTGCAAGCATGAATATCCCAACAAGTCTGAAACCAGCGGTAATAAAAACCTCATTCTGAAGCTATATTATCAATCTCCGGAGGACCTTGCAGATTTTCTTCACCAAGTTGCACATGTTCTGCATCATGCATTGAAAGGTTCAAGTCCTGAAGTCGTCTTGGTATCCTCGCCATTGTTAATCTGCCAAAGTAACACAAACTATAGACCTGAACCAAAAGTTCAGTGCGGCATGCACTACCCCAAACTGACTTTTTCCTGACGGCTATATTCCGTCAGGAATGAACAGATTTCGTCAGAAATGAGCCCCTACCGTCAGGAATATCCCGTCAGCAACAGCTTGTCAGGGAAGACCAACGTTCCTGACGGTGCCCGTCATGAATAGTGTTCCTGACGGCTGAGATGCCCAAATTCAAATTCCTGACGGTGTGGCCGTCAGGAAACGCCTTCAGAAAACTGGCCATCGCAAATATCTTCTGTTCCTGACAGCTAGTGGCACTCGGGACCATACCTTCAGGAATGAGGTCAACATATCCATGACAGCTAGCTTCGTCAGGAAAGTATGTATATATATATATAGGGTCGCGCTATTCGTCACCCTAGGTGAGGAATAGTTATTCTTCACCCCCTATCTATTTTGACGTCAATGCACCGTATTTTTAGGTTTCGTAAATTTTGTCTTATTTCATACGCAAAAAGAGAACGTAAGAAAATATATACTCGCCGTAAAAAATATTTTATGTTCCGTAAAATTACGAACGTAAAAACATAGTGTAAAACATACATAAAATGCAATATTTCTGATCTTATAACCTATTTTTTATTTTTTTATACCAAATTTTATGTAGTGAATCAATATAAATGTAACTATTTGTATTCCAAACGTAATTTATTTATGAAGCGATTGTAAGATTACCTCAGGTGAAGAATAACTTATTCTGCATCCTGGGTGATGAATAGTATTACTATATATATATATGCCAAATCATCTCACATTCATGCATACCCAAAGGTCACACAACCCGGTTTTAAATCACATCCAATTCCTAGGTCACAATGTACCCATACAATTTATTCAAATCCCATTGTTCGCAAGATCCACACATTTATATCCAAGTCATTATTCATGGCAGCTCAACTTAATAGGTGTCACCAAGTCTGAAACACGCATACTAGCTAGTTGATTCCTAAATTGCCAGGAGAAGCAATTGACAAAGAAAGCATACCTAGTTCACAATATTAACCACTAATTATACTACTGGAATTCCTAAATGATTGTCCTGTGTTGGAGTAGAACTATGCTCATCTGCATGAGTAGCATGAGGATGGTCTTCATCATGGGAAGATTCTGTCAATGGAGTACCAGCATTCCCTTGGGCTTGGAAGGTTCCATTCACCTATACAATAGAAAAATGTAGGAGATTTCAATGAACAACAGTGAAAGGCAAAACTGTGATATATACAAGTTTTCAAACCAAAAGGTAAACTCCAGATCATGACACACTTGTTGCTAGGCACTATGCAGCATGTTATGCCTGCCTGCCGATGAAGACCATGTTTATTTTCTTCTTACGGTATGCAATATTTGGGATGATGAACAACAGATTTATTTGTCTCCAATGGTTTGTAATATTGTGTACTGATTCATGCTGTTTTATATTCCATTTCCATCGGCTTCTAATAATAATGTGGAACAGCGGACTTAAGTGGATCTGGATGGATCCTAACAGCCCCACTGCAGCCCATTTCACCTGATGCTAATCCGAGTAGTATAAGTGTTATGGGAGCAGCAGGGTGAAGCTAATACACTGATAACCTTTTGCTATTCAAGCTAAAATGATGAGTACTACCCAAGCACAGTTTGACCATCTCAAATTTTGGAATCGAGTTATGATTACCCAATGAGCATGTCACCATACTCTGTTACAGATCATTGACAAAGGGAGATCCTGAAAGTGTGTGCATGGTCACCGTCAAGGAGGAGCCCTCAACATACTCACAGCTTGACTAGACTGCATTCCAATATAGCTATATGTTTCACACCAAAGCGGTATCACTAGGGCAAGATGAGTTGATAGAATCAGAGTATACACAAAGGAAAACGTTTGGAGCCGGAGCGCCGGCGGAACCTTTCGGCCGGCCGCGTGACACAATGCCAAACTAAACCTACTGCAGTCCTTAGATACAATATTAAGAGTTTAAGACAATGTTTTTTTGTTGCAAAAACACATTAATGAAAACTGGCTGGAATAGAAATTAGAAACTCTAAATGATCAATAAATGGATCTCACGAGTCATAGTGAGAATCATTTTGGAAAATTATAAGCTAACAGGGTAACATGTACAGAGACTTAAGAAGGCAGCAACCAAAATTATAATCTAACTTTACATTGTTGAAATACATAGACACTTGGGCAGCATGAACAAGTTTACAAACCAAAAGGAAACTCCAGTTCCGACACACACATGTTGTTATCCACCAACCAAGTGAGAAGTCTTTTATTGAAGCCAAGTGTAGGCTGCACTTATGAAGAACTAACAGGAACATAACATACAAGGAAGAAAAGGGAATAAGATAAATGTTTACTATCCAATCCAAACTGAAAGCCAAGACCATGCACATTTCGTAGTATAACTTGCTCCTCAGCTTGTCGAGATTGTCTAAAATATTCTAGTACATGAATAAAATGTCTATACCATGCACATTAGAAACCATTGTCAAGTTTGTGCACACATACCAGATCACTACCATCCATCAGCTCATCTTGAAAGGCTCGAAGGTCTTCGGGTATTTCGCATCCAGCCATCCCAGCTTCTTTATAGCACCACCACCAGAGGAGTACATAATTTCAGTTCCTTCTAATCTACTGGATATGCATCTTGAAAAGCTTTGTAGTACTTCTTCTGAAACCATGAACGAATTACAATATGTCTCAATTAATTTATGATTAACAATTATTGTCGTTTTGAAGATAAAGCAAATTTGCATGAACTTACAAGACGCTCCTGGACTAGGAGGCGCTGGACTGGGAGGGAGACACGAGGACGAGGCAGTTGGCCGGCGAGGGAGGCAGATCTGGACGGGAGGTGCCGGTCGATGGAGAGACGGAGCTGGAGTGGCTGGACGGCGAGGTAGGCGCCAGTCGACGGAGAGACGGAGCTGGAGTGGCTGGACGGCGAGGTAGGCGCCGGTCGACGGGGAGACAGAGCTGGAGTGGCTAGACGGTGAGGGAGGCGCCGGTCGACGGGGAGACAGAGCTGGAGTGGCTGGACGGCAAGGGAATCATTCTTGCAGGGCCTTCCCAACTGACCATTTTTCCTCGATAAATCTTGCTACGCCATTGGAGTGTGATGGCCCTATGTCGTTCTCTCTTGCTTTTGCAGCAAGCACTAGATTCCTTGTAGCACCATCACCTATGAGTCAAATGACCATGCAATTGTAAGTGTTTATGTTTGTTTCTTCTGCAGGGCCATGATCACAAGTCAAATGAAACTGAATGCAACTTACCAACATGATTTTCGTCTGAATGAATGATCATAAAACAACCCTGAAACATAGTGAATTTATCACAAGTGTTACTCAAACAGCAAAATTAACATCTTTTAAGTACAAAATGAATTTGTGAACTGAAAAGGTAAAATGTACCACAGTACACAGTTCTGAAAACTAAATAGCAATTTCTTCGACCTATATAAGTCCTTTGGTACGGACATAAAGATGAACAAAGTGACATGTTCAGAACTATGAATGAAATAGGTAACCTTTTACATGACACTGTGTATGATTGTACAAGGGAATTCTGCTGTATCAGATTCAGTACTGTGCGTCATTTTGACACCAAAGAATGAATGACAATCTTTGTCACAGACTAAATGCATAACAAAACCGGGAAAACATAGATGCTAAGATTTATATACCACATTAATGAAACAATATCTGAGGTCGCTTTCAAACAATAATGTACATAGTAAGAGCGAGCAAGAAACATCACAAAAGAGCCTGTAGCTCTGCAGCACATGTAAATTATTTGACACAGCAACAGATAAGGAGGGGAGAGGAGAAGACGGGCACTCACTGGTCGGGGAGGGAGCTACCTATACACGGCGACGGAGGCGGATCTGGAAGCCGCCGGCCAGGGAGGCAGATCTGGAAGTCACCGGTCATGGGTGCCGCGCTAGATGGGGAGGGGGGCTGCGCTGGAGGCGTGGAGTCGGTCCTCAACGCCGACGTGGGAGGCGCTTGATGGGGAGGGAGTCAGCGGACCAGAACTGGGCGGCGGGCACGGGGGCCAAGCGGCGGCGCTGGTCGTGGGAGTGAGAGGAGCAGCTCGATGGGGGAAGACCCGGCCCTCTTTTAGGGATTTTGACCAAGCCCTGCACACATGACCACAACCGGCGCCGAAAACACCTCGTGAGCGAAAAAATCCGCGCGCTTTTCTCTCCCAAACGAAAAAATCAGGCGCCTCCCGAGCGAAAATATCAGCGCGTCCCGCGAACGTGTCTTCCTGATGGCCACGTACACTTTCCTGAAGGTGCGTATCTGATTCGCGACGTGGATCGGGCCCCGACGCGAACGTGCCACCTCGTTCCTGAAGGCTATTCTCTTTCCTGAAGGCTATCGCGAAGAATGTGAGGAACGTTGCGATCTTTCCTCTCGGCGGACCGTCCATGTCAGGAACGCGCCCACGTTCCTGAAGGAGGCATCGGGCCGTCACGATCGTGCCTGGTCGTCACCAAAAACTCAGTTTCGGGTAGTGATAGCATGTACAGAGAGAAAATGCCTTAGTCTGGAGCTATTCACATGATCAAAATGACATTTTGTAACTTCCTCAAGCGAATTCACATTTTCCCTACTCAAATAAGTCGAAATATCGTACATATTGCAACAGAAGAAAAAAATTAGGAGTACAGACAGACTTAAGTTTTATTTTCCTTTTTTTACGGAATGAATGAGTAAGTTAAGGCTTACTACTGCAAGTTAGTGTCAAACGAAGTGGACAAAAAGAGGACAATAAGGTTATCTAACACAACCATAAGAAGGAATCCTAAATCAGTGCTCTAATAATTAACCAGTCATCTAGTAGCTAGTATGAAACTAATTCGTACATTTAACTGAATTCTTCTCACTATTTATAGATCCAACGATGAAAACGAGAAAATCAAAAGCACTAGAATAGACTCAATGTTGACGGAAAAAAATGCTTTTCATTGTGTATTTGTTTCTCTTCTTATTCGACACCATCTGCATATTCATCCTCACGGCCTCGACGGCCTCTGCCTTGCCTCGCCAGCCAATGGCCACTGTGTGCCGCTCTCTGCTCTCTGCTCTCTGCTCGCTTATTGTTGCTGTAACCGTGCCCTGTCGCTGTGCTGCCTCCATGCATGATAAGAGCGGATGTAATAGCTAGCAATTTTACTTGTGTGCAAATCATTCAGTTAAGTCACCGGCAATCAGGCCGACAGCTCATTGACCATGAATAATTAATTAAATATCAATCAGGCATAAGCAGGCATGGTGCCCAGCTTAGCTCAAATCACAAATACGTAGTATACTAGCATTTACCAACGCATCTACTAGTTGCAGCAAATTAGGTGTGGTAGCCGCCAATCCATGCCAGATTGCTGGCTCCGCCCCTGCTCCTGTCCCATTTTCAAAGTTTGCTAACAAAATTGATTAGAAGTGGTATAAAACTACTACTTGTGCATGCAATTTGTGATGGATAACCTGTGATTGAGTGTTTTGTGTTACTAGTAACTATGCGTGCTGTAGCTTAATGTGTGTAAATAGTTACCCTGCTCCTACCATGGAGCAGAGCTCCTGCAGTTTGCAAAACCAGATAGCAAAACCTTTACACCGATTAAGCCACAAGAAATCAAATTACGTCATGAGTTTGAGATCAAAGAATTTGAGTCTGGACCAAGACCTGAGAGAGTACAGCAGGACCAATACGAACCTGGGGCGCAGCTTCCCTAGGCAGGATGGCTGTACTTCCGTGCTTGCTCTGCTTAATCCACCTGTACGTTGAAGTCAAAGTTGCTCGTTGCAAAAGACGATTCCTCCGATCGTCCCGCCCAATCGCCGTTGTTGGCCCCGACGCAGACGCCGGCCGGCCTCTCTCCCCCAACCTCCACGGCCTCCAATCGCCCGCCCGCCCGCTGAGTCTCCATCAGACCGCCCACCAAGCCAATCGATCCATGTTCATCTGATTGAGGAGATGCACATCAGCGCCCAGAGGGTTGGAGGGATCCCATTAGATGGATTGGGATGGATTAGGCGGTGGAAGAAGAGGAGAAGTGGAGAGATGGCGGCGTGGGTGAGGAGAAGTGGAGAGAGGGCGACGTGGCGGAGTGTATTACGGAGATATTTTTTTCAATAATAAGAGCGCTAGCGCGCTATTTCTTGGCGGCAAATGGAAAATAGGAGCGCCAAATGATAAAATAATTACCTCCCAACAAAATACGGGAAACTTAGTTTGGAAAAGGCATATTTATTTATGTTATATACACAACCAAACATAAAAGAGCCAGTGGTCACTTGATCGATTATTATTTTTTGCATACACTGTGAAATGTTAAAAAAAAATAGAATTCCGTTGTATCATATTGTGCAATGCGATTTATGTGCATAAGGGCATGTAAACAAACATTGTACTTGTCCGCGATGATATGGTTGTCGGTCATCCGCGCATACATGTGGTAGCCCTGAACTGCCGCACCTCCGTCGCCGTCTGTGTCATCGTCGTCGTTGGAGTAGCCCTTCCAGTGACGGAAGGGTGGGGGAGGGGGCAGTCCTGTCCGGCCGCCATCTGGTGCTCGCGGAGGAGCCGCTCCGCTTCCGCCTCCACGATGGTGAGTGATAGGTCGCGGGCCCAGGCCTCCGCACAGAACTAGGGTGGTACCTCGTCGGACTTGGCGAACAAGGAGCGACGTGCCACATTTGTGATGCTCCCGCCTCTCTAGCCGCTCCCTCCTCGGCTGACACAATGGCCCGCAGCGACGAGGAGTCATGATCGCCACGAACATCGAGGTAGTGGAGGAGGCAGCTACAAGCCTTTGCGATCACAGACAACACCTCCTCCTTGACAACCTTGCCACGCCAATCGTGGTACAGAACCTTGGGAAGACAGGGGCGGGTCCACACTCCTCTGGTCACTGACAAACTGCTAGACAGGAAAAAGCAAGGGTACCATCGTTGCAATGTGTAGCAAACATCACAGGCTAGCAATGGGCCGACCCATTATACCAGAGCTAGTCAGCCGGTTTTGGGAACATCTATATCAATATAAAAAGACCCAAAGAGGCAGATCCAACAAATCTCAGCCATTAAACTAAGTAATCCAACGACTCAGCCTGCTTCAATGGTGAGCGCTCAACACGTTTATCTATACCAATATAAAAAGACCCAAAGAGACAGATCCAATAAATCTCAGCCATTAAACTAAGTAATCCAACGATTCAGCCTGCTTCAATGATGAGCGCTCAACACGTTTAGCGTGCAGTTAATATCATACCAAATATCAATTCGAACGCTAATCATGCAAGTAAACAAATAATTTGATACCTAACATATGCATGTAATTAATATAATGCCTAATATCAACGTGCATTGCACGTACGGATTTACTAGTTATAGAAGGTTCCCTGAACTGTTTTTTTGCCCTTTTTGACCGGTTTTCCAGTTTCTTCTTGGGTTTTTTTTTTGTTTTTTCATTTTATTTTTTGTTTTCTTCTTTCTTTTTCTTTTTTCACTTTTTTGTTTGTTTTTTCATTTTTTTTGTTTCTTCCAAAAATTGTTCAGAAAGTTCAAAATTTGTTCGTCTTTCTAAAAAACGTGCAAAATTTCAAAAAATGTTCATGTTTTCAAAAATTGTTCATAAATTCAAAAAATGTTTGCATTTTTCAAAAAATTGTTTGGGATCTTAAAAAAATGTTCTTGTTTTACAAAAATTGTTCAGGAATTTCTAAAAATGTTCCTGTTTTACAAAAATTGTTTGGAATGTTTTTGTTCAAAATTTTCACAACTTTTCAAAAATGTTTCTGCTATAAAAAACTGTTCACAAATTGCAAAATTTGTTCATGTTTTCATTTTTTCAGGACTTTCAAAAATTGTTCACAAGTTTTAAAAATCATGTTTGCTAATTTTGTTCAGGAGTTTCAAAATATGTTCACGTTTCCAAATTTTGTTCTGGAATCTGGAAAAATATTCCATTTTCAAAAAAATTGTTCATGATTTTCAAAAATGTTCGCACATTTAAATTTCACAAATCTAAAAAATGTTCATGTTTTCAAATTTGTTCAAAAATTCATAAAATCTTTTGGAATTTAGAAAATATTCCCGCTTTTAACATTTGTTCACAAATTCAGATAATATTCATGTTTATAAGTTTTATAAAAAATTTTGGGGGAATTTCAGAAGATGTTTGCTTTTTTGAATTTTTGTTCTCAAATAAAAAAAACGTTCATGAATTTAAAAAATGTTCCTGCTTTCCATTTTTGTTCACAATTCAATAAATGTTCATATTTTGAAAATTTGTTTGCTAATTAAAATAATGTTCACGTTTTGAATATATTGTTCGTAAATTCAAATAATAGGTTTTCAATTTTTGTTTCTGTTTTTCAAATTTTGTTCATAATTTCAAGAATGTTTGTGTTTTCAAATTTGTTCCTTTTTTTACAAAAATGTTTGAGATTCCCAAAAAATGTTGTGTTTACACCAAATGTAAGAGTTTTGAAAATCTGTTCAGAAATCTCAAAAAGAAAATCATGTTTTAAATTTAAAAAAAGTTCATATACACCAGGCTGCCATTTTGGACACCAAATTGTAGGAATTACGGTGGCTAGCAACATTTATCGCTTGTAGTAGGTCTTTCGTTCGAGTGGTCTCACAAACGTTAGTTTTAGGGAATTGTTGCTTTTGTTTTGCTGCTGTCATTTGTCTCTTTATTTATAGCGCTGTAAATCTAGCACGATTGTTTTTCTGGCGTAGCGGCTAGCACAACACGCTACTTGCCATGAGGTTGTGGGATCGAATCACAGAGAGCACGCTCCATATCTGTTCCTTTTTTTTTAGCTCACGAACATGATGCCTCTGCCTGCCATTGCAAATGGGCCGGCCCAGTTAAGCTGCTCCTGTGCGAAATGACAACCTTTTGCCGCAATGAGCGGCATATAGGAGGTCCCGATGAGCAGCTTAGGACGTGGCGGCGGATAAGGAGAAGGAGGGCGCGCGCTGAGTTTGGTTCGTGGGCTCCTTTTACTGCACAAACGGGCCAGGTAATTTCCAATTTTTGCACATTCTTTACATGGTTTTATTATTTATTTGTTAAACTCTTTTTTTATGCTAAAACGTCTCAAAAATCGTCTCTGTCTATTTACACATGTAAAAACTAATAAATGGGATATACCATAAAAACAAGATTTGTGACGTTGTATACATCGTCTTAAGAAGCGTGTCTACATACTATATGCTTGCTAGTATAGGGACGAATATAAAAACGGCTTAGAAAAAGCGTGTCTACTGACTGTTTTTGTTGTAGTGAACGGAGGGAGTGGGCAAAAAAGTTGAAATTATATCACCAGAGACATCACCAGGCGTGCCACATTTCAATCCACATAGATAAGTGTGCAACATAGTATAGTATGTAGTACCATTGAAGTTTTATACTCCTTTATCGTTACAGATATACTCTTCTTTGTAAGCTTAGGGATGGGTACATATACGTTTATCCAGTACCATAAGCATGCTTGATCAGCATTATGGTGCTTGTTCTTCTCATGTGATAATTCCATCATTCATGGCAAATTCCAAAGATTTTTTTTACTATACTAATTCTGGAGATTGGGGATAATTAATTGTCCAGTCTTTTTGATGTAATATTTCGATTTTTTTTTAAATTATCATGTGATGCATTAGTTGATACCAAGATATAATGCAGGTCAGACACATTTATTATTGAAAGAATAATCATATTTATCAAGTTTCTACTATTCACTGGTTTGCTGGAGCATGCAGATTTACCATCTGTTTTGATACATTTCTTGACACAAGTGTAAATAAATGAAAAGCAATATACTCGTTATATCCTCCTTATCTTCCTGTGATATTGTGTTTAGTCTCTCATTTCTACTTGAAAGACTATATCTAGTCTAAGTGTAGTGACTACAGGAAGAAGTATGTTATCCATCTATACATTAGTTACAATAGGTATTGTTGTCACTAACTTTCTACAGAATTTAGCCACCACATATTATTGTTCTTATTTTCTTTAGCTAGCGCATTTTGTCATCCTTGGTCCTTATTGTGGTTGAACGCATGGTTTATTAGAACAAATGCTACTTTTGAAAGCAGAGATGTGCTAAAGTTAGCGCCTTCTTTTTATGCCTGAGATATTCCACTCAACATTATGTTGTTCATCTTGGTTTATAGCTAACCAGGTACTCTGTAGTTCCTTCAAGTTCACATTGAAGTATTGATAAAGCAACTTCTGAACTTTCATTATTGTCGGGAATAGTACCTCCTACTTCTATGATAAATTTGATCTCTTCCCTGTAAAGCTATGACATGTTAAATTCCTGGATAACATTATTTTGAAGGGGACAACTGTTTTAGTAATATCTTAAGGAAGCTACCCACATAGTTATATATAGGACGTTAAAAATGACAAGCTTGCGAGCAAAATTCCTTTGATAAGTGCAACGACAAGATATTGAATAACATCAGTTGTCATTTCATGTTGCTTGCTCTTTGGTGATAAGGGTCACCTTTGTGTACATTTCTGCCTTGTAGGGATCATTTTGGTGACACTGTTAGATATGTTATCCAAGAGAGAAGAATCTTTTATCTTTGAAAAGTGATTAATGATTTTATCCTTATTGGAAGTGTTGTTCACCAATAATCTCACTTGATCTACTTTTTGTGAATTTATCAGGAAAATGAGAAACGTGATTGCAGCATCACCATTCGCTAGTTCCAGCTCGTGACCGGTGGCATCCCCTTGCCCCTCACCGTCGGCCGTCGCAGCTCCATCCACCATGTAAGAGCGTGCAGCCCACCATCAGCATGGGTCGTCGAAGCTCATGCCAGCGAGGATTGAAAGGATTGTGCGTAGTGGTAGTCGACGGCTCGACGGCGCCGGGGATTCAGCCCACGCACGAGCTTTTTCTGCGAGTCTGAAACAAAAAGAATAGAGCAGCGGTAGCGCGATGTAGGAGAGACGGAGGAGGAAGAAACATGTCTGTGGCTCACCTCCTTGCAAAAAGAAATAGGGATAAATCGTGTGTGGTAGGAAGTGGGCCACGTGACCCCAGGTTGTAGGCAAACTAAAACTGAATCGTACGATCTGAAGCTAATCAACGACGCGCGTGCAGCCGGCGGAACGCTTCGGCCGGCCTGCCGATCGGAAACGTTTCCCTTTAATTTATTTGGCCCATCATCCGGCCATCCCCTCCAAAATTATTAAAAAATATCTCTTAGAAAAAAAAAACTTACCTTGTTTAGAGGTATTGGTTGGTTTCACGGGGAGTCAAAACATAATCTTACGTCGGCTAACAGTCATCTTACAGATGGGATGGAAGCACACATCAAGAATAGACTAGTGCCGTAAGTTTACCTCACACGAAAAGAAAAGTTGCATCGCATGCATGTGCGTGCGGATGGTTGGGCTCTCTTTGCTTGCCGTAAATTTACGGTTGCTTAGACCAGCGGCCAGTGAGGTTCTTGGTCGGACGTCCAGGTTGGCTGGGGTGAGGAATTCGAGGAATAAGAATTCCTCACCAGGGTGGCGAATAACGCTTACACTTTTAAAGCAGGCGGCATATTTCGTGAATCCAGTACCTATTGTGTGTCCGTGTGTCCGTTCCGTTTCAACCCCACGATCTTAATCCTGAGCCTTACGTGCAGCCAAGAGACTAATTGCACTTAGCCGCCCGCTTTCCTTCTTGAGAACGATTTCTTTTGCAAAACACCCCCCCTAAAGTCTCTCGTCCACGATCCTGAGTCGAGGCCGCAAGTCGTTTCGTCTCGCCCCAAATCCTCTCGATCTTCTCTTGCCAAATCCCTGCCGCCGTTGCTCCAAAACCTAAATTCGAATCCGACGGCCTCCTACGACGGCAACCTAGGCCTGTACGACTCCCTTGAAGTCTCACGGAGACGGCAACCAAACAGCGACGACGACGGGTACCCGGCGGCCACTGGCGACGGCAACGAAGGTCCGGATGGCCGTCGCAATGGTGAAGGCATGGCGAATTGACGATAGTCCGCGACTGTGACGACTCGTCTATGCTGAGGCGTCAACAGCCCCTGCACGGCCTCCTGCAACTACGACAATTCCTTCATAGAAAGCTGTAGAATGTCGTCCGTAGGAAGCTGTAGACTGTATGTCTGTAGCACATGTATTACAGTGTTAGTGCGATGCTCATATTAGTGTAATTCCTTCGAAGAACCTGTATCTTGTAGCATGTACCAGATGTATTAGTGCAATGCTTATACCTTCTTTGTTCTTGCCAAAAAAAATCACTGACTAGTTCAGTTAAATCATGAAAAAATAAGTGACTTCATGTGGTCAAAACATGTTTTGTTCAGTAAACCTTTTGACTTACAGAAAGTGCCCTGTGACAGCATTGTCCAGTTTTGAGATACACACTAGTATAAGCAACAAGTCACTGTGAAAGTGTTTCCTGAAGATTTACATTTAGCGGCCCGCTAGTGCAATTACTGCCCTGTTGTATTTGGCCGAGTGACATGCACATTACTAGTGCAATGCTCGTATCAGTAAACTGTATCGATATTTGCAGGATAATGAATGGCAATGGCAGGTTCAGATTAGAGGCTTTGGTTGAGCTTTTCCTTGTTTAATTTGCCTGTCGTTTGGTAAAAAATATTGTATTTGCTGTTGCCAAAAAGTCCAGTGAGTAATTCAGTTATGCGTTGGAAAAATAGGTGACTACAGAAGTGGCCTGGGATGGCTATGTCCAATTTTTGTGCTCCTGGACGATGCAAGTCTGACAAAAAATAAAGAGGAAACAGACATGCATGTATTGCCACTACACAACATTGCAAGTTTTCATAAAAACCAGAAATTACTCATGCTTGCATGGCTGGTAAAAAGTCTGAATATGTTCTTTATTCTTTAGGAATTTGACAAGCATCAAACTTGTCAGAAATCAAGTCAAGTTTAATTCAACACAGCGCAAATTCTTGTTCATTACATGAATTTAGTACATCAAAGTGTACATGATAACATAGATAAAATCATTCTTTGTTTGGACTGGATCAGGAAGCACCATTTAGCTGCATATCTTGCAGAATCACACTCCCATTTCCTGTTTTGCTTGGACAATTACGACTATCATGAAACACGTGTTGCTTGCACGTCTTGCACAAGCGTGCGACCTTTACCTTCCCTTCTTTGTCCTTACTTTTTCGATCCCCCTCTTTGATCTCCTTTCCTCGCTTTATTCTTTTGCATCTCCCCACGGTACGAACATCAGTCGGCGGATGTATATGAACTTCGGTGGGAATGTTGCAACCAATAAAAGCCTCGTATTCCTCTTGCCTAGTGCTTTGGGTGGCTGCAGGGATCATCTGCTCCAAAGGCGCCTCAATGTTCATCACACTTAATGTTAAGAAGTCCATGCCTTCATCTGAGTGCTTCGCCTTTTCAATCAACTCTTCCATCTTATTGCGTACAGTCGAAATCTTATTTTTCGTGGCTGCATCCAGTGAATCCACCGGCTTTTCTTCTAGTAGGTTCCCCTGTTCATCATAAACATTCTCCCTGTAAATCAAAAAACTATTGTTAGTCATATGATTTTGGAATAACAATAAGAAATCAGTTGGCATGCATTATTGCTTTTACCTTTTGCACCTTTTTTGCCATCTTTTCATAATGTAGTAGCTTGGAAGTTCATTCTGGTTTTCAATCCTTAATACTTGGATAATATGGCGACATGGAATACCAAGTGACTCAAATAACTTGCACGAACAATTTGCTGACATGCTTGCAGTGTCATAGCTAACCTCCCTAACCTTACCAGACCGACCTCTCAGGGTCACATTTTTTACCCCCACACCTTCTGTAATACTCTGAACACAACAATGATCTCTAGCAGCAATTACCTGCAGCTGAAATTTCTCGAACACCTCATATGTGAATACTTCACTACCTTTCTTCTCCATTGTCCATGGGGTAAATAGTTGTGGGGTGGTATGTATGCTTCTGTTGTCTGCCATTAATTCTTCCTCACGTTGGCATTCTAAAGCCGTGTCAAACCTAAGCCAAAACTCAACAAAAGTGAGCCTTCGATGAATGAAACGGTTAAAAAAAGAATTTGCACTTTCTGATCTTGAAGTGGTTCGGAGAATGCCCGCAAGAGATATATCCATAAAGTAGGCTGGTATCCATGTATCTCGAATACTAAACCTCTTAGTCAGCCACTCGTTTTCCTCCAATCCAAAATCTTTAATGATGGAATTCCATTGTGACTCAAACTCAGCTGAAGTTTCCGAACCCCAAACACATGAGTTCAATCTCGTCCAAAATTGAGAATCTTCTCTGATCACAGGTCCAACTTTTTCAGGCACCTTCTCCATTATATGCCACATGCACAATCTATGAACAGTGGTTGGCAGAACTTCGTCAATGCCATTCTTGATGCTAGTGGCTTCATCAGTTATGATGAGTCTAGGTGCAACCCCTCCCATTGCTCTCAAGAAGGTATCAAATAACCAAATGTATGGCTCATCCTTCTCATTTGATAAGAATGCAGCAGCAAAAAATACACTTTGTAAGTGATGATTAACCCCGGTAAATGGTGCAAATATCATGTTGTACTGATTAGTGGTGTATGTAGAATCAAAGGATACCACATCACCAAAGTGACTATAGTTCTTCCTGCTTGTGGCATCCGCCCAGAACACACGCACTAGCTTCCCTTCATCATCCACTTCAAAATCATAGAAAAATGCCGAGTTCACTTCCTGCTTTCTAGCTAATTGGGCAACAAACATTTGAGCATCTGCGTCTCTGATTTTATACCTGAGTGCCTGGTAGTAATTCTGCGAGTGAATTCCGGTTTTTACCCCCTATGTTGACAATTTTGACAGTAATTACCCCATTTAGCGGGATTTCATCCGTTTTACCCCCTTTAGCAAAAGTGCTGCCACAATTTACCTTGTTTAAAATTTTGTGAGCATTCTAACAAATGGGTCCCAATTGTGAAGTCCAGCTAGCATTCCACATCGGTGGGTTTTTTCCTGATGGTTTTTCTGCACGACGAACCGCATCGCCCTAGCTTCTCCTGACCGTCCAGGCTCGATATGATCGCACCAGTGCGGCTCGGGAAACATATACTAATTCTCTACGGGTCAACATATTTGCTACCAAGGAAAAGGATAATTGTAAAACACCACTTACCTAGTTCATGCTTGACTAGGTATTCATATATTTACGTGCATCAGAGTTAGTGAAGTAGTATATTTACACCACTTTTAATCTGATCCACAGAATCATGCATACTTCGCATAGGATAATACTGGAAAAAATATATATGATTTCAGATAATATCAGTAACCATTTCTCCTATAATTTATTCAATGGGAACATGCCACGCTGATCAAGTATGGTCATCTCATCACAATACTTCTTCAAACCGGAAACGAGTAGCCTAAACCTATCTAATATGCATCCCAAAATGAGTGAAAATCTAGCCACTAAAAACCTAACCACCAGGGGTGAGAAACAGAGGATGCGTCCATGCATGGGAGGGGAGAAGATTGCCGGCTGCCGCTTGCTCTGACAATCGCCGGCGGCTAATCCTTGAAGTCTTGCCTGCAGCTCGACGCCTACGTTGCCCTACCCCCTCCTAACGAATGAGGTAGTGGTTTTGGGCCAGACTAGGGCAGGATCGTGCGTGTGATGCATGCCATGGATAATGGAGGCCGGTGTGGTGTGGCCCGACCTGGGCAACTTGGCCATCCGGCGAGCTGCTCTTGTGCGATCATATCGAGCCTGACCGGTCGGGAGAAGCTAGGCGATGTGGTTCGCCGTACAAACCGCCTTGATGTGGCATATGCTAGGTGGACCCGTCGGTCAAAATGATCGTAAATTTTAAACAGGGTAAATTGTGGCAATACTTTTGCTAAATGGGGTAAAACGGATGAAATCCCGCTAAATGGGGTAATTAGTGTCAAAAATGACAAAATAGAGGGTAAAAAACGGAATTCACTCTAATTTTGCAAGTCCCTCTTTGTGCACCCAACATAAGGAATTCCACCCTCACTAACTTGCAGGAGCCTGTATGCCTGGGAGGTTCCAATGCTTGCCTTATGACATGTGTATAAAGCATTCTTTGCTCTCTCACTAACTTTACGATTCGATCTGATCAAATGACGCTTATTAGGCGATACAAGACCATGAACGTGGTGCTCAACCCATGAGTCTATCTTGTAGGTGTTGTCTCCACAAAGTCTAACAAAGATATGGGCATCACAACCGCATCGCGTGTTTGTCTGCTTACGCCTTTTCTTCAAGGGATCATCTATCTCCTTACAATCTTTCGACTTGAATCCTTCCCTATTACACATGAAACGCTTAGTCCGGACCACCTTATTCTCAATCTTTTTCTGCTGTCCGATACGAACACCAAAACCTGATTCATGTGCATATGCCTTGTAGAACTTCTCCACTGCCTCTAGTCCTTCAAATGTCATACCCACTTTAGGCTTCAAATGCTCATCACATTCAGGTGTAAAAGACGAAGACTGCAACATCAAGAATAAACCGGAATAAGCACTTCATGCATAGTTTCAGTTGTTAGCGCAAACTGAACTTACAAAGAGAGGCATGTCTGTATTCTTTTTGGGTGTATTAAATCCTCCATGGCTCATATGCATTTGAAGGTTGTTGATTGGATCCATACTGCACACACATGGCCACATGATTAGCCTTTCAACCTACACACACACACACACACACGTGTATACACAAGGACTGTGTGCTGTTTTACCTCAAACTTTTGATGCCCTCGTGTTGCTGATGGAAAGTGATGTTGTGCTACTTGCTAGTCGCTCATCTCTAGTTGCCACTGCAGAAAAGTATTGCAAGTTGTAGAGGAGATATGTCAGGTTCGTGTGGCCGGGGAACAACATGCATGGGGCGATGGTTGCCAGGTTCGTGTTGATACATTGGAGCAGAGGAGCACCTACAAGACTGGCATGGGGCAGTACCTGCATCTGGTGGGTGCCGGCGGACGTCGGGATCGAGTCGACAGATATCGGAGGCACACGATGGCGGCGGCAGCGGCGGCGGCGCACGACGCAGAGAAGCAGTCTGGGGAGTCTTGCGTCAGAGGCTTTAGGGGGGTTTTTTGTGAATAAAACTGGTTGTTAAGTTACAAAGCGGGCGGCTAAGTGCAATTAGTCTCTTGACTACACGTAAGGCTCATGATTAAGATCGTGGGGTTGAAACGGAACGGACACACAGACACACGATAGGTACTGGATTCATGAAATATGTTGCCTTTAAAGCATTTGCAGTTTCTTGTTCACACGATCGAGCATGTTCAACTCTGGCTGTAAGGAAAGGTGGTCCATCAGTCCACGTCACAACTAAATGTGGTGGCATTGTTCCATTCACATCTATCTCTCTCCCTCTCCTCCCACAATTCTTTCTCCCTCCAGGATGCCTAGACAATCTTATCTGCAATGCATGTATTTGTTTCATTAAACATGAAATAATCGTCATAACAGTTTAAAGTTTAAACTCACTCGCAATGTTGGATGGCTAGGAGTACACTGGTATCCCCAGCCCATAAGAGTTCAAGTTCTAAACTTGACACTAGTGCTTGCATTTTCCTAGATTTATTTCAGCCTTTTTGGCGATGTGCGTTCAGTGGGAGGAGACGTTTCCATCGACTAGGAAGACATTTGTGGCGACATCGTCAATCTCTAGATGATGTGTCGGCTCAGTCTCTAAGAGATGATCATAGGAATAGGGTGTACGTGCATGCGTTCGTAGAGATGAGTGCTTGTGTATGTACTGTGTCAAAGAAAAGTAGTATAACCCTTAGTGCAGGGAAAGTAAACCTACACGAAAACTACGACAAAACATAGACGAAACAATATTGCATACATCATTCGAAGCACCTCCATCTTGCAAAAATCGGCTAATTGTTTATCAGGGGCTGGCATCGAGGAGTCGGTGTCAATAGTGCCATTGTGCCAGAGGGCGCGTCAGGGGTTTAGGAGCGTTGGCAGACCACATGTAATTCAGACCAATAACACTGCCCAAAATGCAAATCATTAGGTAGCTTCAAAGTGGTCACACATCATTGCACTGCTTAACATATTAATCATGGATTTGTTGGAATCACTCGTCCATAGACTTGCCACATGTTCATAGCTACATCCTACCTCTTTATAACACCATGCGCGAAATGCCATAGCAAATTAAACGTATCACATTACATTATTAAAACAGACTGGTGACACTTTCAAGCAAGCAACTAGTGTCAGACTTTCAGCTAACTTCTGTCACTTAGCAAAATTATCTCTGCTGAGTAGCTTGTGATGAGTCATTGTCAAAAAAAAAAAAGAACTTGTAATGAGTCAAAAGCCACAAGAAGACATGCACTAGGGGGGGGGGGGGGGGGGGGGGGGGTCTTATGCGACCGGGTCGCTGGCTCCCAACAGAATGATCCATTCCATCGGCGTACACGTGTATCACGAATCTCTAAGCAAACAACCGAATCCCATCTTCCCTATCCCGGCCTGATGTGCTACAACTCCCCATACCGTCTCTTATTCTACCACAACGCGCGTCATCGGCGGCGCGGGGAAACTTGCCGACGACCTCGTGAAGTTCGTTTGAAAGGGGCAGGGCGGCATTAATTTAGTCACTTCTCGTGGGAGCGCTGCCCGGACGCGACTGCCGTGGCTGTAGTGGCTGGTGCTGCCGTGCTGGATCGAGTACGGTCGGCCCGGGCTATCGTATTTTGCAGACAGGGAGCGCACTGGTCGGCGGCGAGCTCGCCGTGCTCCCACCACCGGCTCGACGAAGTTTTTTTTTTCCGAACCGGGCATGACCCCTTTCCATTGCAAATGAACGGAAATACAAAGTTCCGAGAACATGACAGGGAGAGAGGGAAAGAGGTGCAGCGAGTTCGAACACTTCCAGGAAACCCACTACGTTCGCCCGACATCGAAACGAACGCCATGGGGCGAATACCTGACAGCATCATAGTTCAACAAACACACCAAACACTATAGTCTATTACAGCCAAAAGCCATCACAGTGGGCAAAACGCAGCAATCCAGAGCTTGAAGCATCAGCGGCACTTGTAGGCGAACTTGCATGATCATTCTCCCTCGATTGGTCTCCTCACCATCTCGCACATCTTCATCAGACTCACCGTGCTCGACCTGACCATCGCCGCCCCGCTGTGCAGCTCCTTGACCCCTTCTCCTTGTTGCAAACCTGCCCAATACAGCAAAAGGGAACACATGGAGAAGACAATCTCAAAGGGTGTTTTGATCTGTTTTTTCTTAAAGGTGGCTCGATTCCGAGCAAGCCAGATAGCCCAGCAAGCGGCAGCGAGGCCCACGGTATAGTATTTCCCTCCAGCAGGGAGGAACGTGTGGCACCAGGAAAAAATACTGCCAGTAACTGCTCGGGCACAGATCGGTCCCTAGTGCCATCCCAATACATCGCCAAACAACTCTAGCCACAAGACAGGTGAAAAACAAATGTCGAGATGACTCAATATCATCACAAAAGGAACATTTGGGGTTCCCAGGCCATCTCCTCTCTTTCATGACTTGTCTGGTCAAAACAGCATCCTGAGATAGCTGCCACAAGAAAATTTTGATTTTGAGGGGGATTTTGGCCTTCCAAATCCATCTGTAGTGACAGCCACTAAGAGGATTTTCCAGCCATTTGTACATAGATTTAGTAGAAAATCTACCATTCCCACTGAGCCCCCAGTACACCCGATCCCCCCTAAACCCAATTGCATATCATTAATACCTTTTCTCATTTCCTCCCATTGCCTCTGAAGGTCAGGAGTTAGCCTTCTTCTGAAGAAAGTGTTGGTGTTCACAGATTTAAATTCAGCAACAGTGCAGTCCTGATTGGTGCAAATATCCAGAAGCAGGGGATATCGGTCCTGGAGGGGGCTTGACCCATTAATGGAGTCTTTCCATACTCTGGTGAGATTCCCAGAGTCCATGCTGATTTTTCTACCAGCCATGTAAAAGGCCTTGACTTTAAGAAGGGCTTTCCAACATGGGGAATCAGTGAATCTGGGTTCTAACGTTGCCACAGTTTTGTTTTTCAAATATCGAGCACGCACGATATTTTGTCATAAACCACTTTGGGCCTCAAGTTTCCACCACCACTTGACCATCAAACTAATGTTTTGTTTCCGAAGATCTTTAACTCCCAGACCACCTTTATCTCTAGATCTACATATTCTGCCCCATTTGACCAGATGATATCTCCTTTTCTTGTTACATCCTTGCCAAAAAATATTCTTCTATGTTTGTCAAGCTTTTCAATGAAAGTTTTACTCATAAGCCACATAGACATATGATACAGAGATATTTGGGTAACAACTGAATCCAACAAGGTAAGTCTACCCCCCATGGATGCGTCATTGCCAATCCATGCCTCAAATCTTTTGAGATATTTAGCCACTATAAACTCCCAGTCTGAATCTTTGAGAGTAGTATAGCTGACAGGCATGCCGAGATATTTAATAGGAAAACTACCCACATCACAATTAAACAACTCAGCATAGTATTTCACAGTGTTTTCATCACCACCCATAGTGAAAATCTCGCTCTTTTGGTAATTAACTTTAAGCCCAGACATCAGCTCAAAAATGTAAAACAGCAACTTCAGGTTTACTGCTTTATCAACATCATGTTCCGAACAGACAATAGTGTCATCCGCATATTGTAGCACCGCAACCCCATTGGGGATGAGATCAGGTGCCAAACCTACCAACAATTTATTTTTTTGAGCATTAGTGATCATTTTCGCAAGGCAATCAGCAGCCAAGTTGAATAGGAACGGGGAGTGGGGATCCCCTTGTCGAACCCCTTTGGCACTCTGAAAATAAGGCCCAACCTGGTTATTGAGTTTGATACTCACTGTCCCATTGTGCAAGATTTGTTTAATCCAACCACACCAAGTGTCACTAAAACCTCGAAGCTTGTGGCATTCCAAAAGAAAGTCCCAGTTGACTTTATCGTAGGCTTTTTCAAAGTCAAGCTTCAGGACAATTCCCACCCTTTTTTTCATATGAGTATAATTCAAAATCTCATGTAGCGAAAGCACACCGTCCATAATGCTTCTCCCCTTCACAAACGCATTCTGGGTCAAGCTAATTAGCTTGTCAGCGTACCTCTCCACACGCTGATCTAAGGCCTTAGTGATTAGCTTGTACGGGCATCTCAGGAGGCAGATAGGCCTAAATTGCTGGATTTTATCCGCAACAGCAGTTTTAGGTAGAAGTGTAATCACTCCATAGTTGAGGCGTTGAACATCTAAAGTCCCTTTATGAAAATGCTCGAAAAGCATCATAATATCATCTTTAACTATGTCCCAGCACACCTGATAGAATTCAACAGGGATGTTATCCGGGCCAGGAGCTCTGTTATGTGCCATAGAGAACAACGCCTCCTTAACCTCCGCCTCTGTGAATTCACGGCATAAATCCGCATTATCATTTGCATTGAGTTTTTCCTCAGCAGACCATGTGTCAGGGTCTAGGTGGAACATATTGCCCGGCTCAGGCCCAAACAGGTTTTTGTAAAAGTCTGTAGCGTGAGCTATCAACTTATCTGTTCCTTCGATCTCTACTCCCCCAGCCCTCAAGGAGTGAATTGTGTTTTTCCTCTTACGTCCATTGGCAATTTTATGATAATAATCCGTATTCAGATCCCCTTTTAAGAGCCAGCGCTCATGAGACTGTTGGAGCCAGAAGATCTCCTCATTTGCCAACAGGTCATGCAACTCAGTGCTAACATCAATTTTGATGCTGTACAACTCAGGGGACAGGGGGCCATTTTCTTCCAGTTCTTCCAACATAGCTAACTCCATCCTGAGTTCTTCCTTTCTTTTCTTGTCATGACCATATTTATCCGATCCCATCCCTTGAAGTAGGTTTTGAACCTTTTTAATTTTATGTTCAGGATGTCAATGGGATCAGATGAAAAAACTCTCCTGGCCCAGATCTTACTAACAGTGGGCAGGAATTTTTCATCTTTGATCCAGGCAAGATTAAAACGAAACTCACGAGGTTTAGGAGCTTCTGGCCCTTCCTCCCCACTAGACAGCAGCAGGGGGTTATGATCCAATAACTCTCAGACCAGTTTCCTAACAGAAACCATAGGGAACAGATTTTCCCAGTCTTCAGACATCAAGATCCGATCTAGTTTTTCCAGAGTGGGGTGGGCCTGGTTGTTTTTCCAAGTGTACTTGCCCCCACTGGTGTAAATCTCTCTAAGGGCCAGAGCGTTGATAATGGAGTTAAAGAGATCAGTAGATCTGTTATTGTTCATCTTCTTATTTTTCTCATTGCAATTACGCAGGATATTAAAGTCACCTCCTACAATGTAGGGGACACTCATATTACTACACATTGCAGCAAGTTCCACCACAAATTCCTCTTTAAACTCCTCATGAGCAGATCCATAAACTACCAACAAACCCCAGTCAGTTTTATTTCTCTTGTCATGCACAACTAGTTGCAATATGTATTTGCCTTTACTGCAGGATATGATGTCTAAGGTATCATGTCTCACACCACTCAGAATACCTCCAGATTTCCCCACAGATGGTATCCATTCCCAATGGAACAGACCAAAAGGGTCAATCCTCCTAATACATTTAGGAGTAAAATTCTTCTTCATAGTTTCCTATAGCCCAATAAAGTCTAATGAATGGTCACTAATCAAGTCTGAGAGGCAGGTGGCCATTCCTTTCTTGCCTGCCCCTCTACAGTTCCAAATGAGGCCTCTCATTTGGAACGTTTCTTATGGAAATGAGATCGAGTAGCCCTGCCAGGAGGCTTTGCAGGGCTACCACTAGTAGAAAATAGGGCTTTGGTTCGGGCCAGCCCAGCCCAGCCCATTAGTCCCGGTTCAGTCACGAACCGGGACCCATGGGGGGCATATGTCCCGGTTCATGCGCCCAGGGGGCCGGCCGGGGCCTCGTGGGCATTGGTCCCGGTTCGTCTGGACCCATTTGTCCTGGTTCCTGGCACGAACCGGGACCAATGGACCTCGCTCCTGGCCCACATCCATTGGTCCCGGTTCGTGGCTTGAACCGGGACAGAAGGGGGGCCTTTAGTCCCGGTTCCACGCACGAACCGGGACCAATGAGGTGGCTATATATACCCCATCGCCGGCGAGCAGAGCACTCCACACTGCTCTGTTTTTTCTGGCCGGCGAGGGGAGAGCTTTGTGGTGCTCTAGCTCACCTCCTATGCACATGAGGTGTTTGATGAAATGCCCGAGCCACACTAGTTAAGCTTTCTCCTCTCGAAGCTCGACCTTCAAGCTCCATTTTCCTCAAGATTTGTCTAGGTTTAGCGGTCCGTCACGTCCCATCCCCGTCTTCACCGCCGTCGATCGCCTGCGCCGATCTCGTCGCCGGCATAACTGTGGTGAGCCTCTTGTTCTTATCTTCTTTCTAAAAGAAAAAAAATTCTTACTTGTATGATTTAGATAGATACTTGTCTAATTTTCTTACTTTTATTATTGTTTGTTATTATATAGTGCGATGATTTTGGTATCCGCCCCCGTCGGCCCTTGTCCTGTCTATGATTCGGATGTGGTATATATTATATTTTATAACTATTTGGTTCATTTATTGTTTATGACAATTATGTCGACCAACGTGACATAGATTTTTTTGTCTAGGAGGTATGTGAACCGGAAATTCCAACCGACCCTATTGTCGAGAGGTTAAATTTAGTTGAAGAAGAAAACAATTACTTGAAGGAAAAATTGAAAAAAATTGAGGAGGAGAAGATGATATTGGAGTTGCATGTTGCGGATGTCGTCGATGATCACAAGATCAAGATGGATGCAATGCGCTTCAAGATTAGAAAGTATAGAAAATATGTCATTCATACCGAGGCTTGGTATCATTATGCCGTTGGATCAATTGTTACCTTGGTTGCGATTATGATCGCATTTGTTGTTGCATTGAAATGTTTTACATAGTTTCAATGTATGGTTTAATTAGATGCTCTGGAGAGCTATATGTTGTTCAATGAGAACTATGTATGTACTTTGGTTTTAATGTGATGATGAACTTCTATTAATTTGGTCACTTATCTATTCATGATGTTTTGTAATAGTTTTTTACACACTTAATTATATATAATGCACGCAGATGAACTGGCAATGGATGTACGGTGACAGACGCACCTCCGAGTACATTAAGGGCGTGCATAATTTTCTCGAAGTGGCTGAGGCAAACAAGCAGAATGGTTTTATGTGTTGTCCATGCCCTATATGTGGGAATACGAAGTCTTACTCTGACCGGAAAATCCTTCACACCCACCTGCTTGAGAATGGTTTCATGCCACACTATAATGTTTGGACCAGGCATGGAGAAATAGGGGTTATGATGGAAGACAGCGAAGAAGAAGAGGACGATGACAACTATGTGCCCCCTGAATACGGTGATGCTGCAACGGGGGAAGCTGAAGATCAAGAGGAACCAGACGATGTGCCCGATGATGATCTCCGCCGGGTCATTGTTGATGCAAGGAGACAGTGCGAAAGTGAAAAAGAGAAGCTGAAATTCGATCGCATGTTAGAGGATCACCAAAAAGGGTTGTACCCCAATTGCGAAGATGACAACACAAAGCTCGGTACCGTACTGGAATTGCTGCAGTGGAATGCAGAGAATGCTGTGCCTGATAAAGGATTTGAGAAGCTACTGAAAATATTGAAGAAGAAGCTTCCAAAGGATAATGAATTGCCCGACAGTACGTACGCAACAAAGAAGGTCGTATGCCCTCTAGGATTGGAGGTGCAGAAGATACATGCATGCCCTAATGACTGCATCCTGTATCACGGTGCGTACGAGGATTTGAACGCATGCCCGGTATGCGGTGCATTGTGGTATAAGATCAGACGAGATGACCCTAGTGATGTTGACGGTGAGCCCCCCAGGAAGAGGGTTCCAGCCAAGGTGATGTGGTATGCTCCTATAATACCACGGTTGAAACGTCTGTTCAGAAACAAAGAGCATGCCAAGTTGATGCGATGGCATAGAGAGGACCGTAAGAAAGACGGGAAGTTGAGAGCACCCGCTGACGGGTCGTAGTGGAGAAAAATCGAGAGAAAGTACCGGGCTGAGTTTGCAGGTGACCCAAGGAACGTATGGTTTGGTTTAAGCGCAGATGGCATTAATCCTTTTGGGGAGCAGAGCAGCAATCACAGCACCTGGCCCGTGACTCTATGTATCTATAACATTCCTCCTTGGCTGTGCATGAAGCGGAAGTTCATTATGATGCCAGTACTCATCCAAGGCCCTAAGCAACCCGACAACGACTTTGATGTGTACCTAAGGCCATTAGTTGAAGAACTTTTACAGCTGTGGAATGGAAACGATGTACGTGTGTGGGATGAGCACAGACAGGAGGAATTTGACCTGCATGCGTTGCTGTTTGTAACCATCAATGATTGGCCTGCTCTCAGTAACCTTTCAGGACAGACAAACAAGGGATACCACACATGCACGCACTGTTTAGCTGACACCGAAGGTATATACCTGGACAAATGCAGGAAGAATGTGTACCTGGGGCATCGTCGATTTCTTCCGACCAACCATCAATGTCGAAAGAAAGGCAAGCATTTCAAAGGCGAGGCAGATCACCGGAAGAAGCCCGCCATGCGTACCGGTGATCACGTACTTGCTATGGTCAATGATTTACATGTAATCTTTGGAAAGGGTCCCGGCGGACTATCTGTTCCGAATGACGCTGAGGGACGCGCTCCCATGTGGAAGAAGAAATCTATATTTTGGGACCTACCCTACTGGAAAGACCTAGAGGTCCGCTCTTCAATCGACGTGATGCACGTGACAAAGAACCTTTGCGTGAACCTGCTAGGCTTCTTGGGCGTGTATGGAAAGACAAAAGATACACCGGAGGCACGGGAGGACCTGCAACGTTGGCACGAAAAAGACGGCATGCCTCCAAAGCAGTATGAAGGTCCTGCCAGCTACGCTCTTACCAAAGAAGAGAAGGAAATCTTCTTTGAATGCCTGCTCAGTATGAAGGTCCCGTCTGGCTTCTCGTCGAATATAAAGGGAATAATAAATATGGCAGAGAAAAAGTTCCAGAACCTAAAGTCTCATGACTGCCACGTGATTATGACGCAACTGCTTCCGGTTGCATTGAGGGGGCTTCTACCGGAAAATGTTCGATTAGCCATTGTGAAGCTATGTGCATTCCTCAATGCAATTTCTCAGAAGGTGATCGATCCAGAAATCATACCAAGGCTAAGGAGTGATGTGGCACAATGTCTTGTCAGTTTCGAGCTTGTGTTCCCACCATCCTTCTTCATTATCATGACGCACGTCCTAGTTCATCTAGTCGACGAGATTGTCGTTCTGGGCCCCGTATTTCTACACAATATGTTCCCCTTTGAGAGGTTCATGGGAGTCCTAAAGAAATATGTCCGTAACCGCGCTAGGCCTGAAGGAAGCATCTCCATGGGGCATCAAACAGAGGATGTCATTGGGTTTTGTGTTGACTTCATTCCTGACCTTAAGAAGATTGGTCTCCCTCAATCGCGGTATGAGGGGAGACTGACTGGAAAAGGCACGCTAGGAGGGGACTCAATAATATGCAGGGACGGGCATTCTTGGTCTCAAGCACACTACATAGTTCTACAGAACTCTACCTTGGTGACCCCGTATGTCGATGAACACAAGAACATTCTGCGCTCCAAACACCCGGAGCAGTGTGACGACTGGATTACATGTGAACACATCAGGACTTTCGGCAGTTGGTTGGAAACACGTCTCAGAGGTGACAACACTGTTTCTGATGAGCTGTACTCGTTGTCCAGGGGACCATCTTTGACTGTATTGACTTACAAAGGATACGAGATAAATGGGAATACATTTTACACGATCGCCCAAGATCAAAAGAGCACCAACCAAAACAGCGGTGTCCGCTTTGATGCAGCAACCAAGAGGGGAGAGGACACATATTATGGTTACATAGTGGACATATGGGAACTTGACTACGGACATGATTTTAAGGTCCCTTTGTTTAAGTGCAAATGGGTCAATCTGTCAGGAGGCGGGGTACAGGTAGAGCCACATTATGGAATGACAACAGTGGATCTGAACAATCTTGGGTACACAGACGAACCATTCGTCCTAGCCAATGATGTGGCGCAGGTTTTCTATGTGAAGGACATGTCTACCAAAACGAGAAAAAGAAAAGATAAGGAAGCGAATACATCATACGATGAGCCAAAGCGCCACATAGTTCTTTCAGGGGAAAGAGACATCGTGGGAGTGGAGGGTAAGACAGACATGTCTGAAGATTATGAAAAGTTTCATGAAATTCCTCCCTTCAAAGTCAAGGCTGACCCAAGCACCCTGTTAAGCGATGAAGAATATCCATGGTTACGGCGCAATAAGCAAAGGACACAAGCGAAAAAAAAGTGAAGACAAATGAAGTCAGAAAGGGTTGAAAATTGATGATATGGCTTTGAATGGTTCATTTTGAGCACACAAAAAGTCTAGAGTTCAAATAAGTTCAAAAAAATGAAATCTCTTTGTAACAGATGAGTTTTTGTCCGAAACCCTGATACTTCGAAAGAGATTGTCCATTTTGTACACGAAGTGCATCCAGTTTTTGCCGTAACCCTCTCAACTTTTTAGCACATGCTATGTGGGTGAAATGATGATATCATGCCAATTTTCAACCTCTTCAGAGTTCATGTGAAGTGCTTTTCAATTTCAAGGTCATTTAGCTCAAAAAAATCAGTAAATGCATGAAAAATAACAGATGAAGTCAAAAAGGGTTGAAAATTGATGATGTGGCTTTGAATGGTTCATTTTGAACACACAAAAAGTCTGGAGTTCAAATAAGTTCAAAAAAATGAAATCCCTTTGTAACAGATGAGTTTTCGTCCGAAACCCTGATACTTTGAAAGAGATTGTCCATTTTGTACACGAAGTGCATCCAGTTTTTGCCGTAACCCTCTCAACTTTTTAGCACATGCTATGTGGGTGAAATGATGATACCATGCCAATTTTCAACCTCTTCAGAGTTCATCTGAAGTACTTTTCAATTTCAGGGTCATTTTGCTCAAAAAAAATCAGTAAATGCATGAAAAATAACAGATGAAGTTAGGAAGGGTTGAAAATTGATGATGTGGCTTTGAATGGTTCATTTTGAACACACAAAAAGTCTGGAGTTCAAATAAGTTCAAAAAAATGAAATCCCTTTGTAACAGATGAGTTTTCGTCAGAAACCCTGATACTTCGAAAGAGATTGTCCATTTTGTACACGAAGTGCATCCAGTTTTTGCCGTAACCCTCTCAACTTTTATGAAACTCTAATAGCAAAAATAATAAACTAAAAGAATGAACTAGAAAACTTTAATGAAACTCTAATAGAAAAAAGAATGAACTAGAAAACTTTAATGAAACTCTAATAGCAAAAGGAATCAACTAAAATTTATGCAACTAAAATTATCAAAGTATTTTCTGTTCAAAACATTAAAAGCAAAAAGAATTTTCGTAAAGAACTTTTTTTGTTAGAAACTTTAATAGCAAAAGGAATTATCATAAAGATTTTTTTTGTTAGAAACTAAAATAACAAAAACTGTTTTTGAATATAATGATAAAACACAGTAATATTAAATAGCAGGAAAAAGAATCACTCCAAAATCTATTTTTATAGTAAGGTTAATCACAAACTAGTGATTCACACAAATTTCAAAGAATTCAAATTTAAACTATTCAAATTGGAAAACTAATGGCACTAACAGCAAGTTTATAATTTTTATTACCTAAAAGCAAAAAAGAATCACTGAAAAACAGTCTGTATTTTGTTGTAAGTAGAAACAAAATAAAATAAATAAAGCAAAAAAGAAAACAAAAAAACTAGAAAAAAAATAAAAAAAATGCCACCTACTGGCCACCACGGCCTGAATACAACTAGAAACCCATCCATGGGCCAGGATTCAGGCCCGCAGAGGCCCAGCAGGCCCACGGGCAAAGAGTAGCAGAGAAGGCTCGAAAGCCTGCAGTTGAGAGGAGCTCGAGAGGGTCGGCGCAGCAGCGCTTATAAACCACTCTCGAGCTCTCTCAACTAGCGAGGTGGGACTAAACATCCCACCGCTCCGCGCCAGCGCAAGGCCTTTGGTCCCGGTTGGTAGCACCAACTGGGTCGAAAGGGGGGGCATTGGTCCCGGTTGGTGGAACAAACCGGGACCAATGCCCCCCCTTTGGTCCCGGTTCGTGCCACCAACCGGGACCAAAGGTCTCTGTTTCCCGCCCATTGGGCTGCTGAAAAGAGACCTTTGGTCCCGGTTGGTGGCACGAACCGGGACCAAAGGGTGGCATTCGTCCCGGTTTGTGCCACGAACCGGGACCAATGCTCTGTGTATATAAGCAGGACTTAGGAATTTTTCAGTTTTCATCGACCATTTGCCCCCCGACGACGCCGAGCTCATTGACGCCGCCAGGCTGCCCGTGCTCGCCGTCGCCGCCCGCTCCTCGTCGCCATCGCCCCGCGCCCCTGCCCTGCCCCGACGCGCCGCCCCTGCCCTGCCCCGACGCCTGCCCCGACGCGCCGCCCCTGCCCTGCCCCGACGCGCCGCCCCGTGCCCCCTGCCTCGTCGTCGTCGCCCCGTGGCCCTGCCCCGACGCCGCCCCGCGCCCCCGGCCTGCCCCGACCACACCGCCGCCACGTTCGGTCCGGCCGGCCTTCTCCTCTCTGTTGTTTTATAAATATATGATGATTTTTTTCCAGATTATATGTATGTTTGCATATATGATTATATGTCCTCTTTTTTTTCAGATTTTTTGTTCATGTATGTGATGATTTGTTTTTTGCATTTTTAGAAAAATGTATATATGTATATATGTTCATATATGCAAAAGTTACATTTTTAGAAAATTATCTATGTATGTTCTCTGATTTAGTGCATTTTAGGTTAGTTTCATTTTTAGAAAAGTTTTATATATCTAGGAAGAAGGAAGAAGGAAGAAGGAAGAAGGAAGAAGGAAGAAGAAGAAAAAGTTTTATATATGCAAAAGTTACATTTTTAGAAAAGTTTTATATATCTAGCTAGGAAGAAGGAAGAAGGAAGGAATGAAGAAGAGAAAAATTTTATATATGCAAAAGTTATTTTTATCGGGTATGTCGTTGTCGATATACCCCCTCCCCAATAACTTCGAATGAGGGGGGGGGGGGGTCGATATACCCCCTCCCGATAACATTTTTTTCCATGTATGTATGTCGTCATTGTCGATATACCCCCCTCCGGAAACTTCGACATGAGGAGGGGTCGATATACCCCCTCCCCGATAACTTCGACATGAGGGGGGGGGGTCGATATACCCCCTCCCCGATAACTTCGACATGAGGGGGGGGTCGATATACCCCCTCCCCGATAACTTCGACATGAGGGGGGGCGATAACCCCCTCCCCGATAACTTCGACATGAGGGGGGGGGGTCGTATACCCCCTCCCCGATAATTTCGACGAGGGGGGGGGGGGTCGATATACCCCCACCCCGATAACTTCGCCCGGTGCTCCCCCGAGCTCGGCCTTGCTCTACCACTGCTCCATGGTCGCAGACCCCAGTCGCCCGAACAAGTCTATGTATTATTTTATATCGCGGTGGACATATATCAAAGTTTGATCATGTGTCAAAGTTTGAATTTTGACATATGCAACATTTGATCATATATCAAAGTTTGATCATATGTCAAAGTTTGAATTTTGACATATGCAACATTTGATCATATGTCAAAGTTTGATCATATGTCAAAGTTTGAATTTTGACATATATAGATTTATCAAGAATGCCCCCATTATGGATGTGCACAAGTTGATCCAATTTTTTTCGGATCTCATCTATATATATATTCTTCTATATGTCACGTTGTCTGTCAAAGTATTGAAGATATCCATGGCTTCATCATTAGTCGGAAGTAACAGGCGTATGATGCTACGAAGCTCTTCAAAGTTGTTTTGGAACGGAGTTCCTGATAGAATAATTCGCCTTTTGGTACGAATTTCAGCAAAGGCCTTCCAAATAGCGATATTCGGAAGGCTCTTGCTGAACTTTGTACCAAAAAGCGAATTATTCTATCGGGAACTCCGTTCCAAAACAACTTTGAAGAGCTTCGTACCATTATACGCCTGTCATTTCTGGCTAATGATGAAGTCATGGTTTTCTTGAATTCTTTGACACTAGACAACATGACATATAGAAGGGGTAGATGAGATCAGGAAAAATATGGACCATTTTCTGCACATCCAGAATGTCGTCATTTTGTTAAATCCCTTGTCGGTCCGGACGTCGGACATTCATGAGAGAGGCGGTCCGACCCAAACCCTAGAAGTGTTGTCGAGGCCACCCCAAACCCTAGAAGCGTTGCCTAGGCCACCCCAAACCCTAGAAGCGTTGTCGAGGCCACCCCAAACCGTAGAAGCGTCGAGCTAGCTAGGTCTACGTTTGCACTAATATATCCATCTGTCATGTTTGTATATTAATTGCCATGTTGTAATATTTGCAGAAACTATGGAGCACCGAGACATCGAAGCAGAACAGTTGTTGGGGGACATAATCCTCGGCGGAGGTGATGTCTTGTCGTTTCTCAACGACACCGATGGTCTGGAAGGAGAGGGTGAAGCAGGCTCCGGTGATCGAACAATGGAGGTGGAAGGACATGATTATGATGGCTCCGGTGACGGAATGCCGGTGGAAGAAGCAGACCGTGATGACTGCTCCGGTGAGCGAACGGAGGAAGGAGATGTTGCAAAGTCCGCCGAGGTATATATATTAATTAAGCATGTGCTGACTAGCTAATTGATGCATTAATTGTTTTGGTATGTACACATATTAACTCTCTTCTTTCTTCTTTTCTAGCCCTCCGAATCGAGCCAAACTTCGGTAACGAGACGAGGCCCAAAGAAAAGGTTGCGCCAGGATGAAAGGTTCACGATCACAGCAATCAAGGGCGATGGCCAACCGATTGAACCCAGCCGGACCAAGGAAGCATTTTCTGCTCAGTGCGGGGTTCTTGTTAGGGACATGATCCCGATCAGCATCCACCAATGGAATAAGCCTAAGAGCGAAGACCCTCAAGTGTCTTTTGTCAACGATAGACAGAAAGATGATCTTTGGACCGCGCTGAAGGCAAATTTCACCCTACCGCCAGAGGAGGATCCGGATAAGCCAGTTATAGAGCCATTGGTCAAGGCTCATGCTCTTAAGAAGATGGCAGATCTATCCAGGAGGTGGAAGAATGAGTTGAAATCAACGTTTGTCGACAAAGGGAAGACTCCAGAATTCACCAGCCGATTTGAGAAGATAAGAGATCACTGGCCCGCATTTGTGGCCCACAAGACATCGGAGAAGAGTAAGAAGATGTCAGTGACAAACAAGAAAAATGCTGCAAAGAAGGAGTATCACCATCGCACGGGGTCAGGTGGCTACCTCAAAGCCCGGCCGTTGTGGGACAAGGCTGAGAAGGACCTGCTTGATAAAGGGGTCGAACCAGAGACATTGAACTGGCCAGACCGTTCAAGGACTTGGTTCTTCGGGGTTGGGGGAACCTTGGACCCTGAAACAAGGAAGTGCCGTTGGATGAAGGAGCAACTTGAAATACCCGTCAAGAAGCTTCAGAAGTATATCGCCGCAGCGCAGCAAGGGACGTTCGTTCCCGACAGAGAGAACGACGAGCTCACACAGGCCCTCGGGAATCCTGAGCACCCAGGACGAACACGTGGCATGGCAGGCTCCATTGCGTGGAAGGAAGGGTTTCCTAGCGCAGGTGGTTACAAAACCCGGGAGAGGAGGAGGAAAGTGGAGCAGACCGAACTGCAGAAGCTGAATGCAAGGGTACGAGCGCTAGAGGAACAAGCACTAGTTCAGAGGCAGCGACCTGCCGAAGCTACCCCGCCATCTCAGCGGAGAAGCAGTGTGGCTTCCACCGAGCTCCTTCAGCAGCCTCACTTCATGGCTCCCAGCTACCCCGTGGATGCTATCACGGAGGCTCAAGATTGCCACCTTATGGCGCAATGGCAGCACCTCAAAGTCAAGGCGGCTGTCGGCTCTGTTGCACCTCCTCAACCCGGCGCAACTTTTCACTGCCTTCCGATTCCAGAAGGCCATGCTGTTGTGATGGTCGATGAAATAACGGATGGATTTGAGGAGCTCGAGCTTGACCACCCTACCGGTGAAGGGGAGACTCAGCTGGGTCTTGCTCTGAAGACTCCATGTCTATGGCGGAAGGAGCTCATCAACCTTCCGAACTGGACGCCTCCGCCTCCTCCTCCGGCGAGTCAGGGCACTCCGCCTCCTCCTCTGGCGAGTGATCAGGGAACTCCGCCTCCTTCTCCGGCTGCTCCGGCGCGTGGCGGCACTCCGCCTCCTTCTCCAGCTGCTCCGGCGCGTGGCGGCACTCCGCCTCCTTCTCCGCCTGCGCCGGCGCGTCCGAGCAGCCCGCCTCCTTCTCCGCCTTGTCAACAACAGCGGAAGACAGCCGCCGCCGCTCCGGCTGCTCCGGCGCGTCGTAGCACTCCACCTCCTTCTCCGCCTCGTAAGCAACAAAGGAAGACAGCCGCAGCCGCTCCGGCTGCTCCGGCGTCTAGCAGTACAGCCAGAGGCGGGAGGCAATACAAATTCGGTCCATCTCTCAAGCCTCTAGAGAAGTTACCATACGAGATGACCGAGGAGGAAAACACGGAGATCTGTCAAGCCCAAGTGAAGGACTTTTTTGCAAAGAAAAATCCACCTCCGGAGGAGAAGATGGATCCGGTGAAATTGAAGCGCACTTTGAAGAACCTGAAGCGACCACCACCGCCTCCGCCGGATGACAACCATGTCCGCGCTCTGAAAAAGGCAGTGGAAGGAGCGCGCCGATCGGGAACTACTTCAAGTGACAAAAGGTTACAAGAACGAAGAAGAGAGCTCGGCGAACAGGAAAACCAATCGTGCCCCCCGCTCAAGGTGTCTAGCGATATCGTCGCAAATCTGCCGGGGATGCTGCCCGGTACCAATCCTGGTGATTACCTGCCCGACGATGCACATTTTGATACAATGGAGGTGGACGAACACAAATACCAGTACGGGAAGCCTCTCGTCAGACCTGGTGATCCTCCTCTAACAACGATGATGCGAAGATTCCATAAGTGGTACATGGACACCTGCAAGTCTGGGAAGGATATTTTGACGCTGAGAGTTAAAGAGGAGCACGACCTCGTTGGAATTGATCTGTTGTCTGTTCCATTTGAGGAGTTCTTCTAGTTTTTCAATCAAAAGGACCTCGATAAAATAATCATCACTTGCTACTGTCTGTAAGTCCTATACTTCTGCAATTAAGTCTCTATATATAGCTCAGCTCTTTCATTGCATGTATATATAATTATCCTCACTATATTATGCAGATTGAAGATCGTCGAATGCAGAAATGCACAAATCTATGATATTGGGTTCATTAACACAAATCTCATAGATGAATGGACTGTTACATATCATGCGGAAGAAACCAAGGCCAACTTGCTACAATCGTTGCTTAAAAATCAAAACAAAGATAAAATACTCTTTCCTTACAACTTCAAGTGAGTGTTACTGTCTTCTGCATATTTGGTTTCCCTTATTACTCGAGGTTATAGTAATGTAATTGATGAGTTATGCATGCGTGCGCAGCTTCCACTTTATTCTCCTAGAGATTAAGCTTGAGCAGGGACTAGTAACCGTCTTAGACTCAAGACGAAAAGATCCCAAGGAGTATGCGGCCATGACTGAAATGCTCCAGAAGTAAGTTCAATCGATCATTATCGCACCATATCGGCAACTTTGGTCATTTCCTGATATCAAGTAATTATTTTCTTTGTCTCGCAGGGTTTGGAAAGTGTTCACCACAGAAGCTCCGGGACTGCCGGGGGAGCTGCGATTTACACACCTGAAAGTAAGTACTACTAGCTAGTTGCGCGCATCCCCATTGATTCTAGCTAGTTTCATCAATACCATTTATAATGCTTGATTATCAGTTTGATTGACCTTTATTTCTCGTAAAGTGGTTGTGGCAGGAAGGCGGGAATAATTTTTGTGGATACTACATTTGCGAGTACATCTACAACGCGACGACCTCTAAGCGAGGCTACTCTGAAAAACAATATGAAGTGCGTAAGCAATAATATTCACAATTTTATTTTATTACCATCATTTGTGTGGAGTTTCATTCATATATATGTATTGACCCCCTTCTTCAAATTAGATTTGGCAGATGCGGGATGAACTCCTACCACAAGATCGCATAAAAACAATTCAAGAGGAATTGGCGGGATTCTTTCTTGACCACGTCATCAATCCAGCCGGAGAATACCATGTGGAACTTGACATCAAATGTTAGGGATTGTAAGAGATCTTATATTGTATATATGTAGCTAGTAGCGTCGGATAGATATACGAAAACTTGTTGTTCGACCAATCTCTCGGAGAAGGAGGAGGTCGATCACTTCTCTCTATATATGTTCATGACGATCTTGTGTACTTAATGGTTTCCTTCATTTGCTTACTAGCTAGCGTGTCGAGTCCTCTCTATACGTATAGTACGTAGCGTCGACCAAGCACGGAGATAAGAGAGGACACTTCTCTCTAGCTATTAGCTAGCTAACACAATATATGAAACCCCTAAATTAACCCTACAAAACCCCCAAACCCTCCCCCTTTCAAAAAAAAAAAAAAAACCCCAGCTCCTGAGCTACTGACACGTGGATGATCTTTGGTCCCTGTTGGTGTTACCAACCGGGACTAAAGGCCCTTCTCTCTGGGCTCGCCGCAGCGGCCACGTGGAGCCCCATCTGTCCCGGTTCGTATAAGAACCAGGACTAAAGGTGTTGGGCTTTAGTCCCGGTTCCCGAACCGGGACAAATGGGCCTTATGAACCGGGACAAATGGGCCTTTTTCTACTAGTGTACAAACCAGCTCTTCTGTAGAGATTTGTTTTCTTTGGCTCCTAGTCACAGGCCTAGGGAGCTTAACAGCAGATTTCTTTTTAAATTTCTTCTTGTTTTTACCAGAGGAGACCTGCTCATGCAAAACCTCTTCCTGATCAAGCCAAGTAAGATTAACAGGGACAGTTTTTCCCAGCCCATTTGTAACCAAAATGTTATCCCCATTATCTTCATTATTATCTTTATTCTCTTCCATCTTATTCTTATCATCTAGGTTCTCTCTCACCCTCTCCAGTTCTCTAAGCACATTCACATAAGAGAAATCATTATCCGGTATATTAACACCATGCAAGAAGCCCTATGCAATAATTCAGTATTGGAAAGAGCATCAAAAGCATTTACACATGGTGTATGATTATTACCTCCCAAGTCTCTTTTCTGAGCAAGATGGATGGCTTTAGCTTCAATATTCTCCTGCATCCTCTGCACATTGTGCTTGCTGAATTTAAGAACCGCTTCAGGAGCAAGGGGAGGGGCGAGAATAATCTCATCACTGCATTCAGAAGGTGGGAGTTGTACCACATAATCACTAGTGTCCTTCAGGCCTGAGTCAATGTCTTCCTCCACCTCCACAATTTGAGCAGAGTTAGATACTATAGCAGCATAAGATAAAGATCGACGAGCTGCAGATAAATCTTTTACCTTCACTTCCTGGGTTAACGTTTCAGTTTTCATCGGAGCATGGACCTCAACATGGTTCAGAGTCACCATCCAATTGGAGACATCTTGGTTCTTTTCTTTTCACGCAAGTTCATGTTCTTTTGCCATTGTTTCAATAAGAAGGGAGGAATCCACATCACTGTCAGAAGACATGGACATATCTTGCTCCTGTGGTGACAGACGACAGGTCTTGCCCCCACAAGCAGATGTTTCCCCTTTATCCCCATTTTTGGGACTGGACTGCTCTCCTTCTACCCCCTGATCAGCTCGTTTGTGTTTAGGAGTCTGATCAGGTTTAGTAGGAGCATCTTTAGCTTCCACATGCACAACCTCCTCATTAACAGGATTTACAACCAGGATTTCTTCCACCTCATAGGTAAATTTGTAAAAACGCCCCCCTAAAACCCCTTCTGCTGTGGCAGGGAGCTGATTCACAGATCGGCACCCAATTTTAGCTCTCACTGAAGATGGGCGATTCATAGTGGACATATCTACCTCCAAAGTTATGCCCACAAGCCCTCCCACATAGGCCACAGTTTTATCACAATGCTTATTAGGAGGGATCCTCCCAATCCTCACCCAAGCAACTTCCAGAAGGCCTTCAGAATCTATGTCTTCGGACCAGGGGGAAAGCTTGACAGCCGCTCCACATTTTTTCAGCTTAATATGCTCAACAAATAAAGCACGATCAACCTCTTTGTGATTAGGCATTCTCATCACAAACATCTGAGGAGCGAAAAACTTAGCAGAGCATCGCCATCCCTGACCTACGTAAACACTAAGCTCCTGCTCTATATCTTTGGTAGGTGCAGCCCCCTCTGTGATAGTAACTACGACATTGAAAATTCTCTCTCTAGGCTGCCTATCAATACTGAAATCAGGTATGTAGAAGAACCCTTGCCCTTTGCTTTGAAAAGCACACATAGTAGGCGAAAACTCCCAAGGCAAGAACTCAGTGCAGATAACAGATAGGTGTCCTTTCTTCTTGCACCGCTCACAGATAGCTTGCGGGCATCTAGCAGTGGGGTGCCCAGTCAGATTACAGATCTGACATGGGTAGAGGGGGGGGGGGGAGCATTGTTACCAGCATGAACAGGAAGATCGCGCACTCGAGGTGACGCAGGATTCTTCTCCACCACGCGAGGCTCGCTCGTGCCCCCATCATCATCTCCCCACCTCCCCTGACGAGGCGGAGCGGCTTGTTTGCCGCCAGCAGCTTCATCCCACTTCCTAGATCTAGCATCGCCCGATCCAGAAGCTTTCTGTGTCGAGGATCCTCCCGACTCCGTCTTGCGCTTCTAGACATTGTGGTCGAGGCTGCGGCCGCGGTCGAAACGCCCGGCCCCCCCCGTCCATGTCGCCCAGCACCAAATCCCTCCTCCCTCATGGTGTTCTTGTCCCCACAAATCGAAGCAAGGGTGGGTGGATGTGGTGGAGAACTCACAACTTGTGCAAAGGAACGTGGATCACCATGAATTTTGCCCTCCCACCAAGAGAAGGACCGAGGAACCCTAGATTTAGGGGCCGACGGCGCGTCCCAGAAGTGAGAGAGGCTCTCGCTGAGATCTAGAATGTGGGGGGAGGGGTTTGAGCTTTGTTTTATACGTGCGACGCCCAGCGAAACCCTAGAGTCAGGGGATCCATGGCGGTCCGATCTCGCCTGCCCCACGTGTCGAGCGTCAGGGTTATGGTGACCCGGCCCACGCCCTAGAATCCCTGGCCCTCCTGTCAGGGGAAGGGGCGGCCCCCTGCTCCGCGCGCACCCGCTTCCTTTTGATTCACGATCGTCTCCGCCGACGAGCTCGCACCGGCGACGGCCGCGGTCGGCGCCGGAATCCTGTCACGCACTCGAGCAAAATGGCAGGGAAACAAGACGATATCACCGATGTCGAAGGACTCACCCTCCCGGAGAAAACGCGCGTCCACCGTCCCCCCGCGCTCGTCGAGGAGAATGATGCGCAACGCCTCGCGTCTGAGCCAGAGCACGCCGTCGTCCAGCGAGATCCGCCGCGCCGTCATGAGATCCGGCGCGAACCAGACCCGTCACCGCGCATCACCCGCACCGCACGTATCGCGCGAGCCGCCCGCGCCGCGCGTGTCGCGTGTGTCGCCCGCCATCCCCCTAACCAAAATTTTGTTCACCGGCTCGACGAAGTAGCCGCTCCCATGGCTGCTATGCCTCGTCCGCCCCTTGCCGTATCGTTGTGTGATTTTTGTCCGCCTACCGACTCGCCGGACATGGGCGGTAGGCTAGACGACAACGGAGGCGACTAGATCGACGAGTGCTGGCAGCGAGCTGGGCATCGTTAGGCGGATTGGGAAGAAAAGGTGCATCAAGATTGGTGAAGGACACGTGGCATCTTCTGAAGAGGGTCTTACCAGATGCGATGTGAGGCGGGGGGGGGGGTAGGGGGGCGTGGGGGCCGTGAGGTCCCACTATAGTAAACAACATTAATTTACAAAGAGACTAAACTGAACAAACTCTAGAACTATGCAATTTTCAAACCTTTCTATCCTCCTCTCCGTATACTCTTACTTATAACTTTATTTGCTAAAATAAATATTGCTTAAACGTTGTACCAAATATTTTAGTGATTAATAATCTAGGCTCACAATATGGTAGAAATGTGTAGAAATGTTTTTCATATTATCAACTGGCACTTTCCTCTTCTTCTTCTTACTAGGTTTGTAGGGGAAGAGAAAAAAAGGAAAATAACTTAGCTGATCCTAAGAAGCTTATCTAGATGTTCTCTCTAGTTTAGCGGTGCTTTAGCAGCCGGCAATCGCAAGTGCAAAAACTATCTTTGAGAGTGCGATCTCGAGTAATCTCCCCCTCTAGTCCGTCGTTCTGATTGTCTCCTCCCTGCCCTTCCGCTCCTCCGACTAGGTTTCCTTCTTTGCAACTCGGGATGATTATGGGGAGATTCTTGCATGGTTGCCCATCCTTGGTTGGTCTCAAAGTTAGAACTCTGCTGAAGCAATGGTGGACGTGAGAGAGGGTGGTGTGGATAATTCTCTGCTGAAGCAAAGTATGGGTCAAGTGCAATGGGGGATGGCTCCTAGGGGAATTCATCCGTGGAAGCTGGGTGGTCAGTCGTCGTGGATCCCATGGCGCGACTGAACCTCATTGTGGCTGAGGCAAAAACCATTGTTCGGAATGATGCAGAAGAGAAGGGAGGATGCAGAGCGGGATCTCATAGGCATGGTTCTGGAGCCCAACACCTGGCATGTCCAAAATCTCGTCTGCTATGCGCTAAGTGTAGGGTAACGCGACAGAAAACAAAAATATTCCGACATACGCACCAGCCCAGGACCACTATGGAGACTGCATACAAGGTTTGATCTTTTCGTTACCGACTCGTAGCGCAGCGGAAGTAGAGTCAATGACGATCGGTGATGCAGATCCCCGCAGCTAGGATTTGCAACCTCCCAACCAAGAGGATGTATACCCTCGTCTGCCCCTCGGACGGTGTCACGGACAGCCCTTCAGAAGGACCTTTGAAACTCGGACGGTCACTCGGACAGCCCTTCGGGAGGACCTTCGAAACTCGGACGGTCACACGGACACCCTTCGGGAGGCACTTTCGAACTAAGACCGAAACTACGATCTCTCTACAGAGTTGCACACATACGGTGTCATCTATCCGGCAGGGCTTCGCCGTCCAGAACTAGTTCCTGCCGGAACCCAGACAACCTTTCGGCTCTACGAAACTCTTTTCGTGGGAGGGAGAGAGAAGCCAGACAAGTCTGGCATGTGTATGAGAGCAAGGATGAGGTTTGGGCAGCCCCCTCACCTCCTATTTATAGGAAAACCAAGGGGTAGTGTGCCACATGAAACACCCAAAGTGCCCATGCTTTATGTCATACATAAGGGCAAAATGGGGAGGCAAGTGGAGCACCAAATGGTGGAAGGAAGCCCCATGGGGGGCCCCCCAAGGCCATGAACGAAAATGGCTGCCTCCTTGGGTGGCCCCACCACCTTTCCATCCACCAAGTCACCCCTTAGATCTTTTGAGCAAAGCCCAAAAAAGTGGCTTTCCAAAAAATATCCAAAAGGCACTTTCACTATTGACGATGACATTTTTCAGCGTTCGTTCGAACTCAAAATATTTATGTGGGCTTAGAACATTTCCAGTACCCACTAAAATAATTTTCAACGCGTTCCGGAACAATTCCGGATTAGTGATTTTCATCTGCGAAAAGCATCTGAAGTGGTTTCGGCAGCTCCGGAACATTTTCGGTTTTTATCCCGGAAAATTCCCAAAAGTTTCCAGAATAATTCTGGCACCCTCCAAGAATTATCAGGCATGTCCCGGAACCAATTTGACTTAATGGAATACCCCGAAACAAATTTTCGGTTTTACCGAAACTATTTCGGTGTTCTCTCTCCAGAACCTTTCCGGTGTGTCCGAAACTTTTCCGGTGAATTTCTCTCAGACTCCCTGTCTAGTATTCAGCAGATAGATGACCCTTAAGCGTGTGACCCTATAGGTTCGGTGAAGTATAGACATGGCCGGAACTCTTTCTGATCAATGATCAACATCGGAGCCGTGGACACCCATATTGACCCCTATACCCACACGAATGACTATTCGAGTGAACCTCCAGTTGTTGTGTGCTATTCCTGTTGCTTTGCGATATATTACAAATACCCGAGGTGAGACATTAATGGCATTCCCGTGGATCAACAACTTGTCCACTATGCCAGTTACCTCGTTTCCGGTATTGTTCTCTTTTCTCGTTACCGTGTTCCGGCATCCCTGTGATCAAATCACCCTGTGTCTGGCCAGACGATGATGGATACTGTAACACCGAGAGGGCCCAGAGATATCTCTCCATCATCGGAGGAGCAAATCCCAATCTTGAGCTATCAAGTTACTTGACATACTGTAACACCCCCAGTGGTTAACTACAGTAATCACCCTTTTGATTATGCCATGTCATCATGTTTAACAGTGCATGATCATCATTTGCATCATAATGCATTTCAACTTCTAACTCAAATTCAAATTAAATTAAAGTGGAAAATAAAAGTTGTCCAACATAGAAACTAAATTGTTCATTAAATAGCAAATAAATCAGAGACAATTCTAAAATTGAAACCAACATCATTGGAGTTGGGTAAGTGACTCAAACATCTTCAAACAGCGACTAAAAACAATATTTAATAACCATTTATTAAATCTAATTTAATTATGAAATGATGTTTTGCCCAAACTAATTTTAGGTGTTAGGAAATAAAGCACTGGTATTTATGGACCAGGTCACATGTTTTACAAAATTCAATTTGAGCCCTAACTATTTACAAAACAGGGGTATGGATAAATAAAAAGAGAAAAGAAAAGTAAAAAGGAAAAGCCCCCCCCCCGTACCCACTGGGCCGTGCCCAGCTGGCCACCAGGCCCACCACCCAGGCCGGCCTAGCCCCCCCCCTTTTAACCCCCCCGGTCCACCCCAAACCCTAACCTACCCCACCCCCCCCCTCTCCCTTCCCCGATCCAACTGGATCGGGATCGGGAGCTCCCGCACCGACGCGCCCGTCCCCGTCCCTCGCTCTCGCGCCGACGCCGTCGCTAACCGCCGCCGCCGCCGCCGCTTCGTCCCGCCGCCGCGCGCGCTCTCTTCGAGGCCACCTCACGTCCCCGTCCCCCCGTTCCCCCCCCTCCCGATCCAGGGGTGGATCGGGCGCGTCGCCACAGACGCCGCGCACGAGCGCCCGACACCGTCGTCGTGTCGCCTCGTCGGCGCCGCCCGTCGCCTCTCCTCGACCCTGTCGCCTCCTCACCTACCACCACACCGTCGCCGGCCAGCCTCTCCCCCCCCCTCGATGTGAGCCCCGCGCTGCGCCCCCCCTCTCCTTCCTTCCACCACGCCGCTCGACGCTCGCGCACTCGCGAGCCGCGCCTCACACGCGTCGCGCTCGCCCGTCGTTCCCCATGCGCGCCGTCGGGGCCCTGCACCCGCTCCTGGCCGCGCCTCCCCTCCGGCCGCACGCCGCGCCCGCGCGCGCTGCCCGCGGCCCCCGCCGCCGCCGCCCCTGCGCGCGCTCGCCATCGCCGCCGGCCCGCGTCTGTGCCCGCGCACGCCCCTGCCCAGCGCCGCGCTGGTGCCCCTGCTCCGCCGCCTCGCCCGCCCCGCCGCCGCGCACGCACCCCCCCCCCGTTCGGCCCCCTGTGCCGCTGACCGTTTGGCCCTGCCCCCCTGTGCCGCTACAGCTGGCCACCCAAAAACTTTTAAAAAAATGAAAAAAAATGAAAATAAATTTAATTTAAATTAATTAATTCGTTATAATTAAGTTAATTAATCCTGATTAGGTTAATCTAATTAAGTAGTTAGTGTTAATTACAGCTAATTTAATTAGTTAATCACTAATTACCTAACAGCCTATGACAGGTGGGACCCACTGGTCCCTGACGTCATGCTGACGTCATGCTGACGTCAGCAAGACACTGTTTCGGATAATGTTATTTAATAATTAATTAAATTCCAGAATAATAAAAACTTTAGAAAATCATATAAAATAATCCGTAGCTCAGATGAAAATACTTTGTACAGGAAAGTTGCTCAGAACACGAGACGAATCTGAATACGCGGTCCGTTCGCCCGTCACGCGTCCCTAACTATCCGAACTTGCAACCGTTCCCCTCTTATCCTCTGTCCGATAATTCCAAGACCCGGAAATATCGTCAGATATTCTCCCGCTCCGTCTGTTACGTGTGATGCTGCGTTAGACTACCCCTAGCACCGTGTATCGTATTTGTCATGCTCATGTTTGCAATATTTATACTGTTTCCTCCCCCTCTTCCTCTCGATAGCCCCCGACCCCGACGTCGTTCCCCGAGACCGACGCAGCTCCGGATCCCGAAGACCACCATAGACGACCTTGCCCTTGCCGCCGAGCACCAGGCAACCCCTCCTTGAGCATACCGATATGCCCCATTCTAAATTTCTCATGCTTGCATTAAGATTACTAGCTGCTGGCTGCTTTACCTATTCTGATGCATAGCCTTTCATTGTAACCTACTGTTAATAATTTACCTACATATCCTAAACTGTTTATCTAGGCTGGGTAGGAACCTATCATGACCCCACTTATCCCGACTGCCGCGCTGGAATCGTCAGAAGACCCGATCAATGGGATTGAAGACCAGACCCGACCGCACATACCCCCCTTAGTTGTAAACGACACGGGCTTACTACTATCGAGTGTCGAGGGTGAACCTCATGTAGCACTTCTGATGTTAACTCTGTAGATTATTGTTTCGGTCATGTCCATCGAGGGTGATTCCTACTTCACCGCTTCCGAAAACGACGCTGTCGTACAACACCCAAGTGTGGACCCAGTGAGGGTATTCCTCCTAGTTCACCTTGACGGATACATCGAGTGGAATTCAATGATGGTGATACCTCGGATTCCCTGATGTTATGGACAACACGGATACTGGGACTTTACAATGTTACTTGGAAACGCGGGTCGACCCCTGAGGGTACCCGCGTGTGATGTGAAGGCGTGGTTGCCAGTGTGGTGCCCGAGTGGGTGAATACGAGGCGCGGCCGGCATTCTTAACCCTGCCCGCAAGTCCTCGGACGGGGCGACGGGTCACATCTTTCGTGAGTCTCTGCTCGTTACCACGCAAGCCCTAGTCCTAACGATTTGGATATTCGATCCGAGCAGACCTCTGGTCTATAGCACTAACCATCACGTGGGCATAGTACTGGGCTTCTGCAATCGTAGCATCAGCCGAAAGCTCTGTCAGACGTCTAGTTCAGCCTTGGCGGCCGGACGGAGCCGGCCCCCCCTGTTGCCTGGCTTCCCCCTGCCCACGCAGCGCAACGACTCGGATTGCACAGGGCATGGCCCAGACTCTGAGCGCTTAGGATGTAGACCGACGGACCTCTCTGCTGAGGCTATAGGTAGGGTTTGCGATGTGTCGTTTGGGCCGAGGCCCGGCTGACCGGAAAGTGTTCCGGCCGAAGTAATCGAGCGTGTTGGGTAAGTTGGTGCACCCCTGCAGGGAAGAACACTTCTATCGATAGCCGGTCCTACGGTAAAGGACACTCGGAGTTGTATCCTGATTGATACAATTTAGAACTGGATACCTGTGATGAGACCTGTATGTATGGCTCTGGGATTGCTTTCTCGCAGGGAGTCGAGAAAGGATCTCTGGGTGAGGTTGATATCATTACTGCTACATTATATGGTATTGTTCTACTCTCTTCTACTGCTGCAAGATCGCTGAAGATGCTAGTCTTCGATAGGACTAGGCCTTCTCTCTATTCTGGCATTTCTGCAGCCCAGTCCACATATACAGCCTCCCCTTGAAAATGTTGCATATGTAGTGTAGATCCTTGCTTGCTGAGTACTTCAGAGTACTCACGGTTGCTTTGTTTTCCTTTTTCTCCCCATATCAGTTTGACGTGACCAGAGGATGGAGCCCCCTGAGACAGATGCCCCGACGATTGTTACTACTACTACCCAGAGGATGGATACTACTACGAGTTGACTGACGACCAGGAGTAGGATCGGAGGGTCCCAGGCAGGAGGCCTTCGCCTTTCGATCGTAGTGTTTTATTTTGCCCCGCCTTCCTAAAGGCCTTTCTGTTTCTATTTCATATCTGTACTCAGATATCTGATGCTTCCGCTGACGCTTGCTCGCAAGCTTATGTATTCGAGCCCTCGAGGCCCCTGGCTTGTAATATAAAGCTTGTATGACTTTATTTATGTTTTAGAGTTGTGTTGTGATATCTGCCCGTGAGTCCTTAGGCTTGATCGTGTGCATTTGCGTGTATGATTAGTGCACGATCGGGTCGGGGGCGTCACAAGTTGGTATCAGAGCCGACTGCCTGTAGGAACCCCCTTTCCAACTCCTTGGCCGAAGTTCAGTCTAGTGGTCCAAAAACTAATTTACTAACTTGGCTGTGTGGCTTACGGGCCCACGTTGCCAGTTGGGTGGTATTAGGATCTTTTACTCCTCGACCTTTACTCTAGGACTCTGATATCTCGTCTATTCGGGTTAAACTTTTACTAACTCCAACATTAGGTTCTCGTGGTCACATCCACCCGGTGTTCTGAAGATATTCCCCCTTGCTTCAAGATTGAGGGCCAGGTTCTGCTTACAGGATCCTCTTATCGAGGGCACCCTGTGTTGTCACGTGCAGATTCCTCGCTCCAATAGTTTTCTCCGACGTTGATGTAGCCTTTGCTATGTCTCGTTGTGTACTTCCCTACCGCATGCCTGCGCGCCGCCTAGAATGTCTAGCTTCTAAATTTGCGTCGTCGTGCTGTCCGCATGTACCCGACTATGTGCATGGATTGGTATGTCTTTCAACGACTACTATTTTACATCTAATGCCTTTCCCGTTCATCTCTCGTGTTACGTCCTGAATAACTCCTTACACATGCAGTCTTTCTTGCTAAACTGCCCCTGTTGATTTGGCAGGATGGCTGACGATCCACCACCTCCACCCTATATGGCCGCAATGATGCAGCAGTTTATGACCGGACTATTGGCTCAGTTCCCAAATCAAAATGCTCAGCAACAGAATGTTCCAATAACTCTGGCAGAATTTGTGCGCCTCAATCCGTCCGTTTTCCGCAACTCCACCAATCCTATGGATGCTGATGATTGGCTTCGTGACATCCTGTTTGAGATGGAATCAGCTAATGTTGCCCTTGACAGTTACGTCACCTTTGCGACATTCCACCTGAAGGGCCCAGCTGCTCAATGGTGGGAAAGCCACAAGGCTATGTTGCCTGCAGAGACTGTAACCACTTGGCAGGAATTTCAGTCAGCTTTTCGTGCACGTTATATTCCTCAAGGTCTGATAGACCAGAAGAAGCAAGAGTTCCGCAAACTCTCACAGGACAAAATGACTGTGGATGAATATCAGAGGAAATTTCTCGAGTTATCCCGCTATGCTGAGGATGACGTTGACACTGACGCCCGCAAGCAGGAGAAATTCCGTGAAGGACTCCGTACTGACATAAAACTCGCACTTGCAGTCCTTGATTGCACAGACTTCGTAACGCTTGTCAGCAAATCTTTCCGAATTGAAACAGCTCTGACTGAATGCCAGGAGTCGCTCAAACGCACTCGTGAAGCAGGCTCACCCTCGGGTCAGCCTGTTCAGAAACGTCGAGTTTGGATCCCACACAATGTTCATCACCGACCTGCTCCAACACCAAGGCCGTCATATGTTGCACCTCGTCTGCCTTCACCGCCGAGACAGCTATCGGTTCATGATGGACCGCCTAATGTTACGGCTTCTCCTCAGGATGCCCCATGTCCTCCTGATGGTCGTACGAAGGGCCATCGAACCCATCGTTGTAGGAATCGTAAGGCCAGGATGTCTGCTATGGACCGAGGCCAGGTCACCCACGTCAAAATGGGAGAAGCTCGTGAGTCTACAAAAATCGTGATGGGAACTCTGTCAGTTAATTCAGTTGCAGCTTCTGTTCTCTTTGATTCCGGGGCATCACATTCCTTTGTGTCTCAACAATTTGCTCAGCGGCATGAGCTACCTCTAGAGTTATTGCCCACACCATTAGAGATTATCACTCCCCGTTCCAGGTGGCAAACCAAGATGGTAAGTCACAACAATCAGATCAAAATTGAAGGGTTGACGTTCTCCGCTTCCCTTATTGCTCTTGGACCTTCCGACATAGACATCATTCTCGGTATGGACTGGTTGACAGCCCATAATGCTTTGATTGACTGTGCTACTAAGACAGTCTAGCTCACACACCCGTCTGGCCAGATAGTCAAATACTCAGCCCGAACAGTTCAGGATGCCGAGACTCAAATATATGTTTTGAATGCATTGAACGCTTCACCTCTTGAAGGCATCGAGAACGTTCCAGTTGTTCGTGATTTTCAAGATGTATTTCCAGAAGAACTTCCAGGAATACCCCCTGCTAGAGCTGTTGAGTTTGTCATTGACTTGAAACCAGGCACAACTCCTATTGCGAAGCGTCCTTATAAGATGCCTCCGCATCATCTTCTTGAGCTTAAGGAAGAAATCGACACATCACTTAAGAAAGGTTTCATCCGCCCCAGTTCCTCTGCTTGGGGAGCACCTTCACTCTTCGTTAAGAAGAAGGATGGAACTAACCGATTGGTTCAGGATTATCGACCAATCAACCAAGCAACAATTCAGAACAAGTATCCGCTTCCTCGGATCAATGATTTGTATGATCAACTTGTTGGTTCCGCAGTATTCTCTAAGCTTGATTTGAGATTGGGTTATCATCAGATCCGTGTTCGTGAAGAGGATATTCCGAAGACTGCTTTTGTTACTCGCTATGGCTCTTATGAGTACACTGTCATGTCATTTGGCTTAACCAATGCTCCAGCCACATTTTCCCGTCTGATGAATTACATCTTCATGGATTACCTCGACAAGTTCGTCGTGGTATATCTAGATGGTATTCTGGTTTATTCAAAGAATAAGGAAGAACATGCTGAACACCTCCGTCTTGTACTGGAAAGGCTCCGAGAACACCAACTGTATGCCAAATATTCTAAATGTGAATTCTGGTTGTCTGAAGTGACATATCTCGGCCATGTGATTTCGAAAGATGGCATTGCCGTTAACCCAGAACGAGTTCAGGCTATACTTGACTGGACTCCTCCGAAGAACGTCAAGCAAGTGAGAAGTTTTCTCGGTCTTGCAAGTTATTGCCGTCGTTTTGTCGAGAATTTTTCTAAGATTGCTAAGCCTTTGACTGATCTGCTTCACAAGGGCGTTAAGTTTGAATGGACAGAAAAATGTCAGGAAAGTTTTCAAACACTCAAAGACAAGCTAACGTCTGCCCCAGTACTTGCTCCTCCAGATTCTCGCAAAGACTTTGTGATCTATTGTGACGCATCCCGTGAAGGATTAGGCTGTATCCTAATGCAAGAGCGTAAAGTGATTGCCTATGGCTCTCGTCAGCTGCGACCGCATGAAGAGAATTATCCGGTACATGATCTAGAACTAGCTGCTGTCATCTATGCACTGCAGTTGTGGCGACATTATCTCCTCGGTAATCGTTGCGAGATCTACACGGATCATAAAAGTTTGAAGTACTTGTTCACTCAGCCATCTCTGAATCTCCGTCAGCAAAGATGGATGGAGACCATTGCGGACTATGACTTGGGTATTTCTTATACCCCTGGCAAGGCTAATGTAATGGCTGATGCGTTGAGCCGCAAATCCTATTGCTGCGAACTTGAGGTTCAGCTACAGCAACCACTTCTGTATGAAGAGCTTCGAAAGCTAAATCTCGAGATAGTTCCCCAAGGATACCTAAAAACCTTGGTTGTTGAACCAGATCTTGAGAAAGCTGTTAAGAATGCGCAAGCTAAAGATGCTGAAGTTGATCTGATGAAGAAAGACCTTCACCTTGTAAAGTACAGGGATTTCTCGTTGTCTGAAGATGGAACCTTGTATTTCAGAGACCGCATTGTCGTACCTCGCTTTGAGCTTATGACTGACAAAGTCATGAAGGAGGCACATGATACCCCGTTGTCTATTCATCCGGGTAGCACCAAGATGTATTGTGATCTCCGTCAAAGGTACTGGTGGTCTAGAATGAAGCAAGACATTGCTCGATATGTTGCTGAATGTGATGTGTGTCGACGCGTTAAAGCAGAACATCAGAAGCCTGCTGGAATTCTGCAACCACTTCCTATTCCTTTATGGAAATGGGATAAGGTTCAGATGGATTTCATTACAGGACTTCCCAGGTCACAGAAGGGTCACGATGCTATTCTTGTCGTCGTCGACCAACTCTCCAAAGTTGCACACTTTCTGCCTGTCAAGGAGACGATCACTGCTAGTCAGTTAGCAGAGTTATATATCTCCAGAATTGTTTCACTCCACGGTATTCCGAAAGAGATCAGTTCAGACCGTGGCAGCATATTCACTGGTCATTTCTGGGAAAGTTTCCAAAAGGCTATGGGAACTCATATTACCTGGAGTTCAGCTTATCATCCTCAATCCCAAGGCCAAGTTGAACGAGTTAATCAAGTGCTTGAAGACATGCTGCGAGCTTGTGTTATATCGTTTGACAAGAAATGGAAGAATCTCTTCCATATGCCGAGTTCTCCTATAACAACAGCTATCAAGCTAGTCTGAAAATGGCCCCCTTTGAAGTTCTCTATGGACGTAAGTGTCGAACCCCTCTGAATTGGTCAGAAACTGGGGAACGACCGCTCGTGGGTCCAGATATTATTCAACAAGCCGAAGAACAAGTTCGTATTGTCCGGGAAAATCTCAAGGCGGCTCAGGACCGCCAGAAGAGCAACTATGATCGCAAACGATGGGGTTTGACTTATCAACCTGGTGATCAAGCTTATCTTCGTGTCACCCCTATGAAGGGCACTCACCGTTTTGGAATCAAGGGCAAGCTAGCTCCACGCTACATTGGTCCTTTCCGCATTGTTGCGAGACGTGGTCAAGTGGCGTATAAATTGGAATTGCCGCCGCAATTCTCTCATATCCACGACGTCTTCCATGTGTCGCAACTTCGTAAATGCTTCAAGGAATCTCCGCACCGATCTGTGGATCACGAGATGCTTGAATTGCAAGATGATCTTTCTTATAAGGAGCATCCGATCCGCATTCTCGATGAAGCTGAACGTCGAACCCGTCAGAAGGTTACCAAGTTCCTCAAAGTGCAGTGGTCAAATCATACTGAAGATGAAGCCACTTGGGAACGCGAGGATAATCTTCGTGCGGAATACCCCGAACTTTTTCCTTCTACTTCTTAATTCTCGGGACGAGAATTCTTGTTAGTAGAGGAGATTTGTAACACCCCCAGTGGTTAACTACAGTAATCACCCTTTTGATTATGCCATGTCATCATGTTTAACAGTGCATGATCATCATTTGCATCATAATGCATTTCAACTTCTAACTCAAATTCAAATTAAATTAAAGTGGAAAATAAAAGTTGTCCAACATAGAAACTCAATTGTTCATTAAATAGCAAATAAATCAGAGACAATTCTAAAATTGAAACCAACATCATTGGAGTTGGGTAGGTGACTCAAACATCTTCAAACAGCGACTAAAAACAATATTTAATAACCATTTATTAAATCTAATTTAAGTATGAAATGATGTTTTGCCCAAACTAATTTTAGGTGTTAGGAAATAAAGCACTGGTATTTATGGGCTAGGTCTCATATTTTACAAAAGTCATTTTGAGGCCTCACAATTTACAAAACAGAGAATAGGAGTAAAGAAAAAAAAAAGAAAAAGACAGAAGAAAACAGAAAAATAAAGGGAAACCCCCCTGGGCCTCGGCCCAGCAGGCCGTCCAGGCCGCCAGGCCGGCCCACTCCCGCTCTCCCCTTATCCCCCCCAAACCCTAGCCCGCTACACCCCACTCCCCTCGATCCACCTCTCCCTCTCGCTCTCTCGGTCTGGATCGGGAGGTCCCCCTCGCCTCCGCCCGACGCCCCCGTCTCTGCCCCGGCAGCGTCGACGCCACGCTGACCCCGCCGCCACCTCTCCGACGCCGCCCGGTGCTGCACCGCCGTCGCCGGCGCCCGCCTCCCCGTCCTCGACCTCTTCCCCAACGGGGCACCGACGCCGCCGCCCGCTGCCGTCGCCAGACCCAGCCACCGCCGTCGCCGAACACCTCCCCGTCCTCCTCCCCGTCGGCTCCACCGAGCCTCGCCGGCCCTGTTCATCTACATCGCCGGTGAGGACCGCGTCCACTCCCCGTGCGCTCTCCCTGCCGCCGCGGTCACCGCTCCCGTGCCGCGCTCGCCCGCCCCCGCCGCGGAGCTGCTGCTCCGCCTGCTGCTGCTGCTGCCGCTCGCCGCAGCTGCCCCGCACGTGCGCCCGCGCGTCGTTCGCCGTCGTCTGCCCGCTCGTCCGTGCGCGCGCGCGCGTTGACCCCAGCCGCGCGGATGTGTCCGGCTCTGGACGGGCACAGCGCGGACGTGTCCGGCTGTGCCACTGTCCAGTGGGCCCCCCAGAATGTTTTAAAAAAAAAAGAAGAAAAAGAAAATATAGTAATAATTAATTAGTTAATTAGTGAATTAATTAACTTAACTAATCATGTTTAATTAAACTAATTAAACTTAATTAACCTAATTATCTAATTAAGCTAATTAATCTGTTAATTAGGCTAATAGTCAATGACAGCGGGCCCCATCTGTCAGATGTCTGCTGACGTCAGCATGATGTCATGCTGACATCATCATTTTAATATTCTGGATAATGTTTATTTAAATAAATAATTAAATTCCAGAAATTAATAAAAACTTTTGAAAATCATATCTTTTAATCCGTAACTCAGATCGAAAAACTTTGTACATGAAAGTTGCTCAGAACGACGAGACGAATCCAAATACGCGGTCCGTTCGTTCGTCACACGTCCCTAACTATCCGAACTTGCAACCGTTCCCCTCTTATCCTCTGTCCGATAATTCCAAAGACCCGGGAAATATCGTCAGATATTCTCCCGCTCCGTCTGTTACGTGTGATGCTGCGTTAGACTACCCCTAGCACCGTGTATCGTATTTGTCATGCTCATGTTTGCTATATATTTATACTGTTTCCTCCCCCTCTTCTCTCTCGATAGCCCCCGACCCCGACGTCGTCCCCGAGACCGACGCAGCTCCGGATCCCGAAGACACCATAGACGACCTTGCCCTTGCCGCCGAGCAACCAGGCAAGCCCCTCCCTTGAGCATACCGATATCGCCCATTCTAAATTTCTCATGCTTGCATTAGAATTACTGCTGCTGCTGCTTTACCTATTCTGATGCATAGCCTGTTCATTGTAACCTACTGTTAATAATTACCTACATATCCTAAACTGTTTAGTCTAGGCTGGGTAGAGACCTATCAGTGACCCCACTTATCCCGACTGCCGCGCTGGATCGTCAGAAGACCCGATCAATGTGATTGAAGACCAGGACCCGACACCGCACATCACCCCCCTTAGTTGTAACGACACTGCAGCGTTACTATCGAGTGTCGAGGGTGAAACCTCATGTAGCACTTCTGATGTTAACTCTGTAGAGTAGTTATTCGGTCATGGTCATCGAGGGTGATTCCTCCTTCACCGCTTCCGATAACGACGCTGTCGTACAACACCTCAAGTGTGGACCCAGTGAGGGTGATTCCTCCTAGTTCACCTTGACGGATACATCGAGTGGAATTCAATGAGGGTGATACCTCGGATTCCCTGATGTTATGGACACACGGATACTTGGACTTTACAATGTTACTTGGAAAGGCGGGTCGACCCTGAGGGGTACCCGCGTGTGATGTGAAGGCGGGTTGCCAGTGTGGTGCCCGAGTGATGAATACGAGGCGCGGCCGGGCATTCTTAACCCTTGCCGCAAGTCCTCGAGACGGGGCGACGGGGTCACATCTTTCGTGAGTCTCTGCTCGTTACCGCAAGCCCTAGTCCTAACGATTTGGATATTCGATCGGAGCAGACCTCTGGTCTGATAGCACTAACCATCACGTGGGCATAGTATGGGCGTTCTGCATCGTAGCATCAGCCGAAAGCTCTGTCAGACGTCTAGTTCAGCCTTGCGGCCGGGACGGACCGGCGCCCCCCTGGTGCCTGGCTTCCCCCTGCACGCAACGACTCGGAGTGCACAGGGCGATGGCCCAAGACCTCTGAGCGCTTAGGATGTAGACCGACGGGGACCTCTCTGCTGAGCTGTAGGTAGGGTTGCGATGTGTCGTTTGGCCGAGGCCGGGCATGACCCAGGAAAGTGTGTCCGGCCGAAGTTAATCGAGCGTGTTGGGTAAGTTGGTGCACCCCTGCAGGGAAGAACACTTCTATCGATAGCCGGTCCTACGGTAAAGGACACTCGGAGTTGTATCCTGATTGATACAATTTAGAACTGGATACCTGTGATGAGACCTGTATATATGGCTCTGGGATTGCTTCTCACAGGGAGTCGAGAAGGGATCTCAGGACGAGGTTGATGAATGTATGGCTCTGGGATTGCTTTCTCGCAGGGAGTCGAGAAAGGATCTCTGGGTGAGGTTGAGACTTAATGTTACTACTACATTATATTGTAATGTTCTACTCTCTTCTACTGCTGCAAGACCGCTGAAGATGCTAGTCTTCGATAGGACTAGGCCTTCTCTCTATTCTGGCATTTCTGCAGCCCAGTCCACATATACAGCCTCCCCTTGAAAATGTTGCATATGTAGTGTAGATCCTTGCTTGCTGAGTACTTTTGAGTACTCACGGTTGCTTTGTTTACCTTTTCTCCCCATATCAGTTTGTCGTGACCAAGATGACGGAGCCCCTGAGACAGCTGCCCTGCCGACGATCGCTACTACTACTACCCAGAGGATGGATACTTCTACGAGTTGACTGACGACCAGGAGTAGGATCGGAGGGTCCCAGGCAGGAGGCCTTGTGCCTTTCGATCGTAGTGTTTTCTTTTGCCCCGCCTTTCTAAAGGCCTTTCTGTATTTTCTTTTATATCTGTACTCAGATATCTGATGCTTCCGCTGACGCTTGTTCGCAAGCTTATGTATTCGAGCCCTCGAGGCCCCTGGCTTGTAATATAAAGCTTGTATGACTTATTTATGTTTTAGAGTTGTGTTGTGATATCTTCCCGTGAGTCCTTAGGCTTGATCGTGTGCATGTGCGTGTATGATTAGTGCACGATCGGGCCGGGGGCGTCACAAGTTGGTATCAGTGTGATGCTGCGTTAGACTACCCCTAGCACCGTGTATCGTATTTGTCATGCTCATGTTTGCTATATATTTATACTGTTTCCTCCCCCTCTTCTCTCTCGATAGCCCCCGACCCTGACGTCGTCCCCGAGACCGACGCAGCTCCGGATCCCGAAGACACCATAGACGACCTTGCCCTTGCCGCCGAGCAACCAGGCAAGCCCCTCCCTTGAGCATACCGATATCGCCATTCTAATTTCTCATGCTTGCATTAGAATTACTGCTGCTGCTGCTTTACCTATTCTGATGCATAGCCTGTTCATTGTAACCTGCTGTTGATAATTACCTACATATCCTAAACTGTTTAGTCTAGGCTGGGTAGAGACCTATCAGTGACCCCACTTATCCCGACTGCCGCGCTGGATCGTCAGAAGACCCGATCAATGGGATTGAAGACCAGGACCCGACACCGCACATCACCCCCTTAGTTGTAACGACACTGCAGCGTTACTATCGAGTGCCGAGGGTGAAACCTCTTGTAGCACTTCTGATGTTAACTCTGTAGAGTAGCTATTCGGTCGTGGTCATCGAGGGTGATTCCTCCTTCACCGCTTCCGATAACGACGCTGTCGTACAACACCTCAAGTGTGGACCCAGTGAGGGTGATTCCTCCTAGTTCACCTTGACGGATACATCGAGTGGGAATTCAATGAGGGTGATACCTCGGATTCCCTGATGTTATGGACACACGGATACTTGGACCTTACAATGTTACTTGGAAAGGCGGGTCGACCCTGAGGGGTACCCGCGTGTGATGTGAAGGCGGGTTGCCAGTGTGGTGCCCGAGTGGTGAATACGAGGCGCGGCCGGGCATTCTTGGCCCTTGCCGCAAGTCCTCGAGACGGGGCGACGGGGTCACATCTTTCGTGAGTCTCTGCTCGTTACCGCAAGCCCTAGTCCTATCGATTTGGATATTTGATCCGAGCAGACCTCTGGTCTGATAGCACTAACCATCACGTGGGCATAGTATGGGCGTTCTGCATCGTATGCATCAGCCGAAAGCTCTGTCAGACGTCCAGTTCAGCAGTGCGGCATGGAGTGATTGGCGCCCTTTCGGTGGTGCTTGGATCTGGGCCATGTACGCAACGACCCGGAGGGCGAGGGGCGATGGCCAAGACCCCCTTGCGCTTAGGATGTAGACCGGCGGGGACCTCTCTGCTGAGCTGTAGGTAGGGTTGCGATGTGTCGTTTGGCCGAGGCCGGGCATGACCCAGGAAAGTGTGTCCGGCCGAAGTTAATCGAGCGGGTTGGGTAAGTTGGTGCACCCCTGCAGGGAAGAACACTTCTATCGATAGCCGGTCCTACGGTAAAGGACACTCGGAGTTGTATCCTGATTGATACAATTTAGAACTGGATACCTGTGATGAGACCTGTATGTATGGCTCTGGGATTGCTTTCTCGCAGGGAGTCGAGAAAGGATCTCTGGGTGAGGTTGATATCATTACTGCTACATTATATGGTATTGTTCTACTCTCTTCTACTGCTGCAAGATCGCTGAAGATGCTAGTCTTCGATAGGACTAGGCCTTCTCTCTATTCTGGCATTTCTGCAGCCCAGTCCACATATACAGCCTCCCCTTGAAAATGTTGCATATGTAGTGTAGATCCTTGCTTGCTGAGTACTTCAGAGTACTCACGGTTGCTTTGTTTTCCTTTTTCTCCCCATATCAGTTTGACGTGACCAGAGGATTGAGCCCCCTGAGACAGATGCCCCGACGATCGTTACTACTACTACCCAGAGGATGGATACTACTACGAGTTGACTGACGACCAGGAGTAGGATCGGAGGGTCCCAGGCAGGAGGCCTTCGCCTTTCGATCGTAGTGTTTTATTTTGCCCCGCCTTCCTAAAGGCCTTTCTGTTTCTATTTCATATCTGTACTCAGATATCTGATGCTTCCGCTGACGCTTGCTCGCAAGCTTATGTATTCGAGCCCTCGAGGCCCCTGGCTTGTAATATAAAGCTTGTATGACTTTATTTATGTTTTAGAGTTGTGTTGTGATATCTGCCCGTGAGTCCTTAGGCTTGATCGTGTGCATTTGCGTGTATGATTAGTGCACGATCGGGCCGGGGGCGTCACACATACTTTCCCATGAACCCGTAAGCCGCCGTAATAGCCATCCAGTTACGGATGACGTTTAACAAACCCCAAAGTTCATGAATCAAGCATAAAGAAACTCGATACTCTCATGGTCTGAGGAATCATGCGAACGTTAACCATATCTGTGTTATTAACCATTAACTTGTGACGAATGTATCTCATAGCATAACATCAATTCGGATCGATTCAACACAAATGTTCTTCTAACATTGTGCCCTCAAAGTTGCTGGCATAGACATGCCCATGATTGGGAAAACATAATCATCATGCAACACTTGAGCTAGTTTTAGAGGCATGACTAGGAATACATTTTACCGTTTATTATTCCACACGTGCACATGGGTTTTCCCCAGAGCCTTTATGGATATACGGGCTCGGGAACCACAGTAGTTATAGCATGGAACATAAACATAATTATGAGCATGGAGATAAATAATAACATTTATTATTGCCTCTAGGGCATATCTCCTACACTAAGGCCATCTTCAAGAAGGTTACAGAAGACCATCTTTTGAAAACCTTCTCGCTCATCAAGAAGGTTGAGAAGGTTTTTAGAATGCCATCTTTGCTCCGGATTATCTATCTGTCATTTTGGAAGTTCATTCTCAGATAACAGATAGCTCGACCATTGGGACGGTAATCATCGATATCAAAGTTTTGGTCGACAACTTCTCATCTTGCATGTTTAGTCATGTTAATCGTTTGTCAAATGTAGTAGTTGATAGCACAATTGTGTGTTTATTTGGTGATTTTATCCAGCGCAATGCAACTTCGGATTGCATCCGGAGAACTCTTTGTAATGATGTTTCGTGATCAATAATGAGCGGCATTGTCTAATAAAAAGGGGCCCACTCCATCGAACGAAACCTATTGGACCCTAATATGGGACACGTCAGCTAGAGGCTGCCCTTCAACGGACGGTTCGTTCGCTCATGAAGGCACCCTTCAGCAAGCGTTTCAGGCCATTCACTCTCAGGAGGGCCAGGACGTACCCTTATTGGCCCAGAGGCCCAGTATACTGTTTTCTTAATGCCATGCAAAAAAATACATATTTATCTTATAAAAAACAGAGAAATAAAATGTATAATTGCCATGATACGAAAATATGAAAAATGCAATACTGATTTATGAAAATGCCATGCTAATTTATAAATTTTCAAAAGTGATATGATTAAAGAAAAATCTGTCTTGTAATCTAAAAAAAAAAATTATGAATTCTGCCTGGAGATGTTTCACTGTGAAAAAAGCCATGTTGTAATATTTTTGCTTTATTTGGTCCACTGTGCAAAAATTCTTTAAGGAATGCCATGTTAGCGAAATAAAATAAAATTTCCATCCTCTTAAATAATAGAATTGTCATCCTAGTAATAATAAAAATGACATGCCAATAATATAAAAAGGCAGGCTCTCAATAATAAAAATGTCATCCTGTTAATCATAAAAGTGCTATCCTCCTAATAAGAATATGTCATGTAATTAACAATAAAAATGCCACGCTCTCAATTATAAAATAATCATCCCCTTGATAATAAAAATGTCATGTTATTAATTATTAAAATGCCATGGACTTAGTAATAAAAAATGTCACCCTCATAATAATAACAATGCCATGTTATTATTATTTATTTATTAAAATGTCATGCTCTTATTAATAAAACTGTCATGTGAGAAATTAAAATAACAAGGACGTTGATATCTCCCGACCGTTCGGTCTGGGACACTTCCTGGCCGAACGAGTCGTTCGGTACTTGGTGATCGATCCATCGAATGATTCTGTTCGGTGCGAGAGACTCCCAGCCCGAACCCTGTAAAACCATGGGTCTTTTAGACAGGCCACCCCTCAACCCAACGTCATCAGTAATCCAAAAAACAGAAAAAAGACATAAAAAGGCCAAAACTTTCTCCTAGCTACTATCAAGCCTTAAACCTAGAATTTGGACATGATTTTGAATAGAAAAGCGAAATAAAAAATTTATCATAATATGTAATAAACTGCCATCATGTTCAAATGGATCAGAACTTGATGAAAAAAGATATTTGGCATGTGATGTTTATGTAAAATTGCCATGCTAAAGAAAAAGAAATTTCCATGCTTTATTCAGAAAATTTGCCGTGTTTCAATATAATTTACAAAAGAAACAGAATTTATTATGGGATATATGCGATAAAAAGTTTGCTTGTTGTGTACAAAATTAAATTTGCCATGGTCTAGACAAAATTGGCATGGCCAAAAACATAAAATTTGCCATGGACCAAACAATAACTTTGACATGTTGAAAAAATATAATTGCCATGCTGCAAAAGAAAAATGTAGATTGCAAAGAAAGAAGTGTATCGTGTGTATTTTAGTAGTAATTGCCATGTTTCATCAAAAAGTAAATTTACCATGGCCCCACATGGAAAGCAAGAATTACCATGAATGATGAATGTAAGAGTTGCCATGGATGTGAAGTACATTTTGCCATGGCAAATAAGAAGGAAATTTGCCATGGTCCATAAATTAAATTTTCCATAGTCCATAAACTAAATTTTCCATGGCCAAAAAACGTATAAATTGCCATGAGCGATCAAAAGTAAAAATTGCCATGTACAATAAAGTAAATTTTCCATTTATTCAAAAGTAAAATTGCCATGGCAATTAGTGGTCATTTTTTGCCATGGAAAATAAGAAGGAAACTTTGCATGGTCCATAAAATAAATTTGCCATAGTCCATAAAGTAAATTTGCCATGGCATAAAAAGGATAATTTGCCATGAGCGATCGAAATAAAATTTTCCACGTATGTTAAAGTAAATTTGCCGAGTATTTAAAAGTAAAATTGCCATGGCAAAAAAAAAAGGTAAATTTGACATGGCAAAGTTGATATAAAAAAATGAATGGCAATGTAGGTAAATTTGCCATTGGCAATAAAGTAAAAATTGGCAAGCTACAAAGAAAAAATTCCATGTTATTATAAAGTAAATTTGCAAAAATACAAAGGTGAACATGGGTGCGCGCGCACCCACGTGAATAGTAAATTCATAAAAAATACTAGAAAAAATTAAAATTTTCTGAAATTTTATGATATGAACCTTAGTCGATCATTCTACTCACGTGTGAAGTTTCATGATGTATTGACACCAATGGTATTCTTAGTGAAGAAAATACAAATGCGACCATACTATTCATTAAACAGTGTTTTTTAATATAGCTTTGATTTTTGCCCAGATTACCACGGATGTGATTTCTTCGTGAAACTTCATATGCGAGTATACCGGTTGACTATGTATATTAGAAAAATAAATTCATATTTTTTTTTATTTTTTCTAGCATTTTTTTGAATTTACTATTCATAAAGGGTGCGCGCGCACCCATGTTCACCAAATCCGCGTCCGTAAATTTGTTATTAAGATCAAATTGACATGGCAAAAAGCATATAAAAATCGCCATGTTATTTTTTTTAAATGGTCATGGATTATGTAATAAAAATTGCAATGTAAGTGAGAAAATTAGCCATGTTCCATGTCAACACATTAAGATTTATGTTGCCATGAGTGTAGACTTCGTTTCATGTACATTTGCGAAAAGTGTGAGAAAAACATATTTTCAATATCAACTTTGAAGAAAGAATATATTGCAATGTGGCACAAGGTAAATGCGGGATTTTTTCTATCAAATTCATGTACCATTTAAGTAAATTTGTCATGATAGAAAAAGAGAAATTTGCCATGGTACTTGTATTGAACTTGCCATGGTCATAAAGTTAGTTTGCCATAATAGAAATATAATTCTGTAGTAAAATTACCATGCCACTGGTAGAATGGAAGAATGGAATTGATTTTGCAATGGTCTATGAATTAAATTTGCCATGACATTACAAATGAAATTCCCTTGGTGAAGTAGAAATGATGTCGAAAAATAGAACTATCCATAAAAAAAAAGCATGAGACATGAATTCTTTGTATCAGAGCCATACTAACATTAGCAACAAACTTAAAAGCCTAAACTCAAACACACTGAGACGAAAAGTTCAACAAAAAAGTAAGAGTGGACAATTTCACTACCAAAACTACATAAATGGGTAACCGACACTACTAGCAAAACCCAATCTTGCACTTAACACCACGAGCATATAGCAAAATGAGTGATAAACGCCGAAAAAAAACTAGATCATCATTTTGTTAGGCTACAGTTCCAGTAGCAATGCAAAATGGCAATTCTCGAACAGTGGCATAGCGCACATGGGACGACCTGAGGGGTTTATTGGTGTGTTTACCTGTCTGATGCAATCAAACTGGATGAAAATGGCAACTACTCCAGAAATATGCCAATGCTACTTGTACAAAAAAAAATTGCCATGCCAACTTCTCATAGTGATTCTATCAATTGCTATTACTTGTAGCAGTTATGTCATGGCACCTAATAAAGAATTTTGCCATGGCAACTACTCCAAGATTTTGCCATGGAAACTACTCATAGCGATTCTATCAATTGCAATTACTCATAGCAGTTCTGTCCTGCCACCTAATACAGAATTTGCCATGGCAACTACTCATATTCAATTATCTGTTGTGCATTCTACTGGGACATTACATGGTAATTTGAGAAAAATGAACTGAAAAACGAAACAAAAATGCCATGGCAATTATTTACGAAAAATAAAAGATGGTAGCTACTAGTATTCAATATATGTAAACTGCCATGTAGCACTCAGAAAAGCATGCTGATGGAAGCCTTCATCGATGTCCCCGCCTGCCCGACGCCGGTCGTCCCCTCCTTCAAATCCGGCGACGCGCAAGGCCGCCGCCTGGCGCCCAGCCGACGCCGTAGCCCTCCTGCATCTCTCGCCACCATCCGCCGCTCTGACCGCCGTATTCGCCGCACCCCATATCCGCCGCCGCCGCCTTTGCCATCTCCGCCTTCGCCTGGACGTGGCCCCGCGCGCCTGAAACGGGTTGGCTCTTGCCGGCGGGAAGCCATTGCGGGGGAGAACGCCAACATCCGCCGCACCGACCGCCGGATGCCTTCGCCGCCGTCCCCGCCTGCCTAGCGCTGGCACCCGGTTTGTGTGGTTTGGATAAGAGAGTGGTAGGAATGGGGGGAGGAGAGCGAGGGAGTGGTTCGGTTGATTTTGGCTTCGTCAAGATTCGTGCGACGATAACGAGAGGGTTCGGGACGAGAAGCAAAAATACTAGTCGTTTCGGAGTTATAGATTCCGAATAACAATTCCCAAATTGCCATGAATAAGTGATATAATTTCCCATAAAGCTCTTGCCATAGAGGGCATTACAAAAAAAATGCCTAGAAATTGCCATGTTGCCACTATTAAAAATGCACACGACAGGTTTAGAAAAATTCCTCTCTAAAAATAGGGAAATTTTGTTCTTTCAAAAACTGGGAAAAATATGAATTTCCTTTTTTAAATGAAATTTTTAATCTAGTTTAGTACATATTTCCACACACCTCCCATAATTTTTTTGGGAGAAAAAAAAGCGAGTGTTCACGAGGAAACACTTTACTTCGAACGGGTGCAGCTAATCTACTATCCGTGCAACGGCAGGGAAGGTGATTGTCAGGGTTGGCCTCGTGGTGAATGTTCATTAGATATCATTTCAGAACCTTTTGTTGTGATGACGGGCTAGGTATTTTTTTTTCTTTTGAACCTGACGTGCTAGGTGTTGTTTCCTACCTGCCACCCTCATTAAGGTTCGGTTCATGTGTGAGCACACTGTTCGTTGCAAGATGTGCATCATGAAGGATACAGTTCCCTGCAAAAAAAAAAAGGTTGCAAGATGTGCATCATGAAGGATTCAAAATATGGTCGGAGGATCAGGATTGGATTTGAAGTCAGATATATCCATCACCCGGTACATAGGGATGTGTGTATGTACGTATGTATGAATGTTTGTGTTTGTACCGAGTTAAAAAAATTCAAGATGATCGGAGGATCAGGATTGGATTTGAACTCGGATATGTCCAATCACCCGGTACGTGGTCTGTTTGACTCGGAACTCAGAACCGACCTCGACATAGGTATAGTTGTTGCTATATTTATGACTTGACGTCCTATGACTTTCAACGAGACGACGATGCACGGCGCGGATTGTCTATCCGACCTCTCTGACGACATAATCGCCTCCATCGTCTCGTTGCTCCCAGCCAGGGAGGCCGCCCGCACCTCGGCCCTCTCGGGGCGATGGCGCCCGATGTGGTTAGGCACGGACTCCCTCAACCTGGACTCCAGGTCTTACGGCGACCCGGGCAAAGACCACCCCAAGTCTTACGGCCGCGGCCTGGATGGCATTAAGATGAACTACCGGCTTTTCTCCGACGCCTGTAAGTTTCTCGGCTCAGCCGGCCGGTGCGGCCGCATTAAGAAGCTCTCTCTGACCGTCGAGGGATGCGAGAACGAGTACTTCAAGGATGTCATGGGCAACTCCATGTGGGGAACGAGCAGCGATAGTTGCGACCTGATGGCCTCCCTCCTCGGCGCTCCGCCGTTGCAGCATATAGAGGAGCTCCGCGTTAGGTTTGAGGTCATTATCCAGATGATGAGGCGGGACACTACCCCAAACTGAGTTTTTCCTGACGGCCGAAAACCGTCAGGAATAAGTCATTCCCGTCAGGAACATGCCTATACCGTCAGGATTCCCCCGTCAGCAACAGCCTGTCAGGAATGACCTTCATTCCTGAAGGTAACCGTCAGGAAATACATTCCTGACGGCATTTCCTGACGGACGACATTTTGCCCTGAGTTTGTCTTTCCTGATGGTATCCCCGTCAGGAATACACCTTCAGGATTGAACTTCTCCTGATGTCCATGCTACTGTACAGAAGTCCAGAATAGCAAATTCGGTAGGTATTACATTAAATCATTCAAAATTCAGCAAAAATACAAATTGATTCCATTCATATTTCTGCACAGCAATATGCACAACCGAGTAAATAAGATCACATTCATTGTAATATCTTGAATTGTTCACAAAATGTCAGCGGGAAATACCTATTATATATACACTGGGTTTTAGTACATGGATCTATTATATAACTTGTCAGCAGTAGCACTTCTCTAGTTAACAAAATACACTATCTACTGTTACTAGATGATACCCCGCGCATTGCTGCGGGAATTCCTTGCCAATATTTCGATGAGATTTTGTTATATGAACATGAATAGAAAATAATGGGCATATGTAAAACAACATAGGTAAGTGCAAAATCTGTTAGAACATCACTTAGTACCTTAAATCATCCGCATTTTGATCACCACGAATTAAGAACTGCTATATATGTATGCTTAAAATGAATTGGTGATAGCATCATAAAGTTTTCCAACTCATCAGTTTGCCATGTCTGAAGCTTTGAAACGTTCGAGGACAGTAGTACCAAGAACCCGTTGGTAAGCATATCATGTATGCTAAGAAACTGTAATAAAAAACCATGAATGATGAGTGTACCTAACTAAGCAACTGTCAAACAATTAGTGGGAGGCTCACATATAGCTACAAAGGTGTAGAAGTGTAATTCAGCTCAATTTCAGCAGTGCAACCAAGTAAAAAGCATTTAGCACCGGCATGGATGTAGCTATCAAATGAGATATGACAAAGAGAGCTATCAAATAGGAACGCTTCTATGTCATTCCGTTGCATACAGAAAATGGATGTAGCTTCAGAAACTTACCGAGTTTAAAACAGTAATATTGTGCTTTGCTATTTTCGGGTGCTTGCATTTTGAATTTTCCATCAGCACAATACATAAGTTTGCATCAGGTTCCGCCATCCTATATAAATCCGAGAACTGAATGTGTTATAAAAATGACATTTACTTGGTGATTGCCCACAATACCACAGAGGTGATGCACCCGCGCTAGCTAATGCTTCGCCGCCGCCTCACATTCCACGTGTTTCTTGGTAATAAGGCTTGATGCATGTGTATTACATTGAGAGTTTCAGACAGTATGTAATTGTAAACAGAAGATAAGAAGGGAGCCTCAAAACTAATACAGTACTAATTTATCCTACAATGTCGGCCATTCCAAATCATGCGTATATTCTATTAATCTTATAGACTATAAAGAACAATATACCTGCAGAGGATGAATGTAGCGGGAAACTTGCCTCCTTCCTTGCCGTGGTAGTTGACATGCTAGCCTCGGACCCTGGTACGGGAGGAACAGAGCAACTCGGTTATGTAGTCTACTTCAGAAATCACAAATGTAATAAAGTTGCCCATAGAAGGTAATGTAGCAACCATTGCGGCTACTGCTGAACTCTCAGCTAGGGATTCAGACTAATAAAGTTGCCCAGAACTCCTGTAGTTTCCAATTTATGTTTCTCTCGGATTTCTGAAAATAAACACAATATGTCAACTTCAAGTTGGTTAAATACAGTACCCAGGTGTGTTATTATGACAGATCTAACTAAAACAAAGACCATTGCGGCTACTGCTCAACTCTCTGCTAGGATTCAGACACCAATAATGAAAAAAAGTGTATGATGCTACCTTTTTTTGGGTCTTCCTTAACAATCTCCTCAGGTCAGTTGTAGTTCGCCAAGACTTGACTTGGCACTGGGAGGAGCTGGACTGGGAGGGAGACAGAAGGGTGAGGCTGCTGGCCGGCATGGGAAGCAGATCTGGACGGCAAGGGAGGACCCAGTCAACGGGGAGAGAGACGGCGCTGGGGGTGGCTGGACGTTGAGGGGGCGGCGCTGGAGCCGCTGGACGGCGACGGGGCGGCGCTGGACGGCGAGGGATACGCCCTTCGATGGGAGGGAGGCGGCGTAGGAGTGGCTGGTCGGCAAGGGAGTGGCCCTCCATGGGGATGGAGATGGCGCTGGAGGCGTGGGCGGCAGCGGGATTGGGGTCAAGCACCATATGGGGTGCGGCGGCGCCGGACGCGGAGGAGGCGGCAGGATGCAACTAGAGAGATGGGGACAACACTTTAGGGATTTTGACTCTTCGTCCCCTCCCAAGCCAAAACAAACGCAGAATTCTACGCACCGACGTTCCTGAAGGCCGGGTTCGACCCGTTCCTGAAGGAGGCCTGGCGACCTTCACGAATGTGCTGAGCCGTCACGAAAAAAATCAGTTTCGGGTAGTGGGAGGAGGAGAAGCTTACGCCCTGTATATACAAGTTGCACTACCAAAAACTGGAATTTTCCTGTGAGCCCAAAACCGACAGGAAAATAGGGTGTACCGATAGGAAAAGTATTTCTTGTCGGCCACCTGTCAGGGTTAGCCGCCAGGGATAGCTTGACAGGGAAAATAAACCATGCCTGTCGGTTGGCCGACAGGAACTATATTCCTGTCGGGTTTTCACATTTCCCTGACGGGTTTGGCCCTACAGGGTTATATAGGCGTCAAGTTTGGCAAACCATGGAAAGAGTATATCCCTGTCATACATAACCATCAGGAAAAAAAGAAACCCAATGAAGAATTTTTTTTATGGTTTTATACATAGCTATTCCATAACTCAGAATATTTAGAACATAGAAACATCACTATCAATTGTTTCCATCAACCAGAGATACAAATTCACATATCTTCGGATACAGTTCCATAGAATTTACGTACATGAATCGAAGGTTAATGAAAACAGAGGTGCAACATCTAAAAACACACAAGTGCATCAACTAAATATACACAAGAAGAGACCTCATTTTCTACAATATTTTGTTGCAGCTTAAGTTGCAAGCTTCTCTTCAAGGTTACCTTGCAGTGGACATATAATTGAACTTGTAAAAATATGCAAGTGTCAACTGTTTGCTACAAAAAGGTAACGAGAAACAGGAACAATATCTATAAGATATAATAAGCATAATCTATTTGGTATCTCAGTTTCTTGCAGTAACATTGGCATATATACCCAACTTGTTTTTGTCTCAGCAAAGTTACCCACTTCTACAGCTTATAGACTAATAATGGGGTAATTTTTTCTAGCACCATATCTCAGATTTGATACAAATCATGCAACTGACAAAATCCACTTAAATGACAACCTGAGCACATGCTACTGGATTAGTTTGACAGAATTATCAGCTAACTTCCTGAGCAGATAAGTCATTAGAGACTTCTTGCAAGAAATCACACTACCAATGTCAATACACTTAAGTCTATGCATTTCAAATGTTCAAGAAAGATGGGCAGGGTCATCATCATCTCCATAAGAATAAAAAAGCCAAAACATTATGCAATTATTCGATAGTGTAACAGCATGGGAACTGTACATCATGGTGAGACAATAAAAGACCCCAAAGAAATAGAAAGAGGTTGTGTTCAGACTAAACCAACATAGCAACTACTGGCTCAATAATGTTGGTCTCATGATCTTGGGCACACTGGACATAGCATGATATGTTTTTAATATATGCGAGAAAACTTGACTGGCAATTATTCCTGATAAAACTTTGCGGATGATGGTGAAAGCAAAAGTAAAAATACCTTGATTAGAGGCTCTAGACCCTGCCGTGCTGCCGGGGCACACCCTCTGCTTGCTGGACCTCGTCTTCTGCAGGCTCGAGACGCCACCACAGGGTGGCGCCGGCGTCTCCTTCCCTTGCCTCTCCGCGCTCCGGCTTTACAGGTGCTCGCCGCCGACGCAGGATCTCGAGGGCTTGGTCTGCGCCGCGCCGAGCCTACGGAGCATGCACATCCAAGACCACAGCTTCTACTGCCTGTCCGACTCCCGTAGCGACCGGTTCGCGCTCCACTCCCCAAGCCTCACCGACCTCACGCTAGTGCACACCTCCGGCAGCATCCATCTAGCAGGCACAGAGCTCGACACGCCATGCCTGCGCTCCTTCAAGTACAACACCTTCATCTTTACGGGGCTCTAGATGAAGTCGCAACCAACCAAGCTGGCACGAGTCGACTTGACCCTCCAATGGAGTAGGATGTACAGTGATAATAGTAGTGAGCTAGTCCTGCCACGCTCTGCCCAAGTCTGGCAATTCCTTGGACACTTTCGGCACACCAAGGCCATCCGGTTGAAGGTGAAAAAAATCCGGTGCATCGCCGTGAACGAGGACGCGCAACATGAGCACCTCGTCATGCTGCCCGGTCTAGAACGGCTAGAGCTAGAAGGGTTCGCAGACCCAGACCCTCGTCATGCTACCGCCATTGCCAACTTGCTGCATTGCTGCCCGGTGATCCGCGACTTGCGGATTCGGATTCTTAGAGAACCCTACCAAACTTCATACGCCGGCGAGAGTAGCGTGGTATCCTCATTGTCCGACTTTGATGTGTCCATGGACTTGTTCCGGAGGCGCTTCTCCAAGGAGATGGTCCCTCTCATGCTCGACCGGGACGATAATGGTTCCTCGCGAGTTGCGGAGCTCCCTGGTTTGACAGGTTGCCGGTTCGGTTGCTTGGAGAATCATTTGGAAAAAGTGACGCTGCAGTTTGAGTTCAAGTAGTTGGATAGCTTTGATGTTCGGCTCACCAAGTTCTCTGCGGAGAATTGTATGGGGCTTGAGGTCTTGCAAATCGATGATGGAAAACAAAGCTTTCTAAGCCATATCAGTTAGATGGTGCAAAGATGGAGAACTGACGCTTTGGGTCAAAGGAAGCAAATAATAGGACGGGAGTCAGCTGACTCGTCCAAACAATCTAGAAAAAGGAAAGGCGATACCGCTGTGGAACACAAAGTAGAAATCAAACGAAATTATAGGAAGCGAATGTTCGCTGGCTATACTTGACACAACACGTTCCAAGCCTTAAATTCACGCTTTCAATGCATCTATAGCATGCAAAAGAAAGTTGCATACTACTAAGGCAGCACTAAAAAGGGGACACAATCTCTTAGGTCGCGCAACTTTTTTTTCTTTCAGAAATAATATTGTTACCTTTAAGCTTCTGCATGCAAAAATAAATATTTGTTTGTGCGTTGTGGTGCCGTGTTATGTTGCATGATGATTGGTCGTCGCTTTATATATAAATCGGGGCGCCAGCCTTTTTCGATATCGGCAGAACCAACCATATATACATACAGAAGGTGATAAGAATACTCCTACAACAGTACGGCATTATCTAGAACGACAGTTCGTCCAAGCAGTAAAGGACCATAAACGACAATGACCTAGATATTCTCCTCATCATAAATTAAATATGTGAACAATTGCAAACATGATGATTCATTTGGGTACGTGATTGTGTAGGCATTTGATTAAATCTCAGTCAATACTATACTCCTGAGATCATACATGGAGATTCATAAAAAGAAAACATTAAAATTATTCTTTCATCTTTTTATATGTCTGTCACTTGACTGAGATCTAGCCACACCCTTTGTACAAACAGGTGTGCACACTTCATGATAGTTTTTCTTAAAACCCATTTCATGATGTAGTTTATTACTGTTGGGGAATGTTGCATGAAAATAAAAAAAAATTCCTACGCCCACGCAAGATCTATCAAGGAGATGCATAGCAACGAGAGGGGAGAGTGTGTCTACGTACCCTCATAGACCGTAAGCGGAAGCGTTTCACAACGTGGTTGATGTAGTCGAACTTTCTTCGCGATCCAACCAATCGAGTACCGAACGTACGGCACCTCCGCGTTCAGCACACGTTCAGGTCGATGACGTCCGCGCCTTCTTGATCCAGCAAGACGGCGAGGTACTGGATGAGTTCTGACAGCACGACGGCGTGATGACGGTGATGGTGAAGTGATCTCCGCAGGGCTACGCCTAAGCACTACGAAAATATGACCGGGGGTGTAAACGGTGGAGGGGGGCGCCGCACACGGATAGGCAATTGTCTGTTGTGTGCTAGGCGCCCCCCTCCCACGTATATATAGGTGGGAGGGAGGGAGGAGCAGCCAAAGGAGGTGCCCAAGTAGGAGGAATCCTACTTGGGGTCCCTCCCAAGCCGCGCCCCCATGCCATATATAAACAAGGGGGAAGGAGAGGGGGGGGGGGGGGGGGGAGGAAAGGAAGGGGGAGTACTACTCCACACTTTCCTTTCCCTCCCTTCTTTCCTTCTCCTCCTCATAGGGCCGGCCTCTATAGGGGCGCACCAGCCCACGAGGCTGGTGTGTTCCCTCACTTGGCCCATAAGGCCCATATCTTTGCCGGGGGTGCCCGAAACTTCTTTTCGGTGACCCGATAAGTACCCGGTACCCTCCGAAATACTTCCGGTGTCCGAATACCATCGTCCTATATATCATTCTTTACCTCTCGACCATTTCGAGACTCCTCGTCATGTCCGTGATCTCATCCGGGACTCCGAACAACATTCGGTCACCAAAACATATAACTCATATAACGCTATATCGTCAACGAACGTTAAGCGTGCGGACCATACGGGTTCGAGAACTATGTAGACATGACCGAGACACCTCTCCGGTCAATAACCAATAGCGGAACCTGGATGCCCATATTGGCTCCTACATATTCTACGAAGATCTTTATCGGTCGAACCGTTATGACAACATACGTAATTCCCTTTGTCCATCGGTATGTTACTTGCCCGAGATTTGATCGTCTGTATCTTCATACCTAGTTCAATCTCGTTACCGGCAAGTCTCTTTACCCATTCCGTAATACATCACCTCGTCACTAACTCCTTAGTCTTTTGCTTGCAAGCTTATGCTATGTATTACCGAGAGGGCCCAGAGATACCTCTCCGATACTCGGAGTGACAAATCCTAATCTCGATCTATGTAAACTCAACAAACACCTTCGAAGATACCTGTAGAGCATCTTTATGATCACCCAGTTACGTTGTGACATTTGATAGAACACAAGGTATTCCTCCGGTATCCGGGAGTTGCATAATCTCATAGTCGAAGGGATATGTATTTGACATGAAGAAAGCAATAGCAATAAAACTGAACGATCATAATGCTAAGCTAACGGATTGGTCTTGTCCATCACATCATTCTCCTAATGATGTGATCCCGTCATCAAATGACAACACATGTCTATGGTTAGGAAACCTTAACCATCTTTGGTCAACGAGCTAGTCTAGTAGAGGCATACTAGGGGCACGGTATTTGTTTATGTATTCACACATGTATTTAAGTTTCCAATCAATACAATTCTAGCATGAATAATAAACCTTTATCATGAATAAGGAAATATAAAATAACAACTTTATTATTGCCTCTAGGGTATATTTCCTTCAGTCTCCCACTTGCACTAGAGTCAATAATCTAGTTCATATCGCCATGTGATTAACACCCAAAGAGTTTACTAGAGTCAATAATCTAGTTCACATCACCATGTGATTAACACCCATAGTTCACATCGCCATGTGATCAACACCCAAAGAGTTTACTAGAGTCAATAATCTAGTTCACATCGCCATGTGATTAACACCCATAGTTCACACCGCCATGTGATCAACACCCAAAGAGTTTACTAGAGTCAATAATCTAGTTCACATCGCCATGTGATTAACACCCAAACTGTACTAAGGTGTGATCATGTTTTGCTTGTGAGAGAAGTTTAGTCAACGGGCCTGTCACATTTAGATCCGTATGTATTTTGCAAATTTCTATGTCTACAATGCTCTGCATGGAGCTACTCTAGCTAATTGCTCCCACTTTCAATACGTATCCAAATTGAGACTCAGAGTCATCCGGATCGGTGTCAAAACTTGCATCGACGTAACTCTTTACGACGAACTCTTTATCACCTCCATAGCCAAGAAACATTTCCTTAGTCCTCTTTAGGTATCTAAGGATAATTTTGACCGCCGTCCAGTGATCTACTCCTGGATCACTATTGTACCCCCTTGCCAAACTCATGGCAAGGCACACAACAGGTCTAGTACACAGCATAATATACTTTATAGAACCTATGACTGAGGCATAGGGAATGCCTTTCATTCTCTCTCTATATTATGTCGTGGTCGGGTTTTGAGTCTTACTCAACTTCATACCTTGTTACACAGTCAAGAACCCTTTCTTTGACTGATCCATTTTGAATTTCTTCAAAACTTTGTCAAGGTATGTGCTTTGTGAAAGTCCTATTAAGCGTCTCGATCTATCCCTATAGATCTTGATGCCCAATATATAAGCAGTTTCACCAAGGTCTTTCATTGAAAAATTCTTATTCAAGTATCCTTTTATGCTATCCAGAAATTCTATATCATTTCCAATCAACAATATGTCATCCACATATAATATCAGAAATGCTACAGAGCTCCCACTCACTTTCTTGTAAATACAGGCTTCACCGAAAGTCTGTATAAAACCATATGCTTTGATCACCTCATCAAAGCGTATATTCCAACTCCGAGATGCTTGCACTAGTCCATAGATGGATCGCTGGAGCTTGCACACTTTGTTAGCACCTTTAGGATCGACAAAACCTTCTGGTTGCATCATATACGGCTCTTCTTTAAGATATCCATTAAGGAATGCAGTTTTGACGTCCATTTGCCAGATTTCATAATCATAAAATGCGGCAATTGCTAACATGATTCGAACGGACTTAAGCATCGCTACGGGTGAGAAAGTCTCATCGTAGTCAACTCCTTGAACTTGTCGAAAACCTTTTGCGACAAGTCGAGCTTTATAGGTAGTAACATTACCATCAGTGTTGGTCTTCTTTTTGAAGATCCATTTATTCTCTATGGCTTGCCGATCATCGGGAAAATCCATCAAAGTCCTCACTTTGTTCTCATACATGGATCATATCTCAGATTTCATGGCCTCAAGCCATATGTCGGAATCTGGGCTCATCATAGCTTCTTCATAGTTCGTAGGTTCGCCTTGGTCTAGTAACATGACTTCCAGTACAGGATTCCCGTACCACTCTGGTGTGGATCATGTTCTGGTTGACCAACGAGGTTCTGTAGTAACTTGATCTGAAGTTTTATGATCATCATCATTTGCTTCCTCTCTAGTTAGTGTAGGCATCACTGGAACAGTTTTCTGTGATGTGCTATTCTCCAATTCGAGAGAAGGTACAATTACCTCATCAAGTTCTACTTTCCTCCCACTCACTTCTTTCGAGAGAAAGTCCTTCTCTAGAAAGGATCCATTCTTAGCAACAAAGATCTTGCCCTCGGATCTATGGTAGAAGGAGTACCCAATTGTTTCCTTAGGGTATCCTATGAAGACGCACTTCTCTGATTTGGGTTCGAGCTTATCAGGCTGAAGCCTTTTGACATAAGTGTCGCAACCCCAAACTTTAAGAAATGACAGCTTAGGTTTCTTGCCAAACCACAGTTCATACGGTGTCGTCTCAACGGATTTAGATGGTGCCCTATTTAACGTGAATGCGGTTGTCTCTAATGCATAACCCCAAAACGATAGTGGTAAATCGGTAAGAGACATCATAGATCACACCATATCTAATAAAGTACGGTTACGATGTTCGGACACACCATCACGCTGTGGTGTTCCAGATGGCGTGAGTTGTGAAACAATTCCACATTGTTTTAAATGAAGGCCAAACTCGTATCTCAAATATTCGCCTCCGCGATCGGATCATAGAAACTTTATTTTCTTGTTACGATGATTCTCAGCTTCACTCTGAAATTCTTTGAACTTTTCAAATGTTTCAGACTTGTGTATCATCAAGTAGATATACTCATATCTACTCAAATCATTAGTGAAGGTGAGAAAATAACGATACCCACCGCGTGCTTCAACACTCATCGGACCGCATATATCGGTATGTATTATTTCCAATAAGTCATTAGCTCGCTCCATTGTTCCGGAGAATGGAGTTTTAGTCATCTTGCCCATGAGGCATGGTTCGCAAGTATCAAATGATTCATAATCAAGTGATTCCAAAAGTCCATCTGTATGGAGTTTCTTCATGCGCTTTACATCAATATGACCTAAACGGCAGTGCCACAAATATGTTGCACTATCATTATCAACTTTGCATCTTTTGGCATCAATATTATGAATATGTGTATCACTACGATCGAGATTGAAAAAACCATTTACATTGGGTGTATGACCATAGAAGGTTTTATTCATGTAAACAGAACAACAATTATTCTCTGACTTAAATGAATAACCGTATCGCAATAAACATGATCCAATCATATTCATGCTCAACACAAACACCAAATAACATTTATTTAGGTCCAACACTAATCCCGAAGGTAGAGGGAGTATGCGATGGTGATCTTATCAATCTTGGAATCACTTTCAACACACATCGTCACCTCGCCCTTAACTAGTCTCTATTTATTCTGCAACTCCTGTTTCGAGTTACTAGTCTTAGCAACTGAACCGGTATCAAATACCCAGGGGCTACTAGGAACACTAGTAAAGTACACATCAATAACATGTATATCAAATATACTTTTGTTCACTTTGCCATCCTTCTTATCCGCCAAGTATTCGGGGCAGTTCCGCTTCCAGTGACCATTTCCTTCGTAGTAGAAGCATTCAGTTTCAGGCTTGGGTCCAGCTTTGGGCTTCTTCACGGGAGTAGCAACTTGCTTACCATTCTTCTTGAAGTTCCCTTTCTTTCCCTCGCCCTTTTTCTTGAAACTAGTGGTCTTGTTAACCATTAACACTTGATGCTCTTTCTTGATTTCTACCTTCGCCAATTTCAGCATCGTAAAGAGCTTGGGAATCGTTTTTGTCATCTCTTGCATATTATAGTTCATCACGAAGCCTTTGTAGCTTGGTGGCAGTGACTGAAGAAATCTGTCAATAACACAATCAACTGGAAGATCAACTCCCAGTTGAGTTAAGTGATTATAATACCCAGATATTTTGAGTATGTGTTCACTGACAAAACTGTTCTCCTCCATCTTGCAGCTATAGAACTTGTTGGAGACTTCATATCTCTCAACGCGGGCATTTGCTTGAAATGTTAACTTCAACTCCTGGAACATATCATATGCTCCATGACGTTCAAAACGTCTTTGAAGTCCCGGTTCTAAGCCGTAAAGCATGGCACACTGAACTATAGAGTAGTCATCAGATCGAGCTTGCCAGACGTTCATAACATCTGCATCAGCTCCTGCAGCAGGTCTGTCACCTAGCGGTGCAACAAGGACATAATTCTTCTGTGCAGCAATGAGATTAATTCTCAAGTTACGGACCCAGTCCGTGTAGTTGCTACCATCATCTTTCAACTTAGCTTTCTCTAGGAACGCGTTAAAATTCAGGGGAACGGTAGCACGGGCTGTTGATCTACAACATAGATATGCAAATACTATCAGGACTAAGTTCATGATAAATTAAGTTTAATTAATCAAATTACTCATGAACTCCCACTTAAATAAACATCCCTCAAGTTATCTAAGTGATACATGATCCAAATCAACTAACCCATGTCCGATCATCACGTGAGATGGGGTAGTCATCAATGGTGAACATCTCTATGTTGATCATATCTACTATATAACTCATGTTCGACCTTTCGGTCTCCAGTGTTCCGAGACCATGTCTGTACATGCTAGGCTCGTCAAGTTTAACCCAAGTATTCTGCATGTGCAAAACTGTCTTACACCTGTTGTATGTGAACATAGAGTCTATCACACCCGATCATCACGTGGTGTCTCGAAACGAAGAACTTTCGCAATGGTGCATACTCGAGGAGAACACTTATATCTTGAAATTTAGTGAAGGGACCATCTTATAATGCTACCGTCGTTCTAAGCAAAATAAGATGCATAAAAGATAAACATCACATGCATTCAAAATATGTGACATGATATGGCCATCATCATCTCATGCTTTTGATCTCCATCTCCAAAGCATCGTCATGATCTCCATCGTCATCGGCTCAACACCTTGATCTCCATCGTTGCGTCGTGGTTGTCTCGCCAACTATTGCTTCTACAACTATTGCTAACGCATAGCGATAAAGTAAAGCAATTATATGGCGTTTGCATTTCATAAAATAAAGAGACAACCATAAGGCTCCTGCCGGTTGCTGATAACTTACAAAACATGATCATCTCATACAATAACGTATATCACATCATGTCTTGACCATATCACATCACAACATACCCTGCAAAAACAAGTTAGACGTCCTCTACTTTGTTGTTGCAAGTTTTACGTGGCTGCTACGGGTTTCTAGGAAGAACCGTTCTTACCTACGGCAAAAACCACAACGGTGAATTATCAAGTTTGCTGTTTTAACTTTCTTTAAGGACCGGCCGCAGTCAAATTTGATTCAACTAAAGTAGGAGAAACAGACACCCGCCGGGCACCTTTATGCAAAACAAGTTGCATGTCAGTCGGTGGAACCGGTCTTATGTACGTGGACATGTAAGGTTGGTCCCGGCCGCTTCATCCCACAATGCCGTCCAATCAAAATAAGACGTTGGTGGTAAGCAGTATGAACATCACCGCCCACAACTTCTTTGTTTTCTACTCGTTCATATCATCTACGCATAGACCTGTCTCATGATGCCACTGTTGGGGAATCGTTGCATGAAAACAAAAAAATTCCTACGCCCACGCAAGATCTATCAAGGAGATGCATAGCAACGAGAGGGGAGAGTGTGTCTACGTACCCTCGTAGACTGTAAGCGAAAGCGTTTCACAAAGCGGTTGATGTAGTCGAACTTTCTTCGCGATCCAACCGATCGAGTACCGAACGTACGACACCTCCGCGTTCAGCACACGTTCAGCTCGGTGGCGTCCGGGCTTTCTTGATCCAGCAAGACGGCGAGGTAGTGGATGAGTTCTGACAGCACGACGGCGTGATGATAGTGATGGTGAAGTGATCTCCACAGGGCTTCGCCTAAGCACTACGAAAATATGACCGGGGTGTAAATGGTGGAGGGGGGCGCCGCACACGGCTAGGCAATTTTCTGTTGTGTGCTAGGAGCCCCCCTCCCACATATATATAGGTGGGAGGGAGGGAGGAGCAGCCGAAGAAGGCGCCCAAGTAGGAGGAATCCTACTTGGGGTCCCTCGCAAGCCGCGCCCCCCCTGCCATATATAAACAAGGGGGAAGGAAAGAGAGGGGGGGGGGGGGAGAGGGAAGGAAGGGGGAGTCCTACTCCACACTTTCCTTTCCCTCCCTTCTTTCCTTCTCCTCCTCATAGGGCAGGCCTCTATAGGGGCGCACCAGCCCCTTGTGGGCTGGTGTGTTCCCTCACTTGGCCCATATCTTTGCCGGGGTTGCCCGAAACTTCTTTCCGGTGACCCGATAAGTACCCGGTACCCTCCGAAATACTTCCAGTGTCCGAATATCATCGTCCTATATATCAATCTTTACCTCTCGACCATTTCGAGACTCCTCGTCATGTCCGTGATCTCATCCGGGACTCCGAACAACATTTGGTCACCAAAACATATAACTCATATAACACTATATCATCAACGGACGTTAAGCGTGCGGACCCTACGGGTTCGAGAACTATGTAGACATGACCGAGACACCTCTCCGGTCAATAACCAATAGCGGAACCTGGATGCCCATATTAGCTCCTACATATTCTACGAAGATCTTTATCGGTCGAACCGTTATGACAACATACGTAATCCCTTTGTCCATCGGTATGTTACTTGCCCAAGATTCGATCGTCGGTATCTTCATACCTACTTCAATCTCATTACCGGCAAGTCTCTTTACTCGTTCCGTAATATATCACCTCGTGACTAACTCCTTAGTCTTTTACTTGCAAGCTTATGATGTGTATTACTGAGAGGGCCCAGTGATACCTCTCCGATACTCGGAGTGACAAATCCTAATCTCGATCTATGCCAACTCAACAAACACCTTCGGAAATACCTATAGAGCATCTTAATTATCACCCAGTTACGTTTGTGACGTTGGATAGAACACAAGGTATTCCTTCGGTATACGGGAGTTGCATAATCTCATAGTCGAAGGGATATGTATTTGACATGAAGAAAGCAATAGCAATAAAACTGAACGATCATAATGCTAAGCTAACGGATGAGTCTTGTCCATCACATCATTCTTCTAATGATGTGATCCTGTCATCAAATGACAACACATGTCTATAGTTAGGAAACCTTAACCATCTTTGATCAACGAGATAGTGTAGTAGAGGCATACTAGGGACACGGTATTTATTTATGTATTCACACATGTATTTAAGTTTCCAATCAATACAATTCTAGCATGAATAATAAACCTTTATCATGAATAAGAAAATATGAAATAACAACTTTATTATTGCCTCTAGGGCATATTTCCTTCAATTACTTCATCAGTCCAATTGTAAAAAGACGTTTTCAACATCTTACATTTGTTTACAGAGGGAGTAGTAAAGCTTGTGTGACATGACGATAAAAGTAAAACATATCCTCTCATCATCATAAGAGATAATTTTTTCTGTAAAATTCTATACAATTGGATACATCTATCTATACTCTAGAATATTTTGATCTTTTGTTATTCAACCTGGTAAATGTTATATTTGCCAATCTATGCAATTTAAAAAAAGAAAATAATCTGATTTTTTTAGAATTGCCAACACTTTATTGATCAATGTGGATGTTCATGGGAATACAAGAGGGGTCATGTGGAGAAATTAGCTACACAAGTGGGGCCCCTGATCAAGCAAAGAAGAGTGTTTGGCAAGTGAACGAGCTTCATAGTTCGAAGCTTTGTTTTCAAAGATAACAAAGCAACTATCTGATGGTGCAAGTGCCTGCAAATCCGACCTAGGTTTTCTAACTTAAACATTTGGACGTAGGCACCGATCATGATTCATACGTATACAAGTATATACACCTAAAAAGATGTATATAAGAATATAAGATGCTGGATCCAATCCAACCCTAGCTTGCATTCCCTAAAAAAAACCATAGCTTGCATGACGGGATGGCCGCCGCCGATCGTCTCTCCGGCCTCACCGACGACCTCCTTATCTCCATTCTCTCCTTCCTCCCGCCCAGGGACGCCGCCCGCACAGCCGCCCTGTCCCGGCAATGACGCCCACTCTTGTTGACGAAGGACACCCTCAACCTAGAGGCCACCGCCCGCACAGTCTAACTATACCAATCATCATCGATCAAATTGAATTGTTTCTGTGTGGTGCACAATATTTGTTTATATCGTCGACTTGCTACGATAAACAAGATCTATTGTTTTTCATGTATTTTTTCTATGTATTCAGTAAGTTCTTCAGATAAATAAATAATTATAATATTGTGATGATTATTATACACAACTATTATGTCAGTAGGTGCGTCTGTCTTTCTGGGCCGGTGGTAGTCATGCTAAATGTTTGTCAAATGTAGTGGCTGATATCGTAACTGTGCGTTTCTTCTGGTGATTCTCAGCGCAATGTAATTCTGGATTGCATCTGGAAAACTCTTTGTGATGATCTTTCATGATCAATAAAGAGTGGCATTACGCGTACCCCTTTGCTCTGCAGGCTCCGATGAAAACGAATTCGCTTTCAGTCAGATTTTCCGCCGGATGACAAGTGTCCCCTGTCCCATGTCTCATGTCCTCTGTTAGTCCCTACTTGTCCCCGATTTTAAACACACCAGCATCACGAGCTTAAACGAGTCCACACACCAACTCTTAAACACACCAGCATCATGATCTTAACAGGTCCACAATCCAACTTTTCCAACCCGGACAGAAAAGCAACAAAAAGGAGCGCAAAAAACCCAAAGTTACAGCCAAGCATTGCCATGTACATGTGCACTAAGCTAAAGCAAACGAAGAGGAAAGGACCAGGAGGATGTCACCTAAGCACACACACCTAAAATGGCATGACAAATTAACATTTGGAGCACTAAAAATACACTAAAAATTACATTGAAAAGCTATAAAATCACACTAATAGCTCCACTATTATTCAGTGTAATATCCACTACAAAAATGCACTGCAGAGGGGAAGAACAGCTAGAGGAAACGAAAATAAGCGCCAACCAAGAGGGCGATTCCTCCATGATCTGGGACAGAAACCTGAAGATGATCTACTCTGCAGAAGATGAGGAAGCACAGGTAAACACCCCCAATTTTGCAATCACCACATACTAAGCCTGATTTAGACAGATCACTCTCCCTTGCTTGTCTACATCAGAAATCAAACAAAGGGCGTATGTGAACCATTATATATACATGCTGCAGAGACAAATAAACTCACTAACATACTGCAGGGAGAAAAAAGATGAACTCTGGAACTTTACACTAGAACGAGAAAATTAAAACTAGATCCAGGAAGAACACAAGGATCCTATGAGTCTAGGGGTGCAGGGACAGAAAGGTTAGGAAAAAAATACATGTTAAATTCTTGAATTTGAGAACTACTAGGAAGTTTCTGAATTGAAAACAACAGTTACAGCACATGGAAATGAGTATAAAAATGATCGGGGATCACATGTTTAGGGAGATAAAATACAAAAAGTTAGGAAAATCCTTGAACAAATAGGTTAGAAATGCTATATTTTCATAAAGTTAGGACTGTAATTCAGAAACTTAACTTAGATCATGATTACAAAATAACTCATTTACAAGAAAGTAAAGAAACTAGGACTGAATTTTATGAAATTTGGAACTACATAGAAAGACCATTCTTTCCTACTTGAAATTCAAATTGCTACGAACTAATATTTGTAAATACAAATGAGTACACACAGGAAGTAATAAAATGATCAATTCATATCAACTAAACCTATGAACTGACAAAAAGGGTCAAACACATGTACAAGCAGACAGCACATGTTTCAAGATTATCAGAACAATGCTTATATACATGTTTACATTTACAGGTGCCTGCAATGGAATCAAATGGGATGGAAACAAGCATGAAGGGCCAGGACCTGTACCTCGAACATGATGAAGCTAAGTTCCTTAATGTATGTCTCTCTTATAGTATTAACAAATCCTGTGAAAAGAAGACAGATTCAATCATGCTTTCCTAAATTTGTTTTTGACAACAAAACAGAGCGGAGCATACTTGTTTACTCAACAAAACAGTGCAGGTCTACTGAGAGTTACAGTGTAAATCCAATAAGAATTACACTATAAAATCTCAAAGGATTACAATGTAAATCCACTGAGAATTACACTGTAAAACCCACTAAAAATTACGGTGTAAGTCCACTGAGAGATGCAGTGTAAATCCAATAAGAATTACACTAAAAAAATCCAATAAATAAAATACGATATTAATCCAGCCCCTAGTCAAATGCAGATTACAGAAGGGTAGAAAACCGTCCCTACTCAAAAGCAATAAGGATTACAGTGTAAATCCACTAAAAATTACACTGAAATAATCAAGAGTTACAGTGCAAATTCCACTGAAAAATTAAAGTCTAAATCCACTTAAAACTACATTGTAAATCCACGAAAATTACACTGTAAAAATCAAGAGTTACAATGCAAGTCCACTGGAAATTACAGTGCAAATCCACTAAAAACTACAGTGTAAATCCGCTTAAGCTTACATTGTAAATCCACTAAGAATCCTCTGAACCCACTAAAGAATTACATTACAAAATGCACTAAGGATACATTGAAAATGCACTGAGAATTACACTGCAAAGAAATCACCTAAATTACTAAAGAAATCACACTGTAAATTCACTGAGAATTACAGGGTAAAACCACTAAGAATACACACTAAAATACACTAAAATCCTCACTGTAATTACACTGAAATCACCACTGTAATTACAATTCAAAAGCACTGTAATTCCACTGAAAATGCCCACAATAATTAGACTGGAACATGCACTGTACTTACAGTACAAATTTCAGTGAAATTGCACTGGGTTTCTAATACAAACACATGAGTTTCAGAGATTGGAACACAGTGTAATCACATTAAATTAGCTGTGACTACACTGATTTTATAGATTCACACAAACTATGAGCTAGATTTAACATCTACATCCAAACAGGAGGGATCCGCAGTGACAACTGAGGGATCCACAGGAGGGATTGTACACACCTAGAAGTTCAGCATCTAGAACCAACCAGGAGGGATCCACAGCGACAACTACAAGAGGGATCCACTAAAGAAATTGAACACAACTAGGAGGTACTCGTCACAGTGACACTAGAGCGCAATCCGGAAGCACAAAAAATCAACAATATACGGGAAGGATCCACCGGTACATATACATGGAACCACACACCAGCAACATCCAAAACATCTAGGAACCACGGCTACACAGGGGAACATACAGGATTCGTCGGATCTAGCAAAAATCGAACAAAAAAAGCAGGGGGAGGAACACAGGGGGGAGGATACTTACAAAACCAACCATGGATGGAGGATGTGGAGGAGGACACAGGGCTCGCAGATCAACACGGGGAAAATGAGGAGCGGCGCGAAATCAAGCGAAGCAGAGAAGACAACTCAGCCGGATCGCCATGGCATCAATTTCGCCTCTCCCTCTGCGGGCGCTTGAGGATAAGGAGGGGAGGAGAACCGGACGCCTAACCACTGACTCGCCCTCGAAAGATCGGCGACCGAGATCTCTAGCCAAAAATTGCCATGACTCAATGCCTCAAGCTCGCGCCGCTCAAAATGGATGCTTCCCGTCAGGATTAACGGGTCTCTAGGAGAAGGTTGCGGGCCCAAAAACGAACAAAACACACCGAGGCGGGAAAAAAGAGAGGAAAGCACGAATCTTGACGCAGGGATCGAACGGGCAGAAAAACGGATGAAAGCGAAAAAGATTTCAGCCGGATGAAAATTAGCATTTCCGTAAGAATATAAGATCCGTTCCCCTTCTTCCTCCTGGATCCAATCTAACCCTAGCTTGCATGACGGGATGGCTGCCGCTGATCGTCTCTCGGGCCTCATAGACGACCTCCTCGTCTCCATTCGCTCCTTCCTCCCGCCAAGGGACGCCGCCAACACAGCCGCCATCTCCCGCCAATGGCGTCCGGTCTGGCTGACCAAGGACACCATCAACCTGGACTCCAGATACTACTGCGACTTGGGAAACCTGGATTACTCATGGTTCAAGTCCCGGCTGTTCCACGAAGCCCTCAGTGCGAGCAGTCGGTGCCCTGTCAGGAAGCTCTCGATGTTCGTCAAGGGACCCGACGCCAATTGGTTCGAGGATGTCATGGGCAACCCGAGATGGTCTCCCTGGACCAGCACCAGGGACTACGACCTGCTGGTCGCCCTGCTCGCCAATATTCCAGCGCTGCGGCACATCGAGGTGCTACGCATGGGGTTCGAGCTAAACACAGATGGATACCTGCATTCCGTGTATAAGTTGGACCCTGCCTTGTTACCGAGACACACCCTCCACGTCATGGACCTCGCATGCTGCAGCCTCGAACCTTCACCGGGCGGCGCTACCGCCTCCTTCCCGCGCCTCTCCGCGCTGCGGCTTTACAAGTGCTCGTCATCAAAGACGTATCTCGAGGGCTTGCTCCGTGCCACGCCGAACCTCGTGAATCTCCACATCGAGAGCCACCTCTTTCATGGTCTCTCAGACGACGACCGTGTGGCGGTGCACTCCCCAAGCCTCACCACCCTCACGCTGGTGGACCGTCTCGGGGGCCGCCATGGCATCGAGCTCGACACGCCATGTCTGCGTGTCTTCAAGTACAACAGACCCCTTTCGGAGTTCTTGCTGAGATCACACACGACCAAGTTGGCGCATGTGGATCTGACCCTCGAACGGATGTACATGCAAAACGGTGAGGGAATATTCACTTATGAGGCACTACGCTTCGCTCCTTTCTGGCAGTTTCTTGGCAACTTTCCGCATGCCAAGGCCATTAAACCGAAGGTGCTAAATATCGGGTGCATCTGCATCGTCACAGTGGATGGCAGCAAGGACATAAACCTGCTGAGCACTTTGCCGCGTCTTGAACGGCTACAGAACCAAGGAGTCCTATGGCAAACGGCACAGAATGGACGTGGTTGCCATCATTGCCTACTTGCGGCAGTGCTGCCCGGCGATTCACGACTTGCGGATCCAAATTAATATACATCCACTGCATCCAAGACATCGTTTTGCTCACACAATCAGTAGGAAGGCATCCTTATTGGATTATGATGTGTCCACGGATTTGTTCAGGACGGGCAACTCAGAAGAAATGGTTCCGCTCAAGATCGACCACGATGAAGGTGTCTCTAAACTCGCACAGCTCCTCGTTGTCACTGGTTGCCAGTTCGATTGCTTGCAGAATTGTGTGAAAAATGTCAAAATATAGTTTAAGTTGTTGGGGCTGCATTTGCTTCTCATGCTCATGCATTATTGGTTATTGCTTTGCATGTTGATGCTTAATTCCTTATATAAACTCTCTTGAAAGTGTTTCCCATCAACTACCAAAATAGGGGAAATTGAAAGAACATGTGGTGCCCCATGTTTGGTTTTGGTAATTGATGGCATTCTTTATGGACTAATGGTTGCTTGAGTTATATTTGAAGGATTTGTCCATAGGCTTTTCTTGAAGTCTATGTGTTGTTTCAAGGAGTTTATGTGATGATCAATGTGCTATTCAAGGAATTATCCAAAGAGTGATCATGTAGAAGACATGATACAAGGTTGATCAAGACTAAGTCAAAGTGTGAATCAAGTTGATCAACACACAAAGCGTACAAGATGTACCGAGAGGGATCAAGTGATCCCATGATATGGTAAGCACTGTCCATCACGCTTTGTATACTAACCCATGGTCTACGTGAGAGTTCTATGTGGGGTTAGGTATGTTTTCATGGGCTTGCGTCAAGAGGAAGATCTCATACCATCCATGGAGGATGACATCAAGTGGTGTTCTATATCATAGGCATACCCCCCTGCCACTTCTTACTATATCATTTGGATAGTATTTGTCGTCATCTATCCAACAAGCTTGAATTTGCTCAATTCGAAGCTCATTTGCAGAAGTTGTGCCAGTTCAGGCTTTATTATATCTTCTGTTTTCTCTGCTTGTGTCCTGAAGGCCTCAAACGGCAGTACCGCTCTGGGCAGCGGTAGTACCGCTGCCCAGTTCCGCGTGTACTACCGCTGCTTCGAGGGATGCGATTTTTCGTATCGGGATTGCGCGGCAGTGGGGTCGGTAGCACGAGCGGTAGTACCGCTTACAAGCAGTACTACCGCCCTTGCACTACCGCTCCACTTCCGCTCCCCTTCTTGACTCTGCATATTCGTAGAGGTAGTAGAGCGGCTGTGAGTGGGCAACACTACCGCCTGCAGGCGGTAGTACCGCTGGCGTGGTACTGCCTCGCCTCCCTGATACGTCTCCAACGTATCTATAATTTTTTATTATTCCATGCTATTATATTATCTGTTTTGGATATTTTATATGCTTTAATATGCTATTTTATATTATTTTTGGGACTAACTGTTGGGTAACGCAGCAGAAAACAAAAATTTTCCGACCTACGCACCAGCCCAGGACCACTATGGAGACTGCATACAAGGTTTGATCAGTTTCGTTACCGACTCGTAGCGCAGCGGAAGTAGAGTCGATGACGATCGTCGGTGCAGATCCCCGCAGCTAGGATTTACAACCTCCCAACCGCGAGGATGTATACCCTCATCCGCCACCCGGACAGCCCTCCGGGAGGCGGTCGGACAGTCCCCGGACGGTGTCGCGGACAGCCCTTCGGGAGGACTCACAGAACTCGGACCGTCACATGGACAGCCCTTCGGGAGGCACTCACGAACAGCCCCACGGGCACTAAGATCGAAACTACGACCTCTCTATAGAGTTGCACACATACGGTGTCATCTATCCGGCAGGGCTTCGCCGTCCAGAACTAGTTCCCATCGGAACCCAGACAGCCTTTCGGCTCTACGAAACTCTTTTCGTGGGAGGGAGAGAGAAGCCAGATAATTGCATGGCATGAGTATGAGAGCAAGGGGATGAAGGAGATGGCAGCCCCAACTCCTCCTTTTATAGGCCAAGGCAAGGGGTGGGGTGGGATGTTGAAATACCAAAATACCCAAGCTTCATGTCACACATGAAAGGGCATAATGGTAACACAAGGGGGGCACCAAGGGGACACCACCATGGCAGCCCTTGGGCCGGCCCACATCTTGTCCCCCCCCCCAACAAGCCACCAACATGTCTCCATGAAACATGCATGCTCCCTAGACAAAAAGCCACCAAACATGCAACCCCCGATTCGTGGGATCTTGTCCCCTCGCGCTGAGACAAGATGTTTTTCGCGAAACTTTTTCTGAAAAATTCCAGAAGGTCCCAGAACATTTCTAGCACCCTCTAAAATTATTCTGGGCACGATCCGAAACATTTTCGGTGTGGTGGTTTTTATCAGCGGAAAGCATCAACAGCGGTTACGGCAGTTTCGGAACATTTCCGGTTTTTCTCTCTGAAAATTCCCAGAAGTTCCCAGACCAATTCTGGCATCCTCTGAAAATTTCCAGGCGGTGCCGAAACCCTTTTTGACCAAATAATATATTCCGAAACAACTTTTCGGTTTTACCGAAACTCTTTCGGTGTTCTCTCTCTCGGAACTCTTCCGTTGTCTCCGAAACATTTTCGGTGACTTTCTCTCAGACTCCCTGTCTAGCGTTCAACAGATAGATGACCCTTAAGCGTGTGACCCTATAGGTTCGGTGAAGTATAGACATGACCGGAACTCTTTCCGATCAATGATCAACATCGGAGCCGTGGACACCCATATTGACCCCTATACCCACACGAATAAATATTCGAGTGAACCTCCAGTTGCCGTGTGCTATTCCTGTTGCTTCGCGATATGTTACAAATACCCGAGGTGAGACATGTTGGCATTCCCGTGGATCAACAAATTGTCCACTATGCTAGTTACCTCGTTACCGGTATTGTTCTCTTTTCTCGTTACCGTGTTGCGGCATCCCCGTGATCAAATCACAAAGTGTCTGGCCAGACGATGATGGATACCGTAACACCGAGAGGGCCCAGAGATATCTCTCCATCTTCGGAGGAGCAAATCCCAATCTTGAGCTATCAAGTTACTTGACATACTTTTCCATGAACCCGTAAGCCGCCGTAATAGCCACCCATTTACGGATGACGTTTAACAAACCCCAAAGTTCATGAAGCAAGCATGAAGAAACTCGATACTCTCATGGTCTGAGGAATCATGCAAACGTTAACTATCTCTGTGTTATTAACCATTAACTCATGACGAATGTATCTCATAGCATAACATCAATTCGGGTCGATTCAACACAAATGTCCTTCCTGACATTGTGCCCTCAAAGTTGCTGGCATAGACATGCCCATGATTGGGAAAACATAATCATCATGCAACACTTGAGCTAGTCTTAGAGGCACGACTAGGAATACATTTTACCATTTATTATACCACACGTGCACATGGGTTTTCCCCAGAGCCTTTATGGATATACGGGCTTGGGAACCATAGCAGTTATAACATGGAATATAAACTTAATTATGAACAGGGAGATAATTAATAACATTTATTATTGCCTCTAGGGCATATCTCCTACAGACTCCCACTTGCACTAGAGTCAATAATCTAGTTGATGCTAATGCACTTTACACCTATGGCACACCGGTGTAAATATGCTTCGCTTGTGGTATAGCCTGATGTCCAACGGATCTGACGACTTCAGCTCCATGTGTATCTTTGCATATCCTCGCGTCTTCACGCTTTCACAAAATCCATATTTTGTGTTGACTTGGCTTTGTATGTATGTGAATCACAGGTCGAACCTGGATTCCTCAGACTGAGTTATGGAGCAACTACTTGCAGTAGTGTCCCATTGACAAAAGCCATCTTGGAACCATACTAAGTTCATGAATGAACTATATGATTCAACATCTTCTTTGTCGCTTTAAAAGCGGCAACATACTTCGCCCCTGTTATAGAATTCGCCACAGTAACTTGTTTGGAACATTTTCCAACTAACTGTGCCACCACATTGTGTGTTACACAAAACCCTCAATTTAAATTAAAAATCGCACGGAGAAAAGGTGAAGACTGTATCGATGTAACATATCACAACGAACTCTTCATGATTTCCGCTTGCGAGAAAACATGTCATTAGAGCTACTCTTGCACTCAATGACACTTTTCACTGTTGTCCTATGATCAGTACTTTTGATCACTTTGGTATCTATACTCGCAACACCTTGGGAGTATCGGACATATCTGGTTGTTTTACATACCATGAAATACTTGATTAATCCAAACACAAGAGTGTGTGGAATCTCCATCATGTATTTTGCTCATCAGTGTTTTGGGACACCGAGTCTTGCAAAAACTCTTTCCATGTGACTTCGGCAAGAATCACTCCTTGGCCTTTTAATGCTAAAAGATTTTAGCATCTTGTCCATATGTATTCATTGCTTAGCCCCATTAGGTAAATCTATCTCCATAGATTATCATGCCTAATATCAAGGCTATTTAGCCCAAGCACTTCATCGAAAAAACTATTTTCAAATGAAGTCCTAATTCGTGTCAAGAAATTTATTTCCAATTACCAATGTGTCAAGCACACAAGGTTTTTAGAAATATTATTATGCTCCCACTTACTTTCTTGAATTACAAGCATCTTTGTTACCCATTGATGAAGTCAAAACCCTTTTTGACCATTTCATCAAAACACGAAGATTCTAACTCCATTTTGCTCTCTTCTGTCCATCGCTGGAACTCTGAAGTTTGCATACCTACTAGCATCCTCTGGATCGACAAATTACTTTGGACTGTGTCACATACAAGTCCTAGGTTTTATTTCCATCAGATGGAAATCCTTTTGTCATCCTTGTTTTATATCTCATGATTGAAATATGTATCAATTACTAGTTCAACCCGAACCGACTTTAAGCTTCGCTATGATGAAACAACCTCATCATAGTCAACTCCTTGAACTTGTTATTGCAACAAGTCGAGCTTTATGGATAAAACATTTTATCCACATCAGTTTATAGTTCCATAAAAGTTCATTAGACTCTAAGTCTTCTGAAGGGGTCATCAAGATATGATCTTGAATCATTTATATGGAAACTATCTCGGATTATATTGGCATTTAGCCAATCCCGGAGTCAGGGCCCATCAACGCTTCCTTGTGTATCGTAGGTATACTGTTGTCTAACAACAATATCTCGTCTGCGCACCTGAGAGGTTTGCACGAGCCTTGCCTACGTGGTTTAGCTGCAAGTTCGACCGAAGTCCATACATTTTATTGTAGAGACTTCCGTATCAGTTGCAGTAGGAAACTCCGGAATCACTTCCAAGGTTCCTTTCCTTTGACCTGATGACGAAGATACTGGTTATCTCGTCGAGTTGCACTGTCCTCCCACTCACCTTTTGCAAGAACAATTTTCTTCAAAAAGCATACCATTCTTTGTGGCAAACCTATTTGCCTCGGTATAGTGGTGGGGGAATACCCAATGACTTGGGATAACCTACAAAGTAGCACTTGTCTGATTTGGAATAGGTTTGTAACCTTTTACACAAGCCCCATATTCCAAATGTTAAGAAAAGATATAACATGGTTGGGCGTACCATACCATGGCGTCATTTCAACAGACCCGATGGAGCTCTTTTCAGTGTAAAAGCCATAGTCTCTAAAGCATCACTCTTTAAAAGGGATAATGGCAAATTGATTTATGTCATCTTTGATCGTACCATGTCATAAATGGTTCGATTACATCTTCACGGACTTTCCACTTGTAGTGGTGTTCCGGGAGGTGCAAGTTATGAAACCCCTTTCACAACTCATCATACATTCGCTAAACTTGTAACTCAAATATTCTTTTCTGCAATCGAATTGTAGAAACATAATCTTCTTGTTACAATAACTTCTACTTCATATTTGAAAACCTTTTGAATGAATTCAAAAGATCCAGACTTACGTCCCATCAAGCAAATATCCATATATCTACTTGAGTCATTTCTGAAGATAGTAAATCCACTACTTGCAACATTTATCGTACTACACACATCAAATGTATGATCACCAATAAGTTTGTTGTTCGTTCCTTATGGCCTGTGAACGGTATTTCAGTCACTTCACTTTTTAGAGGAAAGTTTGCAAGTGTCAGATGGTTCAAAATCAAATGACTTCAAAATCCATCATAATGGAATTTTCCATGCGGGTTTCTCCAATGTGACCAAATGCAGTGCCACACTTGTGTGGTATTCTTTTAGTCTTGCGACATTTAGCGTCAGTGTTATGGATGTATCATATTACCATCAATATTCATAACATACATCCCATCTAGGATGGAAGCATGGCCCTTCATGTTATTCATAATACTGAACAACAATTGTTGTTTTTATGAACAACTCTTTTGCAACAAACATTGTGCAATGGGTTAGAGTGTATGAAACTCTAAAATGAATTATGAAAGTAAATCCAGAGGTAATATATTATTATCAACATTCATAACATACATCTCATTCATAATGAAAGTATGGCCCTTATGTTATTCATAACACCGAACATCAAAAGCTCTCTTATGAACAACCTTCTTGCAAGATACCTTATGCAATGGGCTAGAGTGTGTAAAACTCTAAATGAATTATGAAAATAAATACAGACGGTAATACACCAATGGAAGGTATAGTAACATTTACTATGTTTCCTGTGTATACCTAAACCTCATTCCTGGCTAGTCTTTCAGGCCATAGTAGTTCTTACATCGAGTTGCAACAGAATGCAATCGAGCGGGTATCTTTGTGATTAACTCACAATACCCAAAAATTAGTGATTAACATGTTTAACCATAATTCCCAAGAACTATATCTTTGACCAGCCTTCTATACATCAAAAACTTGTATGACATTCATACATGAGCTGGATATTCCAGTCTTCTTTCTTTTTGCCTTTATACTTCTAACAGTTTAACTTTTAGCATTTCTCCTACTCTCAGAAGAAGCACCCAACTTAAGAGTGGCGTTAGCCTCGGACTTTCTAGGCGTGAAAGTTTCACTAACACCCTTCGGACACTTCCTTTCTCTTAAGTTGTTGTTTTATTCACCTTTCATCATATGACAGGCGTTCTCCTGGATCCCTCTCTTATCAGTCTAATGCATAGTAAACTCCTTTACTAATAGTTTGCAAACAAACACTGCTTTGGATATCTCATATCTTTTAGCCTTTGTTTGTCCCTGAAAATGATTTTCAGATTCCATGAATATCACATAACTATCCAAACTTTCGAAGTTCGGGTCTCATGGAAGCAAACATATAGCACTTGACTGAAATGGAATTCTAGCTTTTGGATCGAAGGACGAGAGTCACATGATCCATAACATAAGAGAGAGAATACCAAAAGTATGCGATAGGACAAAGTCCTTCTTGGCACTCTTGAGGACAATCCTCACATTACGTTACCAACCGTAAAGTATTAACCAGATATTTAACAGCTATTCAATTTTAACAGGGAAGGTGGAAACGCGAGCCATTATTCTACAACTATTAAGCAAATCACACTTAAACAATGTTCAAAATTAATTGCACTGAGAATTAAAAGAATTAATTCTACAGCGCGCTCCCACTCAAATCAATATATCTCATAATTGATTGTGAGTGATTCAAGACCCGTGTTTTGATTATTCGTCATTGATGTTAGTCACCACTGATGACGAAAATCTCAACCGGTAGGCCAACCTGCCAATCACATCTCTATGCGACTCTTGTTCATCTTTCGATGGGCGTGTTCCGAGCTCATGACTGTCATGCCTGAACGTCAAAGACAACCAAGTGATCTCGCTGCGAGGTCTGAACTCACCCGCCTCACACATCCCTAATCGTTCGTACCCATGTTAGTCATGGCGCACCCCGAAAAGTTAGGTGCCGTGACGGTGCTACACTTGGGAGAACACTATCAACTATGATATTTTTGTGAGAGATCACCCTAATAAAAAGCGACTACCGCGCAATCAAGAAGGGTGCATCATAAGGGATAAACATCTCAGGCAATTCATAATAGCATGATATGGTATAGCCCTTTCTGACGGAGAAGTCTTCTATTTCTTCGTCTTCGGCATTCGCGTCGGTGTTCGCCTTCGCGAAGATTGCCACCACCTTGTCGATGCACCAGATAATATTGCTATCTCTATAGCTAATAAAATAATGCATTACAACAAGGTTGACACGCAGGTCATTAAAGTGCAATCATATGGCTCCAGCCATCATGCCGAATCATGACACGCAGGTCATGTTAATAAATTTACATCATATAGACATCTCATACATAATCAAATTAATTTGAGCACTGCTATACCACATCACATGCACATGCAAACCCTCCTGCAAAACCAAGTTAGAAGCCTCTAATCGGTTCATGCAAAAACTGGTTTTTCGTGGCTTCTAAGGTTTCGAAACAAACCGAAGCTACCAACGTCCATCATCAAGCATGATTATCCAAGTCGCTAGATTAACAACGCGGGGTGTATGAAACATGAGATAATAAAATCTCGAGCCCCATACTAAACTTCGTCATACGCATGACCCCCGTGCAGATCATATCTGCATTGCCCTTTCGTCTACGAAACATCCATCTTTCTTTGACTAAAGTGGAACCCAAAGAACTGTTAGCACTTCGTTGATCTGTCAATCAGCATACTCAGGAGCAGCATGAAAGGATCGCGGATTGCCAGAACTTTGTAAGATTCCACAATGCTGTCAAGCTCAGGACTACGCAAATTAGAGGGAAGCAACAAGAACATCGGGTAACATATTTCATCTGCTACCCGCACAAATAATTTTCAGTAGCAGAACTCATCTACTACCTAATTATATTATGCAACACCCATACATCTCATGTATTCTAGATCGCAACCTGCATCTACGCATAGCACGGCTCATGATGCCACTGTTGGGTAACGCAGCAGAAAACAAAAATTTTCCGACCTACGCACCAGCCCAGGACCACTATGGAGACTGCATACAAGGTTTGATCAGTTTCGTTACCGACTCGTAGCGCAGCGGAAGTAGAGTCGATGACGATCGTCGGTGCAGATCCCCGCAGCTAGGATTTACAACCTCCCAACCGCGAGGATGTATACCCTCATCCGCCACCCGGACAGCCCTCCGGGAGGCGGTCGGACAGTCCCCGGACGGTGTCGCGGACAGCCCTTCGGGAGGACTCACAGAACTCGGACCGTCACATGGACAGCCCTTCGGGAGGCACTCACGAACAGCCCCACGGGCACTAAGATCGAAACTACGACCTCTCTATAGAGTTGCACACATACGGTGTCATCTATCCGGCAGGGCTTCGCCGTCCAGAACTAGTTCCCACCGGAACCCAGACAGCCTTTCGGCTCTACGAAACTCTTTTCGTGGGAGGGAGAGAGAAGCCAGATAATTGCATGGCATGAGTATGAGAGCAAGGGGATGAAGGAGATGGCAGCCCCAACTCCTCCTTTTATAGGCCAAGGCAAGGGGTGGGGTGGGATGTTGAAATACCAAAATACCCAAGCTTCATGTCACACATGAAAGGGCATAATGGTAACACAAGGGGGGCACCAAGGGGACACCACCATGGCAGCCCTTGGGCCGGCCCACATCTTGTCCCCCCCCAACAAGCCACCAACATGTCTCCATGAAACATGCATGCTCCCTAGACAAAAAGCCACCAAACATGCAACCCCCGATTCGTGGGATCTTGTCCCCTCGCGCTGAGACAAGATGTTTTTCGCGAAACTTTTTCTGAAAAATTCCAGAAGGTCCCAGAACATTTCTAGAACCCCCTAAAATTATTCTGGGCACGATCCGAAACATTTTCGGTGTGGTGGTTTTTATCAGCGGAAAGCATCAACAGCGGTTACGGCAGTTTCGGAACATTTCCGGTTTTTCTCTCTGAAAATTCCCAGAAGTTCCCAGACCAATTCTGGCATCCTCTGAAAATTTCCAGGCAGTGCCGAAACCCTTTTTGACCAAATAATATATTCCGAAACAACTTTTCGGTTTTACCGAAACTCTTTCGGTGTTCTCTCTCTCGGAACTCTTCCGTTGTCTCCGAAACATTTTCGGTGACTTTCTCTCAGACTCCCTGTCTAGCGTTCAACAGATAGATGACCCTTAAGCGTGTGACCCTATAGGTTCGGTGAAGTATAGACATGACCGGAACTCTTTCCGATCAATGATCAACATCGGAGCCGTGGACACCCATATTGACCCCTATACCCACACGAATAAATATTCGAGTGAACCTCCAGTTGCCGTGTGCTATTCCTGTTGCTTCGCGATATGTTACAAATACCCGAGGTGAGACATGTTGGCATTCCCGTGGATCAACAAATTGTCCACTATGCTAGTTACCTCGTTACCGGTATTGTTCTCTTTTCTCGTTACCGTGTTGCGGCATCCCCGTGATCAAATCACAAAGTGTCTGGCCAGACGATGATGGATACCATAACACCGAGAGGGCCCAGAGATATCTCTCCATCGTCGGAGGAGCAAATCCCAATCTTGAGCTATCAAGTTACTTGACATACTTTTCCATGAACCCGTAAGCCGCCGTAATAGCCACCCATTTACGGATGACGTTTAACAAACCCCAAAGTTCATGAAGCAAGCATGAAGAAACTCGATACTCTCATGGTCTGAGGAATCATGCAAACGTTAACTATCTCTGTGTTATTAACCATTAACTCATGATGAATGTATCTCATAGCATAACATCAATTCGGGTCGATTCAACACAAATGTCCTTCCTGACATTGTGCCCTCAAAGTTGCTGGCATAGACATGCCCATGATTGGGAAAACATAATCATCATGCAACACTTGAGCTAGTCTTAGAGGCACGACTAGGAATACATTTTACCATTTATTATACCACACGTGCACATGGGTTTTCCCCAGAGCCTTTATGGATATACGGGCTCGGGAACCATAGCAGTTATAGCATGGAATATAAACTTAATTATGAATAGGGAGATAATTAATAACATTTATTATTGCCTCTAGGGCATATCTCCTACACTAACCTATTAATTTAGAGACCAGTGCCAGTTTCTGTTTTTTCCTTGTTTTTGAGTTTTACAGAAAAGGACTATCAAACGGAGTCCAAATGGAATAAAACTTTCACGATGATTTTTCTTGAACCAGAAGACACCCACAGGACTTGGAGAGGGGTCATAAGACTCACGAAGAGCCCACAAGCCCACAGGGCGCGCCCTAGGGGGGCGCCCCTGGCTTGCGGACCCTTCGGGAGTCCCCCAACCCTAATCTTTGCACCATAAATTCCAAAATATTCCCCCAACACCAGAAGCGTCCACCAAAATACTTTTCTGCCGCCGCAAGCCTCTATTCCCGTGAGATCACATCTTGGGGCCTTTTCCGGTGATCAGCCGGAGGGGGATTCATTCACGGAGGGCCTCTACATCAACCTTGCTGCCCTTCCGATGATGTATGAGTATTTTACCACAGACGTACGGGTCCATAGCTAGTAGCTAGATGACTTCTTCTCTCTCTTTGATCTTCAATACAATGTTCTCCTCGATGTATTCGATGTAATACTTTTTTGCGGTGTGCTTGCTGAGAACCGATGAATTGTGGATTTATGATCAGATCATATATGAATATTATTTAAGTGTTCTCTGAACTCTTTTATGCATGATTAAGATATCTTTGTATTTCTCTTCGAACTATCGGTTTGGTTTGGCCAACTAGATTGGTTTTTCTTGCAATGGGAGAGGTGCTTAGTTTTGGGTTTAATCTTGTGGTGTCCTCACCCAGTGACATAGTAGGGGTAGCGAGGCACGTATTGTGTTGTTGCCATCGAGGATAAAAAGATGAGGTTTTCATCATATTGCTTGAGTTTATCCCTCTACATCATGTCATCTTACTTAAGGCGTTACTCCGTTCTTATGAACTTAATACTCTAGATGCATGGTGGATAGCGGTCGATGTGTGGAGTAATAGTAGTAGATGCAGGCAGGAGTCGGTCTACTTGTCATAGACGTGATGCCATTATTCATGATCATTGCCTTAGATATCGTTATAACTTTGTACTTTTCTATCAATTGCTCAACAGTAATTTGTTTATCCACCGTATGCTATCTTCAAGAGAGAAGCTTCTAGTGAAACCTATGGCCCCCGGGTCTATTTTCCATCATATATTTTCAAATCTATAAATCTAAACCCCAAAAATACCTTGCCGCAATTTATTTATATTTACTTTAGTTTGCTCTTTTATTTATCTTTTATACCTACTAGATGACCCGTTGCGCCGATGGCGCAAATGGCGACAGCAAGCCAAGTATTGAAAGAGTGGTGATTGAAAAATTCAGACATTGAAAAATCCAGACATAGATCGAAATAATAAGTACTTATTGTTGGTAGATAGATACTTAGTGATAATACATAATGCTTGAAACAAAGAAAGTAGTAAAAATAGATAATTATAGATAAGGGTTTCATCATGCATATTAATAGATCGATGAGGAACAACAGTAGATGTTATACAGGGAAAAGCATAGGTGGCAATTGTTGAAAAGCAACAGATAGCAACATCGAAAAACAGAGGAAGGGTTCATCCTATTACAGAGCTTAAATAGAAGTTCTTAGAACGCTTGATGATATTTAGATCGCCGTGGGCTAACAACTGGTTGGAGCAGTGTGCGTTACTAAATAAAAAGGCTGGAGCAGTGTGTTCAGAGGCTACATTGTGGGGAAAAAATAGCCTAACCAGTGGGTTGACCGTTGTTAAGCTGGCAGTGTAATATAGCAATGAATGATTTTGTTTAACCTTGAATCGGTTTGACATGTTCATGGTTTGAATCGCTCATCCTTTTTTTCTAGTTATGTATGTTCTCTGTCAAGTGTTGTTATGGTAGAGAGCCATCTCCAGTTTGTAGATATTTTCTCGCTCGTGAGAAGGCCGCTGGCCCATAGGAGAAACGGGCCATGTACATGTTTTGAGGCAAGGGATCTAGCGAAGATAGGAAGTAGAAGAGCCGGCGTTTTTTCCTTAAAAAAAAAAGAAGGGCCGGCATTTGTCTTCTAGCTAAGAGTTTGAAATTAAAAAAGCAGAAAACATTTGTGAGGAGTGTATATGAGTCTTGATACGCCATTTTCACTTCATGGACCAACACTGTCATTATCAAAAGAAACAATTAGTGTGTCTTAGCATTTTTTTGAATATTAGGAAAATGCATCTTGTTTGTGCCAGCTTTAAATAAATTTAGAGCATAGTATAAGTGATCTGTAAAGCTGGGAAAGCAATTATAAGAGTGGTTGAATGAATGAAGCCTGGAATCCGAACAGAGGAGCTGACAAAATACAAAGAAGGGCCCTATGGAATATAGTTAATTACTGAACACTAAATAACTAAACAAAAAGGAAAAAAATGAATAAAGGCTAGTTTTAGCAGGCGCTCTATGAGAATAAATCTAATCTCAATGCACCTCCAACTCTGATTTTTAAATTCCTGCTGGATGCCTATTGGGATTCAAAGATAGTCTAAAGTAACCTACAGGATGGTTTATAAATGAGCAGGCCTAGTAGGATGTAAAAGATTTATGAAACAAGCAGAAGACATAAGGAAGAGTTCACAGTACAATGATATTTACAATGATAGTAAGTAGCATGGCCCAGCGTTATTTACATTGAGCAGAGACTGTCATAAGGAGGGAGATAAGGCAGAGAGGGCCAATGGTGATATTTACAACGCATAGTAGCTGGTCTGTTCGAGGACCTATATAGAGTTGTTGTCATGACAGCGGCATGACATAGTTCTGTGGGTGTCACAGCCTTGCCTTACAAAGGTGGACAAAATACATCAAACGCGTGATCAAAAGGGCACTGGGTTGACGATCTTTAGACCCGGTGGCCAGACCATTGATATGACGTAGAAGAGCTGAGAAGCTTTCCTGACCAGCACATCCATGTAGCGAATAACCTAGCTTGATAAGCAAGTAGAACATAGAAGGTACCCTGGGAAGAAGATGAATTATAGTTATGCTATTGTGGTATCTCAAGCATTGCGGATGCACAAGGAATATAATCCAAGAAGGTATGGTCGTACCGTATGTACACGTGTAGCTCTCCATCAAAGAACTACTGCTTTGGTTTCTTTGGAATGCCGGTGCCCCTGGCAGCAGCATTTGCCCTGAGTTGTAATGATTAGTAAAAATAAGAGGCATGCCAAGATATAGAATATAACAATAAGAACATAAATAGCAGACACAATAAATAGAGGTGAACATAAATTAGGAGCAGATTAACTAAGCAAAAAAGTGCAGCTCATTCAATTAGATACATCAAGGAAGGTATTTTCTATGCATAAGGAAGGAGCACGTGCACATGCATCAAAATTGAAACAAGAGCAGAGATCAATAGGAAGCAGAGCACATATTGCATTTTGAAGATAAAAATTTGTTTTGCTGGGCATTTGATAAATTCCAATTTAACAGCGGTCAAAGAAAGGTTTGATGAATCGCCATCTCATGCATTGGTTAAGAAGACAACAGCCATAAAAGCACACCGAATGAAGCTTTCCATTTTAAGAAGGGCATGATAAGGCAAGAACAGTGATCATCATGATATACTTTGCATTGAACTGGATGAATGTAATGGACTATGAGTCTTTACCTTTTGTTTTTAGGTGGCTCAGGAAGAACATTGTTTCCATCTTCAATAGGCATGGTCTTAGTCTCTTGATTAACTTCTTTAATTTCCTGTTACAAAACATTGCTGTTGATGAGGCATGTTTTGTGGAGATGGCAGGAGGTAGCTACATGTAAAAGAGGCACGCACCTTTGGCACGGACACAGCTTCAACCACATCTCCAGTAGAAGAACCCTTCACAGCTTCGGCAACAACACTGGTAGTGGAGGCAGCAAGTTCAGCCCCTTTAGCTTCAGCATTCGTAATCTTTAAGGGCGAAGTAAATATCTTGCGTTTAGAGTTTTTTGGGCATGGTGATTTTCTGTTTCAGAACACAAAAGCACATCAGACATAAGTGAAGCAAAAGAATCTTCAAACTGTAGGATAGGATAAAGGTAAGGTGGATACCTAGGCATTTTAGGCATAATAGCCTGCCCTTTGCCTTTAAACGCAGATATAGGAGTGTTCATCTGCACAATGAAACAATATAAGAGACAAATAATTAAAAGAGAGCTTTAAAACGGGAAACAACAGTAGATATACCTCATCCAGAGGGAGGACAACAAGCGTAGCTTATCCCGTAGAGAAAGATGTGGGAATAGGCACAGCTGCATCAGAGTCCCCAGCAGAAGATGTCGCTCCAGATGCGCTTGATGCACCGCCAAATGCCAAGGGTGGTAGTTCAGGCTTAAAGGTTTGATCAACCCTGCTAACTTGGAAGGACAGCCGAGTGCTTGTAGGCTGGAAGCTCTTGGTGGAGATAGAAACAACAAGCACATACTTTTGGGTAACAATCCGGGAAATCTCAGCAGGCATTGTTACATCGCCGCCTCCTATCTGAGCAAGATCATGCACGCTTGTAAAACCGGGGTATTTACGTTCAATTAGAGACAGGACTGGCTTGCCAACAACACTCCTTGCAGCTTTATCAAACCACATGAATTCTGCTTCATCTTTGCCATCATTTCCAAAAGTGCACACACAGTATCTACATATCACAAACCAAATGGTCTGAGAAGCAATTCAACACATAGAGTGGAATAAAGTTTTATGTGGCAAAAGTACTCACGAGGGATCTGCATTAATGGAAGGGCAAGTGGGGTCTGAGCAGCGGCACTACCTTCCAGAGACATAAGCTGTTTTATGGCATTCCCGGCATGAGAGGAACCACCAGCGATTGTCATAGCCCAGCCTTGTAATAATGACCTTGACCAAAAACTATTTCTTCTGCATTTGATGAGCAACATAATACAATGAGAAGGAATCTATGATTAGAACAGTGACAGGAGAAAAGAAATAAAGGGAGACAGGTCACCAGGTTATCAAACGGGTCAAGAGCAAGCAATTCGCTAACACTCATCTCAACAGGAGGATCACGAACAGGTGCTGAAACCATTGCTTGCTCTCCTGGAATGTGAGCAGCGACAGGAGAAATCTCGTCTGGAAGACTGAGAAAGGAAGGTCAAATGCAACACAGATTAAATACCTGTATAGAACCTGATGAATGGCAAGCACATGGAAAGAATGGATAATTGGATACCTAGCACGAAAAGCATTTATCTCTGGCAAGTCTTTATTAATATACCATCGGCATGCAGAGCCGCCACTCAGCCCTTTAATACCTATTGAGAAACAAAGGTAAATGAGAACGAGCATCAAAACGGGCGCAATAAACAATGAGAGAACCAAGGTATAGAGCACAGCATCACCTCGGTACATCTTTGGCAGCGTCCCAACAAAGATGGCAATGACAACTCCTTCTTCACTTGCAGCATGAACCGCTTCTGCATCGAACTCACGAGCACGAGCACCCCAGAGAGCAAGGGTGATCTCATCACATCTAAAACTTAGGACGAGCAAATTTAAAAAGAGAAAGACCAAAAGACAAGACAAACTAAGAAGAAACAGGCAAAAAACTCATGTCTGATCCTGGAGAACAATAGTTCTGGTATCCGAAGGCTGAGCCTGATACTGGGAGTGGACAACAACTATGTATGTGACCGCAGTGATTCAGCCAACGACATCTGTAAACAGCAGAACAAGGGTAAGACGCCATGAAGAAAGATGAAAAGCAAAAAGTTCATAGACAAAGGTAGTATAGAACAACTAACCGAGAAAGCGAGGGGTTTTTGGGCCTGGCGTTGGGATATCCGAAAAGGACACAAGACTGTAAGTGCAATATGGGTAGTCTTCGTCATCACCTGGAAGAGGAATGATTGTGCTAAAGCGAGTGAACTGCATCATATACGGGCTTTCAACAGCTTTGTAAGTCTGCTTTGATTGCTTGCACATGAATCTGTTCATCTGATAAACGGTGCCTTCTTCCAAGGAATTCTGCACACGTTCTGCTAGGGCAGGAGGAATCTGTCCATACATGTGTGTGCCCTACAGTTTTGCATCATAGATCAGGCGCGTAGGTAAATATTAACACCAAAAGCAAAGGTGATGCGGCATGAAACAAACCTCCTGATCAAGCACCACGATGTCCAGATGCACAAGTGGGCCATCATCGGTCGTACCACGGTAGTGCCATACGCGAGACACCAGAACCTTTGCATTCCAGCTCATCTCTTTGTCATGGATCTGTGAGAGGAGGCTATTCTTTTTGTTCGACATCTGCAGTATGAAAACAGAGGCTAAAAAACATGAACATAAGAAGAAACAGAAGGATTAAAGTCAAAGCTGACATATATAGAAACTCACTCATAAGCGGCGAACCAAAAAGGAAGCAAAAGGAATGTAGGCGCATCCTGAAGCAAGTATGCCATGGGAGTCCAAAAGGATGTTGAGGAAGGAATATACAAAAGCTAGTAGACAAATAAAAATAACCGAGGGGCATGTAAAAAACTGCAGATGTATCATAGGAAGGCCATGGAAATAAGCAGAATATCTGCAGCCAAAATATGAAGACATATGTACTATAGTCTATTAGCAACAACATCTAGGAGATGGACTGTGAAATAGATGTATCATAGTAAGGGCATGGAAACAAGTAAAATATATGTAGCCAGAATCTGAAGACCTATGTACTATTGTCTATTAGCAACAACATCTAGGAGATGGACTGGAAGATCTCAGGGAACACGATGTTCCTTGTCTGAGAAAGAGTTTCATCACCCTCACCTTTTATCAAGATTTTTAATGCCTTTTTTGAAGTAACACGCGATAGTGCCACATAGAGCTGTCCATGTGTGAACACGGGTGTATCCAAGTATAAACCAACACTTGAGAGTGTTTGCCCCTGGCTCTTGTTAATGGTCATTGCATAAGACACTCTAACAGGAAATTGGCGGCGATGCAAAATAAATGGCCATTTCGGATGCTTAGAAGTCAAGCATATCCTTGGAATGAAAACAACATCATCTATGTTTGAACCAGTAATAACAACCGCCTCAATAACCTTATCAGCAAGTTTTATGATTATAAGTCTTGTGCCATTGCATAACCCAGTTGATTGGTTCAGATTCCTCAAAAGCATGATGGGAATTCCTACCTTTAGTAGTAACCTATGGTATGGGAAATTATTAACCTTGATTCCATTCAAGTACTCGACAGGATAGAAAGCATCCTGATTACGAACCGCATCGGCTGAATTGCCTATGGTGTCACAACTGAGGTACTCTCTCTCTCACGGGTAGGGGCCAAAGACAAAACATGCTCATTTATCTTTTCAGCTACCTCGTTTGTGGGTGTTAGAATCGCTCTCTCTTTTAGGTAATCGACATCAGAATACCTAGTAGGAATATCTGTGTATATAGCCTGAACAATGGCATTTATTTTGTTACCGTCGGTGTGTATCAAGAGGTCATCAGGGATTGTTATCCAAGTTGGAGACGACTCTCCCTCGCGTGCCACAGCAGGCGCTGTACCATCGCCCACACTGAGGACCCACTGAGCAAAGGAAGCCACTTCAGCCTGCAGGTCTAGTTGGTCCGCGTGTGCAGTTAAACGCATGTTAATGGTGAGGTGCAAGACATCTACCATATTCCAGAGAGGTGAGTTAGTAATCGCAGCAGCGACAACCTGTGCCCTAGACCCACCCTCAATGACGGGTAAGATTTGCCTAAGATCTCCACCTAACACAATGACCTTGCCGCCGAAAGGAACCCTAGCTAAAGCAGGATCAGTGGCAGACAGTATATCACGAAACGACCGGTCTAGAGCCTCAAAGCATTTCCTATGCGACATCAAAGCTTCATCCCATATAATAAGATCAGCTGACTCAATGAGGGTCGACAGCATGGTAGACCTTTTAATATCACAAGTTCCATGGTCAGATAACTCAACAGGTATTTTGAACCTAGAGTGCGCCGTCCTGCCAACAGGCAAAAGCAAAGCAGCAACACCTGACTACGCAACACATAGAACCACTCTCTTATTACCTCTAAGATAAGCGTCGAGCGCATTCCAAAGGAATGTTTTTCCAGTGCCACCATATCCAGATACAAAGAAGAAACCAGGTTTTCCAGACCTAATGTGTTCAAGTATAGTGGAGTAAGCAAACAGCTGGTCTTTGTTTAATCTATGATACACCGCCTCTGCCTTTTTTGGGAGGCTGACAACATCGACATCTAGCGCTTCAGAAAGCATATCAGTTTGCACCGCAGCATCATGCAATGCAGTTTTCAAGGGTAGCCTATGATCTAGGATGCACGCACTATTTTTTGCAAATATGGCAGTCAATTCATCAAGCAGCATGTCTCTTAATACAACAGGAGGAACAACATATAAAAAATTATTCCTAGACTGCTGGATTCTACCCTGAATATCATCGCTCAAGTAAACCTCATACTTCTCAAAGAAAGCAGATTCATCATTAACACCACAATGGATAATCATTGTAACAAAGAGCTGGCGCAGCTGGTTTCCCATACCCCATTTAACAGCCTCATCAAAAGCATTATACCATTCTATATCATCGCCAAGCAAACCTCTTGCCGCACAAGCCTCTCTAAACGTTGAGTATACAATGCCATTGTAGGTCCTAACATCTTCATAGCATCTTGCGCCTTTGACAATCATAAGCAACATCCTAAAATAAAAAAGTCCCCGCTTGTCGGATGCACATAGTATATCCTACCGATTCTATCGCTTCTTGTCCTAGGTTTCCATCGTTTCTCCTCAGCTATCCATGACCATCTAGTAGGGAAATCATAATATGTTAACAATCTAGCCGCAGGGTAGAGCCTGTTCGCTACGAACCACTCTGTCAACATAGTTTTCTGCATCCAAGCATTACTAACAACTGAATTTAGAGTAGCCTTTGTACGGAAGTGGACAATATGCATGTTCAGGAGATGCACATGCAGTCTCTCAACAGATGGAGTTTTACCATGTATGTCAAAGCCGTAAACTCTCCAAAAAGCATCATAATCAACTATATAGCGGCATTCTCTATACTCCTTAATCTCATCAACCTCCTGGTCACCATCACGCCTAATGTTTTCAAACAGAGTTTTTGATCTGTCTGGACCCTTGGTAACATACTTATATAAGTACTTGATAACATATGTTTTGTTACACCACTCAACATTAATATGTGCTTGCCACTTTTTTAATATAGCCATGTTATATGGAACCACATGTCTATTATCAAGCCTGACGTTGTTTTTCATCACAAAACGACCATTATTAGGACGCCTATACAAGGGAAATCCACTCTCGTCAATAGAAGTTTCATCCTGAAATGCTTTTGGGAATTTTTTGGAGCAAACCCCTTTTTTCATGCACGGGCAATTGATGTTGTCAGCACCACAAGGCCCGTGCATCATGAACTCCGCGACAAGAGCATAACCCAAAAGATCCTGTACAGGATCAGGGATCTCAGCTGAGATATATGAATCTATAAGGGACGACGTAACAACCCTATCATCCTCCTTCTTTTGCCAAACAAGGATGTGCGCGTGTGGCAAACCCCTCTTCTGAAACTCAATGGTGTGCAAGACTGAAAAGAGGAGTAAAAGCCAACAAGAACCGTAAGAAACACATCTACATAGTATAGAGCGAAAGCAGATGGAAAGAGGCATGGCAAGAGCAGTACCAGCAACAACAGGACCAAAGGCATTTCCCTTTTTAATCCGATGTAGATACTGCATGAGCTTCATGTGGTAAACCCTAACAGCAATATCAGCTCTATCTGTCGCTGTTTGGCCAGGCTCAACAGAATCAAGTATTTCCTGCCACTTTGGATTACATGTGAAAGTCGTAAAAACGTCAGGCGACCCATGAACCCGTGAGACAGCAACAGCATCCTGGAAGTTTTCATACATGTACCGACGGCCACCGGTATAAGCCGAAGGCATAATATTTTTCTTCCCAACCTCTGACCCATCGGTCATGCCCTGGCCCACTGCGTCGACAACCCCCTGGAGGTTTTCAGCCCGCATATCCTCGTTGCATTTAATAATAAAATTGAGCCGGCATTCATCAATGCAAGCTCGCGAGTCGACGAGAGCTTGTGATGATAGCAGGCCGCAACATAGGTATGGGTTGTGCTGGCCTGGCTTATAGTGTGAACAGAAGCAGTAGTAGTCCTGCATGGTCATTTTAATTCTTTTACCCGTGTCATCAGGATCAGCACCAATGTAGTGAACACCGAGCTGAAACCCACGTTCACCATACGGGAACAGCAAAGGGTACTGCAAAGCCATGTAGGTGGTATCTAAAGAAGAAATACGCTACAGGAAATCTCCTTTGCTACGTATTATTAGGTCGCGACACGGCGCCTCCAACGTGAACTCACCGTATACCAAGGCCACCAGCTCATCTGTTGTAGGCAAACTAAACTGCGGGCCATCATTCTCACCAGGAGCTATAAGCCTTATGGAAATAACCGCATGTTTATTAGCCTTTAATACTTCGCTAGCCATACGAATTTTTTGACCAAAGAATTGTTCGTGTCAAGCATTTGTAAAAGGCCTTTGACAATGGCTTCATCTAACCCAGTGTCAGGTTCATTATGGTGGTTTAAGGCTTGGATCCTGTTGCTAACCTCATTTTCTCGGTCATGTATATACAGCTCTGCGTATTTTGGGGTATCGCCCTCATTTGGAAGCAGTGATCCTATACGATGACAAACCTGGCCATTGATCTTAAAAATCTTTGGACCTCCACCGTCGTTAATAGACCGGTCGATTTTTGCTCCCATGGATGTAAAAGCAAACAAACAGTTGTACTGGCGAATTTTCTTAAGAAATCGTATGCTGCGGGGAGGGCCTTTATAATCAAGGAGGGTTTCTAAGAAGTGAGGAGGTTTCTTAAATGGGTCAACAAAGACCTTCCCAGCCTTACAACAATTGTTGTACACCACTCGCCTTTTTGTGATGGCAGACTGTGACTTCACCCTCTCACGCCACCAAAAGCTAGCCTAGCAGCGGCTGCATCGGTAGTCTGGAGCACCATAGTACGACCTCTTTGGGTAGAAAGCTACAAGAGTTTTGAATGTCATAAGAACATAAGACAGCGGAAAGGCAGGTAACAATATGGTCAACAACAACAAGAGACACACCTTTAAGTATGTCCACCTCATCAGGCGAAAACCCAACCCAATGAGGATGCAGAGGCGATGCCAGGGTATGCTCTATAAGAGATAGAACAAGAAAGCACCAGCATGACATAGAAGCAAGAAGGGAGCAACCCATACGAATGCCGAAGGAGGATATGAACTAACCACCCTTGTTGTGAGCACTGAGCCTTGCAAGCAAAAACTTGCACCTTTTACGGTTCTTTGAAGTCTCGGCGGGAGTAAGGAATGGGAAAAGCCGTCTCCTAAAGAGACAGGGAAAAAGAGCACACTAAAGGAGTTCGGTCCAGCAATGCATGCATCAAAGAACGTACGTAAAAAAAAGAGGGAAATAACATATGTTTCCTCTTCCGAACATACGGAATGGCAGTTGCAACCGGTACAACAGGTAAAACAATTGGATGATGAGCAGCCCGATGCGGAGGAACAACACGACGCGGAACAGAAGAACGCCCCAAAGGAACAGTTGGGTGGGCAGGAACAGCACGGCGCGGAGCCATACCGTAACAACAGAAACTAAAAGTATGAAAATATGCACACCATAGCGCTACAAGGAATGAGCAAACAGGCAGAAACAAAACTCTGAAATTGCTCACAAGGAAGCCAGGAAAGAAGAAAGAGAACAAGAAGATAGCATGAAACTGAGACAGTCTATTATTATCAAATAAATAGAATCTTGAAAGAACAGCAGTACAATGTGCTAACTAAATAGAAGATAAAGACGCTAAAAGCCTTGAGTATAGCAGCGCAAGGTTAGGCAGTGCTTGTGATGGAGGATCGAAGACATTAATGGATGTGCCTCTCAAAGGTGAGCATACGCAAGCAAGGGTTCTCTCTAAATAAGCCGCATAGCGAACAGATGATGCGGCAACAGCAACGGCAGCATTCCCCAAATTCCTATAGCAAACAACACACTCATAGTTGTAATCCCTAATCACAAAACCATACAGCCCCTGTAAAAACTTGATTGCCTATAGAGCAACTTGATCATATGCAGTTGCAGGACACTCATACCCAGAGACCCAGAAAAATTTTCTCTGCGGCAACATGAAGATGCCATCCCCAGGAATGTCAATCTCTACCCCAGCAAGGACATGGCCATCCCCATCAAGTTCACGCAGATAGCAAGGGGGTAGCAATGCACAGTGCACCGCTACGGTATCCAGGATCGGAACAACAAAAGACAGGACAGCACACATCCTGGGCGTGCGTAGCAAGGGCAGACTATGATGAGTAAGGAAAGAGCATACGAAAGCAGGAAGGAAAGGCAACAATCATGAGTAAGGAACAACAAACAAAGATAGAAAACAACACAACACACACAACACACACAACACACACAACACAGACATTTTGAGCTGGTTAAATAACAGATTCCTAAGGAAGCATAGAAAAGTAAGAAAAGCAAGAACACGGTACCTTCGCGTGAGAAAGGAAAATAGCCAAGCCGCCTAGCGAGTTCAGCTGCAGGACAACCTATGTAGAGCTGGAGCAAGGAGATGAGCTATGTCAGGAGAAGGAAAAAATTGAAATAAAGACCTAGAACACACAGGAATACAAGGAGATGCAACCAAATAAAGAGCATGAGTAAGCAATAGCAAACAAAGAAATAGAGTAACACAGCACACACATTTACAACTGGCTGAACGACAGATTCATAAGCAAGCATAAAAAAAAGCAAGGCAAGGAGGAACAGGATACCTTCACGTGAGAAAGGAGAATAGGCAAGCCGTCCAGCAAGATGAACTGCAGTACAACCTTCGTGGAGCTGGAGCAACGAGGTGAGATATGTCAGCAGTAGGCAAAACTCTGAAATAAAGACCCGCAAGACACAGAAATACAAGGAAATGCAGGTAAATAAAGACTAAGCCATAGACCGCCCTCTCACAGAGCACTCTTTGTGACATGGGCAGGCTTCAAAATCAAATGGTACAAAAAAGAAGGGAAAGGAAAATGGCAATTGCAGCACACATGCAGACAAGGGACTAATGCAAATTAATCTGACACATGAGCATTTAACGGATGAGCATCTAACCCGACACATGAGCATTTAAACAAACACAGAACACCCTCAGAGCAACATTAAAGACACAGACACCTCACATACAACCTTAAACAGCAGAGGCAGGCGTAAACCTTAAAGACAAACACCTGCAGAGAAGAGCCAAACTACACGAGGAACTAAGAACAAGAAAGCAGCAGGCGAACCAAAATAGGAACAACGACCACAACGCGCACAGGAGACGAAGCAACCCAAAAAGGCCCCTAGAAAGAGCAACACAGATAATCTAGCGGAGGAAACAAAGCCAACCGTGGGCTATTACAGTTAAATGGAAAGATAGAATCAACCCCTGGAAGCCTTATATGACAGCCTAGACCCATCACAGAGCAGATCAAGGCAAACAAAGTCTTCATAGAGCAGATCGAAGCAAACAAAGTCTAATCCAGTTGGATAAACAGACCAAACGGACTCCTAGAAGCATCACGTAGCAGATATAGCAGGACCATCTCGTAAGTAAATCTATCGGAACGAAAAATACAAGCAAGAACTGCAAGAACCCAGGAAGACATACTATCGAACAGATAACAGGCAGAGGAGCAGGAAGAAGCTCACCTTGAGAGAACGGACGGGCCACCCACACAACAGTGCGGCAAAGAAGATGCAGCCGACCTGCAGATGGCAAGAAAGCAAAAAGAAGACACAAAACCACATCAACGCACAATGGCCAGGCCAGAATCTGTAGAAGAAGCAAATCGAGCAGGGGAAAGAAGGCTCTCACCCTAACCGAACGCAGCAGGAGCAGCCCGACGAGCCATGACGAAACAAGCGGCGAAAACGCGACGACCCCGGGGACGGATGGCAATGGCGACCAACGAGAACGAGCAGACGAGCCTGACGATGGAGAGAAGACGATGGAGAGCGGACGAGAACGAGGAAGCAGAGGCGGATGAACCGAACCGAGACTACGTATAGAGGAGGAAAGGCGAACGTGCCCGGGCCCAGCAACAGTAAAGGCAGGCGCTGTAAGTTCTAAAGAAACCGAAAGGCAGGGAGACCACCAGCACCGACAGGGGGGGCCAGGGAAAATAAGGGACCACCCGCAGTGGCACAACGGCAAGGGAAAGCGGGAAGCACCTCTTTACCCAGTGACCAACAGCGCGCGCGAACACCAGCAACCAATGGGCATACGCGGCTGGCCACCCATGAGATAGACATGTGGGTCCACCGCGGGTGGAATGGAGGAGTCGCAGCCGGGTTCAACCAAAGGAGGGTAAAAATATCCGAACCCGCCCCGCTCCCTCGCCCTGCCACCCACGTTCACCTCTGCGACCCCGAACGGCACGCACCGCCAGAGGCGCGCGCGACAGCCGCTGCAGCCCGCGCAGCCGCTCGAACCCTGGCCCCACATGAAAGAGTGGCCTAGCCGTCAGTTGCTCTAGCCCGTGATGAGAACGTACAAAAAAACGAACGCTGGGATGTTTGACAGCGAGGTTAAAACGAGCAAACAGGCACAGCGCAGACGGAAACGACCGAATAAAAGGAGACGTGGCCATGCCGGCTAGTAGCCTCACTCCCTCGCTACACCCTCACTCCCTCACTACACTGTTCACAGTGATGCACTATTCATGGTGAAAAAAGGAGACGTGGCCACGGCCCCTAGTTGGGCGAGTGGCTTCATCTTTTACTATGTAAATCTCTATTAGATCTCACTCTTGTTCATGACCGTGAAGGGATTGACAACCCCTTTTTCGTGTTGTGTGCAAGTGTTCGTTAGTTTGTGCAGGTGCATAGATTGGAGACTTGCTTGTGCCTCCTACTAGATTGATAACTTGGTTCTTAACTGAGGGAAATACTTATCTCTACTTTGCTACATCACCCTTACCTCTTCGAGGGAAAAATCAACGCAAGCTCAAGAAGTAGCAGGAAGAATTTCTGGCGCCGTTGTCAGGGAGGTTCTACATCAAGCCTACCAAGTACCCATCATAAACTCTCATCTCTTGCATTACATTATTTGCCATTTGCCTCTCGTTTTCCTCCCCCCCCCCCCCACTTCTAAAATGTTTTCAGAAAAATACAAAAATATTTGCCCTTTTATTTGCCTTTATGTCTTACTTGGTTTGTTTGCTAGTTCGCTTGGTATAATTGTGTATTTATTGAAAATCAGAAAGCAAAGAATTTATGGATCCTCATCCACTTGCTAATCTTTTTAAAGGATCCAATTATGATGAACCAATTGCTAGTGAGTTGAGTGCACTAGATTATCTTTATGAAGTTTTGCTTGAAATTCATGAATCTGAAAATTGTGATGAAGTGCTAAAAGAAGAAATTTATAAAGTGATTCACGATAGCTCCTTGAAAGAAAAGCATGATTGCAATGGTGTTATTATAAATTCTATTAATGTTAGTTGTGCTAATAATATGCAAAAGCCCAAGCTTGGGGATGCTAGTTTTTCTATGTCCACTACTTATTGCAATGATTATGATTAGGGTGATAATGCTTCTTATGATCTTAAAAATTTATTTAAGCCTCATGATAATAATGTTTGCAATAATATTGAAAGTGGGTTTGGAGGAGTGTCAACTTTAGGAAATAATGATCCCCCACGACTTTGGAGTTTGATCAATCTTATGAAATTTTCGATAAAAGTGGGCTTGGAGAAGTAATGACTTTATTCTATGTTAATCCTACTATTTTGGAAGTGTGTCAACTTTCATTGCATGAGGATCATGTAGAGAATAGGTTATGTGATAGCTATATTGTTGAATTTGATTATGATCCTACATGTAATTATTATGAGAGAGGAAAATATGGTTGTAGAAATTTTCATGTTATTAAATTACCTCTCGTTATGTTGAGATTGCTATTGTTTCTTTCTTCTTACTTGCATATGCTAGTTTTTGCTTGTCTTGATAAATCTTTTCCCTATAAAATGCCTATTCATATGAAGTATGTTAGACTTAAACTTGTTTTTTACATGCCTTATGATGCTCTCTTTGTGCTTCAATTTTTCGTCTTTCATGTGAGCATCATAAAAATTATCAACGCCTAGCTAAAAGGCTTTAAAGAAAAGCGCTTGTTGGGAGACAACCCAATATTTTTATTTTCTGTTTTTTTTTAGTATACACATTATTACCTCTCTAGTAATTGTGTTTTGGTGTTTCAATTAGTGTTTGAGCCAAGTAAGACCTTTGGGATGGTCTACGGTGATAGTTGATTTGATCTTGCTGAAAAACAGAAACTTTTGCGCTCATTGCCAGAATTTAAAAAAAAATCACAGAAATGTGCTTTTGATCTAAAGGTTTTACACAAGATTTATATACAAATTTCCCAGGTTTTCCTAAATTTTCAGAATTTTTGAAGTTACAGAAGTATACAGAATTTCCAGATTAGTACAGACTGTTCTGTTTTTGACAGATTCTTTTTTCTATGTGTTGTTTGCATATTTTGATGAATCTATGGGTAGTATCGGGGGGTATGAACCATGGAGAAGTTGGAATATAGTAGATATAACACCAATATAAATAACGAATGAGTTCACAACAGTACCAAAAGTGGTGATTTATTTTATTATACTAACGGATCTTATGAGTTTTCTGTTGAGTTTTGTGTTGTGAAGTTTTCAAGTTTTGGGTAAAGATTTGATGGACAACGGAATAAGGAGTGGCAAGAGCCTAAGCTTGGGGATGCCCAAGGCACTCCAAGGTAATATACAAGGAAAACCAAGCATCTAAGCTTGGGGATGACCCGGATGGCATCCCCTCTTTTGTCTTCAATCCATCGGTAAATTTACTTGAGGCTATATTTTTATTCACCACATGATATGTGTTTTGCTTGGAGCGTCTTGTATGATATGATTCTTTGCTTTTTAGTTTGCCACAATCATCCTTGCTGTACACACCTTTTGAGAGGGACACACATTAATCGTGAATTTATTAGAATACTCTATGTGCTTCACTTATATCTTTTGAGCTAGGCAGTTTGCTCTAGTGCTTCACTTATATCTTTTTAGAGCACGGCAGTGGTTTTATTTTATAGAAATTGTTGAACTCTCATGCTTTACTTATATTATTTTGAGAGTCTTAAACAGCATGGTAATTTGCTTAGGTTATGAATTTAGTCCTAGTATGATGGGCATCCAAGAGGGATATAATAAAAACTTTCATATAATGAGAATGAATAAATGAGAAGTTTGATTCCTTGCATTTGTTTTGAGATATAAAGATGGTGATATTAGAGTCATGCTAGTGAGTAATTGTGGATTGGTAGAAATACTTGTGTTAAAGTTTGTGATTCCCGTAGCATGCACGTATGGTTCACCGTTATGGGATGAAGTCGGAGCATGATTTATTTTTTGATTGTCTTCCTTATGAGTGGCGGTCGGTGACGAGCCACTACTAGGGAAAAGCCAAGCAGTAGCGTTGGTTTTTGGCCTATCAGTAGCGCAGGGTGCCGCACTACTGATACGACGCTACAACTAAAGGTTAGCAGTAGCGTTGGTCTACACACGCTACTGCTATACGTACTTAGTAGTAGCGCGTTTTGCAGAAAGCGCTACTGGTAAATACTAGCAGCGCGCTTCTGTGCCCGCGCTACTACTATTATTGCGTATTCTATTTCTTTTTCATTTTATATCGTATTCATACACCATTATACAAGTTTTCATATAGTAGCAATTTAGAGATTGTTTTTACATCATAATGAGTTATTACATCACTGGGTGAAAGAATCATGGACTAGTTCCATCCACTTGAAACTAGTCCATGATTCTTTCACCCAATGATATAATAAATCATCATCATCATCATCATCATATCATTAACAACTTATCATCATAATACATCATTATCATATAACAACTCCTCATGATCATCATTTTCATCAATGAGACATCATATAGCAAGTTGGTCACTAGTCATAATCACAACTCCTCCTCATCATCATCAACTCTAACACATTGTAGCACATAATAACACATTGTACCTAGGACCTACTCCTCTCTCATAGGACCTACTACCTTCTCTTTGGTAAAATAGCATAAAACAAGATAGGCCCTGACTCTCCATTATGGAGAATGGAGATTATCCTGACTCCAATTCTTGCGCTTCGCACAATGTTGCTTCCAAGTAGCTCCCTACGATTGACCATACATTTTTTCCAATCTTTGATTGTCATGTCTTCATCGGTTTTAGAAATCCGGTATGAACAGCAGTGATGCATAGGATGACCTGGCCGTAAGTTCATAACATCAAGGCGACCTTTAGAAAACATCAGATGAGGCACACAATCCTTCGGGATTTTCTGTTGAAAAACATAGTAATAACTTCGTAGTTAGCAATGTAGTTGAGTTTTAGAAGAATTTATGCAAAATATGCACGGATGTCGTAATAGTAAAAAATCTTACCATGACATCTCCATGGATGTTACCGTAGTTCAACACGTGCACTAGTGGCACGTATTGACCATAATGTGCAGGAGTTTGATAATATATATTGTAATTCTCAATATCATTAATAAATGAGATCAGATGATTTTTCTCCTGATAAGTTAATTCTGAGCCATCGGTGTCGGTGTACTAGGTTCTGTCTACCATCTTCCGCACATTCTTTGAAGAATGAAAATAAGCTATCAATGGAAATAACCTGTCAACTATTTTGAAATAAATAATATAAATTACTTAATAACTATGTTTGAGAAACTCACATAGCGGTAGAATTGGAAGCGTATCAACAAGGACCCAAATGTCCATATTGTCTTCGCCGATGTCAGGATCACCAAGATCCATGGTGACAAGCATACCCTCATGAAAATCATATGTCTTGCAAAGTGCTTCCCAATTCGGGCAACCAAAATGGGTTACGCTCTCAGAATTGTATAGATTTACATCAAAATCCATACTATGATGGGTCCTTAGGTGAATTGTCTTTCTTTCCATACTTTCATGATCTTCAAAATCGATCCTCTCCAAGACATAGCATCTTGCATGGCATGGGATAAGCTAGTCGAATTGTAAAAGACGAAAATTACGCGTTGAAGAAGCAGAAGTCGTGCTTAATTACGAAAAAAACACTTGTCGTCGTTGCGTACCGTTTCAACATCGAAGGTCTCCTGGAGCTTAATGCTGAAGCGCCGACCTTCTACCAGGTGAGGCCTGTCGCACAGACCCCGGTCGTCGCCGCACCAGTCGCACTCCGCCGGGAGACTTTCGTCGTTCGACGACGACATCGATGACATTTCTTATGTTCATAATTCAAAGATTAAACTTGTACAATTAAATATATGTACTACAAAAACTAAATTAGATCATTATTATTCATCACAGGTTGACTATCGGTCTGTCGAGTATTTTCTTGAAAACTCTCAGCTCACGTGGTGTATATATTCGACCGTCGGTGATGGTAGCTCCTCCTTTCGTTCCCGAGTGCATTACACCAAATTGTCTAGCACACAGGAACGAAGGAGAAGCTACCCCCACGACAACAGTTGAGGTTCTTCGTCCTCTCATATATGGTGGAGACTCTCCCTCACTGATTCCTCTCTGACATTTGCGACCGTCGGTGATGGTCGTTCTTCTCCTCCTTCCCGTGCATTACCAAAAGGTCTATCACGAGAAGGAAGAGGACAAACGACCCCCATGACAACAGTCGGCATTCTTCTTCTCTCATATATGGTGGAGTCCCGACAGACTTAAAGTCAACCCAAAATGTCGTTTAATTATCTTTCTAGAAAATCCGGGGCACTCGATATTTCCTACATATTCTAGCACAAGTCATGCTTAAATTCACGGAAAAATCTGGCATGACCTTTGCTAAAAAAGGACATATCGAGCGCCTAAAATTTGCCGGAGCAAAAACGAATCAACACTCCGGCAAAACATAGGCCATTCAGAAATTAATCAACACTTCGCACATGAGCATAAACTGGTGCTCATTGCATTTCAATGGTTCAATATTGACAAAAACATTTCAATATATCTTATAACCCGAACATTTCATTTGGTTAAGAAACATAACTAAATACCCTAGTTCTACTCTATTCAACACCGAGGAGTGGAGAAGGAGGAGGTGGACTTTTAGCTCACTGACTCGGGTGTAGAGGAAGTAGAGGTAGCTCGGATGTCGATCACTTCAAGGAGACACGACTCTACAAAGCCTGCATATCCACCGAGTAAAATTTTAATTAGATCATCAAATCTCATATAGCATTCTTTGATGATAAAGTGATAATGACATAAATTCAACTAGTTCTATTAATTCAAGTAGTTCAACTAAGCACTTACTAAAAATAAACTAGATCTATTAATTTTCTTACTAAAAATAAATTAGTTTTATAGTAAAATTTTAATTAGATCATCAAATCTCATATACCTAAATTTTCTTACTAAAAATAAACTAGTTCTATTAATCCAACTAGTTCAACTAAGCACTTACTATAAATAAAAATAATTAATTTTCTTACTAATTCTATTAAACACTTACTAAAAAACAGTAGAAAAAACTACATTATACAAGAACAGTAAAAAACAGTTTAGGGTTTAGGAGAGATGGAGGGAGGAGGGGTGGGAGGAGGGAGGAGGAGGAGGGAGGAGAAGAGGAGGAGGGGGAGGGGGGCGGTGGGAGGAGGGCTACCGGCGGAGGGCTTGCTGAGGAGGAGGAGGGATGAGGGGGCGGCCGGAGGAGGGAGGAGGGCGCGGTGGGAGGAGGAGGGAGAGGAGGGAGGAGGGCATACCGAGGAAGGAGGAGGGAGGACGGCGGCAGCAATGCGGTGGTGATGGCAATGCGGCGGCGGCGGTGGAGGAGTGAGGGGAGGAAGAAGATGGTCGGGCACGGGGGAGGAAAATTTGGGGATAAGGCACCCATAACAGTAGCGCAGGGCCAGGAAAAGCGCTACTGCTAAGACCAATAGCAGTAGCGTTGGTTGTAGACCAGCACTACTACTATACCTAGCCCGCCGGCAACGGTGTGGTAGTTATAGTAGTAGCTCTTTTTACCTTGGCCGCGCTACTGCTACTTATGTAGTAGTAGCGGGCTTGTATACACAACGCTACTGGTAGGTAGCAGCAGCGCATTGTTTTGACCCACGCTACTGGTAAGCTTCTGTGTATAAGGTTTTCCCTAGTAGTGAGCGATGGTCTTTTCCTACCAATCTATCCCCCTAGGAGCATGCGTGTAGTACTTTGTTTCGATGGCTAATAATTTTTTGCAATAAGTATGTGAGTTCTTTATGACTAATGTTGGGTCCATGGATTATACGCACTCTCACCCTTCTACCATTGCTGGCCTCTCTAGTACCGCGCAACTTTCGCCTGTGCATTAAACCCACCATATACCCTTCCACAAAACAGCCACCATACCTACCTATTATGGCATTTCCATAGCCATTCTGAGATATATTGCCATGCAACTTCCCCCGTTCCGTTTTATTATGACACGCACCATCATTGTCATATTGCTTTGCATGATCATGTAGTTGGCATAGTATTTGTGGCAAGGCCACCGTTCATATTTTTTATACATGTCACTCTTGATCATAGCACATCCCGGTACACCGCCGGAGGCATTCATATAGAGTAAGATCTTGTTCTAGTATCGTAATTCTTGAGTTGTAAGTAAATAAAAGTGTGATGATCATCATTATTAGAGAATTGTCCCATGTGAGGAAAGGATGATGGAAGCTATGATTCCCTCACAAGTTGGGATGAGTCTTCGGACTTTATAAAAAATAAAAGAGGCCAAAGAAGCCCAAACGAAAAAAGAGAGAAAAGAAAAAATGGGAGAAAAGAGAGAAGGGATAATGTTACTATCCTTTTTCCACACTTGTGCTTTAAAGTAGCACCATGATCTTCATGATAGAGAGTCTCCTATTTTGTCACTTCCATATACTAGTGGGAATTTTTCATTATAGAAATTAGCTTGTATATTCCAATGATGTGCTTCCTCAAATTGCCCTAGGTCTTCATGAGCAAGCAAGTTGGATGCACACCGACTTAGTTTCTTTTTGAGCTTTCATACACTTATAGCTCTAGTGCATCCGTTGCATGGCAATCCCTACTCACTTGCATCGATATCAATTGATGGGCATCTCCATAGCCCATTAATTTGCCTAGTTGATGTGAGACTTTCTCCTTCTTTTTGTCTTCTCCACGACCACCATATTCTATTCCACCTATAGTTCTATATCCATGGCTCACGCTCATGTATTGCGTGAAAGTTGAAAAAGTTTGAGAACAACAAAAGTACGAAACAATTGCTTGGCTTGTCATCGGGGTTGCGCATGATGAAATACTTTGTGTGATGAAGATGGAGCATAGCCACACTATATGATTTTGTAGGGACAACTTTCTTTGGCCATGTTATTTTGAGAAGACATGATTGCTTTATTAGTATGCTTGAAGTATTATTGTTTTTATGTCAATATTAAACTTTTGTTTTGAATCCTATGGATCTGAATATTCATGCCACAATAAATAAGATTACATTGATAAATATGTTAGGTAGCACTCCACATCAAAACTTCTATTTTTATCATTTACGTACTCAAGGACGAGCAGGAATTAAGCTTGGGGATGCTTGATACGTCTCCAACGTATCTATAATTTTTTTATTGTTCCATGCTATTATATTATCTATTTTGGATGTTTTATATGCATTAATATGCTATTTTATATTATTTTTGGGACTAACCTATTAACCTAGAGCCAGTGCCAGTTTCTATTTTTTCCTTTTTTTGAGTTTTACAGAAAAGGAATACCAAACGGAATAAAACTTTCGCAATGATTTTTCTTGGACCAGAAGACACCCAGAGGACTTGGAGAGGGGGGTCAGAAGACTCACGAGTATCACACAAGCCCACAAGGCGCGCCCTAGGGGGGGGTGCCCCTGGCTTGTAGACCCCTCGGGAGTCCACCAACCCTAATCTTTGCACTATAAATTCCAAAATATTCCCCCAACACCAGAAGCGTCCACCAAAATACTTTTTCGCCGCCGCAAGCCTCTGTTCCCATGAGATCCCATCTTGGGGCCTTTTCCGGTGATCTGCCGGAGGGGGATTCGATCATGGAGGGCCTCTACATCAACCTTGCCGCCCTTCCAATGATGTGTGAGTATTTTACCACAGACCTACGGGTCCATATCTAGTAGCTAGATAACTTCTTCTCTCTCTTTGATCTTCAATACAATGTTCTCCTCGATGTTCTTGGAGATCTATTGGATGTAATACTTTTTTGCGGTGTGCTTGTTGAGATCCGATGAATTGTGGATTTATAATCAGATTATCTATGAATATTATTTGAGTCTTCTCTAAACTCTTTTATGCATGATCAAGATATCTTTGTATTTCTCTTCGAACTATCGGTTTGGTTTGGCCAACTAGATTGGTTTTTCTTGTAATGGGAGAGGTGCTTAGTTTTGGGTTCAATCTTGCGGTGTCCTCACCCAGTGACATAGTAGGGGTAGCAAGGCACGTATTGTATTGTTGCCATCGAGGATAAAAAGATGGGGTTTTCATCATATTGCTTGAGTTTATCCCTCTACATCATGTCATCTTACTTAAGGCATTACTCCGTTCTTATGAACTTAATACTCTAGATGCATGCTGGACAACGGTCGATGTGTGGAGTAATAGTAGATGCAGGCAGGAGTCGGTCTACTTGTCACGGACGTGATGCCTATATTCATGATCATTGCCTTAGATATTGTTATAAGTTTGCGCTTTTCTATCAATTGATCAACAGTAATTTGTTTACCCACCGTATGCTATCTTCAAGAGAGAAGCCTCTAGTGAATCCTATGGCCCCCGGGTCAATTTTCCATCATATATTTTCAGATCTATAAAACAAAAAACCCAAAAATATATTGCGGCCATTTATTTATATTTACTTTAGTTTGCTCTTTTATTTATCTTTTATACCTATCTCTATTAGATCTCACTCTTGTTCGTGACCGTGAATGGATTGACAACCCCTTTTTCACATTGTGTGCAAGTGTTTGTTAGTTTGTGCAGGTCCATAGATTGGAGACTTGCTTGTGCCTCCTACTGGATTGATACATTGGTTCTTAACTGAGGGAAATACTTATCCCTACTTTGCTGCATCACCCTTACCTCTTCAAGGGAAAAATCAACGCAAGCTCAAGAAGTAGCACTCCCCTATTGTGCTCTACTTCTTTAGCGCCCTGTGCTGCAACCCCAGCGGTAGTACCACTGGGGCGAATGGTAGTACCGCTCTGGTGGCACTACCGGCTCATGGTCATGCACCGTTGCACTGCACTACGTGCACTACCGCTCGGGCGGTAGTACCACTCCAATGAGCGGCAGTACCGCTTGTTGCAGGCTGAAAACTGCATAACAGTTGGATTTGGGATTGCCTATAAAAGGGGGTCTTCTTCCCCATTGAACTTCTTCTCTTGAGCTCGTGTTGTTCCCCCATTTTTGGCCTTCTTCGAGCTTGCTATCTCTCAATCCCTCCATGGATTCTTGCTAGTTTTGGGGGAAAGAGAGAGGAGATCTAGATCCACATTTCCACCAATCACTTTCTCCTCTTTGTGAGAGGAACCCCTTGGATCTAGATCTTGGAGTTCTTGGTGTTCTCCTTCTTGTTCTTCCTCTCATTTTCCTCCATACACTACTAGGGAAAAGCTTAGCGGTAGCGCGGGTTAAACCCGTAGCAGTAACGCGGGCACCCGCGCTACTACTACGACGCTACAGCTAATGTTTAGCAGTAGCGCAGGTGCGCACACGCTACTACTACCCTACATAGCAGTAGCGCAGGTTGATCCAGCGCTATTGCTATATCTACCTAGCAGTAGCGCTCGGTGAGCTCCTAGCGCTACTGCTAAAATTTCCTGTATTTTTTTTCCTTTTGCGTATTGGCGCTGTATTTGTACAGGTTTTATACAATAGTCTCCTCATATGATTTTATGATCATGATGAGTTATTTTATCAGTGGGTGAAAGAGACGTGGATTAGATTCAAGTGGAGGCAATATGGTGCAGATCCAAAGTACTACTAATCCAAACTTGATCACTTTAGTTTGGATTAGTAGTATTTTCGATCAGCACCATGTTGCCTCCACTTGATTCTAATCCACGTTTATTTCACCCACTGATATATATATATAATAACTCATCATGCTCATAATGATTTAACAACTCAGCATCATCATCATAATAATAACTCAACATCGTTTTCATAATAACAAGTCATACTCATCATCATCATAGTCATCTAACAACTTCTAATAACAAGTCATACTCATCATCATCATAGTCATCTAACCAACCCTAGTTAATTGTTCTTAGCACATGATCATGAGTATTAGCTAGGACCTGCTACCCTCTCTAAGGTAAAATAGCATAAAACAACATAGCCCCTGACTCTCCATTATGGAGAATGGAGATTATCCTGTCTCCAATTTGTGGGCTTCGCACCATGGAGATTATTCATAACTTTTTCCATCCTTTGATTGTGAGGTCTTCCTCTCTTTTAGAAATAGTGTATGCACAGTGGACAACCATAGGCAGACTTGGCCGTAAGCTCATAATATCAATGTCACCTTTCGTATGCATCAGATGAGGCACACAATCCTTCGGGATTTTCTGTTGAAGAGCATAATAATAACATAGTAAGCATAGTTTAACTTTAATTAGTAGAATGTATGCAAAAGACGCACTGGTGTCATAATAGTAAAAATCTTACGATGCCATCTCCATGGATGTTGCCATAGTTCAACACGTGGACTAGTGGCACGTATTGACCATAATGTGGAGGAATTTCATAATTCTTATTGAAAGTCTCAACATCAATAATAAATGAGATAAGATGATCTTTCTCCTCGTAAGTTAGATCAGAGCCATCAATGTAGTAGGTTTTGTCTACTACTTTCCGTACATTTTTTGAAGAATGGAAATAAGCTATCAATGGAAATAAGTTGTCAACTATTTTTAAATAAACAATATAAATTACTTAATACATATGTTTGAGAAACTCACATAGAGGTAGAAGTGGAAGCTTATCAACATCGACCCAAATGTCGATATTATCTTCGTCGACATTATCTTCATCCATGTCATCTTCAGGATCACCAAGATTGAAGGTGACATGCATACCCTCCTGAAAACCATACGCCTTGCATAGTGCTACCCAATTCAAGCAACCAAAATGGGAGTAGGTCACCGCATTGTATATCTTTACGTCAAAAGCATAACCATGATGGGTCCTGAGGTTAACTCTCTTTATCTCCATATTCTCATGATCTTCAAAATCCAGCTTAACATCTTGCATGGCAGGGGATGCACTAGTCGAATTGTAGAAAGTGGAAATTACACGTTGAAGAAGCAGAAGTCATGCTTAATTACGAAAAAAGACTTGTCGTTGTTGCGTACCGTATAAACATCGAAGGTCTCATCGAGCTTAATACTGAAGCGTCGATGATGGCTCGTGTCCACATCAGTATTTCCCCGAAGAGGAAGGGATGATGCAGCACAGCTACGGTAGGTATTTCCCTCAGTTATGAAACCAAGATTATCGAACCAGTAGAAGAACCAAGCAACACTATGTAAACGGTACCTGCACACAAAGAACAAATACTTGCAACCCGACGCGTAAGAGGGATTGTCAATCCCTCTCGGGTAAAAGATAGATTGGTTTGTATGATTTTGAATAAATAGATCTCGCAATAAAAAAAATAAAGAAAGAAAAAGTGCAACAAGGTATTTTTGGGTTTTTAGAATAATAGATCTGAAAACAAAAGCAAATAAAAATAGATCTCAAAGCAAATATGATAAAGAATAGACCCGGGGGCCGTAGATTTCACTTGTGGCTTCTCTCGAGAAAAATAGCATACGGCGGGTAAACAAATTACTGTTGGGCTTGATAGAACTTCAAATAATTATGACGATATCCAGGCAATGATCATTATATAGGCATCACGTCCAAGATTAGTAGACCGACTCCTGCCTGCATCTACTACTATTACTCCACACATCGACCGCTATCCAGCATGCATCTAGTGTATTAAGTTCATGGAAAAATAGGAGTAATGCAATAAAAATGATGACATGATGTAGACAAGATCTATTCATGTAGGAATAGACCCCATCTTGTTATCCTTAATAGCAACAATCAATAAGTGTCTTGCTGCCCCTTCTGTCACTGGGAAAGAACACCGCACGACCGAACCCATCACAAAGCACCTCTTCCCATGGCAAGAAAAATCGATCTAGTTGGCCTAACTAAACCAAAGATTCCAAGAAGAAATACGAGGCTATAAGTAATCATGCATCTTCGAAGAGGCACCAATGGTGGTGTCTAGATTCAATCATCGGAAATTCAAATAACTTTCATGGATAAATATATCTGATCATAAACTCAAAGTTCATCGGATCCCAACAAACACACCGCAAAAAGAGTTACATCAAATATATCTCCAAGAGGCCATTGTATTGAGAATCAAAAGAGAGAGAGAGGAAGCCATCTAGCTACTAACTATGGACCCGTAGGTCTACAATGAACTACTCACGCATCATCGGAGAGGCACCAATGAGGATGATGAACCCCTCCGTGATGGTGTCGAGATTGGATCTGGTGGTTCTGGAACTTGCGGCGGCTGGAATTGTGTTTCGTCGACTCCCCTAGGGTTTTTGGATTTTCGGGGTATTTATAGAGCAAAGAGGCGGTGCGGGAGGTGGCCGAGGTGGGCACAACCCACCAGGGTGCGCCTGGGCCACCAGGGGCACCCAGGTGGGTTGTGCTTCCCTCGGAGCCCCCCTCTGGTACTTCTTTGGCCCAATTGGTGTCTTCTAGTCCAGAAAAAATCTCCAAAAAGTTTCGCTGCATTTGGACTCCATTTGGTATTGATTTTTCTGTGAAGTAAAAAACAAGCAAAAAACTGCAACTGGCACTGGGCACTATGTCAATAGGTTAGTCCCAAAAAATGATATAAAGTTTCTATAAAATAATTGTAAAGCATCCAAGAATGATAATATAACAATATGGAACAAGCAAAAATTATATATACGTTGGAGACGTATCAGTGACCGTCTTCCAGGTGAGGCCTGTCGCACAGACCCCGGTCGTTGCCGCAGTAGTCGCACTCAGGGATCCTATCATCGTCAGACATTTTCTGTGTTCATATACCAATGATTAAACTTCTAAAATTTAATATATGTACTACAAAAACTAAATTAGATCATTATTATTCATCACGGGTTGACTATCGGCCGGTCTGCGAGGCAGCGCTACTGCTAAGTTGCTACCTGTAGCGCCGGCATGAGTCACACGCTACTACTAATTAGCAGTAGCGCCGCCCCCAACCCACGCTACTGATAAAGTTCTCTCTATAAGTTTTCTCCTAGTAGTGATAGCTTTGGTTGATTTGGTGGAATTTGGGAGTGAGGGACTTGGGCACTCTGTGTGCCCTTCCATTGCATTAATTGCATCGGTTTGAGTTCTCCACGGTGATACGTGGAAGTGAAAAGTTGAGGAGCTTATTACTCTTGGGTGCTTGGTACCCTAGAGCTTGTTTATCTTGGGTGCTTGGGCGCCGTAGACGGTTGGTGGTGCTTCAGAGCTCAATCATTATGGTGTAAAGCTCTGGACAAGCGTCGTGGTCTCCAATTAGGTTATGGAGATTGCCCCGAGCATTTTGTACGGGTTCCGGTGACCTCCCCCCAAGACTAGCTAAGTGCCCGTGCATTGCTACACGGTAAAACAACAATAATAATATAATTTGGACAGCGATAACACTCGAACGTTCGGTCTGGAGGAACCCCCGATCAAACGATTCGTTCGCTTGGGGAAGGAGCTCCTACCAAACCAAATCGTTCGAGGAAAGCCCCCCTCCAGACCGAACACCTCTTCCAGCCAGCGCAAACAAAAAAAATCCCGACAGCCCATTTGCTGGGCCTCGTCCCAGCCATCAATAAAAGAAGACAAAATAGAAAAAATCCCAAAAAAAGAAAAACAATATAAAAATGAAGAAAAAAAAGAACTCCTTGCCATCAAAACACAAAAAATTAGTTATGCCTACGTTTATCTGACAAAAATAAGAAAAAATTCCATGATCCATAGCAAAAATATAGAACACAAGAATGCGTGCAGCAGAAAAAAAGCCATGATCTCTCATTTTGCAATGCCTTATGAAATAAAAAATATACATAATTTCCATGTAAACAAAGGAAACAGTACAAGTAAGATGCGAAAAATTGCATTGTGTTGGAGATAAAAAAAATGTGAAGATTGCCATGAGAATATATGAAATCATTATTGAATTTTGTCATTTTGTATATTTTTCATTTCCTTATTGAGAATAAAGGAGATGAAAAAGTATCTACATTCGCCATGTGACTACGATGTAATTACAAATTACCTTGCTCTAGAGGAAACATAAAGGACTAAATTTGCCATCCTTTCGTACATGGCAAAAAAATATAAATTTTTTGCCATGCGAGTACGATTTAATTACAAATTTCCATGTTGTAGGGTAAACAAAAATGACTTAATTTGCCATCCTTCCCACAATAAAATTGCCATTGAGTAATTATTAAAAATTGCCATGGTGTATTTACGAAAAATACCCAATGGTTTAAAAAACTAAATTGCCATCATATTTAGAAAATTAAAATGGGAATGTCAAAAATTTAAAAAGAATTATGTCTAAAAACAAAAAGAAAATTGCCATGGAAAAATAAAACTTTTTTGACATGGCTAACAAAAGTAAAATTTGCCATGTACGTTGAAGTAAATTTGCCATGGCAAAAAAATTTAAAAAAATTCATGACAGATGAACCAAAATTGTCATGGGAATGAAACTAAAATTTGTCATGTATGTTAAAGTAAATTTGCCATGGAAAAATAAATTTAAAATTGCCATGGAAAAATGAAAAATAAAAATATTGCCCTGGAAAGAAAACAAAAAATTTGCCATGGCAAACTAAAATTTAGAAAGTTTCATGGTCAAAGAAAGAAAACTGTCATGGCAACGAAACTAAAATTTGCCATGTATGTTAGGTAAATTTGCCATGGAGAGCAAGATAAAATTGTCATGGCAATATTAGAAAAATAAAAATTTCCATGGCAAGAAATTTAAAATTTTGTCATGGCAAGAAAGTTAAAAAATTGCCATGGCAAATAAAGGTAAATTTGCGATGGCTAACTATAATTTAAAAAATGTCATGGTAAATGAAAGAAAATTGCCATGGCAATGAAACTAACAAATGCCATGTATGTTAAAGTAGATTTGCCATGAGAATAAAGGTAAATTTGCCATGGCAAAATAAAAAAAATCCTGGCAAGAAAGTTAAAAAGTTGCCATGGCAAGAAAGTTAAAAAATTGCCATGGCAAATAAAGGTAAATTTGCGATGGATAAACTATAATTTAAAAAAAATGTCGTGCTAAATGAAAGAAAATTGCCATGGCAATGAAACTAAAAATGCCATGTATGTTAAAGTAGATTTTCTATGAGAATAAGGGTAAATTTTCCATGGCAAAATTAAAATTAAAAAAATATATCATGGCTAGGCCATCCTTCCCACCATAAATTTCCTTACATTACGCATATGACCATTACAAACAAAAAACTAAAACTTGCCATGGTTATTAAGACACAAATGTTTCGAAAACATGTCATGTAAATGAAATGAAAAAGAATGCAAATTTGCCATGATGTAAATTTTTTGCCATCGCACAAACATACTGCATGTTAATTGACATGGCAAAATTACCTGGGTGGATTGCAGTAGTAAGTACAAAAGCAAAATCAAATCTCTTAAAAGTTGCAATGCTTCGTGTGGTCATCAACAATCCTACAAAGTCAAAAAAGGGAAACAAACACATATTTCTACAATCAACTCAAATTTGTGTTTGTTTTACTACTCCATGTGAACATGGCAAAAGTTGAAGTGGTGACATGGCGAAAACTATATTAGAGGCATGGCAAGTAGATTAGCAAATTTGCCATGGTAAAAAAATATGTGTATGTCATGGCAAAAGTTATAGTGGTGACATGGAAAAAGCTATTAGAGGCATGGCAAAAGCTATAAAAATCTTTTTTGCCATGGCAAAACAGTGCTCAACAATATGTACTTTTGATTCATGGCAAAATCTAGAGAAAATTTGATTCATGACTCATTTCAAAGCTAGAGTTTGTATGTACTGATCACATGGCAAGTTTACAAAATTTGCACTACACACTAAATACAGGAGGACAAATGCCATGGCAAATTACTGAATATAATTTCTCGCAGGAGGACAAACAACACTAAACAGCGCTAAACACTACACACTAATTGCCATATTGTACTGAATGTCATCTTCTACACAATTTGCCATTATCAAAAGAAACTATTCTCAAAAAAAATTGTCAAGATGTACCCACTGTGTACCCATGTGAACCAGTAATCTAAAGTCAAACAAATTGCCATGTCACTGCTAAACAAATTCCCATGTCACTGCTAGACACCATAAAAAAAGGGGACACATGATGTTCTCCATCAGTAGTCTAGCAATTCCTGTTTCAGTGCAATCAGTGTATGGAAATTTAATTCAAACAACGGAGCAAAGGGGAAAGGGCAATTTAATTCATTCGGGATGGGGGTTTCCCAGACCAAATGTTCAGCATGATATTTCACATGATGTGCTACCGAACAACTAAAAAAGAGTTTATTCTTATTTTGCATATTTATCTATCATACATTTGCTCTCCTAAACTTTTAGTAATATCCAATACCTTCCCACATAAAGCTGTTCATGAAGGACGAGGAGATGAAGGACTCCAGAATTGATCTGAATGAGGAAAGAAACCTAAAGTGAACACCCGCCCCCTCTGCTCGATGCACCAGGTCATCCGCAAATATCCTATCCCCGATACTCCCACTCCTTGTACAACAAAAGTGCAAAGTTTCAGTGTACATTAAGCTGAACCTAAACCATTCTTTGTGACGAAACTTCCTGTTCTAACTAAATCTGCACGCATGTGCTCTGCCGTTATGCTCGTCCCAGGTCAGTAGGAGAGCTCGAGCTAACGGCCAAGGCACATGAGCATAGCTTGGGCGACTACTAGGAGGCGGCGGAATACCTGGGCTCGGGGTGAATCCCCGCGAGTAGTTCATGATCCGCGCATCACTAGAAGAAAACGACGTCCCCGCTGGCGAGCAGATCCCTATTGGCGCATCGACGAGCAGCTCTGCTGCGAGCCGCAAGGCCTCGTCTAAACCTGGGAATGGTTTGGACTGAAACCATAGTTTCAGTCAGTTTTTTTATTGGGCTACTTTTGGATTGGATGAAATGGGCTAAGACTGAAATCAGTTTAATTTGGTCTGGGCTTTAAGTATTGTTGGACTGAGTTGGCTCGTTCTGGGCAGGAACCGAATTGGTCTCAGACCATTTCGACCCATGGTCTGAAACCAGACCGAGGACCAAATCGACACAGGCAGCCAGGCAAGTGACCTAGCGAGGAGCGCCTCTACGGCCATGCTACTTCTTGAGCTTGCGTTGATTTTTTCCTTGAAGAGGAAAGGGTGATGCAGCAAAGTAGAGATAAGTATTTCCCTCAGTTAAGAACCAAGGTATCAATCCAGTAGGAGGAACACACCAGTCCCCAATAGATGCACCTACACAAACTAACAAACACTTGCACACAACGCGAAAAAGGGGTTGTCAATCCCTTCACGGTCACTAGCAAGGGTGAGATCTGATAGAGATTGATATAAAAGATAAGTAAAAGTGTAAAATAAAGTAAAGATAAATAAATTGGAGATGTATCAGGCCACCGCCCGCCGCTAAGTTAGGGATTTTTCGCCGCCCGCCCGCTGCTGTCGTTGCCGCCCACTGGAGCTTGATCGCCGCCTTCCCCTCCCTCTGACACCATCCGACCGGTGGATCGCCGTCTTCCCCTCCCTTGGCTGGAGCTTGGCAGCCGGTCACCGCTACGGGCAGGACTCGCCGGCTGCCGCTGTCGTTGCCACTGGCTGGAGCTCGGTCAGTGCATCCTTACCATTCTCTTCCCCCGCTGCTGCTCCTTCCTCTACCGAACTTGCTGCTGCTCTCTCTTTCAACCTCCCTCTGCTGAAGATCCTCTCTCCACAAAACTGTTACTCCTTTTCTTCCCCAAACCTTGCTGCATGCTCCTGTCTGTATCTTGGACCTGCTATTTCGGTAGTATTGAGATGTGTAAGACAGTGTAATGATCAGATGTTACAAGTACTTGCACCTATTAATTTTTCAGTTCAGATTTGTGCTTGTTTAGTACTTGTTGCTGCTGCTCCTCTCTTTCTCTTTCACTCTGAATTTCAGATTGTTGTCCCTGTGATAGGTATGTACAAGTGACATATGTGGCTGCCGCGGTCGACACTGCGCTCAAATGCAAGAATATCTTCAACATCAAGTGCATTGACGATCCTCTCCTGTGAGCAACTGATCAATCTCCCAGTATGTTCTTTTTCATCTGTCAATGATATGCCACATTTTAGAAATTCGATTGGTTCATACATGGTGTAGCTCTGTTGTTCCAAGGGATAAGCTCAACATCCTGGTGTATGACCAAAATAAGAGTCTTGACCTTGTGAAATCCCTATAGACTTGGCTGTAAATCTAATCGTTTCTAATTACCTATTTCTAAAGTGCAAGACGCAGGACATCCATTATGAATTCAGAAACTATAACATCAGTTTCTTTTCATCTGAAGTGCATATCTTTCACTTATTTGCAACTCACAGCTGCCATGTATCCATTGTGAATTCAGATACTATAACATCAGTTTGGTTGTTTTTCGCCATGACAAAAAAATATTTCATAAGATAAGCTGCACGGCGAAGTGATGAAGTGATGAAGTGCCAATTTCCTTCTCCTTCCCCTTCTGCATTTTTCTTCTTTTAGATGATGTGGTGTACTAATTATCATAAGCCTATATTTACTTATATCTTTACAAATAAATCGTTCTGTTTATGAGTGCAAGCATATTTGATTATTATTGAACTATTATTGTATCTATGATTAGTTGGGAGCATACAACTGTTTAAGTTCTTGCATACTATTCTTAATCGAGGGGTCATATTGTTCTGAACCTTTTATTATGTCCATCACATGCAGGTTTGAAGGTGCTGTGATTATGGACAGAAGGAAGGCATGACAGTAGGTGTTTGATTGGTGTGGTAAACAGGCTTTAACCATGTCTGGGAATGTGTCAGATGGCTCAGATGCAGGTGAATCAACTGATGAGTTGTTGCAAACAGCACATAGTAGGTGGGCTAAAGTTTGGGAATACTATAATCCAGATTTGGTAGAGGTGGACAATGTCATGAAGGATGTGTGTAAGTATTGTTCCATGAAATTAGCATGTAAGTCTGGGACGAGCAGCCTTAGAAACCACATTGGTGAGTCATGCCCCAAAATTGATGATGAGTCCAGAAAGCCGACCTTTAAAGTCATTCGGCGCCACACTGTTCGCAACGACTGCGTTGATGCATATGAGCCTCCTAGTTGACCTCCATGTTGACCTCCATGCATAGGAGGCCCTCGTCCACCTCCTAGTTGACCTCCATGAAGCGTCGCGGCATCGGCGTCAGCACCTCCGCTGCTCTCTCCCTCCGCGCCCCGCCTCCTCGAACAGCACCGCGCCCGTTAGCACCTCCATTGCTCCCCTTCCGTGCCCCGCAACCTCATGCGCCACGCCCTGCCTCCTGGTGTAGGATGACGGCGCTGCCACTTCAGCTGGTCGCCATCGCCTCCCTCGCGTCCAGGGCCTCGCCGACATCGCCATCGCTATCGGGTTGGAGGTGGGCGCATCGTAGGGATGGTGCGGGCAGCTCGCCACGAGCACGGCAGCCTGGTGCTCGCGGCGGCGCTCGGCCTCGGACCGCAATGGCACCTCGCTCCGATCGGCGAGGAGCTGAGTCATAGCGCGACAGAGCCTGGTGCTCGGCTGTAGCGAACACCAAATCCCTGGCCCCCTCCGCGAATCCCTCCTCGTCGTCGTCCTCGACCCCTGCCGCGGTGACTGTGGCGGGATCTGGTCAGGGAGGAGCCTCGTCGCTGGCGAAGGCCACTCCTCACTGTATTGCGTGGCGGAGACAGAGTAGTGTGCCCTGAGCGGTGGAGCGAGGGGAGAAGAAGAAAGGATTGATGCTGGCGTTCGGGATGAAGCCTATTTTAGAGCATATCCAACGGGTGCACAAAAATCTCGCGCCCTAAAATAGTTTTAGCGCGTCACTATAGCACTTTTAGTGTGCCGGACCCAACATTGCTTTAGCAGATGCCCAAAAACGCTCGCCCAAAAGAACACGCAGTGTAAATTGTGAAGCGCGCACAATCTGGCGCCTCAAATTTGCAGCTTTTGATAGCGTTTTTTAGTGCGCGCCCAACCCTTTTTTGCGCGCGCACTGTTTTACAGCATCTGCTGGAGCTGTCCGGCGCCCAAAAAACCTGGATTTTAGCGCGCGACCCAGTTTTTGGGCTCCTGTTGGAGATGCTCTTACCGAACCAGAACAAAACATGACGTGTCGGACCTCAGTTGCTATGAGATTTGTGCCTGTAATCAATGGTACAGAGGGCGTTCGGGACAAGATTCTAGTTACTGGTCGTTCAGGAGATATAGATTCCGTATAATTTTCTTATTTAACGATTGATAATATTTCAAATATTGACTAATTCTCTTATAAGTAAGTGATCCAACTGTAGAATTTGTACCTAGTCTATTTAGTAAGTTTATTTTTTAGTTATTTCTCTAATATTGTAAACCCACAGTAGAAAATCATGCATTATGAAACGAGGATAATATATGGATATTTATTCAACGATCGCTACAGTCTGCAAAACCGCATGCCAACCATGATTTCGACCACGGACGAAACTGACACCTTGTGATCCCTTCCCCCTCTGTAGTTACCACCATGCAAACCTTGATTTCTCTCTTCTTCTCTACATGCCTCCTTATCTAACTGTGTCCTAAAAGACATCACCTTTCTCATATAATTCCTCTCCTAAAGCTGTGGCCACAAATATACGAAATGATGAGATCAAATCAAATATGGTTGATCAATAGACGTTCACCAGTAGTTGGTGTTCATATCATTCACCATTTTCTCATAGTGTGTGACAACACCGGGACCTCCTCCTCCCGATCTCCTCCTCCAGCCGCCACCAAACCTCCTCCTCCAGCCGCCTCCAAACCTCCTCCTGCCCCTCCCCTCTCCTCGCGCCGTCCCCGCGGGCGGCCGGGGGGAGCCCAGATTTGCCGCCTCTCCTCCCTCCTTCGCCCCTCCTCGCCGCCGCCAGCGCAGGTCGCCGGGCAAAGCCCGCTCGGCCTGGGCGGTGGCGGGGCCTTCTTCTCCTCCTGCCCAAGGATGGCGGCGCGGGACGATTTCTTCTAGGGCAGCACGGGCGTGGGGCGCGGCGGTGCGACGGCACGGACTGGCGGCGGTGGCTGCTGGGCGTACGTGGCGTCGTCCTCTCCTCGGCTGGTGGTGGGATTTGGTGTAGGGCTCTCCGGTGCCGCGGCTGGGGACTGTCTCGGGCGGCCCTGCTGCTCGCGCAGTGCGGCTATTGGCTGGTCAGGCGGCGGTGGCCTGGATCCTACTTCCAGTCCCATGTAGAGATGGCGGCGATCCGTACTCAAGACTTGATCGACGTTCTTTGAACAGATCCGGGTGAAAATCTTGCGCTCGGCTAGATGCCAAGGCCGGCGATGGCGGCGCTCTTATGTGTCATTCTCTTCTTGAAGACATTGCCGTGGAGAAGTTCTAGACCTCTATATGTTACCTCCGGGGAAAACCCTAGATTGGTAGATCGGATGACGGCGACGCTCTTGTGTCGTTTCCCCCTTGGGGGCGTCAGTCTTGGAGGTGTGCACGGGCTCGAGGGACTAGCGGACAACATCTTTGGTGGAGCGGTGTTTCATCTTACACATCGACGACTGTGGATCTCGGCGGCATGGCGCAGTGGAGTCTCGCCGTTCGATGTGTGTAGACGGATTCACGCAGGAGGATGGCGCTGTCTGGCGTCGTGGTGGCGTCGATGGCAGACCTGCCAAGGTCGTGGCGTCAATACCTGTTCTAAAGATGGATCGGTGGAAGACGGCGGCGGCAGCCTCTCAGAGTGCACCGGACTAGTGTGTGCCCTAGACCAGGTATGTGGCTTGGCTGGGGGCCTCCGGTTTTAGATGTTAGGCTTTGCTGCAAGGTCTGTTTGGTATTAGGCTCAGACTATCACACTAGTAGAAAAAGGCCCATTTGTCCTGGTTCCAGAGGCCCATTTGTCCCGGTTCTGGAACCGGGACTAAAGGGTCGGGACTATAGCCCAATACCTTTAGTCCTGGTTCGCCTACGAACCGGGACAGATGGGGCTCCACGTGGCCGCTGCGGCTTGCCCAGGCAGGAGGGCCTTTTGTCCCAGTTGGTAGCACCAACCGGGACCAAAAATCATCCACGCGTCAGCAGTTCAGGGGCTGGGGTTTTTGTTTTTTGTTTTTTTGAAAGGGGGGGGGGGTTGGGGGTTTTGTAGGGTTAATTTAGGGGTTTCATATATTGTGTTAGCTAGCTAATAGAGAGAAGTGTCCTCTCTTATCTCCGTGCTTGGTCGACGCTACGTACTATATGTATAGAGAGGACTCGACACGCTTGCTAGTAAGCAAATGAAGGAAACCATTAAGTACACAAGATCGTCATGAACATATACAGAGAGAAGTGATCGACCTCTCCTTCTCCGAGAGATTGGTCGAACAACAAGTTTTCGTATATCTATCCAACGCTACTCGCTACATATATACAACATAAGATCTCTTACAATCTCTAACATCTGATGTCAAGTTCCACATGGTATTCTCCGGTTTTATTTATGACGTGGTCAAGAAAGAATCCCGCCAATTCCTCTTGAATTGCTCGTATGCGATCTTGTGGTAGGAGTTCATCCCGCATCTGCCACATCTAATTTGAAGAAGGGGGTCAATACATATATATGAATGAAACTCAACACAAATGATGGTAATAAAATAAAATTGTGAATATTATTGCTTACGCACTTCATATTGTTTTTTAGAGTAGCCCCACTCACAGGTCGTGTGGTGGATGAACTCACAAACATAGTATCCACAAAAATCATTCCCGCCTTCCTGCCACAACCACTTTACAAGAAATAGAGGTCAATCAAACTGATAAGCAAACATGCTAAATGGTATTGATGAAACTAGCTAGAATCAATGGGAGATGCACGGAACTAGCTAGTAGTACTTACTTTCGGGTGTGTAAATCGCAGCTCCCCCGGCAGTCTCGGGGCTTCTGCGGTGAACTCTTTCCAAACCCTGCCAGACAAAGAAAACAATTACTTGATATCAGGAAATGAACAAAGTTGCCGATATGGTGCAATAACGATTGATCGAACTTACTACTCGAGCATTTTAGTCATGGCCGCATACTCCTTGGGATCTTTTCGTCTCGAGTCTAAGACGGTTACTAGTCCCTGCTCAAGCTTAATCTCTAGGAGAATAAAGTGGAAGCTGCGCACGCATGCATAACTCATCAATTACATTATTATAACCTCGAGTAATAAGGGAAACCGAATATGCACAAGACAGTAACACTCACTTGAAGTTGTAAGGAAAGAGTATTTTATCTTTGTTTTGATTTCGAAGCAACGATTGTAGCAAGTTGGCCTCGGTTTCTTTGGCATTATATTTAACCGTCCATTCATCTATGAGATTTGTGTTAATGAACCCAATATCATAGATTTGTGCTTTTCTGCATTTGACGATCTTCAATCTGCATAATATAGTGAGGATAATTATATATACATGCAATGAAAGAGCTAAGCTATATATAGAGACTTAATTACAGAAGTAGTACTTACAGACAGTAGCAAGTGACGATTATTTTATCGAGGGCCTTTTGATTGAAAAACTGGAAGAACTCCTCAAATGGAACAGACAACAGATCAATTCCAACGAGGTCGTGCTCCTCTTTAACTCTCAGCGTCAAAGTATCCTTCCCAGACTCGCTGCAGGTGTCCATGTACCACTCATGGAATCTTCTTATCATCGTTGTTAGAGGAGGATGACCAGGTTTGACGAGAGGCTTCCCGTGCCAGTATTTGTGTTCGTCCACATCCATTGTATCAAAATGTGCATCGTCGGGCAGGTAATCTGCAGGATTGGTACCGGGCACCATCCCCAGATGATTAGCAACGATATCGCTAGATAACTTGAGCGGGGGGCATGATTGGTTCGCTTGTTCGCCGAGCTGGGGAATTTTTTTCCCACTTCTTCGTTCTACTAACCTTCGATCACTGCAAGTACTTCCCGACCGCTCCGCTGCCTGATATGTCTTTTCAATAATGCGCTCATAGTTGGTTCGCGGCGGAGACGGTGGTGGTCACTTCAGGGCATCGAGAGTGCACTTCGCTTTCACTGGATCTATCATCTCCTTCGAAGGTGGAGGTTTCTTTGCAAAAAAGTCCCTCACTTGGGCACGAGAGATGTCCTTGTTTTCCTTGTCGGTCCTCTCATATGGTAACTTTTCCAGTGGCTTGAGAGATGGACCGTATCTAAATTGCCTCCCGCCTCTGCTTGTATTGCTAGCCGCCGGAGCAGCGGCGTCTCTCTTCCGCCGTTGCCTACGAGGCGGAGAAGGAGGCGGAGTGCTCCGACGCGCCGGAGGAGCCGGAGCGGCGGCGTCTGTCTTCCGCAGTTGCTGCCGAGTCAGAGGAGGAGGCAGACTGCTCGGTCGCACCGGAGGAGGCGAAGGAGGAGGCGGAGTGGCCTCACGCGCCGGAGCAGCCGGAGAAGGAGGCAGAGTGCCCTGATCACTCACCGGAGGAGGAGGAGGAGGCGGAGTGCCCTGACTCGCCGGAGGAGGAGGACTAGGCGGAGGCATCCAGTTCGGAAGCTTGATGAGCTCCTTCCGCCATAGACATGGAGTCTTCAGAGCAAGACATAGCTGAGTCTCCCCTTCACCGGTCGGGTGGTCAAGCTCGAGCTCCTCAAATCCCTCCGTTATTTCATCCACCATCACTATAGCATAGCCTTGTGGAATCGGACGGCAGTGATAAGTTGCGTCGGGTTCAGGAGGTGCAATAGAGCCGACAGCCGCCTTGACTTTGAGGTTCTGCCATTGCGTCATAAGGTGGCAATGTTGAGCCTCCGTGATAGCATCCACGGGGTAGCTAGGAGCCGTAAAGTCAGGCTGCTGAAGGAGCTCGGTGGAAGCCACGCTGCTTCTCCGCTGAGATGGCGGGGTAGCTTCTGGGGTAGCTCCGGCAGGTCGCTGGCTGTCAACTGCTTGTTCCTCTAGCTTTCGTACCCTTTCATTCAGCTTCTGCAGTTTGCTCAGCTCCTGTTTCCTCTTCCTCTCCCGGGTTTTGTAACCGCTTGCGCCGGCAAACCCAACCTTCCACGCAACGGAGCCTGCCGTGCCTCGTGTTCGTCCTGGGTGCTCAGGATTCCCGAGGGCCTGTGTGAGCTCGTCGTTCTCTCTATCGGGAACGAACGTCCCTTGCTGCGCTGCGGCGATATACTTCTGATGCTTCTTGACTGGTATTTCAAGTTGCTCGTCCGTCCAAACACACTTCCCTGTTTCAGGGTCCAAGGTTCCCCCAACCCCGAAGAACCAAGTCCTTGAACGGTCTGGCCAGTTGAAAGTTGGCATGGTACGTATCATCATTTAAACCACATAGCATGTGCTAAAAAGTTGAGAGGGTTACGGCAAAAACTGGATGCACTTCGTGTACAAAAAGGACAATCTCTTTCGAAGTATCAGGGTTTCATACGGAAACTCGTCTGTTACAAAGGAATTTCATTTTTTTGAACTTATTTGAACTCCAGACTTTTTGTGTGTTCAAAATGCACCATTCAAAACCACATCATCAATTTTCAACCCTTTCTGACTTCATTTGTTATTTTTCATGCATTTACTGATTTTTTTGAGCTATATGACCCTAAAATTAAAAAGCACTACAAATGAACTCTGAAAAGGTTGAAAGTTGGCATGGTATCATCATTTCACCCACATAGCATGTGCTAAAAAGTTGAGAGGGTTACGGCAAAAACTGGATGCACTTCATGTAAAAAACGGACAATCTCTTTCGAAGTATCAGGGTTTAATACGGAAACTCGTATGTTACAAAGGGATTTCATTTTTTTGAACTTATTTGAACTCCAGACTTTTTGTGTGTTCAAAATGCACCATTCAAAGCCACATCATCAATTTTCAACCCTTTCTGACTTCATTTGTTATTTTTCATGTATTTACTGATTTTTTTTGGAGTTATATGACCCTGAAATTGAAAAGCACTTCAAATGAACTCTGAAGAGGTTGAAAATTGGCATGGTATCATCATTTCAGCCACATAACATGTGCTAAAAAGTTAAGAGGGTTACGGCAAAAACTTGATGCACTTTGTGTACAAAACGGACAATCTCTTTCGAAGTATCAGGGTTTCATACGGAAACTCGTCTGTTACAAAAGGCATTTCATTTTTTCACATGTAACTGCAGTGATATTCTAGATCAAAGGCATCATCATAATAGTTGTGGAGAGAAAGTCTTCACTTTTTCTTCGCTTGTGTCCTTTGCTTATTGCGCCGTAACCATGGATATTCTTCATCGTTTAACAGGGTGCTTGGGTCAGCCTTGACTTTGAAGGGAGGAATTTCATGAAACTTTTCATAATCTTCAGACATGTCTGTCTTGCGCTCCAATCCCACGATGTCTCTTTTTCCTGAAAGAACTATGTGGCGCTTTGGCTCATCGTATGATGTATTCGCTTCCTTATCTTTTCTTTTTCTCGGTTTGGTAGACATGTCCTTCACATAGAAAACCTGCGCCACATCATTGGCTAGGACGAATGGTTCGTCTGTGTACCCAAGATTGTTCAGATCCACTGTTGTCATTCCGTACTGTGGGTCAACCTGTACCCCGCCTCCTGACAGATTGACCCATTTGCACTAAAACAAAGGGACCTTAGAATCATGTCCGTAGTCAAGTTCCCATATGTCCACTATGTAACCATAATATGTGTCCTTTCCCCTCTTGGTTGTTGCATCAAAGCGGACACCGCTATTTTGGTTGGTGCTCTTTTGATCTTGGGCGATCGTGTAAAATGTATTCTCATTTATCTCGTATCCTTTGTAAGTCAATACAGTCGAAGATGGTCCCCTGGACAACGAGTACAGCTCATCAGAAATAGAGTTGTCACCTCTGAGACATGTTTCCAACCAACTGTCGAAAGTCCTGATGTGTTCACATGTAATCCAGTCGTCACACTGCTCCGGGTGTTTAGAGCGCAGAATGTTCTTGTGTTCATCGACATACGGGGTCACCAAGGTAGAGTTCTGTAGAACTGTGTAGTGTGCTTGAGACCAAGAATGCCCGTCCCTACAAATTATTGAGTCCCCTCCTAGCGTGCCTTTTCCAGTCTGTCTCCCCTCATACCGCGATTGAGGGAGACCAATCTTCTTAAGGCCAGGAATGAAGTCAACAAAAACCCAATGACATCCTCTGTTTGATGGCCCATGGAGATGCTTCCTTCTGGCCTAGCGCGGTTACGGACATATTTCTTTAGGACTCCCATGAACCTCTCAAAGGGGAACATATTGTGTAGAAATACAGGGCCCAAAATGACAATCTCGTCGACTAGATGAACTAGGACGTGCGTCATGATATTGAAGAAGGATGGTGGGAACACCAGCTCAAAACTGACAAGACATTGCGCCACATCACTCCTTAGACTTGGTAGGATTTCTGGATCGGTCACCCTCTGAGAGATTTCATTGAGAAATGCACATAGCTTCACAATGGCTAATCGAACGTTTTCCGGTAGAAGCCCCCTCAATTGAACCGAAAGCAGTTGCATCATAATCACGTGGCAGTCATGAGACTTTAGGTTCTGGAACTTTTTCTCTGCCATATTTATTATTCCCTTTATATTCGACGAGAAGCCAGACGGGACCTTCATACTGAGCAGGCAATCAAAGAAGATTTTCTTCTCTTCTTTGGTAAGAGCGTAGCTGGCAGGACCTTCATACTGCTTTGGAGGCATGCCGTCTTTTTCGTGCAAACATTGCAGGTCCTCCCGTGCCTCCGGTGTATCTTTTTTCTTCCCATACATGCCCAAGAAGCCTAGCAGGTTCACGCAAAGGTTCTTTGTCACGTGCATCACGTCGATTGAAGAGCGGACCTCTAGGTCTTTCCAGTAGGGTAGGTCCCAAAATATAGATTTCTTCTTCCACATGGGTGCGCGTTGTAACACCCCCAGTGGTTAACTACAGTAATCCCCTTTTGATAATGCCATGTCATCATGTTTAACAGTGCATGATCATCATTTGCATCATAATGCATTTCAACTCCTAAATTAAATTCAAATTTAAATGAAAGTGAATAATAAAAGTTGTCCAACATTGAAACTAAATTGTTCATTAAATAGCAAATAAATCAGAGACAATTCTAAAATTGAAACCAACATCATGGGAGTTGGGTAAGTGACTCAAACATTCCCAAACAGTGACTAAAGACAATATTTAATTACCTTTTATTTAATCTAAAATAAATATGAAAAGATATTTACCCCAAACTAGTTTTTGCTGGTACGATATATTGTGCTGTGATTTGTGGGCCAGCTCTCATATTTTACAAAAGTGTTTTGAAATAAAAACAAAAGCCTAAACAGAAATTAAAAAGAGAAAACAGAAAAAAAAAATAGAAAAAGAAAAAGGGAAAAGAAGCCCACTGTGCCGGACCGCAAGTGCACAGTGGCGGCCCAGCCCAACTAGCCCCCCCCTTCCCCTACCCCCTGACTCCGCAGGCGCGCTGTCGAGCAGCTAGCACGCGCGCGCGCCCGGTCCCCCTGGCCCCTCTTCGTGCGGTCGACAGTGGCCTCGCCTCGCCGGGGAGGTTAAGTTCACCCCCGCTGACCCCCTGGTTCCCCCTTCGCCATTCTCTCCCTCTCTCCCTCGTCTCCCCACCGCGGCAGAACGCGGCCATGGCTCCGCCGCCATAAAACACGCAGACCCCATGCCCCGTTCGCCCCGCCGTGTTGTCCACCGTCCTCCCCTGCCTCGACTACGCCTCGGCCTCGACTGGAGGGAGCGCGGAGCCACCGCAGCGCCTCCTCGAGCCCTCCTTCCTCCTCGGATCGCCGCCGCATGCCGTCGTCGATTCGCTCCGGAAAGCCCTCCCCGAGCTCGCTTACGCACACCTACAGGCCCTATGTGAGCACCCCGTCCTTCTTCCCATCTCCATGCGCTCTCCTCTGCAACGTACGCGCCGTTCCCCTCGTGCCCGAACGCGCCGCCGCCTGGCCTCGTCGCCGGCGTGGCCTCGGCGACCATAGGGCCCCGTACGTGCCACCACCGCACTCACCGCGTCGCGTAGACGCCGTAGCCACTTTGCGTTGCTCATTCACCCCACCGTAGCCCCGATTCCGTCGCACGCCCGAATCACCTCGCCGCCGGCGAGCTCGTGGCACTCAACTCCGGTCACCACAGCCCCTAGCTCCGCCACCATTCGACGCGCGACGTCGAGCCACGTCGAACGCGCCCAACCCCAGCCTCTTAGACCCCCTGTGGGTGAATCCCGAACCCATCCCGACGCTGCTCCGCCGCGAACACGCTCGCCGGCGTGATTCCGGCGAGCCGCCGGCCGTCGCCAACGTGGCGCCATGGGCCCCGCTCCTGGGCCACTGACTGTGGGGCCCCGCGGGCCCCAGTTGACCTGTTGACCAGGTCAACAGCTGACGTGGCCGCCCTGTCTCGCTGACATGCGGGCCCCACTCAGTTAAACTGATTTAATTAACTGGAAAATCTGTTAATTAGTTAATTAATTAGTTTAAACACTAATCAGTCACTGACATGTGGGCCCGGTAGCCTAATTAGTTGATTAGTTAAAAATTAAACTCTGTTTAGACTAATCAGAGGCTGACATGTGGGCCCCACTGGTCAGGTTTGACCCTGGTCAGCCGACCGTTGACTGCTGACGTCAGCAATACGTCACGATGACGTCACCCTCGTACTGTTTTGGATAATTCGAATTTAAATAATTAAATAAATTCCAGAAAATCAATAAAACTTTAGAAAATCATATCTTTTAATCCGTAACTCCGATCGAAAAAATTTATACATGAAAATTGCTCAGAACGACGAGACGAATACGAATTCGCGGTCCGTTCGTCCGTCACACATCCCTAACTATCCAAACATGCAACCGTTCCCCTCCGGTCATCTGTCTGACAAATGTCCGGAACCGGGAAAACATTCTCGGATGGATTCCCCCTTCCTCGGTGACGTGCAACCATACGTTAGGACACACCCGGCACTGCACATTGTCATGTCGTACTTTGTGTTGCTCATGTTTGCTCTATATTTATACTGTTTCCTCCCCCTCTTCTCTCTCGATAGCCCCCGACCTCGACGTCGTCCCTGAGACCGACGCAGCTCCGGAGCCCGAAGACAGCCTTGACGACCTTGCCCTTGCCGCCGAGCAACCAGGCAAGCCCCCCTTTTGATCATCCCGATATCGCCCATTCTATTTCTCATGCTTGCATTAGAATTGCTGCTGCTACCGCTTTACCTATTCTGATGCATAGCCTGTTTATTGTAACCTGCTGTTGATAATTACCTGCATATCCTAAACTGTTTAGTCTAGGCTGGGTAGAGACCTATCAGTGACCCCACTTATCCCGACTGCCGCGGTGGATCGTCAGAAGACCCGATCAACGGGATTGAAGACCAGGCCCCGACACCGCACATCACCCCCTTTAGTTGTAACGACACTGCAGCGTTACTATCGAGTGCCGAGGGTGAAACCTCATGTAGCACTTCTGATGTTAACTCTGTAGAGTAGCTATTCGGTCGTGGTCATCGAGGGTGATTCCTCCTTCACCACTTCTGGTAACGACGCTGTCGTGCAACACATCAAGTGTGAACCCATCGAGGGTGAATCCTTCGAGTTCACCTTGACAGACACATCGAGTAGGAATCCAACAAGGGTGACACCTCGGATTCCCCTGATGTTATGGACACACGGATACTTGGACTTTATACTGTTGATTACTTGGAAAGGCGGGTCGACCCTGAGGGGTACCCGCGTGCGCCTAAGTGGCGAGTGTTATGAAGACGGGTGCCAGTGTGGTGCCCGAGTGGTGAATACGAGGCGCGGCCGGGCATTCTTAACCCTTGCAGCAAGTCCTCGAGACGGGGCGAAGGGGTCACATCTTTCGTGAGTCTCTGCTCGTTACCGCAAGCCCCTAGTCCTAACGATTTGGATATTTGATCCGAGCAGGCCTCTGGTCTGATAGCACTAACCATCACGTGGGCATAGTATGGGCGTTCTGCATCGTATGCATCAGCCGAAAGCTCTGTCAGACGTCCAGTTCAGCAGTGCGGCATGGAGTGATTGGCGCCATTGCGGTGGTGCTTGGATCTGAGCCATGTGCGCAACGACCCGGAGGGCGAGGGGCGATGGCCAAGACCCCCTTGCGCTTAGGATGTAGACCGGCGGGGACCTCTCTGCTGAGCTGTAGGTAGGGTTGCGATGTGTCGTTTGACCAAGGCCGGGCATGACCCAGGAAAGTGTGTCCGGCCGGAGTTAATCGAGCGTGTTGTGTAAGTTGGTGCACCCCTGCAGGGAAGAAAACTTCTATCGATAGCCTGTCCTACGGTAAAGGACACTCGGAGTTGTATCCTGATTGATACAATTTAGAACTGGATACTTGGATACTATGGCTCTGGGATTGCTTCTCGCAGGGAGTCGAGAAGGGATCTCCGGACGAGGTTGATGACTGTATGGCTCTGGGATTGCTTTCTCGCAGGGAGTCGAGAAAGGATCTCTGGGTGAGGATGAGACTTAATGATACTGTTACATTATATTGTACTGTTCTACTCTCTTCTATTTCTGCAAGACCGATGAAGATGCTAGTCTTCGGTAGGACTAGGCCTTCTCTCTATTCTTGCATTTCTGCAGCCCAGTCCACATATACAGCCTCTCATTGAAAATGTTGCGTATGTAGTGTAGATCCTTGCTTGCTGAGTACTTCTGAGTACTCACGGTTGCTTTGTTTTCCTTTTCTCCCCATACCAGTTTGACGTGACCAGAGGACGGAGCCCCCTGAGACAGATGCCCCGACGATCGCTACTACTACTACCCAGAGGATGGATACTACTACGAGTTGACTGATGACCAGGAGTAGGATTGGAGGGTCCCAGGCAGGAGGCCTTCGCCTTTCGATCGTAGTGTTTTATTTTTGCCCCGCCTTTCTAAAGGCCTTTCTGTTTCTCTTTTAATATCTGTACTCAGATATCTGATGCTTCCGCTGACGTTTGTACGCAAGCTTATGTATTCGAGCCCTCGAGGCCCCTGGCTTGTAATATATAGCTTGTATGACTTTATTTATGTTTTAGAGTTGTGTTGTGATATCTTCCCGTGAGTCCTTAGGCTTGATCGTGTGCATTTGCGTGTATGATTAGTGCAGGATCGGGCCGGGGGTGTCACAAGTTGGTATCAGAGCCGACTGACTGTAGGAACCCCCTTTCCAACTCCTTGGCCGAAGTTGAGTCTAGTGGTCCGAAAACTGTTTTACTAACATGGCTGTGTGGCTTACGGGCCCACATCGCCAATTGGGTGGTATTAGGATCTTTTACTCCTCGACCCTTACTGTGGACTCTGCTCTCTCTTCTATTCGGGTTAAAATTTTACTAACTCCAACATTAGGTTCTCGTAATCACATCCACCCAGTGTTCTGAAATATTCCCCCCTTGCTCCAAGATTGTGGACCAGGTTCTGCTTACAGGATCCTTTTATCGAGGGCACCCTGTGTTGCCATTGGCAGATTCCTCGCTCCAATAGTTTTCTCCAACGTTGATGTAGCCTTTGCTATGTCTCGTTGTGTACTTTCCTACCGCGTGCCTGCGCGCCGCCTAGATGTCTAGCCCTGCCTTTTCAACTGTCGTAATGCCGGATACTAACCGAGGCTATGTGTGGATTTGAATGTCTGGTGTGACTATGATGAAGTATCTATTGCACTTCCTTCTGTCGTGCGTGCTACTTCATGAATCATTCCATACACATGCAGTTTTTCTTGCTAAACTACCCCTGTTGATTTGGCAGGATGGCTGACGATCCTCCACCTCCACCTTATATTGCCGCAATGATGCAGCAATTTGAACTGAATCATCAGGTTATGACCGGGATATTGGCTCAGTTCCCAAACCAGAATGCTCATCAGCAGCCTACACCAATAACACTGTCAGAATTCGTGCGCCTCAATCCGTCCACTTTTCGCAGCTCGACTGATCCAATGGATGCTGACGATTGGCTCCGTGACATTGCCTTCCAGATGAAGTCAGCCAATGTTATCCCTGACAGTTACGTCACCTTTGCAACATTCCACCTGAAGGGCCCAGCTGCTCAATGTTGGGAAAGCAACAAGGCTATGTTGCCTGCAGAGACTGTAACCACTTGGCAGGAATTTCAGTCAGCTTTTCGTGCATGGTACATTCCTCAAGGTCTGATCGACTAGAAGAAGCAGGAGTTCCGCAAACTCTCACAAGGCAAAATGACTGTGGATGAATATCAGAGGAAATTTCTCGAATTATCCCGCTATGCTGCGGATGATGTCGACACTGACACTCGCAAGCAGGAGAAATTCCGTGGAGGACTACGTACTGATATAAAACTTGCACTTGCTGTCCATGATTGCACAGAATTCGCAACGCTTGTCAGCAAATCTTTCCAAATTGAAACAGCTCTGACTGAGTACCAGGAGTCGCTCAAGCGCACTCATGGAGCTGGCTCATCCTCGGGTCAGCCTGTTCAGAAGCGTCGAGTGTGGATCCCGCACAATGTACACCACCGACCTGCTCCAACACCAAGGCCGTCATATGTTGCACCTCGTTTGCCTTCACCGCCGAGACAGCTATCGGTTCATGCTGGACCGCCTGATGCTATGGCTTTTCGTCAGGATGCACCACGTCCTTCTGCTGGTTGCAGGAAGGGCCGTCGAAAACATCCTTCTAGGAACGTTGGAACCAGACCACCTGCTAATCAGCGTGTTCATGTCAACCAAGTCAACATGGAAGAAGCTCGACAGGACCCCAAAATTGTGATGGGTACCCTTCTAGTGAATTCAATCCCAGCTTCAGTCCTCTTTGATTCTGGAGCATCGCACTCCTTCATGTCCGAAAGTTTTGCGCGAAGCCATGATATACTTTTCGAGGAGATGTCCATCCCATTAGTAATCCATTCACCTGGGGCTAATTGGCAAACTACCATGGTAAGCCACGGTAACCACATTGTGATTGGAGGATTGATGTTCCCCGTTTCACTCATTGCTCTCAAGACCTCCAACATAGACATTATTCTGGGTATGGACTGGTTGAAGCCCCATAAAGCTTTGATTGACTGTGCCACTGAAACAGTCCGCCTCACACACCCTTCCGGTCAGACTGTCAGATACTCAGCTCGTACAGTGCAGGACGCCGAAGCTCACATATATGTTCTAAATGCATTGAACGCTTCACCTCTTGAAGGCATCGAGAATGTTCCAGTTGTTCGTGATTTCCAAGACGTCTTTCCAGAAGAACTTCCAGGAATACCCCCTGCTAGAGCTGTTGAGTTCGTCATCGACTTGAAGCCTGGCACAACTCCTATTGCGAAGCGTCCTTATAAAATGCCTCCGCATCATCTTCTCGAACTTAAGGAAGAAATCGACACGTCACTTAAGAATGGTTTCATCCGCCCTAGTTCCTCTGCTTGGGGAGCACCTTCACTCTTCGTCAAGAAGAAGGATGGAACTAACCGATTGGTTCAGGATTATCGGCCCATTAACCAAGCTACAATCCAGAATAAATATCCGCTTCCCCGGATCAATGATTTGTATGATCAACTTGCCGGTTCCTCAGTATTCTCTAAGCTTGATTTGAGATTGGGATACCAACAGATCCGTGTTCGTGAAGAGGATATTCCCAAGACTGCATTTGTTACTCGTTATGGCTCCTACGAGTACACCGTCATGTCCTTCGGCTTAACCAATGCTCCAGCCACATTCTCCCATTTGATGAATTATATCTTCATGGATTACCTCGACAAGTTCGTTGTGGTTTATCTAGATGATATTCTGGTATATTCGAAGAATAAGGAAGAACATGCCGAACACCTCCGTCTTGTACTGGAAAGGCTCCGAGAACACCAGTTGTATGCCAAATACTCCAAATGTGAATTCTGGCTTTCTGAAGTAACTTACCTTGGTCATGTGATTTCCAAAGATGGCATCGCCGTTAACCCAGAACGAGTTCAGGCTATTCTTGACTGGACTCCTCCGAAGAATGTCAAGCAAGTCAGAAGTTTTCTCGGCCTTGCAAGTTATTGCCGCCGTTTTGTCGAGAACTTTTCCAAGATTGCTAAGCCCCTGACTGGTCTGCTTCACAAGGGCGTTAAATTTGAATGGACAGACAAATGTCAGGAAAGTTTTCAAGCACTCAAAGACAAGCTGACATCTGCCCCAGTACTATCTCCTCCAGACACCCGCAAAGACTTTGTGATCTATTGTGACGCATCCCGTGAAGGATTAGGCTGTGTCCTAATGCAAGAGCGTAAAGTGATTGCTTATGGCTCTCGTCAGTTGCGCCCACATGAAGAGAATTATCCGGTACATGATCTAAAACTAGCTGCTGTGATCTATGCATTGCAGTTGTGGCGACATTACCTTCTCGGTAATCGTTGCGAGATCTACACGGATCATAAAAGTCTGAAGTACTTGTTCACTCAACCGTCTCTAAACCTCCGTCAGAAAAGATGGATGGAGGCCATTGCGGACTATGATTTGGGTATTTCATATACCCCTGGCAAGGCTAACGTGATGGCTGATGCCTTAAGCCGCAAGTCCTATTGCGACAACCTCATGGTTAGGCGAGCTAAACCTCGTCTTTTTGAAGAACTGCGCAAGCTGAATCTGCGTATTGTTCCACAGGGCTCTCTTAATAACCTTGTGATACAACCAGATCTTGAGAAAGCTGTTAGGGATGCGCAAGCTAAAGATGCTGAAATTGATCTGATGAAGAAAGACCTTCACCTTGTAAAGTACAGGGATTTCTCGCTGTGTGAAGATGGAACCTTGTATTTCAGAAATCGCATTGTCGTACCTCGCTTCGAACTCATGACTGACAAAGTCATGAAGGAGGCACATGATACCCCGCTGTCTATTCATCCAGGTAGCACCAAGATGTATCGCGATCTCCGTCAAAGATATTGGTGGTCTAGAATGAAGCAGGACATTGCTCGATATGTTGCTGAATGTGATGTTTGTCGTCGCGTTAAAGCAGAACATCAAAAACCAGCTGGAATTCTGCAACCACTTCCTATTCCTCTATGGAAATGGGATAAGGTTCAGATGGATTTCGTTACAGGACTTCCCAGGTCACAGAAGGGTCACGATGCTATTCTTGTCGTCGTCGACCAACTATCTAAAGTTGCACACTTTCTGCCTGTCAAAGAGACTATCACTGCTAGTCAGTTAGCAGAATTGTATATCTCCAGAATTGTATCACTCCACGGTATTCCGAAGGAGATCAGTTCGGACCGTGGCGGTCTTTTCACTTCCAAATTCTGGGAAAGTTTTCAAACAGCTATGGGAACTCATATTACCTGGAGTTCAGCTTATCACCCCCAATCCCAATGCCAAGTTGAACGAGTTAATCAAGTGCTTGAAGACATGCTTCGGGCTTGTGTTATTTCATTCAGCAAGAAGTGGGAAGAATCTCTTCCATATGCCGAGTTCTCTTATAACAACAGCTATCAAGCCAGCTTGAAAATGTCCCCCTTCGAAGTACTCTATGGACGTAAGTGTCGAACCCCTCTGAATTGGTCAGAAACTGGGGAACGACCGCTCGTGGGTCCGGATTTTATTCAACACGCCGAAGAACAAGTTCGTATTGTCCGGGAAAATCTCAAGGCGGCTCAGGACCGCCAGAAGAGCAACTATGATCGCAAACGATGGGGTTTGACTTATCAACCTGGTGATCAAGCTTATCTTCGAGTCACTCCTATGAAAGGCACTCACCATTTTGGAATCAAGGGCAAGCTAGCTCCACGCTACATTGGTCCTTTCCGCATTGTTGCTAGACGTGGTCAGGTGGCATATAAATTGGAGTTGCCGCCGCAATTCTCTCATATCCATGACATATTCCATGTGTCGCAACTTCGTCAATGCTTCAAGGAATCTCCACACCGAGCTGTGGATCACGAGGTGCTCGAATTGCAAGATGACCTATCTTATAAGGAGCATCGGATCCGCATTCTCGATGAAGCTGAACGTCGGACCCGTCAGAAGGTTACCAAGTTCCTCAAAGTGCAGTGGTCAAATCATACTGAAGATGAAGCCACTTGGGAACGCGAGGATAATCTTCGTGCGGAATACCCCGAACTTTTTCCTTCTACCTCTTAATTCTCGGGACGAGAATTCTTGTTAGTAGAGGAGATTTGTAACACCCCCAGTGGTTAACTACAGTAATCCCCTTTTGATAATGCCATGTCATCACGTTTAACAGTGCATGATCATCATTTGCATCATAATGCATTTCAACTCCTAAATCAAATTCAAATTTAAATGAAAGTGAAAAATAAAAGTTGTCCAACATAGAAACTAAATTGTTCATTAAATAGCAAATAAATCAGAGACAATTCTAAAATTAAAACCAACATCATGGGAGTTGGGTAAGTGACTCAAACATCCCCAAACAGTGACTAAAGACAATATTTAATTACCTTTTATTTAATCTAAAATAAATATGAAAAGATATTTACCCCAAACTACTTTTTGCTGGTAGGATATATTGTGCTGTGATTTGTGGGCCAGCTCTCATATTTTACAAAAGTGTTTTGAAATAAAAACAAAAGCCTAAATAGAAACTAAAAAGAGAAAACAAAAAAGAAATTAGAAAAAGAAAAAGGGAAAAGAAGCCCACTGTGCCGGACCGCAAGTGCACAGTGGCGGCCCAGCCCAACTAGCCCCACCCCTTCCCCTACCCCCTGACGCCGCAGGCGCGCTGTCGAGCAGCTAGCGCGCGCGTGCCCGGTCCCCCTGGCCCCTCTCCGTGCGGTCGACAGCGGCCTCGCCTCGCCGGGGAGGTTAAGTGCACCCCCGCTGACCCCCTGGTTCCCCCTTCGCCATTCTCTCCCTCTTTCCCTCGTCTCCCCACCGCGGCAGAACGCGGCCATGGCTCCGCCGCCATAAAACACGCAGACCCCGTGCCCCGTTCGCCCCGCCGTGTTGTCCACCGTCCTCCCCGGCCTCGACTACGCCTCGGCCTCGACTGGAGGGAGCGCGGAGCCACCGCAGTGCCTCCTCGAGCCCTCCTTCCTCCTCGGATCGCCGCCGCACGCCGTCGTCGATTCGCTCCGGAAAGCCCTCCCCGAGCTCGCTTACGCACACCTACAGGCCCTATGTGAGCACCCCGTCCTTCTTCCCCTCTCCATGCGCTCTCCTCTGCACCGTACGCGCCGTTCCCCTCGTGCCCGAACGCGCCGCCGCCTGGCCTCGTCGCCGGCGTGGCCTCGGCGACCATAGGGCCCCGTGCGTGCCACCACCGCACTCACCGCGTCGCGTAGACGCCGTAGCCACTTTGCGCTGCTCATTTACCACACCGTAGCCCCGATTCCGTCGCACGCCCGAATCACCTCGCCGCCGGCGAGCTCGTGGCACTCAACTCCGGACACCACAGCCCCTAGCTCCGCCACCATTCGACGCGCGACGTCGAGCCGCGTCGAACGCGCCCAACCCCAGCCTCTTAGACCCCCTGTGGGTGAATCCCGAACCCATCCCGACGCTGCTCCGCCGCGAACACGCTCGCCGGCGTGATTCCGGTGAGTCGCCGGCCGTCGCCGACGTGGCGCCGTGGGCCCCGCTCCTGGGCCACTGACTGTGGGGCCCCGCGGGCCACAGTTGACCTGTTGACCAGGTCAACAGCTGACGTGGCCGCCCTGTCTCGCTGACATGCGGGCCCCACTCGATTAAACTGATTTAATTAACTAGAAAATCTGTTAATTAGTTAATTAATTAGTTTAAACACTAATCAGTCACTGACATGTGGGCCCGGTAGCCTAATTAGTTGATTAGTTAAAAATTAAACTATGTTTAGACTAATCAGAGGCTGACATGTGGGCCCCACTGGTCAGGTTTGACCCTGGTCAGCCGACCGTTGAGTGCTGACGTCAGCAATACGTCACGATGATGTCACCCTTGTACTGTTTTGGATAATTCGAATTTAAATAATTAAATAAATTCCAAAAAATCAATAAAACTTTAGAAAATCATATCTTTTAATCCGTAACTCCGATCGAAAAACTTTATACATGAAAATTGCTCAGAACGACGAGACGAATCCGAATACGCGATCCGTTCGTCCGTCACACGTCCCTAACTATCCGAACATGCAACCGTCCCCCTCCGGTCATCTGTCTGACAAATGTCCGGAACCGGGAAAACATTCCCGGATGGATTCCCCCTTCCTCGGTGACATGCAACCATACGTTAGGACACACCCGGCACTACACATTGTCATGTCGTACTTTGTGTTGCTCATGTTTGCTCTATATTTATAATGTTTCCTCCCCCTCTTCTCTCTCGATAGCCCCCGACCTCGACGTCGTCCCCGAGACCGACGCAGCTCCGGAGCCCGAAGACAGCCTTGACGACCTTGGCCTTGCCGCCGAGCAACCAGGCAAGCCCCCCTTTTGATCATCCCGATATCGCCCATTCTATTTCTCATGCTTGCATTAGAATTGCCGCTGCTACCGCTTTACCTATTTTGATGCATAGCCTGTTTATTGTAACCTGCTGTTGATAATTACCTGCATATCCTAAACTGTTTAGTCTAGGCTGGGTAGAGACCTATCAGTGACCCCACTTATCCCGACTGCCGCGGTGGATCGTCAGAAGACCCGATCAACGGGATTGAAGACCAGGCCCCGACACCGCACATCACCCCCTTTAGTTGTAACGACACTGCAGCGTTACTATCGAGTGCCGAGGGTGAAACCTCATGTAGCACTTCTGATGTTAACTCTGTAGAGTAGCTATTCGGTCTTGGTCATCGAGGGTGATTCCTCCTTCACCACTTCCGGTAACGACGCTGTCGTGCAACACATCAAGTGTGAACCCATCGAGGGTGAATCCTTCGAGTTCACCTTGACAGACACATCGAGTAGGAATCCAACGAGGGTGATACCTCGGATTCCCCTGATGTTATGGACACACGGATACTTGGACTTTATACTGTTGATTACTAGGAAAGGCGGGTCGACCCTGAGGGGTACCCGCGTGCGCCTAAGTGGCGAGTGTTGTGAAGACGTGTGCCAGTGTGGTGCCCGATTGGTGAATACGAGGCGCGGCCGGGCATTCTTAACCCTTGCAGCAAGTCCTCGAGATGGGGCAACGGGGTCACATCTTTCGTGAGTCTCTGCTCGTTACCGCAAGCCCCTAGTCCTAACGATTTGGATATTTGATCCGAGCAGGCCTCTGGTCTGATAGCACTAACCATCACGTGGGCATAGTATGGGCGTTCTGCATCGTATGCATCAGCCGAAAGCTCTGTCAGACGTCTAGTTCAACAGTGCGGCATGGAGTGATTGGCGCCATTGCGGTGGTGCTTGGATCTGAGCCATGTGCGCAACAACCCGGAGGGCGAGGGGCGATGGCCAAGACCCCCTTGCGCTTAGGATGTAGACCAGCGGGGACCTCTCTGCTGAGCTGTAGGTAGGGTTGCGATGTGTCGTTTGACCGAGGCCGGGCATGACCCAGGAAAGTGTGTCCGGTCGGAGTTAATCCAGCGTGTTGGGTAAGTTGGTGCACCCCTGCAGGGAAGAAAACTTCTATCGATAGCCTGTCCTACGGTAAAGGACACTCGGAGTTGTATCCTGATTGATACAATTTAGAACTGGATACTTGGATACTATGGCTCTGGGATTGCTTCTCGCAGGGAGTCGAGAAGGGATCTCCGGACGAGGTTGATGACTGTATGGCTCTGGGATTGCTTTCTCGCAGGGAGTCGAGAAAGGATCTCTGGGTGAGGATGAGACTTAATGATACTGTTACATTATATTGTACTGTTCTACTCTCTTCTATTTCTGCAAGACCAATGAAGATGCTAGTCTTCGGTAGGACTAGGCCTTCTCTCTATTCTTGCATTTCTGCAGAAAAGTCCACATATACAGCCTCTCATTGAAAATGTTGCGTATGTAGTGTAGATCCTTGCTTGCTGAGTACTTCTGAGTACTCACGGTTGCTTTGTTTTCCTTTTCTCCCCATATCAGTTTGACGTGACCAGAGGACGGAGCCCCCTGAGACAGATGCCCCGACGATCGCTACTACTACTACCCAGAGGATGGATACTACTACGAGTTGACTGACGACCAGGAGTAGGATTGGAGGGTCCCAGGCAGGAGGCCTACGCCTTTCGATCGTAGTGTTTTATTTTTGCCCCGCCTTTCTAAAGGCCTTTATGTTTCTCTTTTAATATTTGTACTCAGATATCTGATGCTTCCGCTGATGTTTGTACGCAAGCTTATGTATTCGAGCCCTCGAGGCCCCTGGCTTGTAATATATAGCTTGTATGACTTTATTTATGTTTTAGAGTTGTGTTGTGATATCTTCCCGTGAGTCCTTAGGCTTGATCGTGTGCATTTGCGTGTATGATTAGTGCACGATCGGGCCGGGGGTGTCACAAGTTGGTATCAGAGCCGACTGACTGTAGGAACCCCCTTTCCAACTCCTTGGCTGAAGTTGAGTCTAGTGGTTCGAAAACTGTTTTACTAACATGGCTGTGTGGCTTACGGGCCCACATCGCCAATTGGGTGGTATTAGGATCTTTTACTCCTCGACCCTTACTCTGGACTCTGCTCTCTCTTCTATTCGGGTTAAAATTTTACTAACTCCAACATTAGGTTCTCGTAATCACATCCACCCGGTGTTCTGAAATATTCCCCCCTTGCTCCAAGATTGTGGACCAGGTTCTGCTTACAGGATCCTTTTATCGAGGGCACCCTGTGTTGTCACTGGCAGATTCCTCGCTCCAATAGTTTTCTCCGACGTTGATGTAGCCTTTGCTATGTCTCGTTGTGTACTTCCCTACCGCGTGCCTGCGCGCCGCCTAGATGTCTAGCCCTCCCTTTTCAACTATCGTAATGCCGGATACTAACCGAGGCTATGTGTGGATTTGAATGTCTGGTGTGACTATGATGAAGTATCTATTGCACTTCCTTCTGTCGTGCGTGCTACTTCATGAATCATTCCATACACATGCAGTTTTTCTTGCTAAACTACCCCTGTTGATTTGGCAGGATGGCTGACGATCCTCCACCTCCACCTTGTATTGCCGCAATGATGCAGCAATTTGAACTGAATCATCAGGTTATGACCGGGATATTGGCTCAGTTCCCAAACCAGAATGCTCATCAGCAGCCTACACCAATAACACTGTCAGAATTCGTGCGCCTTAATCCGTCCACTTTTCGCAGCTCGACTGATCCAATGGATGCTGACGATTGGCTCCGTGACATTGCCTTCCAGATGAAGTCAGCCAATGTTATCCCTGACAGTTACGTCACGTTTGCGACATTCCACCTGAAGGGCCCAGCTGCTCAATGTTGGGAAAGCCACAAGGCTATGTTGCCTGCAGAGACTGTAACCACTTGGCAGGAATTTCAGTCAGCTTTTCGTGCATGGTACATTCCTCAAGGTCTGATCGACCAGAAGAAGCAGGAGTTCCGCAAACTCTCACAAGGCAAAATGACTGTGGATGAATATCAGAGGAAATTTCTCGAATTATCCCGCTATGCTGCGGATGATGTCGACACTGACACTCGCAAGCAGGAGAAATTCCGTGGAGGACTACGTACTGATATAAAACTTGCACTTGCTGTCCATGATTGCACAGAATTCGCAACGCTTGTCAGCAAATCTTTCCAAATTGAAACAGCTTTGACTGAGTACCAGGAGTCGCTCAAGCGCACTCATGGAGCTGGCTCATCCTCGGGTCAGCCTGTTCAGAAGCGTCGAGTGTGGATCCCGCACAATGTACACCACCGACCTGCTCCAACACCAAGGCCGTCATATGTTGCACCTTGTTTGCCTTCACCGCCGAGACAGCTATCGGTTCATGCTGGACCGCCTGATGCTATGGCTTTTCGTCAGGATGCACCACGTCCTTCTGCTGGTTGCAAGAAGGGCCATCGAAAACATCCTTCTAGGAACGTTGGAACCAGACCACCTGCTAATCAGCGTGTTCATGTCAACCAAGTCAACATGGAAGAAGCTCGACAGGACCCCAAAATTGTGATGGGTACCCTTCTAGTGAATTCAATCCCAGCTTCAGTCCTCTTTGATTCTGGAGCATCGCACTCCTTCATGTCCGAAAGTTTTGCGCGAAGCCATGATATATTATTTTGGAGGAGATGTCCATCCCATTAGTAATCCATTCACCTGGGGCTAATTGGCAAACTACCATGGTAAGCCACGGTAACCACATTGTGATCGGAGGATTGATGTTCCCCGTTTCACTCATTGCTCTCAAGACCTCCAACATAGACATTATTCTGGGTATGGACTGGTTGAAGCCCCATAAAGCTTTGATTGACTGTGCCACTGAAACAGTCCGCCTCACACACCCTTCCGGTCAGACTGTCAGATACTCAGCTCGTACAGTGCAGGACGCCGAAGCTCAGATATATGTTCTAAATGCATTGAACGCTTCACCTCTTGAAGGCATCGAGAACGTTCCAGTTGTTCATGATTTCCAAGACGTCTTTCCAGAAGAACTTCCAGGAATACCCCCTGCTAGAGCTGTTGAGTTCGTCATCGACTTGAAACCTGGCACAACTCCTATTGTGAAGCGTCCTTATAAAATGCCTTCGCATCATCTTCTCGAATTTAAGGAAGAAATCGACACGTCACTTAAGAAAGGTTTCATCCGCCCCAGTTCCTCTGCTTCAGGAGCACCTTCACTCTTCGTCAAGAAGAAGGATGGAACTAACCGATTGGTTCAGGATTATCGGCCCATTAACCAAGCTACAATCCAGAATAAATATCCGCTTCCCCGGATCAATGATTTGTATGATCAACTTGCCGGTTCCTCAGTATTCTCTAAGCTTGATTTGAGATTGGGATACCATCAAATCTGTGTTCGTGAAGAGGATATTCCCAAGACTGCATTTGTTACTCGTTATGGCTCCTACGAGTACACCGTCATGTCCTTCGGCTTAACCAATGCTCCAGCCACATTCTCCCGTCTGATGAATTATATCTTCATGGATTACCTCGACAAGTTCGTTGTGGTTTATCTAGATGATATTCTGGTATATTCGAAGAATAAGGAAGAACATGCCGAACACCTCCGTCTTGTACTAGAAAGGCTCCGAGAACACCAGTTGTATGCCAAATACTCCAAATGTGAATTCTGGCTTTCTGAAGTAACTTACCTTGGTCATGTGATTTCCAAAGATGGCATCGCCGTTAACCCAGAACGAGTTCAGGCTATTCTTGACTGGACTCCTCCGAAGAATGTCAAGCAAGTCAGAAGTTTTCTCGGCCTTGCAAGTTATTGCCGCCGTTTTGTCGAGAACTTTTCCAAGATTACTAAGCCCCTGACTGATCTGCTTCACAAGGGTGTTAAATTTGAATGGACAGACAAATGTCAGGAAAGTTTTCAAGCACTCAAAGACAAGCTGACATCTACCCCAGTACTATCTCCTCCAGACACCCGCAAAGACTTTGTGATCTATTGTGACGCATCCCGTGAAGGATTAGGCTGTGTCCTAATGCAAGAGCGTAAAGTGATTGCTTATGGCTCTCGTCAGTTGCGCCCACATGAAGAGAATTATCCGGTACATGATCTAGAACTAGCTGCTGTGATCTATGCATTGCAGTTGTGGCGACATTACCTTCTCGGTAATCGTTGTGAGATCTACGCGGATCATAAAAGTCTGAAGTACTTGTTCACTCAACCGTCTCTAAACCTCCGTCAGAAAAGATGGATGGAGGCCATTGCGGACTATGATTTGGGTATTTCATATACCCCTGGCAAGGCTAACGTGATGGCTGATGCCTTAAGCCGCAAGTCCTATTGCGACAACCTCATGGTTAGGCGAGCTCAACCTCGTCTTTTTGAAGAACTGCGCAAGCTGAATCTGTGTATTGTTCCACAGGGCTCTCTTAATAACCTTGTGATACAACCAGATCTTGAGAAAGCTGTTAGGGATGCACAAGCTAAAGATGCTGAAATTGATCTGATGAAGAAAGACCTTCACCTTGTAAAGTACAGGGATTTCTCGCTGTCTGAAGATGGAACCTTGTATTTCAGAAATCGCATTGTCGTACCTCGCTTCGAATTCATGACTGATAAAGTCATGAAGGAGGCACATGATACCCCCGCTGTCTATTCATCCGGGTAGCACCAAGATGTATCGCGATCTCCGTCAAAGATATTGGTGGTCTAGAATGAAGCAGGACATTGCTCGATATGTTGCTGAATGTGATGTTTGTCGTCGCGTTAAAGCAGAACATCAGAAACCAGCTGGAATTCTACAACCACTTCCTATTCCTCTATGGAAATGGGATAAGGTTCAGATGGATTTCGTTACAGGACTTCCCAGGTCACAGAAGGGTCACGATGCTATTCTTGTCGTCGTCGACCAACTCTCTAAAGTTGCACACTTTCTGCCTGTCAAAGAGACTATCACTGCTAGTCAGTTAGCAGAATTGTATATCTTCAGAATTGTATCACTCCACGGTATTCCGAAGGAGATCAGTTTGGACCGTGGCGGTCTTTTCACTTCCAAATTCTGGGAAAGTTTTCAAACAGCTATGGGAACTCATATTACCTAGAGTTCAGCTTATCACCCCCAATCCCAAGGCCAAGTTGAACGAGTTAATCAAGTGCTTGAAGACATGCTTCGGGCTTGTGTTATTTCATTCGGCAAGAAGTGGGAAGAATCTCTTCCATATGCCGAGTTCTCTTCTAACAACAGCTATCAAGCCAGCTTGAAAATGGCCCCCTTCGAAGTACTCTATGGACGTAAGTGTTGAACCCCTCTGAATTGGTCAGAAACTGGGGAACGACCGCTCGTGGGTCCGGATATTATTCAACACGCCGAAGAACAAGTTCGTATTGTCCGGGAAAATCTCAAGGCGGCTCAGGACCGCCAAAAGAGCAACTATGATCGCAAACGATGGGGTTTGACTTATCAACCTGGTGATCAAGCTTATCTTCGTGTCACTCCTATGAAAGGCACTCACCGTTTTGGAATCAAGGGCAAGCTAGCTCCACGCTACATTGGTCCTTTCCGCATTGTTGCTAGACGTGGTCAGGTGGCATATAAATTGGAGTTGCCGCCGCAATTCTCTCATATCCACGACATATTCCATGTGTCGCAACTTCGTCAATGCTTCAAGGAATCTCCACATCGAGCTGTGGATCACGAGGTGCTCGAATTGCAAGATGACCTATCTTATAAGGAGCATCCGATCCGCATTCTCGATGAAGCTGAACGTCGGACCCGTCAGAAGGTTACCAAGTTCCTCAAAGTGCAGTGGTCAAATCATACTGAAGATGAAGCCACTTGGGAACGCGAGGATAATCTTCGTGCGGAATACCCCGAACTTTTTCCTTCTACCTCTTAATTCTCGGGACGAGAATTCTTGTTAGTAGAGGAGATTTGTAACACCCCCAGTGGTTAACTACAGTAATCCCCTTTTGATAATGCCATGTCTACATGTTTAACAGTGCATGATCATCATTTGCATCATAATGCATTTCAACTCCTAAATCAAATTCAAATTTAAATGAAAGTGAAAAATAAAAGTTGTCCAACATAGAAACTAAATTGTTCATTAAATAGCAAATAAATCAGAGACAATTCTAAAATTGAAACCAACATCATGGGAGTTGGGTAAGTGACTCAAACATCCCCAAACAGTGACTAAAGACAATATTTAATTACCTTTTAATTAATCTAAAATAAATATGAAAAGATATTTACCCCAAACTAGTTTTTGCTGGTAGGATATATTGTGCTGTGATTTGTGGGCCAGCTCTCATATTTTACAAAAGTGTTTTGAAATAAAAACAAAAGCCTAAATAGAAACTAAAAAGAGAAAACAGAAAAGAAATTAGAAAAAGAAAAAGGGAAAAGAAGCCCACTGTGCCGGACCGCAAGTGCACAGTGGCGGCCCAGCCCAACTAGCCCCCCCCCTTCCCCTACCCCCTGACGCCGCAGGTGCGCTGTCAAGCAGCTAGCGCGCGCGCGCCCGGTCCCCCTGGCCCCTCTCCGTGCGGTCGACAGCGGCCTCGCCTCGCCGGGGAGGTTAAGTGCACCCCCGCTGACCCCCTGGTTCCCCCTTCGCCATTCTCTCCCTCTCTCCCTCGTCTCCCCACTGCGGCAGAACGCGGCCATGGCTCCGCCGCCATAAAACACGCAGACCCCGTGCCCCGTTCGCCCCGCCGTGTTGTCCACTGTCCTCCCCGGCCTTGACTACGCCTCGGCCTCGACTGGAGGGAGCGCGGAGCCACCGCAGCGCCTCCTCGAGCCCTCCTTCCTCCTCGGATCGCCGCCGCACGCCGTTGTCGATTCGCTCCGGAAAGCCCTCCCCGAGCTCGCTTACGCACACCTACAGGCCCTACGTGAGCACCCCGTCCTTCTTCCCCTCTCCATGCGCTCTCCTCTGCACCGTACGCGCCGTTCCCCTCGTGCCCGAACGCGCCGCCGCCTGTCCTCGTCGCCGGCGTGGCCTCGGCGACCATAGGGCCCCGTGCGTGCCACCACCGCAGTCACCGCGTCGCGTAGACGCCGTAGCCACATTGCGCTGCTCATTTACCCCACCGTAGCCCCGATTCCGTCGCACGCCCGAATCACCTCGCCGCCGGCGAGCTCGTTGTAGGGTAACGCAGCAGAAAACAAAAATTTTCCGCCCTACGCACCAGCCCAGGACCACTATGGAGACTGCATACAAGGTTTGATCATTTTCGTTACCGACTCGTAGCGCAGCGGAAGTAGAGTCGATGACGATCGGCGGTGCAGATCCCCGCAGCTAGGATTTACAACCTCCCAACCGCGAGGATGTATACCCTCGTCTTCCCTTCGGACAGCCCTCCGGGAGGCGGTCGAACAGTCCACCGGACGATGTCGCGGACAGCCCTTCGGGAGGACCTTCGAAACCCGAACGGTCACTCGGACAGCCCTTCGGGAGGCACTCTCGAACAGCCCCTCGGGCACTAAGATCGAAACTACGACCTCTCTACAGAGTTGCACACATACGGTGTCACCTATCCGGCAGGGCTTCGCCGTCCAGAACTAGTTCCTGCCGGAACCCAGACAGCCTTTCGGCTCTACGAAACTCTTTTCGTGGGAGGGAGAGAGAAGCCAGATAACATCTTGGCATGTGTATGAGAGCAAGGGATGGGGAGAATGGCAGCCCCTTCTCCTCCTTTTATAGGCCAAGGCAAGGGGTGGGGTGGGATGTTGAAATACCAAAATACCCAAGCTTCATGTCACACATGAAAGGGCATAATGGTAACACAAGGGGGGCACCAAGGGGACACCACCATGGCAGCCCTTGGGCCGGCCCACACCTTGTCTCCCCATGGGGGGGCCCCCCCAAAAAGCCACCAACATGTCTCCATGAAACATGCATGCTCCCTAGACAAAAAGCCACCAAACATGCAACCCCCGATTCGTGGGATCTTGTCCCCTCGCGCTGAGACAAGATGTTTTCCGCGAAACTTTTTCTGAAAAATTCCAGAAGGTCCCAGAACATTTCCGGCACCCTCTAAAATTATTCTGGGCATGATCCGAAACATTTTTGGTGCGGTGGTTTTCATCAGCGGAAAGCATTAACAGCGGTTACGGCAGTTTCGGAACATTTCCGGTTTTTCTCTCCGAAAATTCCCAGAAGTTCCCAGACCAATTCTGGCATCCTCTGAAAATTTCCAGGCGGTGCCGAAACCCTTTTTGACCAAATAATATATTCCGAAACAACTTTTCGGTTTTACCGAAACTCTTTCGGTGTTCTCTCTCTCGGAACTCTTCCGTTGTCTCCGAAACATTTTCGGTGACTTTCTCCCAGACTCCCTGTCTAGCGTTCAACAGATAGATGACCCTTAAGCGTGTGACCCTATAGGTTCGGTGAAGTATAGACATGACCGGAACACTTTCCGATCAATGATCAGCATCGGAGCCGTGGACACCCATATTGACCCCTATACCCACACGAATGAATATTCGAGTGAACCTCCAGTTGCCGTGTGCTATTCCTGTTGCTTCGCGATATGTTACAAATACCCGAGGTGAGACATGTTGGCATTCCCGTGGATCAACAACTTGTCCACTATGCTAGTTACCTCGTTACCGGTATTGTTCTCTTTTCTCGTTACCGTGTTCTGGCATCCCCGTGATCAAATCACAAAGTGTCTGGCCAGACGATGATGGATACCGTAACACCGAGAGGGCCCAGAGATATCTCTCCATCGTTGGAGGAGCAAATCCCAATCTTGAGCTATCAAGTTACTTGACATACTTTCCCATGAACCCGTAAGCCGCCGTAATAGCCATCCAGTTACGGATGACGTTTAACAAACCCCAAAGTTCATGAATCAAGCATGAAGAAACTCGATACTCTCATGGTCTGAGGAATTATGCAAACGTTAACCATCTCTGTGTTATTAACCATTAACTTGTGACGAATGAATCTCATAGCATAACATCAATCGGGTCGATTCAACACAAATGTTCTTCTAACATTGTGCCCTCAAAGTTGCTGGCATAGACATGCCCATGATTGGGAAAACATAATCATCATGCAACACTTGAGCTAGTCTTAGAGGCATGACTAGGAATACATTTTACCGTTTATTATTCCACACGTGCACATGGGTTTTCCCCAGAGCCTTTATGGATATACGGGCTCGGGAACCACAGCAGTTATAGCATGGAACATAAACATAATAATGAGCATGGAGATTAATAATAACATTTATTATTGCCTCTAGGGCATATCTCCTACACTCGTGGCACTCAACTCCGGTCACCACAGCCCCTAGCTCCGCCACCATTCGACGCGCGACGTCGAGCCGCGTCGAACGCGCCCAACCCCAGCCTCTTAGACCCCCTGTGGGTGAATCCCGAACCCATCCCGACGCTGCTCCGCCGCGAACATGCTCGCCGGCGTGATTCCGGCGAGTCGCCGGCCGTCGCCGACGTGGCGCCGTGGGCCCCGCTCCTGGGCCACTGACTGTGGGGCCCCGCAGGCCCCAGTTGACCTGTTGACCAGGTCCACAGCTGACGTGGCCGCCCTGTCTCGCTGACATGCGGGCCCCACTCGGTTAAACTGATTTAATTAACTAGAAAATCTGTTAATTAGTTAATTACTTAGTTTAAACACTAATCAATCACTGACATGTGGGCCCGGTAGCCTAATTAGTTGATTAGTTAAAAATTAAACTCTGTTTAGACTAATCAGAGGCTGACATGTGGGCCCCACTGGTCAGGTTTGACCCTGGTCAGCCGACCGTTGAGTGCTGACGTCAGCAATACGTCACGATGACGTCACCCTCGTACTGTTTTGGATAATTCGAATTTAAATAATTAAATAAATTCCAGAAAATCAATAAAACTTTAGAAAATCATATCTTTTAATCCGTAACTCCGATCGAAAAACTTTATACATGAAAATTGCTCAGAACGACGAGACGAATCCAAATACGTGGTTCGTTCGTCCGTCACACGTCCCTAACTATCCAAACATGCAACCGTTCCCCTCCGGTCATCTGTCTGACAAATGTCCGGAACCGGGAAAACATTCCCGGATGGATTCCCCCTTCCTCGGTGACGTGCAACCATACGTTAGGACACACCCGGCACTGCACATTGTCATGTCGTACTTTGTGTTGCTCATGTTTGCTCTATATTTATACTGTTTCCTCCCCCTCTTCTCTCTCGATAGCCCCCGACCTCGACGTCGTCCCTGAGACCGACGCAGCTCCGGAGCCCGAAGACAACCTTGACGACCTTGCCCTTGCCGCCGAGCAACCAGGCAAGCCCCCCTTTTGATCATCCCGATATCGCCCATTCTATTTCTCATGCTTGCATTAGAATTGCTGCTACTACCGCTTTACCTATTCTGATGCATAGCCTGTTTATTGTAACCTGCTGTTGATAATTACCTGCATATCCTAAACTGTTTAGTCTAGGCTGGGTAGAGACCTATCAGTGACCCCACTTATCCCGACTGCCGCGCTGGATCGTCAGAAGACCTGATCAACGGGATTGAAGACCAGGCCCCGACACCGCACATCACCCCCTTTAGTTGTAACGACACTGCAGCGTTACTATCGAGTGCCGAGGGTGAAACCTCATGTAGCACTTCTGATGTTAACTCTGTAGAGTAGCTATTCGGTCGTGGTCATCGAGGGTGATTCCTCCTTCACCACTTCCGGTAACGACGCTGTCGTGCAACACATCAAGTGTGAACCCATCAAGGGTGAATCCTTCGAGTTCACCTTGACAGACACATCGAGTAGGAATCCAACGAGGGTGATACCTCGGATTCCCCTGATGTTATGGACACACAGATACTTGGACTTTATACTGTTGATTACTTGGAAAGGCGGGTCGACCCTGAGGGGTACCCGCGTGCGCCGTGGCGAGTGTTGTGAAGACGGGTGCCAGTGTGGTGCCCGAGTGGTGAATACGAGGCGCGGCCGGGCATTCTTAACCCTTGCAGCAAGTCCTCGAGACGGGGCGACGGGGTCACATCTTTCGTGAGTCTCTGCTCGTTACCGCAAGCCCCTAGTCCTAACGATTTGGATATTTGATCCGAGCAGGCCTCTGGTCTGATAGCACTAACCATCACGTGGGCATAGTATGGGCGTTCTGCATCGTATGCATCAGCCGAAAGCTCTGTCAGACGTCCAGTTCAGCAGTGCGGCATGGAGTGATTGGCGCCATTGCGGTGGTGCTTGGATCTGAGCCATGTGCGCAACGACCCGGAGGGCGAGGGGCGATGGCCAAGACCCCCTTGCGCTTAGGATGTAGACCGGCGGGGACCTCTCTGCTGAGCTGTAGGTAGGGTTGCGATGTGTCGTTTGACCGAGGCCGGGCATGACCCAGGAAAGTGTGTCCGGTCGGAGTTAATCCAGCGTGTTGGGTAAGTTGGTGCACCCCTGCAGGGAAGAAAACTTCTATCGATAGCCTGTCCTACGGTAAAGGACACTCGGAGTTGTATCCTGATTGATAAAATTTAGAACTGGATACTTGGATACTATGGCTCTGGGATTGCTTCTCGCAGGGAGTCGAGAAGGGATCTCCGGACGAGGTTGATGACTGTATGGCTCTGGGATTGCTTTCTCGCAGGGAGTCGAGAAAGGATCTCTGGGTGAGGATGAGACTTAATGATATTGTTACATTATATTGTACTGTTCTACTCTCTTCTATTTCTGCAGGACCGATGAAGATGCTAGTCTTCGGTAGGATTAGGCCTTCTCTCTATTCTTGCATTTCTGCAGCCCAGTCCACATATACAGCCTCTCATTGAAAATGTTGCATATGTAATGTAGATCCTTGCTTGCTGAGTACTTCTGAGTACTCACGGTTGCTTTGTTTTCCTTTTCTCCCCATATCAGTTTGACGTGACCAGAGGACGGAGCCCCCTGAGACAGATGCCCCGACGATCGCTACTACTACTACCCAGAGGATGGATACTACTACGAGTTGACTGACGACCAGGAGTAGGATCGGAGGGTCCCAGGCAAGAGGCCTTCGCCTTTCGATCGTAGTGTTTTATTTTTGCCCCGCCTTTCTAAAGGCCTTTCTGTTTCTCTTTTAATATCTGTACTCAGATATCTGATGCTTCCGCTGACGTTTGTACGCAAGCTTATGTATTCGAGCCCTCGAGGCCCCTGGCTTGTAATATATAGCTTGTATGACTTTATTTATGTTTTAGAGTTGTGTTGTGATATCTTCCCGTGAGTCCTTAGGCTTGATCGTGTGCATTTGCGTGTATGATTAGTGCACGATCGGGCCGGGGGCGTCACACGCGTCCCTCAGCGTCATTTGAAATAGATAGTCCGCCGGGACCCTTTCCAAAGATTACGTGTAAATCATTGACCATAGCAAGTACGTGATCACCGGTACGCATGGCGGGCTTCTTCCGGTGATCTGCCTCGTCTTTGAAATGCTTGCCTTTCTTTCGACATTGATGGTTGGTCGGAAGAAATCGACGATGCCCCAGGTACACATTCTTCCTGTATTTGTCCAGGTATATACTTTCAGTGTCAGCTAAACAGTGCGTGCGTGCGTGGTATCCCTTATTTGTCTATCCTGAAAGGTTACTGAGAGCAGGCCAATCATTGATGGTTACAAACAGCAACGCATGCAGGTCAAATTCCTCCTGTCTGTGCTCATCCCACACACGTACACCGTTTCCAATCCACAACTGTAAAAATTCTTCAACTAATGGCCTTAGGTACACATCAATGCCGTTGCCGGGTTGCTTAGGGCCTTGGATGAGTACTGGCATCATAATGAACTTCCGCTTCATGCACAACCAAGGAGGAAGGTTATAGATACATAGAGTCACGGGCTAGGTGCTGTGATTGCTGCTCTGCTCCCCAAAAGGATTAATGCCATCCGCGCTTAAACCAAACCATACGTTCCTTGCGTCACCTGCAAACTCCTTCCAGTACTTTCTCTCGATTTTTCTCCACTGCGACCCATCAGCGGGTGCTCTCAACTTCCCGTCTTTCTTACGGTCCTCTCTGTGCCATCGCATCAACTTGGCATGCTCTTTGTTTCTGAACAGACGTTTCAACCGTGGTATTATAGGAGCATACCACATCACCTTCGCAGGAACCCTCTTCCTGGGGCGCTCGCCATCAACATCACCAGGGTTATCTCGTCTGATCTTATACCGCAATGCACCGCATACCGGGCATGCGTTCAAATCCTCGTACGCACCGCGGTAGAGGATGCAGTCATTAGGGCATGCATGTATCTTCTGCACCTCCAATCCTAGAGGGCATACGACCTTCTTTGTTGCGTACGTACTATCGGGCAATTCGTTATCCTTTGGAAGCTTCTTCTTCAATATTTTCAGTAGCTTCTCAAATCCTTTGTCAGGCACAGCATTCTCTGCCTTCCACTGCAGGAATTCCAGTACGGTATCGAGCTTTGTGTTGCCATCTTCGCAATTGGGGTACAACCCTTTTCTGTGATCCTCTAACATGCGATCCAACTTCAGCTTCCCCTTTTCACTTTCGCACTGTCTCTTTGCATCAACAATGACCCGGCGGAGATCATCATCGAGCACATCATCTGGTTCCTCTTGATCTTCAGCTTCCCCCGTTGCAGCATCACTGTATTCAGGGGGCACATAGCTGTCATCATCCTCTTCTTCTTCGCTGTCTTCCATCATAACCCCTCCTTCTCCGTGCCTGGTCCAAACATTATAGTGTGGCATGAAACCCTTATAAAGCAGGTGGGTGTGAAGGATTTTCCGGTCAGAGTAAGACTTCGTATTCCCACATATAGGGCATGGACAACACATAAAACCATTCTGCTTGTTTGCCTCAGCCACTTCGAGAAAATTATGCACGCCCTTAATATACTCGGAGGTGCGTCTGTCACCGTACATCCACTGCCGGTTCATCTGCGTGCATTATATGTAATTAAGTGTGTCAAAAACCGTTACAGAACATCATGAATAGATAAGTGACCAAATTAATAGAAGTTCATCATCACATTAAAACCAAAGTACATACATAGTTCTCATTGAACAACATATAGCTCTCCAGAGCATCTAATTAAATCATACATTAAAACTATGTAAAACATTTCAATGCAACAACAAATGAGATCATAATCGCAACCAAGGTAACAATTGATCCAACGGCATAATGATACCAAGCCTCGGTATGAATGGCATATTTTCTATACTTTCTAATCTTGAAGCGCATTGCATCCATCTTGATCTTGTGATCATCGACGACATCTGCAACATGCAACTCCAATATCATCTTCTCCTCCTCAATTTTTTTAAATTTTTCCTTCAAGTAATTGTTTTCTTCTTCAACTAAATTTAACCTCTCGACAATAGGGTCGGTTGGAATTTACGGTTCACATACCTCCTAGATAAAAAGATCTATGTCACGTTGGTCGGCATAATTGCCATAAACAATAAATGAACCAAATAGTTATAAAATATAATATATACCACATCCGAATCATAGACAGGACGAGGGCCGACGGGGGCGGATACCAACACCATCGCACTATATAATAAGAAACAATAATAAAAGTAAGAAAATTATACAAGTATCTATCTAAATCATACAAGTAAGAATTTTTCTCTTTTAGAAAGAAGATAAGAACAATAGGCTCACCACGGTGGTACCAGCGATGAGATCGGCGCGAGCGATCGACGGCGGTGAAGACGGGTACGGGACGTGACGGACCGCTAAACCTAGACAAATCTTGAGGAAAATGGAGCTTGGAGGTCGAGCTTGGAGAGAAGAAAGCTTAAGTAGTGTGGCTCGGGCATTTCATCGAACACCTCATGTGCATAGGAGGTGAGCTAGAGCACCACAAAGCCCTCCCCTAGCCGGCCAGAAAAAACAGAGCAGTGGAGTGCTCTGCTTGCGGGCGAGGGGGTATATATAGGCACCTCATTGGTCCCGGTTGGTGGCTGGAACCGGGACCAAAGGACTTCCTTTGGTCCCGATTCCAGCCATGAACCGGGACCAATGGATGTGGGCCAGGAGCGAGGCCCATTGGTCCCGGTTCGTGTCTGGAACCGGGACCAAAGGGTCCAGACGAACCGGGACCAATGCCCCACGAGGCCCGGCCGGTCCCCTGGGCGCACGAACCGGGACGTATGCCCCCATGGGTCCCGGTTCGTTACTGAACTGGGACTAATGGGCTGGCCAGGCCTGGACCAAAGCCCTGTTTTCTACTAGTGTCAGCACCCTTTCATCAAGTGGATAGAAGTAGCGACAGATGGTGCCAAGACGGTGCCTTCAGACTTACTGATGTACTACTTTGTAAGATTTTTGTGAATAATTAATAAATTGGCTGCATGCATCGCCCAGATGCAGAGGCCGGGGGTCTTCCTCCTTTTCAAAAAAAAAAAAAATAGACGATCACCAAAATATTGCCAACAACAACTGTTGTTTTGATATCTTGAAATATAATGCAAATAATTTCCATATACACAAAACAAAAAAGAAACACATTGGTGGAAATTACAAATGAAAGTAACAGAGGTTCCTAAGCCTATCCCTCGTACAATATTCTTTATTCCCGGAAAACGCAAAGCCTGTGTCTCAATCCATTGATAGAAATAAATCCTCTTATAGTACAGAGTGGTAGAGCATACAGACAATCTGAGCGGAACGATTCTTGTTGAGTTTTCATATAAAGTAAATTAATATCATTTGTCTGACAGCACATCACACTTCGATGTCTGGATGAGTCATTATGAACTTCCAAAGGGAAGGGTCGAGCGGGAAGCCGTTGACACCATTTCCAGTGTTCAGGACAAGCTGCCTAAAATAACGTACACAAGCCAATTCAGATAGTCACACACGATTTATCTTGCTCATGGAGCATGAATTGAGGAGGATTGATTAATTACCAATTCAGATATAGATCTTTTGCCACACCATATGCTCAACCAAGAGCACAGATCATGTATCAAAGATCTGTCGGGCGAAAGAAAGGATGTAAGGAAAGGAATAAACCATGCAGCATATATGTCTTCTTGCTTTGAGAAGAGCAACGAAAGTCAGATAGTGACTCCATCTTCTTCCTAATTGTGTGGTCCGTTCAACTTTTTTAGCGGTGAAATTACTTGTGCGCATACCGTTCCGATGGAGATGCCCCAATCTATGTTGGAGGAGCCATCCAGGGGATCAAAGCAGACAAAGTACCTGAAGGGAAATTAAGAGCCACACATTTCATCAGAAACAGCAGAAGTAAAATTGCTCAACCATATGAGGTTTGTTTTTTTTTTTCGAGAGTACGTCTAGGCGTATCATAGCTTTATAGAAGGCAGAATAATAGTTACAAGAAAGCTACCACTCGATGCGAACAACGAGTGCAACCCAAACACCACACCCAACACGACCAAGGACACACACCACGCCAAGCGAGCTACAACGCAAGAGAGCCTATCCTCGGGAGATACACAGAACCGCGTCTCGACCGACGCCGGAAACCTCCGAGACCACCAACTGCCACAGAACTTCACTTGCCGACGCACCATCCACCCTAAGCGCCTAAGAGAAAGTGGCAGATGGATGGCAGGACTCGATCCGCTTCGGGAAGCCACCGTCTTGGACATACCGACGACGGGCGTACATTGCGCCACGGAGGATCAACCGAGGACAGCGGTGAACACCGGAGGAGAGCAACGAGGAGCCAGCGCGTCTCCAAACACAATGCTCCCAACAGAGGAGCGACGTCGAGGATGCCGCCATTGTGCCGATCCAAGAGCCGAATCGAGGCTTTCGCCGGAGACATCCACCAATACCAAGGGCACGAGGGGAAAGGCGAACACGCTCGACGATGCCTCCAAGGAGGAGAATGACATCCGCGGGTGCCATCATCGCCGGCCCGGCAGACGCCGAGCAAGATTTTCATCTGCGTGTAGCCCCTCTCCACACCTCCATGGAATTGAAGGCACTGTCCAAGAAAACCTCACACCGCTGCCACCGCAGCACTTGCCGACGTAGCTGCAAAGCCAAGGACCGACAACCGCCCGCCTGGCAGGGTAACCACAGCCACACCACCAACTCCCAACCTGTGCCAGGACCGGCAGCCAACCAGCACCTCCGGCCAGGTCTGGGACGCCCGCGACGGTTGTCACCCACCAAGGGACAACCTTGCGTCTGACCGGACCTGCCGCTCCACGGAAGAACCCATGCGACACCAGCAGAAGAGCAACGCCGCTCGCCACGCCGCGCAGGATTGACCAGCCGCTCGCTGCTCGCCAAGACTCCATCTTGGCCGAGCCATCGAAGCGCCGCCACCAGCCTGCTCGTGGGACTTGCCGCCGCCTTCAGCTAGTGCCACCGCCACCAGAAACGGACCACCCCACCGCTGCCAGGCCCCGCCAGGCCCGCCGCGCCACCAGGCCACCCGCCGAGCGCCGACCATCCATCCTCACCTCCGGCCCGCTCGGATCTGGCCAGGCACAAAATCCCTCGCGGCGAGGAGCACCAAGCCGCCGCCGGCCTGCGCACTCCGCCGCGACGCGCCGCCACCAGACTGCCGCGCCGCCCCGCACCACCTCCCGCCAGCGAGCATCCGTCCGCCGCGCCGGCCACCAAGATCCGCAGCCAGGCCGAAGAAGCGGTCCCCCGCGACCACCGCTCCAGGTGAGGGCAAGAGGAATCCCGCCGCCGCCCGCCGGCGGCGGCGGGGAGGGGGAGAGGGAGGGAGGCTGGGGCCGGCGGCGGGGTTAGGGCACCCGAGTCGCCCGCGGGGGGGAGGGGGTGGGGGACGCGGGGCAGGGGAGAGACCAAGATGGGGCTTCCATATGAAGTTTGTGAGCAGAGCATATGGAGGAGTGGAAGTTTTTTACACACTTTCCACGGAGCTTTGGGTCCACGAACGTAGCCTCCTCGCTCGTCGGACAAATGAACACACTGCATATATGAGGTTGTTTTCAGAGCGGAGTTTCACAAAACAGAATGGAACCAACGATCTTGTTCAAAAATAAAAAGAACTGAGATGAGAGAATATTCATACAGTGCGGCCGCTGCTGACAAGGGCATTGCTGAACACCTCATTGGAGAGTACGTCCAGCTTCCTCTGCTCCTCCACTCCACCTGAAGAACCCACACCAAACAAATAGGCAATCATCATCGTACCATCATTCTCACGGAAGAACAACTATGATGAAGAGAAGAAACAGGATGAACGGCTTGCCTGGACGTTGGTCTGGACCATCTGTGTGGGCTCCATAGAAATGCATGAGTTGATTGTAGTGCATGAAATACCGGTTTTATTAGTGATAAATACATCAGCGCTGTACACACTGACGCATGAGAGAGCATGTGAATGATGGACTTTTTCTTATAGGTGTGAATTGTTAAACTTAGGGTTTGGAAAACTGCACGACACCCTTGTGGCTATCTCATATATATAAAGGGGTACACAAAAGTGTATAATACAATATACAAGACATATACAGAAGAAGCTACGTATAAATACAGTCTAACACCCTCCCTCAATCTTAACTTTGTCCTGAGGTACAGAGCAAGTTAAGATTGCGCCTACAACCTACAAACTGAGGCTGTGGAAAAGGCTTCGTGAAGATGTCAGCAAGTTGATCTTTAGAGGAGATGAACTTGATATGTAGTAGCTTTTGTGCAACACGTTCCCTCACAAATTGATAGTCAACTTCGATGTGCTTCGTTCATGCATGAAATACTGGATTAGATGACAGATATGTAGCACCGATGTTGTCACACCAAAGAACAGGCGGCTGAGTTTGAGAGACTCCCAACTCTCTCAATAAGGATTGTACCCATATGATCTCAACTGTAGCATTAGCAACTTGTAGGGGAACGCGACAGAAAATAAAAAAATTCGGTATAGCGAGCACGCCCAGGACCACTATGGAGACTGCATACAAGGTTAGATCTGATCCGTACCGACTCGAAGCGCAGCGGAAGAAGAGTCGGTATAGATCGTCGGTGCAGATCCCCGCAGCTAGGATTTACAACCTCCCAACCGCGAGGATGTACTCCCTCGCCGGACAGCCCTTCGGGAGGCGGTCGGACAGTCCCCCGGACGATGTCGCGGACAGCCCTTCGGGAGGACCCTCGAAACTCAAACGGAGACTCGGACAGCCCTCCGGGAGGGCACTCGAACAGCCCCTCGGGCAAAAAGGATCGAAACTACGACCTCTCTACGGGGTTGCACACATACGGTGTCAGCTATCCGGCAGGGCTTCGCCGTCCAGAACTAGTTCCTACCGGAACCCAGACAGCCTTTCGGCTCTATGAAAAACTCTTTTCGTGGGAGGGAGAGAGAGAGCTAGCAAAGCATAGCATGTGTATGAGAGCAAGGGATGAAGAGATGGCAGCCCCCATCTCCTCTATTTATAGGAAAGCCAAGGGGTAGGGCTCCTCCACAAATTACCAAAAACCCATGCATTAGGTCACACCTCATGGGCATAAGGGTAAAATGGGATGCCATGTGGAGCTCCAAGGAGCTCCACCCTCCATGGCCGGCCACCCCTAGGGGGCCCCCCATGAGGGGCTCTCATGGCCCCCCAAGCCCTTCTAGAAGCCTTTAGCAAAAGCCCTAAAAGGTGGCTTTCCAAAAAATATCCAAAAAGCACTTTCACTATTCATGACGACATTTTTCAGCGTCCGTTCGAACTGAAAAATATTTATGTGGGCTTAGAACAATTCCAGTACCCACTAAAATAATTTTCAATGCGTTCTGGAACAATTCCAGATTAGTGATTTTCATTTGCGAAAAGCATCTGAAGCGGTTCCGGCAGCTCCGAAACATTTCCGGTTTTTCTTCCAGAAAATTCCCAGAAGTTTCCAGAATGATTCTAGCACCCTCCAAGAATTATCAGGCATGTGCCGAAACCAATTTGACTTTATGGTATCCTCTGAAACAACTTTTCAGTTTCACCGGAACTCATCCGGTGACCTCTTTGCGGAACTTTTCCGCTGTCCGAAACTTTTTCGGTGATTTTCTCTCAGACTCCCTGTCTAGTATTCAGCAGATAGATGACCCTTAAGCGTGTGACCCTATAGGTTCGGTGAAGTATAGACATGATCCGGAACCCCTTCCGATCAATGATCAACATCGGAGCCGTGGACACCCATATTGACCCCTATACCCACACGAATGAAATATTCGAGTGAACCTCCAGTTGCTGTGAGCTATTCCTGTTGCTTCGCGATATGTCACAAATACCCGAGGTGAGATTTATTGCATCCCCGTGGATCAACAATTTGTCCACTACGCAAGTTACCTCGTTACCGGTTTTGTTCTCTTTTCTTGTTCCCGTGTTCCGGCATCCCAGTGATCAAATCACAATGTGTCTGGCCAGACGATGATGGATACCATAACACCGAGAGGGCCCGAGAATATCTCTCCATCGCCGGAGGAGCAAATCCCAATCTTGAGCTATCTCGTTACTTGCCATACTTTTCCGTGAACCCGTAAGCCGCCGTAATAGCTACCCAGTTACGGATGACATTTAAAAAACCCCAAAGTTCACGAAGCAAGTACGAAGGAACTCGATACTCTCATGGTCTAAGGAATTATGCAAACATTAACTATCTCTGTGTTATAAACCATAAACTTGTAACGATAGAAACTCATAGCATAACATCAATATGGGTCGATTCAACACAAGTGTTCTACTAACAATGTGCCCTCAAAAATTGCCAGCACATCCATGCCCATGATCAGGAAAACAGGATCATCATGCAATACTTGAGCCAGTCTTAGAGGCAAGACCAGGAATACATTTTACTGTTTATTATACCACACGTGCATATGAGTTTCCCTCCGAGCCTCGTGTTATTGCAGACTCGAGAATCATAGCAGTTATAGCATGGAACATAAACATTCATTACGAACTTGGAGATACAAAATAACTGTTATTACTGCCTCTAGGGCATATCTCCTACAGACTCCCACTTGCACTAGAGTCATAATCCAGTTACATGGCTTCCCTAACACCAATGGCTATCCGGTGCTGCTCATGCTTTGCTCGTGGTAGAGGCTTTGTCATCGGGTCTGACACATTTAGATCCGTGTGAACTTTTAGTACTTTCACTAAACCCTCTTCGACATGATGTCGAATGAGTTTATATTTGCGTTGAATATGTCTTGTCTTATGGTGCGAACTTGGCTCCCTTGCCTGAGCCATGCCGCCACTATTATCACAATAGATCTCCACTGGGTCCTGGGCACTAGAAACCACACCAAGGTCTTCAAGAAATTGCTTGATCCATACCGCCTCCTTGGAGGCTTCTGAAGCGGCAACATATTCCGCCTCCGTCGTAGAATCCGCCATAGTCTTTTGTTTGGAACTTTTCCAATCAACTGCGCCACCGTTCAATATGAAAACATAGCCTGATTGAGATTTGAAGTCATCTGGGTCAGTCATGAAGCCTGCATCAGTGTAACCACTTACAATGAGCTCTTCATCACCTCCATACACAAGGAGTAAATCCTTGGTCCTTCTGAGGTACTTAAGAATACCCTTGACTGCTGCCCGGTGTTCCAATCCTGGATCACTTTGGTACTGGCTGCTAACACTTAGCGCATAGGAAACATCCGGTCTTGTACATAGCATGGCATACATAATAGAACCAACTGCCGAAGCATATGGAACATCATTCATTTGTACTCGCTCATCGAGAGTCCGAGGACTCTGATTCTTGCAAAGCACTGTGCCAGGTGACATGGGGAGTAGGCCTTTCTTGGAGTTCTCCATGTTGAACCTTTTCAACACCTTGTCAATGTACGTGCTTTGGCTAAGCGCTATCAGGCGTTTTGATCTATCTCTATAGATTCTGATGCCCAATACATATGCCGCTTCGCCTAAGTCTTTCATTGAAACACTCTTCTTCAATGATTCTTTTATTTCGCTAAGAAAATTCACGTCATTTCCAATCAACAATATGTCATCCACATACAAGATTAGAAATGCTTTTGCGCTCCCACTAAACTTCTTGTAAACACAAGATTCTTCGTCCTTCCTGATGAAGCCAAACTCTTTGACCACTTCATCAAAATGAATGTTCCAGCTCCTTGACGCTTGCTTCAGACCATAAATGGCTTTCTGAAGTTTGCATACCTTTCCAGCATCCTCATGAATGACAAAACCTTCTGGCTGTATCATGTATACATCCTCTTTGAGGTTTCCATTTAGGAAAGCCGTTTTGACATCCATCTGCCATATTTCATAATCGAAATATGCAGCAATTGCTAGTAATATCCGAATAGACCTAAGCATAGCTACGGGCGAGAAAGTCTCGTCGTAGTCCACTCCTGGAACTTGCATGAACCCTTTCGTGACAAGTCTAACTTTGTGGATAGTAATGTTACCATCCGCGTCCGTCTTTCTTTTGAAAATCCATTTACAATCAATCATCTTTACGCCTTCTGGAAGTCCTTCCAAGTTCCAAACTTGGTTTTCGTACATGGATTCCATTTCGGATCTCATGGCCTTGCGCCATTCCTTTGAGCTGGGCCCCGCCATCGCTTCCTTGTAGTGCGCAGGTTCATCGTCTTCAAGAATGAAGTTTTCGTTATGAAACCACTCAGGTGGCTGGATAGCCCTACCTGATCTGCGCGGTTCAGTTACAACATTGTCTGAAGCCCCCGCATCATATGCGACAACTTCCGGCTCAGTTGTAGGGATAATTAGCGGAATTTCTTCCGGTTTCTTAGCCATATCAACGGTTGCCGAAGATTCACTAATCTCACTAAGTTGTACTATCCTCCCACTTAATTCTTTGGCGAGAAACTCTTTCTCGAGAAAGTGTCCAACTTTTGCGACAAACACTTTGCCCTCGGACTGGTTGTAGAAGGAATACCCAACGGTGTTTTTTGGATAACCTACAAAGTAACATTTGTCTGATCTGGGATCGAGTTTGCTAGGCTGTAAACGCTTTACGTATGCCTCACAACCCCAAATTTTAAGATGCGACACACAAGTTTTCTTCCCATGCCACATCTCATGTGGTGTCGTCTTAACAGACTTAGACGGTGCTTTGTTTAGTGTGTGAGCAGCAGTTTCCAGTGCATGACCCCAAAAAGATATCGGAAGATCCGTAAGAGACATCATCGACCTTATCATGTCTAACAAGGTTCGGTTACGTCGCTCCGATACTCCGTTTCTCTGTGGAGTTCCGGGAGGCGTAAGCTGTGAAACGATTCCACGGTCACTCAGATGTTGGCCAAACTCATGACTAAGATATTCGCCTCCGCGATCAGACCGCAGAAACTTAATCTTTCTGTTACGATGATTTTCTACCTTATTATGAAATTCTTTGAACTTTTCAAAGGTTTCCGACTTATGCTTCATCAAGTAGATATAGCCATACCTACTCAAATCATCAGTAAAAGTCACGAAGTAGAAATACCCACCCTGTGCGACTGTGCTCATTGGGCCACATACATCACTATGTATTTTTTCCAACAATTCACTCGCCCATTCAGGATGACCCGTGAACGGCGTCTTGGTCATTTTCCCCATCAAGCAAGCTTCACATGTGTCAAATGATTCAAAATCAAGGGACGGTAAAACTCCATTTTTATGGAGTCTTTGCATGTGTTTCTTTCCGATGTGGCCAAGACGACAGTGCCACAAGAAAGTGGTGGTGGTATCAGCCTTCTTAAGGCGTTTAGCATTCGTGTTAAAGACATCATTTCCACATTCAAGATTTAGTATGAAAAGGCCCCCAACAATGGGTGCAAATCCATAAAACATATCCTTACAATAAAGTGAACAACCATTGTTCTCAGACTTGTACGAATACCCATCGTGTACTAAACATGATCCGGAGATAATGTTTCTACACAACAGTGGAACAAAATAACAGTTACTTAGTTCTAAGATAAATCCTGAAGGGAGACGTAGAGGCATAATGCCGACGGCTTGAGCGGCAATCCCAGCGCCGTTCCCGACGCGCAATACGACTTCATTCTTTGCCAGCTTGCGCACCTTCTGAAGCCCCTGTATCGAGTTGCAAATGTGAGCAATCGATCCGGTATCAAATACCCAAGACTTAGAATTTTCGTTAGCAAGCAAAACGTCAATGACATTAACTTGTATAACAATTATACCTTTTCCGGTTTTCCCAGACTTCTTGTCTTCTAGATACTTCTTGCAGTTTCTCTTCCAGTGTCCTGTGCCCTTGCAGTAGAAGCACTCAGTTTCATTCTTGGCTCCACCCTTAGAGTTGCTTTGGGAGCCGGTCTTACCGGCGCCCTTGCCCTTCTTTGGCTTGCCTTTCTTCTTTTTGAAACTGGCAGTTTTATTCACAAGCAACACTTGCTTGCGATTTTTCCGCAGTCCTCCTTCTGCAATTTTCAGCATGGCGAGCACCTCTTCTGGTTCCTTCTCCATCCCACTCATGTTGTAGTTCAATACAAAACCGTCGTAAGACGGGGGGAGTGAAGAAAGCAACATGTCCATCATATGGCCAGGTGGAAGTGGAAATTCCAGGGTTTTAAGCCTTTCAGAATAGCCAATCATGTTGACCACGTGTTCGCCAACTGAACTACCCTCAGCCATCTTGCAATCCATCAAAGCCTTCGTGATATCAAATCGTTCAGACTTTGCGGTTTCCTTGTACAGAGCATCCAATTCCCGGATCATATCACGGGGTTTATGGAATTCAAAACGTTTTTGAAGCTCTGCACTCATGCAAGCTAGCATGAGGCACTGCACTAAGTTGTGATCATCATCCTTAGTGGCCTAGACATTTTGTAAATCTTCCGAGGCATCTGCCGCCGGTTTAGCTGGAAGAGCAATTTCAAGCACATACAATTTCTTAGCACTCCTGAGGACAATCCTCAGGTTGCGGACCCAGTCCGCATAGTTGTTTCCAGTCGCAGCTAACTTCTCTCTCTCTAACATCGGGCCTAAGTTGAACGCGGTGTTGCGAGCCATTTGATCTACAACGGAAAACACAGGTTTCACTTAGACTTTGTTTATAATGAAATTTGCACTAGTGAAGAAACAATTTTATTCTAAAGTGCACTCCCACTTAAATCAATATCTCTCAAAATTGATTGTGAGTGATTCAAGATCCAAATTGAAATCCAACGCCAAGGATGTGTCCATCTCAAGTGACGAGAATTTCAATTGGTAGGCCAACTTGCCAATCACATCTCTATGTGACTCTTGTTCATCTTTCGATGGGCGTGTTCCAAGCTCAGGACGCTCCTCCAGAACGTCAAGACAACCAAGTGATCTTGCTACGAGGTCTCAACTCACCCGCCTCACACTTCCCTAATCGTTCGTACCCATGTGTCCATGTGGTACCCCGAAAAGTTAGGTGCCATGACGGTGCTACACTTGGGAGAACACTAACTACTTGATATTTTTAGTGAGAGATCACCCTAATAAAAGGCGACTACCGCGCAATCAAGAAGGGTGCATCAAAAGGGATAAACATCTCAGGCAATTCATAATTAGCATGATATGGTATAGCCCTTTCTGACGGAGAAGTCTTTCATTTCTTCGTCTTCGGCATTCGCATCGGTGTTCACCTTTGCGAAGATTGCCACCACCTTGTCGATGCACCAGATAATATTGCTATCTCCATAGCGGATAAAATTAAATGCATTACTTAAGGTTGACACGCAGGTCATTAAAGTGCAATCATATGGCTCCAGCCATCATGCCGAATCATGACATGCAGGTCATGTTAATTACATCATATAGTCATCTCATACAAAATCAAATTGAATATGAGACTTGCTATACCACATCATATGCAAACCATCCTGCAAAACCAAGTTAGACGCCTCTAATCGGTTTATGCAAAATTTTATTTTACGTGGCTTCTAAGGTTTTGACTCAAACCGCAGCTACCAACGTTTATCATCAAGTATGATTATTCAAGTCACTAGATTAACTTTCCAGGGTGTATGAAACATGAGATAATAAAATCTCGAGCCCCATACTAAACTTCGTCATACGTATGACCCCCGTGCAGATCATATCTGCATTGCCCTTTCATCTGTGAAATTTCATCTTTCCTTTAACTATGGTGGAACCCAAAGAACTGATAGCACTTCGTTGATCAATCAGGATCGCGGATTGCCAGAACTTTGTAAAATTCCACCATGCCGTTTCAAGATCAGAAATACGCAAATTTCAGGGAAGCAACAAGAACATCGGGTAACAAATTTCATCTGCTACCCGCATAAATAATTTTCAGCAATAGATCTCATCTACTCCAAAATTATATTATGCAATACCCATACATCTCCATGTATTCTAGATCGTAACCTGCATCTACGCATAGCACGGCTCTAGATGCCACTGTAGGGGAACGCGACAGAAAATAAAAAATTTCGGTATAGCGAGCACGCCAGGACCACTATAGAGACTGCATACAAGGTTAGATCTGATCCGTACCGACTCGAAGCGCAGCGGAAGAAGAGTCGGTGTAGATCGTCGGTGCAGATCCCCGTAGCTAGGATTTACAACCTCCCAACCGCGAGGATGTACTCCCTCGCCGGACAGCCCTTCGGGAGGCGGTCGGATAGTCCCTCGGACGATGTCGCAGACAGCCCATCGGGAGGACCCTCGAAACTCGAACGGAGACTCGGACAGCCCTCCGGGAGGGCACTCGAATAGCCCCTCGGGAAAAAAGGATCGAAACTACGACCTCTCTACGGGGTTGCACACATACGGTGTCAGCTATCCGACAGGGCTTCGCCGTCCAGAACTAGTTCCTACCGGAACCCAGACAGCCTTTCGGCTCTACGAAAAACTCTTTTCGTGGGAGGGAGAGAGAGAGCTAGAAAAGCATAGCATGTGTATGAGAGCAAGGGATGAAGAGATGGCAACCCCCATCTCCTCTATTTATAGGAAAGCCAAGGGGTAGGGCTCCTCCACAAATTACCAAAAACCCATGCATTAGGTCACACCTCATGGGCATAAGGGTAAAATGGGATGCCATGTGGAGCTCCAAGGAGCTCCACCCTCCATGGCCGGCCACCCCTAGCGGGCCCCCCCATGAGCGGCTCTCATGGCCCCCCAAGCCCTTCTAGAAGCCTTTAGCAAAAGCCCTAAAAGGTGGCTTTCCAAAAAATATCCAAAAAGCACTTTCTCTATTCACGACGACATTTTTTAGCGTCGGTTCGAACTGAAAATATTTATGTGGGCTTAGAACAATTCCAGTACCCACTAAAATAATTTTCAATGCGTTCTGGAACAATTCCAGATTAGTGCTTTTCATCAGCGAAAAGCATCTGAAGCGGTTCCGGCAGCTCCGAAACATTTCCGGTTTTTCTTCCAGAAAATTCCCAGAAGTTTCCAGAATGATTCTAGCACCCTCCAAGAATTATCAGGCATGTGCCGAAACCAATTTGACTTTATGGTATCCTCTGAAACAACTTTTCAGTTTCACCGGAACTCATCCGGTGACCTCTTTGCGGAACTTTTCCGCTGTCCGAAACTTTTTTGGTGTCCGAAACTTTTTCGGTGATTTTCTCTCAGACTCCCTGTCTAGTATTCAGCAGATAGATGACCCTTAAGCGTGTGACCCTATAGGTTCGGTGAAGTATAGACATGATCCGGAACCCCTTCCGATCAATGATCAACATCGGAGCCGTGGACACCCATATTGACCCCTATACCCACACGAATGAAATATTCGAGTGAACCTCCAGTTGTTGTGAGCTATTCCTGTTGCTTCGCGATATGTCACAAATACCCGAGGTGAGATTTATTGCATCCCCGTGGGTCAACAATTTGTCCACTACGCAAGTTACCTCGTTACCAGTTTTGTTCTCTTTTCTCGTTTCCGTGTTCCGGCATCCCAGTGATCAAATCACAATGTGTCTGGCCAGACGATGATGGATACCGTAACACCGAGAGGGCCCGAGAATATCTCTCCATCGCCGGAGGAGCAAATCCCAATCTTGAGTTATCTCGTTACTTGCCATACTTTTCCGTGAACATGTAAGCCGCCGTAATAGCCAACCAGTTACGGATGACGTTTAACAAACCCCAAAGTTCACGAAGCAAGTACGAAGGAACTCGATACTCTCATGGTCTAAGGAATTATGCAAACATTAACTATCTCTGTGTTATAAACCATAAACTTGTAACGATAGAAACTCATAGCATAACATCAATCTGGGTCGATTCAACACAAGTGTTCTACTAACAATGTGCCCTCAAAAATTGACAGCACATCCATGCCCATGATCAGGAAAACAGGATCATCATGCAATACTTGAGCCAGTCTTAGAGGCAAGACCAGGAATACATTTTACTGTTTATTATACCACACGTGCATATGAGTTTCCCTCCGAGCCTCGTGTTATTGCAGACTTGAGAATCATAGCAGTTATAGCATGGAACATAAACATTCATTACAAACTTGGAGATACAAAATAACTGTTATTACTGCCTCTAGGGCATATCACCTACACAACTGCCTTGTACTCAGCTTCAGTGCTACTCTGAGACACTGTAGCTTGTTTGCGAGCATTCCAGGCAATCAAATTAGGACCAAAGAAGATTGCATATCCCCCTGTGGATCGCCTATCATTAGGACTCCCAGCCCAATCTGCATCAGAGAACGCCGAGAGCTCAGCAGACAGTGCAGGCTGAAGGAGTAAACCGTAAGAGGCAGTAAGGCAAACATAGTGCAGGATGCGCTTCACCACTGTCCAATGAGAAGTCCGAGGAGCATGAAGGTACTGACACACACGATTGACCGCATAGGAGATGTCAGGTCGAGTGATAGTCAAATACTGCAGGCCACCAACAATACTGCGGTACTCAGTAGCTTCATCGGAGGTGAGAGGATCCCCATCAAAGGCAGACAAGCGATCAGTGGCAGACATAGGAGTCATAGCATGTTTGCACTTAAGCATACCAGCTTGGCACAGCAGGTCCAGGGAGTACTTGTGCTGTGTGAGAGTCAGGCCAGTAGAGGAACGAGAAACTTCCAACCCAAGGAAGTAGTGCAAAGTGCCCAAGTCCTTAACAGCAAAGTCACCACTTAAGGCAGACATCAGACGATCAGCAGCAGCATCAGAGGAGCTAATGAGAATAATATCATGAACATAGACCAGTAGATACATCGTCACATTAGGTCGATGTAGGAGGAAGAGCAAAGTGTCAGCTGTGGATGAAACAAAACAAAGAGCCCGAAGAACGGAGCCAAGCCGGGCATGCCAGGCACGAGGAGCCTGCTTCAGCCCATAGAGCGCCTTGACCAGGCGGCACAGATGAGGAGGGCGAGCAGGATCAACAAATCCCGGAGGCTGAGGCATGTACACCTCCTCATCCAGAACACCATGTAGAAAAGCATTCTGAACATCCAGCTGACGAAGGAACCAACCTCGAGTAACAACCAAAGACAGTAGATGTCGGATAGTAGTGGGTTTAATAACCGGGCTAAAAGTATCCTTATAATCAAGACCATACCGTTGTTTGAACCCTTTCGCCACTAACCGTGCTTTATAGCGTTCAATGGAACCATCAGCATGCCTCTTAACCTTGAAGACCCACTTGGAATCAATGATATTGACACCAGAGACCGGAGGAACTAGCTGCCAAGTGTCATTCTTCAACAACACCTGATACTCCTGCTCCATAGCATGGCGCTAGTGAGGAATACCAAGAGTAGCCTGAAAAAGTCGAGGTTCAGCAGAGGGATCATCCTGCAACTGTGCCACACAGGCTGCAAGCCAAGCAACTGTCCCGTTCGTGCATTCCTTGGGACACGTAATACTAGACTGGCTGCGACTGTGAGGCCGCTGAGCAGCAGCAGCTGGAGGTGCCGCAGGTGGTGGTTGCGTTGGCGGTGGAGACGGCGACATGGAAAACGCATCATGACGCAGCCGGCGAGGCCACCGTTGGCGACGGACCAGGCGAACCAGCTGCATCAAAGAGCCCTGAAGAGGACACTCCAGACCTGGGCGATTCCGGACCATGCGACGCAACGGGCGACGCCACCCCAGGTGACGGGGCGGACGAAGCCGGTCCAGGTAGTGAGGCCACCCCGGGCGAGGCAAACGCCCGCAAGGCCGGCCCAGGGGAGGCCAACACAGGCGAGGCCCGCATGGGCAAGGCCGATGCTGGTGAGGTCGGCCCAGTGGTGGCCGGTGCAGGCGAGGTTGGCTCGGGCGTGCATGGCACATGCACGTGACCGCAACCTACGTCAGGTACAACAGCCAGTTCGGGATCATCCATCAACTCGAGACGAGCTCCACGACCAATACCTACAGCATGATTAAGAAGCAACGCATGTGAGTATGCAATATCAACAAATTGAGCAGGCGACAGAGATGTGGAATGTGAAGGTGGTGCCGGAGTGGTGGGAGTACGTAGAAGTGATGAAAACGGGAACACATTCTCGTCAAACACAACGTCTCGCGAGATATAGACACGGTTAGGCGGAACGTGAAGACACTTGTACCCTTTGTGAAGAGAGCTATACCCGAGAAAAACACATTGTTTGGACTGAAACTCAAGCTTACGCTTATTGTAAGGGCAGAGATGAGGCCAGCACGCACACCCAAAAACTTTGAGGAGCGTATAATCTGGAGATTCTTTAAGTAAGAGTTCAAGTGGTGTTTTCATCCCAAGAAGTCATGTAGGAAGCCTATTAATAATAAAGCAAGCGGTGGAAAAAGCATCACTCTAAAACCAAAAAGGTACTGACGCATGAGCAAATAAAGCGAGGCCAGTTTCAACAATGTGACGATGTTTACGTTCAGCAGTGCCGTTCTGCTGATGAGTATGAGGACAAGACACACGATACAAAATCCCAAGCTTGTAAAAGAATGCATTGAGGTTGTGATACTCACCCCCCCCCCCCCCAATCAGATTGGACATGAATAATTTTATGCTTAAGAAGGCGTTCAACATGTGCTTGAAATTGCAAGAAAACATCAAACACATCAGATTTACGTTTAAGAAGATAAAGCCAAGTGAATCGACTATAAGCATCAATAAAACTGACATAGTAATTATCACCACTCACAGAAGTTTGGGCATGGCCCCACACATCAAAAAACACAAGCTCAAGTGGAGTTGTAACTACACGACTCGACTCTGAAAACGGAAGCTGATGACTCTTGCCTTGCTGACAGGCATCACAAAGTGTAGCAGGCTATTTATTGGACACAACTGGAAGAGCATGATGATGAAGAACATGGCGCACTATAGGAGTGGCAGGATGACCAAGCCGCGCGTGCCAATGAGTAGGCGACACACGAACACCGCTGAAAGCCTAAGGGACAGGCGACACATCAAGTGCATAAAGTCCATGGCGCAGGCGACCTCTAAGAAGAACGTCCCTCATGTCCCGGTCCTTGTTAAAACAATGAAAAGGATGAAATTCAGTGAAGACATTATTATCATGGGTAAGCTTAGGAACAGATAGCAAACTACGTGTAGCGGAAGGAACTCGAAGGACATTGTGAAGGTGTAACTGTCTGGGTTTACGAGTAAGAAGCGAAGCCTGACCAACATGTGATATGTGCATACCTGCTCCGTTGGCGGTGCGAACCTGATCATGACCACGATATGGCTCCTGAGTGGAGAGCTTACCCATCTCGCTCATTAGGTGATGAGTAGCACCCGTATCCATGTACCATGTAGGGTCAATGGGATACAATGGATTGTGTCCATGCTCATGAGTTGCCAAGGCAACCTATTTATCATTGCCCTTGCCATTGTTGCCGATGCCGAGGAAATCCTGCTTGAAGCGACGATGACAGCGAGAGGCGATGTGTCGCGGAAGAGCACAGAGCGGACAAGGGAGCTGGACCCCGCATGACGGGCAGAGGCACACGGGCGGCCACCCCCGGTCGTGGGCATGGAGCCAGCCGCGGGAGACCGCGGAATCTGCGGAGTCTGAGGCACCACCTTGCCCCAGCAGGTGGCTTGTAGGGCTTCCCTTTGCCGCGAGTGGTAGCATTGGTAGAAGCAAAACTCGGGTTGGGGCGGCGGGACTTAATGCGCTGTTCCGTGGCAAGAAGACGGGAATAAAGCTCACGAGGCTGGAGTAGGGTCTCACGACCATTAATGTTCTCGGCGAGGTTGTCACAGTCGTCGTCCAACCCGTTCATGACAAAGGTGGTAAAATCCTCAGGACGAAGAGGCTGGCCAATGGAGACCAGAGTGTCAGCAAGGCACATCATCTTGTTGAAGTAGTCGGTGATGCTGAGGTCAAGGAGCTTGGTCTCCCCCAGCTCCGTGCGAATGCCATGAGCACGCGCCTGCTGCTGAGACGCAAAGCTCGTGTGCAGAGCAGACCACGCCTCCCGAGATGTGGCAGCGAAGAGGACCAGCGAGGAAACCCCTTCGGTGAGAGACGACTGGATCGTAGAGAGGACGGCCTGATCCTGAGCCACCCACGCATGATACGCCGGATGATGTGGCGGAGGGCATGGTAGGGTGCCATCGACGTAACCCTTTAGGTAGCGGCTGCGAAGAAGTGGCAACATCTGCGCACGCCACGACAGATAGTTATCCGTCGTGAGTTTCACAGGGATGAGATGCGCGATGTAAAACGGCGCAGCAGCGGCGACATGATCCAGTGGAGGCGGTGCAGCAGGATAGGGCGACGTGTAGTAACCCTAATGCAGGGCACCACCGGATGCACTGTGAGCCAGCTCCGTCGAGGGAGCCACAGCCGGTGAAGGAGCACCATAGTGCGGCGCAGTCGGAGGAGCCAAGGGGTACCTGCCGTAGGCCGGCGGCACAGCAGCACCGTAGGGCGGCACCAGTGCGCTGTAGGGCACCGCAGATGTGGCACTGTAGGGCATCGCAGGCGTAGCGCCGTAGGGGGCAGCAGGCGCGGCCGCATAGGGCGCTGTAGACGTGCTGCAATGGGACGGCGCGCCGTTGTAGGGAGCAGTAGGCGTGGTGTACTGGGATGGCACGCCATTGTAGGGAGCAGCAGGCGCGGCCGCGTAAGGCACGGCGGGCGCAGGACGGATCGGCGAGGAAGCCATCCAGGGGCCAGTCGGGTAGTGGCCATAGGACGCCGGTGGAATAGGAGCATCATGCAGGAGCGGCTCCGAGTCACCGTAGGAGTTGGAGGCGCCCGCCCTAGGCGGAGGTGGTGCAGACTTGACCGGGGGCAGCGGCTGATCTGAGGAGGCACCGACCATGGAGGACGGGCCTGAGTACACCCAGACCAGCGAACGCGACGACAGGAACGGCGAGACAGAGGCCGGCGGTGGCGGCGGCGGCGCCGGGGGCAGCGGAAGACGTGGAACTGATCTAGATTGATACCATGTTAAACTTAAACTTAGGGTTTGGTAAACCTGCACGACACCTTTAACGGGTGTGGCTATCTCATAAATATAAAGGGGTACACAAAAGTGTACAATACAATATATAAGACATATACAGAAGCTACGTATAAATACAGTCTAACATAAATGACCGATTTTTGTTCGAGAAATGAATGACCGATATTTGACCGGCACCTAGCGGTGCCGCTAGAAAAGACTTTGGCCACGCCACCCTCGGCGCCACCGACCGGTGCCCATCATGAAGCTCTCGCTATGGGCCCAACAGTGATTGCAACCGACTATCTTGAGGCCGTCAAGAATCTGCAGGGGGATACAGGGCCTTTATAGCCACATCCTTAGTGACATGAAGGCCGGAGCTAGGAGGAACATCGGTGACCTAACCCTAGCATCTGAACCCTCTTGCCACCGGCAGGGTTAGCCACCAGGCAAAGCCCGTGCGGCACTGGGGCCGACGGGGAGGCTTCTACTCATCGGGAGCTTAGTATGGAGGAGTTGGTGGGCTGTTGTGGAACGACGACAGTGAGGCGTGTTCGGGCTACGACTGTTGCCAGGCGATACTCGACGGTGGCATTGGTGAGCCAGCGCGGCAATCTTGAATGGCGGCATGGCTTGGGTAGGTCATTGGGGCAGAGGGAGTTGGTGCATGGTCATGGACGGCGGCGAGGTCAATATTTGTACTGGACTTGTCGTGCAACAACGTGGGTGTTTTGTTTTCTAGCTTTTCTATGGGGAATCTTCGAGTTTGGTTTGGGGCGACTGGGCGGCAGCATTGTCACCGTCTAGGAATAATGTTCTCCTCGCTCTTTCCCCATTCCGTTGGTATGTTTATTACTGGCGGAGGGCATGTGGAGTCGTGTCTCCGACAGGTCTTCCAGGATCCGACCGGTTAAGGTTTCCAGTGGACCCATTTAGATTCACCTGATGTTCTAGGTATTCAATGTTTACAGGCCCTTATCGCCGTTTTATCTTTTGAGGCGGTGATTTACTTTGTAGATCATGGCCACCGTCTCCTGGTTTGCTTCAACAACTTCATGGCCGCTGCTTCTATAAAAGATTTAAATGTAAGTTTATCTTTCTGTATGAGTTTGTTAGTAAGGATATGTGAGACTTAATATATGGCCTTGGACCCTTTGGCCATAAAAACGGGAGCTAGAGAAGGGGACAGACTTTGTTTTGCCATGAATATAGGGGAGAGGATATGCAGGACACAAAGTGTGGGGGCACTCAGATCTCTGGTGCCAGCTTTTTATTTTGGCTTTCGATTTTCAAAATTTTATATCTTTTAAATGAAAATTTTAATTTGAGTTATGTTTTCATATTCACGTTCCTCGTGACCAACGCTTTGAAATAAGATCCACTTTAAATATATTTTGACAACTTTAAAAAAAAATTAAGTTTCAAATGTTGAAACTTAGTAGGAGCGACCGATAAAAATAAAGTTATTTTGTTTCTACGGCCAACAAAAAAAAATTATATCTCTAAAACTTGTTGAAACTTTGCATTTTTAGATGCAAAAACCATAAGTTTCAACAGAGCATTTTTAGGGATTTTCTTTTTTACTTTGTCCTCATGCGGGATTCAACTGCATCGCAAATCATGAGGCAAATCGTGCGGACGGCAGGTCTTAGTAGGTGAGTGCCCCGCACTTAGGTGCCCCTGTGAATTTCGGATGAATATAGGACCTCGAACACGTACGGAAGCTAATAAGCTAATTACGTATTTATTTTAGACGTTTTCCCCTCGTTTGGATGGCATGCGTGGCTCGAATATACAGATGAAAAAGCTCGTATGAACTATAGTAAGACTCCCCATGAAACACTTCTTGTAAAAAGTAAAATGAAATTATGGGCCGGCGCTATTCATCTGACGCTGCAAGCCCTGCAATAATCCGGTCCAATTTGGACCTAGGTTTCCAACTTATTTAAAGAAGAAGTTTTAGCCGCCGACCTTTTGACTCCACCTGGAACCAAAACCCTAGTTTGCAGGCCGCGATGGCCGCCGCCGATCGTCTCTCGAGCCTCACCGATGACCTCCTTGTCTCCATCCTCTCCTTCCTCCCTACCAGGGACGCCGCCCGCACAGCCGCCCTCTCACGGCAATGGCGCACGCTCTGGCTTACAATGGACACCCTTAACCTGGACACCAGGTCCTACGGCGACATGGGGAACCCGGATTACTCAGGTCTCAGAGACCGGCTGTTCTCCGAGTCTGGCGATGCCCTCAGCACCGCCGGCCGGTGCCCGGTCAGGAAGCTCTCGCTGTTCGTTAAGGGACCCGACGTCCGTTGGTGCGAGGATGTCATGGGCACTCCTAGAGAGGGGATGTCTCCGAGCAAGGACTACAGGTACGAACTGATTGTCGCCCTGCTCGCCGCCCCGGCGCTGTGGCACATCGAGGAGCTACGCGTAGGGTTCCAGTTAAACACAGAAGGGTACCTGAGTTCCATGTACAAGCTGCCTGCCCTTTTACCCGGAGAGACCCTCCGAGTCCTGGACCTCGCGTGCTGCAATCTCGAATCTTCACTGGGCGGCGGCGCTGCCTCCTTCCCTCGGCTCTCCTCGCTACGGCTTTACAAATGCTCCTTATCAAAGAAGAGTCTTGAGGACTTGATCCGTGCCACGCCCAACCTCGAAAGCCTCCACATCGAAAGCCTTTGTTACCATCTCTGTGTTCCCTACCGTCTGGTGGTGCACTCCGCAAGCCTCACCACCCTCACGCAGGTGGACCGCTTAGGGGCCCTCCATGGCGTTGAGCTCGACACGCCAAGCTTGCGTGTCTTGAAGTACAACAGACCCCTCATGGAGTTCTTGATGAGATCACAAGCGACCAAGTTGGCACGTGTAGATTTGACTCTAGAATGGATGTATGAGGAATACGGTGAGGGAGAACTCACTTTTGTGGCAGTACGCTTCACTCCTTTGTGGCAATTTCTTTGCAATTTTCAGCATGCGAAGGCTATTAGATTGAAGGTGCTAAACATCGGGTGCATCACAATGAATGGCAAGAATGACATGAAACCTGAGCACTTGGTCATGTTGCCCGCTCTTGAACGACTAGAGCTCCAAGGGTCCTATGGCAAGCGGCGCACAAAAGATGTGGCTGCCATCATCGCCTACTTGCCTCAGTGCTGCTTGGCAATCCGCAATCTGCGGATTAAGATTAATATAAATCGATTGTATCCAAGACATTGTTACGCAAACACAATCGGTAGGAAGGTACTATTATCGGATTTGTTCAAGTCAGGCAACTCGACAGAGATGGTTCCGCTCATGCTAGACCACCGTGACGGTGTCTCTAAACTCACAGAGCTTCCAGGTGTGACGGGTTGCAGGTTCGGTTGCTTGCAGAATTGTGTGAAGAACGTCAAGATACAATTTGAGTTGTTGGGGCTGGACAGCCTCGAGGTTTGCCGTGCCAATTTGTTACTGAATAGTTGTATGGTCCTCAAGGTCCAGCAAATTGATGATCAAAATTTTAAACTTCTAAGGCATGTCAACTCGTTTGTACAGAGATGGAGAGCTAATGCATTGAAGCGAAGGAAACTAACAGAATAGGATTCGACTGAAGAATCCAATCAGATGGGGAAAAGGAAACGGGATCACGATCTGCAAGACAAAGTAAAAATTAATTAATAGGTCTTGTAACATATAGTAAGACAACATAACTTTTTCTCCTCGTAAATAAGTCTTCATTGTTTTATTAAATAGTTTTTGTTGTTTATGGTCTGTTTTGTGCTGCAAACATGAGGTTCATATGGTCTAGTTTTATCTTACAAAATTGCTTGTGTCAGCAAATGTGTGCTGGCCAGCGCAATCGAGAGGCTCTGCATTTTTTTCGGAAAACAACAAAACACTCGTCGCTTGGACCACATCTCCCCTACCTCCACACAACAAATATATTATTTTACCTCCGTCTGAACCAAATGTATTGCTGCCATTAAGGAGAAAATGACAGGGTTTAATCATATTGCTTGAATTTACTTTGTCTACATCATATCATCTTGCTTGAGGCGTTACTTTGTTCTTTATGAACTTAATACTCTATATGCATGCTAGATAGCGGTCGATGTGTGGAGTAATAATAGTATATGCAGGCAGGAGTCGGTTTACTTGTTTCGGACGTGATGCCTATATACATGATCATTGCCTTGAATATAGTGGTAACTATGCGATTTTCTATCAATTGTCCAACAGTAATTTGTTTACCCATCGTATGTATTTTGTTCGGAAGAGAAGCTTCTAGTGAAAACTATGGTCCCCGGGTCTATCTTTATCATATATAAAATCCAAAAATACTTTGCTGCAATTTATTTATTGTTGTTTTATTTATCTATCTACCATTACCAAATTTCTTTCTTGCAAATAACCGTCGCGGGGATTGACAACCCCCTTGATCGCCTTGGGTGCAACTATTTGCTCTTTTGTGTGTAGTGCTGTTCACGAGGTTTTCACGTGGTTCTCCTACTGGATTGATAACCTTGATTCTTAACTGGGGGAAATACTTATCTGTACGATACTGCATCACCTCTCCTCTTCGAGGAAATCCCAACGCAGCTCACAAGTAGCAGTAGCCGCTCGCCTATGCCCGGCGGTTTTTGGGTCGTGTGGGAAGGACCCCGAGGCGACGGTTTAAAACTTCGTCACGGAAGGGTGATTAAAAGTAGAATGACTGTTGCAATCAGTACCTTCATCATCAGAAGCATTTCATTGCCTAACCCTAGGAGTGCCTCTGCTTGCTGCTTGCTCATGCTACCACTCTTCCATGAATTCCATCTTCATTGTCTGGAAGCATAGGGCTTTCATCCACTACACCTGCAAACCTTCTATTCCTTTCTTGAATCAGCTCTTCACTTCTAACCTCTACAACTCCTAATGCATCTACTGCTTCGTTGCCAATGAGGAACTGCTTATCCAGAAGGTCGGCAACGTATTCCAACTCCCAATGCCAGAAATGGTCCTAAGAACAAAACAGATGAACAAACGCCAAAAATCACCATGACAAGTTCCATAAAAATCGACCAAAACGGAGAACTAGGGCTGCACTCCCCTTACACCGACAGGACACATGTAGAAGACCCACCCTTCATGCTTCTCTGTGCTGGAGAGATAGAACTTCACGCGAGTGCGACACTCAAGGCATATGATGAGCAGTACCACCACCAAACGGCCACCGAACGACAACCTGACCGAGCTTGTCGACATGGCAGAGGCAAGCAACCTCCAAGACGCGGGGAGAGGGCGGCGGCAAGCAAGCTCCAACGGGGAGAGGGCGGCCGCAAACAAGCTCGGCAAGAAATGGGGAATTAGGGATTTGAGTGGCCGACGGGATTCCGTAGCTTTGAGATTTCAGGGGGTCTGTGGAAATTACATGCACCGGCAAATTTACAAAAATAACCCCGAGCCGGAGGATGTGGATGCCTCTGACTGGTCAAAACGAGCGGCGAAGAGTGGCATACGCGGAACAGTGACCGTACAAACACGTCTTGTCATATTTGGTGACCGTATTGACCGTATTCCTAAGTACAATGACCAAAGCTAGCTTTCTTCACAAGTTCAGTGACTGCCACTGCATTTTACTCAATCTAGAAAAATACGAAGTCCCCCATCATTTCTGCTTAAATCTGGGCTGTTCACCCGATGTGCCTGGTTTGGTGTCAAAAGTCTAGGCATGCCACCCCCATCTTATTTTTTTTTCCTTTTTTAAAGAATGGGTGATCTGGAGAGGTGGAGTGTCTGTAAAGTATGCGTTCGAGATTGGTCGACCGATGCTGCTCGTTTCCCAACAAAAATCATCGAATGCATGAAAATCCAACGGCACTTGTAAGATTCATCTTGCATCCACACAAGACAGAAGAGACTGAAGAAGGTCCAGGTCCTACTGTCACACACTGAACCAATTAGATACTTTGCTTTAAGACATAAATCTGGCAAGTATTTGGACTTGTGGAAATTATTTCTACATTACCTATGCCTCCTCACATATTGTTGCACTATGGAGATCCATGCCGTCCTATTGGCCACATGGCATCTTACCGTTTTGCCGGTTTGTACTCTGATTTTCTCTTTTGGTCAGAAAAGATTTCATGGGGAAAAATCATGTAAATGTCCATGCGCATTTGTACAATAGTTAATACAAAAGCTGAAATAGGTAATTTTCTATGTTGCATATGTTCAAGCAAACGTTCTGTTTTCAAAAGTAAAGAATGTTTCCTGCAAAAAAAAAAAATTGTTTCAATCTTTCTACGACTTGCAACGGTACCCTTTGGGATGCATGATACGGGTATAAATATGCACCTGTCAGGTCCCTGGAGAGGAGCGATACACAAATTCCACAAGAGGCGAGGGGAGAAGCGAGAAAATCCACCGAGGGGCTCGGGTCAGAAAAGGCAAACTCAAGCGACGAAAGAAAATGGGCCCGAAGAGAAAACTGGATGACCTGGCCCAGCCATCCAGCAGTGGAGACCACGGCGGCGGCGGAGGCGATGATAGACCGACGAGGGCAGTTCTTTTCAGCGATTCTCCAGAATCACCCCTCCTCCCAGCTTCTCACAGGAGTGACGATTCTGGGGAAAGCTGGGGAGGGGGGCGATTCTCGCAAAAGAACTGACCCCGAAGGCGCCACGGCTCTCGCCGCCGCCACCACCGCCCGCGCGGTCGCCCTCTCGCGACCGGACGGCGCGTCCCACCTCACCGCCCCCGCTTCAGCCGCCAGGGTCCCCGCCGCCTCCCGCAGACAAGGATCCGGTGAGTTCTCAGCGTCTTGTAGCAGCTTGGGTTGCGATTGCTCGGCGATCTTTTCGCCAGAATTTGGCGCGTCTGGGTGTTCTTGGCCTGTTTCTTGCGTCCAATTTGTGGGAGATATGAGTTCTTGGATCTCGGGTCGGTGCGGTGGCTGTAGCATGGAGGGGGGGGGGGGGGGGGGGGGGGGGTGGTGAGTTCTTGGCTGTAGCATATGGCACGGTCGTTGGATTGGTTTGATACTCGCTGAACCTTCTGCAAGTTCTTGCAGTTCGCGGGAGATGGATGGGGTTTTCTAATTTGACCCAAAATTCTGTTCTGTTAGTTCTTGGTATAATCGGCTGAAATTGGTAACTTAAGAATAATGCTCTGGTTTTCCCTGGCGAAGTATTATTTCTTGATTCCCTGTGCACTCCATTTTTCAGGTGGAGCTGGAAGAAGGGGAGCTAGAAGATGATGCAGATTCAAGGGAGAAAGAAGAGGATGATCAGGATTCGGATGAGGAGCTCGGAGGATCACTTCCTGGTAACTTCTTCTCTATACTCTTCATGAGTGATCGAGGAAACATCCCAGATGATATCATTTCATAGTAACTTATTCTCTACTGCTCAGAACTTGCACTCGGCACACAAGATTATCTTTCACTGCGAGAAACCTCGAGCCAGTTACTGGATGGCAAGAGAACGTACCTCAAACCACAAAAGGACTGCCGTGTCCTCGCTGGTGGTTTCCGGTGTCCAGATGCTCGTCCGACAGCATTAGGAAGTGAGGTGAGAATGCTATACCTCAAAGTTTTTTTAAGCTCTTCAACCATGAAGTGGATGCACTCTACAATGCAGTAAATTCCCTTTCTTGTGCGTGGTTCTATTTCAGACCACCTGAATGTAGATCTCCCAAATGTTTTATTACCATCGACTATCACAAGATATTTTTTTGCCAATTGACATGATATTTGGGAGTTACATTCTCAAACATTTCCAGTATAAGCTTGTTTACTGCCCCAGTCGTTCTGTGTTTGTTTGTTTATTCTTTCAGTATATAATTCCTTAGATGTTGTATTGAGCAATTGCACAGCGGAAAGTACTCTGATGTCGGCAGATGTTAAATGAATATCACTGTGAATTGTAATCAATATTTTGCACCTTTTTTTTCTGCTTTTTTGGAAACAAAAGTTCTCTTACCATGAATCCTCTGTTTTTTTCCATGTGTGAGAACCATAAAAACAATTTTGCTTCATCAGCATTACTATTCAAATCCATGCTCAAGTTAGATGAATGCTGCATATCGTCCATCATACCTTAATGCTACCTTTTCTGATTCTTATTCTTGGTATTGTAGGAACAACTCTCAGAATTGGTTCGTGAATGTCCAGATAACTCCATCATCCAGGAAAAGATGAAGGTTTGTCTGCATTCAACTAATTTTATGCTAGAAACATTGTCATGATTTAGTTTGTTGTACATATCTGAAAATCATTTTCTTATATAGATTCTCAGTAAGCATTATGTGCTCTTCCGAAGAACTCGCCAAGATGGCAGCTGTTTTTACAGAGCTTTTCTGTTTTCCTACATGGTAACTGTTTCAGTTTACTTACTCATGATGATGGTATTCCTTTCTTGATCTGCATGGAAATGTAATATAAATAGGCTTGTCTACAGGAGATCCTTCGACAAATGCAAGATAAACAAGCTGAGGTTACTCGTCTTATGGAATGTTTGGAAATGTATACAGATAGATTCTCTCGTCTTAAGTGGGACAAAGCATACTTCTTAAATCCTGAAAAATACTTCTCAAGTGTTGTTTCTGTAAGTACTGTACTAGCTTGCAAAAGCATAAACCTTTTTTGCCTTATCTCCTTATCCATTTACGTACAAAATAATTATGTGGGACATATATACTTGCTAAGAATAGTATGTATCTCTTGTGTTGCCTGAATTGTTCTGAAAAATAACTGAACTCGTGCTGCCTCGTCAGATTTTTAACCTTCAACCATCTCCTAAAAATTAACAGACTGAACAATGCCTTAAAGAAAATAACAAATAGATAAGATGGTGCAGAGTGCAGGACAACTACATGGGTAGGGCACTGGAATGTTTCATTCTTTCACAGTTGTATAAAATTTTCAGTTTGCCATGTTTTATGTTGTTCTTGATGATTGTAGTTTTACTTTCAAATTTTTGCTACATTATGGGCACTATCTAACAGCTATAAGTGCTTGCTGCTAACACTAAATTCACTATGGACATAATTGAGCATTATGTATAAATCAAAATGATCTTTGGTCGAATTTATATGATGTTGTTTCGCCACTAGTGCTGGAAGAGGGATGGACTCCTGTAGCACTTTGACATTCTCTTCATGATATAGCTTAAATTACATACATAACCTAGTGTCTGCACTTTGTTTCAGGAGCTCAATGAGGTTCTCAACGTCATTGCAGCAGGGTATGTGTGTGTTTTAACTTGATATTCATAGAAAGGTCTTGACGATATGTTTAAGATACCCTCATTTCGTGTTAGTTATATATTTGTTTACAAACAAATTCTTTTGTGTTTTGTAGCTGTACTTCTGAATGGCTGTACCAGAGAAGCCTGCAGGAGACCTTTTCAGGCAGGAGTAAGGATATCAGTCCTTGTTTAGGATGTGTTGTTTGTCTATTTGTTCTTTATATAACATGTTGTTTTTGCAAGTTATATCTTTCCTTAGGTTGCTTACTGAGACTGAAATCCGGACAGAAGAGTTCTACAAGCAATCTATCCCCAAAAATTTGAATGTCCTCCAGGTGGACTTTCTGCTCCCATGTACTATCCTCGGATATCATTCTCGATATACTACAGCCGGATTATCTTGTCCTCTGTCTTTGAGACTTAGCATACTTATTAAAGTTTTATCAGCAATTCTCGTGGTGTATGAGTTTACCTTTCTCTCTGGATAAACATTTAAACTCAGAAATAAAGTTTGCCACTGGTCAATTTTTGTGATTTACGGTAATAAAGGATTAACCAATACTAGTTTTACCACTCACAGATTACACTCGCCATTATTTCACATATATGGTTGTGATAACAGTTCTGTTGGAAAACGGTGCGATCGCTGGATGCTGAAGCTACCACTACACAAATGAGGGCTTTGACATACACGCTCGGCATACCGTTGCGTGTCGAAGTCATGGATAAGAGCTCGATGGGTCAAGGTGTGTTAGTGAAGCGCCTCGATTTCTTTCATCAGTCAGACTTGAACAAGGGCCCTCTCCATTTGACTCGGAGCTACCTTTCCTCGAGCACAGCTCCTAAACCGCTGGAGGAGGGAAGCGACGACGCCGACTTGTTATCATCTGATGGCGCACCCTTGCTGACTTTGCTGTGTAGGCATGGTCACTGTGACATTCTTTACCGCAAGTGAACAAACTTTGCGAGTTCGCTTCGTTGACAAAAACTTCCTCCAGGATGATTACAGGGAAGCCTACTGACAATCTTGTATAGTGGTGTGGCCGTTTGTGGGTCTGCTCCCAAACAACCTGTGACTACCTCTGCTCCTTGGTTTTCTCGTTCTTGCTGATGCTGCTGTATTTAGAAGGAAGCTACAGGATAGAAGATGTGATAGGAACATATGAAGAATTATTCGGATACTGTTGTGTGCAAGATTTGCAACATCAAAACTGGCTTATATAAGATTCTGTGACTTGTGTACTTTTTTTTTTCAGATAAGCATTTTCGATATGAGCTTGACTGCTAATGCGAAGTTAAGAACTTCTTTGAAACCAAATCTGGCTTATATCAGATGAATAGAACATCGAATATGAATCTTGTGTAATCTTTATTTTATTTTTCTTCACTGAGTTCTTACCTCTTCACAAATAGGTGAGAGTGCATACCAAAACCTTTGTTTCAGTTTGTGGCAGTGGGTTTCTAGGGCATGACTGATGCAGTATGGTGCCAATCCCAGTTACTTTCAATTATTTAAACTTGCACTTCCAGTGAAAACTTAAAGGACACTTAGGGAAGTGAAGCATTGTTATTAATCAGATCACATTTCTTAATAGCCCAGTTTCTTCTCAGTTTGGCTGATTGATGTCTTGACAGTTTTCCAAGATGATTTTCACTTCTTTGTAGTAAAGCCATGCAAGTGCCATGTAAAATGGTTTTCAATCGGAACTGAGGGCCAGTTCTTTTGGGCGATTCTCCCAGAATCGCCCCCCTCCCCAGCTTCTCATAGAATCGTCACTTCATATTTTTTTTACAATCCTAACTAATTAGACCTTAACTAGATAGGATTGTAAAAAATATATGAAGTGCCGATTCTGGGAGTAAGCTGTGGAGAGGGGCGATTCTGGGAGAATCGCCCAAAAGAACTGGGCCTTAAGCCATCTATTGGCACTAACAGCTAAAAAAGTAAACTCAACCAACGGGCACTAACATGTGTCGGCAAACTGAGACAACAAGTAATCTCAGGACATATAAGATACATATAAAATATATATATATATTTTAGGGGTGATAATAAAATATATGAGTGGCAAAATAAAACTGATATAGCATATCGGCAAACATTGAGCGCTACACAAGTAACCCATCAGTTCATCCCCACTCCCCAGAACACAACCACCAGTACTATCCTCCGAAGCTACTCAGACACACTTTCCAACACCAAGCTACTCCGTTCTAATTTGTACAGAAAGATCGATGACATACCCTATTCGAAGGGCATCCACCTGTTGCTTCCCGGCCGTAGTATAGTTAGCTGCGCTATGATGCATCCCAGTTTGGTCACAAGAAGGGATCGGGTTGCGCAAACAGCCCGAGTCTTTTTTCACAAACTAGGATCTTTGTATTTTGTAGACCGCCCACCAAAGGCTCCTGATACCGGACGGCACACGGACAAACCAGCACAAAAAAGCCATGGCGGTAGCCGTCATGAAGCTTGCACAGTGATTTCCCGGGCAAGATTTGAGATCATTGTCAAGGAGAACGGTGATGCCTGCCGATCCACATGCTGCACTGAAGATCATTGCTCCTGTGACCTATGGACAAAACATCAGGGTCAAAAACCAAACGTTTTTAGGAGAAAGAAAGATAGACATGACTGGTAAATGATTCTTTGCCTATTCAAAACACAATGAATGACAGATAGTTGTTTGTTTGAGGTGCCCGAGAAAACATGACTTACCCAGTCGCCGATGGAGAGTATGATGGCAGCTCGGGCATTTCGGAAGAAGCGTTTGACAAGAAGTGCATAGACACTCCTAATGGCCAGAGCAAGGCTCCAAAGGCATTGCACAGTTGCTGCTACTACGAGGTAGCTGCTCAAAAGAACAACAATAAGTTCATCTACAGAAGGCCAAAAAAAAATCCAGTATTTTCAGCTCTAACAGAAGCATCCTAAGTGAAAAACCGTTGATTTACGCCATCTAATTGGGTCACAGAAATAAGATGCGCTAGCATACTAGTAGTTGTTCCGCATATATAGTTCCTGATACTACTCCCAAGTCCCCAATACTGAATGTGGATCTTCAAATGTTTTCCTCGAGAAGGAAATGCATGTACATGTACACAGTTGTCCATTACAATCACAGTATCCTGAATTCTGGTAACCAAAATGTGAAGAAAACTTATCAGCGTACACAGCAAGATGCTTTTTACTGAATGCCTAGGAAACTATGTCATGTGAATTCAGCACACACACACACACACACACACACACACAAACCGTATATGAAGATCGATCTCCTGATTTTCGCAGAAATGCTTATGATTATGGTCAGCAAAAGTTGTCAAGCCAAAAAAAAGAAGATAGATGTACATGTATCTACTGCAAATTGGTTCTGAAACAAAAATTGAAACCCTAAGAAGGAAATAGCTGAGCAGGAGAAAGAAGGGGGCCCGGCCCGGCCCATCCATCCAAGAAGTAGGGGAGGGCGAGGACGCACCGGAATGCGGAGACGGAGGCGAATCCGTGGGTGGACGCCATGACGGCGAGCGCGGCGGCCGCCAAGGCTGCCTGCGTGAGGCGCAACTCGAGCCCGCACCCCCTCCCCCGGTTCCCCATAATCACCTCAGGCGGCGCGTTCCCGTCCCCGTTCGCCCCCTCCCCCTGTAGCGCCTCCACGTCCGGCGCCGGCGCCTGCTGCCCCTGCACCTGCCACTGCGCCGGCGGCGCCGCCACCACCACTGGGTGAGGGTGCACCACTGGATGGCTGTACAACCGCGGCATCGTCTCCTCTCCTTTCCTCCCTTGCAATCCTCCCTTACTCCTCGACCCACAGAACCAAAAGGTGGTAGCTAAGCTAGTACGGAGGAGTACCTTGCTTTCGTCTGCTGGTTTCTCTTCTCACTCCCAGTGAGCGCGTTCCGAGTCGACCCTGCGGCCTGCACGTGGCACACGGTATAGCCACAGCACTGGTCAGGCTCCAGTCCACCGCGTGCGCATGTGCAACCTCCTTCCAAAGAGACTTCTGGTCTCGTCTTTGTTTTCGTGGATTTTTTTTCATAAAAGACCACCTACGTTTTTATATTGGCAAAAGAAACCATGTCCATATCGTATCGACAAAAAAGACCACCCACGCTATGACGACCGGTCTGGCAGCTGACACATGGCTCCTGCCGCCACAACTAGCGGCGGCAGAACATGCCGCCACAGCCGACGGCGGCTGCTTCTGTGTAACAGCTTTTCCGCCTCTCCACCGATTCACAACGAAACGGAGAGGCCAGGTGGGCCGTGCCGCCACACCGCCCCGCGGCAGCTCCTTTTACTGCCCGCATGCAACGCGCGCTGTTCCCGCCTTTGGCCTGTGAGGATTCTGATAGATGGACAGTTGGACGCCGCATAAAGGCAGGCAAGTATTGCATGATTTTTTTAGGTAATATCAATGGTAGTCATAGAACTTGCATCTGATGTTCAATTTAGTGTTAAAAGTTGTAAAATACATCATTGCAGCCACATAACTTGTCTATACGTGCAGATACGGTCACTTCTTTCGTATCCAACCGCATTTCGTGCTCATGTGACGTGTCAGCATGAATGCGGCCCACATGTAAGTGACTGTGAGTGGTGAGGTGTTAGGTGAGCCACATTTTTTCAAATTTTTTTTTTTGCAAAAATTACCCTCAGTTTTTTTTTAATTGGGCACCTGTTAGCACGTTGTCTTGCGACAAGAAACACAAATAAAAAATAGCGGCTGGGGGATTTGAACCGGCGTCCCCAACTTATAACAATTAGATAACTGCAGTAGCCACTCGACCAGGAATAAATTGATGTAACCGTAAAAAAAAGGAATAAATTGTTGTAAAACAAACAAACGAAATGTTCTTTAACACAATGTTCGCTCAGCCGAACAAAGGAATAAACAAAAACTAAAAACCTGTCATGTTATTCCCCACAGGAATAAATGAAATGTTCTTTAAAAAATGTACATGCGTTACATTAAAAAGTACATGACCTTTCAAAAAATGCTTAAAATTATTAAAAATATTTGTATAATTAAAAAAATGTAAGTTGCATTTTAAAAATGTTCATACATTTCAAAAAAAGTTCATGCGGGAAATAGAAATGTTCTTGTTTATGTTATTATTTATCTTGTTCTAAATGAGAAAACTACGCAGGGAATAGAAATTCACCATGACATATGCATATTATCACGGGGAGAGTGGGATAATTCTGATTGAGCATGAACTCCGCGTATGCAATTAAAGAAATATACAAAAAATATCTTTTGTGTTCTTCTTTATTTTTTTCTATGTAAGAAAACAACTTATAATTCTAGATAAACTTTTGGGATAAATTGACTTAATTTTTGTTTGAATTTGAATAATTTTTAATTTGAAAATCTAGATAAAAGGAAATATAGTGCAAAACGAATGTACCTAAAATTTTTGAGACAAATCAACTAAATTTTTGTTTGAAACCTAATAATTTTAGCTTAAAAAATCTAGTGCAGAATGAATGAACATAATTTCTTTTGGACAAATCAATTAAATTTTTGTTTGAATTCGAATAATTTAAACTTGAAAATCTAGATAAAATAAAATATAGGTCACAATGAATGTACGTAAACTTTTTGGACAAATCGACGGACATTTTGTGTGAATTCGAATAATTTAAAAGAAATTAATCTAGATACAGAAAAATACAGGTCAGAATGCATGTATGAATAATTTAAAAGAAATTTTTCTAGATAAAGGAAATCAATCTTGTTTCTTGTCGCAAGACACTGTGCTCACAGGTGCCCAACTAAATAAAAGCAGAGGGTAATTTCTGCAAAAAAAAACATGGCTCACCTAACACCTCACCACTCGCAGTCGCTTACATGTGGGGCGCATTCATGCTGACACGTAACGTGAGCACAAAATACGGTTGGATATGGATGAAGTGACTGTATCTACACGTATAGACATGTTATGTGACTGCAATGATGTATTTTGCGACTTTTAACACTAAACTGAATATCAAATACAAGTTCTATGACTGCTACTGATATTACTTTATTTTTTTTAACAAAGCAAAGGACCCAAGCGGTGGTGCAGTACTGCATGATTGGTAAAATGGACACGGATAGGTGTAGGTAGGCTGCCTATCTCTAGCCACGTCAGAATCTACTCCCTGCTAGTACGTACACTCCGCCATGACATGCAACCGCAGTAACTGTTGTTGCACGGTGAAGTACTACGACCTGCCGGCAGTAAAAGCAGCTGCCGCCACCTGATATGGCGGTAGCAATAGTAGAAAACAGGGCATCAGTCCTGATTTGAGGGTCTTTAGTCTCGGTTCTGCAACCGGAACAAAATAATTGGGGCTAATGCCCATTAGTCTTAGTCTCGGTTGGCTTATGAACCGGGACTAAAAGAACTCCACGTGACCGCCGTGGGGCGCCAGGCAGGAGGACCTTTAGTCCTAGTTGGTAATACCGACCGGGACTAAAAGGCAGCCACGCGTCAGCAGCTGCCAGGCGCTGGAGTCTTTTTTTTAAGGAAGGGTTTAGGGTTTTTTATATTGTGTTAGCTAGCTACTATATATATATATATATAGAGAGAAGTGACCTCTCTTTCTCCGTGCTTGGTCGATGCTAGCTACTGCATATAGAGAGAAGTGACCTCTCTTTCTTCGTGCTTGGTCGACGCTAGCTACTACATATAGAGAGAACTCGACGCTAGCTAGTAAGCAAATGAATGAACCATTAATCATCATCATCATCATTATAATAACAACTCATCATCATAGTCATATATATAGGAACTAGCTCATCAATCTAGCACAAAGGTAGCACATAACTCATCATCATGATAACAACTCATCATCATAGTCATATAAGAACTAGCTCATCATTCTAGCACAATGTAGCACATAAAAACCTAAGACATCCTACTCTCTCGAAGGTAAAATAGCATAAAACAGGTAAACCCCTGATTCTCCATTATGGAGAATACAGATGAACATATTTCCCATTTGTGGGCTGCGCTTGATGTTGCCCCCAAGTAGTTCTCTGCGATCTTTCAGAACTTTTCTCCAATCTTTGATTGTGAGGATGTCATCGCTTCGACGTGTAACACCCCTGTACTGATGAGCTACAGTAACCCCTAGGGTTAAGCTAATTATTTTTTTGCTAAATAGTGCATGATCATCTTTACTTCTATCTCATTTCAAATTCCGGTCAAATTCAAATTTAAATACTAAGTGAAATCCAAAAGTTCACAAACCTGAAAACTAAATTGTTCGGTTGGTGACAAATAAATCACAAGTAATATTGGTGAAAGAACCACACTTTTATTATGTGCTCAAATGCACTATAACAAATAAAGCAGCGGCAAAACTAATATTTAAAAGCTTTTTAAATGTTAAACAATTACGAAACTATTTTAGTTTGGGTAGAAAATCATTTGTGGCAGTGACATAAGTTGTAACATTATTTTAGGTGTCACTTATATGTTTTATAAAACTAAAATAAAAAGGAACCAAATTGAATACAGAAAACAAATTAAAAAGAAAAGCAAAAGCAAAAGAAAATGAAAAAGAAACAGAACCCCCCCCCCCAACTGGGCCTCGGCCCAGCTGGCCGCAACCAGCCAGGCCGGCCCAGCCGCCTCTCCATAACCCCCCTGGCACCCAAACCCTAGCCCATCGCCCCCACTCCCCCCCACTCCTCTCGCTCCTCGCCCCTCTACCCGATCTGGATCGGGGCACGGCGCCACGCCCGATCCGCCGCCGTCCCCGTCCTCGACCTCGTCGCCGCCTCCTCGTCCCCTCACCGGCTCGGCTACACCGAGCCTCGCCGGCGTACACCGGCAAACGGGGGTGAGAACCCCGACTCCCCCTCCCCCTGTCCCCGACGCGGTCACCGCCCGCTGCGCGACCCCGCTCGCGCTCGCCACGCCTCTGCCCGCTTCTGCTCGCCGCCCCCTGTCGCTTCCCCCCGCGTGCTAGCCTGCGCGTGGCCTCGCCCGCCCACGCCCGCAGCCCCGCCACGCTCGCCCGCGCCTGCTGTCGTCGCCGCCGCCCACTGCGGCCTGCGGCCACCACCGCCGCTGCCTCCCCGCGCGCCGCGCCCACGGCCCCCCTTCCCAGTTTGCCCCGCTCGCCTCCGCCTCGTACCTGCGATGGCAGCACCATGCGCCCGCCGTTCCTCGATGCGCCACCCGCGCCGTCGTGTCGCTCTGCCGCGGCCGCGCCCGTTGTGCCCCACACCGGCCGCTACTGCCCGTCTCCGCGGCCCCCTGCCGCCCCGTGCACGCCCGTGTGCTTCCCCTGCTACGCCGCTCCACCCTGCCACTCCTCCCCGCTCCCCTGAGGCTGCTGCTGCATGCTGCGGTAGCCGCCGACGCCCCGCCTGCATCGCACCACCCAGGTGGGCTCGGCCTCCGCCCGGGCCTCGCCCATTCGCCCGCCAAACCGCTCCAGTGGCCTCCTGTGCCACTGGCAGCTAGGGCCCAGCCCCTGTTAAAAAAAAGGAAAATGTAATAAAAAATAATTAATTAATTAATTCTGTTTAAATTAACTAATTAAGTGTAATTAGCCTAATGACTAATTAAGCTAATTAACTACTATTAATTAACTAAACAGTCATTGATAGGTGGGACCCACCTGTCAGGTTGACCCAGTCAACGGTCAACGTTGAGTGCTGACGTCATGATGATGTAATAAACATTTTTGAATTAAATTAAATCTGTTATTTCCAGAAATTGATTAAATCTTTATAAAATAATATAAAATAAACCGTAGCTCGGATCAAAAAACTTTGTACATGAAAGTTGCTCAGAATGACGAGACAAATTCGGATACGCAGTCCATTCGTCCGGCACACGTCCCTAACATAGCGAACATGCAACCGTCCCCCTCCGTTTCATCTGTCCGAAAATGCCTAACACCGGGAATAGTTTCCCGGATGTTTCCCCCTTTACCAGTACCGCGTTAAATCACACCTAGCACCGTTTATTACCATGTCATGCTCTTGTTTGCTTTGTATTTACTGTTTCTTCCCCCTCTTCTCTCCGGTAGACCCCAAGACCGCTGCTGATGCCGCTGTGATCGACTACGTCACCGACGACTCTTCTTCCTTTTCAGCAGAGCTTCCAGGCAAGCACCCCCCCTTTGAGCATGCCTATATCGCCTATTCTCTTCTCTCTTGTGCTTGCATTAGAACTGCTACTGCTACTGCTTTACCTATTCTGATGCATGACCTGATTTTGTAACCTGCTGTTGATAATTACCTGCATATCCTAAACTGCTTAGTATAGGCTGCGTAGAGACCTACCAGAGACCCCACTTGTCCCCAGTTGCTTCGCTGGATTATCAGATGACTCGATCAACTGGATCGACAGCCAGACCCCAGCACTGCACAACACCCCCCTTAGTTATACGACACTACAGCGTTACCATCGAGTGCCGAGGGTGATACCTCGTATAGCACTTCTGATGTTAACTCTGTAGAGTAGCTATTTGGTCGTGGTCATCGAGAATAATTCCTCCTTCTCCACTTTCGATACGACCCTGTCGCGCAACACTTCAAGTGTGGACCTCGAGGGTGATTCCTCCTAAGTTCAACTTGACGGTTACATCGAGTGGGCATCCGTCGAGGGTGATACCTCGGATTCCCCTGATGTTATGGACACACGGTTACTGTGACTTTACCCCTGAACCTTGTTAGAAACGGGTCGGCCCTGAAGGGGACCCGAGGGAGTTACTTTTACTGCAGGACTGGAAGGACAGGCGGTACCGCCCAGTAGAGGTGGACCTGAGTTCCCGACAGTCTTTTGCGAGACAGGTTGACCTGGACGGTGCCCGAGTGATGAATACGAGGCGTGGACGGACATTCTTGGCCCTTGCCGCAAGTCCTTGAGATGGGGCGATGGGGTCACATCGATCGTGAGTCTCTGCTCGTTACCGCACCCCCAAGGTACTAACGATTTGGATATTTGATTTGAGTGGGCCTCTGGCCCGATAGCACTAACCATCACGCGGGAATAGTTATGGGCACTCTGCATCATATGCATCAGCCAAAAGCTTTGTCAGACGTCCAGTTCAGCATGACGGCACGGACGGACCGGCGCCATCCTGTAGTGTTGGTGCCTGGCTTCACCGTGTGCGCAATGACCCGGAGTGCACAGGGCGATGGCCCAAGACCCCTGAGCGCTTAGTATGTAGACCGGCGGGGACCTCTCTGCTGAGCTCTAGGTAGGGCTGTGGTGTGTCCACTACAAGAAATATGTCAACTTGTGACCTTCTGTCAGTGATCTTGGAAGAATTGGTCATAAATGTACGACCATTTGAGACCAATTGGTCAAAAGCTGTTTGGGGGGCTCCAAACCCTAAACTATAACGACCATTTTGGTCAGAAAGGTCGTAATTTCCTTACACGAAATGGTCATAAAGCAGACAGCACTGGTCCGCTGCCTTATTTCTAACTGATGACGACCAATATAGATGGTCATAACCTTGTAAATTGTGGTGGATTGCTATGACTAGGCGTCACCTCATCAGTTTTGCCTATGTGTCATGTCCATGTGTCAATTTTTGCCCTAGGTTGTGAAGCAACCTACATTTCTGTCATTTCCAAAATTCCCAAAAAAATTGGGCATTCTTTACTATCCAAATCATTGCTTCATGAGAATATTCAACTCCATTTGCCTGGTAAATCTTCCTCGGCAAATTTCCAAAGTTTTTGTTCAGCTCGAACTGTTGTGAAGGAAGTACTAGCTAGGCATATCCTAATGAGCTGAATTTTTGCCACATCTTCTATATTCCTAAATCATAGCTCTCCACAAAATTTGAGCCCCATCTAACAATACATGTGAGCTCAGCATCCAATCTATGTTTCTGGTGATATTTTCAGTTTGTGAAGCAACTATATTTTATGTTAATTTATAATTGCTGAAAATTTACCATGACATGACCCTGCCCATAGAACCTCCCTCTCCCAAATTTTAGCGCATTTATTCTAGCCAATTTCCCTCAGCATTTTTCCCAATTTTCTATTCAGTGGAGAGCACTGTGAAGGAAGTACCAATTTTATTTATCCAAATGGTAGGAAAATTTTAAAATGCCTTCATATGCCCAAATTATCATCCTCCTCCAAATTTCAGATCAATCCATTCATTCATTTGAGTCTAGCTTCAACATTCATATTTTTGTCCAGTGTGGTACATTGCAAAGCAAGTGACACCTAGGCTCCTCCATTTGAGCTGCAAATTTTCCAAGATAGTGTCCTTAGTAGATGATCATCCTCGGCCAAAACTCAGTCCCATTGACCATGTGCATTTTCCCCACCACTAATCAAACACTTGGGTGCTAATTCATGTTTGAGCTCAGTTCAGTCTCCTCGTGAGATTCTTCTATTGACTTCTTATTCCTGACACCTATTGGGGGAGTGCCAAACCCACTAGACATGCCTAGGCCGCCCGGAACGCGTGGCAACACCATGGTCATGCGGTGACCATGCGGTGGGCATGCGAGTTTACGCGCTCTGGAGTTGCGGCCCTCGGCCACCATCCAAACCTCAACGTATTGCCACCAAACCATGTATTTCTGATTAAATAGATATTTATGTACCTATAAATGATTTTTGTAAAAAATAAAAAGCAAACTATGAGGCAGCTGTAGTTCAAATTTGACCCGCTTCCAACTGAATCAGCAGAAATTTGTCTTTTTCACCAGAGGTGTATAAATACTTTTGACGACCAACCATTTTGTCAATTATACATTAAATATGGCCTAATATATTATAAAAATGACCTGGTCCCATTTTGCAACAAATATATGGTAGGTCCTTCACAAAAAAACTCATTTTGAGCACTCGAAAAATAGAAAATTAATTTTTCGTCCAAAGAAAATGAAAACTTCCTTAGGCAACATTTTTTGCTATCCCAAGATGCACTCTTGTGCACAATATGAGATCATTTGAATAAACTATGCAATGAATGTGGCCATAAGATTGATCATTTGGCTTGAAAGCCATGCATCTTCACACATGATAGCTCATTTCTGAGAACATTTTTTAAAAATAATTATCGTATTACAAGTTTATTATTTTTCCTAGTAACTTTGCCACATATAATGACACAATGCGAAGGTTTTCCAATTATTTGATTTTTTTTGAATTTTTCATGCCCGTTTCAAAATGCGGTCAAAACGGCGGGCATGACCGTTTCTAGGTAGTGGTTGAATCTTGGAAAACTTTTTCTGTTTCTCTGATTAAATAGATACTTTTTTACCTAAAAATGATTTTTGGGAAAAATAAATAGCAAACTATGAGGCAGCCGCAATTCAAATTTGACCCACTTTCAACTGAATCGGCAGAAATTTGTCTTTTTCACGAGAGGTGGATGAAAGCTTTTGACACCCAACCATTTGGTCAATTATGCATTAAATATGTCCTAGTATTTTACAAAATTGATTTGGTCTAATTTTGCAATAATTATTTGGTAGGTTCTTCACAAAAAAACCTCATTTTGGGCACTCAAAAAATAGAAAATGATTTTTTCGTGCAAAGAAAATGAAAACTTCCTTAGGCAACATTGTTTGCCATTACAATATGCACCCTTGTGCACAACATGAGATCATTTGAACAAACTATGCCAAGAATGTGGCCATAAGATTGATCATTTGGCTTGAAAGCCATTGATCTCCACACATGATAGCTCGTTTCTGATAACACTTTTTTAAAATAATTATCGTATTACAAGTTTATTATTTTTCCTGGTAACTTGGCCATATATAATGACACAATGCGAAGGTTTTCTAATTTTTTGATTTTTTTTGAATTTTTCATGCCCGTTTCAAAATGCGGTCAAAACGGCGGGCATGACCGTTCCTAGCTAGTGGTTGAATCTTGGAAAACTTTTGGTGTTTCTCTGATTAAATAGATACTTTTGTACCTAAAAATGATTTTTGTGAAAAATAAAGAGCAAACTATGAGGCAGCTGCAGTTCAAATTTGACCCGCTTCCAACTGAATCGGCAGAAATTTGTCTTTTTCACGAGAGGTGGATAAAAGCTTTTGACACCCAACCATTTATTCAATTGTGCATCATATATGGCCTAGTATTTTAGGAAATTGATTTGGTCCAATTTTGCAACAATTATTTGGTAGGTTCTTCACAAAAAAACTCATTTTGGGCACTCGAAAAATGAAAAATATATTTTTCGTCCAAAGAAAATGAAAACTTCCTTAGGCAACATTTTTTGCCATTCCAAGATGCACCCTTGTGCATGATATGAGATCATTTGAACAAACTATGTCATGAATGTGGCCATAAGATTGATCATTTGGCTTGAAAGCCATGCATCTTCACACATGATAGCTCATTTCTAATAACACTTTTTTAAAGCATTGCCTTATTACAAGTTTATTATTTTTTCTGGTAACTTGGTCACATATAATGACACAATGCGAAGATTTTCCAATTTTTGATTTTGTTTGAATTTTTCATGCCCGTTTCAAAATGCGGTCAAAACGGCGCGCATGACCGTTCCTATCTAGTGGTTGAATCTTGGAAAACTTTTGGTGTTTCTCTGATTAAATAGATACTTTTGTACCTAAAAATGATTTTTGGGAAAAATAAAGAGCAAACTATGAGGCAGCTGCAGTTCAAATTTGACCCGCTTCCAACTGAAACGGCAGAAATTTGTATTTTTCACGAGAGGTGGATAAAAACTTTTGACACCCAACCATTTGTTCAATTGTGCATCAAATATGGCCTAGTATTTTATAAAATTGATTTGGTCCAATTTTGCAACAATTATTTGGTAGGTTCTTCACAAAAAAACTCATTTTAGGCACTCGAAAAATGGAAAATGATTTTTTCGTCCAAAGAAAATAAAAACTTCCTTAGGCAACATTGTTTGCCATTACAATATGCACCCTTGTGCACAATATGAGATCATTTGAACAAACTATGCCATGAATGTGGCCATAAGATTGATCATTTGGTTTGAAAGCCATTGATCTCCACAAATGATAGCTCGTTTCTGAGAACACTTTTTTAAAATAATTATCGTATTACAAGTTTATTATTTTTTCTGGTAACTTGGTCAAATATAATGACACAATGAGAAGGTTTTCCAATTTTTTGATTTTTTTTGAATTTTTTATGCCCGTTTCAAAATGCGGTCAAAATGGCGGGCATGATCGTTCCTAGCTAGTGGTTGGATCTTGGGAAACTTTTGGTGTTTCTCCGATTAAATATATAATTATGTACCTAGAAATGATTTGGTCCAATTTTGCAACAAATATATGGTAGGTCCTTCACAAACAGAGGGTGAGTCGCTCTGGGAGAGAAGAAAGCTAGCCTGCAGGGGAGTTGGGAGAAAGAGAGGAGATCGGGCACATATAGAGGATGAAGACGACTCAGGGAGAAGATAAGGTTACAGGGACGGGCGGTGCAGCGGTCCCACGGGAACACGTGTCACCCCTTCGAGGCGGCTTAGAGAAACGTAAAATCATCCGGTCAAATTAGAACGTTTTTCTTTAACATCTTGTTTTAAAATATATTACGACCAATTTAGATGGTCATAATGTTGTACGATGTATTGCATTTTGATTGGTCCACACACAACACACGCGGATCATGCATGAACTCGCCTCCTCGCCTCCTCCACCAAACCCCACCTGAGCCGAAACCCTAGTCATCTTCCATCCACCCCCCGCCTCCTTTCTTTCTTTCTTTCTCCCCCTCCCCCTCAGATCCTCTCCCCTCTCCCCCGATGCAGATCCCCCTCGTCCCCCTCATCGCCGCCACCCATCCCTCAGAACCTCGCCGCCACCCACCTCCGCCGCTGCCCTCACTCTCCCCTCGTCTCCCTCGTCCTCAACCAACCTCGCCGCCCGCGGGGCTCTCGCATCGCCGCCACTCCACGCCCGCGCATGACAGAAGAGAAGCCCAAGGTCCTCCTCCGATGCTCCTCTGCCTCCATCGCCCGCGGGGCTCTCTGCTCCACCTCGACTGGCCGGCGCAGACAGAAGAGAAGCCCTCGTCGATCGCAGGTTATCGACTCCGCCGTCGCAGCGCCAAACCCTTGTCGTCCGGATCCAACCGCCGTCGCAGCCATGCCGTTCACCCCGTGACTCTACTCCGGCAAGAGCACCCTCGCCCTCGTAAGCGACCCACGCACCCCTCTCCTCCGATTCACGATTCGTCCGCGGCCTCACGGATCAGATCTGACTGACCGACCTCCGATTCACGTTGCAGGTGGCCACGGTCTCCGCCGTCGGCGTCGGTGTCGTCTAGGGCTCTGTCAAGCTCGGGCAGGCGAGGCGGCCGCAGCAGATTCACAGCCGTACCCACGACCTCGATCTGGTGGACACGGCCTCTCTCCCCTCGCCGGACCAGACCCGTGGGGTCCTGGGCTGGCGCGGTTCCCGCGACCAGTAGCCGGTCGGTGCTCCCGTCGGTGACATCTTCTCTTCTCCGACGTGGTCACCTCAGTGCCTGGCGTTGGCTCCTCCGACGTGAGGAGAGATGCCTGGCTGCTCCTCCGACGCAATGGAGAGAGATGGCTCGCCGGAGTCAGCAGGGCCACCAATAGCCGCGACTTGGGCCCTCTCGCACTCGCAGATGGTCTCGACAATAAGGTCTTCATCGACTGCGTCCAATTCCATCAACTCGCAGATGGTACAACATCGAGTGCAAGGTCTCTGATTCAGCTCTCTTCTTTTACGATTTCTGCAGCAACACCAGTCCATTACTTCAAAACTATGCAATTGTCTCTTGCTCACGTAAACACCACAAATTAGTGTATAGCAAATTTCGATTGGATTTCCCTACCTTTATGCGATATGTACGCAGAATATCCCCTCCTGCAGTATCTCAACCGTATTACTTGCTGTACAACCCAAATGAGTATAATCTCTGATGAATGTATCAACCAATTTAGTTGCTGCATTGTGACAGATATATATAATTGATATAGGCAAATGTTCATGTGTTGTATCTCTACTACCTGTTCAGTACTAATCTGCCGCTTGTCCTAACCGCCGTAGGCTATTTGAAGTTCGGGATCAACACAAAAAATGACGCAACTGTGTACCGGGAATGGGCCCCTTGCTTATTTTTTTCTTTGGTTTGGACGCAACAGGTGCCGTCCCTCCATGGACGAGGAGGACATCGATCTGGAACTCGATGACGACGTCGTCCACCCCGCACAAGGTCTCTCCCACCCAATAAGCCTTTTTTTCTTCCAAGTTACCGATGCTCTATTTCTTCCACGTTTCTGTTATTTATCTTGAGTTCGCAGCACAATGACAAAATTAGTATTAGAATGCTGCATATTTATTAGGATGTGGCTGAAACCATTGGATGGCCTTCCTGGACATGTTTTGTTGCTATCAATATTTGTCCCATGTTTTGTTTCCTTGCTGGACATGTTATGGTTCAAGTGTTGCTGCTGTTTAGTAAATGGTTTGGTAGCTATATACCTGCTGCTGATTGAATTGGTCCTTAGTTTAGTTAGTGGACTAAGTGGTTACCTTATAAGCTTCAGCTACTAAAACCCACTCGCAAATTTGTCTTCTGGCTCCTGTATCAGCACTCCTAAATCCTAATAATAATCAGTTTGAATGCATAATTTGCATGGTATTGCTTTATAGATGCCTCTTTGTGATACTTAACTATATGAGGATGATTATGTTGAAAATAAGTTTTGATAAACCATTTATCCTATCCTGATGATAGCACACATAGTCTCATTGCACTAATCTAATTTTTATTTCTTATTCTGAGTAGCATCTAGCGATAGATTTGTTTCTCTTGGTTCAGGATTTAATAACTATCTTAATTGTAGGTGCCCTTGGGACTGGATAAGATGCTGCCTTAAAGAAAGCATTTCCCTTCTTTAATTTCATAAACTCTTCAATTTATACTTCAGTGTAAATGTCTATTTTAAAGAGTTCTATATATGGTGAGAATGTATTGGTACTTTATTGTTTACATAATGCACTTGCTGCGACATGTATATCAAATACTGGACTAATAGATTGCCAGTTTGTCCACTGCATACTTTGAGGCTTTGTTACCTACTCATTTTAGAGAACTGTATACTTACTACTACAATTGGTACTACTGTTATTGTCATATCTACTAGTTGTGGTTCCCTCAACTTGACTAGTTTCATAGAATATGTCTGTTCACATGTTACACTCGAACACCTTTGTACTACTGTTGTTGGTGTATGCAAATCATATTTGTGATGCAGTTTCTGTAACTTGGCATTTTTATATGGCTTGTTTATATTGGTAATTATACATTGTGATGTTCCATACATTTGTTGTTGGTTGAACATGATGGTTCTATTTAGAAGTAGAACTGTTCATTGCCAGTTTAATGCTCCAACATTGATAACACTCCATGCTTGCTGATCCAAATTTTGATTGGTTGTTCTCGCAGACCTGATAAAGCCATGATGCTTACCTCATTGGAGCGTATCAACCCTGGCCATGGTACCACATTCTTAGTCATGAGGTCACTGTGCTACAACCGCAACAACGATATCTTCTCCTGTTAGATAAGTCTTTGGTCTATCCCATTTTTTTTTTCTGTTACTTGGTTTTGAGATGCTTATTTTGGGATGAAGGGAGTATTATTGTGTCGATTCCCTTTGTGATATAGAAGCTATGGTATTTTGTTTTGAGTTTGTTGTAATTGATAATGATTTGTTTAAAATTAGTGTAGAACATATGTCCTGTTATCTTAAGTCATTTGTGCATGCTCAATGAACCATCTGAGATTGAATCATTTTTTGCGTTCAACATCTAGAACCATTCTGTCCGTGTTGGTATTCATGCTACAACTGTGCTTTCTTGTCTCTTGTGTTGCGTGGTCCTTGTGGTTGTTACTGTTACATGTACATATGCTTCATGATTCAGTCCCTAGCTGCTTTGTATGTTTGTTTTTATTCTGTTTCTAACTCCTTTTGTTTATTGTTAGATGCCTTTGTTCAGCCTCTACAAACAAGGGCTCCAACCTGAAAGTGAAGAAAGCAGAAGTATACTTGTAGAGCTAGTTATATGTTGTGATAGTATCTGGGTGAAATGTACTATGTAAAGATTGTGCTACTAGCCAAAATTGGCATGTGTATTGATAATTTCCATCTGTTAACTGTTCTCAATGAAATATTGCTTCAAATTATGGAAATTGAAACCTAGGATGTACCTGACAAGTGGGACCTAATAGTATTTGGCATCTAAAAAGGATGTGGCCCAAATAATATTCACAGGAAAAAGGCTGAAAATTAAGGAAATAGAATGTAAAAGGCCTAGGCCCAAAAGAAAAATACAAGAGACCCAAATAAGAAATGGTCTGCAAAAGGCCATGGCCTAGAAAATATAAAGGCCGAAATGAAAACGGCCAAAAAATAAAAAGCTATAATGTTGGGCCTGGCCCATGTAGCTGATCAAAATTAATAGGGAAAAATATATAAAAGGCTGAATTGTTGGGCTCGGCCCATGTAAAGCGTCGAATTAGACCGGGCTGAATCTTATCAACGACCTTTTCAATTGGTCGCAATTTTGCCATGTCAGATTGACACGTCGGATCCGACGTGGCCTGGGCAGACAGCCAGTGACCAAAACAAAAGGTCATTGGTTCAACGACCTTTTGTTTTGGTCGTAAATGTCTACGACCTTATCCCGAAGAAGGTCATTAATTTCAGTTTACGACGGCCAGCTTTTGACCATCTGTTTTTGGTCACAAAAAGGTCGCAAATGGAAAACAATGACCATTCAGTGACCAATAGTGATGGTCGCAAGTTGACGTATTTCTTGTAGTGGTCGTTTGGCCGAGGCTGGGCATGACCCAGAAAGTGTGTCCGGCCGGAGTTAAGCGAGCGTGGTGGGTAAGTTGGTGCACCCCTGCAGGGAAGAACTAATCTATGCATAGCCGGATCCTCGGTAACGAACGCTCGGAGTTGTATCCCGATCGATACAACTAGAACATATTGATGAGATGAGATATGGATATTATGGCTCTGGGATTACTTTCTCGCAGGGAGTTGAGAAAGGATCTCTGGCCGAGGTTGATGACAGTATGGCTCTGGGATTGCTTTCTCGCAGGGAGTCGAGAAAGGATCTCTGGGTGAGGTTGAGACTTAATGGCACTACTGGAATCAGAATCTTTGCCGTCAGCCGCCTCTTTGCCGTCTGCTAGCTGATGGCACAGATGGTCTTTGCCATCATCTTACAGAAAGCTGACGGCAAAGAAGGAGCAGACGGCAAAGATATTGTTTGCCGTCAGCCGTATCTTTGCCGTCCGCTAGTTGATGACATAGAAGCTTTGCCGTCAGCTAGCGGACGGCAAAGAGGGAGGGTGGCCCACTAGCGAGAGCCACCTAACCGCCACTTTCTTTGCCGTCCGCTAGCCGACGACAAAGCTTCTTTGCCGTCTGCTAGCAGACGGCAAAGAAGCTGGCCAAACTAATGTCCGTTATCTAGGCTCTTTGCCGTCTGCTAGCAGACGGCAAAGAACCGTGCCCTAACTAAAAAGCCAACGCCCGCGTCCCACCCCTCTCTCTGTCCCGTCTCTCTCTCCGCCCCGTGCCCGAGCCGCCGCCGCGCTGCGCCACCCTCATCGCCGGCCGCCCTGCCCCCATGCAACCGCCAACCCTGTCACCGCGCCGCCCCCGCCGCCCCGGCGACCACCTCCTCCGCCCCGCGCCAGCCCCGTCGCCGCCCCGCCGCTCAAGCGCCACTACCGCGGCCGCCCCGCCGCTCCGGCGCCCCCTCCTCCACCCCCGGCCGCCCCGACGCCCCTCTCCTCCACTACCGCGGCTGCCCCGCCGCTCCGGCGCCCCCTCCTCCACCCCGGCCGCCCCGGCGCCCCTCTCCTCCACCACCGCGGCCGCCCCGCCGCTCTGGCGCCCCCTCTTCCACCCCGGCAGCCGCGACGCCCCTCTCCTCCACCCCCGCGGCCGCCCCGCCGCTCCGGCGACCCCTGCTCCGGTGAGAACTTGTATCTTTTTTCTGTTTTTTTAGATTTAGTTTAGGTTTAGTTTAATTTAGGCTTGGTTTAGTTTAGGTTTACTTTAGGTTTTGATTTTGTTTTTTAAGTTTTGGTTTACATTTAGTTTAATTTAAATATTCAGTAGACATCATGTCTTTGTGCCTTCTGGTTTCGCTGACATTCTTTTAGTCAAATTACTTGTATGTGATGTTTAACATACATATCAGTTTGGTTCGAGTGAGACATGCTGATCTGTTGGATTTCTGATTAGTTAATCAAGATTATTTTGCTGATTGTCCTTAGGCTATACATATCTCCTAGTGCTAGAAACTGTAGAATATCAGCGCCACATAACCAAAATATGCATGGTAAGTAAGTATTCACTGTGATGGCCGTGTTAAGAACATGGGAATGTTTTCTTTAAATAAAACCTGGGTGTGCTCAAAATTTTGTACCCATTAATTAAAGTATGCTATAGAAAAGGGGTAAAATCCTAATGAACAACATACATGTACAGCAATGTATAGGTTTTTGTCAGGAGTGTTTGTTGAATCTCATGATTTTCATGTTTTATACAAATATTATAATAACAATTAATGGTCAAAAACGGCAATTTTTATGTGATATGGAGTGAGGAACTGATCATTCAATGATATTTTTTTAACCCTATGTGAACTGCTGTCCATTTTAATTCCGCAACGTAATTGTCACTTGGCAAAAAAATATATTAAATGAATTATGATATTGGTTGAAGTGTGACAGTAGAAGACATAAGGTCCATGGCATGTCATGCAAAATTGTAGTTGTCTATATTTCACCAAATTTCAAATAATTTTTCTACCAAAAATAAATGAAAAAAATATTGGTTACACTTGAACCTTGTGTTATCTTTGAATATCACCATCAATATCGTTGGTAGTGGTAATGTTTTCTTATTGGTATCACCATCAATTTGGTTTACATTTTTAGTTTTGTTTCATGTCTAAAGAAATCCCTAGTTTTGAAGGGTTCTAGCTGTTGCCATCATATGTCCACAAGTGCATTGCTTTTTGAATATGAAATGATGACTCGGTGTAGTTGATTATCTACTGCTCAAAGCTTCTGCTGCTGTAATGTTGTTTGATAATGTTGTAAGGGTAGTAATTGGTATCTTCTGCTACTTATCAGAGATGGGGGGAAGCCGCCACCGCAGGCTGCGCTCTGCCACACCGGAGTACGACTTGGAAGGTTTCGAGTTCTTCACGATCGTACTTGAGAATTCCTCTAGGAGGCAGGTATATAAAAGGAGAGATCTCCCCTTCACCCATCTCTTTATCATAACTCTACTGTTTGCTACATCACTCCTTGACCCACGCTGCAGAGGCTGCCTGACACTTTTATGAAGATGCTGGACGGCCATCGACCAAATAATGTGAAGCTGCGACAGGCCGGCAGCGGGCTTCGCAGGCTTTGGGACGTGGAGGTGGTGATCAGGAACGACCACATGTACCTGTATCGTGGCTGGGAGCAGTTCATCCGTGCCTACTACCTGCGCCATGGGTACTTCCTTGTCTTCAGGTACGACGGCGACGCCATGCTCACCGTGAAGGTGTTCAACACGACTATGTGCCACATGCGCTACCAGGACGACGACGATGCCAGTACGCTCTGCCTCTTCTTCCTCTTCATTTGGCTTTGTCTCACACTGATTATTAAAAAACCTTTGTTGCATTTGGTCAGGCAATGGGAGCAGCAGCAGCAACTCTGGCTACAGCAAAAGCAGCAGCGAGTCTGGCTACAGCGAAAGCAACAGCGAGGATGATCTGGAATGGAGTGGGGAAGAAGAGGAGCAGAGTGGGGATGAGGAGGTGAAGCCTATTCTGTCTGACGATGGCCAAGCGATGGTGGTGGCTGACGATGGGCAAGAGATGGTGGTGGCTGAGGATGACCTAGCGATGGTGCTGCCTGAAGATGGCCTCGCGATGGTGGTGGTGCCTGACAATGACCTCGTGATGGTGGTGGCGCCGGCGATCCCACAGCCGGGCGACATGACCATGCCAATTGTCGTAGAAGAGTACATCCCACTGCCTCGCCGCTCTAAGCGCATCAGGATGATGAAGGAGAAGGAGAAGAAGGAGGAGTGAAGTATGTCAGGTATGCCAGATCTCCAAAATGATCTATACTTAGCTTTGTTTCCTCCGAAATGACCTAAGTTAGCTCTAATATGCTAAGTTATCTCTAATATGCTTAGTTACCTACGTTTGCTCAATAATGACATACACTTAGCTTACTTATGTAAAAAGTGGCATAATTAGCTTACTTAGGTTTGAAATGGCATAACAATCTTGGTAACCTCATATATGTCATATAGTTAGCTTATTTTCCTCGAAAATGACATAATAAGCCTAATTAGCTCCAAAATGATCAATTTTATCTAAGTTAGCCCCAAAATGACCTAAGTTAGCTCTAAAATGCTAAATTAGCTCTAATATGCTTAGTTACCTGGGTTAGCTCAAGAAAGACCTATACTTAGCTTACTTATGTCAAAAATGGCATAATATGCTTAGTTAACTCAAAAATGGCATAATTAGCTAGGTTAGCTCCAAAATGACCAATTTTACCTAGGTTAGCTCCAATATGATCCATTTTACCTAGGTTAGCTCCCAAATGACCAAGTTTACCTAGGTTAGCTCCAATATGATCCATTTTACCTAGGTTAGCTCCAAAATGACCTATTTACCTAGCTTAGCTCTAAAATGACCTACACACTTAGCATTTTTACCTAGCTTAGTTAGAAGAAGAAGAAGATAAAGAAGAGGAGAGGAGAAAAAGAAAGAGAATATAAATTCTTCTTCTTCTTTTTCTTCTTCCTTTTCTTCTTTTTCTTCTAGCTAGTCTTCTTCTTCTTCTTCTAACTTTCATCTTTCCCAATTTGCAGATTTGCTTTAGATGAGGAAGCTTGCATTGATGGAGTGTACTCTTCTCCTTGTGCTTCCTTTCTGTTTATGGAAACTTGTTGGAAACTTCTTTTGGATATGTACGTATATATGGATATGTTGTTGGAAACTTCATTTGGATATGTATGTATATATGGATATGTTGTTGGAAACTTCTTGTTGGAAATCATTGTATGTTGGATATGTTGTTGGAAACTTGTATGTTTCTTATATTGTTGAAAACTTATTGTTGGTATGCTTGTTGAAATTATTTTGAAATGTGTGTATATATATATATATATCTGTGAAATTCTGTCAAATTGAATGAATTTAAGAAAAAATAGGGGCTATACAGGCACTTTGCCGTCTGCTGGCAGACGGCAAAGAGCTTTGCCATCAGCCAGCTGACGGCAAAGCTGCCACATGGCAGCTACCCGTGCAACCTGGGGGGCACTTGGCTGGTCAACTTTGCATCTTTGCCGTCTGCCAGCAGATGGCAAAGCACGCCGTTAACCCCTTAACGGCCCTAAGCTGCCACATGTACCGTCCAGGTCCTTTGCCGTCTGCTGGCGGACGGCAAAGACCATTTCATCTTTGCCGTCCGCCAGCAGACGGCAAAGAGCCCTTCGCCGTAGCCTATTCAGCCGGACCTGTTGCCGTCTGCTGGCTGATGGCAAAGGCCTTTGCCGTCCGCCAGGCATGCCTTTGCCGTCAGCCATGGCAGACGGCAAAGTGCCTGATTCCTGTAGTGTGATGCTACTACTCTATACTGTACTAATCTACACTCTTCTAATGCTGCAAGACCGTTGAAGATGCTAGTCTTTGATAGGACTAGGCTTTCCCCTCTATTCTGGCATTTCTGCAGCCCAGTCCACATATACAGCCTTCCTTTGATAATGTTGCATATGTAGTGTAGATCCTTGCTTGCTGAGTACTTCGGATGAGTACTCACGGTTTCTTTGCTTTCTTTTTCCCCCATATCCTTTTGATGCAACCAGATGACGGAGCCCCAGATACAGCTACCCACGCCGATGATCGCTACTACTACCCCGAGGGTGGATACTACTACGAGTTGGCCGACGACCAGGAGTAGGTTCGGAGGGTCCCAGGCAGGAGGCCTGCGCCTTTCGATCGTAGTGTTTTCTTTTGCCCTGCCTTTTAAGGGCCTATCTGTGTTTTCTTTTATATCTGTTCTCAGATATCTGATGCTTCCGCTGATGCTTGTATGCGAGCTTATGTATTCGAGCCCTTGAGGCCCTGGCTTGTAATATAATGCTTGTATGCCTTTATTTATGTTTTAGAGTTGTGTTGTGATATCTTCAAGTGAGTCCTTAGGCTTGATCGTGTGCATTTGCGTGTATGATTAGTGCACGATTGAGCCGGGGGCGTCACACGACGAATCGTGTATGCACTGCGGTGGTACGTAGGCCAACTTGGCCGTAAGCTAACAATCCTCATGTCACCTTTCATTTTCATAAATCTAGGTATACAATCCGCCGGGAGTTTCTGTTGAAGAACATCATAATAACATACTTATCAAAATGTAGTTTAGCTTAAAAGAATCTATGCAAAAAATGCACTGATGACATCTATACCAATATAAAAAGACCCAAAGGGGCAGATCCAACAAATCTTGGCCGTCAAATCAGGTCAATCCAACGACTCAGGCTGCTCCAATGGTGAGCGCTATACACGTTTAGTGTGCAGTTAATATCATACCAAATATTAATTCCAATGCTAATCACATAATTAATACGCAAATAATATCCTACCTAATATTTACGTGTAATTAATATATTACCTAATATCAACGTGCATTGCACGTACACATTTACTAGTAATAGAAAAAAATCTTACCATGATATCTCGATGGATGTTACCGTAGTTCAACATGTGCACTAGTGGCACATATTGAGAATAACTTGGAGAGATATGATAATTCGTCTTAAAAGTCTCAACATCTTTAATCCATGAAACAAAATGATGTATCTCCTCGCAATTTAGTTTAGACCCATAACTGTACTAGGTTTTGTCTACTACTTTCCGTACATTTCTTGAAGAATGGAAATAAACTGTCAATGAAAATAAGTTATCAACTATTTATATAAATATAATATAAATTACTTGTTGAATATGTTTGAGAAACTCACATAGAGGTAGAAGTGGAAGCGTATGAACATCGACCCAAATGTCGATATTAGCTTCGTCGACATTATCTTCATCCATGTCATCTTCAGGATCATCACCCAGATCGAAGGTGACATACATACCCTCCTGAAAACCATACGCCTTGCATAGTGCTGCCCAATTCGAGCAACCAAAATAGGAGTAGGTCACCGCATTGTATAGATTTACGTTAAAAGCATAACCATGATGGGTCCTGAGGTGAACTCTCTTTATTTGCATATCCTCATGATCTTCAAAATCCAGCTTCTCCAAGACATAACGTCTTGCATGGCAGGGGATGCACTAGTTGAATTATAGAAAGTGGAAATTACACGTTGAAGAAACATAAGTCATGCTTAATTACGGAAAAAGACTTGTCGTCGTTGCATACCGTGTAAACATCGAAGGTCTCGTCGAGCTCAATACTAAAGCGCCGACCGCCTTCCAAGTGAGGTCTGTAGCACAGACCCCAGTCGTCGCCGTAGTACTCGCACTCTTGGATCCTATCGTCATCGTCAGACATTTCCTATGTTCATAATTCAAAGGTCACTTGCATGAAAGACACCTAGACATATAACAATGCAACCACTAGATAAACTAGATGTGAAGAAGCTCATGCACACAACATTGAGATACCTATATAAACTATATAGGGTGACAAAGCATGGTGGATCATCACACGAGACATCGCGCTATGCTACCAATAAAACAGTACTATCAAGCATGGCATTAGCACACAACACTATCATACTAGTTGTGACTTAAAAACAGAAGAAAAATCATACTAAGCAAGTAAACATCTAAGTCATGGCATTAATCATTTCAAGCTAAATACGATAGTAGCATGAATACCATGATTCCATGCATTTCCTATCTAGCACATCATACACTTGCAAGTACATAGATATACAACCTAGCTAGCTAGTATGCATAACATGACATAGTATTGATAGAGAACAATTTACTCAATAGAAGAATGTACAACATCAACAAACTACTACGGTATATCTACCAAGTAAAGTCTAACCAAATGTATGAACATAAGGTACAAACTGCCAATGATATAACACATGGTAGGCATACACCCAAATATGCATTTTATTTGAGTAAGTACTAACATGGCATGGCAATCAACTAAGTATATATGCATAGCTACCATCCTAGGTAAATGAAACAACTTGGATGATTTACAAGAAGTAATAGAGTAGGTTATATGCAACAAGCATAACCTATATGTAGCAATATAAATCTACAACATGATATAAAGAAACCAACACCATATAATCATGGATAATATCATCTACAAAATAAGTGTAACAACTAAGTAATAATATCATCTATAAAATTTGTTCTTTGATTTGCAAAGGAGCTATATTCTCTCCAATTCTTTTGCACCCACAAAAATTACTCCATCTATTTGACAGTACCCACAGCCCATTCCACAAAAAAATTTGGTTCCATAGTTCAAAAATTTCAAATTTCATTCAGTTCAAATTTGGACCAGATTCAAACTCCATGGTCAAAGCCCAATTTAAATTGCTCAAAAAATTCTGAAACTTTGCCAGACTATCTTTTGTGCATCAACACCTCACCACAAAAATTCTCAAAAATTCCTAAAATTCCTAGAGCCCTCTCACATTTCATCATACACTTGATGTGCACTGTCAAAAAATTCAGAAAATTCAGAACTTTGCCACAACTTGCTACAAATAGCCCAAAAGATGCTTGCCACAACATTACTTTGCCACATCAAATTTGCCATATTAATACTTCTACAGAAACTTGAGAGAAACTTGTTGAGTGACTACCCTAACCCAAAAATTTGTAACAAAGAACTTGAAGGGGGGAAGAGTGCTCACCGAGGAGCTCATGAAGGCTAGTAGCAGCAGACGAGGACGGTCGGCGACGAGGTCCGGCCGGCGATGAGGACAGGTGGCTCATGGGGGTGCGGCGATGCTCGGGGAGGTTCGGCCGGCAACAAGGAGCGAGCGGGATCGGTGACAGCGTCGGTGCCGGGAACGGGGACGACGTCGGGGGCAGCGACGAGTAGCGGGCTCGGGGAGGCGATGGGGAGGTCCGGTAGCCTGGCGGCGTCGTGCTCTGCTTCGTCGTCGTTGGGGGAAACTGGAGAAGTGTTTGAAATTTTTCTAAGTGTGGGGTTATATAGCCACCCCGTTAGTCCCGGTTGGTGGCTCCAACCGGGACTAGTTTAGTCCCGGTTGGAGCCACCAACCTGGACTAACGGTCAATTTCAGCAGCTCAAAGGGCGAGAATCACATCGCTTTAGTCCCGGTTGGTGGCTTGGACCGGGTCTAAAGGGGGTCCTTTAGTCCCGGTTGGAGGAGCCACCAACCGGGACTAAAGGCTGGTGCTGCCGCAGCCAAAAGTTTAGTCCCACCTCGCTAGTTGAGAGGAGCTCAGAGCGGTTTATAAGCGCGGCTGCGGCTACCGTCTCGAGCTCCTCTCTAATGCAGGCAGTACATGCCCACCTCTGTGCCCTGTTGGGCCTGCTTGCACTGCGGGCCTGCATCCTAGCCCATATGTAGGATTTCTAGTCGTATGCAGGCCATGGTTGCTTAGTAGGTAGGCATTTTTTATTTTTTGCATATGTTATGTTTTTAAAAATTTAATGTTATTTTTTGCATATGTTATATTTAGTTGCATAAATTTTATATAATTTTAATTGCATAAATTTTATTTTTTATTGATTCTTTTTAGTTGATTCCTCTTGCTATTAGAGTTTTATAAAAGCTTTTTATAATTTTGATAATTTTTGCTGCATAAATTTTATTTTTTATTGATTTTTTAGTTGATTCCTTTTGCTATTAGAGTTTTATAAAAGCTTTTTATAATTTTGACCATATAGTTTCTTAAATTTTGTATAATTTTAAGTAAATATTATTTTGATCATAACTAGAGGTTTGTAAAAGGTTTTTCGGTGATTCTTTTTGCTATTGAAGAATATTATAGTTTTATTTTAGTTGATCATAACAAAATATTTTAATTGATTATTTTTAGTTCATTCGTTTTGCTATTAGAGTTTTATAAAAGCTTTTTAGTTCATTCTATTTGCTACTAGTTCATTCTTTGAGCTAAATGACCCTGAAATTGAAAAGCACTACAAATGAACTCTGAAAAGGTTGAAACTTGGCATGGCATCATAATTTCACCCACATAGCATGTGCTAATTTTTTTACAGGGTTACGGTAAAAACTGGATGCACTTCGTGTACAAACAGGATAATCTCTTTTGAAGTATCAGGGTTTCGGACGAAAACTCATCTATTACAAAGGGATTTCATTTTTTTAACATATTTTAACTTCAGACTTTTTGTGCGGTCAATATGCACCATTCAAAGCCACACCATTAATTTTCAACCCTTTTATGACTTCATTTGCTATTTTTCATGCATTTAATGATTTTTTGAGCTAAATGACCCTGAAATTGAGAAGCACTACAAATGAACTCTAAAAAGGTTGTTCTCCATGATGCACCACTTGGCCTAGATCAATATTTAGACCATTTTAGCAGGTGTACCAAGTTTGAGCTCATCTGGACATGTTTAGCAATGTAAAGTTGCTCAAACTAGAAAATGGACAGATATGGTTTTCAGGGAATTATATGATGTTATCTTGTTCTCCATGATGCACCACTTGGCCTAGATCAATATTTAGACCATTTTAGCAGGTGTACCAAGTTTGAGCTCATCTGGACATGTTTAGCAATGTAAAGTTGCTCAAACTAGAAAATGGATAGATATGGTTTTCATATGATGTTATCTTGTTCTCCATGATGCACCACTTGGCCTAGATCAATATTTAGACCATTTTAGCAGGTGTACCAAGTTTGAGCTCATCTGGACATGTTTAGCAATGTAAAGTTGCTCAAACTAGAAAATGGATAGATATGGTTTTCATATGATGTGATCTTGTTCTCCATGATGCACCACTTGGCCTAGATCAATATTTGGACCATTTTAGTAGGTGTACCAAGTTTGAGCTCATCTAGACATGTTTAGCAATGTAAAGTTGCTCAAACTAGAAAATGAACAGATATGGTTTTCAGGAAATTATATGATGTTATCTTGTTCTCCATGATGCACAACTTTGGCCTAATCAATATTTAGACCATTTTAGCAGGTGTACCAAGTTTGAGCTCATCTGGACATGTTTAGCAATGTAAAGTTGCTCAAACTAGAAAATGGACAGATATGGTTTTCAGGAATTATATATTTATCTTGTTCTCCATGATGCACCACTTGGCCTAGTCATATTTAGACCATTTTAGCAGGTGTACCAAGTTTGAGCTCATCTGGACATGTTTAGCAATGTAAAGTTGCTCAAACTAGAAAATGGACAGATATGGTTTTTCGGGAATTATATGATGTTATCTTGTTCTCCATGATGCACCACTTGGCCTAGATCAATGTTTAGACCATTTTAGCAGGTGTACCAAGTTTGAGCTCATCTGGACATGATTAGCAATGTAAAGTTGCTCAATTTAGAAAATGGACATACATGGTTTGTAGGGAATTATATGATGTTATCTTGTTCTCCATCATGCACCACTTGGCCTAGATAAATATTTACACCATTTTAGCAGGTGTACCAAGTTTGAGCTCATCTGGACATGTTTAGCAATGTAAAGTTGCTCAAACTGAAAATGGAAGATATGGTTTTCAGGGAATTATGAGTGATCTTGTTCTCCATGATGCACCACTTGGCCTATTCAATGTTTGGACCATTTTAGCAGCGTACCAAGTTTGAGCTCATCTGGACATGTTTAGCAATGTAAAGTTGCTCAATTTAGAAAATGGACAATATGGTTTCAGGGAATTATATGATGTTATCTTGTTCTCCACATGCACCACTTGGCCTAGATCAATTTTAAACCACTTTTAGCAGGTGTACCAAGTTTGAGCTCATCTGGACATGTTTAGCAATGTAAAGTTGCTCAAACTAGAAAATGGACAGATATTGTTTTTATGGAATTATATGATGTTATCTTGTTCTCCATGATGCACCACTTGGCCTAGATCAATGTTTAGACCATTTTAGTAGGTGTACCAAGTTTGAGCTCATCTGGACATGTTTAGCAATGTAAAGTTGCTCAAACTAGAAAATGGACAGATATGGTTTTCAGGGAATTATATGATGTTATCTTGTTCTCCATGATGCACCACTTGGCCTAGATCAATATTTAGACCATTTTAGCAGGTGTACCAAGTTTGAGCTCATTTGAACATGTTTAGCAATGTAAAATTGCTCAAATTAGAAAATGGACAGATATGGTTTTCAGGGAATTACTTAAAAAATAAATACATAAAGTTCATACATAGTTTTCATAGAACAACATATAGCTCTCTAGAGCATCTAATTAAAACATACATTGAAACTAACATACAACTATGTAAAACATTTAAATGCAACAACAAATGCGATCAAAATCACAACTAAGGTAACAATTGATCCAACAGCATAATGATACCAAGCCTCATTATCAATGGCATATTTTACTAATATTTCTAATCTTCAAGCGCATTACATCCATTTTGATTTTGTGATCATCGACGACATTGGCAACATGCAACTCCAATTTCATCTTCTTTTCTTCAACTCTTTTCAATTTTTGTTTCAAATAATTGTTTTCTTTTTCAACTAAATTTAACCTCTCGACTGTAACACCCCATGTATTAAGCTACAGTGATCACCCTTTTGATTATGCCATGTCTTCATGATCAACAGTGCTTAATCATCATTAGTATCATATCTCTTTTCAAATTCAAATTCAAATGGAAATTCAAACTAAAAGTGAAAATAAAATTTGTTCAAATCAGAATCTAAAATGTTCATTAGATGACAAATATTCTAGAAACTATTCTAAAATTGTAACCAACAATTAATAAATTAATTAGGTGGCTCTAACATTACCAAAACAGAAAGATTTAATACATTTTATTTAATATAAAATTTGTGTGAACTCCGTTTGTCTCCAAACCAATTTTTGGCAGTTGTAGATATTACATAGCATCTAATGGGCTAGGTCACTAATTTTGTAAAAGTCATTTTGAGGTCTAACTTTTTACAAAACAGAATATAAGAATAAATAAAAGAAAAAGGCAAAAGGAAATAAACCAAAAATAAAAAGGAAAACAAACTCCCCCCGGCCCAACTGGGCCACGGCCTGCCAGGCCGGCCCACTCCCCCTGGCCTATATGGCCCCCCAGGGACCCCCGAAACCCTAGCTACCCACCCCGCACATGATCCCCACTCCCCCACCTCTCTCTCTCTCTCTCTCGATCTCGTCTGGATCGGGCGCCCGTCGCCCCGCGCCGTCGCCAACTCCCCGGCACCGTCCCATCGCCGGATCACCTCGCTGTCCCCGTCTTCCTCCACGAGCACCGCTGCCCCGAACCCTACACTACCCCGTGAGCTCCCCCCTCCCCTCGCCCGATCACCGCGCGCCCGCGCCGTCCCACACGCGCGCACCGCCGCGTTGGCCGCGCCTGGCCTCGCGCCCGCGTGGGCCCTCGCCTCGCCCGCGTCCGCTCGCTTCGCCGCGCCTCCGCCGCGCTGCTGCTGCCGCCGCTGCTGGCCTTCGCCCCCGTTCTCTGCCGGGCCCCTCCCAACCCTCGTCATCTTTCACCGTCCTCGGCTGCATCGCCGTGCTCCGCCTTTCTCTCGCATGCGCTCGCCTCCTCGCTTGCCTCGCCGCGCCTTCGTTCGCCGTCTACAGCTGCTGCTGCCCCGCCACCGCGCGCGCACGCGCTCGCCTCCCCCGGGCCACCGCCTGGGGCCGCCGCTCGCCACTGCTGGCGGCTGCCGGCGCCCCGCCGTGGCCGCAGCCGTCGCCCGGGCTCGCCCCTGGCCGCGCCTGCGCGCCCGCAAACCCGCCCCCCGTTGGCCCTAGGGTCACTGCCAGATGGGGCCCAACGCCCCTGGCCCTATGACATGTGGGGCCTAGCCCCAGAACGTTTTAAAATAAAAGAAAATGAAAATAAAAATTAATAAAATTAATAATTAGTTAATTAATTAATCCTGCTTAATTAATCTAATCTAATTAGTTAGTCTAACTAAACAGTAATTAGATTAACTAAACCCTAATTAACTAAACAGAGTATGACATATGGGACCCACACATTAGTTTGACTAGGTCAACTGCACTGTTGACTGCTGACGTCAGCATGATGTCATGCTGACGTCATCTGATACTGTTTTGGATAATTCGAATTTAAATAATTAAATAAATTCCAGAAAATCAATAAAACTTTGAAAAATCCTATAAAATAATCCGTAGCTCAGATCAAAATACTTTGTACATGAAAGTTGCTCAGAACGACGAGACGAATCCGAATACGCAGTCCGTTCGTCCGTCACATGTCCCTAACTATCAGAACATGGAACCATTCCCCTCCGGTCATCTGTCTGACAAATGTCCGAAACCAGGAAAACATTCCCGGATGGATTCCCCCTTCCTCGGTGACGTGCAACCATACGTTAGGACACACCCGGCACTGCATATTGTCATGTCGTACATTGTGTTGCTCATGTTTGCTGTGTATTTATACTATTTCCTCCCCCTCTTCTCTTAGACCCCGACGCAGTTCCCGGTACCGACGCAGCCCCGGAGCCCGACGACACCATTGACGACCTTGCCCTTGCCGCCGAGCAACTAGGCAAGCCCCCCTTTGACCATCTCGATATCGCCCATTCTATATTCTTATGCTTGCATTAGAATTGCTGCTGCTACTGCTTTGCCTATTCTGATGCATAGCCTGTTTATTGTAACCTGCTGTTGATAATTAACTACATATCCTAAACTGCTTAGTATAGGCTGGGTAGAGACCTATCAGTGACCCCACTTATCCCGACTGCCCCGCTGGATTATCCGAAGACCCGATCAACGTGATTGAAGACCAGGCCCCGGCACCGCACATCACCCCCCCTTAGTTGTAACGACACTGCAACGTTATTATCGAGTGTCGAGGGTGAAACCTCTTGTAGCACTTCTGATGTTAACTCTGTAGAGTAGCTATTCGGTCGTGGTCATCGAGGGTAATTCCTCCTTCACCGCTTCCGATAACGACGCCGTCGTACAACACCTCAAGTGTGAGCCCAGCGAGGGTGATTCCTCCGAGTTCACCTTGACGGATACATCGAGTAGGAATCCAACGAGGGTGATACCTCGGATTCCCTTGATGTTATGGACACACGGATACTTGGACTGTACTATTGTTACTTGGAAAGGCGGGTCGACCCTGAGGGGTTCCCGCGTGTGATGTGAAGACGGGTTGCCTGTATGGTGCCCGAGTAATGAATACGAGGCGTGGCCGGGCATTCTTGGCCCTTGCCGCAAGTCCTCGAGACGGGGCGACGGGGTCACATCGATCGTGAGTCTCTGCTCATTACCGCAAGCCCCTAGTCCACTAACGATTTGGATATTTGATCCGAGCAGGCCTCTGGCCTGATAGCACTAACCATCACGTGGGAAGAGTTATGGGCACTCTGCATCGTATGCATCAGCCGAAAGCTTTGTCAGACGTCCAGTTCAGCCTCGTGGCCGGGCCGGGCCAGTGCCATCCAGGACTGAGGTGGTACTCGTCCCGACCCTGCACACACCGACCCGGAGTGCACAGGGCGATGGCCCAAGACCCCTGAGCGCTTAGGATATAGACCGACGGGGACCTCTCTGCTGAGCTGTAGGTAGGGTTGCGGTGTATCGTTTGGCCGAGGCCGGGCATGACCCAGGAAAGTGTGTCCGGCCGGAGTTAATCAAGCGTGTTGGGTAAGTTGGTGCACCCTTGCAGGGAAGAACACATCTATCGATAGCCGGTCCTACGGTAAAGGACACTCGGAGTTGTATCACGATCGACACAACTAGAACGTGAGATGATACCTGGATATATGGCTCTGGGATTGCTTCTCGCAGGGAGTCGAGAAGGGATCTCAGGACGAGGTTGATGACTGTATGGCTCTGGGATTGCTTTCTCGCAGGGAGTCGAGAAAGGATCTCTGGGTGAGGTTGAGACTTAATGATACTGCTACATTATATTGTACTGTTCTACTCTCTTCTATTGCTGCAAGACCGCTGAAGATGCTAGTCTTCGATAGGACTAGGATTTCCTCTCTATTCTGGCATTTCTGCAGCCCAGTCCACATATACAGTCACTCTTTGATAATGTTGCATATGTTGTGTAGATCCTTGCTTGCTGAGTACTTCGGAGTACTCACGGTTGCTTTGCTTTCTTTTTCTCCCCATATCAGTTTGTCGTGACCAGACGACGGAGCCCCTGAGACAGCTGCCCCGCCGACGATTACTACTACCACCTCGAGGGTGTTACTTCTACAAGTTGGCCGACGACCAGGAGTAGGTTCGGAGGGTCCCAGGCAGGAGGCCTGCGCCTTTCGATCGTAGTGTTTTATTTTGCCCCGCCTTTCTAAAGGCCTTTCTGTTTCTCTTTTAATATCTGTACTCAGATATCTGATACTTCCGCTGACGCTTGTATGCCATCGAGCTATGTATTCGAGCCCTCGAGGCCCTGGCTTGTAATATAAAGCTTGTATGACTTTATTTATGTTTTAGAGTTGTGTTGTGATATCTTCCCGTGAGTCCTTAGGCTTGATCGTGTGCACTTGCGTGTATGATTAGTGCACTATTGAGCCGGGGGCGTCACATCGACAAGAGGGACGGTTGTAATTTCTGGTTCACATACCTTCTACATAAAGACATCTATGTCAAGTTGGTCAGCATAATTATCATAAACACTAAATGAAACAAATAGTTATAAAAGATAATATATCACATCTGAATCATAGACCGGACGAGGGCCGATGGGGGTGGATACCAAAACCATGACACGATATAATAAAAACAATAATAAAAGTAAGAAAATTATACAAGTAAGAATTTTTTCTTTTAAAAAGAAGATAAGAACAAGAGGCTCAGCACGATGGTGCCGGCGACGAGATCAGTGCGGGCAATCGACGGCGGTGAGGACGGGGATGGGACATCACCCTACACATGTGCAGACTCTAAGAAGTTAATTTGAGCTCAAATTGTGCATCTAAATTAAAAGAACTCCCACATACACTCCTGCACTAAAACCCACAAACCACTCTACTTCTAGAGCATTTGAAATGAGCTAAACTAGCAGTGAGAGATGAAAGGATGAAGTTGCTAACCTTTTAGAACACTTGTGTAGTTGGTGCACCGCCAAACCTAGACAAATCTTGGGGAAAATGGAGCTTGAAGGTCGAGCTTGGAGAGAAGAAAGCTTAAGTGTGGCTCGGGCATTTCATCGAACACCTCATGTGCATAGGAGGTGAGAGCAGAGCAACACACAACTCCCACACGCCGGCCGGCCAAAAAACAGAGGAGTGAGCTGGCAGGGGCGAGCATATATATAGGCATCTCTTAGTCCCGGTTTGTGGCTAGAACTGGGACAGAAGACTGACCTTTAGTCCCGGTTCCAGCCACCAACCGGGACTAAAGGGGTTGCGCCAGGAGCGAGGACCTTTAGTCCCGGTTCGTGTCTGGAACCAGGACTAACGGGGTCAGACGAACCGGGGCTGGTGCCTGCCGAGGCCCGGCCGGCGTCCTGGCCTCATGAACCGGGTCTGATGCACCCATTAGTCCCGGTTCATAACACGACCGGGACTAATGCACTTATCTGGCCTGGACCAAAGCCCTGTTTTCTACTAGTGCATGTCCTACTTGGCCTCTCCATTCCGTTGCGAATCGCTGCAGAGCTGTTACACATAAGCTGCCGCCGTCGGCAGGTCCTACCGCTGCCGGCTATGGCAGCAGGTGCCACGTGTCGACTGTCAGACTTGCCGCCACAAAGTACATGGTCTTTTTTGCTAATACGGTCCGGACGTGGTCCTTTTTGTCAATACAAAAGTGTAGGTAGTCCTTTTTGACAAAAAATCGTTTTCGTGAACCCGTCCAAGAAACTTCCTCCCAACTTTTACAATTATTTTTCACCATTCGGTATGGCCGGGTGGTGAGATATGTCAAAAATAATGAACAATTGTTACACTTTTTAAGCTTTTGTAGTTTCATGCGTGCAAGATCGAGCATGTTCAACCCTAGCTGTAGTAAAAGGTGGCTTGATCCCCCCCCCCCCCCCCCCCCCTCTCAAGGGTACGGCAGCACTGGGCGCCGTCTAGGGCAGTTCCCGATCCATTGACCTGCAGCTTCCAATCCATCAATCCAATAGCTCGCACGGGTGGACAGCATATCGGCCGGCCACATAGCGAGCATGAGGGGCAACGAGGCATCAAAAAATGGTTGGGTTACTCTTGTCTCTTATTTTCATTACTTAGTCTATGACTTGTGTTTTAAGATTAGATTATCACTTGTGCCTTTAGAACTACAGGATTCGATCCGTAGAACCTACAAAAATTTACCATGAGACGACAAGGTTTGTATTGGTTATCCCCTCCTGTAGTAAAGATTTAGTTACATCTGAATTGTTTTTCACATTTGCTTTATGGCAGTTTTTAATAAAAAAATGAATTGCTCGTAGCCGACACCAATTTTCTTCGTTTTATCCGGATATAGGTCATCGTCCTTGGCTATTGTCCTACTAAAAAAACTAGGCTATTGTCTCTGACATGATCTTTTTATAAGTCTCCACACCAAATACAAAATTTCGCCCTCCCCCCTATTCAAAGCCTGACTCCGTCCCTGTACAGTGGTATCGCTAGCCCATCAGAGTACAAGAGTCCTAGACTTGACACTACTGCTTGCATTTTTCTAGATTTATTTCAGCCCTGCCGGCGATGTGCGTTCAGTGGGAGAAGACGCTTTCGTAGACTACAAAGACATCTGAGGCGACATCATCAATCTCAAGTTGATGTGCCGGCTCAGTCTTTAAGAGGTGCTTATAGGGAAAGGATGTGCGTGCGTGCGTTCATAGAAGTGGGTGTATGAGCGTTTGAGTTGTACTATGTTAAGAAAATCAGTTTAACCCTAGCCATTTGCGCAGGGAAAGTAAACCTACAGGAAAACTACGACAAAACATAGAGGAAACAATATTGCATACATCATTCGAAGCACCTCCATCTTTCAAAAATCGGCTAATGGATTATCAGGGGTTGGCATCCAGGAGACGGCACTGTGCCAGAGGGCGTGTCAGGGCTTCAGGAGCGTTGGCAGAGCACATGTAATTCAAATCAATAACATTGCCCAAAATGCGCGACGGGGCTTCAGGAGCGTTGGCAGACCACATGTAATTCAAACCAATAACATCGCCCAAAATGCAAATCATTACGTAGCTTCAAAGTGGTCACACATCATTGCACTGGTAACCATATTAATCATGGATCTGTTGGAATCACTCGTCCATAGACTTGCCACATGTTCATAGCTACATCCAACCTCTTTATAACACCATGCGCGAAATGCCATAGCAAATTAAACGTATCACATTACATTAATAAAACAGATGGGTGACACTTTCAAGTTCGTTGCAAAGCAAACAACTAGTGTATAACTTTATTTGCTAAAATAAATATTGCTTAAAAGTTGTACCAAATATTTTAGTTATTAACAATCTAGGCTCACAATACGGTAGAAATATGAAGAAATGTTTTTCATATTATCAATTGGTATTTTCCTCTTCTTCTTCTTGCTAAGTTTGTAGGGGGAGAGAAAAAAAGGAAAATAACTTAGCTGATCCTAAGAGCCCTGTCTAGATGTTCGCTCTGGTTTAGCGGTGCTTTAGCAGCCGACAATCGCAAGCGCAAAAACCATCTTTGAGAGTGCGATCTCGAGCAATCTCCCCCTCTAGTCCGTCGTTCTGATCCCCTCCTCCCCGCCCTTCCGCTCCTCTGACTAGTTTCCCTTCTTGGCAACTCGGGATGATTACGGGGAGATCCTTGCATGGTTGACCATCCTTGGTTGGTCTCAGGGTTAGAAGTTTGCTGAAGCAATGGTGGACGTGAGAGAGGGTGGTGTGGATAATTCTCTGATGGCCAAGTATGGGTCAAGTGCACTGGGGGATGGCTCCTAGGGAAATTCATCTATGCAAGCTGGGCGGTCAGGCATCGAGGATCTCATGTCGCGACAGAATCTCATTCTGGCTGAGGCAAAAACCATTGTTCTGAATGATGCAGAAGAGATGGGAGGATCCAGAGCGGGATCTCATAGGCAAGGTTCTGGCGCCCAACACCTGGCATATCCAAACAATCTCATCTGCTATGCGGTAAGGCCATCTTTCAAGAAGGATTACAGAACACCATCTTTTGAAAACCTTCTCGCTCATCAAGAAGGTTGAGAAGGTTTTCAGAATGCCATCTTTGCTCCGGATTATCTTTCTGTCATTTTGGAAGTTTATTCTCAGATAACAGATAGCTCGACCATTGGGACGGTAATCATCGATATCAAAGTTTTTGTAGACAACTTCTCATCTTGCATGTTTAGTCATGTTAATCGTTTGTCGAATGTAGTGGTTGATAGCATAATTGTGTGTTTATTTGGTGATTTTATCCAGCGCAATGTAACTTCGGATTGCATCCGGAAAACTCTTTATAATGATCTTTCATGATCAATAATGAGCGGCATTATCTAATAAAAAAGGGGCCCACTCCATCATACGAAACCTATTGGACCCTAATATTGGGCACGTCAGCTAGAGGCTGCCCCTCAACGGACGGTTGGTTTGCTCATGATGGCACCCTCCAGCTAGCGTTTTAGGCCATTCGCTCTCAGGAGGGCCAGGACGAACCTCTATTGGCCCAGAGGCCCAGTATACTATTTTTTTAATGCCATGACAAAAAAATCCATATTTTTCTTATAAAAACAAAGAAAAATAAAATGTATAATTGCCATGATATGAAAAATGCAATACTGATTTATGAAAATGCCATGCTAATTTATAAAATTTCAAAAATTGTATGATTAAACAAAAATCTGTCATGCGATTAAAAAATCAATTTATAAATTATGTCGTGGAGATGTTTCACTGTGAAAAAGCCATGTTTTTTTTTTTGCTTTATTTGGTCTACTGTGCAAAAATTCTTTTAGGAATGCCATGTCAGCGAAATAAAATAAAATTTCTATCTTCTTAAATAATAGAATTGTCATCCTAGTAATAATGAAATGCCATGCCAATAATATAAAAAGCCAGGCTCTCAATAATAAAAATGTGATCATGTTAACCATAAAAGTGCCATCCTCCTAATAAGAATATGTCATGTAATTAACAATAAAAATGCCACACTCTCAATCATAAAACTGTCATCCCCTTGATAATAAAAATGTCATGTTATTAATTATTAAAATGCCATGGTCTTAGAAATAAAAAATGTCACCCTCTTAATAATAACTGTGCCATGTTATTATTATTTAATTATTAAAATTCCATGCTCTTATTAATAAATCTGCCTTGTGAGAAAGTAAAATAACAATTCCCAAATTTCCATGAATAAGTGATATAATTTCCCATAAAGCTTGCCATAGAGGGCATTACAAAAAAAACCTGGAAATTGCCATGTTGCCAATAACAAAAATGCACACGACAAGTTTAGAAAAATCCCACTCTAAAAAATAGGGAATTTTTGTTCTTTCAAAAACTGGGAAAATATGAATTTTCTTTTTCAAATGAAAATTTTAATTTAAAGGAATTTAGCTTCAAATATGTAAAAACTACTTTAGTACATATTTCCACACACCTCCCATGATTTTCTTGGGAGAAAAAAAAAAGCGAGTATTCGCGAGGAAATGCTTTACAGTGGACGGCTGCAGTTAATCTACGATCCGTGCAACTGCAGGGAAGGTGATCGTCAGGGTTGGCCTCATGGTGAATGTTCATTAGATATCATTTCCGAACCTTTTGTTGTGACGACCGGCTAGTTTTTTTTTTTTTTGAACCTGACAGGCTAGGTGTTGTTTCCTACCTGCCACCTCATTAAGGTTCGGTTCATATGTGAGCATACCGTTCTTTGCAAGATGTGCATCACGAAGGATACCGTCCCCCCCCCCCCCCCCCCCCCCCCCAAAAAAAAAAAGGTTGCAAGATGTGCATCACGAAGGATTCAAGATGGTCGGGGGATCAGGATTGGACTTGAAGTCGGATGGACATATCCATCATCCGGTACGTACGTAGTCGGTGCGACTCAGAACCGACCTCGCCATAGGTTATTTTATATCTATATTTATCACTTCTTGACGCCCTATGGATTTCAACGACACGACGATGCACGGCGCCGATCGTCTATCCGACCTCTCCGACGACCTAATCTCCTCCATCGTCTCGTTGCTCCCCGCGAGGGAGGCCGCCCGCACCTCCGCCCTCTCGCGGCGATGGCGCCCGATCTGGTTAGGCACCGAATCCCTCAACCTGGACTCCAGGTCCAGGTCTTACGGCGAACCGGGCAAAGACGACTCCTTGCACCACGCCGGCGGCGGCCTGGACGGCATTAAGATGAACTACCGGCTATTCTCCGACGCCTGTAAGTTTCTCGGCGCAGCCGGGCGGTGCGGCCGCATTAAGAAGCTGTCTCTGACCGTCGACGGATGCGGGAACGAGTACTTCGAGGATGTCATGGGCAACTCCATGTTGGGAACAAGCAGCGACAGCTGCGACCTGATGGCCTCCCTCGTCGGCGCCCCGCCGCTGCGGCATATAGAGGAGCTTCGCGTCAGGTTTGAGGTCCTTATCCAGATGAGGCTAGGGCAGGAGAAGCTTACAAGCTGTATATACAAGCTGGACCCTGCCGTGCTGCCGAGACACAGCCTCCGTGTGCTGGACCTCGTCTTCTGCAGGCTCGAGTCGCAGCCACGGGGCGGCGGTGGCTCCGTATTCTCCTTCCCTTGCCTCTCCACGCTGCGGCTTTACAGGTGCTCGTCGTCGATGCAGGATCTCGAGGGCTTGGTCCGTGCCGCGCCGAGCCTCCGCAGCATGCACATCCAAGACCACAGTTTCTACTGCCTGTCCGGCTCCCGCAGCGACCGCTTCAAGCTCCACTCCCCAAGCCTCACCGACCTCACGCTAGTGGACACCTCCGGCAGCATCTGTCTAGAAGGCACAGAGCTCGACACGCCATGCCTGCGCACCTTCAAGTACAACAGCTTCATCTATACGGGGCTCTGGATGAAGTCGCAGCTGACCAAGCTGGCACGAGTCGACTTGACCCTCCAATGGATTATTAGGACGTACGGTGATAATAGTAGTCAGCTGGTCCTGCCACGCCCTGCCCAAGTCTGGCAATTCCTTGGACACTTTCGGCACGTCAAGGCCATCCGGTTGAAGGTGAAAAAAATCTGGTGCATCGCCGTGAACGAGGACGCGCAGCATGAGCACCTCGTCATGCTACCCGGTCTAGAACGGCTAGAGCTAGAAGGGATCACAGACCCAGACCCTCGTCATGCTACCGCCATTGCCAACTTGCTGCATTGCTGCCCGGTGATCCGCGACTTGCGGATTCGGATTCTTAGAGACCCCTACCAAACTTCATACGACGGTGACAATACCGTGGTATCCTCGTCCTCGGACTTCGATGTGTCCATGGACTTGTTCCGGAGGCGCTTCTCCAAGGAGATGGTCCCTCTCATGCTCGACCGGGATGATGATGGTTCCTCGCGAGTTGCGGCGCTCCCTGGTTTGACCGGTTGCCGGTTTAATTGCTTGGAGAATCATTTGAAAAAAGTGACGCTGCGGTTTGACTTGAAGGAGTTGGATAGCTTTGAGGTTGGCCTCGCCAAATTCTTTGCGGAGAATTGTATGGGGCTTGAGGCCTTGCAAATCGATGATGGAAAGCATAACTTTTTAAGCCATATCAATTGGATGGTGCAGAGATGGAGATCTGACGCTTTGGATCAAAGGAAACAAATAATAGGACGTGAGTCAGCTGACTCGTTGAAACAATCTAGAAAAAGGAAAGGTGATACCGCTGTGGAACACAAAGTAGAAACCAAACGAAATTATAGGAAGCGAACGTAGGCATAATATTGGTCTCATAGGGATTACTGCTGCCAATATATCGTATTTTTTTTGGTTGAATTTGTTCCTATTCATTGTGTGCATCCTAGCTAGTGTCGCTCAATGTGATTGTATACGTTTGATACTACATTTTATGTTATCAAAGCGCCATTAATCGAAGAAAAAGCGATGACGTTTATCCCTTCTTGGAGATTCTGATGATGTTCACCACATTTTTTTTCATGCGCCTCTGGCCAAATTCACGTCGAGCTGTGTTAGAAACGTGCTTAACTAGAGCCCTTCTGTTCAGAGAATTTTATCACACGCGGGTGATTTCAGGAGGACTTAGCCCACCATATATATGTGCATTTGTTTTGTAGTGCAATGTTGAACGTTGTGGAACATTTGAAAAAAACTCACTATCGAGTGGGTTATTATTTGTTCAGAATACTTACGTCCATGCATGGAACAGTGAAGCCGGCGACGGATCAGCACGATCAGAGCCAAGCACTTCCCGCCAAAAAAAAGAGAAATAGAGCCAAGTACACATGGAGACAAGGACTTCGAAGCTAGTTTATACTCGTGTTTTGCCTTTTGTTGACAGCAATGCTCAGACAACCTCCTGCCTAATACCCCGGCCATAAAGGATAGCTCCTCCATTCAGGCAGTTGCAAGATCAACGTGGAGGCAACCATTGTGAAGACGAGTGCTCGGCGTCGCCGGTGTGCGATTGCCGTGGTTTATAGAGATGAGGACGCGTCGTTTCGACGGGATCACCACCGTCCCAGGAGTCTGGAGGAGCTGACACTTGCTGCAGATCTGCAGGAGCATCTACAGCCACATCAACGGCACAATCTACCGCCATGGCCGGAACTTGGGGTCAGGGACAAGCTTCGTCGTTGTGCCATTAATCGGAGGTGCTCGAACACAGAAGCTCACGAACTATCGGTTCTCTGTCTCCCTCTTGTTTGGAGGTCATGTCTGGCACGTTCGACCACCTTTTTTTTTTAATTTTTTTTAGAAAAGGAGAAATACCCCCGGCCTCTGCATCTGACGATGCATACAGCCATTTTATTAATTATTAACACAAGACCTTACAAAGTCATACAACAGTAAGACCAAAGCCACCATCTAAGCAACATCTGTCGCTACTCGTATCCAGTTGATAAAGGGACGCTGATAGTCTAGGCCTAATACCAAATAGACCTCGCAGCCAAACCTAACATCTAAGACCTGAGGTCCCAACCAGGACGCCTGCCGGGTATGGGCACCCACCAGTCCGGCGTGCTCCTCAACCAGGACGCCTGCCGGGCACGTTCGACCACCTGATGGTCATTCTTTTTTAGTCTCACCCGACGGTCATTGTGAATTAATGGACTCCCCACCAAACACTTCTCCTTGTCAAAATTAAAATAAAATCACAGGCCGGCGCTATTTATCTAATGCTGCAAGCCTGCAAATATTTGGACCTAGGTTTCCAACTAATGGAAAATGGAACAAGAAATTGTAGCCGCCGTTTCTCACCAAAAAAAATTGTAGCCACCGATCAAGATCATATAATTAGGATCTGACTTCTTTCGTTTCAGTCCTCCTCCAGGATCCAACCCTAGTTAGCAGGACACAATGGCCGCCGCCGATCGTCTCTCCGGCCTCACCCACAACCTCCTCATCTCCATCCTCTCCTTCCTCCCCGCCAAGGACGCTGCCCGCAGCTTGGATGCTTGACGTTTTTCAGTAATGAAAATCGGAAGGGGAAAGCCCTTCTTTGATAAAAAAAAAGGACGCTGCCCGCACAGCCACCCTCTCCCGGCAATGGCGCCCGCTCTGGCTGACCACGGACACCCTCAATCTAGACTCGAGCTCCTAAGGCGACATGGGAAACCGGGATTGCTCAAGGCTCAAGGACCCGCTATTCTCTGACGCTGGTGATGCCCTCGGCGTGATCGGCCGGTGCCCCGTTAGGAAGCTCTCGCTGCTCGTCAAGGGACCCGACGCCAATTGGTGTGAGGATGTCATGGGCATCCCCGGACGGGGGATGTCGAGCATGGACGCCCTGCTCGCTACCCCGGCGCTACGGCACATCGAGGTGCTACGTGTAGGGTTCGAGCTAACCAGAAAGGGGCACCTGCGTTGCGTGTGCAAGCTCGACCTTGCCTTGTTGCAGGGACACACACTCAGGGTCCTGGACCTCGCATGCTGCACTCTCCAATCTTAAAGTAAGCGGTAATATTTCATGAAATTGATTTCAAATACAATTGGCACAGTAAAAAAATTGTTCAAATATGTCCAATATTGATCTTGTTCTGATGGTCTTCTTAGTACGAAATCAAATATTTGGTTCAAAAGATGCCAATCTAAAAAATGGCAATGAAATTAAATCATGTCTTTTGTATTGGGAGAGAGAGTGCATGCAACGGTCCTTCCCAATCTCTCATGCTCTATTCAATCTTTTGAACACGAAATAGTTTTCTTCATTTAAACATATAAATACTGACACAAATCTCAATGTGGCAATGAGTGGCGGATGCTTCACCGTAACATACCGAACCGCGCGCTGGAAATGCAAAATTCTTAGACTCGTTCCGTCGCACTTTGTATACATATATATTTCTTGCTGACGTCTATTCACAAGTTACTGTGGTACTGGGATTATATAACCAAGATCTGAATTCCATTGCAATCTCTTCCTTCTGTGGCGAAACTTGAGCTGATAATGTCACCGAGAATTCCTCCAACACCGCAGCCTTGTTCAGCAGGAACTGTGCAAGTATCATGTCGAAGGCATTCCCACTATACATTTCAATGCTGATCCTCCTCAGGCTATGACCCAAGCAGGGGATGTTCATCCGCCGCAGGTTCTTGTTCATCCACTCGTAGTCCACGGCCTCCACGACGACGGTGCAGTTCCCCGGCTCCTCGTCGTCGTCTGAATCGCCGTAGTATCTCGATTGGTAAGTCGTCTTCTCCGTGGGCTTGGGAACGACAGGAAACAGCGAGAGCGCTTTGAGGTTTCGGGCGTTGAGGAGCAGGACTGCGATGGACAGGATGGCGTAATCGGCCGCCATGAACCCCTTGAGGACCAGCTGCCTGAGTTCTGGCAGACTGCCGAGGACAGCCATGAACTCGCTGCAGTAGTAGGCCATCGATGGGCGCAGCGCAAGGTGCAGATATGTCAGGTTCTTGCACCGGCTGATGAGCTTCATGAGGTGAGCGACCTCCTTTGGTGATTTGCTGGTGAGGTCCTCGCAGATGTCGATGGTCACCGCCAAGACGTCCTCGTAGCCTTCGAGATAGAGGAGCCAATTGTCCCGAGGAAGGCCGCCCTTGTACCGCAGCGAACGCAGCCGTCCGTTGCTCAGCACGACTCGCGTGGCCTTGTGGCAGCAGAGCATGGCAAAGCTCCGGAGGCGGTCGCTGGGCACGGTGATCTTCCTGGCGCCCGGGCACTCCTCCATCGTCAGGTCGGCGAGGCGGGGGCAGCCGGAGAGCAGCTCCTGGATCACCCCGTTCGTGGCCATGATCCGCTTAAGGCAGAGCGTGTCCAGCGACGCGGCGACGCAGAAGCCAGAGGGCAGGTCGAGCGTCCAGTTGGTGAGGCGCAGGCGGCGCAGCGTGCCACACCGAAAGAGCTGCTGCGGAGTCTTGGTGTACTGGCCGCGTTCGACCGCGTCGAAGTCGGCCGAGGCCTTCTTGGACCCGAAGGGGCAGAGTTTGCAGCGGTAGAGGTGCGGGTAGCGCAGCTCGACGTCGACCTCCTCGGCGCCGGAGGACGCGGCGATGCCGATCCACTGGTCGAGGAGGCCGACCGGGGCGTCAAGCGCGACGAGCCGGAGGGCAAGGATTGGCGTCGCCGGACCCTTGGAGAAGATCACGCTCGTCACCAGCATGTCGAAGCACACGGCGATGTCCCCTCCCTGGCGTCCAATCTCTGTCCTGGGGTCGACGAGGTAGACGACGGGCACGGCGGCGAAGACACGTCGCCACCGGCGGGACAGCGTGCAGGCGCGCGCCACCTCTTTGGACGAGAGATGGGACAGGACACGCACCAGCGCCGTGTCCGGGAGTGCGCTCAGCCGGTCGCCGCCGTAGTTCTGCGTCTGCCGCGTCGCCATATCTCCACGTACGCGTTGATGAGACGTGAGATGCGTTTGTGCTTGCATAGACTTGTAGCAGAGGTCTCCAAGTTTGTTAGGAAATTCCACGTACGTCCTCAAGTTTGTTAGCAGGTGTCTCCAGGTTTGGTAGGAAATCCCATGCTCAGGATCACCGCGTCGGTTCGTTGGTCGTTACAAACTTGGCAGCCAAGATCGGATCCAAATTAGGTTACAAACTTGCAACCCTGCGGACGAACGATCCATCGTGATGGTTGCATCGAGCAAGATGGCAGCGGGGTCGCCGCCGAGGCTCCGAGACCGCATCAGCGACCTCCCAGACGACGTGTTGGGCCACATCCTCTCCTACCTCCCGAACGACGAGGCGGGCCGCGCGGCCGCGCTTGGCCGGCGGTGGCGCAACATCTTCGGCCACGTCCACACCGTCTCCTTCGAGGAGACGGAGGGGGAGAGGGACGCCGACTGGGACACCTACTACTACGAGGCCACGGAACGCAAGAGCTGCAGCGGCGCGCTCCTCGACGGCATCAACGCGGCGCTCCTCTGCCGCCGCCGGTGTGCCGGCGGCCACGTGCCGCTGCGCGCCTTCCGGTTCGCCTTCGACAGATTCCTGCCGGGCTGGGATGACTTCCACGTCGACCAGTGGCTCCGCTACGTGCTGGATTACGCCGGCCAGGACCTCCACCTTGACATGCGCTTCGCTATTTGCCCCATCTGCACACGCAGTCAATACTCCGATGCCATTAACGGGCGGACCGACGACGCGGGTAGCGACTCCGTTGCCAAGGAGGGGGCCTACGTTCTTCCAAGAAGGCTTTTTTCCTGTGCCACCCTGAAGACGCTCTCCCTTGCCCACTGCCGGCTGAAGGTGCTTGATGCCGACACCGTCCACTTGCCGACCCTCGAGACGCTGCGCCTCACCAACATTCACCATGAACCCGGGAAGGGCATCCAGAGGCTTATATTGAGCTGCCCCCGCCTCGTCGATCTGACTCTAGAAGACATCCGCCGCCTCAAGACACTTTCCATACTCCCCATACACCTCCGCCGCTTCGCGCTCCCGTGCTGCCACAACGCCCAGTCCATCCACATCAATGCCTCAGAGATGGTAGCCGTCGAATATCATGGGGGCTCGCCTTCCAAGTCGCTCCTGACCCTTCACGGCTCGCCACCGCAGGGGATCCCATTGTGCACCGTCGACCTTTGCACACCGATGTCCAAGAATGCCAAGCACCACGCCGCATTCCGGCGGTTCCTGTCCAGTTTCTCAGCCTCGAAGCGCCTCCACCTGCACCATGGACGCCTGCACACCGCTTGCCTCGCGGCGGCAGACGGGCTCCCGTTGTTTCCTCGGATGACGACTCTCGTGCTGCAGGGCCGCGTCGAGAGCCGCGGGTTCGCGCCTGCCCTGCAGAACATCCTGGAGCGGACCCCAAACCTGGAGGTCCTTTCATTGTACATGGCAGAGAAGGAGCAACGACAAGTAACGATGGCAAGTGATGATGGTCAGAGAGACGACGACACTGTCGTTGTGGATCCCGGCGAGGAGAGCTTCTCGACGACATGCTTGCGGCTGACGATGAGGAAGATTAACATGGTGCACTACGATGGGAATGAGGCACAGAGGACACTGGCTCGTCTCCTATTACGCAATGCGATTGTTCTTGAGAGGTTGTGTGTCGTGTTCACGACGGAGCGTTTTCTGGTGCAAACTCGTCTTAAAAAGGAGATCGAGAGCTGGGCAAGCGCCGGCTCAAAAAAGACTTTCTTATCACAGATAGACATGGCCGTAACATGATAGCTTGTTTTAGGCTATCATCAATTTTTTTATAAACTAGATGATAACCAGCGCTTTGCGGCGGAAACACGCTAGAATTGGTTGCAATACATATTTTGGGTGAGATTTGGTTGTCTTGAATTTACATATGGCACTACAAGAAACCTGTTAATCCATGACGGATTTCCGATGACGTTTTCGAAAACTGTCATAGACGGCCTGCTACAGCTCCGCAAGCCCGCCCAAGCCCGCCTAACCATTACCATATAAAAACCTAACCCTAACCCTCCTCCTCTCGCCATCTTCCACAGCCCCCCTGATTCCCCATCGCCCCAACACATCGCCGCCACCCACCACCTCCTTGCCTTCCTCCTCCTACAGCTCATCGCCACCACTCCATCTTCTCCCTCCCCTGCACCTCCACCTCAACCGCAAGTGATGGCACATCACCGCCGTCAGCACCCACCGGCCACCTTGCTCACGGGCTCGGCCCTCTCCCCCACCCTCCCCTCACGTTCTCTCCCAGATCCGCTGTGGTGCTTCTGGTGGCCAAGCCATGGAGCTCGTCCACTAGGTCCTTTCTTCTCCCCGTGCCTCCCACTACCCCCTTCTCTCATTGATTTGATTCGAGTCAATTTCGCAGGCGTGATTCGATTTCATCAAGTTGGTGATGCTGCTGCCTCGAAGGACCTGTCGAGGTGGAGAAGAAGGACCACTGGCGCCATGCGCTGACGGGAACCAAGTCAAGACCTTTGAGATTGGAGCTCCAGCCCAACATCATCTGCCCCCCCCTCTCCTGGAGAGCGTCAAGGTCTTTTTTCTCCTTCCCACAACATGAATCTCTCTTTTGGTGAAGTCAAATCCCATATTCTAGCTAGGGTTATACAAATTCATGATTTTTTTCTATGATTAGAGGGAGTAGAACGATTGAGGAAAGCTCATGGTGATTATGCATACAATCGATCCTTAGGAGGGATGAGAGCAAAGCCAGTCTGATGATTATTGGAAGAATCTTCTTATCTGATTATGAGCATCAACCTTTTTTCTGTTGTATAGTAGTACAATAGTATGTTTCAGCACTAGCAGTAGGTCATGCCAAATTATGTCCCAAGTCTAGCACTAGCAATTACATAGCGACTAGTGCAAGATTGCATTTTTTTCCATTGGTAGCCACCATAGAACTAGTTATGTATGTATATTTCTTAAATGCTGCCATGTTCCTGGATGAAACTCCATTTCTCTGCTCTGATGTGTCGATGTTGCTGAACAGAGACCCTCGATGCCACTCACAAAATCATGCATTTTTGTGCACTTTGCTGTGATCTGGATGTGTGAAGGAGGCCAGCCATGGAGAAGCTTTGCTGCGATCTAGATCTGTGAAGGAGGCCAGCCATGGAGAAGCTGCTGTAGGGGGGGGGGGGGGGGGGGGGGGGGGGGGGGGGGGTGTGGGGGTTGAAGGGTCATGTCAGGACGCCCGCAAAGCAGCTCAACATCACCACCATAAGTACAAGTCCACTGTACCAAAGGTGACTTCTTTCCCCCATCTCCTCTTCCTTTCAAGATTCAATGACAAGTTTCTTGTTTTGGTGAAAACTGCTACAGCACACCATAAGTTTCTTGTCTGATAGTGCTGTTTTGGGTTAATCAACACCTTTTCTAGCAACAACATTGTCATTTACCTTGGAGCATTGCTTATATCTGCACATTTATTTTCCGATGATGGTACTAGTTAGATCAGACCAAAGGATCAGGGCCTTATATGTTCAAGGTATTTCACCTGCAAACTTTTAGCATGAAGAATGACATTTACCTGGGAGTATCTTTCAACATTGCTTACATCTGTACATATCAATCCTATCTCTAGAGCAGTTGTGGTATATTTGTTGTTATTTCTACGGTCATTTATGTTTTGATCATGGCATGCATGTTCGCTCCTTATCAGACTGGAAAAATAATGTACTACTGGACAAGTATGTAGCTGTTTGTTTTCTCAACGCATAACTGTCCCTTTTTTACCTTCATAACTTATCAAGTGTTTTCCTGTTTCTTGTCTGGATGATATGCATGAGTACATAACACCTCTTTTTTTACCCATAGTTTGGTTGTGTTAATTTATTCGGATATACGTGAAACTTGTATGTAGTAGATAATATGTTATTCTCATTTGTAGGCACTATAAGATTTAAGAATTTTGGACAGCATGTAATTCATTTACTTTTTGTTGCAATTCTCATATTTCCACTATCTATACGTATCTACAAATATCTAATGTTCTTCTAAATATGCTAGGTATGATTGGATAGCGGGCTACTGGGTGCTGCCGATCACAATCCGCCACGACATATAGTTTTCGTCAGGCGGGCCGACGACAAGAACTTGAATAACAACCTCAATAGTTTATACATTATGTTTACGTAAACTGGATTGTAATGTTTCCTAACCTTGTTGCATGATAAATTTTGTTGATCTATGTTGTAAATTATCATTTCATGGAGGATTTTGTGAACTGCAAATGTTGTAGATACTCGTGGATGGTTGCATATTAATTGACTTATGTATTCATGTAATTTTGGAAATATTGTCTTTGGCCAAAGTTGGCATTATGATTTCTGTAATGTACTATGCTAAAAGATGTATTGGGTGAAAATTGGGTCGAATGAAAGAGGCTAATGGGCAGGACTAAATTTAAATTTTGCCTAGATCCATGACGATTTCTGTGACGAATAATAGTGTCCACGTAGGCAGCCACGTTAGTCCAATTTGTCAATTGAAAATCCTACGTGTCGTCGGTCCTTGACGGTTTGTTTCCGTCACAAAGTTTAGGGCCTTGGTTGGGCTCGGCGGGCCTCTGGCAGATCCTTGACGGTCAAAAACCGTCATGGACGACACGATGTCAAATTATGACGCGATATACAAGACGGATTATAAATCCATCATGGATGGATACCCATGACAGTTTTCCCATGATCTATGACGGACAAGATCCGTCATGTATTAACAGATTTCTTGTAGTGGGACTAATGATTAAAAAGACTTATGATTTGTTGTATCCGGTTACTATATAGTTATAAAATATTGATTAAGTAGTACTCATGCATGTTGAGAGAAAATGAAAGTAGTGGAATTGATAATGTGGGATGTGTGCATGTTCCGAGGGAATTAGTATAGGTAGCATTTTCATACATGCATGTTAAGAGAAATAAAAATAGTGGAGTTGATGATGTGGCATGTAAAAGACATATGATTTGTTGTATCCGGTTACTATATAGTTATAAAATATTGATAAAGTAGTATTTCTCATGAGCGCGTTGCGGTGGATTTTTTTAGGAAATAAAAATCGCACTGAGCTAATTATGTAGCTACTGCCTTTGCAGTTTCTCCTGTACTTTGTAGCTTCTCCTGTACTTTGCAGCTTCTCCTGTAGTAAGATAATTTGTTTAACAGTATTGATAAACAATTACATATCTCTATCGATAAGTTCAAAGTTGGACGAAAACAAAATAAAATATGCATGCACACCTTTCACTTTTCTTTCATATATGAAGCTATGAGCTGCATGCATGCATCAATTTTTTTTCTTGATTAAAAAACTCATAAGCAGCAGTTACTGCATGAATGCATCAGTTACTACATATGGTGGGTATAGCAGCACTCAGTGTGTAGATCGGACGGATATTGTTGATTAATCTAGTTCCTCGTAGTGGGGGGCTAGCTATTTAGATATAGTATATATAGGATATAGGTATAGTTATTTACTTCTGTAATAATTCAGCTCTTTCTTAGTTATTCAATGTAATACTAGCATAGAGGCAATTTTTAAAACACAAGAGGAAATGCAATTTTCTCACTACAAGAAATATGTCAACTTGTGACCTTCTGTCAGTGACCCTGGAAGAATTGGTCGTAAATCTACGACCATTTGAGACCAATTGGTCATAAGCTGTTCGAGGGGCTCCAAATCCTAAACCATAACGACCATTTTGGTCAGAAATGTCGTAATTTCCTTACACGAAATAGTCGTAAAGCAAATAACACTGGTCCGCTGCCTTATTTCTAGCGGATAACGACCAATATAGTTGGTCATAACCTTGTAAATTATGGTGCATTGCGATGACTAGGCGCCACCTCATCAGTTTTGCCTATGTATCATGTCTATGTGTCAATTTTTGCCCTAGGTTGTGAAGCAGCCTATATTTCTATCATTCCCAAAATTTTCAAAAAATTTGGGCATTCTTTACTATCCAAATCATTGCCTCATGACAAAATTCAGCTCCATTTGCCTAGTAAATCTTCCTCGGCAAATTTCCAAAGTTTTTGTTCAGCTAGAACCGTTGTGAAGGAACACTGGTACATCGAGGTGCTATACAAACGATTTTTAACCCCTTTCCGCGACAGCATTTGGAACCGTCGCCTAGTGAGTGTGGGTGATAGGGGGGTCCTTCCCACACGACCCAGAAACCGCCGGGGATAGGGAGCCTTGATGCATATACAGTACTCGCTACTCGTTTGTGCTCGCATTGCCATCGCAGTCGGTATTCTGTGGTGCTACGTTTACGATGCGCGGCCCATCACAAACGGTTCACTATTATAGAACGTGTCACTACAAGAAATATGTCAACTTGCGACCATCACTATTGGTCGTTGAATGGTCGTTGTTTTTCATTTGCGACCTTTTTGTGACCAAAAACAGATGGTCAAAAGCTGACTGTCTTTAATGGAAATTAACGACCTTCTTTGTGATAAGGTCGTTGAAGGCAACAACCAAAACAAAAGGTCGTTGATCCTACGACCTTCTGGTTTGGTCGCTAGCTTTCTGCCCAGGCCACGTCGGATCCGACGTGGCAAGCTGACGTGAAAAAATTGCGACCAAATGAAAAGGTCGTTGATAAGAATCAGCCCGGTCCAGTTCGGTGTTTTACATGGGCCGAACCCAATAATTCAGCCCATTTAGTATGTTTTTCCTATTAATTTTGGTTAGCTGCATGGGCCATACCCAACAATTCGGCATTTTTGTTTTATGAGTTTCTTCCATTTTGGGCGGCCTGAGACTTTTTTTAGGCTTTTTTTCGTTTCATTTTTTAAACAGTCGAATGCTTGTTGGGCTGTGGCCTTTTCAGCACAATTATTTGTCCACTATTAGATCCTAGATTTTGAAAGAAATATTTGGACAAAATTGTTTGGGCACAAGACCTCTTTAACCCAGTTACACACGTCATCCAACATTGTTTCATATTCAAATCAGGAAAACTCCCAGGTTTACATGACACAACAAAATCATCTCAGGAATACATTTCCTTACACAGGAATATAGCAGAAACAGAGGGAATATACAATAAGAAAATTATGGCACATCTGCTACTATCGTAACAGTACAATCGACTTCATTGCTCTCTCTTATGAGACATGCTCCAGTTGTTTGCACAATATGTTCTTAGTCACAGGCTCAACTTGCACAGGTGTACCTATTCAAGAAGATTGGTATATATATCCTATAGCTTTGTCCAGGCTGTTAATTCATATGGACTTGCATAAGATGTGTCCGCAAGCTAGACTCCTGTACCTGATTAAAGATACAATAGCACTAGTAAGGTACTGTGTACAACTGCTCCCATCATGCGAACAAATTGAGCACCAGTTCACCACCAATCAGAGAAACACATTTTTTTTGTTCAAAATTCAGAGCTCTATGGTCACTTCTTAGAAGGAATGTCTTGGGAATAGAATGTAAGTACCTCCAGTTCTGCGGCCGTAGCTAAGAGTTCTCTACATTCCTCAAGCATGACCTTTTCTTGTGCTGCTACGATTGAAAGCTCTGAGATCAAACATGTCATGTCTTCAACCTGGCAGGAAAGATGCTCTAAGTCAGTTATAACAGTCACAGACAAGAATTTGCCACAACAGTGTGGGATGGCCTTTCTTAGTTCTTAAACTTTTGTAATCAAGTCCATGCAATATCTTAAGCTTTACTGAAGGTTAGGCTTAACCATGCAATCAAGGGTGTGCACAAAAGGATCCAGTTACTGAGACATGGACCCAAATTTTGGTGGGGCTTTATTCATAGTATATTTGTGACTGAAGAGTCAATATATTTCATCATTGAGTGAGTCCAAAAAGAGAGGCAGAAAGGGATACCTATTTTGATCCAGAGGGGCTCGTGACCGTGGCCTTCTTCCGGAAGGAGGTTGGCCAATGTCATACCTAGATCAGACAAGCTGGGAGCTCGTAGCTTGTCCTGTCAGTGAGCAGGTCCTCCGCATCCTGGGTCATACTACTAGCCTAAGTAACAGGAAAAATCAAAGCAACAGTTTAGACTTGGTGTTAACAAACAGAGACTGTAAATCAATATCAGATTAAGCACCAATTTTCTCAGATGCAGGGAGAAGAGGAGCAAAACAACATACAGAGGTGGGATAATGTCATACCTATAGATGATGTTCACAGCCAAAGATACATGGTAGACGAATCGTCGAGCTGCAGTCCCTGCAAACCAAACCGAACAACTACCGTCAGTACAAAAGCTATCACCCAAGTTAATCTCACTGAACTCAAGTCTGGTCTGAATGAAAGACAGTAAGTACAAAGTGTGTTTACATATCGGAGCTGCTCTTCCGAGTACTTTGTGTGGAGCTCCAGACACTTGTTCCAGGACCGTCACCCGTTGAGCATGCACTGCGCAGTGTAGATGGTCGTCGCCGCCAAAATTGATGGCTGAAACCTAAGCATCTTGTAGTCAACGAGGTTCAGCTCGATCAGGAAGAAGGAGAGCAGCTCCAGCTGATTCACAAGACATCAACACATATGTCAGACAAGCAATGCACTCTAACTCATACAGACACACACAGTAATGCTAGTAGATACAAATTACAGTTTATAAAACAAGGAAGGGGATATAATGGCTTCCATTGCTCAGTTTCTTAAGCCTACATATAGCATTAGTTCTTGAAAGCACACATCACACATATTTCTAATCTGGACAAAACAGTAGATATAAAACAAATTTACTACGACACAACAGTAACATCTTTAAGTAAAGTAAATTGTTCCTATAGCTAATTAGGCTCTAGCGCACAACCACAGCAACCGTTGAAATACAAATAGAACATTAGTAAACTTATTTAAGAGAGGTATTCAACTCCTAATGGGTGTCCTGGTTCACCAAGTACACATGCATAATGATGATGACACAAATCAGTAGCAAAAACCTAAATCTTCCATCATGCCACGTATGTGATTACCACGTGAGTCATGACACAAGCTAAGAGGCATTCCAGTTGGAGCATCTGCCACATGACAAGGAGTGAGTTGCAGCGGAGGAAGCATCTAATTTGAAGGTGATCATGTGGGTGTTCTTGGGCTGCTGCGGGTTGAGGTACTTCATCGCCACCATCCTGTCGTTGTCCACGAAGTGCTTCAGGAAGAGTGCCTCCACCTCGTCCGGCAGCTGAAGAACCTGCTCAAAATTCCATGGTGTATAAACACATCAATTCATTCTGTTTGTGTGTCTTGTAGGTCTGAAACTCTTGTAAGAATTTGTAAGACGATGATACCTTGTCCGAAGTGCTGAACGACGACCTCTTGACCTTCTGCAAGAAAAGGTCCATTGCTCGCTGCTGCTCCGACAACTGAGAGAGCATTTATGTGTCAGTTGCGGACAGCAAATTACACATCAGTTTAATCATATGCATCAATTTGTTACAAGCTTTACATTGTGGCGTACGCCTCAACAATATCCTAGATACGTAACTGACAAGCACACTGCTTATTTCTCAGTACTCAATAGTTACCAAACGAGCAACAATTGCAATATCCTATACAGCTAAAGAGCTCTCATTTCCTCTGCCTTCAGAAGGAAACACTCATTTGCTTAGTAGCGATGCAAAATTCAGCAGAACACGGCCAGCCTCAATGGTATCCGATCGGCGCCGGGATGGCCTTCAGCTGCGTACCCTGGTAGTACATGTCCTGCACGACGCAATCGACAGACCAAATCAGCATACATCATTAGAAGTTCAGAACCAATCCATATAAAACAGATGATCATGGACTGGTCAGGAAATGGGGTAAAGATGGACTTGCTGATCTTGCGGGATTTAAAAGGATGCGTACCGATGTGAAGTGGTTGACGTCGCGGTGGTGTGCCCCGTCGGCGCACACCATGGTGACCACGTCCTTGAGGGTGGTGTTTGCAGGGAGGCACCGTTGTGTCCTTGACACTGGAGCTGGCTCCGTGGACCGGAGGTTGTGGGTGACCTTGTTGAACTGCCGCTGCAAATCACCAACGTACCAAATCAAAAATTGAAATCTGAGAGGAGGAGAAGGATCGGATCTTGAGGAGCGAGGAGAACCAGCGGGAGGAAGGGCCATGGCGTCCCGAGGAGCAGCCTAGCATGGTGTCCAGAGGCCTTCCTCTCGATGGCGAGAGATCCGGGGGGGGGGGCAGAATTACCGCAAGGGAGGGAGATCTCGCGGTGCGGCCGAGCAGGGAGACGCCGTTGCTGCCGTGGCCGGAGCGGCCGCCGCTGCTGAACCAGGCAGGGGGCCGGGGTGGGTGGTCGTTGGCGTAGTCGTCCTCGTCGTCTCCGGCGGCCGCGGCGGCACTCTGGGAGGCCATGACCTGTGCAAGCCTGGCGGCCGCGGTGCGCGCGGCGACGTTCTGCGTCCGGCGGACGTTGAAGATGCCCCTGATGCCGGCGGCGGCGCCTGAGAGGAAGGCCGCGGAGGAGGTGGAGGAGGAGCCATGGTGGGAGGGGGAGACGCCGCCCGGGGAGGTGGAGCCCGTGCTGCTCCCGCTGCGCTGCCGCCCGTAGACCGGGCTCCCTGTCGGCAGGCGATTCATGGCGGGCTTGCTAGAGCGGGGAGGGATCTGGGCAGAGGACGGCGGCAGATTGGGTTGGGCTACGTGGGGGTAGGGATAGGGGCGGCGGCGGATTGAGATCCGTGGGAGGGAGAGGGTTAGGGTTGGAGGGAAGGGGGCTATGGGCCGGTTGGGCTACGTGGGGTGAGAGGGTGAGGGCTACCGTCGGATCCGGAAATATCCGACGGTGTTTGATGTGTGATCCGTGTGAGATGTCTATGGACCAATCAAAATGCGGTAAACGCTTTGACAATCTTATGACCATCTAAATTGGTCTTAATTGATTGAAATAAGTATTTTTTGCACGAAAAAAGCATTTTCCATTTCGATTTTGTTGTCAAGAACCTACCAACTTTGTGTTGCAAAATTGAACCGCCTCAATTTTCAAAAATATTAGATCATATTTAATGTCCAATTGACCAAACGGTTGGTCCTCAAAAGCTTTTCATCCATTTCTCGTCAAATTGACAAATTTCTACCGAATTAGTTGGAAGCGGGTCAAATTTGAACTAGACCTACATCATAATTTGCTCTTTATTTTTTGCAAAAATCATTTCTATGTACACAAGTATCTATTTTATCACAGAAACACCAAAAGTTTCACAAGATTCAACACCTAGATAAGAACGGTCATACCGGCAAATTTGACCGCATTCTGAAATCAGCATAAGAAATTTAAAAAAAATAGAAAAATGGAAAACCTTCGCATTGTGTCATTATATGTGACCTAGAATCCAGGGGAAATAAAAAACTTGAAATACAACAATTATTTAAAAAAAGTGCTCTCATAAATGAGTTATCATCTATGAAGATTTATGGTTTTCAAGCCAAATGACCAGTGTTATGGCCACTTTCATGGCATAGTTTGTTAAAATTATCACATACTATGCAAAAGTGTGCATATTGGAATGTCAAACAATGCTTCCGAAGGGAGTTTCCATTTTCTTTGTATGAAAAAATCATTTTCCATTTTTCGAGTGCACAAAATGGTTTTTTTTGTGAAGGACCTACCCACTGTTTGTTACAAAATGGCACCACACCATTTTTAGAAAATATTAGGCCATATTTAATTTACAAATGACCAAATGGTTGGGTGTCAAAAGTTATCGATCCGCCTCTCGTGAAAAAGACAATTTTCCGCCGATTCGGTAGGAAGCGGGTCAAATTTGAACTACATCTGCCTTATAGTTTGCTCATGATTTTTTTCAAAAATCATTTTTATTTACAAAATAGCTATTTCATTAGAGAAACACCAAAAGTTTTCCAGGATTCAACCACTAGCTAGGAACGGTCATGCCCACCATTTTGACTGCATTTTGAAATGGGCATGAAAATTTAAAAAAATTAAAAAATTGGAAAACCTTCGCATTGTGTCATTATATGTGACCAAGTTACCTGTAAAAATAATAAACTTGTAATACGACAATTATTTTAAGAAAGTGTTCTCAGAAATGAGCTATCATGTGTGAAATTTCTAGACTTTCAAGGCAAATGATCAATATTATGGCTACATTCATAACATAGTGTGTTCAAATAATCTCATATTGGGCACAAGGGTGCATCTTGGAATGGCAAACAATGTTGCTGAAGGAAGTTTTCACTTTCTTTGGATGAAAATTCATTTTTCATTTTTGAAGTGCCCAAAATGAGTTTTTTTGTGAAGGACCTACCAAATATTTGTTGTAAAATTGGACCAAGTCATTTTTCTAAAATATTAGGACATATTTAATGTACAATTGACCAAATGGTTGGGTGTCAAAAGCTTTTATCCACCTCTCGTGAAAAAGAAAAAATTTCTGCCGATTTAGGAGCAAGCAGGTCAAATTTGAACTGCAGCTGCCTTATAGTTTGCTCTTTATTTTTTACAAAAATCATTTCTAGGTACATAAGTATCTATTTAATCATAGAAACACCAAATTTTTTGGAAGATTCAACCACTAGCTAGGAACGGTCATGCCCGCAGTTTTGACCGCATTTTAAAACGGGCATGAAAAATTTAAAAAAAATCAAAAAATTGGAAAACCTTCGCATTGTGTCGTTATATGTGACCAAGTTACCAGAAAAAATAATTAACTTGTAATACATCAATTATTTAAAAAAAAAGTTCTCAGAAATGAGCTATCATGTGTGAAGATTCATGGCTTTCAAGCCAAATGATCAATCTTATGGCCGCATTCATGGCATAGTTTGTTCAAATGATCTAATATTGTGCACATGGGTGCATATTGGAATGGGAAACAATGATGCCTAAGGAAGTTTTCATTTTATTAGGACGGAAATTTCATTTTTCATTTTTTGAGTGCCCAAAATGAGTTTTTTTGTGAAGGACCCACCATCTATTTGTTGCAAAATTATACCAAATCAAATTTCTAAAATACTAGGACATATTTAATGCACAATTGACCAAATTGTTGGGTGTCAAAAGCTTTGATCCACCTCTCGTGAAAAAGACAAATTTCCACCGATTTAATTGGAAGCGGGTCAAATTTGAACTACAGTAGCCTTATAGTTTGCTCTTTATTTTTTCCAAAAATTATTTCTAGGTACATAAGTATCTATTTAATCAGAGAAATACCAAAAGTTTTCCAAGATTCAACGACTAGCTAGGAACAGTCATGCGAAAAGTTTTGACCGCATTTTGAAACGGGCATGAAAAATAAAAAAAAAATCAAAATATTGGAAAACCTTCGCATTGTGTCATTATATGTGACCAAGTTACCAGGAAAAATAATAAACTTGTAAAACATCAATTATTTAAAAAAAGTGTTCTCAGAAATGAGCTATCATGTGTGAAGATTCATGTCTTTCAAGCCAAATGATCAATCTTATGGCCGCATTCATGGCATAGTTTGTTCAAATAATCTAATATTGTGGGTGCATCTTGGAATGGCAAACAATGTCGCCTAAGGAAGTTTTTATTTTCTTTGGACGGAAATTACATTTTCCATTTTTCGAGTGCCCAAAATGAGTTTTTTTGTGAAGGACCTACCATATATTTGTTGCAAAATTATATGAAATCAATTTTATAAAATACTAGGCCATATTTAATGCACAATTGACCAAATGGTTGGGTTTCAAAAGCTTTCATCCACCTCTCGTGAAAAAGATAAATTTCCGCTGATTCACTTGGAAGCGGGTCAAATTTGAACTGCAGTTGCCTTATAGTTTGCTCTTTATTTTTTCCAAAAATCATTTCTAGATACATAAGTATCTATTTAATCATAAATACATGGTTTGGTGGCGATACTTCGAGGTTTGGACGGTGGTCGAGGGGCCCAACTCTAGAGCGCATAAACTCGCATGCCCGCCGCGTGGTCACCGTGTGACCGTGGTGTTGCCACGCGTTCTGGGCAGCCTAGGCATGTCTAGTGGGTTGGGCACTCCCCCAGTAGGTGTCAGGAAGAAGGAGGCAATAGAAGAATCTCACGAGGAGGCTGAGCTAAGATCAAACATGAATTAGTAGCCAAGTGTTTGATTAGTGGTGGGGAAAATGCACATGGCCAATGGGCCTGAGTTTTGGCCGAGGATGATCATCTACTAAGGACACTGTCTTGGAAAATTTTCAGCTCAAATGGAGGAGCCTAGGTGTCACTTGCTTTGCAAAGTATCACACTGGATAGAAATATGAATGTTGAAGCTGGACTCAAATGATTGAATGGATTGATCTGAAATTTGGAGGAGGATGATAATTTGGCCATATGAAGGCACTTTAAAATTTTCATACCATTTGGATTAATAAAAATGGTACTTCCTTCACAGTGCTCTCCACTGAACAGAAAATTAGAAAAAATGTTGAGGAAAATTGGCTAGAATAAATGAACTAAAATTTAGTGGATGGAGGTTCTATGGGCAGGGTCATGTCCTGGTAAATTTTCAGCAATTATAAATTAACATAAAATATAGTTGCTTCACAAACGGAAAATATTACCAGAAACAAAGATTGGATGGTGAGCTCACATGGATTGTTAGATGGGGCTCGAATTTGGTGGAGAGCTATGATTTGGGATTATAGAAGATGTGGCAAAAATTCAGCTTATTAGGATATGCGTAGCTAGTACTTCCTTCACAATGATTCTAGTTGAACAGAAACTTTGGAAATTTGCCGAGGAAGATTTACCAGGCAAATGGAGCTGAATATTGATATGAGACAATAATTTTGATAGTAAAGAATGCCCAATTTTTTTGGGAATTTTGGGAATGACAGAAATATAGGTTGCTTCACAACCTAGGGCACAAATTGACACATAGACATGACACATAGGCAAAACTGATGAGGTGGCGCCTAGTCATAGCAATGCATCACAATTTACAAGGCTATGACCATCTATATTGGTCGTTATCAGTTAGAAATAAGTTACCGGACCAGTGCTGTTTGCTTTACGACCATTTCGTGTAAGGAAATTATGACCTTTCTGACCAAAATGGTCGTTATGGTTTAGGATTTGGAGCCCCCCGAACAGCTTTTGACTAATTGGTCTCAAATGGTCGTATATTTATGACCAATTCTTCCAGGGTCACTGACAGAAGGTCACAAGTTGACATATTTCTTATAGTGTGTATGATAAGCAGACAATCACACACATTCGCTTTTCCCCAACCGTGTGCGATAACTAATTAAGAAGATTAGCTAATCGTCGTATGAGTGTCGGACAGGATTACGAAACGTCGGACCGTCGCAACATCGTCGTACATGACAACTATCGCACACGCTATTCTGTGGTGCAACGTTTACGATGCATACCACATCAGAAACAGTTCATGGTTGCGAATCGTGTACGATAAGGCAACTATCACAAACATTTAGTTTGCCCACACCGTTTGTGATATTGTCTGACGTCGCACACGCTTTGCAAACGGCAACTGTGTGCATGCTTGCACATGTTTCCTCTCTGTGAACCGTGTCGGATTATGGTGTATATTGCAAACGTTTATGTTTTACCAACCACGTGTGCCGTAACGACCTGCAGAGCGTAATTTCACCGTAATTTAATTGCTGCTATTTCAAATTGTACTGGATTTGAATTTCAATGTATGCTATAGCTTTATTCATATCCATCAGGTTCAAACAACCAATGCATTATTCGATTCATAGGTACATATGTTCAAGAATTACATAAGAACCAAATAAAGAATGATGAACCACAGTTGTATACTTGTACTATTAAAGACGGTAAAGAAAGAGGCGAAATACATTCTGGTTGCTGAACAAGGTGAAGCGGAATGCCCATATTGTGCCTTCCTCCATGCAGAAGACACGCACGACTCTAGTCCAACCCCTTGTGATGGCCGACCACCCATCCTTCACGGTCTTCATGAAAACATCTAGATAATCATCGTGTTCTGGTAGAAATACATTAAACTTTGCATGCCCACCAATCATGTAGTTTGAGAGGCAATCTTGAATAAACTGCTTTGGGAACCACTACAAAGGAAAAAGATTCAGACATTGTCATCTAACACAACTCATTATGGGCAGTAAAAAGAAGGCTGCAGAGTTCTTACTTACCATCCTGCAGTTCGCTGTTGTCTTGGATAAAGTGTAAACAAATAGTTTAATTGCCATCTTTTGACCCATTTTACTAACAATCTTTATCAGCTTCCTCACTTGATGCTGGTTCATCGATATCTCATTGCCCCATACGGAGAAAGGGTCGAAGCGCGGATCTTTACCAATGACATATGTACCTAAAAGCACCAAGTTAATATTATAAGCTAAACAGCAATTGCACAATGATGTAGTACAACACTCTTTTATAATATCTTATAACATCCAATATACTCACATATTAGATGAATTAACATCTTATATTATGGGCCGGAAGAAGTTTATTGCATTCTTACAAATTATTGGCCGATTAACTGCTGATGTATCCATGGGTTAGAGTCAGTTTGAGCTAGTTCGGGCTCAAATAGCCCTAAAGTATATCCAAACATGAGGGCTAGTTTGAGCTAGTTGCATCTAACCCACCCAAAAAAACTATCCAACCCAAGAGGTGCTAATTGGAGCTAGTTCTCCTAGTACCTTTATTGTCAATCTAACCCTGTCATTCAAACACCTCTTTGGATGGAGTTAGTTCAGGGTTAGTCATGAGCTAGAAACTAATTCTAACCTCTAGCTAAGTTGAGTATCCAAACAGGGTTGTGTTGTTGTTGTTGCTACTGCTCTTCTACGTATATCTAGACATCATCAGAACATTAAGGTAACACTCTTCCTTGTTGCTATGTAGCCTAGGATTGCATATTTAGACATTAAGTACAGTGCATGTTGCTATGTAGCCTCAGATATATTACATATGGCCCTAGTTAACCTAACGATAAATGGGTTACAGATATATTCAGTTAAAAGTCCGATTCACCGATTAGTCACTTATCAGCCCCCGAGCTATATGGTACCAACTACCGATATCCTGAACAGTGAGTATATATAAGCCATGGGATGAAACTAATCTCGATGGAAAACAGTAGTCGTTCCCAAAATTGTCCTATGTAGGTACATCGAGAGGCATGTTAAGCACAACAGGCTAAACATCAACCAAATATATTCATGGCAGACAAAATAATCTCCAAAAGATAGCTTCAGTGTGCAGGTTTAAACACGCTAGTAAAGCAAAACAAGTGGAAAGGTGTGTTAACTGCAACAGGCCTAACATTTAACAACAAGCAAACATAGTCATTCAAACTGGTATTGTGCCGGTCTAAGTACACTGGTTATTGTTAAATAAAAATGGAAAGGCGTGTTAACTACAAGATGCAGCAACCAAATGTAGTTATTCATAGTGGTATTGTTGAAACTGGTATTGATGAAATTGAACTGCATAGTTCATACTTGCACATATAGAACATCACGTTGTGAATAACTGGAATAAACAAGGCATACTACGAACAACCAAAGATAGAATTTGAAACTGGACATATGCTAACTACAAATAACCGAACAATGAAAAAACTTTAAAAGAGGCATATGCTAGCTATAACAGGCTTAACAGCAAGCAAATATATGCATTCCTATCGGTATGTTTAAAACTAGATTAATGAAATGTACTGCACAGTAAATAATTACACATATAGAGCATCACATTGTGAACAACTGAAATAAACAAGGCATACTATAAACAACCAAATATAGCAATTAAAACTGGACATATTCTCACTACATTGCAAAAGGGACTCGATGGGTTTCCTCACTTGTCACAGATGGGCTCGTTCCCGTGGGAAGAGCACGGACCCTGGATGCACTCCATGTTATCGCAGATGGGCTCCTTCCCCTTGGAAGAGCATGGCTGTAGGGTGCCCTCCCTGATGTCGCAGACGGGCTCTTTCCCCTTGGAAGAGAAGATGGGCTCTTTCCCCTTGGAAGAGCCGGAGAGGGTGCCCTTCTCGTGGTCGCCGTCGATGAGGTCTGACTTGGAAGCTGTGGATCCCAAGCCAGCGTCACAGAACGTGTCCTTCAGAAATGACAAAAGGGGCTCAATAGCGATGTAGGATGGCAAATTCTTGACAGCGAGCCAGAGGAGATCTGCGGCGGGGCCATGGATGAGATCGACGGCGGTTGAACCCGAGGGGTTGGGGGTGGGCCACTTAACCTGTGACATAGCCCGCCTCAGGCCATCGATGTCGACGACCTCGATGTCGTAGCCAGTGTCCGCGACATACCCGCATACTCTAGCCCGCTGATTGAGTGCCTGCGGCCAGTAATGGTCGTCAGCTTCCTCGGAGACGTCGGGCGAAGAGACCGCGATACACCTCTTTTGGGCCAGTCGCTCCTCGAGCTCCATGGGAAGCGTAGCCGGGCTTAGGCTGCGACGCTCTGGAGTGGGGGATGGGGATCTGTGGGAAAGGGGGCATTTGGTAGGCGTCATCTAAGAAACTTAGGGCGGCCTGGGTATGGAGATCTGTGGGTAAGCTGCACGGGCAAACCGGCAGACGTTGACAATGGAGGCCTTGTGGCGGCGGTGACCTTGCTAGGGTTTCGAGCGAGGGAGGGTGTGTGTGTGTGCGCGCGCGCGCATGAGGAGGTTTTGGGGTGTGTGTGTGGAGGGGGGAGGGGCGGGGGTGTGTTTGAGGAAATGACGCGGCTACTAAAAATTTTACTACGCAGGAGTCAAACGCGGGAGTGAAATGCCAGGGCTATTGAAAATTTGGATGATGGTGCATCGCACACGGTCCGGAGATAACAACAGTGTGTTATGAAACAGAAAAACCCTCGAGGCGGGCAGATATTTTCAAGGGATGCAGGCGGGAGCGGGAACAAGAAACATCACACACGGTCGAAACATAATAACCGTGTGTTATCAAACAGAAAAAAGCTGCAGGCAGGTAGATATTTTTGAGAGGGGAAGCCTCGTGGAGCCCAATGTACTTTGCGGATGTGCGTAACAGGGGCACCGGCGTGGCACACGGTTAGTGTGAGTGAACCGTGTCTGTTGCGTCATCCGACTTGTCTAATGTTCGTAAATTTGGCGAAAAATGACGCGGGAGAGGGTCAGAACACGAACACACTTGCATGTGGACCAAATATATGTATGAAAAGGGTGGTTTGATGTTCAAATACCAAATGCAACTTCGATGTGGCACCTATCTCGCAAAGCGCACGGTATTGTTTGCCCCCCCACCTCGTGTCGGCAGGAAGGGAATCCTAAGCTATGAATGCATGCCCCCCCCACGGAGGTTCACCTAGCAAAGTGCGAAGTAGCAGCCCCCCCCCACACACACACCCACTTTCAGTCGGCGGGCCAGAGAGGCATCTCACCAAGATGGATCATAAAACGGACCAAGAATAATCCACCTTGGTCGTACAACCTCTCTCTTGTTGTTGGTCAAAGTGATGGCCGTCCATGCGACCCCGGAGATGGGCTAGCTCGCCAATAATCACGCAAGTAGTGAGTCCGCGAAGACAACCACTGCCTGCATGTGGCCCAAACATATGTATGGAGAGGTGTGTTTGAATACACACTAGAACAACTTTGATGTGGCACCGTGCTTTCGAACCAGAAATCCCCACACTGAGTGAGGGTTAGTTGACGATGCATATGTATGTCACACCACACTTCAAGCCGATGACGGGGATTCATGCATGCATGCGTGCATAGTATGCGTTCAAACTTAATTAGGTGTGAATCTCACCATGACCTATATACTATGATAACACGAACCAAATGAAGAATCCGCCATGGTAACCTATCTTGTTGTCGGTCAAGGTGATCATGGATGTCCACGCGGGCCCACGAATATATAGGCTTGTCGCCGATAACCACGCGAGGGAGTGTACCGTTCGAAGACAACCACTACATGCATATGTATGGAGGTGATGCGTGCATGCATGTTTGAATACCATTTCACAACATTGATGTGACACATGCGTCGAAAATCATACAGTCCCCACAGAGAGCGAGATCGGTTCATGATGTGTCGTGGTACTAGCCACTTCGACTCGATGAGAGGGATTCATGCGTACACATGCATGTGTGTGCTCAAACTATATCATGTCATCCCAGAGCATGACCTATATATATACCGTATTACAAACAAAAAAATAATCTCCTCCTAAGTCAAAATAACCTCTCTTGTTATCAGGCAAAGTAGTGATGGACCAAGCGGGCCCACAGATGGAAAGCATCGATATCGCTGATAACCGCTTAAGTGGGTGCGAGAGGACAACCACCATCGCTTTGCATGTGGGCCAAACATATGTTGAATACCCAAAATGCACAACTTTGATGTGGCACATGCCTCGAAAACCGTAAAGTCCCCACACAGAGCGAGGTTCATGAAGCGTACTACATATGATGGTCCCCTTCCCCCTCTTGGATGCATACTATATGCTCCTACCGTAATACAACCCAAAAAGAATCATCCTTGATGGGGAAATTAATTAACCTCTCCCGATGTAGGTCAAAGTGATGCATGCATCGACGATGGCCTCGTGGGCCCACAGATGGAAGCGTCACATGTGAGTGTCCTAGGATAACCACCGCCTATATGCATGTGGCCCAAAGAGGTGTTGTGTGATGTTTGAATAGCCAATTTCACAACTTTGATGTGGCACGTGCCTCGGAAACCAAAAAGTCCTGACACTGAGTGAGGTGTACTTGTTCACGGACGCGTACGTAAAGTATATATGCTAGTCCCCTCCCACCTCTTCGACGCGTACTATATATATACTTCCACCATAACACAAACAAAAATGATTCTACCTTGCTGGTCAAATTAACCTCACTGCCAGCTGTTTGTCAAAGTGATGGACGACGACCTCGCAGGCCCACAGAAAGCGTCACACGCGAGTATCGAGTGTCATGTAGGACAACCATCGACTACATGTGGCCAAAACATGTATGTATGAAAGGGTTGTGTAATGTTTTAAATAACGAATTCCCGACTCTGATGTGGCACCTGGCTCAAAAAACGGCCAACCCACACGGTGGCTCATGACTCGTAGTGTACTGCGAGCCACCCGCCACCCCCTAGACGCACACACACACACACCGCGAATCCACCGCAACTACGATGCATGTTAAATTATCCCGCGGTGAACATATGTTACCAAAGGAGGGACGTTTTAATTTAAAAAACAGAAATCATTAAGATGTTTTAGTACATTGATTGATTTTCTAGGGGTATAATGTGCAAAAATCAAATTTGAGCTACATGCACACGTGACAGTGCACCTAAATGGATTGCAAAAACACATGTGTCTCACTGGGTGCATGTTTACTCCCCGTGCAAGAAATTTCAAACATTGAGAATCTTGATTTTAAAATTCTAGTACATCCAAAACTTATTTGAAATTCATGAAATTTATCGTTTTGTCATATGGACACCAATACAAAGTGGCATTGTACTTTTTTTGTCTAATTTGAGTCCAGTTTTGATGTAATCTTTATCTTCTTACAAACGGGAGATTATTAATAATTGGGAACCAATATCCCAAACGGATTATTTATTCGAACTGTGAGCATTAGACCAACAATGGATACGTGCCATGCTTCGGTTAAGCAATAAAGCGGCAGCATTAATCATCCAAATAGAAAAACAATATATGTGCCGCCACGCGACTCGTGTGCCGTGCGAGCAGGCGTGAGTTGACGGGATGCATGCGAGCAGTCCACCGCGCAGGCAGACCGGGAGGCGTGCGTGCAGGTGTGTGAATTGACGGGAGGCATGCTCGCTGCGCAGTGTCATCGGGAGGCGTGCGAGTAGCTGTGTGAGACGACGATAGGCATGCCAGTAGTCCGGTGCGCAGGCTCATCGGGAGGCGAGCCAGCGGTTTGACCACCGCCCGCCTCTCTCCCACTACTCCATATTAATGGCGCGCCCAAGCGGCCGCACCCCCCATCCTCGCCACACACACAATCCTCTCTCTCCGCTTGCATCCTCGACACCGCTCTCAGTTCTCAAAGCCGTCAGTGTATGAGGATGCCGCCCAAGCGCCCCATCGGAGGGAGTGGCGATGCCGGGGCTGCTGAAGCACCGGAGCACGGCGTGGAGATGGAGACAGAGGTTGCTGTCGGTGTCAAAATCGGCCAATCTCGGGTAGGGGGTCCCGAACTGTGCGTCTGAGGATCGAAGGTAACAAGGGACAAAGGGAACACGATGTTTACCCAGGTTCGGGCCCTCTTAATGGAGGTAAAACCCTACGTCCTACTTGATTGTATTTGATGAGTATAGGGGTTACAAGAGTTGATCTACCTCGAGATCGTAATGGCTAAACCCTAGCTGTCTAGCCTATGAGAATTCTGATTGTCTTTACGGACTAAACCCTCCGATTTATATACACACCGGAGGGGCCTAGGGTGATACCGAGTCGGTTCGTAGAGGAAGGAAATTACATATCTGGACACAAATCTTGCCATCCACGCATAGGGGAGTCCTACCCGGACACGGGGGAAAGTCTTCTACCTTGTATCTTCACGGCCCATCTGTCCGGCCCATATCAAATAGCCCGGACACCCGAGGACCCCCTAATCCAGGACTCCCTCAGTAGCCCCGAACTGGCCTTCAAACGACGATGCAGTATCCGGCTTATGTCTTCGGCTTTGCAAGGTTGGTTCTTCACTATATACTGGGCGGATAATAGTTCGGCCCTGGCTCCCTCGTTCCGCCTTTATGACTCCTTCCCTGTCACCTCGATTTCCATGCGTCAGGCGAATGTGAACGGTCCATAATTTTTTATCAAAAAGAAAACACCCGGCCACACAGGAACTGTGCCTATAAAGAGGTCGTTTCCCTGAATACCATCCACATCGCGCCAAAAAAATGCCAAGATTAGCCACGAAAAAGTTTCAAAACATGGGTAGCGCCCCAGGCTCTTCTTCGCGCCCCCATGTCCCTCAAGATGTCGATTGGCAGAGCTGCTCAGTGCCTCATCTTCAGTTGAGTCGACTCCAGACACAGGGATATCTCCCCCTCGCAGATCTAGTCTCTGTACGAGCGGGATTGGCCTCAATTGGCAATGACGTGCTGGCTAAAAATTTCCCAAACCCCAATAAGGAGGAGAGGGTGTGCTTCGTTCCATTCCTTTTGCGGGGCTTAGGATTTCAAATCCATCCCTTTCTTAGGGGTCTATTGGAATTTTACGGTATCCAGCTGCACAACCTCACCCCAGGTTCGATTCTGCACATCTCAGGTTTCGTTGCCCTCTGCGAACTGTTCTTGGGCTACGAGGCCCATTTTGAACTATGGAGAAAGTTCTTTTGCCTTGTCCCCCGCCATCGAGGAGGTTCTATATTTGAAGTGGGCGGCGCCGAAGTATGGCGTATAGCCGGATCAGGCTACCCCGTTGGAACTCCCAAAGAGATATATTCATAGTGGTCTTCGGAGTGGTTTTATATAGATGATGTCCCACTGCCGGACCCAGTTCGGCGCAGCCTCCCTTAATTTTCCAGCGCTCCTCTAAAGAAACGCCTCAACTGGCGTCCCCAAAATCCCAAGGAGGAAGACAGTGCGGAAATAAAAAGGTTGGTCAGCAAGGTCAAATTATTAGCCCATACCAAGCTCTCGATAATCGAAGTCATGGCCATTGCAATAAAAAGATGTGTGCAGCCTCTCCAGTCCAGAGTAACTCCCTTATGGTGCTACAACGGAGAAGACGACGCATCTCGCTACAGATGCAAGGGTCCGGATACCCCGGCCGAACTGGCCACGATCTTGGCCGATCTGTATAAGGGTAAGAAAGAAGACTTCCTCCGTTTAAACTGCCAGGAAGGTTATTCCATGTACAACCCCATCGACTGGGTAAGATTTCGACTACCTTTGTTGCTTTATTGCTGTCAAGGCATGCTAATCAAGCTGTTCTTCGTTGTCATAAAATAGTCATGGAGGAAGATGATCGAGGATGCTCAGTGTCCTGCCCCACAGCCAGAGGATCACAACCGCGACGAAGACCCGGGCTTCTACGAGGATCCGGATTTATACATAGAGTTAGAAGATGGGGTATTTTATCAAGCGAACCTTGACGGCTCGGAAGTGGCTATTACAGCCGACTACCCCCGCCCCTATTCCTTCTCCATCGTAAGTATTCAAAGAGCTTTCCCAAAAAGGAGTCTCTACTTGCACCTTTATCCATTATACTAAACCGTACTTCATAGGATCGGTGCTCGGCAGGCCGCACCCCCTCGACGGCGGCCCCTATGCAGGGTAATCGTTCAAAACGAAAGGAGATCGGGAGCGCCGTAGACCCCTCACAGTCTTCAAAGAGGTATGTCCGTTTGATACACGCCTGGGCACGAGTTCAGATTGTTGAAGTTCCCTTCTATCTTTGATTCAGGAGGAGCACGCGGCAGACAGTGGGAAAACGCCCTGCTAGCGGGATGTCAGCCAATCCGGCGCCGGACTCGTCTACTAGGACGAGGGATGATGCAATGCCAGTTCCACCGCCTCATGAGGATTCGGATGACGTATCTGTCACGAATTCCGAGGTGGAGAGCGTGATGAATCACCATTGACTGAAAGAGGCCATGCGCGCTCCAGCCTTTTCTGATCAGGAATTTACCGCACTCAGCTCGGTGGATTCATATATCCGAGCCGCTCGAGACGGACTTGCCCGAGTTACACAATTAATCTCAAAGGATATACATGTAAGAGTTTGTGCAATTTTAATAGTCATATGCCAGTAGCCCCCGAGACATGAAACGGTGAGGCCAACCGATTTAAGGATCGATATGACCTGTAGGTTCTCAAGGAGAAGAATAATGCGCTATCCCAGGAAGTGAAAACAAACCAGACACAGCTGAACGCCATCACCGCCGAACTTGCGGAAATGCAAAAGGCTGCAATGAGTACTTTCGAGAAGAAGAAACACGAGGAGGAAAAAGACAAACAATCCGAAGAGATAGAGAGCTTAAAGGCTCAGTTATCGGAAGCTCGAAAAGAGAATGAAAAGTTGAAGGGCGGCATGTTCGGTATGACTTTTAAAACCATCAGAGAGACTCATATTTAGTCCACAATTCGGAATGTCATAACTCTGTTGCCGCAGGTCTATTAATCGGTCGGCCAGAAAAAGAAGTATCCAGATTTCGAGGCGACATGCTTAATGAGCTGTCCGTGGTGCATGAGCGGGCCCGGAAAGCCATGAAGAGTATGGCCAAGGCTTTATGGCCATCCGATACCTCTCCAGAAAGTATGGAGGGTTTGGCAAGCCTGTTCAAAGGTGCCCGGCGCCACTTCGAGCTATGGAAGACGTCCGCCTACCGTGAAGGCGCACGAGAAGCTTGGGCGATGGTGAAAACACGCTTTACCAAGCTAGATCCGAATCATATGGCCCGAGTGGGACCGCAGGGACCAGACGGGAAAGAAATTCCGTTAAACTTGGTGTATGACCAAGTAATGATAGCTGCGAAATATTCGCAAGAAGACTGTAGGTTAGACAGTCTTATAGATGGAATAGATAAGGAGTAGGCTTTTGATTCAATGTATCAATGTAATTTATGATCATCCTGTATCTTCAGCTGAACATGTGGAAAAATTGTCATCGTAGGCTTTCGGCTTTAACCTCCAAACCAAAATGGTGGAGTGTTTCCGGATGCTATTATGGAATGTGAGAAACATTCATTATGTCCGGAAACTAGGCAACCCAGTCATTGTGCTCGAACAGACAAAAAATTAGTTCGGGAGGTATGTTATATTACATATGTAAGAAACATCTTCCAGGGAGAATAGTTCCGTTAAGGGTTCCTTTCCCTGGGTTGACATGCATTAATTGTGCGTGCCTTGGCTTTGATCCGTATTATAAGGAAACTGTCCCGCATTGTTTCGAAGAGTTACAAGAATGTAACAATCTGTCATTTGATTGACGACCAATTATTCTCTTAAGAACGCTAGCTTTCGGCTTCACCCGTCTGAGGTACAGGTCCAGATTACCCGGTTGTAACAATCGCAGAGGTGCTCCCTTTACGCCCTAGCCGAACAATCGGGAACGTAGGGCATAAACACAGGAGCGAGGCAACCCAGCTTGGCAAAAACTTAAGTCATAGAGGTGCATATAATGGCAAAAGGGTGTATATAAACAAACGACATAGAAGATGTGAGCTCCAGGCTCTGAATAATAATACGCTTCTGTTAAAAAAAGCCCCCAGTCATGGTGGGGTGTATACATTTAAAGATATGTACCCCTTAAGAGTTCGGCTTATCCGAACATACCCTGGGCAACGTATAAAAGCAAAAAAACAAAAACAAATGAAGAGGAGAAAAAAAAGGGAACGAAGAAGAAACATGGCCGAATTTATGTGTAGATTCTTCAGAGCCGGGCAGCGTTCCATGGATTCGGCTCGAGGTGATTATCCAATGCATTACGAAGGCGATAGGCTCCTCCTGTGAGAACTTCATCTATAATGAAGGGGCCCTCCCATTTTGGTTTGAGCTTGTCCTTTTTCTTCTCTGGGAGGCATAAAACGAGTTCGCCGACATTACAAGTCTTGGCCCGCACTTCTCTGCTTTGGTATCTCCGAGCCTATTGTTGATAAAATGCGGAATGGGCTCATGCAATATCACGCTCCTCCTCTAGGGCGTCTGTGTAGGATTCCAGGCATGCTCGGCTCGCATGTATCTGACAGGGCTTGTCGAGTAGTTCGTCAAGTACGGTTCTATATCCCGTGAAGGTTTTGTTTTTCTTGTCAATGGGCTTGTGGTCGGATGCCTCGTAAGGGTGCATCCGTTTTGCCCGTATGGTGGGCTGCTTAAAGGCAGGGGGTTCCCACCGGGCTGTCTGGGCCTTCCATGCGCTTTCCATCACGCAGTACTTCTGTACTATGTGTGCTAATTCTGTAAAGTGCTGTATGTGGCGGCGGTTGAGGGCGTTGAGAATTCCCTCATCCGTACAATTACGACAAAAAATCAAAACTGCGTCGTCGTCGCATCAATCTTCAATCTTGTTTTTAAAAAGGAGGAATCTGGCCCAAAAGTGATGGACCGTTTCCTGAGGTTGCTGTCGTATATACATTAGGTCACATATGTCTGGAGGGCCTGAATTACTTGGAGAATATTGATTGTGGTGGGTGGGCGGGCTAAAACCCAAATCCTGACCCGAGATTGAATCCGGAGTTTGAAGAATCTCCGAGGTTACCAGTTCAGGACCAGGAAGGTCCAGGTGACTTCCGGGCTCAATGCCTGATCCTGAGTTCAGAGGACATACAGTCTCTTCCTGAGGATGGGTGTCCGGCTCGAAGGGCTCGAAAATCCGAACATATCTGCTTTTTAACTTAGGGGAAGAAGCATTATCGGCTCGTTCCTCAACGACCGCTACCAGATGGGTGACCGGTGGGGACTTGATTTCCCTCTGATCGGGTTTATGCCCGATCCGATCATAGTCTGTTGCAAGGCCCAGGGCGGCAATGCGATCCAGCAGCTCGTTCAATGACGAGATATCTGCCGGATCCAACTTTTCGGAGTGTTCGAGGTCGATACGGAGATGATGTTTGGCGATTGTGGGGGCCGCCGTTGGCTTGACGGCCGAGCGAGCACCCATGGTAAAACCGCCGAGCTGGAGGACCTGTCCTGGAGTTAAGGCCCTTCCAGAAGTGATATTGTCATTGATGACAAGGCGAGCCATCAATCCTTCTGTCGACAACACAAAGGAACTGTCAATGAAAGCACCAATGTCGGTGTCAAAACCGGCCGATCTCGGGTAGGGGGTCCCGAACTGTGCATCTGAGGATCGAAGGTAACAAGGGACAAAGGGAACACGATGTTTACCCAAGTTCGGGCCCTCTTAATGGAGGTAAAACCCTACATCCTGCTTGATTGTATTTGATGAGTATAGGGGTTACAAGAGTTGATCTACCTCGAGATCGTAATGGCTAAACCCTAGCTGTCTAGCCTATGAGAATTCTGATTGTCTTTATGGACTAAACCCTCCGGTTTATATACACACCGGAGGGGCCTAGGGTGATACAGAGTCGGTTCGTAGAGGAAGGAAATTACATATCTGGACACAAATCTTGCCATCCACGCATATGGGAGTCCTACCCGGACACAGGGGAAAGTCTTCTACCTTGTATCTTCACGGCCCATCAGTCCGGCCCATATCAAATAGCCCGGACACCCGAGGGCCCCCTAATCTAGGACTCCCTCAGTTGCCGTCACCGCCGGCGAGGTATCGCTGCACCCTGACGTCGTTGACGGCGTCGAGCTTCCACAGCCGGAGGCGAAGGTCCACACCGACTCCGGTGACGACTCGGGCGATGACCCCGATGATGACTCCGACGACGACGGACAACTGGTTAGTCATCTATACCCATTTATGTGTCAAATAGATCCTAGGGTTTTTCTGGTTACTCTTGCCCCCCTTTTTGGAATAGAAATCCTATGGTTATGTTCTCCCAATTCATGAAATCTGAGTAAGTTTCGTTAGATCCGTGTAGTGTATTGATTGTTTGAATGGTACAAGTGATAAGTGATTAGTTGTTTCATCCGTGCAAATGATTTCTGCTAGTAATCCGACTACGGTTAGTGTTCGTGCTAATAATTCCTATCCAGGACTTGATAATTGATTTTGAATGACCTACATATATGTTTGTGCCATTATTTTCTTCAAGATTGGTCTGTACATAGACGACTGTGCTTAAAAATTGAACCATAATCTCTGGATATGTATAAAAAAATAGCCATAAATTCCTAATCCTACTTCACGGCATGTAAACATTGATTTGATGCCAAATTTTGGCAAATGCCAAATGTTCGCTAGAGATTAGTTTGTAAACATTAATTTGACGCCACATTTTTTTTTACTATTTGTTTAGGTGCTGTCTGACGATGTGGATAGCGAGGATGAAGATGGCTAGAGGAGGTACAAGAGGCAAATCCTGAGGGAGATTTTATGCGGGAATGCATAACAGGCGTATTAGGACCTGGGACGGCGGCTATCGACGCCCATTTTGCAACCACAAGCTTCATGACGCGTATCAAAGTGTTCTGGCGCATGCAAGAGGACGGGCCGTTAGCTCCTTCAAGCAGAAGTATTCTCGCAGGGTGGCGCATGGCGCGTACGCCGAGTACCTGGAGAAGCTTCAGGATCATGCTGGCAGATGAGATGAGATGTGGGATTGAACTATGTATGGCTATGAAGTGTCTTAATGATGGTTGAACTATGTACTTATGGTTGAACTATGCTTGTGTACGCTTATTATCTATGTCTGAGTATGTTTAATCGATGTTTACTTATGTCTAAATGTGGGATATGGATACAATAAGTTCGGTTGATGGAATCTACCCCCGTCCTGGTTTATTGGTCCTCTTTATAATTTGTGTTAAATTTTGACCAAAGATTTAACTGACAAAATGTTAGTGCAGGTCAGCAAAAATTATATCGTTGGATGCGTATTTGAACATAGTGTTCAATGATATAATTTTTGGTGACATGCATAAACATTTGTTAGTTAAATATTTGGTCAAAATTTGGTACAAATTACAAAGGGGACCAATAAACCAGGACGTAGGTAGTACGTCAATCACACACGGTTCCCAAAATTGGAACCGTGTGCACTGACTTTCATTTTGCCTGTTACGTCAATCACACACGGTTGGCTCTAGCAAACCGTTGCCTCCGAAACTCTTTGTGGGACAGAAAACCCTCACCACCCAATTCAAAAAAGAAAAAAGAAAACCCTTACCATCCCCACGTCACAAAAACTCTCACCCTGCCAGCCACCCCCTCCGGTCCCCATTCACACCTGCACAAGCTCCTCCGCGTCTATGCATGGCATCGCCTATCGCGGCGGCAACCACTTAGCTCGACGCCTGCCGCCGCCTCCAGGCTGCCGGCATACCCCACCGCATTTTGCCACTTCTGCTTGCCGCCGCATATCGCCATCGACTTTCTCGACGCTGCTCGCGGTCGACCCAGCTCCGCCCGCTTGGGGAATCCGCCGTACTGAGGGTTTTTTTCTCATGGACAACAAGGTAACTAATTTAATGAGATATTATCTCATCTCTTATCCCAGTTCATCTGCCTCCTTTAATCACCCGGCCGAAATCGCCGTGAATTCATTTTTATTCGAGCTGATTTGAGGGTTTTCTTTCATTCATAGAGTGTATAGTGCGCGGACACATCAGTACTTTGCGGCCTCCGCCAGACATTCATGGAGTTCCATCTCACCGTACCAGATGACTTGAGGATGCGCGTGGTATGTTCAATCTCACCCTAAATCGGTTGGCATGGCCTACTTTCCTGAACATATACTAAATATTGCTACATTTGGATAAAAGGTGCCACATGCACCATATACATCAAAGGGGATTTTTCCCCTCTTCTTTCTATATTAGGCAAATTAATGATGTATTGTTCTTTCGATTACTCTCATATTTCCATCACATCATGTTTACCCTATCTGTTTAATTATAGATTTTTGTCCTTCAATTTCAACTGCTGTACAGTTCTTTCAATTTGGGCCCATATTTGCATGTTACCATATTTTCTTTAACAATCCTACCATTTTTTGCAGCGCGTCCCTTGCTATGCAACAGAATCTGTAGTGCACAATCTTTCCCTTTACATAAATCAAGACTACAGGGATATCATACTGAACACAAACCATGGATTTACAATCGTTGCTACTGTAAGACTTGATGAACGTGGTGACTCCTATTTTGGCACTGGCCTTTGGAAAGAAATTTCTAAGTTTTATGTACTGAAAGCTGGCACTAAAATTGCACTGCACATAAAAGATCCTGGTCATGAGCTATATGCTAACTTCCCCGATGATATCATCCGTCCAGACTTTGTTCGAAGTAAGTTTTCTTTTCAAGTATCTGCATGTTGACTTACCCAGCAATATCAAATGAATTGTGTAGTATTTAAGAAACCAATTGTTATTCCATTTTCTTACTATATTCCGACCTACTAACTTCTTGTTACCAATACACTTTTCTATTGCCCTGTTTTAACTAAATATTCCCTGTACTCCCACTTCTATCAGAAAACGCCGCTGATAAGGAGACTCCGGAGGTGGAGAACGGGGCTGCCAACAAGTGGAGGCCGGGCGAGCAAGAACCGCAAGCGACTCCAGCAGGCCTAGACTTCATCAGCAGCCTCCCCGATGATATGTTGACATTCATCATCTCCCTCCTCCCAATCAAATATGGGGCGCGGACAACCGTCCTTTCCCGGCGGTGGTGCCCCCTATGGAACTCCACCCCTCTCGACTTCATCGACACCCACGAGCTCTGCCATGGCTATCGCAAAAGCTTGGATGCGTTCTCCAAGATCCTCGACAGTCACCCTGGCCCAACCAGAGGCCTTAGAATGGGCAAGTTCCGTTCCAACGGCAAGGACCGAGCCAAGCTTGACGACTGGTTCCGATCCCCCGCCCTAGATCAGCTCGAGGAGCTCACTTTTGATGATGGGCATATGCGCTCGTTGCCAACGTCCACACTCCGCCTCATGCCCATGCTGCGCATCGCCAAGTTCATGAACTGCCATTCCCCCCCTCCCCTTAATGACGCGCTCGCTCTTATTCTACCACGACTGAAGCACCTCGAGCTCATCACCGTCTGCCTCACAAACGTTGACATGGAGCGCCTGCTCCATGGCTGTACTGCACTCGAGTACCTTCGTCTTCAGGTGATCAATGGGTTGAGTAGCTTCCATATCACCTCCATGACTCTCCGGACTATTTATGTGTGTTGTTGGTGCGGCAAGAAGACATCACAAGATGTGTACCACAGTATGGTCATTGAGGACACACCTTCACTTGAGATATTACTTGTAGTTGATCAAGAAGGTCCAACAAGAATCAATGTCATTTCTGCGCCGAAATTGACAGTGGTGGGCTATTCGTCTGAGAAATACTCCGAACTTGTTATTGGATCCACACCCGTTCAGGTACAACAGTTGCCTTCTACCTCTCCTTCTAGAAATTAACATTATTTCTATTTTTGAAGATGTATGTTCGTCTGTCATCCGGAAAATGATCCCGACAAGCTTGACCCCGAAACTGCAAACAGTGAAGGTCTTGGCACTAGAATCTATCGGCCCCAACCTGGAGCAAGTTGTCAGTTTCCTGAGATGCTTTCCATGCCTGGAGAAGCTATATATCGAGGTGATGTTCCTTTCCTGTTAAATGTTAACCACAAGGGAGTTCAATTTGTGACACCTTTTTCCAAGTTTACAATGACAATGTACTACGATTTCTGAAGGATATTTTGGAGGATTTCAGTACATACATGTTTCCTCCCCCCCATATTGGTTGCTTGATCCATATGGTTACAATCCATAAGCATTTCTCCTTTGGATTCATCTGTACTAGTTTTCTTAGGGAACTTTTCATCCACTCCAACCTCTTGTGAAGAAGGCTACATTTTTCTAGATTGAAATCAAATGCCCATGTTAATCATATCGGATCGAAGATGGCATGTTAGTGCATTTTACAAATCCTGCAAACCAAATAGACCTGTAGTAGTGTTCAAAACTGCATGTAGGCACTAACACGTTTTCTTCTTTTGTAGATAAGATTAGGCCCGGTGGTGGATAATGTGATACAATATAACAATCACGTCGAATGCCTAGATCTGCATCTCTCAGAATTTACTTTGAACTCCTACCGAGGGACCTTACCGGAGATTATATTCGCCAGGTTCTCTATTGTCAGAGCAAGGGTGCTGAAGGTAATGAGGTTTGCCCTACAGTAATTTCGCAAAAATGAATGGTTTGTTGATCAGCGCCGGCGGCTGAGGCAGAATGGAATAGGCTCCGAAAATGCTGAATTTCATTTTGGAACTTCAGATGACAGAGTAATCGGAAGTCATCATGTCAACCCCATACATGACTTCTCAGTGGCTGACCACTTTGCAAAAATTATGAGGTTTCGAAACCAGACTTATAAGTGGTAATATTAGTTTGAACCTCTCTGATATCCATGTTCAGCGGATCAGCACGAGCGTTTGCAGCTGATGAGCTGAATTTCATTTCTAATATCAGTTTGAACCTTGTAATCTTCGAATTTGAGCCATATAACTCTGGAATTTGAACCTTGTAATATTTCGAGCTTTTGTGGTACAATCATTGAAATGGATTCGTATGAGACTCATATATTGGTAGCACTATTTTGACCTTAATATGCAATGGACTTATATTTTATTAACCATTCTCAAATATTTTTACCTCGTCGATCTCATAGCACACGATCTGTATAGCTAACTCGACTGCAATCTTCGACATTATTGCACACAGTTGGTTTCTTCAACAGTTTGCCTTGTAGAGCGCAGAATTAATTATCGCACTCGAGTGTCCATCATCACCCTTCTGTGTAACTTTGACATCATCACCCACGGGTAAACTTATGACCGAAGTCATTCCACACACTTCGTTTTTACAAAGCTTTTTGCCAATAAACACCCATGATTTGTCCCTCTTCTAGCCGACGCGTGGCCAAACTAGCCGGGCGGGAAGCTTGCGCGGTAAACTGCGTGGTAGTGCGGGAACAGGCTCACTGACAATACATTTGGCGCCTCTTCGAGCCCATGTGTGGTCAAACGAAACGCGTGTGGTGCGGTGTTGTCAAGCGTGCATTGGAATCCTCCGCTATGAACGCCGTGACAAGACGTGACGATTACAGGCCGGCCGACCCCCATTTATTATAGCGGCCATTTAACCCTTGTGTCTCTTCAACCTTTCGATCGCGCCCCACCATTGTAAGAAGCACACCCACCACGACAAATTCTTAGAGGGTATCCTGCGCGGCTCCAATGGTGCTCCGAGCGGCTGCCGACGACGAGCAGCAGTTCACCATGCATGCCGTGGTGGACACCCACAGAAGGTTCATGGAGCTCTCGGTGGTGTACACCAACAACCCGGTCTGGGTGGAGCACTCCATCCACATCATGGAGCTGTTGCTTGCCGAGGAGAAGTACAAGGTGGTCGGGTTCGACCTCGAGTACACCCGCGCTCGTGCCGGGTCTCGTCTCAAGGTCACCATCGCCCAGATGTGCGTGCGCAACCACGTCCTCGTCTACCACTACTGCCTGGCCACAAGGCCTTGCGAGCGTTTCGCCAGGTTTGTCAACAGCCCCCACTACATGTTCGCTACGGTGGACATCACCAATGATGTAAAGGTGCTCAAGAATTCGGGTATCGTCTGCCAGAATCTTGTCGACATCCAGGGCCAATACAAGATCTGGGGCAGCAATTAGCATGAGAAGGACTCACTGGTTCACCTCGCCGAGGCCATCATCGACCCCTACTATAGAGACATTAAGGATTCCTGCAACAAGGACAAGCATGCCTGGCACTCGGCCTGGATGGAGAAACTCGACAAAGCTCACATCGTGTACGCGGCCAAGGAGGCGTACACGAGCTATGACATGTATAGGCGGATCGTTGACATGAGGAAGTGCCTCCTTCCCCAAAACGGCCAGGGATCCAGCCGGAAGCAAAGCAATGGCAAGCGTCATCGCAACAATAAGTAGATGATTAGATCCTCGTTTCTCCTAGTTTAGTATGCATGTAATTGCTTACTTTGGTGTGTGGAAATGTTATGTGTGTAGTCACTTGTGTAATTGTATGCTTAATTTGGTTTTGCAATGCTGTCTTTTTAAGTATATGTGTTGATGCTCTGTAGACAGAGCAAATCACATCGCACACGGACTAAACAATGGAACCCGTCGGTGATGATTTCATCAATCACTGACAATTGTATACCAGCAATCGTTTGCTCACAACACACACGGCTTGTTAACAGGAATCGTATGTGTTGTTATCGGTCTTCCCACACATTTCCGATTACAGACCTGTTTGCCGCGTATCACACACATCTTGTTAAGTTGAACCGTTTCTGTTCTCTTGGCTCAACGCAAATAGTTCATCCGAGTGAACTGTATGCCGTATATCGCACACACCTTCATCTGGCTGCCCGTTTATGTTGTTCCGCCTCATCACAAACAGTTTATCCGAGTGAACTGTATGCCGTATATCGCACATGCCTTCATCTGGCTGCCCGTTTCTTTTTTTCTTCCTCATCGTAAACAGTTCATTGAACTGAACCGTATGCCCCTCATCGCACACGCAACTAAAATCTGAACCGTGTTTGATGTATCCTTCATCGCAAAAGTTTTGCATCTTTTTTTATCGTTATTTTACATCACTGTTTGCGATTAATGCATCGCACACAGTTTGTCAAAGGGTCTCTGCTCGTAGTGTCGCGTTAGCAGCAGCCTGCAGTAGTGGAAGTACTAGCTAGGCATATCCTAATGAGCTGAATTTTTGCCACATCTTCTATATTCCCAAATCATAGCTCTCCACAAAATTTGAGCCCCATCTGACAAACCATGTGAGCTCACCATCCAATCTTTGTTTCTGGTAATATTTTTAGTTTGTGAAGCAACTATATTTTATGTTAATTTATAATTGCTGAAAATTTACCAGGACATGACCCTACCCATAGAACCTCCCTCCACCAAATTTTAGCTCATTTAATCTAGCCAATTTCCCTCAACATTTTTCCTAATTTTCTGTTCAGTGGAGAGCTCTGTGAAGGAAGTACCATTTTTATTTATCCAAATAGTATGAAATTTTTACAGTGCCTTCATATGCCGAAATTATCATCCTCCTCCAAATTTCAGATCAATCCATTCATTCATTTGAGTCTAGCTTCAACATTCATATTTTGTCCACTGTGGTACTTTGCAAAGCAAGTGACACCTAGGCTACTCCATTTGAGCTGCAAATTTTCCAAGACGGTGCCCTTAGTAGATGATTATCCTTGGCCAAAACTCAGGCCCATTGGCCATGTGCATTTTCCCACCACTAATGAAACACTTGGCTGCTAATTCTTGTTTGAGCTTAGTTCAGTCTCCTCGTGAGATTCTTCTATTGCCTTCTTCTTCCTAACACCTATCGGGGGAGTTCCCAACCCACTAGACATGCCTAGGCCGCCTAGAACGCGTGGCAACGCCATGGTCACACGGTGACCACGCGGCGGGCATGTGAGTTTACGCGCTCTGGAGTTGGGGCCCTCGACCACCGTCCAAACCTTGACGTATCGCCACCAAACCATGTATTTCTGATTAAATAGATACTTATGTACCTAGAAATGATTTTTGGAAAAAATAAAGAACAAACTATAAGGCAGCTGCAGCTCAAATTTGACCCGCTTCCTACTGAATCGGCGGAAATTTGTCTTTTTCATGAGAGGTGGATCAAAACTTTTGACACACAACCATTTGGTAAATTGTGCATTAAATATATCCTAGTATTTTATAAAATTGATTTGGTACAATTTTGCAACAAATATATGGTAGGTCCTTCACAAAAAAACTCATTTGGGGCACTCGAAAAATGGAAAATGAAATTTCCATCCAAAGAAAATGAAAACTTCCTTAGGCAACATTGTTTGCCATTCCAAGATGCGCCCTTATGCACAATATTAGATCATTTTAACAAACTATGCCATGAGTGTGGCCATAAGATTGATCATTTGGCTTGACAACCATGAATCTTTACACATGATAGCTCATTTTTTAGAACACTTTTTTTTAAAGAATTGATGTATTACAAGTTTATTATTTTTCATGATAACTTGGTCATAGATAATGACACAATGCGAAGGTTTTCCAATTTTTTGAATTTTTTTGAATTTTTCATGCCCGTTTCAAAATGCGGTCAAAACTACGGGCATGACCGTTCCTAGCTAGTGGTTGAATCTTGGAAATTTTTTGGTGTTTTTCTGATTAAATAGATACTTATGTACCTAGAAATGATTTTTGGAAAAAATAAAGAGCAAACTATGAGGCAGCTGTATTTCAAATTTGACCCGCTTCCTACTGAATCGGCGAAAAATTGTCTTTTTCATGAGAGGTGGATCAAAGCTTTTGACACTCAACCATTTGGTCAATTGTGCATTAAATATGTCCTAGTATTTTAGAAATTTGATTTGGTACAATTTTGGAACAAATATATGGTAGGTCCTTCACAAAAAATATCATTTTGGACACTCAAAAAATGGAAAATGAATTTTCCGTCCAAAGAAAATGAAAACTTCCTTAGGAACATTGTTTGCCATTCCAAGATGCACCCTTGTGCACAATATTAGATCATTTGAACAAAATATGCCATGAATGTGGCCATAAGATTGATCATTTGGCTTGAAAGCCATGAATCTCCACACATGATAGCTCATTTTTTAGAACACTTTTTAAAAATAATTGCCGTATTACAAGTTTATTATTTTTCCTGGTAACTCGGTCACATATAATGACACAATGCGAAGGTTTTCTCATTTTTTGATTTTTTTTGAATTTTTCATGCCCATTTCAAAATGCGGTCAAAACGGCGGGCATGACCGTTCCTAGCTAGTCGTTGAATCTTGGAAAACTTTTGGTGTTTCTCTGATTAAATAGATACTTATGCACATAGAAATGATTTTTGGAAAAAATAAAGAGCAAACTATAAGGCAGCTGCAGTTCAAATTTGACTCGCTTCGAGTTGAATCGGCGGAAATTTGTCTTTTTCATGAGAGGTGGCTAAAAACTTTTGACACCCAACCATTTGGTCAATTGTACATTAAATATGGTATACTATTTTAGAAAAATGATTTAGTCCAATTTTGTAAGAAATATATGGTAGGTCCTTCACAAAAAAACTCATTTTGGGCACTCGAAAAATGGAAAATAAATTTTTCATCCAAAGAAAATGAAAACTTCCTTAGGCAACATTTTTTGCCATTCCAAGATGCACCCTTGTGCATAATATGAGATCATTTTTTTTGAATTTTTCATGTGAAAAGTAGAAGCAAAACAAAAGAAAAAACACAATTATATGTGCTCTATTCTCATTGGTGGAATTCGTTGTCACACGGATTGATGACATGGCGCCCATCCATCCATCCATCTCTCCATCCCACATCTATCCATCCATCTATCTACAGAAAAGAAAAGAAAAGAAAAAGAAAATGAAAAAGAAAACCCCACCCGCAGCCACCTACCCAAACCCTAACTCAGATCCTCGACCCCCTCCTCCCATCGCACTCCTCCTCCCCCCATCTCCTCGCCGCCGCCACCTACGGCGCCTGACCCTCCCCTCAATCCTCGTCTCCAAGCCACCCTGTCCCTCCCTCAGATCTCGATCCGCCGCCGTCCGCCTCCGCGCGGCCTCCACCTCCAGCCTCCACGCGCACCCCGTCCTCCTCGCCTGCCTCCGCGCAACCTCCACCTCCAGCCCCACCCTCGCCTTCTACTCCCCCACGCCGCAGCTCGCCCTCGCGTCTCAGCCCTCCATGGTCGACTTCGTCTCCCTCCTCGAGCACTGGACTCTGCCTCCACCTCATCTCCGGCGGCTCCTTCCCTCTCCTCCTAGGCCGACTCGAGCAGCTCATGTCGTGGCCAGATCCGACAAGAACTCCCTCCCTCCCACCTCGCACCTGAAACCATAACCTTGCATGGGCATGGCCGGGGAGTGAGCTCGGGATCCACAGCACAGCAAGGTAAGCATCCCACCTACTCCCCCTTCTCTTCTTCCTCTTGTCTCCCCCAATCTGATCCGTGCGTGCATTTTATTGAAGGTTCGTGAAGAGGGCCGATGTGGTTTTGTGAAGGAAGGGGCCGGACGGCTCCTCGGGCAGCTCCTCGTCATTGGCGGCGCCGTCGTCGGTAGGGCCGTGGTGCAGGCCTACCGCCAGGCCATCGTCAGTGAGTGCCCTCCCTCCCTTCCCCTCTGTAGAAACACTCGCTGGGTGCTTCCCTTGCCCCTGGCAATGCCAATGAATCGCAGTGGTATTGTAGGCACCGAGTAAATTATGGCATGTTGTTTAATTTGTTTATTCATTTGTTGCAGTCTGTGCTCTGTTGTGGTGAAACTCTAGTGTTTTTGCAACCTACAAGTGCGTATGGGCACCGATTTCTAGAAGTATTTGAGTTGACATCTTTGTTGGTTTAGATAGTATAGAAATTGTGAAGGGCGGTTGATTTGCTTCTGGTTTATGAAATAGAGCTGAATACAGTTATGCATGAATGAGAATATGCTTGTAACTGGTGACAGATATGTTCTGCTGACCAGCTTTGCAGTTTGCCACATTGGTGATGTAAATGCCCCTAAATGATGATATCTTAGCAAGTGCTTTCTCTGATGTTTAACCTTGTTACTATCGTCCATAAGTATTGCCGTTGATTTTGGTATATGAGCACTAGTGTTTCCTGCTTACAGCAAGCTATGTATTGTCCATGTGTCCATTTTACTTGTGTAAATAGTTTTTTTCATACCTAGTAACATGTTTCCTCATAATGAATTATTCGTGCCATGTGAATCATTGCTGCTATCCTGTGTGGAAATGCCAAATTTGAAGCATGCTAGCTAAAGCCTAGATCATCATCCAAACATTACCGGTGTCACATTTCTAAATTGATATGTCAGTGAATGCCATTTAGTGGACGTGTATCAGCTTATAGGGTATAAAAATAGTATGAAACGTTTCTCCTACTGTTGTACTTCTTAAAAAGCTTTCCGCTGATGGTAGGAAGAAGAAGGATGTTCACAAGAAGATGGCAGGAAGAAGCAAGCTGATTCGATTCGATCCTCAAGGTAGCCCATCCCTTCCCCTTCTCTCTTTGATTCGATCCGATCTGGCAGCCATGGATGAACACTGACAGTGTATGTTGCTCTATTCTTCGTGTTCTGCTGTGCTGCAGGACACCCATGGATCTTGCTGCAGGTGGTGGGTTTTGGAGAACCAACCTGAGATGCAGGAGGTGGGTTCTTGGGTCGTGCTCTGCTCGAGCAGGAGGGGCAGCAGGGGTTTGCTCCTCTGCTCCTAGGGCGACCAAGAGGTCCTGCCCCGAGCTCAAGCACGTCCACGTCGACCCACCACGATAGGTAGCATCTCCATCTCCCTCTCATCTTCCTATGCTCGCTACTGCTGCTCCGAATTATACATGTTGGCAAAGAGATGTCCCTGTTTTCCTCAGTACTATGCACTGCTATATTTATGTGGTTGTCTTTGTGTGCATCTTATATTGAAATCAAGTGAGACACCTCCATCCCCTACATCTTGACGATCCCTCTAGTACTGTATATCTTACGTTGCTCTCACTACCTCCTGCCCCTAGATTTCCAATTGCCTTTGTTGCCTGCTCATTTAATTAATTAAAACTGCATGTGTGCGTGTAAGTATGGCTGTGAGAACGAGATCAATGGTGGCTTCCACCAAACAGATCAAACTTTTAATGCTTGCTACACATGCTTGTGTACCTAAACATTATGTACACTTCTTGTTGTTGTTGATCGTGTAGTCTAAAAAACAACACCCGTTCAGTCTAATTATTGTGTACCTGATTGTGTATGTGATGATTGCAGTGATGATCTTTGACATTTGAAAGATAAATGGCATGTTCCTAGTTCTCACCTTTGAGTAGTTGTGATATTGCGTTAAAGAGTCATTTCTCATTTGTTCTGTTAAAGTCGTCTACAGTCTTCCCAAGAGATGTTGTTTCTTATTTTTCATACTTATATGGCTTAAAGTTGTAGAAACCATGTTTTCTGAACAACTATTGTTGCTTTCAAAAGCTGCAATTAATTGGAGAGGGTACCTTATTATTTGCTCTCTTTAATTGTTTTTCCAGGCCCATAACATCTCGCTGAATCAGTATTGGCTGGGACGTCGATGGAGAACTAAACCTTTGCTGCCACACTCCGCAACATCAACAGGTACTACCTGAGCTAGTGATGTTTGATTGCATGCGCTGCCTAGAATTACTAGGTCATATTAGTTGAATGGGTGGTAGTAGAATAGTAGTTTCTTCAGATTGATCTATCTGGATAACATCGGTAATTTAGTTTGTCCAAGATAATTATTGGTACATAATTTTCTATACTTGTACACACAAAATAGATAGAGGTGACGTGTGGTTATATTCTATCTGTTTTGATCTTAACTAGCTATTCATTGTGGTTGTTACTGTTACATGTACATATGCTTCAGGATTTAGTCCCTAGCTGCCTTGTATATTTGTTTTTAGTTTGTTTCTAACTCTTTTGGTTTATTGTTAGATGCCTTCATTCGGACTCTACGAACATACCCGAAAATAGTGTTTCCTCTCATTTACAAGAGCTCTAGCCTGGAAGTGAAGTAGGAAGTATATTTGAAGTTCAAAGTCGTGTAGCAAAGAGTTGTATGTTTTGTTTGTGTAATAGACTATAAATATTGTAATAGACTATGTACAGATTATAGTAGACTTATTTAGCGTTCTTTGATGAACTACATTTGTTATGTTATGTTTGAAATAATGATTATGTGATTTGAAAAACAGTGAAATGGAAACCTGACTCATGGGACCAACTTATGAAAATAACCTGAGCAATTTTGAAATTTCTGTCATGTGGGTCCAATGTGTATCTGTATGACAAGTGGGAACCATCTGATTGGTGGGTCCAGCTCCAAAATATAATAGCCCAAACAATGTTAAAAGGCCACGACCCAGAAATAAAAAGGCCGAATTATTGGGCCAAGCCCATATATCTAATCAAAGTTAAAGAGAAAAAACATATTAAATGTGTTGTATTATTGGGCCCGGCCCATATAGACGTTGAATTGGACCGGGCTGATTCTAATCAAGGACCTTTTCATTTGGTCACAATTTTTCCACGTTAGCTTGCCACGTCGGATCCTACGAGGCCTGGGCAGGCTGCCAGCGACCAAAACAATTGGTCGTAGAACTAACGACCTTTTGTTTTGGTCGTTGCCTTCTACGACCATATCACAGAGAAGGTCGTTAAGTTTCATTAAAGGCGGCCAGCTTTTGACCAATTGTTTTTGGTCATAAAAAGGTCACAAATGAAAAACGATGACCATTCAGCGACCAATAATGATGGTCGCAAGTTGACATATTTCTTCTAGTGTCTATAGTGTAAGCCACTCATTTTTTGCAAGGTTCAGTCCATTCCAGGTTATTAGTATTTATAGTTTGTACAATTGTATTTTTATTTTTCAATTGTTTTATTTGGTGCAATTGCACTTTCACCACTTTTTTACTAATTTATTTTTGTGTGCAATTGCACTTATATGACGAGGCCCAAAAGTGACTGAAACTTTCAAATAAGTCACAACCGCCATGTGTAGGAGATATGCCCTAGAGGCAATAATAAAAGTTATTATTTATCTCCATGCTCATTATTAGGTTTATGTTCCATGCTATAACTGCTATGGTTCTCAAGTCTGCAAATAAAACGAGGCTTGGAGGAAGACTCATATGCGCGTGTGGGATAATAAACGATAAAATGCATTCCTAGTCTAGCCTCTAAGACTAGCTCAAGTGTTGCATGATGGTTCTGTTTTCCTGATCATGGGCATGTCTATGCCAGCAACTTTGAGGGCACAATGTTAGAAGAACATTTGTGTTGAATCGACCCGAATTGATGTTATGCTATGAGATACATTCGTCACAAGTTAAATAGTTTATAACACAGAGATGGTTAATGTTTGCATGATTCCTTAGACCATGAGAGTATCGAATTTCTTCATGCTTGCTTCATGAACTTTGGGGTTTGTTAAACGTCATCCGTAAATGGGTGGCTATTACGGCGGCTTACGGGTTCATGGAAAAGTATGTCAAGTAACTTGATAGCTCAAGATTGGGATTTGCTCCTCCGACGATGGAGAGATATCTCTGGGCCCTCTCGGTGTTACGGTATCCATTATCGTCTGGCCAGACACTTTGTGATTTGATCACGGGGACGCCGGAACACGGTAACGAGAAAAGAGAACAATACCGGTAACGAGGTAACTAGCATAGTGGACAAGTTGTTGATCCACGGGAATGCAAACATGTCTAACCTCGGGTATTTGTAACATATCATGAAGCAACAGGAATAGAACACGGCAACTGGAGGTTCACTGAAATATTCATTCGTGTGGGTAAAGGGATCAATATGGGTGTCCACGGCTCCGATGCTGATCATTGATCGGAAGGTGTTCCGGTCATGTCTATACTTCACCGAACCTATAGGGTCACACGCTTAAGGGTCATCTATCTGCTGAATACTAGACAAGGAGTCCGAGAGAAAGTCACTGGAAAAGTTTCAGAGACAACGGAAAAGTTCCGGAGAGAACACCGAAAAAGTTTCGGTAAAACCGAAAAGTTGTTTCGGATAAAACCATTGATCCAAAAAGGTTTCGGCAAGCTACGGGAATGTTTTGGAGGTTGCCAGATTGGTCTGGTAATTTCTGGAATTTTTCTGGAGAAAAAACCGAAAAATAGTTTTGGAGCTGCCGGAGTTGTTTACCGGGTAAACAAAGATGGTTTTAAATTAAACCACCATACTAGATATGTTCCAGAGCATGTCCAGATAATTTTAGAAGGTGTTGGAAATGTTCTGGGATCTTCTGGAATTTTTCAGAAATGATAGTCGCGGAAAACATCTTGTCCCAGCGTGAGGGGACAAGATCCCATGTTTCGTGGGGGCTGTTTTGGGTTGTTTTTGGGGGCACCCCCTTTAGGGGACAGCCCCCCTTGTGGCTGGACAAAGTGTTGGGGGGGCCCCCCCATGGGTGGGGGCAGCCCCCACAAAAGGTGGGGCTGGTTGGGAGGAGGTGGGGCGCCATGTGGGGCCCCCATGTTGGGGTGCCATGGACAAGGGGACATGCTTTCCCCTTGTTTTGTGGATGCTTGTCATGTGGCTGAAATTTTCAGCCACCACCACCCCCTCCTTCCCCTATAAAAGGAGGTGGAGAGGAGCTCTCCATGACCACTCCAACTCTCTCACACATGGCATGCATGATCTGCCTTTCTTCTCCCCCTCCCACGAAATAGTTTCGTAGTGCCGAAAGGCTGTCTGGGTTCCGGTGGGAACTAGTTCTGGACGGCGAAGCCCTGCCGGATAGATGACACCGTATGTGTGCAACTCTGTAGAGAGGTCGTAGTTTTGATCTTAGTGCCCGTGGGGCTGTTCGTGAGTGCCTCCCGAAGGGCTGTCCAAGTGACGGTCCGAGTTCTGTGAGTCCTCCGGAAGGGCTGTCCGCGACACCATCCGGGGGACTGTCCGACCGCCTCCCGGAGGGCTGTCCGGATGGCGGATGAGGGAGTACATCCTCGTGGTTGGGAGGTTGTAAAATCCTAGCTGCGGGGATCTGCACCGCCGATCGTCATCGACTCTACTTCCGCTGCGCTGCGAGTCGGTAACGATTATGATCAAACCTTGTATGCAGTCTCCATAGTGGTCCTGGGCTGGTGCGTAGGTCAGAATTTTTTTGTTTTCTGCTGCGTTACCCTACTGTGGCATCATGAGCCGTGCTATGCGTAGATGCAGGTTGCGATCTAGAATACATGAGATGTATGGGTGTTGCACAATATAATTAGGTAGTAGATGAGTTCTATTACTAAAAATTATTTGTGCGGGTAGCAGATGAAATCTGTTACCTGATATTCTTGATGCTTCCCTGGAATTTGCATATTTCTGATCTTGATAACAACATGGTGGAGTTTCAATGTTCTGGCAATCCGCGATCCTGATTGATCAACGAAGTGCTAACAGTTCATTGAATTCCATCGTAGTTAAAAATAAAGATGAAATTTCGCAAACGAAAGGGTAATGCAGATATGATCTGCACGGGGGTCATACGTATGACGAAGTTTAGTATGGGGCTCGAGATTTTATTATCTCGGTTTTCATACACCCTGGAAAGTTAATCTAGCGACTTGAATAATCATACTTGATGATGGACGTTGGTAGCTTCGGTTTGTTTCGAAACCTTAGAAGCCACGTAAAACAAGTTTTGCTGAACCGATTAGAGGCGTCTAACTTGGTTTTGCAGGAGGGTTTGCATGTGCATATGATGTGGTATAGCAGTGCTCATAATAATTTGATTATGTATGAGATGACTATATGATGTAAATTAATTAACATGACCTGCGTGTCATGATTTGGCATGATGGCTGGAGCCATATGATTGCACTTTAAATGACCTGCGTGTCAACCTTGTTGTAATGCATTATTTTATTAGCTATAGAGATAGCAATATTATCTGGTGCATCGACAAGGTGGTGGTAATCTTCGCGAAGGCGAACACCGACGCGAATGCCGAAGACGAAGAAATAGAAGACTTCTCCGTCGGAAAGGGCTATACCATATCATGCTATTATGAATTGCCTGAGATGTTTATCCCTTATGATGCACCCTTCTTGATTGCGCGGTAGTCGCTTTTATTAGGGTGATCTCTCACAAAAAATATCAAGTAGTTAGTGTTCTCCCAAGTGTAGCACCATCACGGCACCTAACTTCTCGGGGTATCACATGGATGCATGGGTACGAACGATTAGGGAAGTGTGAGGCGGGTGAGTTGAGACCTCGCAGCATGATCACTTGGTTGTCTTGACGTTCAGGCATGAAAGTCATGAGCTCGGAACACACGCATCGAAAGATGAACAAGAGTCACATAGAGATGTGATTGGCAAGTTGGCCTACCGATTGCAATTCTCGTCACTTGAGATGGATGCATCCTTGGCGTTGAATTGTAATATGGATCTTGAATCACTCACAATCAATTTTGAGAGATATTGATTTGAGTGGGAGCGCACTGTTGAATTGACTTGTTTAATTCTAAGTGCAATTAATTATGAACACTGTCTAAGTGTGGTTTGCATAATAGTTGTAGAATTATGGCTCGCATTTCCACCTTCCCTGTTAAAATTGAATAGCTGTTAAATATCTGATTAAAACTTTATGGTTGGTAACGTAATGTGAGGATTGTCCTCAAGAGTGCCGAGAAGGACTTTGTTCTATCGCATACTTTGGTATTCTCTCGCTTATGCTATGGATCATGTGACTCTCGTCCTTCGATCCAAAAGCTGGAATTCCGTTTCAGTCAAGTGCAATTGTTTGCTTCCATGAGACCTGAACTTCGAAAGTTTGGATAGTTATGTGATATTCATGGAATCTGAAAATCATTTTCAGAGACAGACAAAGGCTGAAAGATATGAGATATCCAAAGCAGTGTTTGTTTGCAAACTATTAGTAATGGAGTTTACTATGCATTAGACTGATAAGAGAGGGATCCAGAAGAACGCCTGCCATATGATGAAAGGTGAATAAAACAACAACTTAAAGAAAAAGGAAGTGTCCGAAGGGTGTTAGTGAAACTTTCACGCCTAGGAAGTCCGGGGCTAACGCCACTCTTAAGTTGGGTGCTTCTTCTGAGAGTAGGAGAAATACTGAAAGTTAAACTGTTAGAAGTATAAAGGCAGAAAGAAAGAAGACTGGAATATCCAGCTCATGTATGAATGTCATACAAGTTTTTGATGTATAGAAGGCTGGTCAAAGATATAGTTCTTGGGAATTATGATTAAATTGTTAATCGCTGATTCTTGGGTATTGTGAGTTAATCACAAAGATACCCGCTCGATTGCTTTCTGTTGCAACTCGATGTAAGAACTACTATGGCCTGAAAGACTAGCTAGGAATGAGGTTGAGATACACACATGGAACATACTAAATGTTACTATACCTTCCATCGGTGTATTACCTATGTATTTACTTTCATAATTCATTTTAGAGTTTCACACTCTAGCCCTTTTGCATAAGGTATCTTGCAAGAAGGTTGTTCATAAGAGAACTTTTGATGTTCGGTGTTATGAATAACATAAGGGCCATACTTTCATTATGAATGAGATGTATGTTATGAATAATGATAATAATATATTACCTCTGGATTTACTTTCATAATTCATTTTAGTGTTTTACACACTCTAGCCCATTGCACAATGTTTGTTGCAAAAGAGTTGTTCATAAAAGAACAATTGTTGTTCAGTATTATGAATAACATAAAGGGCCATGCTTCCATCCGAGATTGGACGTATGTTATGAATACTGATGGTAATATGATACATCCATAACACTGACGCTAAATGTCGTAAGACTAAAAGAATACCACACAAGTGTGGCACTGCATTTGGTCACATTGGAGAAGCCCGCATAGAAAATTCCATTATGATGGATTTTGAAGTCGTTTGATTTTGAATCATCTGACACTTGCAACTTTTCTCCGAAAAGTGAAGTGACTGAAATACCATTCACAGGCCATAAGGAATGGACAACAAACTTATTGGTGATCATACATTTGATGTGTGTAGTCTGATAAATGTTGTTAGTAGTGGATTTATCTATCTTCAGAAATGACTCAAGTAGATATATGGATATTTACTTGGTGAGACGTAAGTCTAGATCTTTTGAATTCATTCAAAAGGTTTTCAAGAATGAAGTAGAAGTTATTGTAACAAGAAAATTATGTTTCTACAATTAGATTGCAGAAAGGAATATTTGAGTTACAAGTTTAGCGAATGTCTGATGAGTTGTGAAAGGGGTTTCATAACTTGCACCTCCCAGAACACCACTCCAAGTGGAAAGTCCATGAAGATGTAATCGAACCATTTATGACATGGTAAGATCAAAGATGACATAAATAAATATGCCATTATCCCTTTTAAAGTGATGCTTTAGCGACTGTGGCTTTTACACTGAAAAGAGCTCCATCGGGTCTGTTGAAATGACGCCATGGTATGGTACGCCCAACCATGTTATATATTTTCTTAACATTTGGAATATGGGGCTTGTGTAAAAGGTTACAAACCTATTCCAAATCAGACAAGTGCAACTTTGTAGGTTATCCCAAGTAATTGGGTATTCCTCCCTCGCTATACCGAGGCAAATAGGTTTGCCACAAAGAACGGTATGCTTTTTGAAGAAAATGGTTCTTTCAAAAAGGTGAGTGGGAGAATAATGCAACTCAACGAGATAACCAGTATCTCCGTCATCAGGTCAAAGGAAAGGAACCTTGGAAGTGATTCCGGAGTTTCCTACTGCGACTGATACGGAAGTCTCTACAATAAAATGTATGGACTTCGGTCGAACTTGCAGCTGAACCACGTAGGCAAAGCTCGTGCAAACCTATCAGGTGCGCAAATGAGATATTGTTGTTAGACAACAGTATACCTACGATACACAAGGAAGCGTTGATGGGCCCTGACTCCGGAATTGGCTAAATGCCAATAAAATCCGAGATAGTTTCCATATAAATGTTTCAAGATTAAAATCTTGATACACCTTTCGGAAGACTTAGAGTCTAACGAATTTTATGGAACTTAAAACTGATATGGATAAAAATGTTTTATCCATAAAGCTCGACTTGTTGAAATAACAAGTTCAAGGAGTTGACTACGATGAGGATGTTTCACTGTAGCGATGCTTAAAGTCGGTTCGGGTTGAACTAGCAATTAATACATATTTCAATCATGAGATATGAAACAAGGATGACGAAAGGATTTCCATCTGATGGAAATAAAACCAAGGACTTGCATGTGCTACAGTCCAAGGTATTTTGTCAGTCCAGAGGATGCTAGTAAGTGTGCAAACTTCAGAGTTCCAGCAATGGACAGAAGAGAGCAAAATGGAGTTGGAATCTTCGTGTTTTGATGAAATGGTCAAAGGGGTTTGATTTCATCAATGGGTAACGAAGATGCTTGTAATTCAAGAAAATAAGTGGGAGCATAATAATATTTTCTAAAAACATTGTGTGCTTGACACATTGTTAATTGGAAATAAATTTCTTGACACGAATTAGGACTTCATTTGAAAATAGTTTTTCGATGAAGTGCTTGGGCTAAATAGCCTTTATATTAGGCATGATGATCTATGGAGATAGATTTACCTAATGGGGCTGAGCAAAGATACATATTGACAAAATGCTAAAACCTTTTAGCATTAAAAATGTCAAGGAGTGATTCTTGCCAAAGTCACATGGAAAGAGTTTTTGCAAGACTCGGTGTGCCAAAACACTGATGAGCAAAATACATGATGGAGATTCCACACACTCTTGTGTTTGGATTAATCATGTATTCCATGGCATGTATAACAACCAGATATGTCCAATACTCCCAAAGTTGTTGCGAGTATAGGTACCAAAGTGATCAGAAGTACTGATCAAGGGACAACAGTGAAAAAGGGTCATTGAGTACTATAGTAGCACTGATGACAAGTTTTCTCGCAAGCGGAGATCATGAAGAGTTCGTTGTAAAAGCTTACATCGAAGCAGTCTTCATCAATGCTCCATGCGATTTTTGATTTAAGTTAAGGGTTTTGTGTAATACACAATATGGAGGCATAGTAGTTGAAAATTGTTCCAAACAAGTTACTGTGGCGAATTCTATAACAGAGGCGAAGTATGTTGCCGTTTTTAAAGTGACAAAGAAAATGTTGAATCATATAGTTCATTCATGAACTTAGTATGGTTCCAAGATGGCTTTTGTCAATGGGACACTACTGCAGGTAGTTCATCCATAACTCAGTCTGAGGAATCCAGGTTCGACCTGTGATTCACATACATACATAGCCAAGTCCACACAAAATATGAATTTTGTGAAAGCGTGAAAACGCGAGGATATGCAAAGATACACACGGAGCTGAAGTTGTCAGATCCGTTGGACATCAGGCTATACCACAAGCGAAGCATATTTACACCGGTGTGCCACAGGTGTGAAGTGCATTAGCATTAACTAGATTATTGACTCTAGTGCAAGTGGGAGTCTGTAGGAGATATGCCCTAGAGGCAATAATAAATGTTATTATTTATCTCCATGCTCATTATTAGGTTTATGTTCCATGCTATAACTGCTATGGTTCTCAAGTCTGCAAATAAAACGAGGCTTGGAGGAAGACTCATATGCACGTGTGGGATAATAAACGATAAAATGCATTCCTAGTCTAGCCTCTAAGACTAGCTCAAGTGTTGCATGATGGTTCTGTTTTCCTGATCATGGGCATGTCTATGCCAGCAACTTTGAGGGCACAATGTTAGAAGAACATTTGTGTTGAATCGACCCGAATTGATGTTATGCTATGAGATACATTCATCACAAGTTAAATAGTTTATAACACAGAGATGGTTAATGTTTGCATGATTCCTTAGACCATGAGAGTATCGAGTTTCTTCATGCTTGCTTCATGAACTTTGGGGTTTGTTAAACGTCATCCGTAAATGGGTGGCTATTACGGCGGCTTACGGGTTCATGGAAAAGTATGTCAAGTAACTTGATAGCTCAAGATTGGGATTTGCTCCTCCGACGATGGAGAGATATCTCTGGGCCCTCTCGGTGTTACGGTATCCATCATCGTCTGGCCAGACACTTTGTGATTTGATCACGGGGATGCCGGAACACGGTAACGAGAAAAGAGAACAATACCGGTAACAAGGTAACTAGCATAGTGGACAAGTTGTTGATCCACGGGAATGCAAACATGTCTAACCTCGGGTATTTGTAACATATCATGAAGCAACAGGAATAGCACACGGCAACTGGAGGTTCACTCGAATATTCATTCGTGTGGGTATAGGGATCAATATGGGTGTCCATGGCTCCGATGCTGATCATTGATCGGAAGGTGTTCCGGTCATGTCTATACTTCACCGAACCTATAGGGTCACACGCTTAAGGGTCATCTATCTGCTGAATACTAGACAAGGAGTCCGAGAGAAAGTCACTGGAAAAGTTTCAGAGACAACGGAAAAGTTCCGGAGAGAACACCGAAAAAGTTTCGGTAAAACCGAAAAGTTGTTTCGGATAAAACCATTGATGCAAAAAGGTTTCGGCAAGCACCGGGAATGTTTTGGAGGTTGCCAGATTGGTCTGGAAATTTCTGCAATTTTTCTGGAGAAAAAACCGAAAAATAGTTTCGGAGCTGCCGGAGTTGTTTACCGGGTAAACAAAGATGGTTTTAAATTAAACCACCATACTAGAAATGTTCCAGAGCGTGTCCAGATAATTTTAGAGGGTGTCGGAAATGTTCTGGGATCTTCTGGAATTTTTCAGAAATGATAGTCGCGGAAAACATCTTGTCCCAGCGTGAGGGGACAAGATCCCACGTTTCGTGGGGGCTGTTTTGGGCTGTTTTTGGGGGCACCCCCTTTAGGGGACAGCCCCCTTGTGGCTGGACAAAGTGTTGGGGGGCCCCCCCATGGGTGGGGGCAGCCCCCACAAAAGGTGGGGCTGGTTGGGAGGAGGTGGGGCGCCATGTGGGGCCCCCATGTTGGGGTGCCATGGACAAGGGGTCATGCTTTCCCCTTATTTTGTGGATGCTTGTCATGTGGCTGAAATTTTCAGCCACCACCACCCCCTCCTTCCCCTATAAAAGGAGGTGGAGAGGAGCTCTCCATGACCACTCCAACTCTCTCACACATGGCATGCATGATCTGCCTTTCTTCTCTCCCTCCCACGAAATAGTTTCGTAGTGCCGAAAGGCTGTCTAGGTTCCGGTGGGAACTAGTTCTGGATGGCGAAGCCCTGCCGAATATATGACACCGTATGTGTGCAACTCTGTAGAGAGGTCGTAGTTTTGATCTTAGTGCCCGTGGGGCTGTTCGTGAGTGCCTCCCGAAGGGCTGTCCAAGTGACGGTCCGAGTTCTGTGAGTCCTCCCGAAGGGCTGTCCGCGACACCATCCGGGGGACTGTCCGACCGCCTCCCGGAGGGCTGTCCGGATGGCGGATGAGGGAGTACATCCTTGCGGTTGGGAGGTTGTAAAATCCTAGCTGCGGGGATCTGCACCGCCGATCGTCATCGACTCTACTTCCGCTGCGCTGCGAGTCGGTAACGATTATGATCAAACCTTGTATGCAGTCTCCATAGTGGTCCTGGGCTGGTGCGTAGGTCAGAATTTTTTTGTTTTCTGCTACGTTACCCTACACCATGGACACTCTTTCTACGAGTAAACTTAAAATTTTGGATGCAATAATCTCTCTTTGGTGATTATATCTGTGTGACCAAGTAATTTATTTTGTGTGGTAGTGCAAAATGTCACTTAAGCCAAGTTATAAAATAACATAGGATTGCAGAGGATACCAACTTTTCCACTACTATGTGGTAGTGGAAACGTGAAACTTAAAACCTTATGTTATTTTTAAGTAGTAGAGATAATAACTTTTGTGCAAACACTTTTGTTATATTTGTGCAGTTCTATTTTTAGTTGATTAAAACATAATAGAAGCTATACTGAGTAATAAATTGATTCAGTGCTCATTGTACTTAAAAAATTAATCGATCTAAACTTTACATTTTTTGCAAAAAGAAAACCTCATGACTTTAGGTTTATTATATCTAAAACATTATTTGCATAAATGCATTCATAATATTAAAATTAAAAGTTTATTATAAATTCAAATATCGAATAACACTTAAATAGAGATCTACTTTATGTTGGAAATCATTATCATTCCAAGTTATAATTTGGAACATTTAACTAAACTGGATGTCGCGTAATTCCAAGGAAAACATAAAAATGGTGATAGTTACAATCTTGAAAAATTTATTTAATGCCACTTAGATGTACTTTATAGTATGTTCGGTATATTTAAATAGGAATAATTAATTTTAGGCCCCTAGTTGTGTCCCACTCGGCAATTTTATCCCTAGTTTTCAAAAACCCTCAGTTCTTCCCAAGCTACTTCCCTCCTCTTAGAGCATCTACAACCGGACCCCTCAAACCCGTCGCAAATTAAACGCCCGGGCAGGCTGCTCGGTCACTGCCCGGTCATGATTTTTTGACCTAGACAGGCCTCTCAAACGGCTCTCAAATGCCCGGGCTGACTGGCACCCCCATATCCAGCCCAAATATGGGGCGGATATGGGGGTGCCAAGGCGCGCCCGGGCACGCCCGTCATGTTGGACCCAACAGCCCGACCCACTCCAAATTGCACCATATCCATCAAAGCCTTCCTCCTCCTCCCACCGTCCTCCAACCATTCCCGTGCCCGGACCCTCGCTGGCCTCCACCCTTGCTCCCAATGCTCACCTCCGGTCCCGATCCACCGCCGGAGATGTCATCCAACCAGAGCCAGACCGCCGCCGCGACGGAGACGCAGTTCGTCTTGTCTGTGGGAGACATGGTGTCATCGGCGGTGACTTGCAAGGTGGAGAACGCTGCCCGCAAGTTGCGGCGATGCCAACAACGAGAGAGGGAGGCGGTGGTGGCGGCGCAGGGAGGTTCAGACATGGTGGAGCAGCTGTCTCCTTTGCTGCACCCGGATCCCCGCACCCCTACCCTCGAGCGCCTACGCGGATTACGCTGTCCGCCCCCTTTGGGAGACATGATGATCCGAGCACCGGCTGGGCCATTCCGAAGAGCTTTCCACCGACGCAGATGTCGGCGGTCGACGTGTCCGACTCGCCGCAGCTCGTTCGGGCCCGGATGAACATGGGCTCCGGCAGTGCCCGGGCTGCCCTCAACATGTTCGACGAAATGACCAAACAAGAGTTGGTAAGTTTTCTTTACTCTTGTTCGATCATATTTTAGCATAGACCACTAGTTCATTTGCTCATGATGAATGCTTGCAAATTTGATTGATGTAGGAGGCGTTCTTGTTGAACATGATCAATGACAGTGAAGAACAACCGACCGAAATGGAGTATGAATTGGAGGCCACCACCGCATTTGCAGTTGGGACAACATTCGATGCCAATCCGAGCAAGAAGAAGAAGAATACCAAGACGCCGACGACAAGAGGTCCGGCATTCTCAAGATTTGAGGACATCTTGTTGGTCAAAGCTTGGTTGGCCACAATGATGGATCCAATATGCGGCACCGAGCAAAATGGGAACACCTATTGGACGAAGATTTGGAAGGAGTATCACGAGCAAAAGGAGTATGTGGAGCCGCATCCTATCCTGACCACTCACAATGTGGCATCTCTCCAACATTGTTGGGGGATCATTCAAGGGGAAGTGAACAAGTACGTCGGCTACTACTCACAAGTGACCAAACACCCTCAAAGTGGGATGGGAGTCGCAACTCACGTAAGCTCGATTGCCTCATCTTGTCGTCCATTGCATATGCTTCTTCTGTTAGCATTCTTGTGCTCATACAAATGTTGTTTGCTAGATGGCGGTGGCGGCCACTATGTATCACGGGTTGGAGAAGAAGCCATTTGCTTTTAGCCATTGTTGGGTCATATTGAATGGCAAGCCGAAGTGGAACTAAGTTGTGGCCGACCTCAAGTTCATCAAGAAGAGGAATGATGGCTCAAGCTCCAACCAATCAATTGGGTTGGACGATGAAGAGGGCGACATTGGCGTGGAGAATGGAAAAGCCACCGTGGCAAAGGATAAACGCCAAGTCATGGTAAACAAGTGGGAGAAGGCACGTGCCGCCCGTGATGCCGCGGCTACCAAAATGTCGTTAACATGGACGGGCATTTTTTCTGTGAGGGAGAGCAAGAAGGAGGAGCAGTACAAGCTCATGTTGGATGCACAAAAGTAAAGGATGGAGTGGGATTGAAAGAGGGCGGAGAAGAAGCTCAAAATTGAGAGGGAGAAGATCGAGTTGGAGAAGCAATAAGCGGCGATCAAATGGGAGCTTGAGAAGGCCAAGACATTTGGCAAAATAGAGCTTGAGAAGGAGAAGTTGCAACTCGCACGGGACACGGAAGATGCGAGGATCATGTTGGCAGACGAGACCCTCTATGATGAGCATTCGAAGAAGTGGCTTGCAGAAAAGAAGATGGAGATCAACGAGCGTAGGAAGTACGAGGCGGCGAGGGCAGCTGTGGCTCGGATGCAGGCTGTGATGGAAATATGCCCTAGAGGCAATAATAAAATGGTTATTATTATATTTCCTTAATCATGATAAAGGTTTATTATTCATGCTATAATTGTATTGATCGGAAACTTAAATACATGTGTGAATACATAAACAAATACTGTGTCCCTAGTAAGCCTCTCCTAGACTAGCTCGTTAATCAAAGATGGTTAAGGTTTCCTAACCATAGACATGTGTTGTCACTTGATAATGGGATCACATCATTAAGAGAATGATGTGATGGACAAGACCCATTCGTTAGCTTAGCATATGATCGTTCAGCTTATTACTATTTCTTTGTTCATGTCAAATACATATTCCTTCGACTATGAGATCATGCAACTCCCGGAAACTAGAGGAATACCTTGTGTGCTATCAAACGTCACAACATAACTGGGTGATCATAAAGGTGCTCTACAGGTATCTCCGAAGGTGTTTGTTGAGTTGGCATGGATCGAGATTAGGATTTGTCACTCCGTGTATCGGAAATGTATCTCTAGGCCCTCTCGGTAATACACATCATAATCAGCTTGCAAGCAAAATGACTAAGGAGTTAGTTACAAGATAATGTATTATGAAACGAGTAAAGAGACTTACCAGTAACGAGATTGAACTAGGTATAGAGATACCGATGATCGAATCTCGGGCAAGTAACATACCGACAGACAAAGGGAATTCCGTATTTTGTCATAAGGTTTGACCGACAAAGATCTTCGTAGAATATGTAGGAACCAATATGGGCATGCAGGTTCCACTATTGGTTATTGACCGGAGAGGTGTCTCGGTCTTGTCTACATAGTTCTCGAACCTGTAGGGTCCGCACACTTAACGTTCGTTGACGATATAGTGTTATATGAGTTATGTGATTTGGTGACCGAATGTTGTTAGGAGTCTGGAATGGTCCAGAGGTAAAGACTCATATATAGGACGATACTATTTGGACACCGGTAGATTTTCGGGAGGTACCAGGTAGTAATTGGATCACTGGAAGGGGTTCCGGGAAGCCTCGGGGGGTATATGGGCCATATGGGCCAAGTAAGAGGAGCACACCAGCCCACAAGGGGCTGGCGCGCCCCTCCTATGGCAGCCGGCCAAGGGGAGAAAAGGAAGGAGGGGGATTCGGCCTCCCCCTGCCTTCCTCTCCTCCCCCTTCCTTTTCCCCTCTGACAAATATGGTAAGGTAGGGGGGCGGCTAAGGGCAGTAGCCCAAGGAGGATTCAGCCTCCTTGGGGGCGCCTCCTGGCTGCCTCCCCTCTCCCCCACCTATATATATGAGGGAGGGGGCGCCACACAAACCTACGACAATCTCTTAGCCGTGTGCGGCGCCCCTCTCCACAGTTTCGTCCCTCGGTCATATTTTCGGAGTGCTTAGGCGAAGCCCTATGGAGATAGCATCACCATCACCGTCGCCACACTGTCGTGTTGCCGGAACTCATCCACTACTTCGCCCGTCTTGCTGGATCAAGAAGGTGAGGACGTCACCGAGCTGAACGTGTGCTGAACGCGGAGGTGTCGTATGTTCGGTACTTGATCGAGTGGATCGCAAAGAAGTTCGACTACATCAACCGCGTTACTAAACGCTTCCGCTTACGGTCTACGAGGGTACATAGACACACTCTCCCCTCTCGTTGCTATGCATCTACATGGATAGATCTTGCGTGTGCGTAGAATTTCTTTTGTTTTCCATGCAACGTTCCCCAACAATGGCATCCGATCCAGGTCTATGCGTAGATGATATGCACGAGTAGAACACAAAGAGTTGTGGGCGGTGATAGTCATACTGCTTACCCCCAATATCTTATTTTGATTCGGCGGTATTGTGGGATGAAGCGGCCCGGACCAACCTTACATGTCCACGCACATGAGACCGGTTCCACTGACTGACATGCAACTTGTTTTGCATAAAGGTGGCTAGCGGGTGTCTGTTTCTCCTACTTTAGTTGAATCGAATTTAACTGCGGCCGGTCCTTGAAGAAGGATAAAACAACAAACTTGATAAATCACCGTTGTTGTTTTTGCCGTAGGTAAGAATGGTTCTTGCTAGAAGCCCGTAGCAGCCACGTAAAACTTGCAACAACAAAGTAGAGGACGTCTAACTTGTTTTTGCAGGGTATGTTGTGATGTGATATGGTCAAGACGTGATGTGATATATGTTGATGTATGAGATGATCATGTTTTGTAATATTGACAATCGGCAGGAGCCTTAGGGTTGTCTGTTAATTATTGTATGAAATGCAAGCGCCACGTAATTGCTTTACTTTATCGCTATGCGTTAGTAATAGTTGTAGAAGCAATAGTTGGCGAGACGACCCCGATGCAACGATGGAGATCAAGGTGTCGAGCCGGTGATGACGGAGATCATGACGATGCTTTGGAAATGGAGATCAAAAGCACAAGATGATGATGGCCATATCATGTCACCTATTTTGATTGCATGTGATGTTTATCCTTTATATGCATCTTATTTTGCTTAGAACGGCGGTAGCATTATAAGATGACCCCTTCACTAAATTTCAAGATAATGTGTTCTCCCTGAGTATGCACCGTTGCCAAAGTTCGTCGTTTCAAAGCACCTCGTGATGATCGGGTGTGATAGACTCTACGTTCACATACAACGGGTGTAAGACAGTTTTGCACATGCATAATACTTGGGTTAAACTTGACGAGCCTAGCATGTACAGACATGGTCTCGGAACACTGGAGAATAAAAGGTCAAACATGAGTCATATAGTAGATATGATCAACATAGAGATGTTCACCATTGAAGACTACCCCATCTCACGTGATGATCGGACATGGGTTAGTTGATTTGGATCATGTATCACTTAGATAACTTGAGGGATGTTAATTCAAGTGGGAGTTCATTAGTAATTTGATTAATTAAACTTAATTTATCATGAACTTAGTCTTAATAGTTTTGCATATCTATGTTGTAGATCAATAGCTCGCGATATAGCTCCCCTATTTTTTGATATGTTCCTAGAGAAAACTAAGTTGAAAGTTGATGGTAGCAATAATGTGGACTGGGTCCGTGATCTGAGGATTATCCTCATTGCTGCATAGAAGAATTATGTCCTTAATGCACCGCTAGATGACAGACCTGTTGTAGGAGCTGATGCAGACGGTATGAACGTTTGGCAAGCTCGATATGATGACTACTTGATAGTTTAGTGCGCCATGCTTTACGGCTTAGAATCGGGGCTCCAAAGACATTTTGAATGCTATGGAACATATGAGATGTTCCAAGAGCTGAAATTGGTATTTCAGGCTCATGCCCGTGTTGAGAGGTATGAGACCTCTGACAAATACTTTGCCTACAAGATGGAGGAGAATAGCTCAGCCAGTGAGCATGTGCTCAGAATGTCTGGGTACCACAATCACTTGAATCAAGTGGGAGTTAATCTTCCACATAAGATAGTGATGGACGGAGTTCTCCAGTCACTATCACCAAGCTAATAGAGCTTCGTGATGAACTATAATATGCAAGGAATGACTAAAATGATTTTCGACCTCTTCGCGATACTGAAATCGGCGGAGGTAGAAATCAAGAAAGAGCATGAAGTGTTGATGGTTAATAAGACCACTAGTTTCAAGAAAAAGGGCAAGAGAAAGAAAGGGAACTTCAAGAAGAATGGCAAGCAAGTTGCCACTCCTATGAAGAAGCCCAAAGCTGGACCCAAGCCTGAAACTGAGTGCTTCTACTACAAAGGAAATGGTCACTGGAAGCAGAACTGCCCCAAATACTTGGCGGATAAGAAGGATGGCAAAGTGAACAAAGGTATATTTGATATACATGTTATTGATGTGTACCTTACTAGTGTTCGTAGTAGCCCCTGGGTATTTGATACTGTTTCAGTTGCTAAGATTAGTAACTCGAAACAGGAGTTGCAGAATAAACAGAGACTAGTTAAGGGCGAGGTGACGATGTGTGTTGAAAGTGATTCCAAGGTTGATATCATCACCATCGCACACACCCTCTACCTTTGGGATTAGTGTTGAACCTAAATAAATGTTATTTGGTGTTTGCGTTGAGCATGATTATAATTAGATCATGTTTATTGCAATACGGTTATTCATTTAAGTCAGAGAATAATTGTTGTTCTATTTACATGAATAAAACCTTCTATGGTCATACACCCAATGTGAATGGTTTATTGAATCTCGATCGTAATGATACACATATTCATAATATTGATGCCAAAAGATGCAAAGTTGATAATGATAGTGCAACATACTTGTGGCACTGCCATTTAGGTCATATTGGTATAAAGCGCATGAAGAAACTCCATGCAGATGGACTTTTGGAATCACTTGATTATGAATCATTTGATACTTGCGAACCATGCCTCATAGGCAAGATGACTAAAACTCTGTTCTCCGGAACAATGGAGCGAGCTAATAAATTATTGGAAATAATACATACCGATGTATGCGGTCCGATGAGTGTTGAAGCACGCGGCGGGAATCGTTATTTTTTCACCTTTACAGATGATTTGAGTAGGTATGGGTATATCTACTCCATGAAACACAAGTATGAAACGTTTGAAAAGTTCAAAGAATTTCAGAGTGAAGTGGAGAATCATCGTAACAAGAAAATAAAGTTTCTACGATCTGATCACGGAGGCGAATATTTTAGTTATGAGTTTGGCCTTCATTTAAAACAATGTGGAATAGTTTCACAACTCACGCCACCTGGAACACCACAGCGTAATGGTGTGTCCGAATGTCGTAACCGTGCTTTATTAGATATCGTGTGTTCTATGATGTCTCTTACCAATTTGCCAGTATCGTTTTGGGGTTATGCATTAGAGACAGCCACATTCACGTTAAATAGGGCACCGTCTAAATCCGTTGAGATGACACCGTATGAACTATGGTTTGGCAAGAAACCTAAGCTGTTGTTTCTTAAAAGTTTGGGGATGCAACGCTTATGTCAAAAGGCTTCAGCCTGATAAGCTCGAACCCAAAGTGGAGAAGTGCATCTTCATAGGATACCCGAAAGAAACTATTTGGTATACCTCCTACCACAGATCCGAAGGCATAATCTTTGTTGCTAAGAATGGGTCCTTTCTAGAGAAGGAATTTCTCTCGAAAGAAGTGAGTGGGAGGAAAGTAGAACTTGATGAGGTAGTTGTACTTTCCCTCGAATTGGAAAGGAGTACAGCAAAGAAAGCCGTTCCCGTGATGCCTACACCAACCAGAGAGGAAGCAAATGATGATGATCATGAAACTTCAAATCAAGTTACTACTGCACCTCGTAGGTCGACCAGAACACGTTCCACACCACAGTGGTACGACAATCCTGTCCTGGAAGTCATGTTGTTGGACAACAGCTAACCTACGAACTATGAAGAAACTATGATGAGCCCAGATCCTGAAAAATGGCTTGAGGCCATGAAATCTGAGATAGGATCCATGTATGAGAACAAAGTGTGGACTTTGGTGGATTTGCCCGATGATCGGCAAGCCATAAAGAATAAATGGATCTTTAAGAGGAAGACGGACGCTGACGTTAATATCACTGTCTACAAAGCTCGACTTGTTGCAAAAGGTTTTCGACAAGTTCAAGGAGTTGACTACGATGAGACTTTCTCACCCGTAGCGATGCTTAAGTCTATCCGAATCATGTTAGCAATTGCCGCATTTTATGATTATGAAATCTGGCAAATGGACGTCAAAACTGCATTCCTTAATGGATTTCTTAAAGAAGAGTTGTATATGATGCAACCAGAAGGTTTTGTCGATCCTAAAGGTGCTAACAAAGTGTGCAAGCTCTAGCGATCCATCTATGGACTGGTGCAAGCATCTCAGAGTTGGAATATACGCTTTGATGAGGTGATCAAAGCATATGGTTTTATACAGACTTATGGTGAAGCCTGTATTTACAAGAAAGTGAGTGGCAGCTCTGTAGCATTTCTGATATTATATGTGGATGACATATTGCTGATTGGATATGATATAGAATTTCTGGATAGCATAAAAGGATACTTGAATAAGAAATTTTTAATGAAAGACCTCGGTGAAGCTACTTACATATTGGGATCAAAATCTACAGAGATAGACCAAGACGCTTAATAGGACTTCCACAAAACACATACCTTGACAAAGTTTTGAAGGAGTTCAAAACGGATCAGTCAAAGAAAGGGTTCTTTCCTGTATTTAAGGTGTGAAGTTGAGTAAGACTCAAAGCCCGACCACAACAGAAGATATAGAGAGAATGAAAGTCATTCCCTATGCCTCAGCCATAGGTTCTATAAAGTATGCCATGCTGTGTACCAGACCTGTTGTGTGCCTTGCCATGAGTCTGGCAAGGGGGTACAATAGTGATCCAGGAGTGGATCACTGGACAGCGGTCAAAATTATCCTTAGGTACCTAAAGAGGACTAAGGAAATGTTTCTCGGTTATGGAGGTGATAAAGAGTTCTTCGTAAAGGGTTATGTCGATGCAAGCTTTGACACTGATCCGGATGAGTCTGAGTCTCAATTTGGATATGTATTGAACGTGGGAGAAATTAGCTAGAGTAGCTCTATACAGAGCATTGTAGACATAGATATTTGCAAAGTACACACGGCTCTAAATGTTGTAGACCCGTTGACTAAAAACCTCTCTCACAAGCAAAACATGATCACACCTTAGAACTCTTTGGGTGTTAATCACATGGCGATGTGAACTAGATTATTGACTCTAGTGCAAGTGGGAGACTGATGGAAATATGCCCTAGAGGCAATAATAAAATGGTTATTCTTATATTTCCTTAATCATGATATAGGTTTATTATTCATGCTAGAATTGTATTGATTGGAAACTTAAATACATGTGTGAATACATAAACAAATACCGTGTCCCTAGTAAGCCTCTACTAGACTAGCTCGTTGATAAAAATGGTTAAGGTTTCCTAACCATAGACATATGTTGTCACTTGATAACGGGATCACATCATTAGGAGAATGATGTGATGGACAAGACCCATTCGTTAGCTTAGCATATGATCGTTCAGCTTATTGCTATTGCTTTCTTCATGTCAAATACATATTCCTTCGACTATGAGATCATGCAACTCCCAGAAACCGGAGGAATACCTTGTGTGCTATCAAACGTCACAACATAACTGGGTGATCATAAAGGTGCTCTACAGGTATCTCCGAAGGTGTCTGTTGAGTTGGCATGGATCGAGATTAGGATTTGTCACTCTGTGTATCGGAGAGGTATCTCTGGGCCCTCTCGGTAATACACATCATAATCAGCTTGCAAGCAAAATGACTAAGGAGTTAGCACTACTGCAGGATGCTGCTAACGCGACACTACGATCAGAGACCCTTCGACGAAACTGTATGCGATGCAATAATCGCAAACGGTGATGTAAAAAACCCGTCAAAAAAGATGCAAAACGTTTGCGATGGCAGATACATCAAACACGGTTCAGATTATAGTTGCATGTGTGATGTGGGGCATACGGTTCAGTTCAATGAACTATTTGCGATGAGGCAGAAGAACAGAAACGGGCAGCCATATGAAGGCGTGTGCGATATACGGCATACAGTTCACTCGGATAAACTGTTTGTGATGAGGCGGAACAACAGAAACGGGCAGCCAGATCAAGGTGTGTGCGATAGAGGGCAAACAGTTCACTCGGATGAACTGTTTGCGTTGAGCCAAGATAACAGAAACGGTTCAATATAACAAGATGTGTGTGATACGCGGCAAACATGTCTATAATCCGAAAAGTGTGCGAAGACCGATAATAACACAGACGATTGCTGCTAATAAGACGTGTGTGTTGAGCGTTGGGATTGCATACAGAACAACAACATATATATATAGACACACTTATAAGGACATGGTTGCATAACCAAATTAAACATCCAATTACATAGGTGGCTACTACACACATGACATTTGCACACACCAAAGTAAACTATTACATGCATAATTACATAGGTGGCTACTACACACATCACATTTCCACACACCAAAGTCAACTATATAATACATGCATAATTAACTAGGATAAACGATCATCTGATCATCATCTACTTCTTGTGATGCTTGCCGCTACTGCTCTGCTTGTGGCTCGATCCGGCCTCGTCGATTTCGGTAACGAGGCACTTCCTCATGTCAACGATCTGCCTGTGCATCTCATAGCATGTGTACAAGCTCTTGGCTGTGAACCTAAGGTGAGGTTCATCCAGTTGCCGCATCCAGGCCCCGTGCCAGGATACGGGACGTGTTTTGTTGGCATCCTGCTTCATCTTTTCGTAGTATGGGTTGATGATGGCCGAGGCGAGTTCAACCAGGGAGTCCTTCTTCGTCCTGCCCCAGACCCTGTAGTGCTCACGGATTTCGACAAGGTTCCTGCAGGCCAAGCCCGTAACCCTGAGCGCTTTTACATCGTCGGTGGTTTCCACCGTAGCGAACTTGTAGTCGGTGCTGTTCACAAACCTTGCGAAATGGTCGCAAGGCTCTGTGGCCATGCAGTAGTGGTAGATGAGGACATGATGGCGCATGCACAACTGGGCGACGGCAACCTTCTGATCTATGTTGGGACGACCGCCGGTGTACTGGAGGTCGATGCCGACCACCTTGTACTTGTCTCGAGCAAGCAACTGCTCAACGGTGTTGATGTAGTCATCCACCACGGCCGGGTCGATGGTGTACACCACTGAGAGATCCGTCTCCCTCACATGGGTCTCCACTTTATGCTCGCCGAACTCCATTGGAGCGCTGCTAGACATCCCCTCTCTATGTGTCGTCGTGGGTGTGCTTGTTGTGTTGTCGGGCGCGATCGAAAAGTTGAAGAGACTAAGGTTATTATAATGGGAATTAAAGGGGAAGCCGGACGGCCTGGAATATTGGCACGCCCGGATGGCACTTCTAATTTGCAGCGCGTAACTTCATCGTGCCGCACGTAACTGCATCGTGGCAATGCGCGCGGCGCAACCGCATGCATATGGGGCCCCCGACATGATCGTGCGCAGGCCCAACCGCTGGCAGAGCGCGCGCGGAGGGATGCGAGCAGAGCGCTCCGCGGTTGGCTCAACGGCGAGCAACCATATATATGCATATAGCAGTTGAACACGCAAGGAAAAGCTGTCCACAAGCCGAGCGTGTGGAAGTACGCTAGCAGATCACGCCGACGGACAGCAGAGCATGCCGACGGACGCGAGAAGAGCGCGCCGTGGCGCCTAACGGCGAGAACAGCGCGCCGATGGACGCGAGCAGAGGCCGGCACAGTGATACGTGGCAAATAAGATGAACTGTGCGAGCGATGGCGGAGACATCAAGCACGACTCAGATTAGAGTTGCGTGTGCGATACGTGGCATACAGTTGATCCATCCGAGCTGTTTGTGATGGAATAAGCCGTGTGTGTTGTGGGCAAACGCTTGCTGGTATACAACCGTCTGTGATTGATGAATTCATGACCGACGGGTTCCCTAGTGTGGTCCGTGTGCGATGTGATATGCTCTGTCTATAGAACATCAACATATATACTTATAAGAACAGCATTGCATGACCAAATTAAGCATACAATTACATAAGTGACTACACACACTACTGGAATCAGCTGCTTTGCCGTCTGCCATAGCAGACGGCAAAGGCATGCTTGGCGGACGGCAAAGGCTTTGCCGTCCGCTAGCAGACAGCAAACACTCTGGCAAAGCTGATGCCGGTAAAGGCTGCTTTGCCGTCTGCTGGCGGACGGCAAAGAGCTTGCTTCTTTGCCGTCTGCTGACAGACGGCAAAGACCTTTGCTTCTTTGCCATCTGCCAGCAGACGGCAAAGAGGCCAAATAGGTCAGCCCAGGTTGCACAAGCTGCTGCCACGTGGCCACTTTGCCGTCTGCTGGCAGATGGCAAAGAGCTTTGCCGTCTGCTAGTAGACGACAAAGTGGCTATATAGCCCCTTTTTTCTTTTTTTCTTATATCAATTCATTTTCATAGAAATTCAAACACACCACACACACAAACACACACACACCACACACACACACACACACACACACACATATTAATATATATATATTATCAGAATCACATAATAAGGCAAACATTATGCTTATCCACCACATATATATTGCATAGGGTAAACATCAAACATAGTTTCACCATGTTCATCCATAATAAGGCAAACATCAAACATCCAATACATATATATTGCAGTCTCCGCGCCGCCTGTGTTTGCCATCTCTAAATGCCAACAGGTCCAGGTTGTGGTCATCAGCCTTCTTCATGCCATCAGCATGATCACCATTGCCTCCCGCACCCCGTCATCATCAGGCTGATTTGTTGTTGCTGCTGCTCGTCCTCGTACTCCATCTGCATGGACAAGAGCAAGTTAGTTGAATGGCATGCACGATAAAACTGCAAGGCATATATATTCATCTACATTAATTCTACAATAGTACAGATTTTGCATGGATGGGTTTGACTTCAACAGAGACTGAAAGAAGAGCATTTTCATCTAGGTCAACGACCAGAAGAAGGAAAAAGAATGGAATATTCATTCATGATCGACTATTTAATTGATTGAATTCGTCATTCAATGGAACAAAACTAAAGATTGTGTACGTAGCAAACTGAACAAATAGCAGGTTAATCACATTCCACAAATGGTACACGTCTCACTAATGAAACAACTCTATTTTGGCATCACTCGGTGCAAAATATGCATGCCAAATTGCCAATTAGACATTATTCAGATGTTTCATATGGCCACATTCTACGGAGATATGTGGATTGTACTGATGCGCTCGCAATCGCTGGTTCCATTTAAGCGAGCTATGTACCAAATGGTTCCAGACACAACAAAAATATCTATAAAACTATTTGGCGGTTCGTCTTTTCAGAATACTCACAAAGAAGTTTTAAGAGCAAGATAATACACTGATTCATAGAAGGGCAGTGTCCATCCATGACAGAGGCCGGAGGTAATATATCTTTCATTTTCTAAAAGAAAAGAAGGGCAAGTGAAGCTTCAGGGAGAATTAGGATGACTTGATTACCCAAATAGCAAATTTTACTCATGGGCATCTCAAAATTTCATCAGCTGCAGAGTTTGTGTTGCAAATTTTTGGCTACCTCCAGATATCATATCCGAAAAGCCAGTTTGAAGGGTAAACCACTTGCGGTAAAAGTCTAGGCTACAATGTTGAAAGTTCTATCAAGTTCATGACTCTACTATCAAGATCTCCAAAGTTCTACAAAAGTACATAAACAGACAACAGCAAAAGCAATACTGATGTCCAAGTGGGCCAAATGTGAGAGAAGAATACCATAATAAGCATCATAAAAGCATACTAAGTTAAGGTGCATGTAAGAGAAGAATACAACAATAAGCCATCATAAAAGCATGTTAAGGTGCATGGATCTCAAAAACCACAAAATTCAGGAACTTACTCCCAAGGAAGATCACCAACAAGCATCCAGTCAGCATCCTTGTCTTCATAGGTAAGTACATACTCTTGGTCCTGAAGAGCATCAGCCCTAGAACCATCAGTGAGCCTGTCTCTCGTCGATGTTTTGCAGGAACTGCTTTTGCCTGTAATGCCACAATTTTAAATATAAACTAGTAAATATGCCCGTGCGTTGCTACGGGCCGTTGTTCGAATCATGAATTGTAGCCCGTGCTTGCAACAGTTTTAGAAAATAAATTGGAGTTAGTTGACATGTCCTTGTGCACTACTTAGCTGTAGCTTGCAGTCCATCTGTTTCTGCCTCGCCTTATATTCTATTGGTGCAAAATTATTGGACAATGCCACTATCAACATGCAGCGCTATTCTTTAAAAAAAAGAAAATTCTTACATGACTTGCACTTAGTGATCAATGTTTTGAGAGACCACAGTTAACTATTATTCTATCGCAATTATAAAGTACACCATACTTTCTCTTCCATTAGTCATTTCTAATTGTAGAATTAAAGCGGACATCTGTCATGGTATCCTGCAATGCAGCTAATTATCTATTAATGAATAAAATAGAAGAAAATAAAATAGAACTATAGAGGAGAAGAGGAAAAGCCTCTAAATCTGTGTAAAGAAAATAGAACTATAGAGAAAAATTGCAATGTAGAATGACCATCCAATCCAAGTGATAACTATTCGTTTATCCTCACATAGTTTTCACTACCAAGGAGAGGAATTTACCCAGCAACGACCAACAAAACTGATATGAAATCCTAAACTGAACACTGGTGTGGTCCTACATGGTGGCCGCCGCCTTAGAGAACTCTGGGATGCCGCTCCGGTTGAAACCATTTACCCAATTTCTCCTGTCGGCCTTCTTGTACTAAACCTGCAGCAGGCTACCCGGGTCGACAACAAGACGTATGAAAGTCATCCTTTAAGCTCTACGTACAAACGGCGAATGTTGTACTCCTACTTATTTAACCTTCAAACATCCGTTTATACCACTGTACTTCCCCAAGAAGATTTTCATGCTACTGCACAATGATTAGAAAGTGAAGGATCAGAAGCATGGATGAGTTGTATAATCCTGAAAAACAGCCATCTTGAGGAAATATTACAACATGTCATAAAAAAAGCAGAGTTGTTTCAGCAGGCTAGTTGAATCTGTGGTATTATGTGCTCCACTATCTACTGCACGTTTTGCAGGTAGAAACAGCAGGAGTTTTTCATCCTTGCTCTTAACAGTAACAATTGAGTTATTCAATCCAAGCTAAAAGGTAGATGAATATTAACACAAGCATACCTGAACCATCGAAATAAAGCGCTGCTTATGCTCGAGGTTAAGTTTGCTGCTACTGAAGCCCATCGCTGCATCCTCCTCGCCACTACCACCTCCATGGCCGTCCTTGCTGTTACCTATTTTTCCTCATCCCCAAGGAGGATGTCCCCGTGCCTAGACTTATGCTCATTGCCATGGACTTCCTAGGCGCTGTGCTGGCGCTGCTCGCCGAGGCAAGGCTGACGACGCAGGGTCCGCGTGCGGGAGCCCCTGCTTCGCTGCCAGCGTTTGTAGCAATGTTGCCTTGACCGATTTCGATGACTAATTCGCCTGATCCCATATGGGCGCCCACCCCTCGACCATCTCCGACGAGCTGCCAACGGCAGCTGCGATGGCCAATGGCTCCTCCTCCTGCTGCGGAGGCGGTTGGGGCGCGCTTGCGGTGGGCGTGTTGGCGGTGAAGAGGGCGAGCACCGGCTCATCCCCGGCGGGAGGCTGCGGGGGAGGCGGCGGTTGGGGCCCATTTGCGGTGGGCGTGGCGGCAGCGGATAGGGCGCGCACCGGCACATCCGCGTCGGCGCTGGCGCCGGGGGGAGGCGACGGAGGATTTTGCGGCGGATCCGGCGGGGGCGCGGCGGCGGGGTCCGGATCCGGGGGCCGGGAGCGGGCGCGCTTGGCGGGCGCCGAGTCCGATGGGCGGGCGCGCTTGGAGGAGCGGGAGGGCTTGAGATTGGGATTGGGATTGGTGGCGGCCGGGGTGGATGAGCGGGAGGAGCAGGTGCGGCCGAGGGAGGGGGCGGCGGGGGCGCGGTGCGGGAGAGAGAGAAGAAAGAGAAAGAGAGGAGGTGGGGGCGGTGGGGGTCGGGTGCGGGAGAGAGAAGAGAGAGAGAGGAGGTGGATAGCCCCACCTCTTTGCCGTCCGCCAGCTGACGGCAAAGAGGTCTTTTGCCGTCTGCTGGCAGATGGCAAAGAGGCACCTCTTTGCCGTCTGCCAGCAGACGGCAAAGAAGTGGCCCGTGTGACCTAGCCAGCGCAGTACCCCGTGGGGCCCACTTTGGTCTTTGCCGTCTGCTGGCAGACGGCAAAGAACTCTTTGCCGTCTGCCAGCAGACGGCAAAGAAGTGGCAGATGGCAAAGACCCTCTTTGCCATCAGCTGGTTCTTTGCCGTCTGCTTTGACAAGATAGACGGCAAACAGCCTCTTTGCCATCAGCTGGCAGACGGCAAAGAGCTGGCAGATGGCAAAGACCCTGATTCTAGTAGTGACACATAACATTTCCACACACCAAAGTAAGCAATTACATGCATACTAAACTAGGAGAAACGAGCATCTAATCATCTACATCTTGTTGCGACGATGTTTGCCATTGCTCTGCTTCCTGCTGGATCCCTGGTCGTGAATGGTTAATAAAATCTAAGTCTATTGCATATTAAGGTCAAAATAGTACTACCAATCTACGAGTCTCATACGATGCCATTTCAACGATTGTACCACAAAAGCCCGAAATATTACAAGGTTCAAATTCCAGAGTTACATGGCTCAAATTCAAAGATTACAAGGTTCAAACTGATATTAGAAATGAAATTCAGCTCATTCAACTGCAAACGCCCGTGCTGATTAGCAGAACATGGATATAAGAGAGGTTCAAACTAAAAATTAAAATAGTAAGGCCGCTTTCGAAACCTCATCATTTCTGCAAAGGGATCAGCCGCTGACAAGTCATGTATGGGTTTGACACAATGACTTCCAATTACTCTGTCTTATGCTCTTCCAATACGAAGTTTAGCTTTTTTGGAGCCTCTTCCATTCTCCAGTAGCTGCCGACTCTGATCAACAAACCATTCATATTTCCTAATTAAATGCGAGTACCTTCAGCACCCTTGTTCTGGCAAGAAAGAACCTTGCGAATGTAATCTCCGGTAAGGTCCCTCGATAGGAGTTCAAAGTAATTTTTGAGAGATGCAGATCCAGGCATTTGATGTGATTGTCGTTATAAGCGTTATCCACCTCCGGGCCTATTATTATCTGCAAAAGAAGAGAACGTGTTAGTGCCTACATGTAGTTTTGAACACTACTACACGCCTATTTGGTTTGCAGGATTTGTAAAATGCACCAACGTGCCATCTTCGATCTGACATGATTAACATGGGTATTTGATTACAATCTAGAAAAATGTAGACTTATTCACAAGAGGTTGGAGTGGATGAAAAATTCCCTAAGAAAACTAGTATAGATGAATCCAAAGAAGAAATGCTTATGGATTGTAACCATATGAATCAAGCAACCAATATGGGGTGGGGGGGTGTATGTCCTGAAATCCTCCAAAATTCCTTCAGAAATTGTAGTACACTGTCATTGTAAACTTGGGAAAAGGTGCAAAAAATTGAACTCCCTTATGGTTAACATTTAACAGGAAAGGAACATCACCTCGATATACAGCTTCTTCAGGCATGGAAAGCATCTCAGGAAACTGACAACTTGGTCCAGGTTGGGGCCGACAGATTCTAGTACCAAGACCTTCACTGTGCGCATAATCTGGGTGAAGCTTTGTTGGATGACAGACGAACATACATCTTCAAAACTATGTTGATATCAAGAAGGAGAGGTAGAAGGCGACTGTTGTACCTGAAAGTAGTAGTATTTGCAAGACGAGTAGCCCACCACTGTCAATTTCAGCGCAGAAATGACAATGATTCTTGTTGGACCTTGTTGATCAACTACAAGTAATCTCTCAAGTGAAGGTGTGTCCTCAATGACCATATTGTGGTCCACCTTTTGTGATCTCTCGTTGCAGCACCAGCAACACACATAAATAGGCCGGAGAGTCCTGGAGGTGATGTGGAAGCTACTCGACCAATTCATCGCCTGAAGACGAATGAACTCGAGTGCAGTACAGCTACGGAGCAGGCGCTCCATGTCATCCTTTGGGATGCAGACGACGATGAGCTCGAGGTGCTTCAGTCGTGGTAGAAAAAGAGCAGGCGCGTCATTAGTGGGGCAAATGGCAGTTCATGAACTTGGCGAGGCGCAGCGTGGGCGCGAAGCGGAGCGCGGACGTTGGCAGCGAGCGCATATGCCCATCATTAAAACTGAGCTCCTTGAGCTGATCTAGGGCGGGGTATCAGAACCACTCGTCAAGCTTGGCTCGGTCCTTGCCATTGGAACGGAACTTGCCCGTGATAAGGCCTCTGATTCGGCCATGGTGACTGCCGAGGATTTGGGAGAATGCATCCAAGCTTTTGCGATAGCCATGGCAGAGCTCGTGGGCATCGAGGAGGTCGAGAGGGGTGGACGGCCATAGGGGGCGCCACCGCCGGGAAAGGGCGGTTGTCCTTTCCCCATATTTGATTGGGAGGAGGGATGTGATGACTGTCAACATATCATCGGGGAGGCTGCTGATGAAGTCTAGGCCTGCTGGAGTCGCTTGCGGTTCTTTCTCGACCCGCCTCCGCTTGTTGGCAGCCTCGTTCTCCACCTCTTCCGCGGTGACGGTAACCTCTGTCTCCATATTCACGCCGTGCTCCGGTGCTTCAGCAGCCCCGGCGTCGCCACTCCCTCCGATGGGGCGCTTCGGCGGCATCCTCATACACTGACGGCTTTGAGGACTGAGAGCGGCGTCGAGGATGCGGGCGGAGAGAGAGGATTGTGTGTGTGGCAAGGATGGGGGGTGCCGGCTTTGAGGACTGAGAGCGGCCTCGATGATGCGGGCGGAGAGAGAGGATTGTGTGTGTGGCGAGGATGGGGGGTGTGGTCGCTCGGGCGCGCCATTAATACGGACCAGTGGGAGCGAGGCGGGCGGCGGTCAAAGGCTGTCTCGCTTCCCGGTAAGCCTGCGCGGCGGACTTCTGGCAATCCTATACCATCATTTCACGGAGCGAGGCGGGCGCGCCATTAATATGGAGAAGTGGGAGCGAGGTGGGCAGCAGTCAAAGGGCTGGCTTGCCTCCCGGTGAGCCTGCGCGGCGGACTGCTGGCACGCCTACCGTCATTTCACACAGCTACTAGCACGCCCCACGGTGAGTGCGTAGCAAACACGCGCATGCCTCGGCCTCCCGGTCTGCCTGCTAGCATGCGTCTCGTCAACTCACGCATGCTCGTACGACACACGGGACGCGTGCGCGGCACGTATTATATTGATTTTTCCTTTTTGATGATTAATTCTGCCGCTTTATTGCTTAACCGAAGCACGACACTTACATTGTTGGTCTAACGCACACGGTTCGAATAAAGAGTTCGTTTGCCATATTGGTTGATAATTATTTATAATTTCCTGTATGTAAGAAGATTATATCAAAACTTATCTCAAATTTGAAATATAAATATCACAGTCTATTGGTGTCCATATGACACCACGATAAGTTTCATGAATTTCAACTTAGTTTTGGATTTATTGGATTTTAAAATCAAGATTCTAGATGTTAGAAATTTCTTGCATGGGGACTAAACATGCACCCAGGGACACGTACACATATGATTTTGCAATCCATTTTCGTGCACTATCACGGGTCTCATGTAGATCAAATTTGATTTTTGCATATTTAAATCCCTGGGAAATCAATCAATGTATAAAAAACGGATAGATGTTATCTATTTTTTCAATTTTCAACACTAAACTCCTTTGGTCGCAGGTTCGCTGCAGAATTTTTTTGACATGCATCTTTGGGCCACATGCACGCGGTGCTCCTAGGACACTCACTCGCGTGGGCCCGCGAGGTCGCCGTCCAGCACTATGACATGCGATGAGAGAGGTTAATTTGACCAACAAGGATGGTCAGTTTTTAGTTTTTGTTATACGTATGGTAGGAGTATATATATAGTACGCGTTGAAGAGGGTGGCCGGGGGCAATATTACGCGTCATATAGGACACACACTCGCGTGCGATGCTTCCATCCGTGGGCCCGCGAGGTTGTCCTCCATCACTTTGACCTAGCAAGGAGGTTTCTTTTTGGGTTGTGTTGCGGTAGGAGTATATAGTACGCGTCGAAAAGGGGAGGAGGGGGCTTTTCGGTTTCCGAGGCAGGTGCCGCAAAGAAGTTGTGCATATTGGGTATTAAAAACATCACCAACACATTGGGCCATGTGCAGACGATGGTTGTCACTCATTCGCCTGCGACTCATCCCTCCATGGGCCCGTGAGGTCGTCGTCCATCTAATATATGACACAACGAGAAAGGTAATTTGACAAACAATGAGGATTATTTTTGGGTTGTGTTACGGTACGTAGGAGTATATATTACACGTCGAAGAGGGGAGGGGGGTAACATATATATACTACGTGTCATGAACCTCGGTTCGTGTGGGGGACTTAAAGGTTTCCAAGGCAGGTGCCACATCAAAGTTCTGCATATATATTAGGTATTCAAACATCACAACCACACATCTCCATAGATGTGTTTGGCCCACAAGATAGCGATGGCGGTTGTCCTCTAGCACTCACTCACGGGGTTACCAGCGAGATGCTTCGTCCATCTCTGTGTGCCCTCTTAGTCAATCACTTCGACCGACAGCGATAGAGGTTAATTTGACTTATTATTAGGAGGGGATTAAATTTTGGTTTGTCTTATACGGTTCGGTACATGCAACTATATACTACGCGCGCATGTGTACGCACGAATCCCTCCCACCGTGTCGAAGTGGGGGGGGGGCGAGCACGCGACGCATCATGAACCAGATCTGTGTGGGGACTGTGCGTTTTTCAACGCATGCATGCGCCACATCAAAATGTTGTGCTTTTGGTATTCAAACATATATGCATGCATCACGCATGTCCATACATATGTTTGGTGCACATATATATATATATATATATATATATATATATATATATATATATATATATATATATTATATATATGTATGTATATATATATATACATATATATATACATACATGCAGTGGTTGTCTTTGGACACTTTCCCTCGCTTGGTTATCATCGACGGCCTATATATTAGTGGGCCTGCGTGGACGTCCATCACTTCGACCAACAACGCGAGAGAGGTTACCAGGGTAGATTCTTCTTCTCTTGGTTTGCATTACCGTATAGTCGTACGTCGATCATGGTGAGATTCGAGACCTAAGTTCGAGGGCTCACATACACATGAATCCCTATATATATATAATATACTATGCATCGTGAACCCTCGCTCCGTGTGGGGACTTTCCGGTTCCAAAAGCACGCGGCCACATCAAAGTTGTGCATTGGGTATATTCAAACACCACATGACACTTCATACATATGTTTGGGCCACGTGCACATAGTGGTTGTCTTCAGGCACTCCCTCGCGTGGTTATCGGCGACAAGCTACCCTATTTTGTTGGACCACGTGTGGAACGTCAATGCATGACTTTGACCCAAGAAACAAGAGAGGTTATATGACCAAGGTGGTGATTCTTCTTGGTCAGTCTTACAATACGCCTTGGTGAGATGCCCCCTCCCACCGACTCAAAGTGTGTGTGTGTGGGGGGGGGGGGGGGGCACAGTACTACTTCGTACTAGATGAACCTCCGTGGGGTTGGGGATGCCCGGTTAATTTGCGATGCACATGTGCCACATCAAATTCGTGATTTGGTAACGCCAGAAGAACACATCTGTGGGCCCGCACACGGTCCACATTTGATCGGAAGCAAAGAGGGGAGGGGGGTTGGTGTACTCCTTTCGGTTTTGTGTTACGGTAATGTGAGATGTCAGACCTAGCTATTTGGGGGCATGCGTTCATAGCTAGGATTCCCCTCCTGGCAACACGAAGTGTGTGTGTGGTGTGGTGTGTGGGGGGGGGAGGGGGGGGCTAGCAATAATAATGTGCGCTTTGTGCGACAGGTGCCACATCAAAGTTGTGCATTGGGTATTTGAACATCAAACCACCCTTTTCATACATATATTTGGTCCACATGCTAGTGTGTTCGTGTTCTGACCCTTTCCCGCATTTTTTGGCCAAATTTATAAACAACAGACGAGTCGGACGCAGCAACCGTGTGCGATCGGGTACGAAACAGACACGGTTCCCTAGGACTACACGTGTGCCGCGCCACTGCCCCTCACCTGTCACCCACATGATCACAGTAGATTGGGCTCCACGAGGCTTCCTTCCCCCTCTCAAAAATATCTACTCCCTCGCAATCTCAAAAATATCTACCCGCGTAGATGGTTTTTCTATTTGATAGCACACGATTCGTATGTCTGGATGATACGTCTCCAATGTATCTATAATTTATGAAGTATTCATGCCATGTTTACAACAATTTTATATGGTTTTGGTATGATTTTATTAGAACTAACCCGGACTGACGCTGTTTTCAGCAGAACTATCATGGTGTCGTTTTTTGTGAAGAAATAAAACTTCTCGGAATAAGCTGGAAATTTACGGAGAATATTTTTGGAAAATATAAAAAATACTGGAGCGAAAAGATACCAGAGAGGAGTCCCGAGGTGACCACAAGGGTGGGAGGCACCCCCCCCTAGGGCGCGCCCCCTGCCTTGTCGTCCCCTCGTGGGCCCCCTTGACTTGTCCCCGATGCCAACACCTCCTATAAATACCAAAACCTCCAGAAATAAACCTAGATCGGGAGTTCTGCCACCGCAAGCCTCTGTAGCCACGAAAAACAAATCTGGAACCCGTTCCGGCATCCTGCCGGAGGGGGAAACCATCACCGGTGGCCATCTTCATCATACCGGCGGTCTCTATTACGAGGAGGGAGTAGTTCACCCTCGGGGCTGAGGGTATGTACCAGTAGCTATGTGTTTGATCTCTCTCTCTCTCTCGTGTTCTTGATTTGGCACGATCTTAATGTACCGCGAGCTTTGTTATTATAGTTGGATCATATGGTGTTTCTTCCCTCTCTATCTCTTGTTGTGATGAATTGAGTCTTGCTCTTTGAGGTTTTGTTATGTTGGATTGAGTATTGGATTTGAGAACACTTGATGTATGTCTTGCGATGGGATATCTGTGGTGACAATGTGATGTTCTATTGATTCACTTGATGTATGTTTTGGCACTCAACTTGCGGATTCCCGAGGTGACATTGGGGTAATCTATGCATAGAGGTTGATGCATGTTTTCGTATTACGTTCTCTGATAGAAACTTTGTAGTGATTCCTTGTTGCACATTGAGGGATTGTTATATGATCCAATTATGTTATCATTGTTGAGAGAACTTGCACTAGTGAAAGTAGGAACCCTAGGCCTTGTTTGCAAGCATTGCAATACCATTTTTGCTCACTTTTTTTACTTGCTACCTTGCTGTTTTTATATTTTCAGATTACAAAAACGTATATCTACCATCCATATTACACTTGTATCACCATCTCTCCGCCGAACTAGTGCACCTATACAATTTACCATTGTATTGGGTCTATTGGGGACACAAGAGACTCTTTGTTATTTGGTTGCAGGGTTGTTTGACAGAGACCATATTCATCCTACGCCTCCCACGAATTGATAAACCTTAGGTCATCCACTTGAGGGAAATTTGCTACTGTCCTACAAAACTCTGCGCTTGGAAGCCCAACACGAGTCTACAAGAAGAAGGTTGCGTAGTAGACATCAAGCTCTTTTTTGGCGGCGTTGCCGGGGAGGTTAGTGCTTGAAGGTATATCTTTAGATCTTGCAATCAAATCTTTTAGTTTCTTGTTTTATCACTAGTTTAGTCTATAAAATAAAACTACAAAAAAATGGAATTGAAGTTGCCTCATATGCTTCATCTTTTTAATGTCTTTCGTGAAAATGATGGAAAGGAAAATTGCGCTCAAGTGTTAGAAGAAGAAGTCTATATAATGTTTGGCACTAATTTTTTGAATGATGAGCATGATTTCAATGTTGTTAGTATGAATTCTTTGAATATCCATGATGCTAATGGTATGCAAAGCCACAAGCTTGGGGATGCTATGTTTGATGAAAATGATATTTTTAGTCCCCCAAATTTTGATGAGCAAATTTATTATGATGATAACATGCCTCCTATTTATGATGATTATGTTGATGAAAGTGGGTTTGGAAGAGTGTCAACTCTAGGTAGTATTGATCCCACTATTTTGGAGGGTGTTGAATCTTTTCACAATATTGATAAAAGTGGATTTGGAGAGTTCATGACTTTATTTAGTGATGAATCCACTATTTTGGAAGAGGTTCTAATTGATTATGAGAACAAAGTTGCTATCTATGATGATTATTGTGATGACATGTATGCTATAAAGAATAATGATAACCATGAAACTTGTCATCATGATTTTAATTTTCAATTGGATTATGCCTCACATGATAGTTATTTTGTTAAGTTTGCTCCCACTACTATTCATGAGAATAAAATTGCTTATGTGGAGAGTAATAAAATTTCTATGCTTGTGGATCATAAAAAGAATATTTTATGTGATAGCTATATTGTTCAATTCATTCACGATGCTACTGAAAATTATTATGAGGGATGAATATATGCTTGTAGGAATTGCAATAATATCAAGTTTCCTCTCTATGTATTGAAAATCTTGAAGTCATGCTTGTTTTGCCTTCCTATGCTAGTTGATTCTTGTTCCCATAGATTGTTTGCTCACAAAATCCCTATGCATAGGAAGAGGGTTAGACTTGAATGTGCTAGTCATATGCTTCATGATGCTCCCGTTATGTTTCAATTCTTATCTTTTATGTGAGCATCATTGAAATCATCATGCATAGCTAAAAAGGCATTAAAGAAAAGCGCTTGTTGGGAGACAACCCAATATTTACCCCTACTGTTTTTGTGTGTTAACATGATTAAGCTACTGTAGTAATCATGTTTTATAGGTTTTGTTTCAATAAAGTGCCAAGTAAAGCCTTTGGGATAGAGTAGATGATAGTTGACTTGATTCTGTGCAAAAACAAAAACTTTTGTGTCCAGTACAGAAATTCCTATCTTTTACTGGAACGCGAAAAACTTCTGAATTTTTTATAGTTGGTTAGTATACAAATTTTATACGTTGTGCTAATGTTTCAGAATTTTTGGAGTAACATAAGTATGAGCTTAATTCAGATCTTTATAGACTGTTCTGTTTTTGACAGATTCTATTTTCGATGCATAGTTTGCTTGTTTTCTAGTTTCTATGGCTTATATTGCTTAATATAAATTGTAGAAATGATAGGGTACTGTAGGTATCATGTGAGAAAAAAAATTAATCTTGTCTTGACAGTACCAGAGTGAATGATTTGTTTTATCATACTAACCCATCTCACGAAGTTCCGTTAAGTTTTGTGTGATTGAAGTTTTCAAGTTTTGGTTGAGATATCGATATGAGGAGAATAAGGAGTGACAAGACCCTAAGCATGGGGATTCCCAAGGCACCCCAAGGTAATATTCAAGGAAGATCCAAGCAACTAAGCTTGGGGATGCCCCGGAAGGCATCCCTTCATTCGTCTTCAACATTATCGGTAACCTTACTTGGAGCTATATTTTTATACGTCACATGATATGAGTTTTGCTGGGAGCGTCATTTTATTTTATTAATATTTGCTTTCTGTTATTTAGAGTAATGTTTTGTATCTTTTAGTTCAATAAAAGTGTCAAGTATAGCCTCTACCATGCTTATTTTGCAAGTCTATATGTTGTTGTTTTGAAAACAGAAAGTTTTCTATCATTATCTGAATTCTTCTGCAAAGTCAGGACGTGGTAAAATCTTGAAATTTTTAAACAATGAGTAAAAACAAATTTTATACAGTGTGGTAATTTTTCAGAATTTTTTGATTTAGGCAAGTATGAGTACAATTTCACTCTTTACATACTGTCCTGTTTAGACAGATTGCTGTTATGTTTGCATTGTTTGCATATGTTTGCTTGTTTAGTGATTCTATTTGAGGATAGGAGTATTAAGTATGCAGAGGCATTTAGTATGCAATGTTAAATAATAATGTTAGTGATTTGCTACAGTAGATAATGATAAGGTTTTGCATTTGGTTTATACTAACTTTTCTCACAAGTTCTTGTTGAGTTTTGTGTGCATGAAGTTTTTAAGATTTAGGGAGACCATGATATAAAAGAAATTAAGGAGACACAAAATCTCAAGCTTGGGGATGCCCAAGGAATCCCAATATAATATTTCAATGAAGTCTCAAGCATCAAAGCTTGGGAATGCCGCGGTAGGCATCCCACCTTTCTTCGTCAAGAATTATCGGTTAGCCTCGGTTGAGCCTAAGTTTTTGCTTCTTCACATGATATGTTCTATCCTTGAAATGTCATTTTATTTTAGTTTGCTTGCTGTTTGAATAAAATATTAAGATCTGAAATTTTATTTATGAGACAGAGTCTTCATATAGCTGCATAATTATTCAACTACTCATTGATCTTCACCTATATCTTTTTGGAGTAGTTTGTCATTTACTCTTGTGCTTCACTTATATCCTATGAGTAAATGGTTGAATGGATTGAATATCATAAATATGAATTTATATATATTTCATATGCTTATACCATGGGGAGTAATGACTTCATGTATAAGAAGTAGAGGTGGTAAATTTATTGAAAGTTAGCAAACATAGCATTGGTCACTTGAACAATTCATGAAAGAATATTGAAGGAAGAGAGATTTCACATATAAATATACTATCTTGGACATCTTCTATGATTGTGAGCCCCATTAATTATTTTCAAACTTGAGCAAATTAGTTGAAGTTGGACAAGGAAGACAACGTAATGAGTTATGCTTGGGTATATTTGTATAGAAGTTATATTGTTATGGATCCTCCAACATGTGGTGCTTGCTATTTAGAATCTTTTGCTAAGCCAAAATTTCTGTACTAAGCGGGAATACTGCTTGTGCATCCAAAATCCTTGAACCAAGTTCCTTCCATGAGTGTCCACCATATCTACCTTTATGCGGTATTTACCTACCGTTCCAAGTAAATTTGCATGTGCCAAACTCTAAACCTTCAAATAATAATCTGTTTTATATGCCCGAATCGCTCATGTAGTGACTAGGGGCTGTCAGTATCTTCCATGCTAGGTGGGTTATTCTCACGATGAGTGTTGATTCACTTGTCATTCACGAGAAAGTGGCTGGTAATTGGGATGCCCAGTCCCGTGCTCAAAGTCAAATCAAAATATAATATCAAACAAAACTCCCCCAGGACTGCTGTTGGTATGGACGGTACCCGTTGTTTCGGACCAGCCATGGAGTGTGATTGTTGGTGGAGGGGGAGTAAAAACTTTACCATTCTGTTTGGGAACCGCCTATAATGTATCTAGCATGGAAGATAGTGAGAACTCTCAGTCGTTACGTTGACAATGAAAGCATACTTCTCAAAATTATATTCATCTCTGTTTTAAAAGCTTCGAGCTCTGGCACATCTGCGAATCCCTGCTTCCCTCTGCGAAGGGCCTCTCTTTTAATTTTATGCAAGAGTCAGTAGTATTCCTTCTCATTCCGACCTCCTCTTTAGTTGGCAAGCATCATGTGATGCGGAAAGATCTAAGCATATATGGCCATTCAAATATATTTGATCATGAATTATTATTGTTGACAATTATCTATATGATAAATAAGTTGGGAGGCGAAACATTAAGCCCCTATCTTTCTCTGTGTTCAATGGATGCTATTTGTTCTAAAAATATGCTTTGAGTGGTAGCAATCATGGAAGACTATATGATAGTTGAGTATGTGGAATTTGCTAAATCAAAACTCTTACATAGACCCTTCCTGAAAATAAGATGAATTGCAATTGTTTGATGACTGAGAACATAGTTTGTTAGTTTTCAAGAAAGTTTATGGTCTATACTTTAACATGTGAATAGCTTGCTAGTTGATCATGTGAAGTTTTATGAGATGAGCTACTGTTTATGATATATAATGATGCTAGAAAAAGTGATTGAAATTATCATTGATCAAACTTGTGCACTTGCTAGCATTCACACTTCATAAATTATTTCTTTTATCATTTACCTACTCGAGGACGAGCAGGAATTAAGCTTGGGGATGCTGATACGTCTCCAACGTATCTATAATTTATGAAGTATTCATGCCATGTTTACAACAATTTTATATGGTTTTGGTATGATTTTATCAGAACTAACCCGGACTGACGCTGTTTTCAGCAGAACTACCATGGTATCGTTTTTTGTGCAGAAAAAGAAGTTCTTGGAATAAGCTGAAAATTTACGGAGAATATTTTGGAAAATATAAAAAATAATGGAGCGAAAAGATACCACAGAGGAGTCCCGAGGCGACCACAAGGGTGGGAGGCGCCCCCCCTAGGGCGCGCCCACCTGCCTTGTCGTCGCCTCGTGGGCCCCCTTGACTTGTCCCCGACGCCAACACCTCCTATAAATACCAAAACCTCCAGAAATAAACCTAGATCGGGAGTTCCGCCGCCGCAAGCCTCTGTAGCCACAAAAAACCAATCGGGCGCCCGTTCCGGCACCCTGCCGGAGGGGGAAACCATCACCGGTAGCCATCTTCATCATCCCGGCAGTCTCTATGACGAGGAGGGAGTAGTTCACCCTCGGGGCTGAGGGTATGTACCAATAGCTATGTGTTTGATCTCTCTCTCTCTCGTGTTTTTGATTTGGCACGATCTTGATGTACCACGAGCTTTGTTATTATAGTTGGATCATATGGTGTTTCTTCCCTCTCTATCTCTTGTTGTGATGAATTGAGTCTTGCTCTTTGAGGTTTTGTTATGTTGAATTGAGTATTTGATTTTAGAACACTTGTTGTATGTCTTGCAATGGGATATCTATGGTGGCAATGGGATGTTCTATTGATTCACTTGATGTATGTTTTGGCACTCAACTCGTGGATTCCCGAGGTGACATTGGGGTAATCTATGCATAGGGGTTGATGCACGTTTTCGTCCTACGTTATCCGATAGAAACTTTGGAGTGATTCTTTGTTGCATGTTGAGGGATTGTTATATGATCCAATTATGTTATCATTGTTGAGAGAACTTGCACTAGTGAAAGTATGAACCCTAGACCTTGTTTCAAAGCATTGGAATACCGTTTTTGCTCACTTTTGTTACTTGCTAAATTGCTGTTTTTATATTTTCAGATTACAAAAACCTATATCTACCATCCATATTACACTTGTATCACCATCTCTTCGCCGAACTAGTGCACCTATACAATTTACCATTGTATTGGGTCTGCTGGGGACACAAGAGACTCTTTGTTATTTGGTTGCAGGGTTGTTTGAGAGAGACCATCTTCATCCTACGCCTCCCACGGATTGATAAACCATAGGTCATCCACTTGAAGGAAATTTGCTACTGTCCTACAAAACTCTGCGCTTCGAGGCCCAACACGAGTCTACAAGAAGAAGGTTGCGTTGTAGACATCACTGGACCGTGTGCGATGTTTGTTACTCCCGCTCTGCTTCAATCAGTAGATCCAAATTTTTAGTAGCCTCGGCATTTTACTCCCGCCCCGCTCTGCTTCAATCCCTTGATCCAAATTTTTGGTAGCCCCGCCATTTTACTCCCGCTTAGTAAAATTTTCAGTACCCGCGGCATTTCCTCAAACACCACCTTGGACCCCCTCCACACCCCCCCCAAATTCCCAGCTCACACACATACACACCACCCCTCCCTCGCTCCAAACCTAGCTAGGTCGCCGCCGCCGCCGCACCGCCTCCATCGTCAACCTCTGCCGGTCTACCCGTGCAGTTTACCCACCGATAGACATACCCTCGCCGCTCTGAGTTTCTTAGATGACGCCTGTGAAACACCCCCTTTCCCAGAGATCCCCTGTTGGGGAACGTAGTATTTCAAAAATTTCCTACTATCACGCAAGATCTATCTGGGAGAAGCATAGCAGCGAGTGGGGAGAGTGTGTCCACGTACCCTCGTAGACCGAAAGTGGAAGCGTTTAGTAACGCGGTTGATGTAGTCGAACGTCTTCGCGATCCAACCGATCAAGTACCGAACGAACGGCACCTCCGCGATCTGCACACGTTCAGCTCGGTGACGTCCCTTGAACTATAGATCCAGCTAAGGCCGAGGAAAAGTTTCGTCAGCACGACGGCGTGGTGACGGTGATGATGAAGTTACTGACGCAGGGCTTCGCCTAAGCACTACGACAATATGACCGAGGTGGAAAACTGTGGAAGGGGGCACCACACACGGCTAAGAAATCAACTTGTGTGTCTATGGAGTGCCCCCTGCCCACGTATATAAAGGAGGGAGGAGGAGGAGGCCGGCCTAGGAGGGGCGCGCCTATAGCGGGAGTCCAACTAGGATTCCCAATCCTAGTTGTAGTCCCCTTCCTTTTCCAAGAGAGGGTGAGAGGGAAAGAGGTGGAAAGGGAGAAGGAAAGAAGGGGGGGCGCCACCCCTCCCTAGTCCAATTCGGACCAGCCAAGGGGGGGGGGCGGGGGCGAGGCCCCCACCTACAGCCCTCCTCTCCTTTTCCACTAAGGCCCATAAGGCCCATTAATCCCCCCGGGGGGGTTCCGGTAACCTCCCGGTACTCCGAAAAATGCCCGAACCTTTCCGAAACCTTTTCGGTGTCCGAACATAGCCTTCCAATATATCAATCTTTATGTCTCGACTATTTCGAGACTCCTCGTCATGTCCGTGATCTCATCCGGGAGTCCGAACAACCTTCGGTACATCAAATCACATAAACTCATAATACCAATCATCATCGAACGTTAAGCGTGCGGACCCTACGGGTTCGAGAACTATGTAGACATGACCGAGACACTTCTCCGGTCAATAACCAATAGTGGAACCTGGATGCTCATATTGGCTCCCACATATTCTACAAAGATCTTTATCGGTCAAACCGCATAACAACATATGTTGTTCCCTTTGTCATCGGTATGTTACTTGCCCGAGATTCGATCGTCGGTATCATCATACCTAGTTCAATCTCGTTACCGGCAAGTCTCTTTACTCGTTTCGTAATGCATCATCCCGCAACTAACTCATTAGTCACATTGCTTGCAAGGCTTATAGTGATGTGCATTACCGAGAGGGCCCAGAGATACCTCTCCGACAATCGGAGTGACAAATCCTAATCTCGATCTATGCCAACTCAACAAACACCATCGGAGACACCTGTAGAGCATCTTTATAATGACCCAGTTACGTTGTGATGTTTGATAGCACACTAAGTGTTCCTCCGGTATTCGGGAGTTGCATAATCTCATAGTCATAGGAACATGTATAAGTCATGAAGAAAGCAATAGCAACAAACTAAACGATCATAGTGCTAAGCTAACGGATGGGTCATGTCAATCACATCATTCTCTAATGATGTGATCCCGTTCATCAAATGACAACTCATGTCTATGGCTAGGAAACTTAACCATCTTTGATCAACGAGCTAGTCAAGTAGAGGCATACTTGTGACACTCTGTTTGTCTATGTATTCACACATGTACTAAGTTTCCGGTTAATACAATTCTAGCATGAATAATAAACATTCATCATGATATAAGGAGATATAAATAACAACTTTATTATTGCCTCTAGGGCATATTTCCTTCAGTCTCCCACTTGCACTTGAGTCAATAATCTAGATTACACAGTAATGATTCTAACACCCATGGAGTCTTGGTGCTGATCATGTTTTGCTCGTGAGAGAGGTTTAGTCAACGGGTCTGCAATATTCAGATCCGTATGTATCTTGCAAATCTCTATGTCTCCCTCCTTGACTTGATTGTGGATGGAATTGAAGCGTCTCTTGATGTGTTTGGTTCTCTTGTGAAATCTGGATTCCTTCGCCAATGCAATTGCTCTAGTATTGTCACAAAAGATTTTCATTGGACCCGATGCACTAGGTATGACACCTAGATCGGATATGAACTCCTTCATCCAGACTCCTTCATTTGCTGCTTTCGAAGCAGCTATGTACTCCACTTCACACGTAGATCCCGCCACGATGCTTTGCTTAGAACTGCACCAACTGAGAGCTCCACCATTCAATATAAATACGTATCCGGTTTGTGACTTAGAGTCATCTGGATCAGTGTCAAAGCTTGCATCAACGTAACCATTTACGATGAGCTCTTTGTCACCTCCATAAAACGAGAAACATATCCTTAGTCCTTTTCAGGTATTTCAGGATGTTCTTGACCGCTGTCCAGTGATCCACTCCTGGATTACTTTGGTACCTCCCTGCTAAACTAATAGCAAGGCACACATCAGGTCTGGTACACAGCATTGCATACATGATAGAACCTATGGCTGAAGCATAGGGAATGACTTTCATTTTCTCTCTATCTTCTGCAGTGGTCGGGCATTGAGTCTGACTCAACTTCACACCTTGTAACACAGGCAAGAACCCTTTCTTTGCTTGATCCATTTTGAACTTCTTCAAAACTTTATCAAGGTATGTGATTTGTGAAAGTCCAATTAAGCGTCTTGATCTATCTCTATAGATCTTGATGCCCAATATATAAGCAGCTTCACTGAGGTCTTTCATTGAAAAACTCATGTTCAAGTATCCTATTATGCTATCCAGAAATTCTATATCATTTCCAATCAACAATATGTCATCCACATATAATATTAGAAATGCTACAGAGCTCCCACTCACTTTCTTGTAAATACAGGCTTCTCCAAAAGTCTGTATAAAACCATATGCTTTGATCACACTATCAAAACGTTTATTCCAACTCCGAGATGGTTGCACCAGTCCATAAATGGATCGCTGGAGCTTGCACACTTTGTTATCATCCTTTGGATCGATAAAACCTTTGGGTTGCATCATCTACAACTCTTCTTCCAGAAATCCATTCACGAATGCAGTTTTTACATCCATTTGCCAAATTTCATAATCATAAAATGCGGCAATTGCTAACATGATTCGAACGGACTTAAGCATCGCTACGGGTGAGAAGGTCTCATCGTAGTCAACTCCTTGAACTTGTCGAAAACCTTTCGCAACAAGTGGAGCTTTGTAGACAGTAACATTACCATCAGCGTCAGTCTTCTTCTTGAAGATCCATTTATTCTCTATGGCTTGCCGATCATCGGGCAAGTCAACCAAAGTCCACACTTTGTTCCCATACATGGATCCCATCTCAGATTTTATGGCCTCAAGCCATTTCGCGGAATCTGGGCTCATCATCGCTTCCTCATAGTTCATAGGTTCGTCATGGTCAAGTAACATGACCTCCAGAACAGGATTACCGTACCACTCTGGTGTGGATCTTACTCGGGTTGACCTCCAAGGTTCAGTAGTAACTTGATCTGAAATTTCATGATCATTATTATTAGCTTCCTCACTAATTGGTGTAGGAATCACTGAAACTGATTTCTGTGATGAACTACTTTCCAATAAGGGAGCAGGTACAATTACCTCATCAAGTTCTACTTTCCTCCCACTCACTTCTTTCGAGAGAAACTCCTTCTCTTGAAAGGATCCATTCTTAGCAACGAATATCTTGCCTTCGGATCTGTGATAGAAGGTGTACCCAACAGTCTCCTTTGGGTATCCTATGAAGACACATTTCTCCGATTTGGGTTCGAGCTTATCAGGTTGAAGTTTTTTCACATAAGCATCGCAGTCACAAACTTTAAGAAATGACAACTTGGGTTTCTTGCCAAACCAAAGTTCATAAGGTGTCGTCTCAACAGATTTAGATGGTGCCCTATTTAACGTGAATGCAGCCGTCTCTAAAGCTTAACCCCAAAATGATAGCGGTAAATTAGTAAGAGACATCATAGATCGCACCATATCTAATAAAGTGCGGTTACGACGTTCGGACACACCATTACGTTGTGGTGTTCCGGGTGGCGTGAGTTGTGAAACTATTCCGCATTGTTTCAAATGAAGACCAAACTCGTAACTCAAATATTCTCCTCCACGATCAGATCGCAGAAACTTTATTTTCTTGGTACGATGATTTTCCACTTCACTCTGAAATTCTTTGAACTTTTCAAATGTTTCAGACTTATGTTTCATCAAGTAGATATACCCATATCTGCTCAAATCATCTGTGAAGGTCGGAAAATAACGATACCCGCCGTGAGCCTCAATATTCATCGGACCGCATACATCAGTATGTATTATTTCCAATAAATCTGTTGCTCGCTCCATTGTTCCGGAGAACGGAGTTTTAGTCATCTTGCCCATGAGGCATGGTTCGCAAGTACCAAGTGATTCATAATCAAGTGATTCCAAAAGTCCATCAGTATGGAGTTTCTTCATGCGCTTTACACCAATATGACCCAAACGGCAGTGCCACAAATAAGTTGCACTATCATTAGCAACTCTGCATCTTTTGGTTTCAATATTACGAATATGTGTATCACTACTATCGAGATTCAACAAAAATAGACCACTCTTCAAGGGTGCATGACCATAAAAGATATTACTCATATAAATAGAACAACCATTATTCTCAGATTTAAATGAATAATTGTCTCACATCAAACAAGATCCAGATATAATGTTCATGCTTAACGCTGGCACCAAATAACAATTATTCAGGTCTAAAACTAATCCCGAAGGTAGATGTAGAGGTAGCGTGCCGACGGCGATCACATTGACTTTGGAACCATTTTCCACGCGCATCGTCACCTCGTCCTTAGCCAATCTTCACTTAATCCGTAGTCCCTGTTTCGAGTTGCAAATATTAGCAACAGAACCAGTATCAAATACCCAGGCACTACTGCGAGCATTTGTAAGATACACATCAATAACATGTATATCACATATACCTTTGTTCACTTTGCCATCCTTCTTATCCGCCAAATACTTGGGGCAGTTCCGCTTCCAGTGACTAGTCCCTTTGCAGTAGAAGCACTCAGTCTCAGGCTTAGGTCCAGACTTGGGCTTCTTCACTTGAGCAGCAACTTGCTTGCCGTTCTTCTTGAAGTTCCCCTTCTTCCCTTTACCCTTTTTCTTGAAACTGGTGGTCTTGTTGACCATCAACACTTGATGCTCCTTCTTGATTTCTACCTCCGCAGCCTTTAGCATTGCGAAGAGCTCGGGAATTGTCTTATCCATCCCTTGCATATTATAGTTCATCACGAAGCTCTTGTAGCTTGGTGGCAGTGATTGAAGAACTCTATCAATGACACTATCAAACGGAAGATTAACTCCCAGCTGAGTCAAGTGATTATGATACCCAGACATTTTGAGTATATGTTCACTGACAGAACTGTTCTCCTCCATTTTGCAGCTATAGAACTTATTGGGGACTTCATATCTCTCAATCCGGGCTTTTGCTTGAAATATTAACTTCAACTCCTGGAACATCTCATATGCTCCATGACGTTCAAAATGTCGTTGAAGTCCCGGTTCTAAGCCGTAAAGCATGGCACACTGAACTACCGAGTAGTCATCAGCTTTGCTCTGCCAGGCGTTCATAACGTCCGGCGTTGCTCCTGCAGCGGGTCTTGCACCTAGCGGTGCTTCCAGGACGTAATTCTTCTGTGCAGCAATGAGGATAATCCTCAAGTTACGGACCCAGTCCGTGTAGTTGCTACCATCATCTTTCAACTTAGCTTTCTCTAGGAACGCATTAAAATTCAAAGGAACAGTAGCACGGGCCATTGATCTACAACAATATAGACATGCAAAATACTATCAGGTACTAAGTTCATGATAAATTAAAGTTCAATTAATCATATTACCTAAGAACTCCCACTTAGATAGACTTCCCTCTAATCATCTAAGTGATCACGTGATCCAAATCAACTAAACCATGTCCGATCATCACGTGAGATGGAGTAGTTTTCAATGGTGAACATCACTATGTTGATCATATCTACTATATGATTCACGCTCGACCTTTCGGTGTCAGTGTTCCGAGGCCATATCTGCATATGCTAGGCTCGTCAAGTTTAACCTGAGTATTCTGCGTGTGCAAAACTGGCTTGCACCCGTTGTCTGTGAACGTAGAGCTTATCACACCCGATCATCACGTGGTGTCTCGGCACGATGAACAGTAGCAATGGTGCATACTCAGGGAGAACACTTGTTCCTTGAAATTTAGTGAGAGATCATCTTATAATGCTACCACCGAACTAAGCAAAATAAGATGCATAAAGGATAAACATCACATGCAATCAATATAAGTGATATGATATGGCCATCATCATTTTGTGCCTTTGATCTCCATCTCCAAAGCACCGTCATGATCTCTATCGTCATCGGCGCGACACCTTGATTCCCAATCCTAGTTGTAGTCCCCTTCCTTTTCCAAGAGAGGGTGAGAGGGAAAGAGGTGGAAAGGGAGAAGGAAAGAAGGAGGGGCGTCACCCCTCCTTAGTCCAATTCGGACTAGCCAAGGGGGGGGGGGCGCACGGCCACCCTGCAGCCCTCCTCTCCTTTTCCACTAAGGCCCATAAGGCCCATTAATCCCCCGGGGGGGTTCCGGTAACCTCCCGGTACTCCGAAAAATGCCCGAACCTTTCCGAAACCTTTCCGGTGTCCGAACATAGCCTTCCAATATATCAATCTTTATGTCTCGACTATTTCAAGACTCCTCGTCATGTCCGTGATCTCATCCGGGACTCCGAACAACCTTCGGTAGATCAAATCACATAAACTCATAATACCAATCGTCATCAAACGTTAAGCGTGCGGACCCTACGGGTTCGAGAACTATGTAGACATGACCGAGACACTTCTCCAGTCAATAACCAATAGCGGAACCTGGATGCTCATATTGGCTCCCACATATTCTACGAAGATCTTTATCGGTCAAACCGCATAACAACATACGTTGTTCCCTTTGTCATCGGTATGTTACTTGCCCGAGATTCGATCGTCGGTATCATCATACCTAGTTCAATCTCGTTACCGGCAAGTGTCTTTACTCGTTTCGTAATGCATCATCCTGCAACTAACTCATTAGTCACATTGCTTGCAAGGCTTATAGTGATGTGCATTACCGAGAGGGCCCAGAGATACCTCTCCGACAATCGGAGTGACAAATCCTAATCTTGATCTATGCCAACTCAACAAACACCATCGGAGACACCTGTAGAGCATCTTTATAATCACCCAGTTACGTTGTGCCGTTTGATAGCACACTAAGTGTACCTCCGGTATTCAGGAGTTGCATAATCTCATAGTCATAGGAACATGTATAAGTCATGAAGAAAGCAATAGCAACAAACTAAACGATCATAGTGCTAAGCTAACGGATGGGTCATGTCAATCACATCATTCTCTAATGATGTGATCCCGTTCATCAAATGACAACTCATGTCTATGGCTAGGAAACTTAACCATCTTTGATCAACGAGCTAGTCAAGTAGAGGCATACTAGTGACACTCTGTTAGTCTATGTATTCACACATGTACTAAGTTTCCGGTTAATACAATTCTAGCATGAATAATAAACATTCATCATGATATAAGGAAATATAAATAACAACTTTATTATTGCCTCTAGGGCATATTTCCTTCATCCCCATCCCCACCCCCTCCCCCACTCCAGAGCGTCGCAACCTAAGCCCGGCTACGCTTCCCGGGGAGCTCGAGCAGCGAATGGCCCAAAAGAGCTTTATCGCGGCCTCTTTGCCTGACATTGGCGAGGTGGCCGCTGAGGAAGCTAACGACGATGACTGGACCTGGATTGAGCCTTTCAATCAGCGGGCTAGAGTATTCTGGCATGTCGCGGACGCAGGCTATGACATCAAGGTCATCGACACCGACAACTTGACGCGGGTTATGTCACAGGTTAAGTTGCCCACCCCCAACCCTTCGGGTTCGACAGCCGTTGATCTCATCGATGGCCCTGCCGCTGATCTCCTGCAGCTCGTTATGAACAATTTGCCATCCTTCATCGCCATGGAGCCCCTTTTGTCATTTCTGAAGGACACGCTCTGCGACGCTAGCCTGGGAGCCTCAGCTGGCAAGTCAGACCTCATCGACGGCGACCACGAGGAGGAGCCAATCTGTGACAAGTGAGGAAACCCATGATTTGTTTTCTCGAACCCCTTTTGTAGTGAGAACCTGTCCAGTATTTATTGCTATATTAGGTTGTTTGCATTACGCCTTGTTTATTTCTACGGTTTATGGTTGTTCGATTGTTTGTAGTTAGCATATGTCCAGTTTCAATTGCCATCTTTGGTTGTTCGTAGTATGCCTTGTTTATTTCAGCTATTAACAGTGTGATGTTCTATATGTGCTAGTATGAACTGTGCAGTTCAATTTCATCAATACCAAATTTAACAATGGCTCTATGAATGACTATATTTGGTTGCTGTTAAGCATGTTGTACTCCCTCCGAACCTTTTTAGTTCGCATCTAAGATTTGTCTAAAGTCAAGCCACTTAAAGTTTGACCAACTTTATAGAACAAAATACCAACATTCACAATATGAAATAAATATCAGTACTTGTGTCATGACTTAAATTTTCATATTGTATAACTTTAGCATGCTAGATGTTGATATGTTTTCATATAAATAAGTTCAAGCTTTATGAAGTTTGACTTCAGACAATTCTTATATGCAGAGTAAAAAGGATCGGAGGGAGTATTGAACACGCCTTTCCATTTGATTTAGCAATGGCACTATTTGGATACTCTAACTTAGCTAGAGTTTAGAGTTAGTTTCTAGCTCATGACAGTTAAAAGGGAGAGAGAGAGATTGGTGGAGTAGTTGATTGTATTGCTTGAGCCTCGTGGGCATATATATAGGAGTACATGGTCATCTTGGAGTACAGGTCAAGGTAGAATAAATCCTACGCTATCCTACGTTTCCTAAACAAAAATGATACTAAACAATGACTAACCATGAACTAACTCTAGCCAAAGAGGTGTTTGGATGACAGTGTTAGATTGACAATAAATGCACTAGGAGAACTAGCCCCAATCAGCACCTCTTGGGTGGGATAGTTGTCTTGGGTGGGTTTGACGCAACTAGCTCAAACTAGCCCTCATGTTTGGATACTTTAGGGCTATTTGAGCCCAAACTAGTTCAAACTAACTCTAACCCATGGATCCAAACAGGGCTAATAACTAGTGTACTTAGACCTGCACAATACAAGTTTAAATGACTACGTTTGTTTGTTTTTAAATATTAGGCCTGGTGCCGTTAATAACACACCTTTCCACTTCTTGTTTTTAAATATTAGGTTTTTAACAATTTGGTCTTGCACATGTAGGTCCTGTTGTTAGAGGTTTTGACCCACTGTTTGACCCTTTTTGCATATGTGGAAATGAGTTGTCCATTAATATCAGTCAAGTCAAGACATTCAGAAAGATTGTTACGATAAAGAAATTAGCGACAAAAAACAACAAGATATTTGTCTGCACAATGAAGAAGACATCAGTTCACTACGGGATGGTACTAACTGTTATACCTTATCTTTTTAATTCCTTTGCGCCATTTCAAATCTGGAGAAGATATTTATGCATATCCTTGTTTTCAAGCCTTTGCAAAGCAGTTCACTGATGATTACCTCTCAAGCCACCTGTATGGTCAGGAGGCGAGGAAGGTTTTCATACAACACCCACGGTTCAATATTGAAGTGTTTCTGAAGAGGATGAAGGATGGACGGTCAATCATCCACAGGCACTGGCCTAAAGTTGCAAAGACCTTCAACATCAATGAAGACTCAATATTCGCCTTCTGCTTCAGCAGTTTTCCAGATGATATTCATCTGTCTATGTTTCGTCTATGATGCTAATTTCGAAAGGTTGTAAATGTTGCATGTGAAACTTGGTGCTGGTGCAGTTGTGTAATGGGGTAGCTGAGTGCTGAAGCTATATGATGTTGTACTCTGATGTATTTCAATTATGAAATCCTGCTTCCTTAATATGGAAATGAAATATATTGTGTGCTTAATATGAAATGTCAATTAGATTAATAAATGGATTATTAATAATAGGGCAATTAACCTGCTAATGGCCAATTAGCTTGCTAATTGGGTTTTTCTATTGCAAACGGTTATTGAGAAAACACCGTGGGCGATGACCTCAGGCAACGCACACAGTTTCTAGGAATAAACCATGTTAGATCAATGAACAATCACACACGACATCCTCTTGAAAACTGTTTGCGTTAGGCCACATTGCTTAAACGTTTACCACATAAAAATTGTGTGCGATGGACAGCCTTTGCCACACAGTTTCTTCTACGCACCGTGTGTGATGCATTCAATAATACAAACGATAAAATTGTTAATATCGTGTGCAATGGCAACGCTATCACAAACGAATTAATGGGGAAAATTGTGTGTGATGTACCTGCGAACGGAAACATTTTCCTTGGTGCGACTGTGTGGGATGTACATACAAACGGAAACATTTAGCGGGGACTGACTGTGTGGGATGTACTTACGACCGGAAATGATTTCGCCTGTATAATTGTATTTTTTAGCACTAGTGTATGTATAACTGTATTTGATCGCTCGCCGGTCGCACACGAGCTCATTTTGCCGAGCGTGTGTGCCAGGAGGGCATATCCCCGACGGTTTCTGAGTCGTGTGGGAAGGACCCCCCTATCGCAGTCACTCACTAGGCGACGGTTCAGAACGCCGTCGCGGAAAGGGGTTAAAAACCGTTTGTATAGCACCTCGTTGTACCACTGTAGTTACGAGATGACGTATTACGAAACGAGTAAAGAGACTAACCGATAACGAGATTGAACTAGGTATAGAGATACCGACGATCGAATCTCGGGCAAGTAACATACCGACAGACAAAGAGAATTACGTATGTTGTCATAATGTTCGATCGATAAGGATCTTCGTAGAATATGTAGGAACCAATATGGGCATCCCGGTTCCGCTATTGGTTATTGACCGGAGAGGTGTCTCGGCCAGGTCTACATAGTTCTCGAACCCGTAGGGTCCGCACGCTTAACGTTCGTTGACGATATAGTGTTATATGAGTTATGTGATTTGGTGACCGAATGTTGTTCGGAGTCTCGGATGACATCACGGACATGACAAGGAGCTCTGGAATGGTCCGGAGGTAAAGATTGATATATAGGACGATACTATTTGGACACCGGAAGAGTTTCGGGAGGTACCGGGTAGTAATTGGATCACCGGAAGGGTTTCCGGGAAGCCCGGGAACGTATATGGGCCATATGGGCCAAGTAAGAGGAGCACACCAGCCCACAAGGGGCTGGCGCGCCCCTCCTATGGGAGCTGGCCAAGGGTAGAAAAGGAAGGAGGGGGATTCGGCCTCCCCCTGCCTTCCTCTCCTCCCCCTTCCTTTCCCCTCCGGCAAATATGGTAGGGGGGGGCTAAAGGTAGGAGCCCAAGGAGGATTCGGCCTCCTTGGGGGCGCCTCCTGGCTGCCTCCCCTCTCCCCCCCACCTATATATATGAGGGAGGGGGCGCCACACAAACCTATGACAATCTCTTAGCCGTGTGTGGCACCCCTCTCCACAGTTTCGTCCCGCGGTCATATTTTCGGAGTGCTTAGGCGAAGCTCTGCGGAGATAGCATCACCATCACTGTCACCACACCGTCGTGCTGCCGAAACTAATCCACTACTTCGCCCATCTTGCTAGATCAAGAAGGCGAGGACGTCACCGAGCTGAACGTGTGCTGAACGCGGAGGTGTCGTACGTTCGGTACTTGATCGGTTGGATCGCGAAGAAGTTCGACTACATCAACTGCGTTACTAAATGCTTCCGCTTACGATCTAAGAGGTCACGTAGACACACTCTCCCCTCTCATTGGTATGCATCTCCATGGATAGATCTTGCATGTGCGTAGAATTTTTTTTGTTTCCCATGCAACATTTCCTAACTGGCAGAGGAGGCGGCCCGGATGCTGTCGGAGCAGGCAGCCCGGATGCAGGCGGAGCAGGATGCATTCCGCTCGGAGCAGGCGCCGAGCCAATGATCCGAGGCCATCCGTCATGCTCGGACATTGATTTCATTTTGGCATGTCCGGTTTGTTGAACTATGATTTGCTTTGCTTCATTTCGAACTTTGGTATTCAGACAGTTTGTAACGTATGATCGACGTGCATGGATTGCATGGATTTGAGGATCGGATTTTGCGGTATGTGGATGTGTGGCGCAACATTTGAGGGATGCCCAGTCGTTTGAGGGGCCAGATTTGCTGAGTCCGGCTGTAGATACTCTTATACTTTTGCCATTTGTCCGTTTGACCGCCACTTCGAAAACTTCATAACAAATTCATACTAACTCAGAAAAATGCAAACCGAAATCATCCGGTGTCCATGGGTGTATATTGCCCCATCCCTCCATCCGCCGTTCATTCTCCCCACACCATCCAACGGTGACCCCTTAAACCGTCATTAGTATTGTACCTTCATCTGAATCAGAAGTACAAACAACAGAGTCATGGTAACAAGCCAGAAGCTAGACAGGTGAATGTCATAGATGCATGCTGCAAGAGAAATTAGCAATGCTTTGGGTAGGAGCCTAGCACACGTGTAAGACTATATGGAGTAGCTTCAGTGGGAAGTTTTTTTGCGTGATAATATTGTATGGTTTGCTGATGATATATATGGATTTTTCTTGCAAAATTTTCCTGACATATTTCCCTTATAATTTTTCCTTACCAAATTTTCTTGCAAAATGCATATTCTCTTGCAAAATTTTGTTGCATAAATATTCTTATAAAAATATCTTGCAAAATGCAGGTTTGTTTGCCAAAATTTACAACGAGCAGCAGGGCTATGTACAACTAGCTACGTACAATGAAATGTTGCAAGAGCTATGTAAAACTAGCAGCACAACAGAACTTTGAATACGAATTGCATTTATTAAAGCGCTACAGTATATTTAGATAGTTTCACGTAAAATTCCTTGCATCCACTTCCGTAACACAACCCCACTCATTGCGTTCTGCTACCTCTCCCAAAGCTCTGTAAGTAAGATTGCCGGTACATGCAGTAGCTATCTCCCATCTAACTTGCGGGGTAACGTACATGCAGTGTACCAGCTCCTGCGACATATGCACTACAACAAAGCCTCTTTACCGAATTTCAAGCCATTATGAACTGGTACACTTACTTAGGGTCGCACCATCCGATTGGCATCCAGCAAACCACAAAAGTGGGGCACCGAACCCCGTGGTCACCCGATCCACACTCAAATGCAAATAAGATATCAAAATGTTCAGAAAACATCACCTATATGCGCATGTCATTTGCATTCATGAAAAAAGTATTGGAAAGTCACCATCTCAGTATGAGCTCATCTGATCTCATCATGAATAGTAAAAACTGGAACAATTGAAAACAAATTCTAAAAATTCTAAAAACTTTTGGTAGCAAACATTGACCAATGCTTTGAGTGCTGATTTTGTCTTTTCGCCATGACTTCCACGAATGTCATTCCCTAATGAAACTTTGCAAGAACTCAAAACATTTTTCAATGTTTGCTAAAAAAATAATTTTTTGGATTTGCTTTCAATTTTTTCAAATTTTACCGCTCATGCTAAGATCATATGAGCACAAACTGAGATGGAGAATTTCCGACACTTTTGTCATGAATGCAAATGAAATGCACATATTGGTGATTTTTTTCTGAACATTTTGATATTTGATTTGCATTTTTTAAGTTAGTATCATTTTTTATGAAGTTTTCAAAGTGACAGGAAAATGATCAATGTGCAAAAGCATAAGAGGAGCGAAGTAGCTTTGGCAAAACCGAGTGTTTTTGGAAAGTAGGGGTAAAACTGCCTAGTGGGACACAACTATGGGCATAAAAATAAATATCCCATTTAAATATCTAGATAGAGGGTTCTACGACATAAAAGGACAAGGAATATCATGATAGAGTTGAGTAGCATCGGGTAACTCAGTTGCAATAATAGGAAATTGCAAATTGGATGACCATTGCCGCTAGAAATAATTTTGGCTTTGCTGAAGAATAATTTATAATATAGAAAAAAAGTTATTTTCGTCATGAATACACATTTTTAACATTGCAGAACGTATTTTTGAAAAAGTGATTCAAGAAGTAATTTATTGTTTTTTAGTTGCCAGTGCTTAGAATTATCATAAGTAGTTCAGTTTTACAACTGACTAGGTCATTGATGGCGTGCGTTGCCGCGCCCATCCATTTTGAATGTAGTATGATAGGGTTAGAAATTTATGTAAAACATAGAGTTCCTGTTTATTTTGAAATGCGAGAGTGCAAGACTGTAAGTTCCATCAAGTCTCCATTGGCGCTGTTCTGGGCCTTATTTGTTTGCATTGCACATGGACCCCAACACAAACCTTCATGTTCGCATGTTGTATTGCCCATTTATCCATATGAATTTATCTTAGGATTAAATTGACAAAGAAGCAAATTAGTTTTATTTGGAGCATCAAGCCATTGTAATCTTCCTCCAAAAGTACCTAAATTTGGTTGTACAATGATACTCTACAGAGTAACTACAGTGGGAGAGGCAATAGAAGTGTATTGGAACAATACACTAGTAGAAAAACGACCTTACATTCACCTCATTAGCCCCGGTTCGATTACGGCCCGGTACTAATGTGACCATTAGTCCCGGTTCCAACGGCTAGGGCGCGAGCATCATTAGTCCCGGTTTGTAGCGTACCTCTAGTCCTGGTGTGTGTTACAAACCGGGACTAAAGGCGTGGTGGCAGGCTGGCGTCAGGCTAGGCCCCCGCGAGCCTCTTTAGTCCCGGTTTGTATCGCAAGCCAGGACTAGAGGAACACCTTTAGTCCCGGTTTGGGTCACCAACCAGGACAAAAGATGCTCCTATATAAACCCTTCGTCCAGCCCGAGCCCATTTTCCCCTTTCCTCTCCTCTCTGTTCTTCCCCTCCTGCTCGAGCTCATCCTCCATTTTTGCCAAAATTTGTCAAGATTTGAAGGCACCCCATCCATCGAAGTGTTCACAAAGGTCAGCAAATTTGTCCTTTCATCTCTCATTGCTAGATTAGCTCTTCCAATGCTCTATAAGTATAGTGATTTGTGGGTTTTAGTTTGGTAGTAATTATATGTGGGAGTTTATTTGATTTATATGCAATTTGAGCTCAAATTAACTTCTTAGTTTGCATATGTAGGTGTGGTTTACTTAGTGCCTTCCCGTCTGTCCTAACCACCGTCGATCGCCCGCACCGTCCCGTCGCCGGCACCACCTTGGTGAGCCTCTTGTTCTTATCTTTTTATATATAAAAAATCATGTTTGTGTGATTTAGATAGTTACTTGTATAATTTTCTTACCTGTATGGTTGTTTGTTATACATAGTGGCATGGTTTTGATATCCGTCCCCGTCGGCCCTCGTCCGGTTTATGATTCGGATGTGGTATATTCTCTTTTATAACTATTTGTTGCATTTCTAGTTTATGACAATTATGCCCATCAAGTTGACATAGATATTTTTATCTAGGAGGTATGTGAACCGGAAATTGCAACCGACCCTCTTGTCGAGAAGTTAAATTTAGTTGAAAAAGAAAACGAGTATTTGAAAGAAAAATTGGAAAGAATTGAAAAAGAGAAGATGAAACGGGAGTTGTTTGTTGCCGATGTCGTCGATGATCACGTGATCAAGATGGATGCAATGCGCTTGAAGATTTGAAAGATTAGAAAATATGCCATTAATAAAGAGGCTTGGTATCACTATGCTGTTGGATCAATTGTTACCTTAGTTGCGATCTTGATCGCATTTGTTGTTGCATTTAAATGCTTTAGCTAGAGAGTTTGTATGTTGTTTTATGAGAATAAGTGTGTATGAACTTGTATTAATTTGGTCTTTTCGGTGTTGTGTAATGAAGATGAGCCGGAAATGGATGTACGGTGACCGATGCTCTCCCTAGTTCATTAATGGCGTGCATACTTTTCTGGTTGCGGCTGAGGCAAACAAGCGGGCGGATGGTTTTATGTGTTGTCCATGTGCTGTCTGTAATAATGATCACAATTACTCTAACTCAAGAACCATTCACGTCCACCTGTTTACGTCCGGTTTCATGTCCGGCTATAATTGTTGGACCAAGCACGGAGAAAGAGGGGTCCTAATGGAAGAGAATGAAGAAGAAGAGGATGATGACAGCTATCCTGGCCATGGTTTCAACAATGGGGGAAGAAGCTAAAGAAGAGGCATCAGATGAGCCTGCTGATGATCTTGGTCGGGCCATTGCTAATGCAAGGAGAAACTGCGCAAGTGAAAAGGGGAAGATGAAGTTGCAGCGCATGTTAGAGGATCATAAGAAATTGTTGTACCCAAATTGCGAAGATGACAACAAAAAGATGGGTACCACACTGGAATTGCTACAATGGAAGGCAGGGAATGGTGTATCTAACAAGGGATTTGAAAAGTTGCTGATAATGTTAAAGAAGATGCTTCCAAAGGACAACGAATAGCCCAACAGTACGTACGAAGCAAAGAAGGCTGTCTACCCTCTAGGATTAGAGGTGCAGAAGATACATGCATGCCATAATGACAGCATCCTCTACCACGGTGAGTACGAGGATTTGAATGCATGCCCGGTATATGACGCCCCCGGCTTAATCGTGCACTAATCATACACGCAAATGCACACGATCAAGCCTAAGGACTCACTTGAAGATATCACAACACAACTCTAAAACTTAAATAAAGTCATACAAGCTTTATATTACAAGTCAGGAGCCTCGAGGGCTCGAATACATAAGCTTGCGTGCAAGCGTCAGCGGAAGCATCAGATATCTGAGTATAGATATGAAACAGAACAGATAAGCCCTAGAAGGGCGGGGGTAAAACAAAAGCTACGATCGAAAGGCGCAGGCCTCCTGCCTGGGACCCTCCGAACCTACTCCTGGTCGTCAGCTAACTCGTAGTAGTATCCACCCTCGGGGTAGTAGTAGCGATCGTCGGCGGGGGAAGCTGTATCCGGGGCTCCACCATCTGGTTGCATCAAAAGGGTTTGGGGAAAAAAGAAAGCAAAGCAACCGTGAGTACTCATCCGAAGTACTCAGCAAGCAAGGATCTACACTACATATGCAACATTATCAAAGGGAGGCTGTATATGTGGACTGGGCTGCAGAAATGCCAGAATAGAGAGGAGGCCTAGTCCTATCGAAGACTAGCATCTTCAGTGGTCTTGCAGCAATAGAAGAGAGTTGAACAGTACAATATAATGTAGCAGTAATGATATCCACCTCACCCAGAGATCCTTTCTCGACTCCCTGCGAGAAAGCAATCTCAGAGCCATACAGTCATCAACCTCGTCCTGAGATCCCTTCTCGACTCCCTGCGAGAAGCAATCCCAGAGCCATATATCCAGGCCTCATCACAAGTTCTAGCTGTATCGATCGGGATAAAACTCCGAGTGTCCTTTACCATAGGACCGGCTATCGATAGATGTGTTCTTCCCTGCAGGGGTGCACCAACTTACCCACCACGCTCGCTTAACTCCGGCCGGACACACTTTCCTGGGTCATGTCCGGCCTCGGCCAAACGATACACCGCAACCTTACCTACAGCTCAGCAGAGAGGTCCCCGTCGGTCTACCTCCTAAGCGCAAGGGGGTCTTGGGCCATCGCCCCTCGCCCTCCGAGTCGTTGCGCACACGAGGATCCAGGTACCACCCCTCAGGATGGCGCCGGCCCAGCTGTGCCGCGATGCTGAACTGGACGTCTGACAGAGCTTTCGACTGATGCTACGATGCAGAGTGCCCATAACTCTTCCCACGTGATGGTTAGTGCTATCCGACCATAGGCCGGCTCGGATCAAATATCCAAATCGTTAGAGGTCTAGGGGCTTGCGGTAACGAGCAGAGACTCACGATCGATGTGACCCCGTCGCCCTGTCTCGAAGACTTGCTGCAAGGGCTAATAATGCCCGGCCGTGCCTCGTAAAATAACTCACGGGTAACTATCCATCATTCGCGGGTACCCCTCATGGTCGACCCGCCTTTTCAAGTTTTAGTATCAACAGTAATGCAAGTCATTCGTGTGGTCACCGTATCAAGGGGAATCCGAGGCATCACCCTCGTTGGACTCCCACCTGATGTAACAACAAGATGGACGTAGGAGGCATCACCCTCGAGTTCCACACTAGAAGTGTTGCACGACTTCGTCGTTATCGGGGGTGGTGTAGGAGGAATCACCCTTGCTGATCACGACCGAATAACTAACCTACAAGGTTATCATCAGAAGTGCTGACGAGGTATCACCCTCGGCACTCGATAGTAACCCAGTAGTGTCGAGCAACTAAGGGGGAAGTGAGGTGCGGTGTCGGGTCCTGGTCTTCGATCCCGTTGCTCGGGTCTTCTGATACTCCAGCGGGGTAGTCGGGATAAGTGGGGGTCACTGATGGGTCTCTACTCAGTCTATTCTAAACAGTTTAGGATAACAGTAAGGTATCAACAGCAGGTTACAATAAACAGGCTATGCAGCAGATATATGATAACACTAACAGTAGCAAATTCTAATGCAAGTAGGAGATATTAGAATGGGCGATATCGGAATGCTCAAGGGGGGGCTTCCCTGGTTGCTCGGCGGCAAGGCAAGGTCTTCAGAAGCGTAGCCAATCACCGAAGCTGCGTCGTTCTCGGAGTCTACGTCCGTACCGGGCTCTATCGAGAGAGAGAAGAGGGGGAGGAAACAGTCAATACTAAGCAAACAAGTGCTGCACAATGTATGACATGACAATACGCAGTGCCGGGTGTGTCCTAACGTATGGTTGCACGTCACCGAGGAAGGGGAATCCATCCGGGAATGTTTTCCCGGTTCCGGACATTTGTCAGACAGATGACCGGAGGGGGGCGGTTCCATGTTCGGATAGTTAGGGACGTGTGGCGGACGAACGGATTGCGTATTCAGATTCGTCTCGTCGTTCTGAGCAACTTTTATGTATAAAGTTTTTTGATCCGAGCTACGGTTTATTTTCTATGATTTTCTAAAGTTTTAATCATTTTCTGGAATTAACTAGAATTAATTTAATTTGAATTAAAACAGTAAACAGAAGTGCTGGGTGCACCCGGTGCAGTGCACCAGAGGTGCTCTGTGAGGCTGCTAGGTGGGACCAGTCAACTGCTGATTCAGCAGTTGACTAGGTTCACGTTGACCAGTCAAAGGGTCAGCAGGACCCACGTGTCATAGACACCGGTTTAACTAACAGTTTTTAGTTAAAACTAACTAATCTAATTAGTGGCCTGGGCCCAGTTGTCAGCGAGTGGTTAGTGGGGAGGTTTAGTGGCTAATGGTGACATGTCATCGTCATCACCGGAGTTAACTCCGGCGCTAACCCGGCGGCTCCGACGTTCGCCGGCCTGCCGATTCCGGCGGCCCTAGCTAGCGCGGATAGGCGCATTAGAGAGAGGGCGATGCGGCGCATTGGCTGATGATGGTAGGAAGGGCCGGGGTGTAGTGTAGCCGCGGCGGAGACGGCCTCGGCGGCGACCGTAGCTACGGGCACGACGGCGTTGGCGCAAGGGGGAGTTAGGAGAGAGGGGAGGGGTCTCGATGGACCTGAGGCTCACAGTGGAAACCGTAGACAAGCTCGGGGAGGCTCGGGGAGTCGAGGCCGCGCGGATCGACGGCGAGCCCGTAGTGGCATTCGGCGGGAAAAAATGATGACGACGTCGGGTTGGAGGCGCTCCGGCTTGGTCCGGTGGTCGAGGGCAATGCAGACGAGGGCAGCTACGCTCCTGGACTCCCCCTCACGGCTCGGGGTGGCCGTTGGCCGCGGCAATGGCGAGCGGTGGTGATGATGTCGCTCGGCCAGGAAGGGAAAAAAAGGAAAACGAGCGAGGGAGAGAGGGGAGAAGTGGTGCAGTGACCAGGGGGGTGGATGGGCATCATTCTTATCCCCTCCGTCCAGCTGCCCGTCGCGGTGTCGCTCTGTGGCCGGCGGAGGGGCGGCCGTCCATGGAGATGGCGACACGGAGGAGGAAGGTAGGTGCAGGTGGGCTGGCCGCTGTAGCTTCGGGCCAGGTAAATGCACAGTAGGTCCTTTAATTTCTTTTTGGGCTTTTCTATTCCTTTTATTTATTAAACAGAGAAGGGAAAAGATTACTGGAGCTCACTGTTCACTTAAGAAAAATATAGGAAGTGCCCCCCATTATTCCCTGGTGATTTAGACAGTGCCACAAAAAGTTTGGGAAATTTTGAAGTTCATTTTAGAATTTTCAAAAATGATTTGTCATTTAAATATGCAAGAATTGTTCTGCTTTAATTGCTACTATTCATATTTGCATTAGAGTGATGTTGTATTCCTTAACAAATAAATGTTATGGAATTTTAGTGAAATGATGAACATTTTTGCTCCAACTTTTGTGCAACTTCATTTTGCACTTTGAATTTGAATTTAGTTTCAAAGAGAATTTTGAATTGCAATAGTTAACCACTATGATTAAGCATTGAAAATGAGGATGACTTGGCATTATTAGCAGACGATCACAGTGCTTATTACACGGGTGTGTTACAAATTCTCCTCCTCTAAAAGAAATTCTCGTCCCGAGAATTCAGGAGGTAGAAGGAAATAGGTCGGGGTATTCCTTGCGAAGATGATCCTCGCGTTCCCAAGTGGCTTCATCTTCAGTATGATTAGACCACTGCACTTTGAGGAACTTGGTCATCTTTTGACGAGTCCGATGTTCAGCTTCATCGAGGATGCGGATCGGATGCTCCTTATAAGAAAGATCATCTTGCAATTCGAGCATCTCGTGATCCACTGCTCGGTGCGGAGATTCCTTGAAGCATTTACGAAGTTGCGACACATGGAATACGTCATGGATATGTGAGAATTGCGGTGGCAACTCCAGTTTATATGCCACCTGTCCACGTCTAGCCACAATGCGAAAGGGGCCGATGTAGCATGGAGCTAGCTTGCCCTTGATTCCGAAACGATGAGTGCCCTTCATAGGAGTGACACGCAGATAAGCTTGATCACCAGGTTGATAAGTCAAAACCCAACGTTTGCGATCATAATTGCTCTTCTGACGGTCCTGAGCCGCCTTGAGTTTTTCTCGAACAATACGGACTTGCTCTTCGGCGTGTTGGATAATATCAGGACCCACGAGCGGTCGTTCCCTAGTTTCTGACAAATTCAGAGGGGTTCGACACTTACGTCCATAAAGTACTTCAAAGGGAGCCATTTTCAAACTGGCTTGATAGCTGTTGTTATAAGAGAACTCGGCATACGGGAGAGATTCTTCCCACTTCTTGCCGAAAGAAATAACACAAGCCCGGAGCATGTCTTCAAGCACTTGATTTACTCGTTCGACTTGGCCTTGGGACTAGGGGTGATATGCTGAACTCCAGGTGATATGAGTTCCCATAGCTTCTTGGAAACTTTCACAGAACTTTGAGGTGAAAAGACCGCCACGGTCCGAACTAATCTCCTTCGGAATGCCGTGGAGTGAAACAATTCTGGAGATATATATTTTTGCTAACTGACTAGTAGTGATCGTCTCTTTGACAGGCAGAAAGTGTGCAACTTTGGAAAGTTGGTCGACGACGACAAGGATAGCATCGTGACCCTTCTGTGATTTGGGAAGGCCAGTAATGAAATCCATCTGAACCTTATCCCATTTCCATAGAGGAATAGGGAGCGGCTGCAGAATTCCAGCAGGCTTCTGATGTTCTGCCTTAACGCGACGGCAAACATCACATTCAGCAACATATCAAGCAATGTCCTGCTTAATTCTAGACCACCAGTACCTTTGACGGAGATCACGATACATCTTGGTGCTCCCCGGATGAATAGACAGCGGTGTATCATGAGCCTCCTTCATGACCTTGTCAGCCATAAGCTCGAAGCTAGGTACCACAATGCGGTCTCTGAAGTACAAGGTTCCATCTTCAGACAGCGAGAAATCCCTGTACTTTTCAAGGTGAAGATCTTTCTTCATCAAATCAACTTCAGCATCTTTAGCTTGTGCACTCATAATAGCCTTCTCAAGGTCTGGTTCAACAACCAAGGTTTTTAAGTATCCTTGAGGAACTATCTTGATATTTAGCTTTCGAAGCTCTTCATATAGGAGTGGTTGTTGTAGCTGGACTTCAAGTTCACTGCAGTAGGATTTACGACTCAATGCATCAGCCATTACATTAGCCTTGCCAGGGGTATAAGAAATATCCAAATCATAGTCCGCAATGGTCTCCATCCATCTTTGCTGATGGAGGTTTAGAGATGGCTGAGTGAATAGGTACTTCAGACTTTTATGATCCGTGTAGATCTCGCAACGATTAACGAGAAGGTAATGTCGCCACAACTGCAGTGCATAGATGATAGCAGCTAGTTCTAGATCATGTACCGGATAATTCTCTTCATGCGGGCGCAACTGACGAGAGTGATAGGCAATCACTTTACGCTCTTGCATTAGGACACAGCCTAAACCTTCACGGGATGCGTCACAATAGATCACAAAATCTTTGCGAGAATCTGGAGGAGCAAGTACTGGGGCACATGTGAGCTTGTCTTTGAGTGTTTGAAAAATTTCTTGACATCTTTCTGTCCATTCAAACTTAACGGGTTTATGAAGCAGATCAATCAAGGGCTTAGCAATCTTTGAGAAATTCTCGACAAAGCGATGGCAATAGCTTACAAGGCCGAGAAAACCTCTGACTTGCTTGACATTCTTCAACGGAGTCCATTCAAGAATAGTCTGAACTCATTCTGGGTTAACGGCAATGCCATCTTTCGAAATCACATGGCCGAGATATGTCACTTCAGATAACCAGAACTCGCATTTGGAATACTTGGCATACAGTTGATGTTCACGCAGCTTTTCCAGTACAAGCCGAAGATGTTCGGCATGTTCTTCTTCATTCTTCGAATATACCAGAATATCATCCAGATATACCACGACGAATTTATCGAGGTAATCCATGAAGATGTAGTTCATTAACCGGGAGAAGGTTGCTGGAGCATTGGTTAAGCCGAAGGACATGACAGTGTACTCATAAGAACCATAGCGAGTAACGAATGCTATCTTTGGAATATCCTCTTCACGAACTCGGATCTGGTGGTATCCCAATCTCAAATCAAGCTTAGAGAATACTGAGGAACCAGCAAGTTGATCATAAAGATCGTTGATTCTGGGCAGCGGATACTTATTCTGAATTGTTGCTTGGTTGATAGGTCGGCAATCTTGAACCAACCGATTCGTACCATCCTTCTTCTTAACAAAGAGGGAAGGTGCTCCCCAAGCAGATGAACTAGGGCGGATGAAACCTTTCTTAAGTGACTTATCGATTTCTTCCTTAAGCTCGAGAAGGTGGTGCGGAGGCATCTTATAAGGACGCTTCGCAATAGGGGTAGTGCCAGGCTTCAAGTCGATGACAAACTCTATAGCTCTAGCAGGGGGTATTCCTGGAAGTTCTTCTGGAAAGACATCTTGGAAATCACGAACAACTGGAACGTTCTCGATGCCTTCAAGAGGTGAAGCATTCAATGCATTCAGAACATATAACTGATCCTCGGCATTCTAAACTGTCCGAGCTGAGTATCTGACTGTCTGACCGGAAGGATGAGTGATGCGGACTGTTTCAGTGGCACAGTCAATCAAAGCTTTATGAGGCTTCAACTAGTCCATACCCAGAATAATGTCTATGTTGGAGGTCTTGAGAGCAATGAGAGCAACGGGGAACATCAATCCTCCAATCACAATGTGGTTACCGTGGCTTACCATGGCAGTTTGCCAATTAGCCCCGGGTGACTGGATTACTAATGGGGTGGACATCTCCTCGAAAGGTATATCATGGCTTCGCGCAAAACTTTTGGACATGAAGGAGTGCGACACTCCAGAATCAAAGAGTACAGAAGCTGGGATCGAATTCACTAGAAGGGTGCCCATCACAATGTTGGTGTCCTGTCGAGCTTCTTCAATCTTGACATGGTTGACATGAACAAGCTGACTAGTAGGTGTTCTAGCCTTACGATTTCTGCTAGGATGGTTTCGACGGCCCTTCCTACGGTCAACAGAATGACGTGATGAATTCTGCGACTGACCCTGAGGACAGTTGAAAGCACGATGCCCTGGCTGTCCACACTTGCGGCATAAACCATCATTATGGGGCGGAGCTACAACATTGGACTATCCACCCTGAGTCATTAGTTGTCTCGGGGGCGGAGGCAGACGAGGTGCAACATACGACGGCCTTGGTGTTGGAGCAGGTCGGTGAAAAACATTGTGCGGGATCCAGACTCGACGTTTCTGAACAGGCTGACCCAAAGATGAGCCAACATCACGGGTGTGTTTGAGCGACTTCTGGTATTTAGCCAGACCAGTTTCAACTCGGTAGGCTTGGCTGACAAGCGTCGCAAAGTCCTCACAATCAAGTACAAGAAGTGCGAGCTGTATATCGGAACGCAGTCCTTCACGGAATTTCTCATGTTTACGAGCGTCAGTGTCGACATCATCTTTAGCATAGCGGGATAATTCGAGAAATTTCCTCTGATATTCATCCACAGTCATTGTGCCCTGTGAGAGTTTATGGAACTCTTGCTTCTTCTGGTCGATCAGACCTTGAGGAATGTACCGTGCACGAAAAGTGGACTAAAATTCTTGCCAAGTGGGTACAGTCTCTGCAGACAACATATCCTTGTGGCTTTCCCACCATTGAGCAGCTGGACCCTTCAAGTGAAATGTCGCAAAGGCGACGTAACTGTCAGGGGCCACACTAGCTGACTTCATTTCAAACATGATATCACGAAGCCAATCTTCAGCATCCATAGGATTTGTGGAGCTGCGGAAAAGAGACGGGTTGAGGCGCACAAATTTTGGCAGAGTTATTGGAGCAGTCTGTTGCTGAGCATTTTGAGTTGCAAACTGAGCCAATACTCTGGTCATAAACTGACGGTTGAGTTCAAACTGCTGCCTCATTTCAGCAATATAAGATGGAGGTGCAGGATCGTCAGCCATCCTGCCAAATTGACAGAGCAGTTTAGCAAGAAAAACTGCAGGTGTATGGAATGATTCATGAAGTAACACGCACAACAGAAGGAAGTGCAATAGATACTTCATCATATTCGCACCAGACATTCAAATCCACACATAGCCTCGGTTACAATCCGGCATTACGATAGCTGAAAAGGGAAGACTAGACAACTAGGCGGCGCGCAGGCACGCGGCAACGAAGTACACAACGAGACATAGCAAAGGCTACATCAACATCGGAGAAAACTGTTGGAGCGAGGAATCTGCAAGTGACAACACAGGGTGACCTCGATAAAAGGATCCTGTAAGCAGAACCTGGCCCACAATCTTGAAGCAAGGGGGAATAAATTCAGATCTCCGGGTGGATGTGATCATGAGAACCTAATGATGGAGTTAGTAAAATTTTAACACGAAAGGAAAGAGAGCTCAGAGTCCCAGAGTAAAGGTCGAGGAGTAAAAGATCCTAATACCACCCATTCGGCGACGTGGGCCCGTAAGCCACACAGCCAAGTTAGTAAAACAGTTTTGGTTTTCTAGACTCAACTTCGGCCAAGGAGTTGGAAAAGGGGATTCCTACAGGCAGTCGGCTCTGATACCAACCTGTGACGCCCTCGGCTTAATCGTGCACTAATCATACACGCAAATGCACACGATCAAGCCTAAGGACTCACTTGAAGATATCACAACACAACTCTAAAACTTAAATAAAGTCATACAAGCTTTATATTACAAGCTAGGAGCCTCGAGGGCTCGAATACATAAGCTTGCGTACAAGCGTCAGCGGAAGCATCAGATATCTGAGTACAGATATGAAACAGAACAGATAAGCCCTAGAAGGGCGGGGGTAAAACAAAAGCTATGATCGAAAGGCGCAGGCCTCCTGCCTGGGACCCTCCGAACCTACTCCTGGTCGTCAGATAACTCGTAGTAGTATCCACCCTCGGGGTAGTAGTAGCGATCGTCGGCGGGGGAAGCTGTATCCAGGGCTCCGCCATCTGGTTGCATCAAAAGGGTTTGGGGAAAAAGAAAGCAAAGCAACCGTGAGTACTCATCCGAAGTACTCAGCAAGCAAGGATCTACACTACATATGCAACATTATCAAAGGGAGGCTGTATATGTGGACTGGGCTGCAGAAATGCCAGAATAGAGAGGAGGCCTAGTCCTATCGAAGACTAGCATCTTCAGCGGTCTTGCAGCAATAGAAGAGAGTAGAACAGTACAATATAATGTAGCAGTAATGATATCCACCTCACCCAGAGATCCTTTCTCAACTCCCTGCGAGAAAGCAATCTCAGAGCCATACAGTCATCAACCTCGTCCTGAGATCCCTTCTCGACTCCCTGTGGGAAGCAATCCCAGAGTCATATATCCAGGCCTCATCTCAAGTTCTAGCTGTATCGATCGGGATACAACTCCGAGTGTCCTTTACCTTAGGACCGGCTATCGATAGATGTGTTCTTCCCTGCAGGGGTGCACCAACTTACCCACCACGCTCGCTTAACTCCGGCCGGACACACTTTCCTGGGTCATGCCCGGCCTCGGCCAAACGATACACCGCAACCCTACCTACAGCTCAGCAGAGAGGTCCCCGTCGGTCTACCTCCTAAGCGCAAGGGGGTCTTGGGCCATCGCTCCTCGCCCTCCGGGTCGTTGCGCACACGCGGATCCTGGTACCACCCCTTAGGATGGCGCCGCGATCCTGAACTGGACGTCTGACAGAGCTTTCGGCTGATGCTATGATGCAGAGTGCCCATATCTCTTCCCACGTGATGGTTAGTGCTATCCGACCATAGGCCGGCTCGGATCAAATATCCAAATCGTTAGAGGTCTAGGGGCTTGCGGTAACGAGCAGAGACTCACGATCGATGTGACCCCGTCGCCCCGTCTCGAGGACTTGCTGGAAGGGCTAAGAATGCCCGGCCGCGCCTCGTAAAATAACTCACAGGTAACTATCCATCATTCGCGGGTACCCCTCAGGGTCAACCCGCCTTTTCAAGTATTAGTATCAACAGTAATGCAAGTCATCCGTGTGGTCACCGTATCAAGGGGAATCCGAGGCATCACCCTCGTTGGACTCCCACCTGATGTAACAACAAGATGGACGTAGGAGGCATCACCCTCGAGGTCCACACTAGAAGTGTTGCACGACTTCGTCATTGTCGGGGGTGGTGTAGGAGGAATCACCCTCGCTGACCATGACCGAATAACTAACCTACAAGGTTATCATCAGAAGTGCTGACGAGGTATCACCCTCGGCACTCCATAGTAACCCAGTAGTGTCGAGCAACTAAAGGGGAAGTGAGGTGCGGTGTCGGGTCCTGGTCTTCGATCCCGTTGCTCGGGTCTTCTGATACTCCAGCGGGGCAGTCGGGATAAGTGGGGTTCACTGATGGGTCTCTACTGAGTCTATTCTAAACAGTTTAGGATAACTGTAAGGTATCAACAGTAGGTTACAATAAACAGGCTATGCAGCAGATATAGGATAATAGTAACAGTAGCAAATTCTAATGCAAGCAGGAGATATTAGAATGGGTGATATCGGAATGCTCAAGGGGGGGGGGCTTGCCTGGTTGCTCGGCGGCAAGGCAAGGTCTTCAGAAGCGTAGCCAATCACCGAAGTTGCGTCATTCTCGGAGTCTGCGTCTGTACCGAGCTCTATCGAGAGAGAGAAGAGGGGGAGGAAACAGTGAATACTAAGCAAACAAGTGCTGCACAATGTATGACATGACAATACGTAGTGCCGGGTGTGTCCTAACGTATGGTTACACGTCACCGAGGAAGGGGAATCCATCCGGGAATGTTTTCCCGGTTCCGGACATTTGTCAGACAGATGACCGGAGGGGGGCGGTTCCATGTTCGGATAGTTAGGGACGTGTGGCGGACGAACGGATTGCGTATTCAGATTCGTCTCGTCATTCTGAGCAACTTTCATGTATAAAGTTTTTCGATCCGAGCTACGATTTATTTTCTATGATTTTCTAAAGTTTTAATCATTTTCTGGAATTAACTGGAATTAATTTAATTTGAATTAAAACAGTAAACAGAATTGCTGGGTGCACCTGGTGCAGTGCACCAGATGTGCTCTGTGAGGCTGCTAGGTGGGACCAGTCAACTGCTGATTCAGCAGTTGACTAGGTCCACGTTGACCAGTCAAAGGGTCAGCGGGACCCACGTGTCATAGACACCGGTTTAACTAACAGTTTTTAGTTAAAACTAACTAATCTAATTAGTGGCCTAGGCCCAGTTGTCAGCGAGTGGTTAGTGGGGAGGTTTAGTGGCTAATGGTGACATGTCATCGTCATCACCGGAGTTAACTCCGGCGCTAACCCGGCGGCTCCGACGATCGCCGGCCGGCCGATTCCGGCGGCCCTAGCTAGCGCGGATAGGCGCATTAGAGAGAGGGCGATGCGGCGCATCGGCTGATGATGGTAGGAAGGGCCGGGGTGTAGTGTAGCCGCGGCGGAGACAGCCTCAACGGCGACCGTAGCTACGGGCGCGGCGGTGTTGGCGCAAGCGGGAGTTAGGAGAGAGGGGAGGGTTCTCGATGGACCTGAGGCTCACAGTGGAAACCGTAGACAAGCTCGGGGAGGCCCGGGGAGTCGAGGCTGCGCGGATCGACGGCGAGCCCGTAGCGGCATCCGGCGGGGAAAAATGATGACGGCGTCGGGTTGGAGGTGCTCCGGCTTGGTCCGGTGGTCGAGGGCGATGCAGACGAGGGCGGCTACGCTCCTGGACTCCTCCTCGCGGCTCGGGGTGGCTGTTGGCCGTTGCAATGGCGAGCGGTGGCGATGATATCGCTTGGCCAGGAAGGGGGAAAAAGGAAAACGAGCGAGGGAGAGAGGGGAGAAGTGGTGCGGTGACCAAGGGGGTGGATGGGCATCATTCTTATCCCCTCCGTCCAGCTGCCCGTCGCGGTGTCGCTCTGTGGCCGGCGGAGGCGCGGTCGTCCATGGAGACGGTGACACGGAGGAGAAAGGTAGGTGGAGGTGGGCTGGCCGCTGTAGCTTCGGGCCAGGTAAGTGCACAGTAGGTCCTTTAATTTCTTTTTGGGCTTTTCTGTTTCTTTTATTTATTAAACAGAGAAGGGAAAAGATTATTGGAGCTCACTGTTCACTTAGGAAAAATATGGGAAGTGCCCCCATAATTCCCTGGTGATTTAGACTGTGCCACAAAAAGTTTGGGAAATTTTGAAGTTCATTTTAGAATTTTCAAAAATGATTTGGCATTTAAATATGCAAGAATTGTTCTGCTTTAATTGCTACTGTTCATATTTGCATTAGAGTGATGTTGTATTCCTTAACAAATAAATGTTATGGAATTTTAGTGAAATGATGAACATTTTTGCAGCAACTTTTGTGCAACTTCATTTTGCACTTTGAATTTGAATTGAGTTTCAAAGAGAATTTTGAATTGCAATAGTTAACCACTGTGATTAAGCATTGAAAATGAGGATGACCTGGCATTATTAGCAGACGATCACAGTGCTTATTACACGGGGGTCTTACACGGTATGCTGTGCATTGCGCTATAATATCAGCCGCGGTGACCCTGGTGATGTTGAGGGTGAGCGCCCCAGGAAGAAGATTCCTGCCAAGGTGATGTGGTATGCTCCTATAATACCACGGTTGAAACGTTTGTTCCAAAACAAAGAGCATGCCAAGTTGATGCGATGGCACAAAGAAGACCGTAAGAACGACGGGAAGTTGAGAGTACCCGCTGACGGATCGTAGTGGAGAAAAATCGAGAGAAAGTGGGAGGACTTTGCAGATGATGCAAGGAACGTATGGGTTGGTTTAACTGCAGATGGCATTAATCCTTTTGGGGAGCAGAGCAGCAATCATAGCACCTGGCCTGTGACTCTATGTATCTGTAACCTTCCTCCTTGGTTGTGCATGAAGCGGAAGTTCATTATGATTCCAGTGCTCATCCAAGGCCCCAAGCAACCCGGCAACGACATTGATGTGTACCTAAGACCATTAGTTGAAGAACTTTTACAGCTGTGGGACATAAAAGGTGTGCGTTTGTGGGATGAGCACAACCAACATGAATTTGACCTGCGAGCGTTGCTGTTTGTAACCATCAATGATTGGCATACTCTGTAACCTTTCCGGACAGACAAACAAGGGATACCATGCAGCACGCACTATTTAGATGATACCGACAGTATATATTTGGATAAATGTAAGAAGAATGTGTACCTGGGACATCGTCGATTTCTTCCGATCAAGCATCTCTTAAGAAAGAAAGGCAAGCATTTCAAAGATGAGGAAGATCACCGGAAGAAGCCTTGCCACCGTACTGGTCGTGATATACTTGATATGGTCAAGGATTTAAAAGTAATCTTTGGAAAGGGTCCTGGAGGAAAATCCGTTCCGAATGACGTTGACGGACACGCGCCCATGTCAAGGATTTAAAACTAGAGGTCCGCTCTGCAATCGACGTGATGCACGTGACGAAGAATCTTTGCGTGAACCTGCTAGGCTTCTTGGGCATGTATGGGAAGACAAAAAATACACCAGAGGCATGGGAGGACCAGCAACGTATGCACGAAAAAGACGGCATGCATCCAAAGCAGTATCAGGGTCATGCCAGCTATGCTCTTACCAAAGAAGAGAAGGAAATCTTCTTTCAATGCCTGCTAAGTATGAAGGTCCCGTCTGGCTTCTCGTCGAATATATAGGGAATAATAAATATGGTAGAGAAAAAGTTCCAGAACCTAAAGTCTCATGACTGCCACGTGATTATGACGCAATTGCTTCCGGTTGCATTAAGGGGGCTTCTACCGGAAAACGTTCGATTAGCCATTGTGAAGCTATGTGCCTTCCTCAATATAATCTCTTCGAAGGTAATCGATCCAGAAATCCTACCAAGGTTATAGATTGATTTGGTGCAATGTCTTGTCAGTTTTGAGTTGGTGTTCCCACCATCCTTATTCAATATCATGACGCACGTCCTAGTTCACCTAGTCAACGAGATTGCCATTCTGGGTCCTGTATTTCTACACAATCTGTTCCCCTTTGAGAGGTTCATGGGAGTCTTAAAGAAATATGTTCATAACTGTGCTAGGCCAGAAGAAAGCATCTCCATGGGCCATGAAACAGAGGTGGTCATTGAGTTTTGTGTTGACTTTATTCCTGACCTTAAGTCGATTGGTGTTCCTAAATCGCGGCATGATGGCAGACTGGGTGGAAAAGGCACGCTAGGAAAGGACCAAGTAATATGTATGGACGGGCATTCTTGGGCGCAAGCACACTACATAGTTCTACAAAATTCCACCATGGTGGCTCCGTATATCGAAGAACACAAGAATATTCTATGCTCCAAACACCCGGAGCAGTCTGACGACTGGATTACACGTGAACAAACGGGGACTTTTGCCGGTTGGTTGCAGAAACGTCTCATGCATGACGACACTATTGCAGATGAGCTGTACTTGCTAGCCAAGTTACCATCTTCAACTATATTGACTTTCAAAGGTTACGAGATAAATGGGAATACATTTTACACGATCGCCCAAGATAAAAAGACCACCAACCAAAACAGTGGTGTTCGCTTTGATGCAGCAAACACCAATAGGCCAAAGGACACATATTATGGTTACATAGAGGAGATATGGGAACTTGAATATGGATGTGGTTTGAAGGTCCCTTTGTTTCGGTGCAGATGGGTCAATCTGACAGGAGGAGGGGTAAAGGAAGACCCGCGGTACGGAATGACAACAGTGGATCTCAACAATCTTGGGTACGCACATGAACCATTCGTCCTAGCCAATGATGTGGCACAGGTTTTCTATGTGAAGGAAATGTCTACCAAGCTGAGAAAAAGAAAAGATAAGGAAGCGAATACATCATACGATGAGCCAAAGCGCCACATAGTTCTTTCAGGGAAAAGAAACATCGTGGGAGTGGAGGACAAGACAGACATGTCAGAAGATTATGAAACGTTTCATGAAATTGCTCCCTTCACAGTCAACACTGACCCAAGCATCCTGTTAAATGATGAAGATTGTCCATGGTTACGGCGCAAAGGGACACACGCGAAGAAAAAGTTTTATACCCCAAGATCCCACTCTAGGATGTGACCGGCTTCACCGTCATCACTTTCTTCTCTAGTGAGTTTCTTTGTAGTAGTTAGGGTACTTATATACCTGGAAAGTCCCACTTCGGATAAACTGGGGGGGGGAATCTTTGTAATAGTTAGGGTACTTATGTGTTTTGGCATTTGAAACGCGAAGAAATATTATGTCCAAACAAAATATTTCATGCATTATGTAGGACTTCATTTGCTATTTTTTTGAGCTAAATGACCCTGAAATTGAAAAGCACTACAAATGAACTCTGAAAAGGTTGAAAATTGGCATGGTATCATCATTTCACCTACATAGCACGTGCTAAAAAGTTGAGAGGGTTACGGCAAAAACTGGATGCACTTCGTGTACAAAATGGACAATCTCTTTCGAAGTATCAGGGTTTCGGACGAAAATTCATCTGTTACAAAGGCATTTCATTTTTTAAACTTATTTCAACTCTAGACTTTTTGTGCATTCAAGATGCACCATTCAAAGCCATGTCATCAATTTTCAACCATTTCTGACTTCATTCGCTATTTTTCATGCATTTAGTGAAATTTTTGAGCTATAAAACTAAAAGAGCTAAACATAATCTATTTTTGATTAAAACACCCATTTAAAATATCCTAAGAATTACCAAATTGAATATAATGATAAAACACACAAATATTAAACAGCAGAAAAAAGAATCACTCAAAAATCTATTTTTAAAGTAAAGTTATTCATAAACTTGTGATTCACACAAATTTCAAATAATTCAAATTTAAACTATTCAAATTTGAAAACTACTGCCACTAACAGAAAGTTTATAATTTTTGTGACCTAAAGCAAAAAGATCCACTTAGAAACTCTAAATAAAGCAAAAAACAACTCAGAAACAAAAGAAAATAAATAAAGCAGAAAACAAAAAAACTGGAAAATAAACAAATTAAAAAAATGCCCGCCTACTGGGCCGCCACGGCCTGCATATGACTAGAAACCCAACTACTAGTTGGGCTAGGATGCAGGCCCACAGGACAAGTAGGCCCCACAGGGCGAAGTCGTGGCGGGGCTTATAAACTGGTCCGGGCGCCCTTCGCTGGGCGAGGTGGGACTAAACATTCACCACACCTCGCCGTGGCAGCACGAGACCTTTAGTCCCGGTTGATGGCTCCAACCGGGACTAAAGTACCCCTTTTAGTCCCGGTGCAAGCCACCAACCGGGACTAAAGGCCTGGGCTTCCCGCCGCTTGGCCTGGTGAATTTCACCTTTATTCCCGGTTGGTGGCTGGCACCGGGACTAAAGGGGGGAGTCTTTAGTCCCGATTGGAGCCACCAACTGGGACTAAAGGTCTCTGTATATAAGCGGGGACTTTGCAAAATTTCCAAATTCATCTACATTTCCCCCGACGGCGCCGAAGACGATGACGCCGCTAGGCTGCCACACCTCGACGTTGCCGTTCGGCCCGAGCCTGCGCGCCGGCGCCGCCACACTGCCCTCCACCGCCGCTCCTCCGCGCGCGCCCGCCGACCGCTCCTCCACAAGCCGCCGCCGCCTGAGCCCACGCCGGCACCGCTCCTCCCCGCCTCTGGCATCCTCCTCCGTCTCCGGCGTCCTCCCCGCCTCCCTCCGCCCCGATGATCCCGGCCGGTGAGCCTCGATCCCAACCACTTAGCAAATTTTGTTCATCTTTTTTTCATAGATTGTTTTTTTTCACTAGATGTTGTAGATGGCTTAGTATATGTATGTATGTAAATTTGCACTAGATGTTGTAGATGGCTTAGCTAGTAGATGACTTAGCAAAAAAGTTGCATAGAAAACATTTGACCATGTATAGTAGAATACATTTGCATAGGAATTTTTTTGACCATAGGGTGAAATTTTGACCAAGCATAGAAAAAAGTTGACCATATGTATAGTATAGAATAAATTTGCATAGAAAAAAGTTGCATAGAAAACATTTGAGGAATTCTGACCAAGCATAGGAAAAATTTGCATAGAAAATATTTTAACGTTGTATCTTAAAAATATTGATCAAAAACATGTTAATAACTTAATGTTGTATATATTTGAAAAAAGTTTGTCGACGATGCCTGGCCCATATCCTCGTCGTCGACTCGGTGGCGACAACTTGCTTGAGAGGCGCCATGTTCGGGACTGGGCTCCGCCGGGCTCACTACTAGGGATAACCCTAGCAGTAGCGCTTGATATATAGCTATCAGTAGCGCTGGTACAAGCGCTACCACTAAGGCGATACAGCTAACTGGTAGCAGTAAGCGCTACTGCTATACCTAATTAGCAGTAGCGCTCGAATGGAACCAACGCTACTGATAATAGTAAGTAGCAGTAGCGTTTCTTATGAAAAGCACTACTGCTAAATTTTCCTGTATTTTTGAAAATGCAGCTTATTGTCGCTGTATTTGTATAGGTTTTATATACAGTACTTTCATCATATGATTTTATGACCATGATTAGTTATTATATATATCGGTGGGTGAAATGAACGTGGATTAGATTCAAATGGAGGTAACATGTGGTGCACATCGAAAGTACTACTAATCCTAGTTTGGATTAGTAGTACTTTCGATGTGCACCACATGTTGCCTCCACTTGAATCTAATCCATGTTCATTTCACTCACTGATATATATATATATAATAATTCATCATGCTCATATAACAACTTATCATCATGCATCATCATAATAACTTGGTCATCATTTTCGTCCATGAGACATCATATAACAACTTGGTCACTAGTCATAATCACAACTCCTCCTCATCATCATCATCAACACTAACACATTGTAACACATGATAACACATTGTATATACGACCTACTCCTCTCTCATAGGACCTACTACCCTCTCTAAGGTAAAATAGCATAAAACAAGATAGGCCCTGACTCTTCATTGTGGAGAATGGAGACTATCATGTCTCCAATTCTTGCGCTTCGCACAATGTTGCTTCCAAGTAGCTCCCTACGATTGTTCATACATTTTTTCCATTCTTTGATTGTCATGTCTTGATCGGTTTTAGAAATCCGGTATGAACAGTTGTGAAGCCTAGGCAGATATGGCCGTAAGCTAATAACATCAAGCCGACCTTTCGGAAACATCAGATCAGGCACACAATTCTTTGGGATTTTCTGTTGAAAAACATAATAATAACATCATAGTTAGCAATGTAGTTTAGCTTTAGAAGAATATATGCAAAAGATGCATGGATGTCGTAATAGTAAAAAAAAAATATCATGCCATCTCCATGGATGTTACCGTAGGTCAGCACATGCACTAGTGGCACGTATTGACCATAATGTGCAGGAGTTTGATAATTGATATTGTAATTCTCAACATCAATAATAAATGAGATAAGATGATCTTTCTCCTGATAAGTTAATTCTACGCCATCGGTGTAGTAGGTTCTGTCTACCATCTTCCGTATATTTTTTGAAGAATGAAAATATGATGTCAATGGAAATAAGCTGTCAACTATTTTGAAATAAACAATATAAATTACTTAATAAATATGTTTGAGAAACTCACATAGCGGTAGAATTGGAAGTGTATCAACAAGGACCCAAATGTCCATATTCTCTTCGTCGATGTCAGGATCACCAAGATCCAAGGTGACAAGCATACCCTCATGAAAATCATACGTCTTACAAAGTGCTTCCCAATTCGGGCAAACAAAATGGGATACGCTCTCAGAATTGTGTAGATTTACAGCAAAATCATAACCATGATGGGTCCTTAGGTGAACTATCTTTGTTTCCATACTTTCATGATCTTCAAAATCCAGCCTCTCCAAGATATAGCGTCTTGCATGGCATGGGATAAGCTAGTCGAATTGTACAAGACGAAAATTACACATTGAAGAAGCAGAAGTTGTGCTTAATTACGAAAAAACACTTGTCGTTGTTGCGTACCGTTTCAACATCGAAGGTCTCCTGGAGCTTAATACTGAAGCGCCGACCTTCTAGCAGGTGAGGCCTGTCGCACAGACCCCGGTCATCGCCGCACCAGTCGCACTCCGGGAGCCTATCATCATCGTCAGACATTTCCAATGTTCATAATTCAAAGATTAAACTTGTACAATTGAATATATGTACTACAAAAACTAAATTAGATCATTATTATTCATCATGGGTTGACTATCGGTCTGTCGAGTCTTTTCTTGAAAACTCTCAGCTCACGTGGTGTATATATTCGACTGTTGGTGATGGTCGCTCCTCCCTTCGTTCCCGAGTGCATTACACCAAAATGTCTAGCACACAGGAACGAAGGAGAAGCGACCCCCACGACAACAGTCGGGATTCTTCCTCTCTCATATATATGGTGGAGCCCCGACAGACTTAAAGTCAACCCAAAATGTCGTTTAATTATCTTTGTACAAAATTCGGGCCACTCGATATTTTCTACATATTCTAGCACAAGTCATGCCAAAATTCACGAAAAAATCCGACATGACCTTTACTAAAAAAGGACATATATCGAGCGCCTGAAATTTGCCGGAATGGAAATTAGTCAGCACTCCGGCAAAACATAGGCCACTGTGAGGTGTTCCCTGCAAACATAGGCCACTTGGGCAAGCACTAGTACTACAGAACACTACATATCACATGTCTAAATCTCCATCATATTTTGAAAGACCTACATTGAAAATTTTCTATTCCATGAAAATTGTCACAGCTACTCATGTAGCTACTACTCTACTACAACTATCAAAACATCTACATCATCATCGACATGGGGATTTGGCTAGTATCACCTCGAGGTCGGAGGTGGTCAGTGACGGGGACGACGGCGGGGATGATGCAGGGTCTCCTTGATTTCTGCAAAAAAAAAAATAAACAAAAACATTATTATCCCCATCTTAGGACTTAGTGAAACCTTATGTCTAAAACATCCTAGTTCTAGCCCTAACATTTACTAAAAATACCTTGTTCTAACCCTAAAAATTGAAAAGACCTATACATTTACTAAAAAATAACCTAGTTCTAGCCCTAACATCTGTCCATCCATCCATCTATCTATATATCCTCATAAACCCTAGAAAAAGGCCCTAGTTTTTTAACTGATGTCTATTTCTTGAATCATAGAAAAATGCCCTAATTTCACATAACTTAGAGTTTGAAACCCTATGTCTAACACAAAAACAAAATTTGTAAAACATAGTTCTAACCCTAATAATTTGTACTGCCCATCTATCCATCCATTTGTCTAAACCAAGTTCTAATCCTAAAATTTGAAAAACCTAGTTCTAATCATCGACATGGGCATTTTCATATTTTATTTGATACCTATAATCACTAAAGATAAAAAGTTCAAAAGACCGACATCGAACGAATAAAAAAATCTATGTATTCAGAAGACTACATTTACTGAAATTTTTCTAATTTTCTGTTTATTCTATATTACTAATTTCTATTCTATTCAAAAGAAGAAAATTTACTAAAAATTTCCTATTCTATTCAAAAGACCTACATTTACTTATTTTTCAATTCTATCAAAAAACCTACATTTACTAAAAAAATCTCATATAGCATTCTAATACATTTCTGTACCTAAAAATTTCTATTACTAAATTCTTTTACTAAAAAATTCTATACCTAATTTTTTAAAAAGAGAGAGGTCGGAGGAGGAGGAGGAGGAGGAGGGAGGAGTGAGGGCTTCGGGCGGCTAGGGGAGGGAGGAGAGAGGAGGGCGGTGGGAGGAGGGAGGAGGGAGTAGGGCGGTCGGAGGAGGTGGGAGGAGAGCATCGGGCGCCGACGGGAGGAGGGAGGAGAGAGGAGGGCCGTCGGAGGGAGGGAGAGAGGAGGGCGGCGAGAGGAGGAGGGCGGCGAGAAGGAGGGCGGAGAGGGAGGGAGGGAGGTAGATACCTTGGGGGTGACTGTGGGTGACGGCGGGCGACGGCGGCGATGGTGGGCGACGGCGGGCGACGGCACGCGGCGGAGAGAGAGCGAGTGAGAGTGTGAGGGGAGAGTGAGGACGCGGGGTGTGGATATGGTGCCCGTAGTAGTAGCGCTGGTTGGTACCCACCGCTACTGCTAAGCTCCATAGCAGTAGCGCGTTAAGGGAACCAGCGCTACTGCTACGATCAATAGCAGTAGCGCTTCCCTCCAACAAGCGCTACTACTAAGGCTAAGCATGTAAAAAAGGCATCAAAAAAAGCATTGGTCATCAATGATCTTTTTGTGTAGAATCTAAATTGTCAGTATGAATCTTTGTCGGTTTAGGAACCGGCGAAGATTCATATTGCCACAGATCCTACACATAGAGTACAATGAAGACCAAGTGGTTGTGACAGTTTGAGAAGCACCATATTTGAGGTGGTAAACATTCTGTTCGCGGAGCGAGGTGGGACTAAACTTGGGTCCTAGGAGGGGACTGAATTTAGCAGTAGCGCTGGTCGGAGGGAAGCGCTACTGCTAAGGACAATAGCAGTAGCACGTTTTATGTAAGAGCGCTACTAGTATACCTAGCCTACCGGCAACGGTGTGGCAATTAGAGTAGTAGCCTGTTTTGTAACTACCGCGCTACTGCTATGTGCATAGTAGCAGCGCTCTTTCTGTGCAAGCGCTACTGCTAATTAGCAGCAGCGCTTCCTTTTAAAAAGCGCTACTGGTAAGCTTCTGTGTATAAGGTTTTCCCTAGTAGTGGCTGGCACTGGGAGGTGCTACCTTCCGGGGCGCGCAACTTGGTGAGGAACCGGGCTCCCGTCGTCGACCCGGAGCTTCTTTGGTGGCATTCGGGTGGGCCACTTTCGGTGCGGAGGCAGCCTGCCCCCGAGGAGGTGGTACATCATCGTGTCAGGGAGGAGGACGAGCACATCCGTCGCTACATTATTGCGTTGGACGTCAGGTTCTCCAATACCTGGCAGGTTCTTCAGGGATCTCACCCGAGCTATGATCATGTGATGGTTCCTTCTCTTTGGGTGTCCACCACCCGCGCCTCAGGAACCGCGAGTGAACTAGATTCTTCGATAATATTCGATCTGTATTAGCTAGTGATGTTATATGATAATACTCGAGATGTATTAGTGATAATACTCGAGATGTATTCGAGATTATATTCGAGACGATGTATTCGAGATTATATTCGATGATGCATATTATCTGGATTATTCAAGATGTATTAGTGATATTATTCGAGATGCATATTATCTACTATGATTTAGTTTTTCCTTATTGATTGCATTCTAATTTGAATACTAAATTGTTTTATCTTTCTTCTGGATTAGTTAAGCTATGGACGATACCGGCAGAGACGGAGACGAGATCATTTTCGACATCATGCGCTCCCCGAGCCCAGACAATGAACCTGAAGATGACGGCTCGCAATATCTGAACAATTCCGGTGAGGGAGTATTTGATGAAGACGAACGAAGAGACGAAGGCCACAACAATGATGACGAAGGAAATGTTCTTCAATTAACAAAGACCGGCGAGGTATGTATATATAAGTCCTCTGGTGATCATTACATGTAATAATTGATTTGTGTATATATATATATATATATATATATATATATTAACAAATCGATCTTTCTTCTTTTAGCACTCCGGATCGAGCAAATCTTCTACAAGCAGGGCAGTACGAGGCCCGGCCAAATGGTTGCAGGCTGGCATAAAGTACAACATCAATTACATCAAACCAAATGGCGAACCGCTTGCTCCTAAAAAGAATGCGGACAAATTTACTCATCAATGCGGAGTTATTGTCAGGGACCAAATCCCGATCTCCGTTCAAGAATGGAATAAGCCAGCGTGGGTTCCACCCCGGCCGATGATGCACTGCTGGCTAGATACCCCGTGGATGATATCAAAGGTACGACACCTTGTGAGCTACACATGAAAGTGAAGAACATATCCATGAAGGTGGCGGACGGCTATGCTTTAACAAATGCCCCTGAAGCAACCTTTCATGGCAATCCGATTTCAGCTGGCTATGGTCGTGTCGAGGTGGATGAAGTGATGTCGGGATATGACGAGATAGAGTTTGACATTCCTGGAGGTGACGAGGAGCGCACACTGGGAGACGCCATACATCGTATGATTCTATGGAGAAAGGATTGCATCGTGTTTCCAAGGCCACCGACTCCTCCTCCAAGTCCGCCACCGCGTCAGCCGACTCTTGCTCCCCCAAGTCCGCCACCGCGTCAGCCGACTCCTCCTCTAAGTCCGCCACCGCGTCAGCCGACTCGAACCCTGCCTGAGACGGAGCGCGGCGCTAGTCCGCCACCACGTCAGCCGACTCCACCCCACCCCGAGATGGAGCCCATCAGCGCGAGTCCGCCATATCGATCTCGGGCGCGTCAGCCTTCTCCAAAGCGGAAGAGAGCACCAAGCAAGAAAGCCTCTCCTCCTGCCAAAAAGAAGTTGGCTTACGAGATGACCATCGAGGAAAGCAACGCCGAATTGGAAGCCCAAGTGAAGGCCTTTTTTGCAAAGAAACCGCCCCCGCCGCCAAAGGATAAAATACCTGAGGAAGTCATACAACACTTTATTGATAATGCTCAACCGACTATGAAGAGAACGGACTCAGACTATGAGCGATCTATTAAGAAGTCATATCGTGCACAAAAAGATAAGGAGCGTGAGTCGAGCTCGAGCCAAGCAGGTAGTAAGAAAAGCGGGAAAACTGTTCCCCATCTGAGAGAACAGGCAGTGCAATCGATCCCCCCGCTCATTGTACAATCACATGTGAGTACCGCCGATAGGCCGGAAATAACCGACGCTCATAGACGGATGGCTAAAGAGGCCGGTGTCACTGTTGCACAACTCCTGGACATCGAGGATCTCCCCGGGTTTGAAGAGGAGGAACTAGCATGGAAATATGTCCCCGGCCAACCTCTGGTCAGGCCTGAGGAGGTCCAAAATCTATCAACAAAAATGCACAGATTGCATGACTGGTACCTGAGAGAAATCAAGAATGGGCGACAGGCCCTCATGGTGAAAGTCAAGGAAGAGCATTACTTCCATGGAAAAGATTTGTGGATTGAGTTTGAAGAAATGTTTCAGTTATTCAATCAAGACGCACTCGACAAATCTCTCGTCAGTTGCTATTGTCTGTAAGTGATTTCTTTCTGTAATTTAAGTCTCTAGCTGTGCTCGTTCATTGCCTGTAATTATCCTCACTATATTCTTTTCTGTGGTATTATGCAGAATGAAGATTTATGAAATGAAAAGAACTGGACGCTATGGCATTGGGTTCATTGACACAAATACCGTTAATGAAGGTGTGTGGGGAATCAGCAAAAAAGACACAAAGAAGAGCTTGCTAGAGTTTTTGAAGTAACTAAATACCCAACCAGAAATAGTATTTTCTTACAACCTCGGGTGAGTGTTACTGTCTTGTACTACAAATTCTATTTTGCTTACTAGATGTTAATAAGTGTAATTGATAAGTTATGCACATGCCCGCTTAATTATACAAACCTGTGCGCATGCAGTTTTCACTGGATTCTGCTAATCATTGAAGTTGACGAGGGAAAAGTTAAAGTACTGGACTCACTACTTAAGGAAACTAAAGATTACTTAATCGTGAAGGGGATGTTCGACAGGTAATTTCAATCATTATCGCACTATGTCAATCTCTTTAGTTCATTTCCTGCTATCAACTAATTAATAACTCCTTTATTTATTTTCTTTGCCGGGCAGAGTTTGGCAAAAGTTCATCAAAGAGGTTACCGGTCCATGGAAACAAGAGCTGACATGGGTGCGACCCAGGGTACGTAATTAAGTAGTACTAGCTACGTCAGCGCATCTTTTTAATTCTAGTTTCAATATCATTATGATGCTTAATTATTATCTAATTGAATTTTATTCTCGCAAAGTGCATGACGCATGCGCCGGGGAATAATTTATGTGCATACTAAGTTTGCAAGAACATTCGCATTATGATGTCCGAAAGGAGCACATCTGCAAGACAACTTTGGGTACGTTTGCCATAATACTATTCATAATTCTTTTTATCATGATCAAATATATATACACACAACTAATATATTCATATTGATCTCCTTCTTTAATTAAAGATGGTGGAGATGCGGGATAAGTTCCTACCAATGGACCGTATACGAGCACTTCAAGAAGAAATGGCGGGATTTTTGCTTGAACAGGTCATAGATCCCAAAGGAGAATACCATTACACCTAATGCCTGCATGTAATGATCTGCAAATCATAGGAGAAATTGTATGTACCAAATTGTACTCCCTCTGTTCCTAAATATTTGTCTTTTTAGAGATTTCAATAAGTGACTATATACGGAGCAAAATGAGTGAATCTACACTCTAAAATATGTTTATATACATCCGTATGTGGCAGTCCATTTGAAATCTTTAGAAAGACAAATATTTAGGAACGGAGGGAGTATATATATTGCCGTACAAGAAATTCTATGATATATGATTGGTTCTACGAGAAATTCTATTTATATAAGCATGACGTGTACAGTATGTAGTAGCGTAAAATATGTTTGAAATGAAAAAGAATTAAATGGAAAAGACAAAATTAAAAGAAAAAATAAAGCATAAACCCCTAAACCCCTATATCTTTTAGTCCCGGTTGGTATCACCCCCGTCCCCGGCGCGTGCTCGTGCCACGTGGTGGGTCTTTGGTCCTAGGTCGTGGCAAACCGGGACTAAGTGGGGGAGGGGGGGGGCTTTAGTCCCGACTCTTTAGTCCCGGTTGGTGAACCCTTACGAACCGGGACTAATGGCCAATTCTGCATTAGTGATAGCATGTGGATTGTGGACTAACAGAGAATGCTAGTGAGGTCCACTATCCTAGTTCCTCCAACAGATCATAAATATACATGTGTTGTGGAAGTGCAGGAAATTTTGCTGGTCATGTGTTCTTGAAAAAGCATCACTTCCTAAAAGGGAATGACACACAAACGCATCCGTTACTAAATCATATCACTTCGAGCCAGATCATGTGTTTTCACTTTGACGATGAAGCCCAAGAAAACTCCAAACAATGCGTTCGACAAGAGATCAGTGCAAAAAGAACAGTCATTGCCAGATATATAACCAATTAAGATTAGACCAAAGGTTTAGTCAAGACCGGCTCTGGGCCTAGCAGGAGGGGCGACCGCCTAGGGCCCAGCGAAGGAGCAAACATATACATTGCCCCAGCAATCAGCAGCAGCCTGAGGCACAAATCCAGGAAGAAAAACAACGAAGTCCGGCAGGCCACTAGGAATAGAAAGGATCAAAGAAAATGTTCCAGTTAATGGTGAAAACATTTCTAAAAAAAAAATCTTGGAAAAAAAGTTCATGGGGAAAACGAACCATGATCAGTGATGGATAGGGGGCACGCTAATGCATGCTTTGCTAGATCCATTGACCATCTCCACCCGCTCGTCTCGTACGTCCACGATGCCTGCTGCCAAGCGCCTTGCCCACGCCACGCCCGAGATTGTGACTCTGCGTGGCACAATCACGTTGCCCTCTTGGCCTCTCGCTCCATGTGTCTACAGCCGTACATGTACGTCTATAATTCATCCCTATACTATACTATCAATGATCAACAAAAGCATATTAGATATATATTTGATAAAGGGTACAAAATAAAACCTGATAAGATGAACTTCATGTGTGCTGGACACAAAAAAACGTAAACCAAATCATCTTTGTGCGTACATAAATAAAAACAAAGAAAACATCCAATGAGACGAAAACTATATATTATCTTTACTATATTTTACAGGATTTAATGATTTGTTTTTACTATGTGTTGCAGATCATGATCCCCGTTTCCTTTGACCCCTCTTCATCTGAATCCGTTCCTTTTGGTCCCTTCGCTTCAATGCATCAGCTTTCCATATCTCTCTACTATGCAATTGACATGCCTCAGAAAGTACAAATTCCCTTCATCAATTTGCACGACACTAAGGACCATACAATTTTCCACAGAGAACTTGGCACGGTAAACCTCCGGACTACCCAGCTCCATCAACTCAAATTGTATCTTGACGTTTTTCCGACAGGTTTGCAAGCAATTGAGCCCGCAGCCAGTCTCAAGGAGTTCAGGGGAACAACCGTCGTTGTCATTCTCGAGCATGAGCGATACAATCTCTTTCGAGTCGCACCTCTTGAACAAACCCATAGACACATCGAAATCAGATAAGGGTACCTCCCTACTGATCATCTTAGGAAGTCTGTAGTACCAAGGATGTGTAGTAATCCGAATCTGCAAGTCGTGGATTGCAGGGCAGCATTGAAGTAACTTGGAGATGATGGCAGCCAGGTCGTTTCTGCGCCCTGTGCCATAGGACAATTGGAGCTCTAGCCGTTCAAGACCGGGAAAAGTGACCAAGTGCTCGGGTCTCATGCTCTTCTTGCGACCCGCTGTGATGCAATCGATGTTTTGCACTTTCAATCTGATGACCTTTGCATGCTGAAAGTTGCGAAGGAATTGCCAGAATGGAGGGAAGCGTACCTCGACCACCCATTTATCGTCCTCCTCGTCTTCCTCGTACATCAATTCGAGAGTCAAATCGACACGTGCCAACCTCGTCACCTGTGATCTCATCGAGAACTCCGTAAGAGCAAGTATAATAAGCCTAGTCAGCTGGCTATAAGGTTTTACGTGTCAGCAAAATCCTTGCTGGAGGAGTGAGAAACGAAGAGAGAGAGAAGAGCCGGCGCTCCCCGTATCGCCCGGCTGCAGCTCAATCTCCGATGCAATACAGCCAGCATGCAGCCGGCGTGAGTGCTAAACGCAAGCGCTCCGTCCTACCTGCCAATCATGTGCGAGTGTTTGACCCTCTTCACATGCAAATATTAAATATTACAGTCCATCTAATAGCCAGCCTATTATACTAGTAGTCTTTTATCAAGCCTTTGGATGATGTGGCACCGGTATACAGCTAGTAGCAGGCTCTTCTATTAACCATGCTCTAAGAGCAAGTATAATAGATCCTAATCAGATGGCTATAAGATGTTCCACATCAGCAAAATCTTATGTGGAAAAGAGAGAACGCAGGAGAGAGAAGAGAGCTGGCGCTTCGTTCATCGCCGGGCGATAACACAAGATACGATGAAATTGACCGTGCATGCAGCTGGTGAGCAGGGCAGAGCATGCATGCAGCCAATCACTGTTCCTTTCTTTGCATTTCTGTTCATGCAAGCATTAAAGACTACAGCTAACCTACAGCCAGTTTATTATATGCGTTGGCTATATAGCTGACGTGGTACTAGTATAAAGCCGGCAGCAGGCTATTCTATTAGTGTTGAGAAATAAAAACATGTGATCAATTGTATGGGAGGGATGCCTCCTAGGAGGTGTCTGTTGGGGAAGAGATGTCTTCCCAACACACCCCTTCAGCATGTATATAAGTGGGTCTCCCACATTGCAATAGATCTAAAAGAATTCTTTTGTGTCTCTTCTTTGTCTCTTTTACTTTGATACTACAACACGTTATCAGCACATAGACTCTATCGAGAGCAATTGGCGACACGAAAAGAAGAAACCGTCGAGTGGCCGTCCTTTTGAACATTCGGGCCAGTATGCACGGAGGCGCTCGGCCGTGACGGCGCTCCTCCCGGGGCGGCAGCACGACGCTAGTGCATGAAGGCATCGATCGCAGCACTACAAGGCGGTGGCAACAGCACGCGATGGCAGGGTTGACTGCGCAATGACATGCAGCGGAAACACCATGGAGCATGCATGCATCCGTACAGGAGATTAATCATGAGAATGTTAATTTCTTTGTCTTCTTGTGATTAAGGGATACCAGAATCTGATCCATTGTGTTTTCCTGCGAGAATTGCTTGGCTCTCCGATGAGAGGAAAACTCCATCTAAGCAGCAGTTACGTACGCTCGCGGCAGCCGGCGGAGTAATCCTGTTGCATTCGCATCGGGCAAGCGAAGGCCTCTGATGCGGATCCATTCGACGCGGAACTGCCTGGTTCCACGCACAGATTGGGATTAGTCAATTGATTGCTTAATCAATGATCTTTTAATTAATTTTCTCCTGTACATCTACGCACTCACGAGATTTACTTCCATCTGAGCACGTACAGAAGGAGAAAACAAGAAGAAGAATCCCAGACATTGGAATCCATCGATTCCAAGAAGAACAAGAGAAGAGTCATGGCGGTGACGCGCCTGACGGCCACAAGGAATCGACGAAGGTGGCTACCCGTGCAGAACAAGCAGCGCGACATGGGGCGTTGTCGGGCCTGCGCGACGGTACGAATTGCGGCGGCGGGAGGCATCGTCAGCACAATGCCTCACGGCCGGGTGCGGGGCGTCCATGGCCTCAGGGTGTGATGGCGGCTGAGGCGGTGCCAAGTGCGCACGAAGCCCTCGGCTTTGGCCGGCGTGGCCTCGACCGCGTGGCGCTCCACTCGCAGTACGGTAAAACGCTCCGGTGCGACCGAAAATTTCAGAAAGGCAACGGTGGCTATTCCTCTCAGGGAATTGGTAACCGCACAGCAGAAGAAGAGAAGAGATATCCTCTCTTCGGTGATTTTGCAAATCAGCCTTCTGATTGTATGGAAATCACGGATAAATCCTAACACTTTCGTTAGGATTATCCAACTTCCTGGCTTCAGAGCAAATATACATGATAGACCACAAGGTCTTGCTGGATTGCATAATAATTAATTATGCATCATTTTACATCATGTAAAATGACCGTTTGAGGCCCTCAAGTCCTCATATATGTTGCACAAGTATGTTTATACTTCTGCATTTATTCGTATTACATGAGTAATACTATTGCAAAGCAATATATTGATTCCATTATTGGCAAGAATATGGAACTTGCTTGCAGATTTGGGAAACATAAGGTAGAGAAGTGTAGGAATTTGCCTGACTATGTCAAATTTACATTTGTCACAAGGAATCGACAAATGGCATCTACTGCTTAATTGCAGATTATCCAATATTATTGTGAGGTCTATATTATGTCAGTCCGACATAATGACTATCTTCAATTTTGCACACAACTTATGGATTGCATGATGACAACGAATTAATTTCGTTCACAACTGCGAGGTCTACACCACCATGTGGTGATTACCTTCAATGTGTTTTTAATTAACACAAGGTTGTGGGAACCTCCATAAGAGTGAGGTCTACACTACTTATTAGTGATTACCTCCATGTGTTCAAAGAAAAAAATGAAGGCACAATACTTATGACATAGCCATTATGAGGCCTACACTGTTGGTGCCTACCTTCATAATGTTTTTCCAAATATTTGTTAATTTCATAGCATTTGTCATTGGTTGTGACTATAGTGTCGCATACTCCATCAGGAGATGAATCCAAGACATTTGCGGCGAGTATATCGCACATTGTGCTATGAAGAGAATTATGCAAAATGCTTGCATATTTTGGTGATTACCTTCCATGAGTACACAACTTATAAAATGTAATCATAGCAACGAAATAAATTTCGTGCACAACTGAGAGGTTTATGCCACTTCGTGGTAATTTACTTCATGCGTTTAAATAACATAAGGTTGTGGAGGCTATGATCGATTGAAATTGTCCATAAGAGTGAGGCACCACTACGTGGTTGATTACCTCTATGTGTTTTATGGAAATTAAATGTTTACCCTTTCTGAGGTGACTACACTTAATTTGAAGATCTACACCACATAGTGGTGATTATCTTACTGTGGAAGGCTTGCCCTATGGGTCACTAAGAATCACTATGATCATGATTATGCTTGGCCATAGCATTTTCATTGTACTTAATTTACTGAAGGTAAATTAATGCATGTGCATTTCATGCAACATATGGCGGACCTTTTTCGAAAGGAAATGCGATGTAATGACACAAGGTGCAAGTAATTAGTAAAACTGGGTCATGGACATTAATGATTTTGTCGACCCGTGGCCTTGTTGCCACAGAGACTTCACCTACAAAATTGTCATGGCTATTTATAAATAGCTAAGAATATTCATATTTGCATTTATGTATCATCGCATTGACTCGGTTTTCAAACTGAGTATGTAATGGATAACGAATATCCATTTTCCCTCTAAGGCTTCATTGAAGCGAGATATATTGTTATAAGCATCACATGAATGATTATCGATTCATTGTCGGGACTTCAAGTCCATTGAGGCTTATACTTCTGATGTCTATAACTCAACATCAAGTTGAGATTTTGTGATAAGGCAATTTCAGATACATATCTGACTATAAGTCCTTACTGGGCTTTAATTCTCCTAGGATGGTAAACAGAAATATCATCTTTGTTTTAGGCCGCAATGCCTAAAATTCATGCTGGTGCTTTTAGTACTAAGCAATAGTGGTTAAAAAACCACGAGGAGTTGAATGTAAAGTGAAGGACAAACAGAAATAGAGTGTATATCTCAAAAGGGAATGGATCATTTAATCTAAATGATCATAATGACAATTTTCAAGTTTGTCAAAGTGGCGGTTGTACGAAATGTCGTACCGATGATTACCAATTGGTCAAGTATTGGGTTGAATCATACCACCGGCTCACTGGAGGCATGTGATTTTAATGGGATAAGTTTGAAGTTCTACTTCAAAAGGAAACAACCAGAAAATGTTCTGGCATGGTAGAAGGAGAATGGACTCCTCTACATTGATGATATGCTTGTGGGATGATATTCCCAAGATATTTTGGAGATCTCGTGTAGTCTCCTAGTTATCCCTAAATATCATTAGCCTATAATTTTACTACTACATATAGTATAAATTGCAACATCTTGTCCCTCGGACATGATAGTTGAGGAAATTGAGAGTATGAATCAGTTCATACTCAACCTTGTTGCAAACATAATAATTTTTCCTCCTTTATCATCATGGTATTGGACGATAAGAGAAATTATTGACAATTCTGTTGGCCATAACTTGACAAGTTGCAATATTCCCAACAATCATCTGATTGTTTGTGCACTGCATGTGACATATGTGAATTCATTTTAAGGCGCTCTCACCTTAAAATTTAAAATGAGCCAGCCAATATTCTTGATTGCATTCAAGAATATGTTTGGATTATTCAACCATTATCTGGGTTATGTTGGTACTTCATGGTGTTCATAGACGTATCTAGAAGATGGTCATAGGTGTGTATATCCACACATAACCATGCGTTTACTGAATTAAGTGCTCAAATTGACGAATTTAGAGCAAATTATCCCAATGTTGGATAATTCCATTGGAATGCAAATATCGTTGAAGTTGATTCACGAGCATTCAATGGTTATATTCAGTATATAGTGCACATAACCAGAATGGTTTGGTTTGATCTCTTATGAAAGAGATTCAATATTGCTTGGCCAATGTTGCAGAATTGTGATTTACCAACATTTCGTTGATGGTAACATGCGGTCTCACACTCCGCATATTTGGTCTAAATAAGATCAAATGATACTGCACCCCCTTGCAGTTTGTACGTGGAAATAAGTGAAGTATTTCCCATCTGTGGCAATTCGGTTGCATACCGATATCACCACCCAAGCGTATATCATGGGCCTTCACATATGGTTGGGATCTATGTGAGGAATAACTATGGTATGGTCGTTAATCCGTCGAATACCTTAACCCTATGAAGGGAGTTATTTGCAGCCCATAAGCTGATTGCTTTTGCAATAAAAACATTTTCTGGCATTAGGGGGAGATGAGTACCACAGAGAATGCCAGAAAATGGATAAGAAATGTCGTAGACATTTTGTCCACGTACTTAAGAATCTGAACTCCAGGTTCAGGTTATAAGAAATTTGCAACATATGCAAATAATCTGCCAAGTATATTTACTGATGACAAAGGTGTCACTTTGGTCAAGCACCAGAACGAGTGGAGGTACCTAATAAACCACTCGTCTCCCTAGATGAGAGCAAGAGGGGGAGAATTCTGGTCGCATGAGATTAAGTTCTCATATGTTTCAGCGGAAACAGAGGAGATTGACTCCTCGATCAGTAAATATGATTCAACTTCAGGTTGAATGACACCTGAGGGATGCGCGGCATCCAAAGTCCAACACATATGTGCACACATTTTTAGGTGTTGGGACATCGAAACACCTTGACTCCGTTGTTGTGGGAAATCACAAGGAGTTAAGAGGCGTAATAAGAATTCCACAATGATAATGATTCATGAGAATTGTATATGAGAAAGTCTACATATGTCGACATAAAATTCTTCTCGATAATTGCTAGAATCCTTTTGGGCCCTGAACCAAAATCCATGGAAAGTGTTGTCTGCACTTATATTGGTTCAAATGAAAGGAAGCAATTAAGGAAGAGTGGCACTCGCTCATCAAAAGAGAGGTATTTACCATTGTAAAACCTGCTCCTCATAAGTATCTTCCAGAGGGAAGAGAAGTGAATATTTGTTTGGAAACAAAAATAAATGAGGTGGTGAGAAAGCGAGGCTTGTCGCACAAGGGTTTTTCGCGGAGACGCGACATCGGTTACGATGTAGCATACCTTCTTGGTATGAGTGGAATTATGTTTCAATACTGAATGTTAATGGCAGCATAGATCCATACGGTTGATGTATGTAATGTCTACATACTTTCATGGGTCAATTAGTTTGGATGTATATATTGAAGTCATTGAATGACTTAATATTCTGAATCCAAAGGTAAATCGCAACATGCATGTGTGGAATTTCTGAAGTCATTCTATGACTTGAAGTAGTCGGAGAATTGTGTGGTGCAACCGACTAAGTGAGTTATTCCTTGAAAAGGATTACTCTCGTACTAATGATTGCTGACATGTATTCATGAAGAAATCCTGGTTTGGATTTTACATCACCTTAATTTGTGGTGTCGATGATCTTATCATCAAAGTCTATATAAGACATGAAATACACACAATCATGTTAAGACGGATATTTGGGTTAAACCAAATTATGCTAAGTTTATGACTTAAGCATATCCCCCTAAGATATCAGTCTTCATATATCCAGAAGTATTGGCCAAGTTCAATATGGATATATTATATCAAAGACACATATGGTCATATTATACCTAATATGGGATACAAATCCTTGAGACATAGGGGAGATGGTGAAGTGATAGTGGAGCATGAATTGCCATATCTAAATACCATCGAAGCACTCATATATCTTGCAAAATATGTCAGGCCTGACACTATAGTTTTTGGCAATTTATTGAGAGTGCAATTCCCCGAAAGGTATAAGGTTTGTGTAAGGAATATACTCGGATATATCCAGGACACAAAGGGTCTTGATCAATTTCATCCGAAAAATCAAGATGGGACCATGGTTTGATATATTGATAGTGGCTAATTATCTGATCCCACAATGCCATATCAAAGACTGGGTTTGCTGGGAGAGTATTTTGAAGAAAGTCTTCAGAATAGACTCTAAACGAGTCCTTCCAGCAATCATTCTATTTTATTTGAAGCATCACAAAATGTGGATGACTTCATAGAATGATTGGCCATATGTGAAATCATGTGGAGATTATCATTATCTACCAAGATAATGTCACTTGTATTATTTATGGGTTATATTTATCCTTGTGAATTACAGAAATGTAAGAGGATAATATGCAAACAGATTATTGTGATATTCACAATGTCTCTATCAATGTTTATATTCCACAACTAGGTTCGTGGAATTGGTATGAGATATTCTTGAGGTTTGCAAAGTTCAGGGGGAGTAAAATCCCAAGTTATAACCCGTTGGTGATTCTCAAATCACTCATATTGTACTCTTTTTCCCTTTATGAGTTTTCCATGATGGTTTCTCATATAAGGTTTTTAACGAGACAATATAAATACAAGTGCGGATATATGCCATATTGGTTTCTCCTTATATTTTTCCCACTGGGTTTTGAAGGAGTTTTCGATGGCATATTATTATAAGGTTTCTCCTCAATTTTTTCCACAGGGTTTTTGGAGGAGTTTTCAGTTTGCAATATACATATGACGAATTGATCAAGGGGGAGTGTTGAGAAATAAAAACATGTGATCAATTGTATGGGAGGGATGCCTCCCAAGAGGTGTCTGTTGGGGAAGAGATGTCTCCCCAACACACCCCTTCAGCATGTATATAAGTGGGTCTCCCACATTGCAATAGATCTAAAAGAATTCTTTTGTGTCTCTTCTTTGTCTCCTTTACTTTGATACTACAACAATTAGCTTTGCTCTAAGGGATCTGCTGTACTTGAAGACACGCAAGCATGGCGTGTCGAGCTCAATGCCTTTGCGTGCCCCAAAATGCGCAAAGCTTGGAGTGTGGACCGCAATCATCTACGTGAAAGGGGCCCACCAACGTGAGGGCGGTGAGGCTCGAGGAGCGCACCACCAATGGGTCGCTGTTGTCAGTGTGAGAGAGACTCTGAAAGACGTGGCTTCCGAGGTTCGGCGTGGCACGGATCAAGTGCTCGAGATCCTTGGTCGACGACGAGCACATGCAAAGCCGCAGCGCGGAGAGGCGAGGGAAGGAGGCAGCAGTGGCGGCGCCACCCGGTGAAGATTGGAGAGTGCAGCACGCGAGGTCCAGGGACCTGAGGGTGTGTCCCGGCAACAAGGTAGGGTCCAGCTTGTACTGCTGTGTGCTCGACATCAACCCGACGCATAGCTCCTCGATTTGCTTCAGGGCCGGCGCGGCGAGCAGGGAGACCATGAGTTCGTAGCTGTCGTCCCTGCTCAACGACCTTCCCTTGATGAGCAGCGAGAGCTTCCTGACGGGGCACCGCCCGGTCGCGCCAAGGGCATCACTGGCGTCGGAGAATAGCCGGTCCTTGAGCCTTGAGCAATCGCGGTTTCCCAAGTCGCCGTAGGTGCTCGAGTCCAGGTTGAGGGTGTCCGTGGCCAGCCAGAGCGGGCGCCATTGCCAGGAGAGGGCGGCTGTGCGGGCAGCGTCCTTGGCGGGGAGGAAGGAGAGGATGGAGACGAGGAGGTCGTTGGTGAGGCCGGAGAGACGATCCGCGGCGACCATCGCGTCCTGCAAGCTAGGTTCGGATCCAGGAGTGAAACGATTGGCGTCCTCCTAGCTAGGGCTGGATCCAGGAGGAGGACTGAAACGATCTTAATTATATGATCTCGATCGGCGGCTACAAATTTTCCATTAGTTGGAAACCTAGGTCCAAATGTTTGCAGGCTTGCAGCATCAGGCCGGCCCGTGATTTTATTTTACTTTTGACAACGAGAAGTGTTTGGTGGGCAGTCTATTAATTCACAATGACCGTCGGGTGAGACTAAAAGAAAGGACCATCAGGTGGTCGAACGTGCCAGACATGACCTCAAACGAGAGGGAGACACTACTTCGTGAGCTTCCGTGTTCGAGTACCTCCGACTCATGGCACAACGAAGCTTTTCCTTGGTCCCAAGCTACGTCCATGGCGGTAGATGGTGCCGTTGGTGTGGCTGTAGATGCCCCTGCAGATCCAGCAAGTGTCAGCACTTCCAGACTCCTGGGACGGTGGTGATCCCGTCGAAACCCACCGACGCGACGCACCTCGTCATCTCTACAAACCACGGCAATCGCACACCGGGAAGCACTCGTCTTCACAACGGTTGTGTCCACGTTGATCTTGCAACTGCCTGAATGGAGGAGCTATCTTGTATGGGCGGGGTGTTAGGCTCTAGTTGTCTGAGCATTGCTCTCAACAAAAGGCAAAACACGAGTATAAACTATAAACTGGAGTAGCTTCCAAGTCCCTGCTGATCCGTCGCCGGCTTCACTGTTCCATGCATGTACATAAGTATTCTGAACAAATAACCACACAGATACGCGAGGCAGTTCCTACGCCGGCACAGCCGCCGGCTCCCTTCCCTCCGCTTGTCGCTCCAGCGGCGGCGGCAGGGTTGGGGAGCCCCGGTTCCTTTTGGCTCGTGTCTAGGTCTAGGCTAGTTTGTTCAGGCGACGCCGCTCGGTCGGTGCCGACGTCTTCATCAGGAATAAAAGTTTTCGGGCAACCACCTTGACGGCGTTCTACGACGACGTTGAGGAGTCACGGATATGTGTCCAGGCAAGGCCTTCAAGATGGCGGTGAAGGTCTTGTCGAGGGTCATGTTTCTTCGGCTTCATCCACGTCGCGTTAGCGGTTCCTCCGGCGCTGTCGCGAAGCCGAAAGTGTTGGTGTTGGAGGTGGCCGATGTTGCGGGGGCGGTGTCATCCAAGGTATGGTGCACCTAGAGTTTCTTCGAAAGTGGAAGATGGTTGCCGGTTCTCGAGCCCCTCAGCGGCGTTGCCGCATGAGTACTTCAGAATCGCGATCCAAGAGGAGTGGAGATGTGCTCCGGTCGACAATCCACAGCGACAAGTGCGACGCCGTTCGTGGCAGTGCCTGTTCAGAGGCTCACAACGCAGTTTTGCTGCTATGACTTTCTTTTGGATCTTGACTTGGTGGAGACGTTTTCTTCTCCTTTCCGACGGACGCTCCGGCGACGGCGGTGGCTAAAGATTATGGTCGTTTTGTTGGTGGATGCAAGGACCATGAAGATTTTTTCTGCAAATTTTCTTTGTTTCTTGCAATTTCTTTTGGTGTGCTGTCTCTTTGGATTTCTCCTCAGATCTGCCATGTATGCTGAAATATGCTGATATTATTAACACTAACATGGCACTTCTAAAAAAAAAAAACATTGCACTACAAAACAAATGCAGATGGTGGGCTGAGTCCTCCTGAAATCACCCGCGTATGATAAAATTCTCTGAACGGAAGGGCTCTAGCTGTAGTTAAGCACGTTTCTAACACAGCTCGACGTGAATTTGGCCAGAGGCGCATGAAAAAATATGTGGTGTGCATCCTCAGAATCCCCAAGAAGGGATAAACATCATCGCTTTTTTTCCGATAAATGGTGCTTCTGTAACTTAAAATGTAGCATCAAACGGATACAGTCACACCGAGCGACACTAGATAGGATGCACACAACCAACGTGAACAAGCTCAACAAAAAAAGTAAATAAACAGTACGATATATTGGCAGCAGTAATCCCTATGAGACCAACATCATGCCTACGTTCGCTTCCTATAATTTCGTTTGGTTTGTACTTTGTGTTCCACATCGTAATCGCCTTTCCTTTTTCTGAATTGTTTCGACGAGTCAGCTGACTCCCGTCCTATTATTTGTTTCCTTTGTTCCAAAGCGTCAGTTCTCCATCTCTGCACCATCCAATTGATATGGTTTAAAAAGTTATGCTTTCCATCATCGATTTGCAAGGCCTCAAGCCCCATACAATTCTCCGCAAATAATTTGGCGAGGCGAACCTCAAAGCTATCCAACTCCTTCAACTCAAACCGCAGCGTCACTTTTTTCAGATGATTCTCCAAGCAATTAAACCGGCAACCGGTCAAACCAGGGAGCTCCGCAACTCGCGAGGAACCATCATCATCCCGGTCGAGCATGAGAGGGACCATCTCCTTGGAGAAGCGCCTCCGGAACAAGTCCATGGACACATCGAAGTCCGAGGACGAGGATACCACGGTATTGTCACCGTCGTATGAAGTTTGGTAGGGGTCTCTAAGAATCCGAATCCGCAAGTCGCGGATCACCGGGCAGCAATGCAGCAAGTTGGCAATGGCGGTAGCATGACGAGGGTCTGGGTCTGTGAACCCTTCTAGCTCTAGCCGTTCTAGACCGGGTAGCATGACGAGGTGCTCATGCTGCGCGTCCTCGTTCACGGCGATGCACCAGATTTTTTTCACCTTCAACCGGATGGCCTTGACGTGCCGAAAGTGTCCAAGCAATTGCCAGACTTGGGCAGGGCGTGGCAGGACCAGCTGACTACTATTATCACCGTACGCCCTAATAATCCATTGGAGGGTCAAGTCGACTCGTGCCAGCTTGGTCGGCTGCGACTTCATCCAGAGCCCCGTAAAGATGAAGGTGTTGTACTTGAAGGTGCGCAGGCATGGCGTGTCGAGCTCTGTGCCTTCTAGACTGATGCTGCCGGAGGTGTCCACTAGCGTGAGGTCGGTGAGGCTTGCGGAGTGGAGCGCGAAGCGGTCGCTACGGGTGGCGCCGGGGCCGGACAGGGAGTAGAAGCTGTGGTCTTGGATGTGCATGCTCCGTAGGCTCGGTGCGGCACGGACCAAGCCCTCCAGATCCTGCATCGGCGACGAGCACCTGTAGAGCCGCAGCGCGGAGAGGCAAGGGAAGGAGACGCCGGCGCCGCCGCTGTCCTTTGGCGATGGCGACTCGAGCCTGCAGAAGACGAGGTCCAGCACGCGGAGGGTGTGTCCTGGCAGCACGGCAGGGTCCAGCTTGTATATACAGCGCGTAAGCTTCTCCTGCTCCCGCCTCATCTGGATAATTATGACCTCAAACCTGACGCGCAGCTCCTCTATGTGCCGCAGCGGCGGAGCGCCGAGGAGGGAGGTCATCAGGTCGTAGCTGTCGCTGCTGTTGCCCATGACATCCTCGAAGTACTCGTTCTCGCATCCCTCGACGGTCAGAGACAGCTTCTTAATGCGGCCGCACCGGCCGGCTGCACCGAGAAACTTACTCGCGTCGGAGAAAAGCCGGTAGTTCATCTTAATGCCAGCCAGGCCGCGGCCGTAGGACCTGGAGTCGTCTGCCCGGGTCGCCGTAAGACCTGGAGTCCAGGTTGAGGGAGTCCGTGCCTAACCAGATAGGGCGCCATCGCCGCGAGAGGGCCGAGGTGCGGGCGGCCTCCCTCGCGGGGAGGAACGAGATGACCGAGGCGATTAGGTCGTCGGAGAGGTCGGATAAACGATCGGCGCCGTGCATCGTCGTGTCGTTGAAAGCCATAGGGCGTCAAGTGATAAATATAGCAATAACCTATGTCGAGGTCGGTTCTGAGTCGGACCAACTACGTACCGGGTCATGGTATATATCCGACTTCAAGTCCAATCCTGATCCCTCGACCATCTTGAATCCTTCATGATGCACATCTTGCAAACAACGGTATGCTAATACATGCATGAACCGAACCTTGATGAACACTAAGAGCATCTCCAATAGATGTATAGATGTAAAAATGATTAACTTTCGCATTTTAAGACCCAAAACCCCTCTCCAACAGATGATGTAGATCTAAAAAAATTGCATCTTCACCTTCTGAAGATGTAAAATACAATACCTCACGATGCACATATACATCTCTACCTACAGGAGATGTCAAAACTGGCGGCCGCGGGCCAATTGCCCAACCGCTTCCATTTTCCTTCCGCCCGCCCGCCAGTTGCCCGCCGACCACCGCCCGGGCCATGGCCGACTCCGACAACCCCACGGCCTCCTTCGCCGCAGCCGATCACCCCGTCGGGCCCTTCGTCGATGCGACCACCTCCCCAATCCCGCCTCCGCCTTTATGCCACCGCCTCGGTTTTGCCACACCCCAGCCGGTCGCCGTCGCGGCTGCCGCCCCACTGCTAGATCCGCCTGCCCCACCGCCCTCCTCTCCGGTTCCGTTGCTGCCCCACCGTCGCCCGCCTCCAAAATCGGCCGAATTGGCCATTTCTCTGCGGCTGAATCACCGCTGCTCGGCAGTATGGTTTGAGCTCCCCCCCCCCCCCCCCCCCCCCCCCCGCGCGCACCGTCGGATTCGAGCTACACACCTTCTCGCGCCGCAGGGCCGTCGCCCCGCCGTCCCACCGCGAGCAATTCGCCTCTCGATTCACAACCACGCCGCCAACCATTCGAGCTCCCGGTGCCGCATTTGACCTCCGGGCTCTCTTCGCTCGGCCGCCAGCGCACCTGTTGCCGCTGCTCGGTTCGCCGGCGCTCCTCCCGGCTCCCGGCGTTTGGCCACCGGCGCTCATGCAGACTAGTTTTACATCCCCATTTGCATCATCTATTGTAGTTTCACTTTTACATCACCAATTTACATCATATGTTGGAGTTGCCTTTTTTTAGATGCAAAATGCATTTTTTGGAGATGTAAAATTTTATATCTCCTGAACCCGACACAACTTTTCACTGTCGTCCGATTCCACAAGGCTATGCTGTTGTGATGGTGGATGAAGTAACGGAGGGATTTGAGGAGCTCGACCTTGACCACCCTACAGGTGAAGGGAATACTCAGCTGGGTCTTGCTCTGAAGACTCCATGTCTATGGCGGAAGGAGCATATCAAGCTTCCAAACTGGACGCCTCCGCCTCCGGCGAGTCAGGGCACTCCGCCTCCTCCTCCTCCTCTGGCGAGTGATCAGGGCACTCCGCCTCCTTCTCCGGCTGCTCCGGCGCGTGAGGGTGGCACTCCGCCTCCTTCTCCGCCTGCTCCGGCGCGCCCGAGCAGCCCACCTCCTCCTCCGCCTCGTCAGCAACGGCGGAAGACAGAAGCCGCCGCTCCGGCTGCTCCGGCGCGTCGGAGCACTCCGCCTCCTTCTACTACTCGTCAGCAGCAACGGAAGAGAGACGCCGCCGCTCCGGCATCTAGCAGTACAGCCAAAGGCGGGAGGCAATACAGATTCGGTCCATCTCTCAAGCCACTAGAGAAGTTACCATACGAGATGACCGAGGAGGAAAACGCGAAGATCTGTAAAGCCCAAGTGAAGGACTTTTTTGCAAAGAAACATCCACCTTCGGAGGAGAAGATAGATCCGGTGAAATTGAAGCGCACTTTGGATGCCCTGAAGCGACCACCACCGTCTCCGCCGCAAACCAACTATGAGCGCATTATTGAAAGGACATATAAGGAAGCGGAGCGGTCGGGAAGTACTTGCAGTGATCGAAGGTTAGCAGAACGAAGAAGTGGGAAAAAAAATCCCCAGCTCGGCGAACAAACGAACCAATTGTGCCCCCCGCTCAAGGTGTCTAGCGATATCGTCGCTAATCATCCGGGGATGGTGCCCGGTACCAATCCTGCAGATTACCTGCCCGACGATGCACATTTTGATACAATGGAGGTGGACGAACACAAATACCGGCACGGGAAGCCTCTCGTAAAACTTGGTCATCCTCCTCTAACAACGATGATGCGAAAATTTCATGAGTGGAACATGGACACCTGCAGCGAGTCTGGGAAGTATACTTTGACGCTGAGAGTTAAAGAGGAGCACGACCTCGTTGGAATTGATCTGTTGTCTGTTCCATTTGAGGAGTTCTTCCAGTTTTTCAATCAAAAGGCCCTCGATAAAATAATCGTCACTTGCTACTGTCTGTAAGTACTACTTCTGTAATTAAGTCTCTATATATGGCTCAGCTCTTTCATTGAATGTATATATAATTATCCTCACTATATTATGCAGATTGAAGATCGTCGAATGCAGAAAAGCACATCTATGATATTGGGTTCATTAACACAAATCTCATAGATGAATGGACGGTTAAATATAATGCCAAAGAAACCGAGGCCAACTTGCTATAATCGTTGCTTCGAAATCAAAACAAAGGTAAAATACTCTTTCCTTACAACTTCAAGTGAGTGTTACTGTCTTGTGCATATTCGGTTTCCCTTATTACTCGAGGTTATAGTAGTGTAATTGATGAGTTATGCATGCGTGCGCAGCTTTCACTTTATTCTCCTAGAGATTAAGCTTGAGCAGGGACTAGTAACCGTCTTAGACTCGAGACGAAAAGATTCCAAAGAGTATGCGGCCATGACTAAAATGCTCGAGAAGTAAGTTCAATCGATCGTTATCGCACCATATCGGCAACTTTGTTCATTTCTTGATATCAAGTAATTGTTTTCTTTGTCTGGCAGGGTTTGGAAAGAGTTCACCGCAGAAGCTCCGGGACTGCCGGGAGAGCTGCGATTTACACACCCGAAAGTAAGTACTACTAGCTAGTTCCGCGCATCTCCCATTGATTCTAGCTAGTTTCATCAATACCATTTAGCATGCTTGTTATCAGTTCGATTGACCTCTATTTCTTGTAAAGTGGTTGTGGCAGGAAGGCGGTAATGATTTTTGTGGATACTATGTTTGCGAGTTCATCCGTCACACGACCTGCGAGCGGGGCTACTCTAAAAAACAATATGAAGTGCGTAAGCAATAATATTCACAATTTTATTTTATTACCATCATTTGTGTTGAGTTTCATTCATATATATGTATTGACCCCCTTCTTCAAATTAGATGTGGCAAATGCGGGATGAACTCCTACCACAAGATCGCATACGAGCAATTCAAGAGGAATTGGCGGGATTCTTTCTTGACCACGTCATAAATAAAACCGGAGAATACCATGTGGAACTTGACATCAGATGTTAGAGATTGTAAGAGATCTTATATTGTATATATGTAGCGAGTAGTGTCGGATAGATATACGAAAACTTGTTGTTCGACCAATCTCTTGGAGAAGGAGAGGTCGATCACTTCTCTCTGTATATGTTCATGACGATCTTGTGTACTTAATGGTTTCCTTCATTTGCTTACTAGCTAGCGCGTCGTGTCCTCTCTATACGTATAGTACGTAGCGTCGACCAAGCACGGAGATAAGAGAGGACACTTCTCTCTATTAGCTAGCTAACACAATATATGAAACCCCTAAATTAACCCTAGAAAACCCACAAAACCCCAAAACCCTCAAACCCTTTCCCCCCTTTTAAAAAAAACAAAAACCCCAGCCCCTGAACTGCTGGCGCGTGGATGCTTTTTGGTCCCGGTTGGTGCTACCAACCGGGACAAAAGGCCCTCCTGCCTGGGCAAGCCGCAGCGGCCACATGGAGCTCCATCTGTCCCGGTTCATAGGCGAACCGGGACTAAAGGTATTGGGCTTTAGTCCTGACCCTTTAGTCCCGGTTCCAGAACCGGGACAAATGAGCCTCTAGAACCGGGACAAATGGGCCTTTTTCTACTAGTGCATGAAGCATGATTTTAAAACATTGTGTCTACCTACCGTTTTATTTAAAGGAGAAGTTCCTTCTGTTTTTTTTTTCAGGGATGAAAGAACTTTTACATGAAAAACATTGTGGGGAGTTATTGTTCATGCAGCTTTACCAGCTCATTGGGGAACTAGTTATGAAAGAACTTCTACATGAAAAACATCAGGGATATTTTTTTTTTGCACCAGGATAAAAAATCTGATGATGCAACATGGGTCAAATAACTTCCTAGAAAGCTTCAGCAAGGGCATTGGGGACATCAAGTTATTCTGGCAAGTACTACTCCTCTTATATTATGGGACGGAGGGAGTACCTTTCATGCATAGTTCGTTTGCCTGCAAATTGCTGAACTTAGCATTACAAAAAAGCAAATAATTTGGGTAACAAGACCATAAAATTCTTCTCTAAGCTGAGAGCATACATAGATAAACAACACTTGAAAAGTACTAGCAAAAGGGCCCGTGCGTTGCAACGGGAGAAAAGAATACCAGACGCTCTTAACTTATAAAAAAATGGTCTATAATTTGCGTATTTGTAGCTACGGCCCAAACAAAAATGGTCTTTACCTACAAAAGCGCAAGTTCAAGATTCCACATGTCTTCTATTTAAACACAGCTTGCATGTACATTTAATACGTACAAAGAAACAGGCAAGTGATCTTTAATTTCGTCTCCAATCTTGATTTTGCTGAGATGTTCATCCACAATCCGGATCAGTACCGATATGAAAGAAAGACGGATAATGCACTGTTGATTAAGATTGCACTCTAGATAGTATTTTTTTTTCAATGGTTAACAAGTAAAATAACATCATATTCAGATTCTATATTTTTTTAATCAAATTCCATATTCCATATATAACATGTTAATTTGGAGTTACGGTTTAGAAGATATGAGAATTTTAATAAACATTTGATTTGATATGTACTACGGGTTTAATGTCAGTAACATCAGGGGGTTTTCTATAAAATAGCACGACGGACTAAGAATACCTATTTCTTTTATTAGTAGGTATAGATTCTTCAGATTTAAGAAGTATGTTTTAACTTCACCTTGATTATCTTGCATCTGTCAAAGATTTTTCTTTTTACAAGCCAAGTTGTATTAGATTTCTGTGCAAAAAAAGAGCAAGGTCATAAAAGTTAGATTAATGGGATAGTTACGGATTAGAAGAAAAATAAAGCTCTGCAGAAACAGCTGCCATCTCCACGAGTTCATCTGAAGCGCCATAATGCTGATCGAGGATACAAATCAGAAGAAAAGATGCAGCAAACCGAAAAAATAACCAAGTAGTCTCTACACTACAACATATATACTCAATTGTGTAACATGCTGGAGAATGATCAGCTCCTATATCAAAGTGCAGACGTGTGTAGTAAACATGTAGCTAGGTGACAAGTTACAAACTGTTATAATACAAAGGAAATGCTTGAGTACAGTACCCAAATGCCATAATTAATTGGACTATTCATTTACTAATAGTTTTACTAATTAGATTAGTGAGCACCTATTTCAAAAACGTAAATTTATCTGATATTTATAGTCAAAATATATCTCAGTGCGCAAGTACCTTAAAAAAATTGCACTGACAAAGACCTGTTGTATACATATTCAAGCTTAAAAGCACAAAATACTCCCTCTGTCTCAAAATGTAAGACATTTTTTTAAACTAAGTCTCTAAGAGGGAGTACAAGTTAATAGATATAGTTCAGACCAAAAAATTCAACGCACCAGCAGGGTGTTCGAATAACCGCTATATTACTTTCTGCCATGTTCAAAACAATATGTGCTCTACCACAAGAAAACATAAATGCATCCATTATTTGGAAGCATGAATATTAGTAGGAAAATGAAGCTGCTGAACGAACCACAAGCTGCGATGAACGAACCACAAAGAGAATATCAGCACAATCAGTCACTTCTTTTGAGCCAGATTTGAGGCTGCTGAAGCCAAAAGGAGTAGAGCGCAGGCTTCAGCGCAACTTTCTTTGGTATATATAGCTACAGAGTTTCTAGGTGCAGATTCGCAATCTACACCTGAGCAGTTTCCCGAGGTCCTCTCAAAGGGCTGAATCGAAATGCCCTCCACCTAGGAACTGTAATTTGCTAAGATGACAGCGCTTACCCTCCAAAGGTCCAAGAGGCACGAGAGCCTAACATTCTGTTCCCACCCGTTCCACTGGGCCTCGGTACCGGCTGGTAGGACTTCCACCGTCGCAAACTTGAAACTTAGTGGCATTGCAGATTCAGCACATCACAGAAAATAAGCCAGACTTTGAAAAGCTGAAAAGAATCGGAAAAAATGTTTCTTAGAGCTCCCCACTCCCACCGGAGCATGTTTCTCTAGAGGCTTAAGCTCAAAAGAAGTAACACAATATCAGCACAGCAGGAACCGAATGTAAGGAAAAATCAGGATAAAACCAACTATAAAACTGATCATGAAAACAACACGAAACCAAGAGGGGGGAAAAAGATACCGCTGAGCAAAATATTGGTTCATGATGTAGATGAATCAAAAGAAGACATACATGTGTGTAGTTTGATAGTTTATTGAACAAAGAACTGAAGGACGTAATGTAACAGAACAAGTAAATAGCAGTAGCTGTGCATCGCCGCCCAGCGCTACTGCTAGTTTTCTACCTGTAGCGCCCTTTCCTGCCCCGCGCTAGTGCTAATTAGGAGTAGCGCGGCTCCCTTTTCCAGCGCTACTGCTAAAATTCTATTTATAAGCTTTCTCCTAGTAGTGTATAAGCACCCCCCCATCAAATAAATGTAAAGAAATGTTTTAATGTTTCTTACCTGCCTCAAGTAACTGCAACTTGAGAAAGCTAACTGAAGAGATAGTCACATTCTGCTCTCCTCTCCGACTGATGTGCTCTCTTTCTATTCAACCAGGGTCTGGCTCGAGACAAAGCACAACCAACCATACTTACCATAGCGAAGACAGGTTCAGGCGGACCAACCTAGCACCTGCTTGAATAGGAACAAAGGACGGTCGACTATACCTGCTGGAGAGAAAGTGGAGTCCCATATAAAGTTTGTTAAAGTCCCCAAAGCACTTTATTTAAATTCCCTATATTTCTCTGATTCCAGAGAAATAACTATGTTGGTCTAAATCCCTTCTCTATCTTTAATTTATTCAAGTTTCTGTTTAATTTTTCCGCAAAAAAAAGTTTATGTTCAATTAAAAAAAGGAGAGAAGGAGTCCAACCAGCCCAAAACCATCGGCCCAAGTGGATTGGCCCACCTACCCTCGTTAACCCCTAGACGCCAGCGCTACAGCAGCCCCGCCTGAACCTCGTTGTCTCCCTCTCCGTTCCTTCTTTTCCCTCTGGTTCCCTCTCCTTCCCATAACATCTCTCTCTCTCTCTCTTGTTTGCTCCTGAACGCAGGACGCCGCCGCTCCTACCAAATCCAACCGCTGCAGGATCTGCCTCCATCGGACCGGATCTGTCCGGATCCGGCTGCCCTTGACCGTCCTCGGCCTCATCTATTCCTCCCGTCGCTGGATTTGACGCGCCGCCGCCAGATCTGCCTCCACCGGACTGGATCCGGCTGCCCTTGACCGTCCCCGGCCTCATCTACTCGTCCTATCGCCAGATCTGCCTCCATCGGACCAGATCCGTCCGGATTCGGCTGCCCTTGACCGTCCCCGGCCTCGTCTGCTCCTCCCGTCAAATTTCTTTGATTTCGTGTTGTTGCAATCTGCTTTCCTTCGATCGATTATTCGATCTACCGAATCCTTCCCCTTGTGATTATCCTCATCTCTGTATCCTTATTTCTGTGGTCGCTTGTGGAATCATCAATGTGTACCTATATGAACCCATACCTGGCCAAACGGGCCGGGCCGGACCGGCCCACCGTAAACGTGCCTGGCACGGCACGGCCCGTGTCGGCACAAATAATAACCGGGCCATGCCGTGCCAGCCCACGGGTTGGAGTAAGCAGCCCAGGAACGACACATAGGCTACATGGGCCGGCACGCGGCACGCCCAGGCATGCCGGCCCGTTGTGGCATGCTGGCCCCCTGGCGCGATTTTTTTCTTTTTTGTTCGTAATACCTCTGAAAACAGCATAAAAAAGGAAAAAAATGTAGAGAATTGCAAAATTTGGTAGACTATTATGTGGGATAAATCGAGAGCTTTATTAGCACCTACATCATTAAAAACTTCCATCTCAAAGAAGTAAAAGAATACAAGACATGCTCTAGAATAACAAAAGGATAAAAAAAATACAACAACTACAAATAACACTACTAATACTCAGATCCAAGCACTAATAAAATGCCCATGCACTACAAAAATATTGAACATATTAGAGTATTAGGTATTTATAGAGGACATATATATTTATATATTTAAAAAAAATGGATCGTGCCGTGCCGGCCCGCGTGCCCCGCCTCTAGGCCCAGGCACGGCCCATGGCATGCCGTGTGCCGGGCCTGGCCTGTTTAGCCCGGGCCGTGCCGTGCCCGCGTGCTACGGGGCTGGCCCAGTTAGCACACCCCGTTTGGCCAGCTATATATGAACCAGTGGGATTAGGTGTAAAGAAGCGATGTGGTATTATTACTTAGCCAAATCATCTAATTTGTTCGGCATGCTCCTAGGAAGGCAGGGAGAAAGCCCATCAGCATATGAGAAGCCCAGTACGGGCGGCGTGGAGGACGTGGCATGAATCTGAAATATGGAACGTTCTTTCCACTTATATACTGGACCGTGGGTTAATTACTTAAAACCACAGGGGGCTTTTTGCAAAAAGTGCACTATGACGGACGGCCATAACCACTGCATGCTTTATTATTAGCGAAAAGATGTCTTTTCATAATGAATAGATTGATTCAAACTGATCCAAAGCCCGCCGTACTTCACTGGAATAATATAAATGCAAAATCAAATTTTGTTACAATATAAATCTCACTGAATATATTTCATATTTGTAACAGTAAGAAAGGGATATAGTGTATTAGACTGAAAAGCGAGTTTGTCTATGAAGCATGATAGATTTTTTCTATTCATGTAACAGACCATGAAGCATGATTTAAAACCTTGTGTCTACTAACCGTTTTATTTAAAGGAGAAGTTCCCCCTATTTGGTTTTCGAGGATGAAAGAACTTTTACACGGAAAACATTGTGGATGTTCTTCATGCAGCTTCAGCGAGGGTATCGGGGAACTATAGTCATGAAAGAACTTCTACGTGAAAAACAACAGGGACCAAATTTTTTTTTTCGGATGATGCAACATGGGTCAGATAACTTCCTAGAAAGCTTCAGCGAGGGCATTGGGGACATCAAGTTATTCTGGCAAGTACTGCCTTTTATGCATAGTTCGTTTGCCCGCAAATTGCTGAACTTAGCATTACAAAAAGCAAATAATTTGGGTAACAAGACCCTAAAATTCTTCTGTAAGCTGGGAGAATATACATAAACAACACTTGAAAAATATTCTTACAAAAGTTGAAATGTATTCTTCAGATTTAAAAAGTACAATATGTTTTAACTTCACCATGATTATCTTGCATATGTCTAAGATTTATCTTTTTACACGCCAAGTTGTATTTGATTTCTGTTCCCAAAAAAAGCAAGGTCATAAAAATCAGGTTAATGGGATAGTTACCAAGTAGAAGATAAATAAAGCTCCGAAGAAAGAGCTGCCATCTCCACGAGTTCATCTGAAGGGCACATGCATAATGCTGATCGAGGATACAAATCAGAAAAAGAGAGGCAGGAAACCGAAAAAAGAACCAAGTAGTCCTTACAATACAACATACTCAACTGTGTAACATGCTGCAGAATGATCAGCTCCAATATCGAAGTGCAAACCTGTATAGTTAACATCGAGCTAGGTGACAAGTTACAAATTATTGTAATACAAATGCTTGAGTACAGTACCAAATGCCGTAATTAATTGAACTATTCATTTAGTAGTTTTACTTATGAGATTAGTGAGCACCTATTTCAAATACATAAATTTATCTGATATATTAAGGATGGCAATGGGTAGGGTATGAGGTGGGTAGAGCAATATAATACCCATACCCGTGTAAGCAGTGGGTATAAAATTATACCCATACCCATAGGTATGATACTTTACCCGTACCCATACCCATTGGGTACCCAACGGGTAGATCAAACAGTGCACAACTTATTCGTAATTTTACATTTATCTATAGCACATTTCACAAAAAAAACATTGACCTCAACTCAATAACAAATAGCTAAGTACATGACAGTTATCTCAATTCAAATTGACAATTGGTAACAACCTCAACATAGGTTCATAAGCTCACGATACAACTTTAACATAGGTACACCTGTGATTGTGAATCACGGGTAAGATTCACATGACAGTATAAAACGGGTAGGGTATGGGTATATCCATGGGTAAAAGGCTATACCCATGCCCTACCCATGACTTAACGGGTAGGTTATGGGTACTACCCGTGGGTATAAAATTATGACCATATCCTGCCCATGCGGGTACGGTATTCGTGGGTACCCATACCCATGGGTAAAATTGCTATCCTTATGATATAACGATATATCTCAGTGCCCAAGTATATCGAAACACCCTCCACCTAGGAACTCTAATTTGCAAAGATTACACCGCCTACCCTCCAAAGGTCCAAGAGGCCCGAGAGCAAAACTTTCTTTTCCCACCCGTTCCACTCGGCCTCGCTACCAGCTGGTAGGATTTCCAGTCGCAAAGTTGAAGTTCGGTGGCATTACAGATTTAACACAGTGCGGAAAATAAGCCAAAATTCGAAAGCTGAAAAGAATCGGAAAAATAGTTTCTTAGAGCTCCCCCACCCTCACCGGAGCATGTTTCTCTAGAGGCTTAAGCTCAAAAGAAGTAACACAATATCAGCATAGCACGAACCAAAAGTAAGGAAAAATCAGGATGAAACCAACTATAAAATTGATCATGAAAACAAGAACGAAACCAAGAGTGGGGAAAAGATACCGCTGAGCGAAATATTTCTTCCGGATGTACATGAAACAGAAGAATGTTAAGAGTTAACAACGATGTGGTATTCCAATCCGGCACGGCTTGGGAGCAGTCACTGAAAAGGTTTAGTATTAGCTAGCCTATGTGCTATATATATACGTGTAAACCGGCCCCTGTAAATCAACTAAACCCAGATCAATACAGCTCGTATAGCTCGCGGACTGCCGGAGAGTACTCGACCAGATCGTGAGCTGCGACGAGTCGGGACCTGCGCCAACAAAGAAGACATACATGTGTGTAGTTTGTTAGTTTATGAAACAAAGAATTGAAGGACATAACGTAACAGAACAAGTAAACGGCTCTATATGCCTTTTTTAGTGATACATTGTGAGGTCTCATGTTTTTAGAGCCACAACCGAAAACATGGTAACTTGATTCAAATGGATAAGTATATATAATGGGAAACAATGCTAGTAAGATTGAACAAGGCCATAAACATAAGCAGGCCATGTATTCTGATAGTCAACTCGGTTATAGTCAGCATAAGAGTGGATGTTATTTCCACTGCAATCCGTAAACCTTTTCCTGGAGTAGCTTAGGCATACAAGAGTACCACAGTATAAGCAGGATAAGAATTCAGCCAACAGACAAGGATGAGACCAACCACCAACTGGACCGGGAAAACAACAACAAAACTAATCGGGGAAAATGATACCGCTGAGCGAAATATTGGTTTCCGATATAGATGATACATAAGAAAGAAACACACTGGCGTTGTTGAACAAAGAAATGAAGTATATTTGATATACTTTCCCATTTTCTGATGATACACTGTTACGTCACATGTTCTTAGAACCGATATAGAAAATATGGACACTTGATTGGATAAGTATAAATCCAGTGCTAAATAAAAGTGTTCAAGGCCTTAAACATGATTAGGCCATTTATTATGATGTTCAATTGGGTTCCAACCAGCATACCAATCTCTAAGATGCCCTTGTACATTCTTGTTAATTGCTTACCGGTGCCCTGTCAAACAAGGTGTGTATGGGAATGACTCGGTTATGAAACACTCGTTCGGCAATGCCAAATGACAAGTTGTTGGATATAAGTAGCCAAGATCCTGAACCTTCGAATCTTTCAAATGATAGGCAATTCCTCTGTACATTGATACACCCAGAAAGACAATCTCTTTATATGGATGGAATCCAAGGATATCAAAGTATCCATTGCCACGAGCATCAACCACATCTTCCTTATGAAGTATGTTGTAATTTTCTGAGTCCCATTCAAACTTTTCTTCCACTAGCTGTTCCTTGCCGGAGTTTAACTCTAATTTGTTTTCTTTTAGGTATTTCATGTATTCTGTATCTTCACCACCTTCAATGAGCTCCTTTCTCTCTTTGAGATACCCATTATAGTTAATATCTTGTAAGACCCATGGGCCAAGAACAGGACGATCATAATCCAGTATGGGTGGAAGGCAACTGCTATGCTTCAAGACCCAATTCATTTGGCCACACGATTCGTCAAGGACCCAAACCATAAGAAGAGACACTTCACAAGATGCAAGGTATACCCCTTTTTCTGATCGTCCAAGATGGAGCTTTTGGCACACGCCCAGTTCACCATGTATCGGTGGTTTAATTACTTGGTACTTGTCATTTGACAAAGAGATCCTGCACAAAAAATTGTTAATAAATCATATAAGTGGTAAATATTTTAATCATTGATGAACTGATATAAAAAATGATGTGCAAGTGATTATAGGTACCTCATTATGAAATCAGTTTTGCAGTGCACATAAAGTGCACCCCGGCAGTAGACAGCATAATGCTTGTCATAGTACCACTCCGAATGCTGCCGCATATCAGCAATGGTGCCTGCAGCCTCCCCATCTCGAATAAAAGACCTCTCCTCCCAACGGTCCGACCTCGAGGAGAATACGGGCAAGGCGCACAAAGATGGCGGCCATTCAGATTTCTCCATAACGGGGTCTAATTCATCCAACCTTCTGTCGTAACCAAAATCTCCGGGCTTCGTTTTGCGCCTAGGATTTGGGATCACAAACACCTGATAGTGGGGTGATACCGTGGGATCAAACACGAGGTACTCCTGGTACCTGAAGTCCGCATCCATCTCCTTGGACCTCGACATGGATGGGTGGGGCGGCAAAGAATCCCACTGTCGGGTTGCCGGGTTAACCACATAATAATTCTCCAAATAATCTTCGAGCAAGACAAGGCCATTGCAGTGATCCTCGATTTTACCGCGATACTGGGAGCGCCCATCAGTAGGGGGCAGGTAGTCGAAGCTGCCGGAGATGGTGGGGCCCGTCGAGGGACGGGCGAAGAACTCCGGCAAACCTTCGCTGTGGAAGTTGATGAAGATGCCAGCGATGGAGTGCGGGAGGAGGTCCGTGCGCAGCAGGCGGCGTGCGTCGATGATGCCGAGCAGGGCCTTGCAGGCGCAGCGGCACACGACGAGGCCGCGCGGAGCGATGCGGCGGAGCACATCGGCGAGCAATTCCCCCGGCAGCACCTGTGTCAGATCCATCTCGCTGGAAGGCGCCGCCTGAAAGCTGAAAAGCTGGGTGGGGACTGTGGAGTAGAGGCGGCTAGGGCAAAGATTTGGGGAATACGAACGTGTGCTTTGTGGACTATTTAAGAGTGGATCTCAGCCTTTGTGAGGTCGGTAAGACATAGCCAAGTTTTCTTCACAGCTAAGATTACTTCACTACTAAGTCTTCTTGGAGGGGTACTAATATACAACAAAATCTTCCAAATTTTTTTTGAGGAATAAAGTTATTGATGATTCAAAAAAAAAAGATTACTTCAGTACTAAGCTTTCTTGGAGGGGTAATAATATACCAAAAATTCTTGTGGGGGTGTTTGAAGACTTCTCCACTTTTTCTCTGAAAACTGTTCAAATTTTGGGTCTTTGGGTCCACTATGAAATTTATGCTGTCTACAAAGCTATAAAACACAAAACGGGAGTAGGCAAAACCAGGTGCGCTAGATGTTAATTTCCAGATTGAAGCTGTGGCCAAGCGGCATGTGTGCGACTGGCGCGGCGATTGTTGTTTGAGATATTTGCCGAGAAAGGTGGTGGCGATGATACTGGTTAGAAACAAAGGAATATACTTTTTTTTACCTGGACATTATAGTGTTCCGACATTACAGTCCGCACGGATATAATGAAAGATAATTGTCAGCAATATAAAAGATTCACCAACAGTTCCATCGATCCCAGAAGGTTCAGTACTCGTGGATTCAGTTTAGACGTGCTCACAGTGTGCAATTACATTTCTAATTCTATCCTTAAGGAGTCTTGGATAAACAATCCGCAGTAGATGCAACTCATTGTCATAGTTCCAATCAAAATTTCTTCTTAGATTACACTGACAAGTACTCTATTGTGATTTGTTAGACGGCTGCTGCCACTGAGTTCTCGGTAGCTTCCTTGAGGTCTTATGTTGTAATTATCACCAAATATATTGCTTAGCCCTCGAAACAGAAGCAACCATGGGTAACATCAAGAAAAACACAAAAGAAAAGCTGCAAAATTGGTCGCTTATTTTGAGCTTTTGAACAAGCTTCGAGGGTACTGAAGCCTGAAAGAATAGATGGCAGACTTCAGACAACTTAATTTGGTAGTTCAAGAGTTTGTTGGTGCAAATGCGCAAGCTACTCCCGAGCAGCTTTCCTCTGACTAGGAACTGAAATTTCGCACGGATGGCGCGGCTTGAGCTCCAAAGGCCCTAGAGGCTTGAGCACCTCATATTCTTCTCCCTCGCATTCCACTCAGCCTTGCACCCAATCGGTAGACCAGGTAAGGTTTCCATGGCCGCAAAGTTGAAGTTCAGGGGCATTACAGACTCAAATCAGCACAAAAAAGTAAAGCAACACTCAAGTTTAATTAGAGCACCCCCCGCCCCCCACCCCCCCACACAAACACAACACACAAACAAAACAAAAAAAAAAAAAAACACCACACCCCCCCCCACCCCCCCCCACCCCCCCCCCCCCCACCCCCCCCCCCCCCCCCCCTCCCCACCGTAGCTAGTTTCCACGTCAGTATATAAGCATATTCACAATATAGTTACCATAGGGCAGGAACCAAAACTGAGGAAAATCGTGATGAAACCAACCACTGAATTGATCCAGAAACTCGAAACACAGCTCACACCCCGCTTTATAGATAAAGCGCCAAACAAAGTACACGATCAAATAATACAAAGTGGAGAGGTAGGCCACTAACGCAGCAAATCCTGGGATATCGGGAGCACGACTACACTACCGAAAGAGAACACGGGGAAGTCAGAGTACAATGCCACACCACGCACTAGCACACCTAGTCTCGACGACAACGCCTTCAAGAGGGAGAACGGCTCCGAGCCTCGCCGCTGCCGAGTCCGTAGCGGACATGGGTCTTCACCCAGAGCCTTCACATGGAGAGGAGAACCACAACGACGTCTTCAAGAAGATAGCGGCGCCCGCTGGGCATCGGCGGCGGCGGAGCCAAAGCGCGGAGCTTTCGCTCGGCAGCTCACCCGTGCCGTCACGATGACGCCAAGCCATTCCTGGCGAGTTCCAACTCCTATATCCAGATCTGGATGATGCCTATGCCAACGACATGAAACACGCCAGAGCCACCAGCCACTACACCCCTCGTCGCCCACACGGCCAAAAGGGTAAGCCACCACCGCTGTCATGATGCCTGCCGGATAGCCAACCATGGGGACCACCATCCGGGGCCGCTACCCTGGCATCCCTACCCCAAGACATCGCCACCCAACCACTTGATGACACGCCAACCACATCAGGAGGAGTATAAGGCATTCCTTCCACCCCTAGCCTGGCATCAGTCTTTGGATTTGGCTCCACACCTCCACAGTAGGAGGCGTCGACACATGCATCCCCAGCTAGTCCCGATGGACCATGGGGACACGATCATGAGACTACCGACGGCCATCGTGTAGCGGAGCCATCACGAGCCCTAATCCGTGGCCACCAGTGTCGATCCGTAGGTTGGGGCGGCTTTGTCAGGACCACCACCACTGCCCACCACACCTGCAAAGACACCGCTCACGGGCACATCCCACCGAGCCCAGCCTCACCTTTGAGGGGAACCTTCCCCAATCTGCCTCGGGCCCAGATCTGACCCACCCAAGCACAAACCTAGGTAGAAGATGTCATTGCCGTGCGCGCAGCCACACCAGCCCTGCATGCCGCCGGCACCGACCAAGGAGAAGGGAGGCTGCCATGCCACCACCCTGCGCTGCTAGCCGGACCACAGCCACCGTGTCGTCGTCGCCACCACCAGCCCTCACATCCGTCCCAACCCGTCTCGTCCCACACGCAGACCAAGCACAAGAGAGGATCCACTACAACCGCAACTGCTACCGCCGCCCGAGCAGGTGTAGAGCACCAGCACGCCGTGGCCACCATCGCTAGGACACGACACAGCAGCCACCGGCCCACGCCGCCGCGGCCTGCCCCGCCAGCCGGTGAGATCCGGCCGCCATAGTGCAGGTGAGCACCAACCGCCACGAAGCCCCACACGCCGCCGCTGCACCCCCGCATGACGACCACGCCGGCGAGCTGCCGCGCAACGGCACCCTTCGCCAGTGCCACGCCCAGGCCGAATGGGACCCGGCCCGTGCCGCCCCATCCAGAAAACAACAATGAAAGGAAGAAAGAGGGGAAAGAAAGGTACACTAGGCATTGTAACAGAACAAGTAAACAATTCTATATGACTATCATTTTCTTCTAATGGTACACTGTGAGGTCTCGTGTTCTTGCAACCGCGGTAACTTGATTCAAATGAATAAGTACAAATTCAGTGCTAACAAAAATGAAGAAGGCCTTGAACATGAATAACGCCATTTGTTGTGATGTTCAACTGGGTTCCAACCATATGGATGACCTTCTACATCCATGTTGCTTTCTGGTGTCCTGTCCAACAGGGTGTATATGGGTATGACTCTGTTATGAAACACTCATGTTGCAAAGATTCATAACAACTTGTTGGGTATAAGTAGCCTAGGTCCTCAACCTTTGAATCATTCAAATGATAGGCCCATCCTCTGTACAATGATACATTCAAAAAGATAATCTCCTTGTACGGATGAAACCCAAGGATACCCAAGTATCCACAGTCACGACCGTCAACCATATATTTCTGGTGAAGAGTCTTGTCATTTTGAGAGTCAAGTTCAGACTTTCCTTCCACTAGCTCTTCCTTGCCGTGGTTCAACTCCAATTTCTTTTGTATTAGATACCCCATTTTGTCGTCAACTTGATTGTTTGTCTTGTAGAATTTGAGGGACTCGTTAAAGTTAATATCCTGTAAGACCCATGGGCCAAGAATAGGATGATAATAATCCGGTATAGTTTGAAGTCGTTTGTTATGCTTCAAGGCCCAATTCATCTGGCCACATGATTCCTCTAGGACCCAAACCAAAAGCCGAACTGGGGTACAAGTAGATGCAAGGTACACCCCTTTTTCTGATCGTCCTAGATAAAACTCTGGGGATATTTCTAGATCACAATCCATAGGCCGTTTAATTACTTGGTACTTATAATTTGACAAAGACACCCTGCATTGTCGTATCATAAATAAACATGCCAATGATCAGCAATGCATGTGAATGGAAAATATTTTAAATCGTAAAGAGGAACTTGATGATATTTTAAAGAGTGTCTAAGCATACCTCATTATGAAGTCTGATTTCCAGTGCACGTAAAATGCACCCCGGTAGTAGACGCCATAGCGTCTGTCATCGCAGTCCCATTATCGCAGCATATCGGCGGCGGTGCCCACAGCCTTCCCTTCTCGAATAAAAGACCTCTCCTCCCAACAACCTGACCTCGAGGAGAAAACGTGCAAACCGTATACCAACGGAGGCCAATCAGACTCCAAGACAGGGTCTTCGAACACATCGCTGTCCATATATTTTGCACCCTTTATCAGGAACACCTGGTAGTGAGGCGATGCCATGGGATCAAACACAAGGTGCACCTGCCACCTGAAGCCCTTGGGCTTGGAGGGGGGAGCACTAGTAGAAAACAGAGCTTTGGTTGAGGCCTGGGTAAGGGCATTAATCTCGGTTCACTCACGAACCGGGACCAAAGGGGGCATCAGTCCCGGTTCGTGAGGCCAGGGCACCGGCCGGGCCTCGGGGGCCATTGGTCCCGGTTCGTCTAACCCCTTTGGTCCGGGTTCCAGACACGAACCGGGATCAATGGGCCTCACTCCTGGCCCAGCACCTTTAGTCCCGGTTGGTGGCTAGAACCGGGACCAAATGTTGTCCTTTAGTCCCGATTCTAGCCACCAACCGGGGCTAAAGAGATCCCTATATATACCCCCGCCCCTGTCCGCGAACAGAGCCACTGCTCTGTTTTTTTGGCCGGCCGTGAGAGAGGTGTGTTGCTCTAGCTCACCTCCTATGCACATGAGGTGTTCGATGAAATGCCCGAGCCATACTTAAGCTTTCTCCTCTCGAAGCTCCTTGCCCAAGCTACATTTTCATCAAGATTTGTCTAGGTTTGCCGGTCTGTCCTGTCCCGTCCCCGTCCTCACCGCCGTCGATCGCCCGCGCCGATCTCGTCGCCGGCACCACCGTGGTGAGCCTCTTCTTCTTATCTTCTTTCTAAAAAAAATCTTACTTGTATGATTTAGATAGATACTTGTATAATTTTCTTAATTTTATTATTGTTTGTTATTATATAGTGCGATGGTTTTGGTATCCGCCCCCGTCGGCCCTCGTCCTGTCTATGATTCGGATGTGGTATATTATCTTTTACAATTATTTGTTTCATTTAGAGTTTATGACAATTATGCCGACCAACGTGACATAGATGTTTTTATCTAGGAGGTATGTGAACCGAAAATTCCAACCGACCCTCTTGTCGAGAGGTTAAATTTAGTTGAAAAAGAAAACGATTACTTGAAGAAAATTTTGAAAAGAATTGAGGAGGAGAATATGGAATTGGAGTTGCATGTTGCGGATGTCGTCGATGATCACAAGATCAAGATGGATAAAATGCGCTTGAAGATTAGAAAGATTAAAAAATATGCCATTCATACTGAGGCTTGGTATCATTGTGCCGTTGGATCAATTGTTATCTTAGTTGCGATTATGATCGCATTTGTTGTTGCATTGAAATGGTTTATATAGTTTCAATGTATGTTTTAATTAGATGCTCTAGAGAGCTATATGTTGTTCAATGAGAACTATGTATGAACTTTATGTATTTATTTTTTCAGTAATAACATTTGATCACTACTGTACTTTGGTTTTAATGTGATGATGAACTTCTATTAATTTGGTCACTTCTCTATTCATAATGTTCTGTAATGGTTTTTGATACACTTAATTATATATAATGCACGCAGATGAATCGGCAATGGATGTACGGTGACAGACGCACCTCCGAGTACATTAAGGGCGTGCATAATTTTCTCGAAGTGGCTGAGGCAAACAAGCAGAATGGTTTTATCTGTTGTCCATGCCCTATCTGTGAGAATACGAAGGCTTACTCTGACTCGAAAACCCTTCACATCCACCTGCTTGAGAAGGGTTTCATGCCACACTATAATGTTTGGACCAAGCACAGAGAAAGAGGGGTTATGATGGAAGACAACGAAGAAGAAGAGGATGATGACAACTATCCGCCCCCTGAATACGGTGATGCTGCAACGGGGGAAGCTGAAGATCAAGAGGAACCAGACGATGTGCCCGATGATGATCTTCGCCGGGTCATTGTTGATGCAAAGAGACAATGCCAAAGTGAAAGGGAGAAGTTGAAGTTCGATCGCATGTTAGAGGATCACAAAAAAGGGTTGTACCCAAATTGCGAAGATGGCAACACAAAGCTCGGTACCACACTGGAATTACTGCAATGGAAGGCAGACAATGGTGTATCTGACAACGGATTTGAGAAGTTACTGAAAATATTGAAGAAGAAGCTTCCAAAGGATAACAAATTGCCCGACAGTACGTATGGAGCAAAGAAGGTTGTATGCCCTCTAGGATTGGAGCTGCAGAAGATACATGCATGCCCTAATGACTGCATCCTCTACCGCGGTGCATATGAGAATTTGAATGCATGCCCGGTATGCGGTGCATTGCGGTATAAGATCAGACGAGATGACCCTGGTGATGTTGAGGGCGAGCGCCCCAGGGAGAGGGTTCCTGCCAAGGTGATGTGGTATGCTCCTATAATACCACGGTTGAAACGTCTGTTCAGAAACAAAGAGCATGCCAAGTTGATGTGATGGCACAAAGAGGACCGTAAGAAAGACGGGAAGTTGAGAGCACCCGCTGACGGGTTGCAGTGGAGAAAAATCAAGAGGACATGGGGGGACTTTGCAGGTGACGCAAGGAATATATGGTTTGGTTTAAGCGCGGATGGCATTAATCCTTTTGGGGAGCAGAGCAGCAATCATAGCACCTGGCCCGTGACTCTATGTATCTATAACCTTCCTCCTTGGTTGTGCATGAAGCGAAAGTTCATTATGATGCCAGTGCTCATCCAAGGCCCTAAGCAACTCGGCAACGACATTGATGTGTACCTAAGCCCATTCGTTGAAGAACTTTTACAGCTGTGGAATGGAAAAGGTGTACGTGTGTGGGATGAGCACGACCAGCAGGGATTTGACCTACATGCGTTGCTGTTTGTAACCATCAATGATTGGCCTGCTCTCAGTAACCTTTCAGGACAGACAAGTAAGGGATACCACGCATGCACGCACTGTTTAGATGACACCGAAAGTATATATTTGGACAAATGCAGGAAGAATGTGTACCTGGGACATCGTCGATTTCTTCCGACCAACCATCAATGTCGAAAGAAAGGCAAGCTTTTCAAAGGAGAGGCAGATCACCGAAAGAAGCCTGCCGTCCATACATGTGATCACATACTTGATATGGTCAATGATTTACAAGTAATCTTTGGAAAGGGTCCCGGCGGACTATCTGTTCCGAATGACGGTGAGGGACGTGCACCCATGTGGAAGAAGAAATCTATATTTTGGGACCTACCCTATTGGAAAGACCTAGAGGTCCGCTCTGCAATCGACGTGATGCACGTGACGAAGAATCGTTGTGTGAACCTGCTAGGCTTCTTGGGCGTGTATGGGAAAACAAAAGATACACCGGAGGCACGGGAGGACCAGCAACGTGTGCACGAAAAAGATGGCATGCATCCAAAGCAGTATGAAGGGCCTGCCAGCTACGCTCTTACCAAAGAAGAGAAGGAAATCTTCTTTGAATGCTTGCTCGGTATGAAGGTCCCGTCTGGCTTCTCGTCGAATATAAAGGGAATAATAAATATGGTAGAGAAAAAGTTCCAGAACCTATAGTCTCATGACTGCCACGTGATTATGATGCAACTGCTTCCGGTTGCATTGAGGGGGCTTCTACCGGAAAACGTTCGATTAGCCATTGTGAAGCTATGTGCATTCCTCAATGCAATCTCTCAGAAGGTAATCGATCCAAAAATCCTACCAAGGTTAAGGAGTGATTTGGTGCAATGTCTTGTCAGTTTCGAGCTGGTGTTCCCACCATCCTTCTTCAATATCATGACGCACGTTCTAGTTCATCTAGTCGACGAGATTGCCATTATGGGCCCTGTATTATTACACAATATGTTCCCTTTGAGAGGTTCATGGGAGTCTTAAAGAAATATGTTCGTAACCGTGCTAGGCCAGAAGGAAGCATCTCCACGGGCCATCAAACAGAGGAGGTCATTGGGTTTTGTGTTGACTTCATTTCTGACCTTAAGAAGATTGATCTCCCTCAATAGCGGTATGAGGGGAGACTGACTGAAAAAGGCACGCTAGGAGCGGACTCAATAATATGTAGGGACGGGCATTCTTGGTCTCAAGCACACTACACAGTTCTACAGAATTCTACCTTGGTGACCCCGTATGTCAATGAACACAAGAATTTTCTGCGCTGCAAACACCCGGAGCAGTGTGACGACTGGAGTACATGTGAACACATCAGTACTTTCGGCAGTTGGATGCAAACACATCTCATGGGTGACAACACTGTTGCAGATGAGCTGTACTCGTTGGCCAGGGGACCATCTTCGACTATATTGACTTACAAAGGGTACGAGATAAATGGGAATACATTTTACACGATCGCCCAAGATCAAAAGAACACCAACGAAAACAGTGGTGTCCGCTTTGATGCAGCAACCAACAGGGGAAAGGACACATATTATGGTTACATAGTGGACATAGGGGAACTTGACTATGGACATGATTTTAAGGTCCCTTTGTTTCGGTGCAAATGGGTCAATCTGTCAGGAGGCGGGGTACAGGTAGACCCGCAGTACGGAATGACATCAGTGGATCTCAACAATCTTGGGTACACAAACGAACCATTCGTCCTAGCCAATGATGTGGCGCAGGTTTTCTATGTGAAGGACATGTCTACCAAATCGAGAAAAAGAAAAGAAAAGGAAGCGAATACATCATACGATGAGCCAAAGCGCCACATAGTTCTTTCAGGGAAAAGAGACATCGTGGGAGTGGAGGGCAAGACAGACATGTCTGAAGATTATGAAAAGTTTCATGAAATTCTTCCCTTCAAAGTCAAGGCTGACCCAAGCACCCTGTTAAACGATGAAGATTATCCATGATTACGGCGCAATAAGCAAGGGACACACGCGAAGAAAAAATGAAGACTTTCTCTCCACAACTATTCTGATGATGCCTTTGATCTAGAATCTCACTGCAGTTACATGTCAAGAAATGAAATGCCTTTTGTAACAGATGAGTTTTCGTCTGAAACCCCGATACTTCGAAAGAGATTCTCCATTTTGTTCATGAAGTGCATCCAGTTTTTGCCGTAACCCTCTTAACTTTTTAGCACATGCTATGTGGGTGAAATGATGATACCATGCCAACTTTCAACCTTTTCAGAGTTCATTTGTAGTGCTTTTCAATTTCAGGGTCATTTAGCTCAAAAAAATCAGTAAATGCATGAAAAATACCAAATGAAGTCAGAAAGGGTTGAAAATTTATGATGTGGATTTGAATGGTGCATTTTGAACACATAAAAAGTCTGGAGTTCAAATAAGTTCAAAAAAATGAAATCTCTTTTGTAACAGATGAGTTTTCGTCCGAAACCCTGATACTTCGAAAGAGATTGTCCATTTTGTACACGAAGTGCATCCAGTTTTTGCCGTAACCCTCCCAACTTTTTAGCACATGCTATGTGGGTGAAATGGTGATACCATGCCAACTTTCAACCTTTTCAGAGTTCATTTGTAGTGCTTTTCAATTTCAGGGTCATTTAGCTCAAAAAAATCAGTAAATGCATGAAAAATACCAAATGAAGTCAGAAAGGGTTAAAAATTTATGATGTGGCTTTGAATGGTGCATTTTGAACACACAAAAAGTCTTGAGTTCAAAAAAGGTTCAAAAAAAATGAAATCTCTTTGTAATAGATGAGTTTTCGACCAAAACCCTGATACTTCGAAAGAGATTCTCCATTTTGTACACGAAGTGCATCTAGTTTTTGCCGTAACCCTCTCAACTTTTTAGCACATGCTATGTGTGTGAAATGATGATACCATGCCAACTTTCAACCTTTTTAGAGTTCATTTGTAGTGATTTTCAATTTCAGCGTCATTTAGCTCAAAGAATGAACTAATAGCAAAAAGGATGAATTAGAAAACTTTTATAAAACTCTAATAGCAAAAAGAATGAACTAAAAAGAATCAATTAAAATATTATGTTATGATCAACTAAAACAAAACTATAATATTCTTCAACAGCAAAAAGAATCAACTAAAAAGCTTTTATAAACCTCTAGTATTTTTGAAACTAAAATTATATAAAATTTATGCAACTAAAATTAAAAGTATTTTTGTTCAAAACATTAATAGCAAAAAGAATTTCATAAAAATTTTTTTGTTAGAAACTTTAATAGCAAACTAAAATAACAAAATATGTTTTTGATTAAAACACCCATTTAAAATAACCTAAAAATTACCAAATTGAATATAATGATAAAACACACTAAATTAGCAGGAAAAAGAATCACTCAAAAACTAGTGATTCACATACTAGTGATTCACATAAATTTCAAAGAATTCAAATTTAAACTATTCAAATTTGAAAACTAATGGCACTAACAGAAAGTTTATAATTTTTATGACCTAAACCAAAAAGAATCACCCAAAAACTCTAAGTATTTAGCTGTAAGTAGAAACAAAAGAAAATAAATAAAGCAAAAAACAAAACAAAAATACTGGAATTTTTTTTAAAAAAATGCCGCCTACTGGGCCACCATGGCCTGCATACGACTAGAAACCCAACCCATTAGTTGGGCCAGGATGCAGGCCCGCAGCAGGCCTAGTAGGCCCACAGGCAGAGAGACGCGTTTAGGCCCGTAGGCCTGCATAAGAGAGTAGCTCGAAATGGGTGGCGCAGCAGCGCTTATAAACAACTATCGGCGCCTCTCAGCTAGCGAGGTGGGACTAAACATCCACCCGCCCGACGCCGTGCCAGCCGCAGCCCTTTTGTCCCGGTTGGTGGCACCAACCGGGACCAATACTAACCTTTCATCCCGGTTTGTGGCACCAACCGGGACCAATGCCCCTCTTTAGTCCCGGATCGTGCCACCAACCGGTACTAAAGGTCTCTGCTTCCCGCCCTTTGGGCTGACGAAAACTGACCTTTGGTCCCGGTTGGTGGCACGAATCAGGACTAAAGGGGGGCATTGGTCCCGGTTGGTGCCACAAACCGAGACTAAAGGGCTGGCTATATAAGCCAACACTTAGAAAATTTTCCCCCACCTCCCATTCTCCTCTCGATCGACGCCGACGCCGCCAGGCTGCTGCTGCGCCGTCCTGCCCCGACGCCGACGCCGCCAGGCTGCTGCGCCATCCTCCTGACGCCGACGCCCTGCCCTGACGCCCTGCCCCGATCCCGCACGCTCCTCATCGCCGCCCCCCCAGTGAGCTCCGCCCCCCCTTCCCCTGCGCTGCCGCCGCGCGCCGCCGCCCCTGCCCTGTGCGCTGCCGCCGCCGCCGCCCCTGCCCTACGCACCGCCGCCGCCCCTGCCCCTGCTGCTTAGAAATTTTTAGGTTCATAGAATTTTTTTCTTTAATTTTTTTCATATATATAGATGGATGGATTGATGTATGTATATATATGGATGGATGGATTGATGTGTATAGATTTTTCTTATGTTCATAGAATTTTTTTTCATATATATAGATGGATGGATTGATGTATGTATATATGGATGGATGGATGGATTGATGATATGATGATGATGATATATTTTTGAATAATTTTTGTTCATAGAATATTTACCAAGTTAAATGAGTTAAAATGAGTTAGTGTGAATTAGTGTGAATTTTTTGTGGAGATGAGATGTATGAGATGTTGTCATGTGGAATTTTTTTTTGTTCGTAGAAAACTCCGGTAACTTCGACATGAGGGGGGATGTCGATCAGCCCCCTCTCGCCCGACCAACTCTCGAGTCTACCCAAACCGGGACTGAAAAAGTGTTGTCGAGGCCACTCCAAACCCTAGAAGAGTTGTCGAGGCCACCTAAATTTACCAAGTTAAATGAGTTAAAAGAGCGTTGTCGAGGCCACCCCAAACCCTAGAAGAGTTGTCGAGGCCACCCAAATTTACCAAGTTAAAAGAGCGTTGTCGAGGCCACCCCAAACCCTAGAAGTGTTGTCGAGGCCACCCAAATTTACCAAGTTAAAAGGGCGTTGTCGAGGCCACCCCAAACCCTAGAAGCATCGTCAAGGCCACCCAAATTTACCAAGTTAAAAGAGCGTTGTCGAGGCCACCCCAAACCCTAGAAGCGTTGTCGAGGCCACCCAAATTTACAAAGTTAAATGAGTTAAAAGAGCGTTGTCGAGGCCACCCAAATTTACCAAGTTAAAAGTTACTAATTTACTCCCGGTCCGCTCGCCCGACCAACTCTCGAGGCCACCCAAACCCTAGAAGAAAGAGCATTGTCGATCTACCCCCTCCCTGCATAGCGATTATTTTTTGCAAAGTGTCCTCGCCTGAAAGTATAACCCCGATAACTTCAACATGAGGAGGGACGTCGGACATGCATGAGAGAGGCTGTCCGCAACTAATCCATTGCTCATATATGCATATGATTCCTTGTTGTGATTAGCTAGGTCTATGTTTGCCACTAATCCATCTCTCATGTTTGTATATTGCCATGTTGTAATATTTGCAGAAACTATGGAAAGAGACTTAGAACAAGAACAGTTGTTGGGGGATATAATCCTCGCTGGAGGTGATCCCTTCACTACTGGAATCAGGATCTTTGCCGTCAGCCAGTTCTTTGCCGTCCGCCAGCTGACGGCAAAGAAGGTCTTTGCCATCAACTTACAGAAAGCTGACGGCAAAGAAAGAGCGGACGGCAAAGAGGCTGTTTGCTGTCAGCCTGCTCTTTGCCGTCAGCTAGCAGACGGCAAAGAGGGGGGTTTGGCCCACTGGCTATTAAACCCTAACGGGCCCCTTCTGTGCCGTCTGCTAGCAGACGGCAAAGGCGAGGCGGACGGCAAACTTTAAAATTAACTTAAAGGGCCGCGCCCCAGCCGTCGCCCTATCTCTTTCTCCTCTCCTCTTTTCTCCCCGCCCGACGAGCACCGCCGCCGCCCTGTCGCCCCATCGACCCACCCCCTCTCTGTCGCCGCCCCCTCCCTGCCACCCCGCTCCGTCGCCGCCCCCTCCCTGCCACCCCGCGCCGTCGCCACCGCACCCTCCTCGCCCCGTCGCCGCCTCCCCGCCGCAGCCGCAGGTCGACCGCCCCCGAGGAGCGCCGCCCGTCGCCGCCCCCTCCCCGCCCTGTTGCCGCCCAGTCGCCGCCCCCTCCCCGACCCGTCGCCGCCCCCCACAGTGAGCCCCTGCCACCCCCTCTCCTATTTTTTTTGTTTTTTTCTGTTTTTCTTTTCTGTTTACTTTAGGTGTTTTAGTTTAGGTTTTTCAGTTTAGTTAGTTTAGGTTTAATTAGTTTAGGAAGCAGGGGTTAGTTAATTAATCAAATGCCACATGCATATTTAATTAGTTTAGGTTTAGGTTTAATTAGTTTAGGTTTTTTAGTTTAGTTAGTTTAGGTTTAATTATTTTAACAAGAGCTGGGGTTTTAGTGTCATGTCTACTCAGGAAAAAGGACCAATTGTTGGCCCATCTATACCCCGACCCCCCGGACACCTCCCGAAAAAGGTGCTCTTCGGCCTTCCAGAGGCCGACGGGGTCATATATTTGTGAATTATGAGTTAGGTCAGGTATTCAATTATTATTATGTACATATATATATATATTATTAATTAGTTCATGTTATTAGGTATTCAATTTTTTATTATGTTCATGATGATGATACACACTTAAATATTTTATTATGTTTATGTTGTACTAATTTCGTTTACTCTTTGTCATTGCAGGTGTTGACAGATGGTGGGCGCGGGTCGAGAGCGCTCCGAGCCTCCTTCCTCGGCGCGTGCTGGGCGGGGTGCTATTATTCCACCCCAGCACCTTCGGAGAGCGCTGGTAGACAGCATGTAGACACCGGCGGCCGCTTCTTCTTCGGCCGGGAGAGGTCGGGGGAAGACGAAGAGGGTTGCTAGAGGTGGACGTGGTGGCGGGAGAGGTAGGAAGGCTTCTGTGCCTTCCTTGCCGCCACCCCCAGCTGATTCTCCGGACCACCGGAGTGCTCCGTCTCAGGTGGACCCGTCTGACTTGGACCCGTCTCGGACTCCGGTCCACAAGCCTCGGGCCGATGAGCCTCGGGTCACTGAGCCTTCGTCCGATGAGACTCGGGTCCCAGAGTCTTCGTCCCAGGAGACTCCGGTCCCAGAGTCTTCGTCCCACGTGACTCCGGAGGCTAGTGGCCATGCTGATGGTGGCGAGGACACCTTTTCTGACGATAGCTATAGCGAGGGCGAGCTGGTTGAGGGGGGCAAGAAGGTCTACCAGCGTGGTGGTACAAAGCTCCCGTCCGTGCCGCCGACCCGTGATCAGAGGTGGTTGATTGAGCCTAACGGGGAGAAGTAAGTGCATTTACTCTTTTTTAACCTTTTGCCTTCATGTTTCTTCAAATTAATATCTAATGTGTTGGCCAAGAAGAAGTGTCGCGCCAAGTATCTGAGTAAGGAGAAGTACATGAAGGTAATTACCTATTCTTAAGGCCTTGTACTTAGTTTCCTTGATTTGATTCGTAGGCGTAGCGCTGAAATTTCTCTTTGTCGAACTTAGGTGCCCCCGAGATGGTGTGCGGATAGGATGGACTGTTGGGAGGCGTTGGTGGATGAGTGGTGCTCTCCCCAATGGCTAGCCGTCCACAACAAGGCCAGGGATAAGCGTGCCCAAATGCAAGGTGTGCCACACCATCAAGGGAGCTCCAACCTATTTGAGTACGGGGATCACTGGGTATGTGGTTTGCTTCATGATTCATGCAATTTCATTCTTCATGCTAGCTTGAGCCCTTAACTAATATTTTTTTCCTCTCTTTTAGGTGCGACACAACAAGAAGGACGTGGTACCGCTGTACGACCTCTATGCCATGGCCCATACTGCCCCGTATAAGAAGGCCAAGGCATTCTCTGAGGATGACCTCAATCATCCAGAGAGCTTCACCAACATCTCCTCCCACAATAAGCTCATGAGGTACAGAGACGTTGGGAAGACAAGGAAAGGGGAGCACTTCAACCCGAGCCAGAGTCCTTTTGATCCAGAGATCGTGATGCTATCTGGTGGCGGCATGTACCATGGCTCGGTAGCCATTGGGGATGGACTCATACGTTCTCCTAGAGCTCTGATCCTGAGATAAGGCCTCGTCCACGGCCAATGGAGCTCGCCATGGAGGTTAGGGCCCAGGAGCTTCTAGCGGAGGCAAACAGGCAGGCGGCGCAGAGGGAGAGGGAGTTGGAGGCGGAGAGGAACCGAAACGACGCGTCTCACCAGGCCCTATACGAGCTCCTCGTGGTAAGTTTCTCCTGCATGCATATTAGCCAAATCATGCACGTAATATTCGTTTCATTACTAACTAATATGACTGATTCATGAAAACAAAATGTGCAGTCCGTGTGCGAGAAAAAGGGTCAGATCCCTCCGCCGATGCCCCAGATTGGTATAGCGGACACGGTGAGTTTCATTTGAATGTTCATTAGTTACTAGTATTAACATTTCAGTTGCATCATGCTAACGAGACATTGCAAATGATCTTTGGTGCAGCATGCCTCCCGACAAGCATCGATCGATCCTTCTCCGTCTCGCACTGGCACAACCCCGACCGGTCCTTCTCCGTCTGGCACTGGCGCAAACCCGACCGGTCCATCACCTCCGTGATGATGGTAAGTTTTCCCAAGTGTTTTGCTTAACAAATGCATACTTAGCTTAAGAAATGACCTACTTAGCTCCAAAATGACCTATACTTAGCTTATTTTCCTCGAAAATGACATAATAACCTTACTTAGCTCCAAAATGACATATTTTACCTAGGATAGCTATAAAATGACCTATACTTAGCATTTTTTCCTCCAAAATGACTTCATATGCTTAGTTAGCAAAAAAATGGCATAACTACCTAGGATAGCTCAATAATGATCTATAATTAGCTTAGCTAGTTCATTTATGACATAATTAGCTCACTTAGGTAAAAACTAGCATAATAACCTTGGTTTAGCTCCAAAATGACCTATACTTAGCTTATTTTCCTCGAAAATGACATAATAACCTTACTTAGCTCCAAAATGACATATTTTACATAGGATAGCTATAAAATGACCTATATTTTTTTCCTCCAAAATGACTTGATATGCTTAGTTAGCTAAAAAATGGCATAACTACCTAGGATAGCTCAATAATGATCTATAGTTAGCTTAGCTAGTTCATTTATGACATAATTAGCTCACTTAGGTAAAAAAATGGCATAATAACCTTGGTTTAGCTCCAAAATGACCTATACTTAGCTTATTTTCCTCGAAAATGACATAATAACCTTACTTAGCTCCAAACTGACATACTTTACCTAGCTATAAAATGACCTATACTTAGCATTTTTTTCCTCCTAAATGACTTAATATGCTTAGTTAGCTCAAAAATGGCATAACTACCTAGGTTAGCTAAAAAATGACCTAGACTTAGCTTCTTCAGTTCATTTATGACATACTTAGCATACTTAGGTAAAAAATGGCATGATAACCTTGGTTTAGCTCCAAAATGACATAGACTTAGCTTATTTTCCTCCAAAATGACATAATAACCTTACTAAGCTCCAAAATGACCTATTTACCTAGCTTAGCTCTAAAATGACCTACACTTAGCATTTTTACCTAGCTTAGCCAAAAAATGGCATTTTTACCTACCTTAGTTAGAAGAAGAAGAAGATAAAGAAGAGGAGAGGAGAAAAAGAAAGAGAAGAAAAATTCTTCTTCTTCTTCTTCTTCTTCTTCTTCTTCTTCTTCTTCTAGCTAGTCTTCTTCTTCTTCTTCTTCTTCTAACTTTCTTCTTTCCCAATTTGTAGATTTCCTTTAGATGAGGAAGCTTGCATTGATGGAGTCTACTCTTCTCCTTGTGCTTCCTTTATGTTTTTGGAAACTTGTTGTTGGATATGTATGTATGGATGAAACCATTTTATGTTGGATATGTTGTTGGATAACTTGTTGTTGGAAACTTGTTATATATATGTTGTTGGAAACTTGTTATATATATGTTGTTGGAAACTGGTTATATATATCTGTGAAATTCTGTGAAATTGAATGAATTTAAGAAAAAACAGAAGAAAAAAAGGGGCTGTATAGGCTCTTTGTCGTCTGCTTGCAGACGGCAAAGAGCTTTGCCATCAGCCAGCATATGGCAAAGTTGCCACGTGGTAGCTACCTGTGCAACCTGGGATGCACTGGGCTGGCCTATTTGGCAGCTTTGCCGTCTACTGGCAGACGGCAAAGACGTCTTTGCCGTCTGCCAGCAGACGGCATAGCAAGCCACATGGCAGCTACCTGGGCTGGCCTATTTGGGCACTTTGCCGCCTGCTGGCAGACGGCAAAGCACGCCGTTAACCCCCTAACGGACCTAAGCTGCCACGTGTGTCGTCCAGGCTCTTTGCCGTCCGCTGGCAGACGGTAAAGGCCTTTGCATCTTTGCCGTCCGCCAGCAGACGGCAAAGAGCCCTTTGCCGTAGTCTTTTCAGCCGGATGTGTTGCCGTTTGCTGGCTGACGGCAAAGTCCTTTGCCGTCCGCCAGGCATGCCTTTGCCGTTAGCCATGGCAGACGGCAAAGCTTCTGATTCCTGTAGTGCTTGTCATTTCTCAACAACACCGATGGTCAGGAAGGAGAGGATGACGGCTCTAGTAATCCAACAATGGAGGAGGAAGGAGATCGTGACGGCTCCGGTGACCGAATGGCGGAGGAAGGAGATCATGATGATGGCTCTGGTGACCGAACCGAGGAGGGAGTTGTTGCAAAGTCCGGCGAGGTATATATATTAATTAAGCCTGTGCTAACTTGATGCATTAATTGTTTTGGTATGTACATATATTAATGCTTCTTTATTCTTTTATAGACCTCCGGATCAAGCCAAACTTCCGTAAGGAGACGAGGCCTGAAGAAAAGGTTGCGCCAGGATGAAAGGTTCACGATCACAGAAATCACGAAAGATGACGCATTTGTACATCAGTACGGAGTTGTTGTTAGGGACAGCATCCCGATCAGCATCGTGCAATGGAATAAGAGTAAGGACGACCCTGAAGTATCTTATGTCCAGGATAGACAGAAAGATGATCTTTGGACCTTGTTGATGACAAATTTCAGCCTCCCGCCAGAGGAGGAGCCGAATAACCCAGTTATAGAGCCAAAGGTCAAGGCGTATGCTCTTAAGAAGATGGCAGAACTATTCAGGAACTAGAAGAAAGAGTTCAACTCAAAGTTTGTCGACAAAGGAAAGACTCCAGAATTCATCGGTCGATATGAGAAGATAAGAGATCACTGGCCTGCATTTGTGGCCTACAAGAAATCGGAGAAGGGTACGAAAAGGTCACTGGCAAACAAGAAAAATGCTGCAAAGAAGTTGTATCATCATCACACGGGGTCAGGTGGCTACTACAAAGCCCGGCCGTTATGGGACAAAGCTGAGCAAGACCTGCTTGCTAAAGGGGTCCAACCAACGACATTGCACTGGCCAGATCGTTCAAGGACTTGGTTCTTCGGGGTTGGGGGAACTTTGGACCCAGAAATAGGGGAGTGCCATTGGACGGACGAGCAACTTGCAATACCCATCAAGAAGCTTCAGGCTGCAATCAAGGCAGCACAGGAAGGGACGTTCATTCCCGACAGAGAGAAGGACGAGCTGACAGAGGCTCTCGGGAATCCTGAGAACCCTGGACGAACACGAGGCACACCAGGCTCCATTCCGTGGGTGCATGGGTTTCCCGACAGCGGTGGTTACAGAAGCCGAGAGAGAAAGAGGAAAGGGGAAGCAAGCGAAATGCAGAAGCTCAATGCAAGAATAGCAAAGCTAGAGGTGTTGGGGAACGTAGCATGCAATTTCAAAAAAATTCCTACGCTCACGCAAGATCTATCTAGGAGATGCATAGCAATGAGAGGGGTAGAGTGTGTCCACGTACCCTCGTAGACCGAAAGCGGAAGCGTTTGTTAACGCGGTTGATGTAGTCGAACTTCTTCTCGTTCCGACCGATCAAGCACCGAACGTATGGCACCTCTGAGTTCTGCACACGTTCAACTCTATGACGTCCCTCGAACTCTTGATCCAGCAAAGTGTCGAGGGAGAGTTCCGTCAGCACGACGGCGTGGTGACGGTGATGGTGAAGTGATCCGCGCAGGGCTTCGCCTAAGCACTACGTGAATATGACCGGAGGCGTAAACTGTGGAGGGGGCGCCGCACACGGCTAACAATTGTTGGTGTGTGTTCTAGGCGCCCCCTCCCCATGTATATATAGGTGGGAGGGGCAGGAGGACAACCAAGGGGCGCCCCAAGTAGGAGGAATCCTACTTGAGGGCCTTGTCCAATTTGGCCTTGAGGGCCATATTCACCGGAGGGGGAAGGAAAGAGCATGGAGGAGGGAAGGAAGGGGGAGGCCGAATCCCTCCCCTTCCTTCTCTCTTCCCCCTTTCCTTCCTCCTAAGGTGTGGCCCCTATGGGGGGCGTAGCAGCCCCTGCTGGCTGCTGTGTTTCCCCTCTTGGCCCAATAGGCCCATATCTTTTGCCGGGGGTGCCAGGAACCCCTTCCGGTGACCCGATATGTACCCGATACCCCTGGAACACTTCCGGTGTCCGAATACTATCGTCCTATATATGAATCATTACCTCTTGACCATTTCGAGACTCCTCGTCATGTCCGTGATCTCATCCGGGACTCCAAACAACATTCGGTCACCAATCACATAACTCATATAATACAAAATCGTCATCGAACGTTAAGCGTGCAGACCCTACGGGTTCGAGAACTATGTAGACATGACCGAGACACCTCTCCGGTCAATAACCAATAGCGGAACCTGGATGCTCATATTGGTTCCCACATATTCTACGAAGATCTTTATCGGTCGTACCGTAATGACAACATACGTTATTCCCTTTGTCCATCGGTATGTTACTTGCCCGAGATTCGATCGTCGGTATCTTTATACCTAGTTCAATCTCTTTACCGTCAAGTCTCTTTACTCGTTCTGTAATGCATCATCCCGCAACTAACTCATTAGTCACATTGCTTGCAAGGCTTCTTATGATGTGCATTACCGAGAGGGCCCAGAGATACCTCTCCGATACTCGGAGTGACAAATCCTAATCTCGATCTATGCCAACCCAACAGACACCTTCAGAGATACCTGTAGAGCATCTTTATAATCACCCAGTTACATTGTGATGTTTGATAGCACACAAGGCATTCCTCCGGTATCCGGGAGTTGCATAATCTCATAGTCGAAGGAATATGTATTTGACATGAAGAAAACAGTAGCAATAAAACTGAACGATCATTATGCTAAGCTAATGGATGGGTCATGTCCATCACATCATTCTCCTAATGATGTGATCCCATTCATCAAATGACAACACATGTCTATGGTTAGGAAACTTAACCATCTTTGATTAACGAGCTAGTCTAGTAGAGGCTTACTAGGGACTCGGTGTTTTGTCTATGTATCCACACATGTATTAAGTTTCCGGTTAATACAATTCTAGCATGAATAATAAACATTTATCATGATATAAGGAAATATAAATAACAACTTTATTATTGCCTCTAGGGCATATTTCCTTCAAGAGGAACTTGAGAGCCAGCGAGCTACCGGCCAACCATCTCAGCGGCACGAAGATCCTTGCTTTGACGCTGCCCTAGAAGCTACCCCACCATCTCAATGGAGAAGCAGCATGGCTTCCACGGAGCTCGTTCAGCCTGATTTCACGGCTCCTCGCTACCCCGTGGATAGTATCACGGAGGCTGAACATTGCGAGCTAATGACGAAATGCCAGAACCTGACCTTGAAGGCGGCAGTCGGCTCTGTTGTACCTCCTCAAGCTGAGGGAACTTTTCATTGCCGTCCGATTCCACATGGCTATGCTGTTGTGACGGTGGATGAAATAATTGAGGGATTTGAGGAGCTGGAGCTTGACTACCCTACAGGTGAAGGGGAGATTCATTTGGAAAATGCTTTAAGGAGTACCTGTCTATGGAGAAAGGAGTACATCAAGCTTCCAAACTGTATGCCTCCTCCTCCTCCTCCTCCACCGTGTCAGGGCACTCCGCCTCCTCCTCCTCCTCCTCCGGCGAGTGATCAGGGCACTCCGCCTCCTCCTTCGCCTCCTCCGGCATGTGAGGGCACTTCGCTTCGTCCTCCGCCTCCTCCGCCGCGTCAGCAACGGCGGAAGAGAGACGGCGCCGCTCCGCCGGCTAGCAGTACAAGAGTCGGGAAGAAATTCAAATACGGTCCAAGCCTCAAGCCTTTGGAAATGTTACCATATGAGAGGACCGACGAGGAAAATGCGGAAATCAGTGCTGCCGAAGTGGAGGCCCATTTTGCATGGAAACCTCCACCTCCGAAGGAAACAATAGATCAGGTGAAAGTGAAGCGCACTCTGCATGCCCTTAAGCGACCACCACCGTCTCCGGCGCAATCCAACTATGAGCGCATTATTGAAAGGGCATATAAGGAAGCGCAGCGGTCGGGAAGTACTTGCAGTGCTACAAGAGAAGCAAAACGAAGAAGTGGGAAAACAATTCCCCAGCTCGGCGAAAAGGCGAAGCAATCGTGCCCCCCCGCTCAAGGTGTCTAGCGATATCGTTGCTAATCATCCGGGGCTACTGCCCGGTACCAATCTTGGTGATTACCTGGGCGATGATGTACAGTTTGAAACGTTAGAGACATTAGAGATCTTCAGATACGAGCACGGGAAGCCTCTCGTCAAACCTGATCATCCTCCTCTAACAACGATGATGCGAAGATTGCATGAATGGTACATGGATACCTGCAGGAAGAGTGGGGCCGACAGTATGCTGCTGAGAATTAAAGAGGAGCATGACATCATTGGAGTTGAGGTGTTGCCTGTTGAATTTGTGGAGTTATTTCAGTTATTCAATCAAGAGGCCCTCGACAAACAACTCATCACTTGCTACTGTCTGTAAGTATTACTTCTGTAATTAAGTCTCTAGCTCAGCTCGTTCATTGCATGTATATATAATTATCATCACTATATTATGCAGATTGAAGATCATCGAATGCAAAAAAGGACAAATCTATAACATTGGGTTCATTAGCCCAAATACCGTAAATGAATGGTCGGTAAAAGAGAGAGTCAAAGATACTGAGGAAAACTTCCTACAATCATTCCTTCGACATCAAAACAAAGGGAAAATACTCTTTCCTTACAACTTCAAGTGAGTGTTACTGTCTTGTGCATATTCGGTTTCGCTTACTCGAGGTTAAGTAATGTAATTGATGAGTTATGCGTGCGCAGCTTCCACTTTATTCTGCTAGAGATTAAGCTTGACGGGGGAGTAGTAACTGTCTTAGACTCAAGACGTAAAGATCCCCAGGAGTATGCGGGCATGACTGCAATGCTCCAGAAGTAAGTTCAATCATTATCGCACCATATCGGCAACTTTCGTTCATTTCCTGATATCAAGTAATCATTTTATTTGCCTGGTAGGGTTTGGAAAAAGTTCACCGGAATGGTTCCGGGTCTGCAGAAGGAGCTGCGATTTACACACCCCACAGTAAGTAGTACTAGCTAGTTCCGCGCATCTCTCATTGATTCTAGTTTCATCAATACCATTTATCATGCTTGATTATCAGTTTGATTGAACTCTATTCTCGTAAAGTGCTTCTGGCAGGAAGGCGGGAATCATTTATGTGGATACTACGTTTGCGAGTTCATGCGCAGCTCGACCTCTGAGCGGGGCTACTCTGACAAATAATATGAAGTACGTAAACAATAATATTCACAATTTTATTTTACTACCATCAATTGTGTTCAGTTTCATTCATATATATATATATATTGACCCCCTTCTTTAAATTAGATGTGGCAGATGCGGGATGAACTCCTACCACATGATCACATACGAGCAATTCAAGAGGAATTGGCGGGATTCTTTCTTGACCACGTCATACATAAAGACGGAGAATACCATGTGGAAATTGAAGCTGACTTTCGGTAGATGATGTCAGGGATCATAAGATATGTTATATTGTATATATGTAGTAGCGTCAGATAGAAATACAAAAACTTGTCGTTCGACCAATCTCGGAGAAAGAGAGGTCACTTCTCTCTGTATATGTTCATGACGATCTTGTGTAATTAATGGTTCCTTCATTTGCTTAGTAGCGTCGAGTTCTCTCTATATGTAGTAGCTAGCGTCGACCAAGCACGGAGAAAGAGAGGTCACTTCTCTCTATATGTAGTAGCTAGCGTCGACCAAGCACGGAGAAAGAGAGGTCACTTCTCTCTATATGTAGTAGTTATAGCTAACACAATATGAAACCCCTAATTAAACCATCCAAAACCCCTAATAACCCCCCCCCCCCCCTTTCAAAAAAAAACAAAAACCCCAGAGCCTGGGAGCTGCTGACGCGTGGCTGCCCTTTAGTCCCGGTTGGTGTTACCAACTGGGACTAAAGGTCCTCCTCCCTGGGCGCCCCAGAGCGGCCACGTGGCCCTCCTTTGGTCCTGGTTCGTAAGCAAACCAGGACTTAAGGTTTTGGGCATTAGTCCTGTTTGATTTGTCCAGGTTCCAGAACCAGGACTAAAGGCCCTCTGGAACCGGGACTAGTACCCTGTTTTTCTACTAGTGGAGGTGGTAGACAATCCCACTGCTGCGTGGCCGGGTTAACCACGTGATAATCCTTGCCGTCACCAAGCAAGAGGAGGCCGTTGCAGTGGTCCTTGACCTTTCGCCAGTCGCGGGGGTGCGGCGTCCCAACTGGAGGGGGCAGGTAGTCGAACCTGCTGGAGATGGTGGGGCCAGTGGAGGGACCGGCGAAGAACTCTGACAGCCAGGTGTTGTCGCTGTCGAACTTGATGAATATGCCACCGACCGAGGGCGGGAACAGCAGGCGGCGGGCGTCAATGACGGCGCGCAGGGCTTTGGAAGTGCAGCGGCATACGGCGAGGCCGCGCGGATCCATGAGGCGGAGTACGTGCTCGAGCACGTCCTCGGGCAGCGTCAGATCCATAGCTTCTCTCGACCATCCTCTGCCCGTGGTTCGCTTCCTCAGCGATGTTCCCCTCCTCCCGGTAGGTGAGGGTTGGGGCCTCTAGAAGAGCTGGGGATTTTTCGAGCTATCGAGAGGCGTCTAGGGCAAGAAACTAGGGGGAAACTAGGAGGATGCGCTGCATGGACTACTTGGGATTCGTGGGCCACGGTGGTGTACGCATGTCGAGGGGTTTTTCTTTTTTCTCTTTGTGCAAAGTCTCAAGGCACTAGTAGAAAACGGGTCTTTAGTCCCGGTTCGTAAGGGCCTTTAGTCCCGGTTTTTCAACCGGGACAAAACGATCGGGACTAATGCCCACCACTTTTAGTCCCGGTTGTGTTACGAACCGGGACTAAGGGGGCTCCACGTGGCTGCTGTCTAGAGCGGGGCTAGAGGACCTTTAGGCTCCACCTTTAGTCCCGGTTGGTAACACCAACCGGGGCTAAAGGAACTTTTTTGAAAAAAAAAATTGATTTTTTTTATTTTTTCCGATTTTCAAATTTCTGAATTATTTGACAATTTAATCTCTAATCACCCCTCCTCACTGCTCCAGCGTGGAGCACTCATTCCAAATTGTCTAACTTCCCGGCCGGTCACCCATCCTCTCACTACTCCAGCCTAAGCACGCTTAACTTACCAGCTCTATTTCCCCTAGTTTCCAAGTCTGCACTTGTTATTTTCCTGACAATAGTAAGCTATCAATCCTACTAACCATTAAGTCTTGATGTCACATGATTTAATTTTTTGAATTCCAAACAATTATTAAAATAAAATAAGTAATAATAATATTGAATTTCAATGAAATTAAAATAAGTAATAATATTATTTTATTCATTTTTTGCCATTTATTCATTTAATATGGCATAATTAATATCTTTAAATCTGTAAATCGAAATTCGACAAATAATATATCCATTATTATTAGAAAAATATGAGGAATCCAAATATGACATCATTAATTTTTTAAATTATTTCTCATATGCTGGAATCAATTGCTTCTTGGTGATGTGATTAGGATGAGAACTAATGAGTTTTCTATGTTTGGCTAAGCACAAGTGCCTGATCTGGATTCAATGATAAAATGGTTATAATTTGTTGATCTGGTACTAGCTCAGGTATAAAATGATGAATCCCTGAATCACTATATACAATGCCTGTCCAGTTGCAGCAACTGATGTTATTTGATTTTAGGAGTTGAACCTAAGCATGAAGTCACACTTTCACCCTTTGAGTTTGAAACTATTATTCTAAAAAACAATAATTATTTAGTAACACTAATATTTATTGAATAAGTAGTTTGACCATAGTTTGACCAAAAATTCAAAAAAACTTAAATTTGAGGATAACTTTTTTCCTTTCAGAATTTGAGAATTCTAAAAATTTGAAAAACGGCCTATGGCGGTCGAAATCGGAACCGGCTTCTCGTGCTGAACATTTTGATATATTATACTTTTTTTTTTACATCGTATGCAAAAGTTATAGCCGTTTTACTTTTTCATAACTTTTTTTTGCAAAACATGTCGAAATTTATGTTTCTTTAATTTTCCTTACTAGTAGATGTAGTAACATAACTACGTCTCGAAGGATTTTAATTTTGAAGTTTTTATCATTTTCTTTTGTTTTTTTAAAACTGAAATGGCGATAGGGGGGGTAGAGTTTGAAAATTGCAGAATCCCTTTAGTCTGGGTTGATGTCCATCCAATCCTACCGTCGACTACATCTGCTAGCACCGTCTCAGCCAGAGTCACAACTAAGGTTACTACAATATGTTAAAATCTACAGAAAGAACTAACTAAAAATAGATAAAAATAACAATTAAATGACTAAAACAACTATATAAGCAAAACAGTATTGTTTTAATTAAAATTATTCTAAAAATAACCAAATAAATCTTACCGTGACAACAATCTAACATGTGACTAGGTAGCAAAAAGAATTAAATTAAAAACTATTTTTAAACTCAAGTTATTCACAATCTAGGGTTTAAATCAAATTTGAATAAATTTAAATTTAAACCATTCAAATTTGAAAACTAATGGCACAAACAGAAATTAGACAAAATTTTGAATGTAATGCAAAAAGAATCACTCAAAAACATAAAATATCCTAAAAGATATAAGCAATTTAAAACAGAAACTAAAAACAGAAAACAAATGAAAAAACAGAAAAGAAACTTTCAAAACCCCTTTAGTCCCGGTTGGTCTTTAGTCCCGGTTGGTGTCTCCAACCGGGACTAAATGTTGCGTTCGACCCGGGACTAAAGCGAGCCGAGCCCCGTCCGGCGTCCTAGCCGCTCGAACCGGAACTAATGCTCACATTAGTCCCGGTTCGTAACGCGACCGGGACTAATGCTCTGATCTGCCCAGGACCAAAGCCCTGTTTTCTACAAGTGAGGTCCCATACAGCTCAAAAAAAAGAGTCGGAAAGCCATATGAGACCGACCCTTACAGGAACACCTTTTTCTTTTGATTTCATTTTTTATCTATTATGTAATCCAACGACCTAAAGCATCATAGCTCAATTTCAAATATGAAGTCTCTACCGTCAAAAAAATAATGAAGTTGCTTACCCTTACCATAAATACACTACTAGAATTTTAACGCACACTGAGTGTTTGGCTCTTAGCCGAGGGACAAATCACGGGCACTCGGCAAACAGATATACGCAAGAGTAGTTCTCGGCAAAGACAATCAAGGACACGGCAACGAGATGTTGCTGAGAGGAAGAAAAGGACACCGCCCTCTGTCCGGGGCTGGCTTCCGGGGAGTTTTCGAACTGGGGAGGCAAAAAATTGGTGGGACATGCGAAGGGTGGCCTATGTGGGCCGGGCCGGTGTCGTTCCATCACGTATCGATCACATGTCCTGTCTCAACTTGATCATGTACCTGTCATGTCCCAACATGGCATAATTGATGTGGCCACGATGGAATACATAGCATGCCGAGAGAGGCTCTCTCATTGACAGATGACTTGAAGGTACATGACTTCGTCGTACCATTGGATTCGAAGCAAGTGGTGAGTGATATTCAGAATGGAAGCAATGGGTCATATAGCAGTATCATCACTAAGATCAGAAGTACATCTATGTTTAATCGTATTTTTACCTTTGAAGGCCGAGCAGCTAATAGTGACGCCGATAGGTTAGCCAAGTTTTCAAATTATCTTGATCAGGGACGACATGTTTGGATGGTCCATCCACATGATCCTTTTATAATCCCACTCCATGTGGATTTTGAGTAATAAAACTTGATGATACCCCTAAAAAAATCTATCCAGTAATAGGCAAATTCTAAAGAAGATCAATCCGATAGTTGAGAGCAAGATGGTTCCTTTTTTTTCTTTGCGCAAAGTTTGAAGGTCATATGTAAAAAAAAAACGACCATGACAAAGACATTGTTTTTAAGGAAATAAAAATGTACATACGAGTACCCGAGGAATTCCATCGTCTTCCTCCTGCATCCGCTGATGCACCATGAGTGATGCTCGATGCCGCCTCTGGACCTCCAAATACGCAAGTCCAGGAGGTTTCCGCAGTTGGGTACTGGATCCCTTCAGACCTAGGGAACATGTGACACTGAGTCAAGGTTTGGTAAACCAACAGGTCTCTCTTTTAATTGAAGTACAGGCCCCTTTTTCATTGCCTAGATAGGTTACACCTTTGGAATACTCCGGACAGGGATTTCGCTCTATACCTCCCTCCCAATCTTCACTTTACACCATGCTGAAACTATAGCCCTCCATACTAATGCTTTGAAAAATGCATGACTCATCAAGTGAAAGACGCTAATGGAATAGTAAGACATGCCGCAAGGAAAGATCATGTAGTCTAATTGACTGCAAGTTGGATAAGTTATGACGCTCATTAGATCATTATGTGATATTCCAGTGGTTGCCACAATGATGACATCATAGCTCCTGCAAAAATAATAACAATCAAAGTCGCCGTAGGTGAGTGTTCAAATAAAGGGGAGCACCTTGCTATCATGAAAACGTGAGTAGTGACCATAGTAGCTTCATGAATCAAAGAAGATGCTGGAGTTGGACCCTCCATTACATAAGTAACAAAGCAGATTTGTATTTTACTCTCTTATTTGGTGTTGTTGGGAAATATGTACATATAGGAAATCTGCAATATGACCCTTCATGTAGGTTATTCAAGAAACTTTGAATATGCTTGGCTTGTTGAATCAACATATGGATTACTTCATTGAATTTCACGCCCAAACTCTTGTGATCGGTCCACTCTTCAGGTGGAGTGGATCCTTAGAAGGATCACCATCAGAGCCATGAACACATTGTTGAAGTAGCCAGGAAGTCATCGGTGTAAGATAGAAGACATCGGTGACCACTGTTTAACGAACACACCGTCGCATCAGAGAAGAAAGCGACGAACAGGGTCAAAAAATCACCCCAGATCTGGCCGGACAAAGCCAGGGGCAAATACCTCACTAGCACCGAGACGAAGCCAAAACTGGCCGGGCTTTATTGGTTGGAGACATAGCCGATGACTAAACTCGTCACTTCACCATCACTAGCACCTAAACGTCGTTAAGAAACACATGCAAGACCAATACCTAACCTCACCAATCCGACTTGCCGACATGGAAACCAGCCTCTAGCTCCTCGATGTCACTCCAAGGAACTCCATCGATTCGAGAAGAGTCGATAAAACCTTATTCGCACCACCACTGCCACACCCCAACTACACCAGCGGCAAACGAGTCTCTAATCGTATTTCGTACACACCAGACGCATAGTTCCAAGGTTCAGCCGCCCTCCTGCCGCTAAAGTGGCCCATCCAGGGAAGGGAGCCCACAACGGCACCGGAGGGGAAACCATTGGTTGCTTTCTTTATCTCATCTCTGGATCTAATTGGCCATTCCCTAATTTCTTATTATCTATGCTTAAGAGAGGTTATTCACCTTTTTGTACTTACCACTTACTTTGAACCATTATATCATCATCGAAACAAGATGATCATCCACAAAGACTGACTTTTTGCCAGCTTCCATTTTATCACCCAACCATTGCTTCACAAGTTTACATATGTAATGCTCATAACGACTAAGTTTGCAGAGTACTTCTCCACATTTTCTACGAAGAATAGTCAAATCTCGGGGGAACAGATCCCCACCATGACAATTGTATCATTCAAAAAGCTATAAAGACAACAAATTTCCAGATTGAAGAAATGACAAACATGCAATGATTGTTGTTTCGGCACAGGTTGCGAGCAAAATGGTGGCTTCTCCACATTTTCTACGAAGAATGGTCAAATCTCAGGAAAACAGATCCACACCATGACAATTGTGTCATTCAAAAAGCTATGAAAGACAACAAATTTCCAGATTGAAGAAATGACAAACATACATTGATTGTTGTTGAGCAGAGTTCGTGAGCAAAATGGTGACTCTGATACCATTCATAAACCAAGGAATAGTTTTTGTTGCTATCGGGGCATTATAGTGCTTAAAGATTACAATCTCACCTGAATATGACCAAACTGGAAAACTTTCCAGCATAATCCACTTCCACTCTACAGGCTTCAGCAGTATTCATGATTCATTAACAGTTCGTCCCAAAAGGTTCAATACTTGCAGACTCTGTTCCGATACGGTGCAAGTCTGCAATCACATTCTAATTAACTGTATCCTTGAGCCTAGGAGAAACAGACAATCTGCAACAGATGCAACTCATCGTCATCGTCAACTCAAAATCTCATTTTAGAATGAGCTGACAAGTGCTGGATCGACAGATTGGCTGCTGCCACTGGATCGTTCATAGTTTTCCTTGTGGTCAGATGATGAATTAATATCAACTTGCATCATATAAGAAAAAACGAATAACTCCTCAGAGAAACAAAAAACGACTAGCATACCACCAAATACAGAAGCAGTTGTGGACAACATCAAGAAAAAACACACCATGTATTCCCAGTGCAAGAAGGTATATTCCCTCGTTTTTTGTGCCTATTTAAAGGTACACTCCTGAACATGTACAGGCCAATGAAGCAGCTTTTGGCTTTTGCTCAAAGATTAATCACAAGTACTGTGAGAGTAGATGCCAATAAAAGAAAGCCCATAGTATCACTAGATTTCTACACCATCATTCAGGATATTTCTTGCCAGGTAGGCTACAGAAAGTGATATTTCTACACTTAGTTTTGTTCACTGCGATAAAGAATGTCACAGTGCCTAGGCCTACACAACAATGTCAGCAAAGGTGTGCCGTCAGATGATAACAAGTTGCCACTTCCAATCCCCTGTGGTTCAGGGGTTGTGATGGATGACCAGTAGCTTTGTACCAAATGAAGAGGACCCTTCCCCGATTCCGATCGGGGGAATAAATCAAGGCGCTCCACTTGAATTCCACGATTCGAACCTTCGCCCACAGTTTCGACACGCAACGGAATGCCAAGCGCATATGTTAGAGCCCTCATTGGTAGCACCTCGGCTTCAACATCCAGAGGACGCAGCTCCTTGCAGCAATACTGTTACCAAAACCAAAAATATGCAACAGTGAGCGTAATCTGTATTGGTTGAGTTATTTCGTCATGATTATCTCATTTCAGTTCACAGTAAAATTGTCCAGAGTGGCACAATTTTAATACTGAGGTTTACACATTTATGCACAGAAAATACTCAACGTTGATAGTGAATTAAAATATTAAAACATAAAGGACAGATAATCTATTAGTTGAGTCAAGAATATATAGTGTAGGAAACTCTAACCGTAAGGGCATCCATTTCTTTTGGGAGAAGTGATTTGAAATCGTCTTCTCGTGATCGGATCTCAGTCTCTGCCAGCAATCTCAGCAAAGAAATAACTAACAAAAAAATGTGTTATACAGAGAACAAGTAGACAAACAAAATATCTCAGCAAGTATGTATACTCACTCCTGAGTGGCACGATCTCCTGTATACTTCTATTGTACAGCTCATCAGAACTCAGACTGCAAAAGATAAAAGCACTTGTTTTAAAACCAAATGTAACAACAAAGAAACAACAGGATTTTGAAATTTATTGCCATGTCCTTTCAAGGAATATCACTACAGAACATTAAGTTAAGAACTCATACCCATTCGCAACTGAGTTGACCAAATGACTGAACTCCTGAAATAACATGAAGACAGTTTGTTAGGCATATAATTTAAGCTATATCATGAAAGGAAAATCTATAATTTAGCAAAATGCTGTTGTAACTGCTCATAATCCTGCACTATTTTTGCAGTCAGTACTATTTGTAGTGGATGTTATTTCAGGAATTGGTACTTAAGCTGAGAGACAGCGTCCATACTGTACGCATAATGAATCAATTTAACATTTATCAAGGCAAAAAAAAACATTCCGGAAAGTGGAGGTTTTAGTCAAATGGAAAATGATGATATATCACACATGTACTATTTTGATCTCTGAAGTCTGTTTCGTCTACATACTCATGTTTCAAATAGCCAGCTAATTCTTTACAAACATGAAACCCTATGGTATTGACTAAATTATGTGATCACAGCTATGGCAGCTATTCTAGTAGCAGCAATAACTCCATTATACATGTGCCAAAAACGAATCGAACTCATAAGTATTGTTTCCTCTATACTCTTCTTACATATTACATATGCTATCCAATAGATTGGTTCAGGCAAGGCTCACTGTAGTTCAATCAAACAATAAATATGTGGTGAAAACATTGTGGTGGTGCTGTTCTTTATCAAAGATATTTTCTGGTGATGCAGCATGGGGTAAGATAACTGCCAATACAGCCTCAGCGAGGGCATTGGGCAATTCAGGACACATAAGGGACAGCAAGTATTTTTTCATGCAGAGTTCGTTTGTCTGTAAATGTCTGAAGTATTACAAAAAAATAGGGGTTACAGATCATAAAGGAAGTAAGATAATGTAAGCTGGGAGAATACGTACAGAAACAACACTTGAAAAGTATTCTTCAGGATTTAAGAAGTATGCTTTATCCCATTTCAGACGACAGAAATTCTCTCTGGACATAGCCACATGTTCCATTAGACGAGTAACTTCAGCTTGACTATCTTGCATTAATCCAAGGTTTTCCTGTTTAAAAGCCTCCTGGTATTAAACTTCTGTGCAAAATAAAACAGCGACATCATCAAAAACAAGTAAATGAGATAGTTACCAAGTAGGAGAATAAGAATGCCCTGTAGAAACAGCTGCCATCTCCACGAGTTCTTCTGAAGTGCGCATAATGCTGACAGAGAATCTATAAAAGGAAGTTTAGATGTGCACAATAAACTAAATAATGTTTCTAGCCTTCTACCATGAAATTAGTTGCATGCAAACAAACCTTGATCTTTTCCTTGAAGAAATTCTTTGAATGTTTCTCAACCAAACGCGAGAGTCGTTTCTACCATAGCAAAAACCAGTATCACAAAAATGGTGTAAATGATTTGTGTAATTTTAAATTCAAAATGGATTCAAATAAGTAATGCTGAAGCATGAGGCATAGAATCGGTAAGCCTAACAGATTCTTTTATAGTTTTCAGAAACGAATCATCCACTAAATTAGGTGGGAAAATGATTTGAGGACTTCATGGGAAGAACCTATGTTCCAACATTCAAGGGTCATCGATCATAACGTGCAAACAGACTAGATAGATGAAATATGCCTGGAGCAAGAACTTATAAGAAGTTAAGAACTTCTATACCCAAACTCTCATTGTCCACAAGACAGATTATGACCTTATCAACATCCGAATGCGAAGAGTAAGTTCCAGTTTCTATTGTAATTGCACAGTAAGACGATTAACATCTAACAAAATGATTTTTCCGGAAGAAGAACGAATATCAAAGAATTTCAGAAAGAATCCAATGTCTTCCCCAGATGGTATATAGCAGGATAAAATGATAAATTTTATTCCAGCAAAAAAAGTGAAAAAATTTATTCCCGCAAAAAAAGTGACAAATTTTAGGATAGTAATATTTGTCTTAGACAAGGAACAGAGACTGTGATACTGAAGAAGCTCACTAGAAATGTTTTAGATTTAATTGTCGAATATCTAGCTATCTACTGAAGTGTATCGCTAGGATGGTCAGGAGGTCAGATGGTATGAACATCAGCGCAATAAAGGAATCCATTGCATTGTGGTGAACATGCAATTTATGACTGATGAGCTTAAAAAACAGAGGAGCAACGATATTCACACCTGGCGCCCTAATGCAGCTTTACGAGTATCCGGACACTTGAAAACATCACTGACAACATGGTGCTCCCTTGGTGGTCGGAGGTATGTTCGCTTGCCATCCAGAAGTTGCTTCCAGTTTTTGCGCTGAGAAAAAATATTCATTTTAGTTGAGCGGCACTGAGTCATGCCGAAGAATATCATGCGGGAGGTTTTTTTCTTTGACCGCTCATGTACAACGAAGTGTAGATTTTCTCATCATCTGGTACTTCATCCTAAATAATTGCAGACCCATTATTGTAGAGAATACTTTATAGCACAAATAAGGCCCATAGTATGCTATGTTATTACATAAAACAAGTGTGGTAGCTGATTAGGACTCCAGTGAATACAATCATCAACAAGTATAAAAGGAAATCGAAAGCTGTTATGACTGACGAGACATCCTTCTCTAGGTTCAGAACAATTGGACAGACAACTCAAGTGAACAAGCCATGGAATTGAACTAAGAACTAGCAGCAAGGGAACACAGATTTGCACCTCATCATCTGCCACCTCCTGCGAATTCTCATCGTCCGGTCCTTCATCCTAGAAAATGACAGAGCATTGCTTGTAAAAAGTTCAATCCAGCACAAATGGGGTGAACAGGGAAACAAGAAAAATGTTCAGCCAAAACCAGAACATGCCATCCAGACTACGCAGGAAAATCATCAGGTTCTCTTGCCATAAATATCCTTAGGTTACCAAGTCAACCCATTATAGCAAGAAGAACTAGCAGCAAGTGAACACAAATTTTCACCTCATCGTCTGCCACCTCCTGCCAATCCTCATCATCTGGTCCTTCATCCTACAAAATGGCAGAGCATTACTCGTAAAAAGCTCTTTCCGAGAAAACCAGAACATGCCGTCCGGACTACAGAGGGAAATCCTTAGGTTCTCTTGCCACCTATATCCTCAGTTTACCAAGTCAACCGATTATACCAAGAAGAACTGGCAGGACACAATTTTGGGTAAATTAGAAAATCCAACCATTTTTCCCTCGGCGACGGCAAGAAATTCAGAAACTACATGAGGCAGGAAGAACTGGCAGAAGGGTCCGCGAGTATGCAACAATCCATCCAAGAATTCAAAGAACCGCGCAAGAACTACATGAGGCACAAGAACTAGCACAACACTGACTAGCAAAAGGGCCCGCGAGTACCAAACCAATCCATCCAAGAATTAAACTAATTATGGGAACCTACGACCGCAGCCGATGCTACAGCCAAGAAATCATCCCCACGAACTGCGCACCACGCCCGATCCGACATGCGACAGCCAAGAGCACATGTCCACCGTGAACTGTGCACAAGAAAGACGCGGAAACATAAAGAACATCCAGAAGCACCAAATTTCACCAGACGAATGAGATCTCGGCGAAAAGGTCGCTGGAACTCACCGTGTCCTTGCCGGCGGGACGCGGAGGGGGTCGTGGCGCCTGAAGCGGGGGCGGCGAGGTGGGCGACGCGGGCGGTGGTGCGAGCGGAACCCGTGGTGGCGTCGTCGGTGTAGCCTCGGCGGCGCCGCCGCCGCCGCCGTATCGGCTGCTTCCCGCGGCGGATGCCGCGCGCAGTAGGTTCTTGAATTTTATCTTGAACCCCATTTCTTCCCCTCCGAACTGCCTTTTCTGCCCCTCCGCAGTACGATTTTCTCGCTTCTCCCCTCGTCTCGTGTGGAATTTGTGTACCGCTCCTCTCTAGGGACCCAACTGCTGCATATTTATACTGCTGTATTGTCCCGAGGGTATGCTGTGGAAAGTCACGGAAAGCTGGAGACATTTTTACCCTCCAAGGACACAATATTTGTTTAAACTTGTGCAGTACAAAATTTCCCATGTGATAATCTTACGCGATGAAAATATATTTTTTTCTATCCAATGAAAACCAAAAACATTTTGCTCTGCGATATTTTGTCGGGCAAAATGTCACAATCAGGCTACAAATGTTCCCTTTTGATTAATCCATGTATTTGTCCCCAGCAGAACTTGCCATGTTCCCGAAATGTAAAATGTGTCGGACATAAATTTACTCGGTCCTATGAATCTCAAGGTTGGATGCGGATTTACTTACCAACTACACATATTTTGCACTGGCATTCTATTTATTTCGTTAAATCCACAAGAAAGGGGTGCTTGCAATAGATGCGACACATCATCATCGTCGTCATCGTCGATTCAAAAATTCATTTTAGATTACAATGTTTAGCAAGAACTGCAAAGCTTCCATTGCATTTTTCATAGTTTCCATGATGCCCTATTACTTATTGTAGTTCACAGAGAATTGCGCATCACTACCGGAATCGACCCCTATGCCGACGGCCAGCCCTGAAAAACCGTCGGGATAGGCCTATGCCGACGGCCCCCGTCGGCATAGGGCCGTCGGCATAATATACGTCGGCGTAGCCCGGAAGCCCGTCGGCATAGGTCCTATGCCGACGGTGTCCGTACATCTATGCCGACGGCCCGGGCCGTCGGCAACGTTCCCGCCTAACGGCGACCGCCGTCAAACGGCAACCAAGGGCTACTCGCCACGTGGCAAGGCTATGCCTACGGCCTAGCCGTCGGCATAGTTTCAAACTATGCCGACGGCCAGGCCTGAAACTATGCCGACGGCCAGGCCATAGGCATAGCCCTGCCACGTGGCGAGTAGCCCTTGCTCGTGGGACAGGGCTATGCCTACGGCCTAGCCGTCGGCATAGTTTGAAACTAGCCGACGGCTAGGCCGTAGGCATAGCCCTGCCACGTGTCAGCAGCTGGGCTCTCATGGGGCAGGGCTATGCCTACGGCCTAGCCGTCGGCATAGTTGAAACTATGCTGACGGCTAGGCGTAGGCATATCTGCCACGTGTCAGCAACTGGTGCTCAGGCAAGGGCTATGCCTACGGTTAGGCCGTCGGCATAGATATTATTTGATTTTTTTTCTTTTTTCCTGTTTGTTTTTCATATCAATTCAATTCAAATATACAGCAGATATATATGATGGAAATACACATATAGAACACATCTAAGTATCATCCGGCACCGTCACAACAATATATGCATAAGCATCATCAAATCAACATAAATATAAGACATAAGCATATGAAGCACACAAGTCATCTAAAGACCATCAAAGACCACAAGTTTATCATCATCATCACCACACACAAGTCATCTAAAAGACATAAGCATAAGCACACAAGTAACCAAAAGTCTTAAGCGGCAGGATGTCGAGCACCGCGAGGTCGTCACCGCCAAGACCCGCTGAAGCCCAGGTCGTCACAGGCAGCGCTACCGCCAAGACTGCCTCCACCTCCGCCTCTGTGGATCGGAGTGGTCGGGCTCCGTGACTCGGGAGTGCTGCGAAGACCACCGCCAACGGTTGATCCACCGGTTCCCTGGATGTTGAAAAGACATATTAACGGGATATATGACTATGTTGAAAGGCATGATATGCTTTGGGTGAATAGTTTAGGGATGTACATACCGGCGAGGGGCCATCGTGCTGCTGTGCCACAAACTCCTCAAAGGTAAGCAGCGTTGGTTGTGTTGGAGGAGGTGGTGCTGCTTGCAATTGAGGAACCCGTCCGGCCGCCATCTCCTCAAGAGCGCGCTGTATCCTAGCATTGTTCTGCTCATGGTGTGCATGAAGTCTCGTGTGCCACGCCATGGTCTCCTGGCGTGTGTACTCCATGTAGGCCTACGGTATGACATGATGGAACTCATAAACATCTCAATGCTGGAAAATAAAGTGAGCAATGTAGATAAGAGGAAAAATACTTACAGATTGCCGCTCCTGAAAGAGGGCCTGTGACTGCGCACTGGTCATGGGCGTGCGCTGGCTCAGGCTCGGGTCGATAGCTCGGAGCTGCGTGTAGGAGATAGTAGGAGTGATAACAGCATCGAGAACCGGCTGCCGACCGTGCCTCCTGGGCCCCATGCCCACCACCACCCTCTCGTCCAGATCTGCACTCATGGGGTCAGATGTGCCAGGATGTAACCTGAGATACTCCTGAGAGTAGACCTGCTTCTTCTCTGCGGTGTTGCCGTAGTACTTGGACTCGCCAGGCTTGGGGCTCCTCCGCGTATGGGCGATCTCCCACGCCTCCATGTGTGAGAGCGAACGCTTCAGTTTCTCCTCCTGCACCACCAAACAGAGGTTAGTCATACATAAGAAAGTAAATAGAAGAAGAATGTTTCGATGAGGTTAGTCATACATGAAGTGCCTTGTGGAGAAAGTGGTTTCGGTTTCCCTGAGCATGTACTCCCTCCGTCCCTCGGTTAGCCTTGTTTTTGATGCTCGTAGCCGCCCAGTCTCCATCCGTATCACACCAAACATCCACCAATGCCGCCCAAGACTCGTCTTTTCCATAACACCAATTTGGACACACCCACATAATGAAAGCATAATGGCATGTCAACACGAAACGGTAAAATGTACCACAAACATCGGAATGAAAAATCTTTTATACTTACCGCCAAGTACTGGTCCCTCTCCAAGGTAATGCCCGTCCTCCGCGCTTCTTCCTTGGTCATCTTCACACCAAGAGCGTCGTGATAGTATGTCGAGATGGCCACATAGCGCACCTCGTACTGCATCTGGCGGGCCTTCTTCTTGCATTGGCGCAGCACGATCTGGTCGGCTCTGGCCTTGTGCTCCGGAAGAACTCGATAAAATTTCTACAATCATGCATGAAACAAGAATGGAAGAAGCCATGAGTTAAATCATTCATGAAACTAGAATGGACTTGTGCTTCTGAACAGAACTCACCCAGAAAGTAGTGATCACGGCCTTGGCATGGGTCTCATGCTCCGCGTGGAGGGCCGCTACCCAGTGGTCCCAGCTCGTGGCCAAAACCCGATGGTCCGGGTGCCTGACTGGATCCGGACAGTACAACCCCGGCCAATATAACTTCAGCAAGACGGTGATGAGGCCGTTGGGAATACGGACCCCTTTAGAATATATCTAGTTGCTGCAAAAGAATGAACTATTAGCATGTGACAAGCAAAATAAATAACAACCGGAATGAGCATGTGACAAGCAAAATAATGAAATTATTATAAAGTGACACTTACTCTTTCCCCGTGGGCTCAATGAGCCACTTCTGCTCCTCAGTAGCAGGAACCTGCTTTGGTAGCTTTGCGTTACCACGCAGCCACCCCTTGCTGTTGCCACCCCCCTCCCCGCCAGCACCATCATCCCCGCCACCACCATCCTCCTCGCCTGCCTCCTCCTCCTCATCCTCGGCCCCCTCCTGAACCTCCTCCTCCTCCTCCTCCTCGGCCCCATCTCGAACCTCCGCCTCCTCCTCCTCCTCCTCCTCCTGAACCTCGTCGTCCTCCTCCTCCTCCTCGTAAGAGGGTACCTCACTAGAGGAGGGCCTCGAAGACAACACCCCTAAGTCGGTGAGGGCGCGCTGTTTCTGGCCGCGACCCCCTCGCCCTCTAGGGGCTCTCCCACCGCCCCCTCCTCCTCTAGGGGCACCTCTCCCTCGACCTCCCTGTGAGGAGTCATCCTCAAGTAGTCAGGGGGTAGGATTACGTGCTCGACCACTCCGACTAGGCATGCCGACGACCTTGCGTAGGAAACCCACGCCGTCGGCCTTCCCCTTGCCCATGTTCCACGAACCTGTATTGAAAAGAGAATAAACAATTAGTACATTAATAATGAAGAAAAAAGCATTATGAAACGCATTAGTAATGAAGGAAAAAGCATAGTAATAAATAATCATGAAAAGGCATAATCCTAAACCATAGAAAAAAAGTCTTGAAACGTACATCTGCTAGAACCCATACGAATCATCACTGTTGTAACCTATTTCTCGGTCGGTTTCATCATCACTATCAATCATATCATCTTCGTTGTCTGACGGAGGTGGAGGCTCTTCCTCGTCGTCAGCGTCTTCGTTTAACTTTTGTACGATTTTATGCGGATGGTACCTTATACCTTGCTTGTGCCACTTCATCATTTTGGCAATCTCCTCCGTGAGGAAAAGGCGCTGCAGTCTTTCAATGAAATGGAGATACCGAAGCACCTTTGCGGGGATGGCTAGCTGCCTCTTCTCACCATCCTCACCGACCACCTCAAGGTACCGAGACGAACCGCACTTCCTACAGTACTTGTCATCCGCATACTCGTGCCTAAACAAAAGGCAATTCTTCGGACAAACATGTATTTTCTCATAATCCATAGAGAGTGCCTTCATGATTTTCTTTGTAGCGTACATGCTTTTCGGCAGTTCATGACCCTCAGGGAGGCTATTAGCCCATACTCCCGGGAACGCTTCGAAGCATTTCTAGCTACAACCGTACTCAGCCTTGACTGCAATCAGTTGCGAGATGGCATCCAGCTGAGATATTTTCGCACCCGCATAAAGAGGTTTCTTCGAAGAGGCCAAGACCTCCAAGAAGGCCTTCGCGGTTGCCTCCGGCTCCTCCGGTTCATTCTCTGAAGGTGTCGCATTTGCCGTTTCTGCGGCGATGACATCATCTAGCATGTCCCTGACCCCGTCATCCTCATAACCATCGATGCGTTGTCGCATCACCTCCTCTCTACCACGATCCTGCTCGGCTAAGTTTATCGACGGCATGTCAAAGTTTGGCATATATCCGTGCATGCGAAGGTGGTCAGTCATGTCCTTCTGATTTCTACGGTGACATCTGGCACATCTCGCACAGGGGCATGGTGGGATAATTCTCATTGGCCTACGGAATATCTCCTTCAAATACACATCGGTTTTCGGGATCCACTCTGGTGTTACTCGATTCCGACGGATAAAGCCACTGTACATCCACTGATTATCTGCCATCCTCTGCTTTTTTGCAAGCCACACAACATAATTAAGAATTCACTTAAATTAATCACATCAAATTTTCATTTTCTACCGCGTTGAATCCACCTACATCTCTAATAGGTAAAGATGGGTCATAATCCCACCCGAGGATGTGTAGATTGAGTACGTTCTCCAGTCTACCCCGTTCCGAGACAAAATTTCGGCAGCACCTCCCCACTGTTCTCCAGATACACGTCTCGGCTAATAGCCGAGAGAATGTGCTCCGGAGAACAACGGGGAGGCACCGCTGAAATTTTGTCTCGAAACGGGGTAGAGCATGGAGAACGTACCCAATCTACACATCCTCGGGTTGTCCGTGGAAAACGCTGGACAATCCGAAAAAGCTGCGGTGATAAATATGCATTTGCATATTTATCGATGCAACCATTTTGGACGGGAGACGCCTAGGTTACGCGACTTGACGAGAAAAGAAAATCTAGTGACATGATTCAAAGAGTGTACAAGGTTAAGGTGGATTCGTAGCTCACCCTCGGCTGTAGAGGAAGTAGTCAAACAGCGACGAGATCACGGACCAATGCCTTCGACGACGATGACTCCAAAGATATGCAACCCCACAAAGCCTGTAAATTATACCGACAAAAAAACTTAGATCATCAAGTGTCAAAAACTTAGATCACGGACCAATGCCTAATGAACAAGTTACCATTTTTGCTCAAATTACTATTTTTTAGCAAGACCATGAAGTGTCAAAAAATATGTCATCATTATTTTGTAGCAAGACCATCATGAACAAAAAACCACTCATCACGGAGATGCGACACAACAAAGAATGCTAATCCACCGTGCGAAAAGTATATATATCATCTCATCACCGTGGAAGTATATGTATCATTATATAAGTAATCTTAACATGGTAACCAAACTCGGTACATTTGTACATTGGGAGACAGCCATAATGAAAACTCCAAGCAAGTAAACTACTGGGACTAATAGGAGGTCCAAATCGACATTCAGGAAGAACAGGACTAACAGTAGGTATATATCAAATTGACATATTATCCCAGCACTAATAGTAGGTAAAAAGCTAAAAAAAATCAGCAGCAGAGGACGCCGGACCGCCGGAGCCGGTGCTCACCAGCAGCAGAGGGCTGGCAAGGGGTCGCCGGACCGCCGGAGCCACGGCCGCGGCCAGCTCACCAGCAGCTGCGGGGCGGGAAGGGAGCGGGGACGACGGGGCCGGGAAGGGGGCGGGGACGACCTGGCCGGTGCGGGGCGGGCGGTGACGGCCGGCGGCGCTGCGTGGTCTGCACCCGGTGCCTGCAAGATGCCCCTAAGCTAAAGACGGTTCCTCATGCTGTATGTTGTAGAACAGTGAAACAAAAGCGCACATTCCCAATCACACTCGCATGGGGGCAAATACCACTGGATCATAGCAGACTACTGAAACGTTCGTATTGTCTGCGCCGAAACAACAGGAAAACTGAACGGCGTTTGCGCTGGCCGAACGGAGGCATTGCGGAAGCTCGGCGAGGAACGGATCATGCAGGCGCGCGCGCGCGTACGGGACAACGTACGGAGCAGGGACCGGAGCCCCCCAGAGGGCGTGCGAGGGATGGAAGGGAGGGGAGGGGGAGGGCGCTTACAGCCTCTTGGTGGCACGGGCCGGCGTCGCGGGGGGGCGGGGCGGCGGCGGCCCTCTCCGACGACCTCCGCGCGGTTCGCGGGGGGGCGGGGCGGCGGCTGCGCTGGCGGGGAAGAGGCGACCGGCCCGGGCGGTGGCGGGGACGGGGCGGCCCGGGCGGTGGCGGGGACGGGGCGGCGGCGGCGCTGGCGGGGAAGAGGCGACCGGCCCGGGCGGTGGCGGGGATGGGGCGGCCGGCCCGGGCGGTGGCGGGGACGGGGCGGCCCGGGCGGTGGCGGGGACGAGGCGACGGCGGCTGGCCGGAGCAAGCGGCGGCAGGCCGGCGCGGGTGGGTCGCGGGACGGCGGCGGCGCGGGAGCAGCGAGAGGTGGGTCGCGCGGGTGGGTCGAATGACTCTGGCAGCGAGCGGTGGTGGGGCGCCCGATCCGGATAAGGTCAGGGCTATGCCGACGGTTAGGCCGTCGGCATAGCCCTGGCCTTATCAGGTCGGGCCACGTGGCCACCTATGCCGACGATTAAGCCGTAGGCATAGGGTTTTTTTTAATGTTTTTTAATTACTTTAACTATAATTTATTTTTTAAATGTTCTATTTTTTAAAATATATCAACTATCACTCCTCTCCTAAGACCCTGTGCGATATTTTTGTTTCATAGACGCACCTTGACCAGACTAAAACCTAACCGACGCGCACGATTCCTCTCTTCAAGTGACGGCGACACTGCCATCCGTGGAGGGGGGCCACACCCCGGAGCCCCAAGACGAACGTGTGAGCATGCCACATCACTTTCACACATACAAGAGGACCTGGTGCGGTGTTTCGGTGGCATTGCCGCACCCAGAAGCCCCACCGACCGGACTAACCCTAGCACCGTTGACCCGGCGATCTAGCCCTTTGACTTTGGCCGGACATGCTTTGACCAGTGGACTCTTCCACCTGGTTGCGATATGTCAACCCATAGGAACATCACTGAACACGGTCTGGACCCAAGCCGCCAGTACACCCGTCCCGTCTAACCCTGCGAGAGTTGACCGGGCATAGCTACGCCTTTGACTTTCGCCGCACGGGGTTTGACCGATAGACATTTTCACCTGGGTGTGATAGCCCAGCACATAGGTACACTTTGGATGAAGGTCCGGACACAACCCACCGCAAGATTCCCTCTGTTACTGCCCGACGTGGCCGTTCCCCCCCTCCGTGCGACGGCTGCGGCGACGTCGGTGAGGGGGGTCACACCACTGAGCACGGTGCCGGGTGCTTGCACCTGCCATCGCACTTCCGGACGTGTAGGAGGGCCCAGCTAAAGACCTCGCGGCATAGCTACCCTCCCAAACTACACCCGTCCCGTCTAACCCTGGAACCGTTGACCGGGCGGTCTACGCCTTTGACTTTCGCCGGACGGGGTTTGACCGATGGACATTTTCACCTGGGTGTGATAGCCAAACACATAGGTACACTTCGGATCAAGGTCCGGTCACAACCCACACGCAAGATTCCTCCGTTACTGCCCGACGTGGCCGTTCCCCCCCTCCGTGCGACGGCGAAGGCGACGTCGGTGAGGGAGGTCACACCACTGAGCACCGTGCCGGGTGCTTGCACCTACCACCGCACTCCGGACATGTAGGAGGGCCCAGCTAAAGACCTGGCGGCATAGCTACCCCCAAACTACACCCGTCCACTCTAACCCTGGAACCGTTGACCGGGCGGTCTACGCCTTTGACTTTCGCCGAACGGGTTTGATCGATGGACATTTTCACCTGGGTGTGATAGCCAAGCACATAGGTACACTTCGGATCAAGGTCCGGCACAACCCACCGCAAGATTCCCTCCGTTACTGCCCGATGTGGCCGTTCCCCCCCCCCTCCGCGCGACGCGGCGGCGACATCAGTGAGGGGGGTCACACCACGGAGCCGCGTGCCGGGTGCTTGCACCTGTCACCGCACTTCCGGATATGTAGGAGGGCCCAGCTAAAACCCGGCGGCATAGCTACCCCCCAAACTACACCCGTCCCTTCTAACCCTGCGAGAGTTGACCGGGCGGTCTACCGCCTTTGACTTTCGCCGCACGGGTTTTGACCGATGGACATTTTCACCTGGGTGTGATACCCACCACATAGGTACACTTCGGATCAAGGTCCGGACACAACTCACCGCAAGATTCCCTCCGTTACTGCCCGATGTGGCTGTTCCCCCCCCCCCCCTCCGTGCGACGGCGGCGGCGACGTTGGTGAGGGGGGTCACACCACGGAGCCCGTGCTTTCACCCGCCACCGCACTTCCGGACGTGTAGGAGGGCCCGGAGAAAGACCTGGCGGCATATGTACCACCAAATTAAACAATACCCGTCCCGCCTAACCCTGCGAGAGTTGACGGGGCGGTAAACTGGGCCCAAGAGACACGCGTGGTGTATCTATGTATAGATAAGGCACAATTTAATTAATAAATTTTTTTTGAAAAAAATATATTATATTTTAAAAAAATTAATAAAAAAAATTATACGTAGATATGCCTGCGGTTAGGCCGTCGGCTTAGCTCAATTTAATTATTTATTTTTTTTAAATGAATTTTATTATTAAAAACAGGGAAAAAAAGTTAAAAAAATTATACGTAGATATGCCTACGGTTAGGCCGTCGGCATAGCTCAATTTAATTATTTTTTTAAAAAAAGAATTTTATTATTAAAAACAGGGAAAAAAAGTTAAAAAAATTATACGTAGATATGCCTACGGTTAGGCCGTCGGCAAAGCTCAATTTAATTAATTATTTTTAAAAAAAATTTATTATTATAAACAGGGGAAAAAAAGTTAAAAAAATAAACGTATATATGCCGACGGTTATGCCTTCGGCATAGCTCCCTGCCACGACATCTATCCGCGGCACCGTGGGCCCAGAGATATGCCGACGGCATAACCGTCGGCATAGCTCCGGGCCCACGGTGCCGCGGATCGATGACGTGTCACAGTGAGGTATGCCGACGACCGACGTTAGGGCCGTCGGCATATGTTTGACGGCGTGAACCCGCCGGCTGTGCCAGGGCCACCAAGGCCACCTCTATGCCGACGGCCAAACTATGCCTACAGCTGCCGTAGGCATATATATTTGTATGCCGACGGCCTTTCTATGCCTACAGCCCCCGTCGGCATAGATGGAGGTATGCCGACGGCTTTCCTACGCCTACGGTTTTCCATAGGCCGTCGGCATAGCTCCCTCTATGCCGATCCATAGGCCGTCGGCATAGCTCCCTCTATGCCGACGGGGGCTGTCGGCATATATAAGGCCGTAGGCATATAAGGTTATTCTGGTAGTGCATAGTTGCATCATTACTTCTGGTTACTGCCTTACTGGTGCGATAGCATGCCTTCTCAAGGTGGGGTTCCAGGTCGATGCTTGATAACATAATGTTACCATTAAGGTGTCGATGAAAAGACATATGAGAACATGAAGCAGTTGGATAATCAAGAGGAAGAAAAGGGAAGGAACATGAGATGGGGTAGGGAAGTTTAGATAGACCGTGCTTGGGTACATAAACACTCTGTATGCCCGACAAGCCAGTCTAACACATCACCTCACGCTAGTAGCCTATTTGGCAGCCAAGACCAGCCACTCACATTACTACATACTAGGGGAAAGGGCGGGTTCCTGACCAATATTACCACAAAACAATCGTAGTGTATTAATTTTACAGTCAACGGCGAACTAATAGAGGAGTTCAGCGGGGTGAACGGGCCGCTGCTTGAGCTGCCTATTTGTTTCGTCATACTATATGAGTCCAATATGTATGTGATGTGGTGACACGTAGTGCGGGGCCCTCCGGGTGCCTGTGACGACGAGAGATGACGATGTCCATGTCGAGATGCACAACCCACCTAGTGCAAAGTCCCAGTCACGCTCCTCCAGAGCACTTTGCTCCTCGCAGCGCACACCCAAGGAGTTCTTGCTTCTTGCTTCTCCGGGCACTCACCTTCTCTCTAGTGTAGCTCCAACCACACCGGGGACCATGGGTTCTTCTTAGAGCCTGCCTCAAGGAGATGTTGTCATCATTGTAGTCATATGCCTGATCGCGGCGGCGATCGGCCTTGGCTGTTGGGCGTATTGCCGACAGCCCGTAGCGGCAGCCCCTCGCCGCCACCTTCACCCTAAGTGCTCTGCCAGGGCCGGCCTAGCATTATGGAGGCCCTAGTGCGATTGAGGCACAATGAACATTAACATATTAACATATATACTTTCAACAATATATATCGTATATCATGAAAAAATAAAAGCATTAAGATAAAAACATAATTTTAGTTGGAAAATAAAGTCTCGATACATCATCTATATGTGATTATATGATGCAAATAATATGATTATAATGTACTCAACTACAACTAACTAGTACAACATGGTGAAGTGCGCCGAGGAGGGGGGGCATATGCCCCCTGCACATGCTGTTTTTCTGTTTTGCAAATCGATTTCTTTTTTGTAATTTATTTAAGTACTCGGGCGGCGTCAAGATCCAGGAAGATGACCGCCTAAGCCTAAGGTAATTATTTTTAATTTGGACATATCTTTTCAATTTGGCAAGGTCTCGCTTTGATGGACATATCTTTTCAATTTGGTATGAGCCCATCATAACAGTTCAAAATTTTCAAAAAGAATGTGATTACATTTATTGCATGCCTGCTCATTTGAGCTTACTGAATGTGATATGTTAGTATGTTACATAACTGGGCATTACAAAGAGCGCATGAATCTTGGAGCCCTAAAGGAAACAGTGGGTACTGAAGTAGATGCTCTCAATACTAACAAAAGGTAACACCTGCTGCTTTATATTCTTCTTTAACTTTCAACAAAATTATTGAAAATGCATTTGAACTCTATAAGCAGCAACATGGGTGCTGACACTGCATATGAAGCATGCCCACGTTTAACAAACATTTTCTCTCTGTAATTGACCTGACATATGTTTCCATGCCATAAGCAGCAAGGTCACTGCAGATACCCCCTCTGGGTCTGTACTTTCCAAGACTCTATCTGCCGAAAACCACAAGAAAGGGCACCGGCAGGTCAAAGGGAAAGGAACTACAATGAAAGGTAAATGAAACTAAACACTGATGTTGATTAGGTTGATCAGCACATTAATTTCCATAAATGTAATATACTTTCAATTCCACATTGTGATGCATATAATGTGGTTGCTTTCCTGGATAGCAAGAGCCTCTGCGTTCTTCGCCATTTATATTTTGTAATATGTGGCCAATCACAATAAATACCAATGCACCCAAACCTATTCGTATGAAATCGCTTGAGCATAATGTCCAATGTGAATATATTGTATGTAGTATGATCATACGAGACTTGAATTATACTGCCTGTTTGGCTGGAACTATATATGTGAATTAAAGACCTCTGTTTTATATCTAATCGTAACCGTTTTATATCTGGTTGTAGCTTCTAAATCACGTGAGCTCTCTTTTCATTTGATTTGAAGACATTCACCATTCTGTTGGTAATAATACGCAAATTGAGCATACTTACAATTTTCATAAGTGATAACATCCATTAAGCTCAAGGCTACACGATTGGTAACATTAGTTGTTCAACATAGAGATATAGTGATAACATACATTAAGCTCAAGGCTATACGATTGGTAACATTAGTTGTTCAACATAGAGATATGTACAGACTGTAATAGAAAGTCACTAGCAAAAAAAACCACATCCGGTTCATAGCACAAACAGCAACAGTCTATGTCACTTACACATATATAACACAAACTGCATCTTAGTTCACCTAGCAATGCATTCAGCTCAGTCCTCTTCTATCCATGTCGCACCAACCTTCAATCGACGTCTTGCAAAAACTAGAGCAGTAATACACGTTGCATATAGTGCAGCCCCTTTCTCAGCAAACTCTCATTTCACATTGTACATCTAGTCACACGGACCTTCAATGACATGTTGTGCAAGCTGCGTTCGACACTCCCTATCTCACTGGCGTAGCCCATCCACCATAAGATGCCAGCCTTGAAAGATGTCAGTCGCTAATGATGAAACAGCCTGTGTGGCATTTTCACTTCACACACATAATGACCGTCGTGTGCCCTGCGGTTGTAGTTCAAATCCACCACATAAATGTCTCTATCTGTCTCTAATGACAGGATAGAGCTAGAGCTGCACTCTTAGACGCATCATCTTCGGTGCCCATATTTGTACCAAAAATACTAATGATTTGTCTCACTACAGCAACCTCTACTTTCAATATTTCAACCTTAGAAAGATACATCTAATTGCACCGAGAGCTTACACACTAAACACAGGAGCACTCCAGCCCAAAGACCTCATTATCTCAGCAAGCACAACTCCCATGCTTATTTTAATTTCAACACGCTCATTTCCTGACTGCATTAACATCACATACATTTGGAGAAATATTGTTTTGCGCATGTAACAACTTACTAGATGCTGGCTATGGTCAAAAGATGCTCCATGTTACTGCTATTTAGGATAGTAACCATACCAAAATATAAGACATTTATCATAGCAGTTATAGCATAGAATATAAACTATTAATTATAAATGTGGAAATAAATAGTACAATATTATTGCATCTAGGGCATATTTCCAACACACCAACGCAAGGAAGCTTTCGGGACTTGACTCCTGCCGACTTGGAGCCCCGGGACTTGACTCCTACCACCTTGGAGCCCTAGGAATTGACTCCTACCGCCTTGGAGCCCCGAATCTTCAAGAGTAACAAGTTTGGCGATGAACAAGAGTGGGGACCATGAACTGGTTTGGTGAAAGTGTAAATCGGGTGATTCTATTCCAATCCCCAATGTTTGGTGGTATTTGGATGGTATTATTGAGAGTAATCAAGCTTTTGAGGTGTAGCAATGAAGGAGGAGCTCAAATGTGTTGGTTAGGGTTGGAGGAGGAACAAGGGTGAGTATAAATAACCCTTCACCCTCCAAAGTGACAATTGCCACCTTGGACGCCCCGTGCGTATGAGGTCACCCGAGAGGGCCACGATCTGTTACCCATGTCATATGTGACCTACGCATGAGCAACATGCAACTAGTACAATAAACATACAACTCTTACAACAACATCGTCGAACTATTAGGCGTGACGGAACTGTGAACATCCATAAAAGATATTTTGGGACTGGGGGGGGGGGGGGGGGGGGGGGGGGCACTGCCTCCTGCCTCCTGCCCCCTTGGACCCTTGGATTGTCGGTACCCGCTGAAATACTTGCTTGATAAAAAGAAAGGTGTAATGAAAAAGGTCTTATGTTCAGAAGATACCTTTCACAATATACTTAACATTTTTCCTTTCTGATATGAGTTGATATTTTCAGTTTGCCGCGACAACCTACAATGTTTATCGTAAGACAAAACACATCAAAAGTTTGGAGAGATAAAACATTTGGTGCAAACACATTCCTGGCGACATTTCATAATATCACTTTTCCTCTATTATGGATGACATGGAGAGAAAAAAAAGGTTGCTCTCCTTCCTCTAGATTGATAGTTTTCTTTTTCCTTAGGGCATCTCCAATGGCCCGAGAGGTCACGTCCGTCTGTGCCGCTTTCCCGTCCGGTCAAATCACGGCATCAATGTCGGCCGCTCCATGCTCTGGGCCGGCATGAATCCGGCGCGGCAAGCGGCGCGAGGAGTGGGATGGAAAGGACGGGCGGGTGGGAGGTTTTGTTGGGCCAGTACGGTCAGAAGCTGGATTGGGAGCGGTCCGGATTCCAGCAAACCTCCCCCTTGTTTGTCTCCGGTTTGCGGGAGAAAACGCGTCCGGACCGTGCAGCGGACCGATACAGGTCCACGTTGGATGGCTCCTGTGGTCCGGACAGCGTGGTCCGGACGGATACGGGCAGTTTGTGGGTCCGCCTTGGAGTTCCCGTGTGGGCCACCTGTAGTTTTGTGATGTGATTACTCCCACATTAAAATTTCAGATTGAGTTGGACTAGTATTGCCTCATGACACATTCGGATCTGCTGTTTATAATTATGTAAAAAGAGAACGAAAGCATAATATGGGTGATATGAATGTGTGGGCCATCTCTACAAAAAAAATGGAATTTTCTCATCGTTGTCCCATGTTTATGGTTTTGCCATCTCTCTAAAAAAATGATCAAGTTTTGGTTTACTGGATCCACCTTGAAATTTATGCAGTCCTGCGGGAGTACGCAAACTGGTCAACATGCCGCGTGTGTGACATGGCGGTGATTGTGGCTTCAGGTAGAATTTGTGAAGCTAGACAGTGGCTATGACCATTTGTTCTTTTTGTTTATCAATAGATGATGGTTTAAACATTTTTTACAGACTTTGAACAGTATAATATTCTGACATAGGCGGGTTGTAAGAGATGTCACATCAGATATTTTTCTCTAGTTAAAGGAGAGAGGAGAGACTACCTCCATCCGAAAATATAAGATGTTTTTGTAGCCGAGGTAGTACTATTTTTGTATCTGTGTTGAGTCAGAAATTATGAAATGTTACGTGGTCAAACTGATGATGATACTTTCACATTATCGGGCTAAAAATATTTTATATTCTGTGTTCAAAGCTAGAGAAGTATGACCGCAGAATATATTTGGAGGGGATGATTTTATTGAATATTATTCTACTTTAAGTCCAGACACTATACTTCTCAGTAATAGTGTGCCAAGATTACAGTTTCACCCTAATACAAGAAAGCTTGGGAAGCTGCATGAGGCAGAAACATGCAAGAACCTAACCGGTTATCCCAAAAAGCTCACCAAGTGTGAAGATTCAAATCTGCAGTCACATTCTAATTATATACTTAAATTTTGGAGAAAAGAATATCTGCAATATCACCTTGCAACATATATATAAAAAAAACTAATTCTTCATATATTCTCATGATATATGTAGCTTACAGAAGCAAAGGAGCGCAACATCAGTAAGAATGCAATATCTATTCCCATTTCCCAATGCAAGTATTCCTAAATATATAATTGATGCCAGTTAAAACTACTACACTAAACATGCCCAAGCGAATAGAACAGCTTGTGGCTTTTTGCTCAATTGAGTAATCACAACTTTACAAGTAGATTGAGATGAGATGCCACAAAAAATCCCTTAGATTTTTGTATCATCATCCAAGAATTTTCTACGTCAAGTAATACTTGCACCGTTTGTTTACTTGCGATACAAAATATCGCAGTTGTCAGGCCTACACAGCAAGGTCAGCAAAGGTGTGCCATCAGATGATATCAGGTTGCCACTTCCAATCTCCAGTGGTTCAGGGGTTGTGGTTGACGACCAATAGCTTCGAACTATATGGAAAGCACCCTTCCCTGATTCTGATCGAGGGAAGAAATCAAGGCGCTTTACTTGCAAACCTCCAGCCGTCAAGCCTTCGCCTAGAGTTTCGAGTCGCAGCGGGATGCCAAGTGCATACGTTAGAGCCCTCATTGCTAGCGCCGATGCTTTAACGTCCAGGGGACGCACCTCTTTCCAGCAATACTGTTACAAAACCATAATATATGCAACAGTGAGCTCAGTATGTAAATGGTAAATTCAGTATTGGTTAACTCATTTTGGTCATGATTATCTTATTACAATTCACAGGGATAGTTGTTTCTGGGATTTTACATGTTTATGCAGAGAAAATTCTCAACCTTGATAATACTGGTTGACTATTCGAGAAAAGTACTAGGGGTAAGAAATTCTAACCTGATTGACATTCATCCTTCCCGGGATAAATGGTTTGTAATCATCTATTCGCGTACGGATCTCAGTCTCTGCCAGCAATCTTAGCAAGGAAATAACTGGAAAGAAAGTGTTAAACGAGAGAGAAGAAGTGGACAAAAAAAAACTTTTTGGCAAGCATGTAGTATCCTTACCCCTGAGTGGCATCATCTCCTGTAGACTTCTCTTCTGCAACTCGTCAGAACTAAGACTGCAAATGATAAAAGCAATTATTTTTAATCCCAAACGTAACTACAAAGAAGCAAAGGGATCTTGAAACTTAATATCATGTCTTGTCAAAGAAAATCACTACAAAATATCAAGTTCAAAGCTCATACCCATTTGCAACAGAATTGACCAAATGATTCAACTCCTGAAATAACATGCAGAAAACCAGTTAAGTATATGATCTAAGCTATATTATGCAGACAAAATCATATTCGTTTAGCATACTGCATACAGCAGTCATAATGGTGCAACAAACAAACATCTCAGCGAAATATCACGCCAACTGCTCCTAATGCTCCACTATTTTTGCAGTGAATGCTTGAGCTGAACAGCATCCATACTGTAGCAAGAATGAAAAGTGGAGTTTTTAGTAAAGTGGAATATGATGACAGGCCATAGTATTATTAAGGAGCTCTTAAGTTGGTGTGGTCCAGTAGACCAGTACTCTCCACCATGTCATCTACGCAATGTTTAAAATTTTATAAGTAGCCTGTTGTGGCATTTACAGCATGAAATGCTGAGCTATTAAATAATTTCCATGATCAGAGCTAATAAGCCAAAAACTGCTATGTCCACTGTTCATGCAGCAGGTATAGCTCCTGTATGCTACATGCGACAAAACTACTTGAACTTGTAAACATGTCTTCTCTATACTCTTCTTAGATCCCATACATACTATCCTGAAGATTAAGTAAATCGGATACTAAAAAATAAAAATTTAGAGAACTTTCCCAGTCTTTCCTTAAATTTTACATGTATGGCAGCTCCCTGAGCGCTCATAGATTTTACTCTCTTCTCACTCTGCATAACCGTCCTTTCCTGTTTAGTGGGCGTATTTTGGAATTCGCTAAGACCAAGGAGTTTTGTATTTGTCGGAACTTTGTACTGTTCTTTCGATAAGTAATAGAATGTTCAGGCTGGGCCAAATCTCACCTTAGTTCAGTCAAAGATATGACCAAATGCAAAATCTATCTTCTATTATACATCTCGCTGCATATATTTCATACTCGGAACAGTAAACAAAGATGTGTACTACAGTAAAAAAGCAAGAGTGGCATGGCTTTTTCAATGTGAGGCATTGTTCTTCATTAAAGATAATTTTCTAATGATGTGGAAGGGGTCAGATAATTTTCAGAACAGATTCAGCAAGGGCACTGGATAATTCAGGCCACATAAGGGACATCAAGTTATTTTGGCAAGTATTATAAATCATAGATAGTTTGATTTTCAGTAAATGCCTAAACTTATTACAGAAGAATTGGGGTTACGACATCAGAAAAAAAAAGTGAAGCTTCTGTGAGCTATAAGAATACATACAGAAGCAACACTTGAAAAGTATTCTTCAGGATTTAAGAAGTATGCTTTGTCCCATTTCAGACGACAGAAATTCTCTCTGGACATTGCCACATGTTCCATTAGACGAGTAACTTCAGCTTGACTATCTTGCATTTGTCCAAGATTTTCCTGTTTACAAGCATAGTCATATCAAACTTCGATGCAAAACAAAAAAGCAACAGCACAAAAAACCTAGTAACTTAGATTGTTACCAAGTAGGAGAAAAAGAAAGCTCTGTAGAAACAGCTGCCATCTCCACGAGTTCGTCTGAAGTGCACATAGCGCTGACAAAGAATCTGCACAAAACTAGTTTTGCACATTAGCATAAAACAATTAAATAATGAGAATGCTCCTGTAGTGCCATGCAAACTTACCTTGATCATTTCCTGGACAATGTCATTATCTGGATAATCCTCAACCAAATCCAAGAGTAGTTCCTGCCATAGAACAAGTAAGTACGGCAAAAAAGGACTAACTATTTAGTAGATTCACCTGAATTAATAATGGATTCGAATAAGTAATGCTGAAGCACAAGGCGCAAAATTGTAAGCCTAAGAAATTCTATTATGGTTTTCACGCACCAATCATCCACTTATTTGGGAGGAAAATGACATGAGGCCTTCATGGGGAAAACCTATGTAGCATTAGATAAGGATCATCAATCACAATGTGCAAAGCTAAGACTTATTTTAAGTCACATAAGAACTTCTCCTGTACCCTAACTCACATTATTAGTTAAGACACATAAGGACCTTGTCAAGAGTAGGTTCCAGTTTCCACTTGTAATTGCACAGAATAACATCTATGAAAATTAACATCAAAGGATTCAAATAAGAAGTCAATGTCTTCCCCAGATAGTACCATAGAATTAGCATGTAACAAGCACTCAAACAAGGCGAATGCTAATAAAATTAGCGTGTTAAGCTGACAAATTTCAAGATAACAATGTTACTCTCCGACAAGGAATAACTGGGACAGTGAAGAAGCTCACTGGAAATGTTTCAAGATCTAACTCTTGAAAATCTAGTGAAAGTTTATTCACTGCATTGTTGTGAACAGAGGAGCTATGATTTTCTCACCTGGAATTCTAATGCCCATGGACGAGCTAACGGCCGCCGGAAAACACCACTGACACTGAGAACACGGCGGTCCCTCAGTGGCCGGAGGTATGTTCTCTTGCCGTCCAGCAGCTGATTCCAGTTTTTCCACAGAGAAAAATATTCATTTTTGTTGAGCGGCACCGAGTCATGCCGAAAGAGATCATGCGGGAGATTCTTCTTTTGACCACTCATGAACAATGGAATGTAGAATTTCTGATCATCCGGTAATTCATCCTAAATAATTGCAGACAGAGTTGTAAAGGATACTTTCGAGCACAAATAAGGCTCATAATTACCCGAAAAAAACAAGTGCAGTAACAACTACAGCAACAGATTCAGACTCCAACTAATGCAATGAACAACTAGAAAGTCAATTCCAACACTGTGACGACTGACTAGGCATCCTTCTCTGTGTTCAGAACAACTGGACAAATAACTCAAGTCACCAAGTCATTGAACTGAACTAAGAACTAGCAGCAAAGGAGCACAGATTTTCACCTCATCCTCTTGCACCGCATCCAAATCCGTTCCATCGTCTTCGGGCCAATCATCGTCATCATCATCCGGTCCTTCGTACTAGAAAATGGCATGGCATTGTAAGTAGAAAAAACTTTGCAGCGCAAATGCAGAGAACAGTGTAAAAAAGTGCAGTGAAACCCAGAGCTCCCGGTCCGGACAACAAAGGGAAATCCAACAGCTTTCAGGCTCCAAGTCACGCGATTGGACCAAGAACTCGCAGCAATCAAATGAACCCCCACCCCCCTCCCCTCCCCCATGAACTGGGCACCGCGCCCGATCCTACAGCCAAGAACTCAGATCCCCACCAACTGGGCACAAGAAACAGACCAAGAACGACATACATAACATCCAGACGCGCCAAATTTCATAAACCGAGTGAGATTTTTGAGAAAAGATCGCCGAGCAATCATCGCCCAAGATACTATACAGGAAGCTGGGAACTCACCGTATCCTTGTCGGCGGGACGCGGCGAGGGTCCTGGCGGCTGAAGCGGGGGCGCTGAGGTGGGAGGCGCCGAAGCATCGAAAGAGGGCGACGCGGGCGGCGGTGCGACCGGAACCCGTGGTGACGTAGGCGGTGTAGCCTCGTCGTCGGCGCCGCCGCCGCCGCCGTATCCGCTGCTTCCCGCGGCGGATGCCCCGCGCAGTAGGTTCTTGAATTTTATCTTGAACCCCATTTCTTCCCTCCGAATTGCCTTTTTTGCCCCTCCGCCGAGCGAGCGAACCCTTAGATTTTCTCGCTTCTCCCCTCGTCCCGTCTGGAATTTGTGTATCGCTCCTGTCCAGGGACCCAACTGGTTCAGATATTTATACTGCATGTATTGTCCTGAGGGTATGCTGTAGAAAGCTGGATACATTTTTACCTTCGAAGGACCAGGGACGAATCCGAGAGGGGGGGGGGGGGGGGGGGGGGGATTTAGTGTTATCACCCGTCCCTTTCCGTCAGGCCTACCGCCGAGGTATCCGACGATAGGCAGTTATACGCTACCGCCATCTAACCCCACTAGATTTTCTCTTCGGGTCCATTTCTTTCCTCGTTGGATTTTCTCGCTTCTCCCCTCATCTCGTGTGGAATTTGTGTATCGCTCATGCCCAGGGACCCAACTGGTACATGTATTTATATTGCCTGTACCGTCCCAGGGGTATGCTGTACAAAGTCACAGAAAGTTGGAGACATTTTTACCCTCGAAGGACAATATTTGTTTATGATGGGTAACAAAGCATGAAAATCAAAAAAATTCCTATGAAACACCCAAGATCCAATCTAGAACATGCATATTTATACTGATGTGGAATTTGTGTGCCGCTCCTCTCCAGGGACCCAACTGCTGCATATTTATACTGATGTATTGTCCTAAGGGTATGCTGTAGAAATCTGGAAACATTTTTATCTTTGAAGGACAATTAAATGTTTTTTTTTTCATTGTCCGATGGAACTTATAAACTTATGCAGTGAAAATGTATATTTTCTGTAGGATGGAAACCATAACTTTTTGCCCAGTGAAATTTTGTCGGACAAAATGTCACAATCTGTCCCCCTTTTGATTAATCCATGTGTCTCGTCCAAGGAGAACTTGCCATGCTCTGAAAATGTAAAATGTGTCGGACATAGATTTACTTGGCCCTTTGAATCTCAATGTTTGACGTGGATTTATTTACTTACTACTCCATATCCGCACTGACATTCTAATTATTTCGTTAAATTCGGGAGAAAGGAACACTTGCAACAGATGCGACTCATTATCATTATCATCGTCATCATCATCATCGATTCATAAATTCATTTTAGATTGCAATGTTGAGCAAGAATTGTATAGCTTCCATTGCATTCTTATTGCAGTTCACAGAGAATTACGCATAGTTGTGTCATACTTCTGCTTACGGGTGCGATAGCATGCCTTCTTAAGGTGGGGCTCCAGGTCGACGCTTGATAACATAATGTAACTATTAAGGTGTCGATGAAAAGACACATGAGAACAGGAAGGAGGTGGATAATCGAGAGGAAGAAAATGGAAGGAATATGAGATGGGGTAGGGAAGTTTAGATAGACCGTGCTTGGGGTACATAACCACTCTGTATGCCCGACAAGCCAGTCTAACACCTCACCTCACGCTAGTAGCCTATCTAGCAGCCAAGACCGGCCACTCACATTACTACATACTAGGGTGGAAAGGGAGGGTTCCTGACCAATATTACCACAAAACAATCATAGTGTGTTAATCTCTACTACTATTAAACAAGCAAACATTATCTTCACTAAGTGCACCCCGTCCAATGTACACACAATAACACCAAGTAATCACAGCCTCATGATTAGGCTAACTTATTCCAATCTAACCGTCAATATATAACAACTAAATATCCCAAAAAGTACGTTTAGCAATTTAATATGGCGGACGAAAACTCTGTCAGCGAGCGGAAAAAATGAAAGGTTCAATCGGCAATCACGTAATCCCACCCTTAATTACCGCAAACTGCCCACCTAATCCCACCTAATCCCACCTCGAAATTAGCGCTAACCCAAAATTTAACCCGGCGTCACAGCTCTCCCAGATCTTGGTCTCAGGAAATCCACCGGGGCGCCCCTGCCCCATCCTACCTACGCGACTGGCTCCCATCCGGCCGCCTCCTCCATGGCGAGAACCGTGTCCAGAGGAGGAGGACGAGCACGACCATGACTTCCCCGTCGTCGTCTCTCTCCGTGCTTAACCGGTGTGCCGACGCCCCTCCCCAGCTTTCGTCTGCTGCTACCCCGACACGGCAGCATGGATCTGACGTCTCCCGGCCGTCCCGAAGTGGCGGCCCATGGGATCAGAGCGAAGAAGGGGCCTCGCGATGGCCTTCGTTCTCCTCTTGTGCAGCTAGATCTTGTTGGCCTCAAGCAGCACCACCAACAGGATCCAGGCAAGCATGCAGCTGCTCCTCCACCGTCATGTGACGCGTGTAGCGGCCGTCCACCAGGCGAGACCGAGCTCCACGATCACCACCACTCACTTGATGTGCAGGTACGGCCAACCACCCCATCTCCCTCTTAATCCATCTTTTCGCGAGGATGTGAACGCACGAAGGGCGGCCGCTGGCAAACGAGGCCGCACTCGCGCCTCCACGCTGCCGCGGGCGCACAGGGGAGCGGCCACATCAGTTGTACGCTTGCTTTGATATATGAGTTGTACTGAATTTTGCTATATTCAAATTTATTTGGTCAGTTAGCAGCGCGCCTGTCTCCTGAACTGACATGTGTTTGCTTAATTTAGTGAGGCTCATTATTTGTACATGCAAAATTCAGCAAAGTATACTTTGTGTGCAGGAAGTTACCGAGGTAGGCTGACTTAGGTACGCTCTATAGATGCAAAATTCAGTAATGTGTCATAAATCTCAGTATGCATGCTTTATGTGGGATTTACCTGATTGTGCAGTAGAAGGATTGGATTATTTTTCATTGACTTGTTTGAGGACAGGATTTAGGCTTTGATTGTGTTACGCTCTCACCTCTCACTAACGCGACGCCGGACATCGAGTTGCAGGTCCACACGCCACCGGCAAGTCGACCCGCGGAAGAAGCTGGCCCTACCGATCAGGATGACATCGATGAGGAGGAAGCAATAGTGTGACTTCATGGGATCCCACCTATAAGGGCGTGAGTGTGTGGCTACAGTTTTCTAATATTGTGAAAACCACGATGTGTTTGGGAGTCACAGTATTTGCCACTATATTTGGTGACCCGGTCATCAATATGTTCATGTTCTACTACACGCCCTATCGGCCCCGGGCAAAGAATCACACACGTTATCATAGGCGAGGACTGCTCGTGGCTATATGCAAGTGTGGTCGCCGACACCCAGGCAGGCTCAACGTATAGCATGCATACACAGACTCTTTTGTTTATACTATGCACCTTGAATTCTGTGAGATATACACGTACATTGCTTCCAAGTCATATAGAGGTTAATGCTCAATTCTTTTTATTTTTAAGAAACTAATTGGTGATGCTTTGTACATAATAGTCAGGATCTAGTTCACATGACTATGTTACCCTGCATAAATGATCTTCACCACTCTCTATACCCTTCTATATATTGTTTGACATTTATACTTTTCTATCTGCAGATGAGTAAGAAAAAAGAAAAATGGGTGTGCCCCTGTTTACATCAAGAGAATGTACCCCATTTAAAGGACCTAACAAACACAACTATGGATGGTAGTGCTAATATCCCACATAATCAAACGGATGATCCTAAAAGGAAAAGTGTTCAATCATGGTATGCGAATGTCAGATGAGAAGAAAGCAGAATACAACGCGAAGTGTCATATATCCTAACAACAAACCAGAGTTGCAGCTCTAGACTGTCTTAACTAGGACCAATTATCACAAACATGTGTTTCTCCTTTAGACTGTGCTATGGTTCATCTCTACAACAGTTCTCATATCTAACATTATGTGTATCTAAGTGCAGCTTCTGGTCAGGCCCCACTTGTTTCTAGCGATCCCAGGTTCCAGTTAAATGCAATAGGATATGTAATGCTTATTTGTTGCATTCATTCATTATGTATTAACTCTTCTCTCTTGTGACAACAATGTGGCATAAATTCATCAAAAATTGTGCCACTCCCTCCTGATGCTCCCTCATGGTGCTAGAAAAACTCCCAGGTCAGAAAAATTATCATGGTTGCTTCAATATTTATCTCTTTGAGCTGTAATAAGAGTTTTGCAACAAGGCTGCCTTGCAATATTTTATACAACTGTATTATTTTCTGGAAATTTTATATTGCCTGACCATTAATTTGGCTTCAAATGCTCCTGATGAGGCTTGAAAGTTCTTTAAGTGTGGTAAGACCCACTCTCACATTCAGGTTTATTCACCTTTATATTTCTATAAAGGGGCTTGCCAATCCATCTAACACACCATAGAGAAAAAATAGTGTTTTCCAGAGAGCATGACAACTGAAATGCACCTTACACACCTTTGGGCAGGGGAACTTTGTCAAACACGGCATGAATTTATAATGAGAAGTTATGTTCTAATTTGCTCCAGCTTTACAATTTTTGAAGATGTCAAGCCTCGAGGCTCTTTTGTTCAGTGTTGCACATGTCAGGCATCTGTCCTAAAGAAATAAACAACTTCAGTTTCTGAAGATAATATGTACATATGTACATTCTTGAAACAACTTTAGTATCTAGAAGATACTATGTACATTCTTTTTTATTTTGGCAAGTATAGGTTATTTATGGTCCACATTTACTTTTTGTAAGTTGAGATCTTATTGTTTGGATGAAGTTGTGATTATTTCCACAATTATTCAATGTCTTTATTACCTCACTTACATTTTTGTTCATTTTATTGATATATTTTTTTCCTAGGACGGTTGATAAAAAATAACCACGATAATACATGCGTTGCACGTGCACGTTTACTAGTTTACAGTCAACAACGAACTAATAGAGGAGTTCAACGGATGAACGGACCGCTGCGTGAGTTGCGTATTTGTTCCGTCATACTACATGAATCCAATATGTATGTGTTGTGGTGGCACGCAGTGCGGGGGCCCTCCAAGTGCCTGTGACGATGAGAGAGGATGATGTCCATGTCGAGATGCACAGCCCATCTAGTGCAAAGTCCCAGTCACGCTCCTCCAGAGCACTTTGTGTGACGCCCCCAGTTTAATCATGCACTAATCATAGACGCAAATGCACACGATCGAGCATAAAGACTCATTTGAAGATATCACAACACAAATTAAAATAATAGAAGCTTTATATTACAAGTCAGGGGCCTCGAGGGCTCGAATACGTAAACTCGATTACAAGCGTCAGCGGAAGCATCAGATATCTGAGTACAGATATAAAAGAAAGACAGGTAGGTCTTTAAAAGGCGGGGCAAAAGAAAACACTACGATCGAAAAGGCGCAGGCCTCCTGCCTGGGACCCTCCGAACCTACTCCTGGTCGTCTCGCCAGCTCGTAGCAGTATCCATCCTCGGTGTAGTAGTAGTGATCGTCGACAGGGGCAGCCGTCTCAGAGACTCCGTCATCTGGTTGCATCAAACGGATATGGGGCAAAAGAGAAAGCAAGCAATCGTGAGTACTCATCCGAAGTACTCAGCAAGCATGGATCTACACTACATATGCAACATTATCAAAGGAAGGCTGTATATGTGGACTGGGCTGCAGAAATGCCAAAATAGAGGGAAGACCTAGTCCTATCGAAGACTAGCATCTTCATCATCTTCAAGCATCTTCAAGTATCTTGCAGCATTTAGGAGAGTACAGAATAACATAATATAAAGTAGTAATAGTCATCATCGTCACCCAGCGATCCTTTCTCGACTCCCTGTGAGAAAGCAATCCCAGAGCCATAGTAGTAGTGTTATCAACCTCGTCCAAAGATCCTTTCTCGACTCTCTGCGAGAAAGCAATCCCAGAGCCATACTATCCATGTCTCATCACAAGTATCCAGTTCTAGTTGTATCGATCGGGATACAACTCCGAGTGTCCGTTACCGAGGATCCGGCTATGCATAGATTAGTTCTTCCCTGTAGGGGTGCACCAACTTACCCACCACGCTCGCTTAACTCCGGCCGGACACACTTTCCTGGGTCATGCCCGGCCTCGGCCAAACGACACACCGCGGCCCTACCTAGAGCTCAGCAGAGAGGTCCCCGTCGGTCTACATCCTAAACGCTCGGGGGTCTTGGGCCATCGCCCCTCGCACTCCGAGTCGTTGCGGACATGGTTAGATCCAAGCACCACCTCTATCATGGATGTTGCCAATCACTCCATGCCGCAGTGCTGAACTGGACGTCTGACAGAGCTTTCGGCTGATACCACGATGCAGAGTACCCATATTTATTCCTGCGTGATGGTTAGTGCTATCGGGCCAAAGGCCCACTCAGATCAAATATCCAAATTGTTAGTGTGTCGGTAGTGCGGTAACGAGCAGAGACTCACGATCGATGTGACCCCGTCGCCCCGTCTTGAGGACTTGCGGCAAGGGCTAAGAATGCCCGGCCACGCCTCGTATTCATCTCTCGGGTACCCTCCAGGTCAACCCGACTTCCCATCACTCGCGGGGTACCCCTCAGGGTTGACCCGCCTTTATCATGGTTCATGGTTAAAGTCATAGTAACTGTGTGTTCAAACACCAGGGGGAAAACTGAGGAATCACCCTCGACGGATTCCACCTGATGTAGTCGTCAAGGTGAACTTAGGAGGAATCACCCTCGAGGTTCACACTTGAGGTGTTGTATGACGGTGTCGTTATCGGGAGTGATGAAGGAGGAATCACCTCGGTGACCACGACCGAATAGCTACTCTACAGAGTTAACATCAGAAGTGCTAAACGAGGTATCACCCTCGGCACTCGATAGTAACACTGCAGTGTCGTACATCTAAGGGGGTGATGTGCGGTGCCGGGGCCTGGTTGTCGATCACGTTGATCGAGTCATCTGATAATCCAGCGGGGGCAACTGGGTCAAGGTGGGGTCTCTGGTGGGTCTCTATATCCAGACTATACTAAGCAGTTTAGGATGAGCAGGTAGGTATCAATAGCAGTTTCAAAACAGGCTATGCATCATAAATAGGATAAACAGTAGCAGCAGCAATTTCTAATGCAAGCATAAGAGAGAAAGAATAGGCGATATAGGCATGTTCAAAGGGGGGTTGCTTGCCTGGTTGCTCGGCGGCAAAGGCAGGATCGTCAGTGGGGTCGTCGATCTCCGGAGCTGCGTCGGTCTCGGGGACTACGTCGGTACCGGGATCTACCGAGAGAGAAGAGGGGGAAGAAACAGATAAATACACGGCAAACATATGCAACACAGAGCATGCTATGCTAACGTGCAGTGCAGGGTTGCCTAAAGATATGTCTAATTTACTTTAGTTATTTTAGGATTTAAGTTGGAATTATTAACCGGTATATATGCACTATTCATCTCTTGGAAACGGGCAAAAAGCTGTGGGTTCACCTCCGTAGAGGGTCCCGACACGGAAACAGACGGCACGGTCGGGTTCGTCTCGTCGTTCTGAGCAACTTCCATGTATAAAGTTTTTCCATCCGAGCTACGGATTAATTTCTATGAATTTTAAAAGATTTAAACATTTTCTGGAATTATTTAAATTAACAGAAAAGGAATATGACGTTAGCATGACATGGGGATGACATCAGCAGTCAACAGCCGCACTGACCAGGTCAAACCTGACCAGTGGGTCCCACCTGTCATAGGCTCTGTACTAAACAGAGTTTATTTAAACTAACCAGAGGTTAGTTAGCTAGTAGGGCCCCACATGTCAGTGACTGTTTAGGAATCTAATTAAGTTTAATTATAAAAACATTTTAATTAGTTTAGTTAACAGTGAGGGCCCACTTGTTAGTGGCACAGGGGTGCCCAATCAGCACGTTGACTGGTCAAACAAGTCAACAGGGGCCCCTGGGGTCCACGGGCAGTGACACTAGGGTGGCCCCAGGTCAGCCAGCGTGGCGGCAGCCGGCGGCACGTCGCCGGCGACCAAAATCGCGGCGGTGCGGCTAGGGCTAGCGGCGGAAAACGCGTACAGGGGGCCGTTCGGCGCGCGTTTAGGCGCGTTCGAATGCGGCGACGCAGCCGCGTCAAATGGAGGCGGTGGGATCGGCTAGAACGGCCGGAGACGGCGCCGACGTCGAGCTTGGCGGGCGTCGGAGTTCGGCTGTGGTCGGGATCGGCGTTGCAGGGGCCAAATCGATCGGCGTTCGGCACCAACGGCACCTACGCGAGCTAACTAAGCGAACGGCGGCTAGAACGGGACCAATGGCCCACCGGAGCCTCGCCGGAGACGAGCGCGGGCGGCAGAGCAACTCGGCCAACGGCGAATCGGGCGTCAGAGCTCGCAATCGAGCGCGTGGACTGAGGGGAAGGGGGAAGATGCTCACTGCCATTGTTGGGAAGGCCCGGGGAAGCCGATGGTGGTCGGAGGGCGGCGGAGTCCGGCGATGATGACGACGTAGCAGAGGAGGGAGTCAAGGTCGCCGCGGTCGCTACAGGGGCTCCGAGCTCCAACGGAGGGCGCGAGGCGACGTGGATGAAGACGGCGGAGCAGACGGACATGGTCGGAGGCTTCAGGGTCGACGATGGCCGCGGGATCGACGGAGGCGCGGCGGCGATGCGTCGGGTGAGGGAGAGAGAGAGCGAGAGAGCGTGTGCGCGAGGGAGAGAGGGCGGTGAATGGAGGAGAGCGACCAAGAGGGAGGGACGGGCGAGTCCTTATCCCCTCGCAGCGCCTGTTGCGTCGCGGTGTCGGCAGCTGCGCGCGCGCTCGTCCATGGGGACGTTAACATGGGGAGGGAAGCAGGTGAGTTGGGCTGGGCCTCGCGGCCCAGTGCCAGGTAAGTGGCCTTCTGGCCTTTTTCTTTTATTTCTTTTCTGTTTTTCTTTTGTTTAATAAACAGAGAGAGAAAGAAAGTTAATTGGGCACCCAAATATCTTAGAAAAATTATGGAACTGGGCCCATAATATCCAGGGCATTTTTAGTCAGTGCCACAAAAGGTTTGGAGGCTAGGGGATGTCATTTACAATTTTCACAAATAAAATGGCATTCAAAAATGCCGAAATTGCAATGAAATAATTGCTACTGTCCATCTTAGCTCAATGGTGATGTTGTTTTCCTTAACAATTAAATATTATGGAATTTTGGCTAAATGATGAACATTTTTCCAGCAACTTTTGAGTAACTTCAAATTGCACTTTGAATTTGAATTGAATTCAGAGAAGGATTTTGAAATGAGATATTAATCCAATATGATTAAGCTTTGTAATCAAGATGACTTGGCACTGATCATAAGGGATTACTGTAGTGTGATGCTGGGGATGTTACAAATCTCCTCCACTATAAGAAATCTCGTCCCGAGATTTAAGTGGGGAAGTAAAGAGTAACTTCGGGAAATCTGACCCTCGTAGGGTCGATTGTCTGAAGAACAATTCAGGGAATGTGGCAGAAGTATCTCTTGAGTTGAAACTTAGGAAACATCGAGAGCAAAGTATGAAGGTAAAATAGGGAGTTTCCAGCGAATGGACAAGCGATCGATACCTGAACAGAGTGTGAGAAGGGGGTTCAGAGCATCGGGAATAGATCATCTCTCAGAGGGTGGCTCGAGTTAACGCACAAAACCAACGGCAGCGGAAACTTCGGAATCAAAGATGTACAAAAGAGTCAGGTTCCGATCTTGTGGAACTGTGAAGAGGGTCGATCAAAAGTAGAGAGAATGGTGACAACTTACCGGTCACGACAACAAGGTATGTCAGAGGATAGCCAGTCAGTTATGTCGGCGAGAATGTCGGTTCCGAGGGCGGGGGACGAAAAGAACCATTTTCCTGCTCGCAAAGCGAGGCGGACCAATAGGCAAAGTTCTTGTCCACCGGTGGTTACCGGAATGTCATCAACAATAGTAACGGGGTCTCACTGACAAGGTTGTCCATCGAAGTGTTTTATAAGCAGGGAATTATTTCTGCTTATATCATATAGATCACAAGAAAGGTTAAACAAACCAATGGAAAGGAAACAAAATTTTCAGAGTAAACAAACCAATGGAAAGGAAAATGTGATTATCAGGATTAATCAGACCAAAGGAAAGAAAAATGTGTTTGCACACAAGAATTGAGGGTATATCCCTCCCAAGGAAAAGCGGAGCATGATATACATGTCAGAACAACTAGTACATCACCGTTTGTATAAAGGGGCAAGGGAATTCATGATGTTATCCATACAACGATGTTTGGATAATAGAGCAAGAAACATTTAGCGTTACACTTCCAATGTTCTTATTGATGTTTGGAGTACCACAGTTATGCTTCGAGGTAGCAATAACATAGTGTTTGAAGTAAGGGTTGGGTCTGAAGATCTCAAGAGATACAAAGGATCAATTACAGGAGAAGCAAGGAGTTCAAAGTATAACCAAGACATGATCGAACATGTGTTGGAAAGGAGACAAGAGTGTTGTCGACGATATCACAAGTCATCGAGGGCAAGGATGGTATTTCTCTCATGAATTCGATTGATATCCTGAAAGAGATCTGAATGTTGATGATGATCAAGACACATTCGTCGAGAGGTTTCAAGAAGATGTAATCGGTCAGCGATGACATCAAGCAAAAGGAATGCCGAGGTGAAAGGTTATTGGAACCACGGATACGACACAAGCTCGAAATCAAGCTTGTTGTTTGAGGTGAAACGATAAGGTGAGGAAGATCGACGTAAGCTTCGCTCATCGTCGGGAGTTGCTCCGGGCATAAGGACCAGGTAGCACAGTTAAAAGTTGGCACGATAAAAATATAGCCGATGTGATGGGGTATTAAACTTCCCAGTAACAGGTACTAGGGGTAATACCGGAAGGTAAATCGGAGTAGAGGTTGGACGGGGGAAATGATTTGCAGAGGATAAGTATTTTAACTTATCCGGGAAAAGGAATCAAGGAGAAAATATGGTCGGAACCACGATTGCAAAGGATAAATGCACAGATACAAGATGAACTTGTATATCAAGGGGATAATTATTTGCTACGAGAAGCTTTCATGATAAGTTCCACTTCGTGTCCATGAGCATGAACACAAGGTTCAAGGTCGACTCCCACTTCTTCAATGCATAACCTTTCATTCACTCCTCATTTTCGAAGAAATTATAGTGCTGAAGATTTATCTGGTGAAGCACCAGAAGAGTATGACTCGCATAACTTTTGAGTTCACACAAATTAGGGAAAGCATAGGTTCCACCCATCGGGACATTTTTACGAAGCTATACAACACAATAACAGGAGCGACGGGTACACGCTCAAAAGCAAAAGGCCAGCGATACGGAGTAGATGATACAATTCGCCAGAGGCACTTTGTATCAGGGGAAAGTCGTCAATGATTTAAAATACGAAGGAGCTGCCGGATAGTAATCCACCAAAGGATTCAGCGGTCCTCAATGGATCTGATGTGAGTATCAGTACTCAATCAGAAGAAGGAAAGAATGCAAGGACATCAGATTATAGAAACAGCTGAATAATTCGGCATTCTAGTTGAAGGGAACTAGATGAACAATCAATTGCAACATGATTGGCCGAGAACCCGCTCAGGTCCAAAATGACGTCTGAGCCAGTAGGACGAATTCTGGGAAAGAACTGATGATTGCGAGTATTCGCACACATGTTGAATCAATGAGGCCAGAATGATAGTGACAAGGGATATCAACAATGATTATTTGTCATATGGAACTATCCATAATGCAAGCAGGGAAGAATTTCAAGAGCAATAGGGTGCAGAGGATTTTCGAAAGATCGATTAACAATGGGAAGAATGTTGCGAAGCACATGATCAACTAGGGATGAACGAATCCCTGATAAGTGTGAGGAATTATCCGTCGTGCGAAAGAAGCTGCACGGTAGTAGGCTCAAAGGATTCCCGGATTAACGAGGAGTATTACGGGGTATCTCGTACATAAAGGAGTAACTGGGAATGAAGGTACAAACGGCAAAGATGTATAGCTGTTCACGGTTGTGACGCCCCCGGCTTAATCGTGCACTAATCATACACGCAAATGCACACGATCAAGCCTAAGGACTCACTTGAAGATATCACAACACAACTCTAAAATATAAATAAAGGCATACAAGCATTATATTACAAGCCAGGGCCTCGAGGGCTCGAATACATAAGCTTGATGCCAAACAAGCATCAGCGAAAGCGTTAGATATCTGCGTACAGACGTAAGACAGAGAGATAGGCCTTTAACAAGGCGGGACAAAACAAAAGCTACGAGCGAAAGGCGCAGGCCTCCTGCCTGGGACCCTTCGATCCTACTCCTGGTCATCGGCCAGCTCGTAGAAGTAACCACTCTCGAGGTGGTAGTAGTAGTCGTCGGCGGGGCAGCTGTCTCAGGGGCTCCGTCATCTGGTTGCATCATATGGATATGGGGAGAAAAAGAAAGCAAAGCAACCGTGAGTACTCATCCGAAGTACTCAGCAAGCGAGGATCTACACTACATATGCAACATTATCAAAGGGAGGCTGTATATATGGACTGGGCTGCAGAAATGCCAGAATAGAGGGGAAAGCCTAGTCCTATCGAAGACTAGCATATTCAAGCATCTTCGAGCGTCTTGCAGCATTTAGAAGAGTACAACATAGCATAGTATAAAGTGGTAATAGTTGTGTCAAGTAACAGTCTCGCCTAGAGATCCTTCCTCGACTCCCTGTGAAAAAGCGATCCCGGAGCCACATATCCAGGTATCATCTCAAGTTCTAGTTGTATGGATCAGGATACAACTCCGAGTGTCCTTTACCATAGGACCGGCTATCGATAGATGTTTTCTTCCCTGCAGGGGTGCACCAACTTACCCACCACGCTCGCTTAACTCCGGCCGGACACACTTTCCTGGGTCATGCCCGGCCTCGGCCAAACGATACACCGCAACCCTACCTAGAGCTCAGCAGAGAGGTCCCCGTCGGTCTACCTCCTAGGCGCAAGGGGGTCTTGGGCCATCGCCCCTCGCCCTCCGGGTCGTTGCGTGCAGGGCGAACCAGGCCCGACCACTACAGGATGGTTCCGGCCCAGCCCGGCCGCCAGGCTGAACTGGACGTCTGACAGAGCTTTCGGCTGATGATACGATGCAGAGTGCCCATAACTCTTCCCACGTGATGGTTAGTGCTATCAGGCCAGAGGCCTGCTCGGATCAAATATCCAAATCGTTTGTGGATTGGGGGCTTGCAGTAATGAGCAGAGACTCACGATCGATGTGACCCCGTCGCCCCGTCTCGAGGACTTGTGGCAAGGGCTAAGAATGCCCGGCCACGCCTCGTAAATATCTCACGGGTAACTTCCCATCATTCACGGGTACCCCTCAGGGTCGACCCGCTTTTCCAAGTATCAGTTGTAAGGTCCAAGTATCCGTGTGTCCATATCATCAAGGGAATCCGAGGTATCACCCTCGTTGGACTCCTACTCGATGTATCTGTCAAGGTGAACTCAGAGGAATCACCCTCGATGGGTTCACACTTGAGATGTTGCACGACAACGTCGTTAACGGGAGTGGTGAAGGAGGAATCACCCTCGAGGACCACAACCGATGAACTAACCTACAAGGTTAACATCAGAAGTGCTGACGAGGTATCACCCTCGGCACTCGATAGTAACCCAGTAGTGTCGTACAACTAAGGGGGTGAAGTGCGGTGCCGGGGCCTGGTCTTCGATCCCGTTGATCGGGTCTTCTGATAATCCAGCGGGGCAGTTGGGACAAGTGGGGGTCACTGGTGGGTCTCTAGCCAGCCTGTACTAAGCAGTTTGAAATAGGCAGGTAAGGTAACAATAAGCAGGTTACAAAAGCAGGCTATGCATCAGAATAGGAGCAATCAATTACAGTAGCAAAAACTAATGCAAGCATGAGAAAATAAAATGGGCGATATCAGGATGATCAAAGGGGGGGGGGCCTTGCCTGGTTGCTCGGCGGCAAAGGCAGAGTCGTCAGTAAAGTAGCCAATCACCGGAGCTGCGTCGGCCTCGGGGTCTATGTCGATACCGAGATCTATCGAGGGAGAAGAGGGGGAGGAAACAGATAAATACAAAGCACACATATACATTACTAAGCATGACATAACGAAACACGGTGCTAGGGGTATTCTAACGCAGTGCTATACGATACCGGCGAAGGGGAAGAACATCCGGGAATGTTTTCCCAAAGTTTGGCCATTTCGGACAGACGAACCGAAGGGGAACGGTTGCAGGTTCGCTATGCTAGGGACGCGTGACAGATGAACAGACTGCGTATTCGGATTCGTCTCGTCATTTTAAGCAACTTTCATATACAAAGTTTTTCGATCTGAGCTACAGTTTAATTCCTACGAATTTTCAAAGTTTAAACTGTTTTCTGAAATTTTGGAATTATTTAAAATAACAGAAAAGAATTACTACATCATCATGAGGTCAGCAATGCGTCAGCCAGTCAACTGTGCAACTGAATGGGTCAAACTGATAGGTGGGGCCCACCTGTCAGCCTCTGTGGGTTAACCAGTGCTTAAACTAATCTAACAGAGCTAATTAGGGGTGTGGGCCACAATTGTCAGTGACTCAATTAATTAACAGGTTAATTCTTAAATCCTGATTAACTTAATTAAGCGCAGGGGCCCACATGTCATCGGCTTAGAGAGAACAGTGCCCCGCGTTGACTAGAGTCAACGCGGTCATACGAGCGGCGGGGCCCGCTGGCAGCGACATTGGGTGGGATCCAGGCCATGCCAGGTCAGCGCCGGCGCCAGCAAGCACTCCGGCGAGCTAAAAAATGGTGGCCGACGCCGGCGAGCCTCGGATCTTCGCTACAGATGGCCATTTCGCGTGATTTTCGTTGCATTCGAACGAGTCCATCGCGCCGCATCGATCTACGGGGCCGGAGTGAGCGGAAGTGGCCGTTAGAGGCACCGGCGTCGAGCTTTGGTGGCGGCGGCATTCGGGTGTTCTCGGGTTCGAGCCTGGAGGCTCGCCCGGGGCAATCTGGTGCGCGCACGTGCCTCCCTGGCGCTCCAGGAGCACGACGACGCGAGCAGGCAGCGAGGAGGGGCACGGGGACCGCGCCAGCTACGTGTCCGGCGGCGACCAGAACACGGAAATGCCGCGCGATGTCGTCAGCGAGCTACGGCGAGACTGCGAGTAGTCGGATGTAGAGAAGGGAGAAGGAGGCTCACGGTGGGGCGCACGATGGCCGTTGGTGGCTTAGGAGGGCAGACCGGAGTGGATCAGCGGCGGCGGAGCGTTGGGGATCCGAGGAAGACGACGACGGCTCTCCGGCGAAGCAGGGCCCCTCGGCTCCAACGGGCTGCACCGGAGGTCGAGGCGGAACACGGCGAGTCATACGCGCAAGGTGGGCTGCGGGAGAGGCTCGGAGGCCGCAGCGGCGCAGCAGTACGGCGGCGACGGAACTCGGCAGAGGGGAGAAGAAGAGGGAACGGGCGCGTGCGTGGGAGAGAGAGAGGAGTGGAGAATGGAGAGGGCGTCCAGGGGAAGTGCACGAGAGGGTGCTTATCCCCTCGCCTCAATGGCTCCGTCGCGGTGGCGCGCGGCAAGCGGCGCGGCGAGCTGCGGCCAAGGAGACGTCGACACGGAGGAGAAGTAGGTGGGGGTGTGGGCTGGGCCGGATCGGCCCAGATAGGTAAGGCCAGGTAAGTGGCCTGCGGCCTTTTCCTTTATTCTATTTTTTGTTTTTTTCTTTTATTTAGTATCAGAGGGAGAAAAGTAATTAATTGGGCATCCAATTTGTGTTGGAAAGATATGGGACTAGGCCCAATAAATCCAAAGAATTTTCATGCACTGCCCCAAATATTTTGGATATTATTGGAGTTCATTTGTATTTTTTTCAAAAATGGTTTTGCAGATTTAAATTGCTGGAATAGCTCTGTTTGAATGCTACTGTTCATTTTTTGCATAGAACTGATGTTGTTTTCCTTAACAAATAGTTGTTATGGAATTTTTGTTATATGATGAACATTTTTGCAGCAACTTTTGTGCCACTTCATTTTGCACTTTGAATTTGTTTTGAATTCAGAGAAAGAAATTGAAGTGAGGTGTTCAACCACTGTGATCATGCATTGCAATGATGGGGACTTGGCATGTTTAACATAAGAGCACAGTGCTTTATTACACAGGGGTGTTACAATTCTCCTCCTCTAAAAGAAATTCTCGTTCTGAGAATTCAGGAGGTAGAAGGAAAGAGGTCAGGGTATTCCTCCCGAAGATGATCCTCGCGTTCCCAAGTGGCTTCATCTGCAGTATGATTCGACCACTGCACTTTAAGGAACTTGGTCGTCTTCTGATGGGTTCGATGTTCAGCTTCATCGAGAATGCGGATCGGATGCTTCTTATAAGATAGATCATCTTGCAATTCGAGCATCTCGTGATCCACTGCTCGGTGCGGAGACTCCTTGAAGCAACGGTGAAGTTGCGACACATGGAAGACGTTGTGGATATGAGAGAATTGCGGTGGCAACTCCAATTTATATGCCACCTGACCAAGTCTAGCAACAATGCGGAAAGGACAAATGTAGCGTGGAGCTAGCTTGCCCTTGATTCCGAAACGGTGAGTGCCCTTCATAGGAGTGACACACAGATAAGCTTGATCACTAGGTTGATAAGTCAAACCCCATCGTTTGCGATCATAGTTGCTCTTCTGACGGTCCTGAGCCGCCTTGAAGTTTTCACGGACAATACGGACTTGCTCTTCAGTGTGTTGGGTAATATCCGGACCCACGAGCGGTCGTTCCTCAGTTTTTGACCAATTCAGAGGGGTTCGACACTTACGTCCATATAGTACTTCGAATGGGGCCATTTTCAAGCTGGCTTGATAGCTGTTATTATAAGAGAACTCAGCATACGGGAGAGATTCTTCCCACTTCTTGCCGAAAGAAATAACGCAAGCTCGCAGCATGTCTTCAAGCACTTGATTTACTCGTTCGACTTGGCCTTGGGACTGGGGGTGATATGCTGAACTCCAGGTGATATGAGTTCCCATAGCTTCTTGGAAACTTTCCCAGAACTTTGAGGTGAAAAGACCGCCACGGTCTGAACTGATCTCCTTTGGAATACCGTGGAGTGATACAATTCTGGAGATATATAATTCTGCTAACTGACTAGCAGTGATCGTCTCCTTGACAGGCAGAAAGTGTGCAACTTTAGAGAGTTGGTCGACGACGACAAGAATAGCATCGTGACCCTTCTGTGACTTGGGAAGGCCAGTAATAAAATCCATATGAACCTTATCCCACTTCATACTGCTCCTGGTTGAACTCGCGGTAATCCTCGTAGACCATGTACTCAGGGTACCAGCGATAGCCCAGTCTGGTCATGAGGGCGATCAGGACAGCTGGAAAACCAGGGGCATCACGAGCCCAAGTGCGAAGCACAAGCTGCGTCGTAGGTCGTGGTGGAAACAAACGATCCATCTGAAACAGAGGAAATTCAGGATTGTCAAATGACAATGAGAAGTATAATACAACTCGGAGAGAAAGGTTAAACAAAACAATGGAAAGGAAAATGATTATCAGAATAATCAGATCAATGGTAAGGAATTAAGCACAGATATCCAGCTCTCCGGGTAGACGAGATTTACGAGATCCTAAGTGTCAACGTTAGTAAAATCCATTTAACCCAAAAAGAAGAGAGGTCAGAGTCCCAGAGTATAGACGAGGAGTAAAAGATCCTAATACCACCCAATAGGCGACGTGGGCCCGTAAGCCACACAGCCAAGTTAGTAAAACAGTTTTCGGTTACTAGACTCAACTTCGTCCAAGGAGTTGGAAAGGGGGTTTCTATAGGCAGTCGGCTCTGATACCAACTTGTGACGCCCCGCGCTTAATCGTGCACTAATCATACACGCAAATGCACACGATCAAGCCTAAGGACTCACTTGAAGATATCACAACACAACTCTAAAACATAAATAAAGGCATACAAGCATTATATTACAAGCCAGGGCCTCGAGGGCTCGAATACATAAGCTTGATGCCAAACAAGCATCAGCAGAAGTGTTAGATATCTGCGTACAGACATAAGACAGAGAGATAAGCCTTTAACAAGGCGGGAAAAAACAAAAGCTACGATTGAAAGGCGCAGGCCTCCTGCCTGGGACCCTCCGATCCTACTCCTGGTCGTCGGCCAGCTCATAGAAGTAACCACTCTCGAGGTGGTAGTAGTAGTCGTCGGCGGTGCAGCTGTCTCAGGGGCTCCGTCATCTGGTTGCATCATATGGATATGGGGAGAAAAAGAAAGCAAAGCAACCGTGAGTACTCATCCGAAGTACTCAGCAAGCGAGGATCTACACTACATATGCAACATTATCAAATGGAGGATGTATATGTGGACTGGGCTGCAGAAATGCCAGAATAGAGGGGAAAGCCTAGTCCTATCGAAGACTAGCATCTTCAAGCATCTTCGAGCGTCTTGCAGCATTTAGAAGAGTACAGCATAGCATAGTATAAAGTGGTAATAGTTGTGTCAAGTAACAGTCTCGCCCAGAGATCCGTCCTCGACTCCCTGCGAGAAAGCGATCCCGGAGCCACATATCCATGTATCATCTCAAGTTCTAGTTGTATCGATCGGGATACAACTCCGAGTGTCCTTTACCGTAGGACCAGCTATCGATAGATGTTTTCTTCCCCGCAGGGGTGCAACAACTTACCCACCATGCTCGCTTAACTCCGGCCGGACACACTTTCCTGGGTCATGCCCGTCCTCGGCCAAACGATACACCGCAACCCTACCTAGAGCTCAGCAGAGAGGTCCCCGTCGGTCTACCTCCTAGGCGCAAGGGGGTCTTGGGCCATCGCCCCTCGCCCTCCGGGTCGTTGCGTGCAGGGCGAACCAGGCTCCACCACTACAGGATGGTGCCGGCCCAGCCCGGCCGCCAGGCTGAACTGGACGTCTCACAGAGCTTTCGGCTAATGATACGATGCAGAGTGCCCATAACTCTTCCCACGTGATGGTTAGTGCTATCAGGCCAGAGGCCTGCTCGGATCAAATATCCAAATCGTTAGTGGATTAGGGGCTTGCGGTAACGAGCAGAGACTCACGATCGATGTGACCCCGTCGCCCTGTCTCGAGGACTTGTGGCAAGGGCTAAGAATGCCCGGCCACGCCTCGTAAATATCTCATGGGTAACGTCCCATCATTTGCGGGTACCCCTCAGGGTCGACCCGCTTTTCCAAGTATCAGTTGTAAGGTCCAAGTATCCGTGTGTCCATATCATCAAGGGAATCCGAGGTATCACCCTCGTTGGACTCCTACTCGATGTATCTGTCAAGGTGAACTCGGAGAAATCACCCTCGATGGGTTCACACTTGAAATGTTGCACGACAGCGTCGTTAACGGGAGTGGTGAAGGAGGAATCACCCTCGAGGACCACAACCGATGAACTAACCTACAAGGTTAACATTAGAAGTGATGACGAGGTATCACCCTCGGCACTCGATAGTAACCCAGTAGTGTCGTACAACTAAGGGGGTGAAGTGCGATGCCGGGGCCTGGTCTTCGATCCCGTTGATCGGGTCTTCTGATAATCCATCGGGGCAGTTGGGACAAGTGGGGGTCATTGGTGGGTCTCTAGCCAGCCTATACTAAGCAGTTTGAAATAGGCAGGTAAGGTAACAATAAGCAGGTTACAAAAGTAGGCTATGCATCAGAATAGGAGCAATCAATTACAGTAGCAAAAACTAATGCAAGCATGAGAAAATAGAATCGGCGATATCGGGATGATCAAAGAGGGGGCTTGCCTGGTTGCTCGGCGGCAAAGGCAGAGTCGTCAGTAAAGTAGCCAATCACCGGAGCTGCGTCGGCCTCGGGGTCTACGTCGATACCGAGATCTATCGAGGGAGAAGAGGGGGAGGAAAAAGATAAATATAAAGCACACATATACATTGCTAAGCATGACATAACGAAACGCGGTGCTAGGGGTATTCTAACGCAGTGCTATACGATACCGGCGAAGGGGAAGAACATCCGAGAATGTTTTCCCGAAGTTTGGCCTTTTCGGACAGGCGAACCGAAGGGGAACAGTTGCAGGTTCTCTATGCTGGGGACGCGTGACAGATGAACAGACTGCAAATTCGGATTCGTCTCGTCGTTCTGAGCAACTTTCATATACAAAGTTTTTCGATCTGAGCTACAGTTTAATTCCTACGAATTTTCAAAGTTTAATCTATTTTCTGAAATTCTAGAATTATTTAAAATAACCGAACAGAATTACTACGTCAACATGACGTCAGCAATGCGTCAGCCAGTCAACTGAGCAGCTGACTGGGTCAAACTGACAGGTGGGGCCCACGTGTCAGCCTCTGTGGGTTATTTTTACGAAGCTATACAACACAATAACAGGAGCGACGGGTACACGCTCAAAAGCAAAAGGCCGGCGATACAGAGTAGATGATACAATTCGCCAGAGGCACTTTGTATCAGGGGAAAGTCGTCAATGATTTAAAATACGAAGGAGCTGCCGGATAGTAATCCACCAAAGGATTCAGCGGTCCTCAATGGATCTGATGTGAGTATCAGTACTCAATCAGAAGAAGGAAAGAATGCAAGGACATCAGATTATAGAAACAGCTGAATAATTTGGCATTCTAGTTGAAGCGAACTAGATGAACAATCAATTGCAACATGATTGGCCGAGAACCCGCTCAGGTCCAAAATGACGTCTGAGCCAGTAGGACGAATTCTGGGAAAGAACTGATGATTGCGAGTATTCGCACACAGGTTGAATCAATGAGGCCAGAATGATAGTGACAAGGGATATCAACAATGATTATTTGTCATATGGAACTATCCATAATGCAAGCAGGGAAGAATTTCAAGAGCAATAGGGTGCAGAGGATTTTCGAAAGATCGATTAACAATGGGAAGAATGTTGCGAAGCACATGATCAACTAGGGATGAACGAATCCCTGATAAGTGTGAGGAATTATCCGTCGTGCGAAAGAAGCTGCACGGTAGTAGGCTCAAAGGATTCCCGGATTAACGAGGAGTATTACGGGGTATCTCGTACATAAAGGAGTAACTGGGAATGAAGATACAAACGGCAAAGATGTATAGCTGTTCATGGTTGTGACGCCCCCGGCTTAATCGTGCACTAATCATACACGCAAATGCACACGATCAAGCCTAAGTACTCACTTGAAGATATCACAACACAACTCTAAAATATAAATAAAGGCATACAAGCATTATATTACAAGCCAGGGCCTCGAGGGCTCGAATACATAAGCTTGATGCCAAACAAGCATCAGCGAAAGCGTTAGATATCTGCGTACAGACATAAGACAGAGAGATAATCCTTTAACAAGGCGGGACAAAACAAAAGCTACGAGCGAAAGGCGCAGGCCTCCTGCCTGGGACCCTCCGATCCTACTCCTGGTCGTCAGCCAGCTCGTAGAAGTAACCACTATCGAGGTGGTAGTAGTAGTCGTCGGCGGGGCAGCTGTCTCAGGGGCTCCGTCATCTGGTTGCATCATATGGATATGGGGAGAAAAAGAAAGCAAAGCAACCGTGAGTACTCATCCGAAGTACTCAGCAAGCGAGGATCTACACTACATATGCAACATTATCAAAGGGAGGCTGTATATATGGACTGGGCTGCAGAAATGCCAGAATAGAGGGGAAAGCCTAGTCCTATCGAAGACTAGCATATTCAAGCATCTTCGAGCGTCTTGCAGCATTTAGAAGAGTACAACATAGCATAGTATAAAGTGGTAATAGTTGTGTCAAGTAACAGTCTCGCCCAGAGATCCTTCCTCGACTCCCTGTGAGAAAGCGATCCCGGAGCCACATATCCAGGTATCATCTCAAGTTCTAGTTGTATCGATCGGGATACAACTCCGAGTGTCCTTTACCGTAGGACCGGCTATCGATAGATGTTTTCTTCCCTACAGGGGTGCACCAACTTACCCACCACGCTCGCTTAACTCCGGCAGGACACACTTTCCTGGGTCATGCCCGACCTCGGCCAAACGATACACCGCAACCCTACCTAGAGCTCAGCAGAGAGGTCCCCGTCGGTCTACCTCCTAGGCGCAAGGGGGTCTTGGGCCATCGCCCCTCGCCCTCCGGGTCGTTGCGTGCAGGGCGAACCAGGCTCCACCACTACAGGATGGTGCCGGCCCAGCCCGGCCGCCAGGCTGAACTGGACGTCTGACAGAGCTTTCGGCTGATGATACGATGCAGAGTGCCCATAACTCTTCCCACGTGATGGTTAGTGCTATCAGGCCAGAGGCCTGCTCGGATCAAATATCCAAATCGTTTGTGGATTAGGGGCTTGCAGTAATGAGCAGAGACTCACGATCGATGTGACCCCGTCGCCCCGTCTCGAGGACTTGTGGCAAGGGCTAAGAATGCCCGACCACGCCTCGTAAATATCTCACGGGTAACTTCCCATCATTCATGGGTACCCCTCAGGGTCGACCCGCTTTTCCAAGTATCAGTTGTAAGGTCCAAGTATCCGTGTGTCCATATCATCAAGGGAATCCGAGGTATCACCCTCGTTGGACTCCTTCTCGATGTATCTGTCATGGTGAACTCGGAGGAATCACCCTCGATGGGTTCACACTTGAGATGTTGCACGACAACGTCGTTAACGGGAGTGGTGAAGGAGGAATCACCCTCGAGTTCCACAACCGATGAACTAACCTACAAGGTTAACATCAGAAGTGCTGACGAGGTATCACCCTCGGCACTCGATAGTAACCCAGTAGTGTCGTACAACTAAGGGGGTGAAGTGCGGTGCCGGGGCCTGGTCTTCGATCCCGTTGATCGGGTCTTCTGATAATCCAGCGGGGCAGTTGGGACAAGTGGGGGTCACTGGTGGGTCTCTAGCCAGCCTGTACTAAGCAGTTTGAAATAGGCAGGTAAGGTAACAATAAGCAGGTTACAAAAGCAGGCTATGCATCAGAATAGGAGCAATCAATTACAGTAGCAAAAACTAATGCAAGCATGAGAAAATAAAATGGGCGATATCAGGATGATCAAAGGGGGGGGGGCCTTGCCTGGTTGCTCGGCGGCAAAGGCAGAGTCGTCAGTAAAGTAGCCAATCACCGGAGCTGCGTCGGCCTCGGGGTCTATGTCGATACCGAGATCTATCGAGGGAGAAGAGGGGGAGGAAACAGATAAATACAAAGCACACATATACATTACTAAGCATGACATAACGAAACACGGTGCTAGGGGTATTCTAACGCAGTGCTATACGATACCGGCGAAGGGGAAGAACATCCGGGAATGTTTTCCCAAAGTTTGGCCATTTCGGACAGACGAACCGAAGGGGAACGGTTGCAGGTTCGCTATGCTAGGGACGCGTGACAGATGAACAGACTGCGTATTCGGATTCGTCTCGTCATTCTAAGCAACTTTCATATACAAAGTTTTTCGATCTGAGCTACAGTTTAATTCCTACGAATTTTCAAAGTTTAAACTGTTTTCTGAAATTCTGGAATTATTTAAAATAACAGAAAAGAATTACTATGTCAGCATGACGTCAGCAATGCGTCAGCCAGTCAACTGAGCAACTGAATGGGTCAAACTGATAGGTGGGGCCCACCTGTCAGCCTCTGTGGGTTAACCAGTGCTTAAACTAATCTAACAGAGCTAATTAGGGGCGTGGGCTCCAATTGTCAGTGACTCAGTTAATTAACAAATTAATTCTAAAATCCTGATTAACTTAATTCAGCGCAGGGGCCCACATGTCATCGGCTTAGAGAGAACAGTGCCCCGTGTTGACTGGAGTCAACGCGGTCATACGCGCGACGGGGCCCGCTGGCAGCAACACTGGGTGGGACCCAGGCCACGCCAGGTCAGCGCTGGCGCCGGCAAGCACTCTGGCGAGCTCAAAAATGGTGGCCGACGCCGGCGAGCCTCGGATCTTCGCTACAGATGGCCGTTTCGCGTGATTTTTATTGCATTCGAACAAGTCCATCGCGCCGCATCGATCTACGGGGCCAGAGTGAGCGGAAGTGGCCGTTAGAGGCGCCGGCGTCGAGCTTTGGTGGCGGCGGCATTCGGGTGTTCTCGGGTTCGAGCATAGAGGCTCGCCCGGGGCAATCTGGTGCGCGCACGCGCCTCCCTGGCGCTCCAGGAGCACGGCGACGCGAGCAGGCAGCGAGGAGGGGCACAGGGACCGCGCCAGCTACGGGTCCAGCGGCGACTAGAACACGGAAATGGCACGCGGCGTTGTCAGCGAGCTACGGCGAGACTGCGAGTAGTCGGAGGTAGAGGAGGGAGAAGGAGGCTCACGATGGGGCGCACGATGGCCGTTGGTGGCTTAGGAGCGCAGACCGGAGTAGATCAGCGGCGGCGGAGCGTCGGGGATCCGAGGAAGACGATGACGGCTCTCCGGCGAAGCAGGGCCCCTCGGCTCCAACGGGCTGCACCGGAGGTCGAGGCGGAACACGGCGAGTCATACGTGCACGGTGGGGCTGCGGGAGAGGCTCGGAGGCCGCGGCGGCGTAGCAGTACGGCGGCGACGACACTCGGCAGAGGGGAGAAGAAGAGGGAACGGGCGCGTGTGTGGGAGAGAGAGAGGAGTGGAGAATGGAGAGGGCGTCCAGGGGAGGTGCACGAGAGGGTGCTTATCCCCTCGCCTCAACGGCTCTGTCGCGGTGGCGCGCGGCGAGCTGCGGCCAAGGAGACGTCGACACGGAGGAGAAGTAGGTGGGTGAGTGGGCTGGGCCGGCTCAACCCAGACAGGTAAGGCCAGGTAAGTGGCCTGTGGCCTTTTCCTTTATTTTGTTTTTTGTTTTTTGTTTTATTTAGTAGCAGAGGGAGAAAAGTAATTAATTGGGCATCCAATTTGTGTTGGAAAGATATGGGACTAGGCCCAATAAATCCAAAGCATTTTCATGCACTGCCCCAAATATTTTGGATATCATTGGAGTTCATTTGTATTTTTTTTCAAAAATGGTTTTGCAGATTTAAATTGCTGGAATAGCTCTGTTTGAATGCTACTGTTCATTTTTGCATAGAAGTGATGTTGTTTTCCTTAACAAATAATTGTTATGGAATTTTTGTTATATGATGAACATTTTTGCAGCAACTTTTGTGCCACTTCATTTTGCACTTTGAATTTGTTTTGAATTCAGAGAAAGAAATTGAAGTGAGGTGTTCAACCACTGTGATCATGCATTGCAATGATGGGGACTTGGCATGTTTAACATAAGAGCACAATGCTTTATTACACAGGGGTGTTACAACGGTGATCATCGGTAGTTGGAAACTTGCAAAAGCAGTGGGTATAATGGTCTCGGGAAACTTCGAGGAGTATCTTCGAAGTCTTCTAATGAAGCAGACGACCATCTTCTGGAATGAGGGGGGGGGGGGGTCTCTCCGGGAGAAAGCGGTTACGAGAACCTAGTGTTGGAGTTAGCAAAATCTTTAACCCGAATAGAAGAGAGTTGAGAGTCTCAGAGTATAGATGAGGAATAAAAGATCCTAATACCACGTGGGCCCGTAACCCACACAGCCATGTTAGTAAAACAGTTTTTCAAAGTCTTGACTCAACTTCGGCCAAGGAGTTGGAAAGGGGAATCCTACAGGCAGTCGGCTCTAATACCAACCTGTGATGCCCCCGGCTTAATCGTGCACTAATCATACACGCAAATGCACATGATTGAGCCTAAGGACTCACTTGAAGATATCACAACACAACTCTAGACACAAATTAAAATAATACAAGCTTTATATTACAAGCCAGGGGCCTCGAGGGCTCGAATACATAAGCTCGCTTACAAGCGTCAGCGGAAGCATCAGATATCTGAGTACAGATATAAAAGTAAGACAGCTAGGCCTTTAAAATGCGGGGCAAAAGAAAACACTACGATCGAAAAGGCGCAGGCCTCCTGCCTGGGACCCTCCGAACCTACTCCTGGTCGTCTCGCCAGCTCGTAGCAGTATCCATCCTTGGTGTAGTAGTAGTGATCGTCGACAGGGGCAGCTGTCTCAGAGGCTCCGTCATCTGGTTGCATCAAACGGATATGGGGAAAAAGAGAAAGCAAGCAACCGTGAGTACTCATCCGAAGTACTCAGCAAGCATGGATCTACACTACATATGCAACATTATCAAAGAAAGGCTGTATATGTGGACTGGGCTGCAGAAATGCCAAAATAGAGGGAAGGCCTAGTCCTATCGAAGACTAGCATCTTCATCATCTTCAAGCATCTTCAAGTATCTTGCAGCATTTAGGAGAGTACAGAATAACATAATATAAAGTAGTAATAGTCATCATCCTCACCCAGAGATCCTTTCTCGACTCCCTGTGAGAAAGCAATCTCAGAGCCATAGTAGTAGTGTTATCAACCTCGTCCAGAGATCCTTTCTCGACTCCCTGCGAGAAAGCAATCCCAGAGCCATACTATCCATGTCTCATCACAAGTATCCAGTTCTAGTTGTATCGATCGGGATACAACTCCGAGCGTCCGTTACCGAGGATCCGGCTATGCATAGATTAGTTCTTCCCTACAAGGGTGCACCAACTTACCCACCACGCTCGCTTAACTCCGGCCGGACACACTTTCCTGGGTCATGCCCGGCCTCGGCCAAACGACACACCGTGCCCTACCTAGAGCTCAGCAGAGAGGTCCCCGTCGGTCTACATCCTAAGTGCTCGGGGGTCTTGGGCCATCGCCCCTTGCACTTCGAGTCGTTGCGCACATGGTTAGATCCAAGCACCACCTCTGTCATGGATGGCGCCAATCACTCCATGCCGCACTGCTAAACTGGACGTCTGACAGAGCTTTCGGCTGATACCACGATGCAGAGTACCCATATTTATTCCCGCGTGATGGTTAGTGCTTGGTTGTGCGGTAACGAGCAGAGACTCACGATCGATGTGACCCCATCGCCCCGTCTCGAGGACTTGCGGCAAGGGCTAAGAATGTCCGGCCACGCCTCGTATTCATCTCTCGGGTACCCTCCAGGTCAACCCGACTTCCCATCACTCGCGGGAACCCCTCAGGGTTGACCCGCCTTTATCATGGTTCATGGTTAAAGTCATAGTAACTGTGTGTTCAAACACCAGGGGGAAAACTGAGGAATCACCCTCGACGGATTCCACCTGATGTAGTCGTCAAGGTGAACTTAGGAGGAATCACCCTCAAGGTTCACACTTAAGGTGTTGTACGACGGTGTCGTTATCGGGAGTGGTGAAGGAGGAATCACCCTCGGTGACCACGGCCGAATAGCTACTCTACAGAGTTAACATCAGAAGTGCTAAACGAGGTATCATCCTCGGCACTCGATAGTAACGCTGCAGTGTCGTACATCTAAGGGGGTGATGTGCGGTGCCGGGGCCTGGTTGTCGATCACGTTGATCGAGTCATCTGATAATCCAGCGGGGGCAACTGGTCAAGGTGGGGTCTCTGGTGGGTCTCTATATCCAGCCTATACTAAGCAGTTTAGGATGAGCAGGTAGGTATCAATAGCAGTTTCAAAACAGGCTATGCATCATAAATAGGATAAACAGTAGCAGCAGCAATTTCTAATGCAAGCATAAGAGAGAAAAAATAGGCAATATAGGCATGTTCAAAGGGGAGTTGCTTGCCTGGTTGCTCGGCGGCAAAGGCAGGATCGTCAGTGGGGTCGTCGATCTCCGGAGCTGCATCGGTCTCGGGGACTACGTCGGTACCGGGATCTACCGAGAGAGAAGAGGGGGAAGAAACAGATAAATACACGGCAAACATATGCAACACAGAGCATGCTATGCTAACGTGCAGTGCAGGGTTGCCTAAAGATATGTCTAATTTACTTTAGTTATTTTAGGATTTAAGTTGGAATTATTAACCGGTATATATGCACTATTCATCTACCGGAAATGAGAAAAAAGTTGCGGGTTCACCTCCGTAGAGGGTCCCGACACGGAAACAGACAGCACGGTCGGGTTTGTCTCGTCGTTCTGAGCAACTTCCATGTATAAAGTTTTTCCATCCGAGCTATGGATTAATTTCTATGAATTTTAAAATATTTAAACATTTTCTGGAATTATTTAAATTAACAGAAAAGGAATATGATGTCAGCATGACATGGGGATGACATCAGCAGTCAACAGCCGCACTGACCAGGTCAAACCTGACCAGTGGGTCCCACCTGTCATAGGCTCTGTACTAAACAAAGTTTATTTAAACTAACCAAAGGTTAATTAGCTAGTAGGGCCCCACATGTCAGTGACTGTTTAGGAATCTAATTAAGTCTAATTATAAAAATATTTTAATTAGTTTAGTTAACAGTGGGGGCCCACTTGTCAGTGGCACAGGGGTGCCCAGTCAGCACGTTGACTGGTCAAACCAGTCAACGGGGGCCCTTGGGGTCCACGGGCAGTGACACTGGGGTGGCCCCAGGTCAGCCAGCGTGGCGGCGGCCGGCGGCACGTCGCCGGTGACCAAAATCGCGGCGGCGCGGCTAGGGCTAGCGGCAGAAAACGCGTACAGGGGGCCGTTCGGCGCGAGTTTAGGCGCGTTCGAACGCGGCGACGCAGCCGCGTCGAATGGAGGCGGTGGGATCGGCTGGAACGGTCGGAGATGGCGCCGGCGTCGAGCTTGGGGGCGTCGGAGTTCGGCTGTGGTCGGGATCGGTGTTGCGGGGGCCAAATCGATCGGCGTTCGGCACCAACGGCACCTACGCGAGCTAACTAAGCGAACAGCGGCTAGAACGGGACCAATGGCCCACCGAAGCCTCGCCGGAGACGAGCGCGGGGGGCGGAGCAACTCGGCCGACAGCGAATCGGGCGTCAGAGCTCGCAACCGAGCGCGTGGAGTGAGGGGAAGGGGGAAGATGCTCACTGCCGTTGTTGGGAAGGCCCGGGGAAGCCGATGGTGGTCGGAGGGCGGCGGAGTCCGGCGATGACGACGACGTAGCAAAGGAGGGAGTCAAGGTCGCCGCGGTCGCTGCAGGGGCTCCGAGCTCCAACGGAGGGCGCGAGGCGACGTGGATGAGGACGGCGGAGCAGACGTATAGGGTTGGAGGCTTCGGGGTCGACGGTGGCCGCGGGATCGACGTAGGAGCGGCGGCGATGCGTCGGGTGAGGGAGAGAGAGAGCGAGCGAGCATGTGCGCGAGGGAGAGAGGGCGGTGAATGGAGGAGAGCGACCAGGGGGAAGGACGGGCGAGTCCTTATCCCCTTGCAGCGCCCGCTGTGTCGTGGTGTCGGCAGCTCGCCGGTGCGCGCGCGCTCGTTCACGGGGACGGCGACACGGGAAGGGAAGCAGGTGAGTTGGGCTGGGCCTCGCGGCCCAGTGCCAGGTAAGTGGCCTTCTGGCCTTTTTCTTTTATTTCTTTTCTGTTTTTCTTTTGTTTAATAAACAGAGAGAGAAAGGACGTTAATTGGGCACCCAAATATCTTAGAAAAATTATGGAACTGGGCCCATAATATCCATGGCATTTTAGTCAGTGCCACAAAAAGTTTGGAGGCTAGGGGATGTCATTTACAATTTTCACAAATAAATCGGCATTCAAAAATGCCGAAATTGCAATGAAATAATTGCTACTGTCCATCTTAGCTCAATGGTGATGTTGTTTTCCTTAACAATTAAATGTTATGGAATTTTGGCTAAATGATGAACATTTTTTCAGCAACTTTTGAGCAACTTCAAATTGCACTTTGAATTTGAATTGAATTCAGAGAAGGATTTTGAAATGAGATATTAATCTAATATGATTAAGCTTTGTTACCAAGATGACTTGGCACTGATCATAAGGGATTACTGTAGTGTGATGTTGGGGATGTTACACTTTGTTCCTCGCAACGCACACCCGAGGAGTTCTTGGTTCTTGCTTCTCCGGTCACTCACCTTCTCTGCTCTAGTGTAGCTCCAACCACACCGGCGACCATAGGTTCTTGTAAAGGCCTACCTCAAGGAGATGTTGTCATCATTGTAGTCATCTGTGTCGTTTGCCTGGTCGCAGCGGCGATCAGCCTTGGCTATTGGGTGTATCTCTGACAGGCCGTAGCGGCAGCCCCCTTGCCACCACCTTCACCCGAAGTGATCCACCAGGGCTGACCTAGTATTATGGAGGCCCTAGTGTAATTGAGACACAATGAACATTAACATATTAACATATACTAGATGGTGCGGCGCGCTCCACTGCACCCGGCTACAGGAGAGTGCTCCGTAAGCAATTTCAGGTGGGCCTAGGGTACTCAATGCCACTGCTGGGTTTAGTTACACTTATCTTCTTTTAAAAGAAGTCACACATAAGTGTGCGGCATTTCTTCTCTCAAAGTAACTATTTATAAGTTGGCTGAAAAATGAATTTGTGTCTGTTGATTTTGGTCGAAGCCCCAAGGCAAGTGTGGATGGGGTGAGGGAGAGGGCGGCAAGTGCGAGCAAGGCGTAGGGACGCCGGCCGGCAAAGCCGAGTCAGAACCGACAACAAAGCTAGCCCCGGCACCACATGCGGATGCGAGTCCGAGGATTGGCAGGTGCAAGTAGAGGGCTTTTTACATTTTCTTTACCCATGGTTGGATTAGAACGAGTCAGAGATGACGTTGTTTTTGACGGTGATCAGAGGAGCAGGAGATACCCGAGGAGGAAGATAAATGGTTATCTTATCTAAGGACGAAGATGATAATCTGACTGTCCGTTTCAATCCAACGGCTCTCACAAATCATTTTTTTCAGGTATCTTGTAAATGGTCGGTCTGTTTTTCCTATTTCTCCACACGTGACTGGTTTAGGATTAAACCAACTTCGGTTTACGGCGAACTGTGGGCGTTTATCTTAGCACAAAAAAAGCTCAAAGCTGTACCCCGAACCCGAAGACTGCAATGCTTAGGCACATAAGCTGACCCTACAAACAAACCACCTAAAAGAAGGGCGTACCCTCCGCTGCGGCTGCTCAACAGCTCATCAGGCACCCCACACACCAGCCAGGGAGAGTACGCCCTCAGGCAGTTACCTAACTGCAACGATGCATGCAAGCCCACATGCAGGCACGAAGGGCCACACGACAGCCATCGTGAAATTTCTGATAGTCTCAGCGTCGGCCTAGCAAGCCACGCATAAACTTGAAAAAGATACTTTCAACAATATATATCGCATATCATGAAAAAATATAAAGGCATTAACATAAAAACATAAGTTTAGTTGGAAAATAAAATCTCAATACATCATCTATATGTGATTATATGATGCAGAAAATATGATTATAATGTACTCAGCTATAAATAACTATTTTTTTAAAGTAAGCAAAGCTTTATAACTTAACGGTGCTCGGGCGGATGGCTCGAAGCACAAGCAGCCAGTTAGGCTGGTACATGAGTCCCCCATTCCACAACCTGGTTCATAGGGTACAAACGGCCAATATTGGCTAGTACATGCGCTACCGCATTTGCACTACGACGACAAACAGTTCTTACATGTTTAGAGAACCACATTTTAAGCTGAAACTTTGTGTCCTCAATGACCGCAGCGTAAGCAGATGAGTCGACTCTCCTGAGATCCATAACCTCGCCTAACATCTGCGAGTCCGTCTCAAACACAACCTTGAGAATGCCCATATCGGCCGCAAGAGCCACGGCATTAGAGAGAGCAGCGACTTCGGCCGCAAACGCATCATGTATATTGTCCTGCCTACCAGCCCTGGCTGCCACAATGGCCCCCTCCGAGTCTCTCACCACAACGCCCCAGCCCGCGTGCTCTTCCCCTGGGACAAAGGAACCGTCCGCATTGATCTTCACCATTTCCTCAGTTGGTGGTGCCCATTTGTCCGCACAAATTTTCTTTGGTTCAGTGATATATAACTGCATGTATTCCATGACTGCTGTGCGTGTATGCCTCGCGAGATTGTTGGGGAACGTTGCATGGGAAACAAAATTTTTCCTACGCTCACCAAGATCAATCTAGGAGATGACCATCTACGAGAGGAGAGATTGCATCTACATACCTTTGTAGATCGCTAAGCGGAAGCGTTAAGAAACGAGGTTGATGTAGTCGAACGTCTTCGCGATCCAATCACGATCCGTCCCGCGAACTCCCGATCCAAGTGCCGAACGGACGGCACCTCCGCGTTCAACACACGTACGGCTTGATGACGCCTTCACCTCCTCGATCCAGCGAGCGATGGTGAAGTAGTAGCTCGAGTCCTCCGGCAGCACGACGGCGTGATGGCGGTGGTGGTGGAGAAATCTCAGCAGGGCTTCGTCAAGCTCTACGGAGAAGAAGATGGACTACGAGGGAGAGGGAGGGCAGCGCCGTGGCATAGATGGGTGCGGCTGCCCTCCCTCTACCGCTATATATATAGGGGAAGGGAGGAGGAGGGGGCGCCCTAGGGTTCCCTAGGGGGAGCCGGCGGCCACCAGGGGAAAACCCTAGATGGGTTTTGGTGCGCCTTCCCCCGGGAGCCTTGGCCCCCAAGGCAAAGGGGGTGGCTGCCCTAGGGGAGCGCCCCCACCCCTTCTGGTTACATGGGAAAGGGTGAGGGGGGCGCACAACCCCTTAGTGGGCTGGTTTGCCCCCTCCCCTTGGCCCATGGGGCCCCCCAACACTTGCCGGGGCCCCCCGAAACCCTTTTCGGTGATGTTGGTCATCACCCGATACCACCGAAACAATTCCGGACTCCAATACCCTTCGTCCAATATATCAATCTTCATGTTTGGACGCTTTCGGAGTTCCTCGTCACGTCCGGGATTTCATCCGGGACTCCGAACAACCTTCGGTAACCACCATAATGACTGAACTATACTTATATCATCACCAAACGTTAAGTGTGTAGACCCTGCGGGTTCGAGAACTATGCAGACATGGCCGAGACACCTCTACGGTCAATAACTAATAGCGAGACCTGGATGCCCATATTGGTTCCTACATATTCTACGAAGATCTTAACGGTCGAATCTCAATGTCAAGGATTCTGCTAATCTCGTATGCAGTTCCCTTTGTCCATCGGTATGTTAATTGCCCGAGATTTGATCGTCGGTATCTCCATACCTAGTTCAATCTCGTTACCGACAAGTCTCTTTACTCGTTACGTAATACAAGATCCCGTGACTAACTCATTGGTCACATTGCTTGCAAGCTCATTGTGATGCTGTATTATCGAGTGGGCCCTGAGATACATCTCCGTCATACGGAGTGACAAGTCCCAGTCTTGATCCATGCCAACTCAATAGATACCCTTGGAGATACCTGTAGAGCACCTTTATAGTCACCCAGTTACGTTGTGATGTTTGGTACACACAAGGTACTCCTCCGGTGTCAGTGAGTTGCATGATCTCATGGTCATAGGAACATATACTTGACATGCAGAAAACGATAGCAATAAACTGACACGATCATATGCTACGTTCACAGTTTGGGTCTTGTCCATCACATCATTCTCCTAAGTCCTAATGATGTGATCCCATTATCAAATGACAACTCATGTTCATGGCTAGGAAACCATAGCCATCTTTGATCAACGAGCCAGTCCGGTAGAGGCTTACTAGGGACATGTTGTTGTCTATGTATCCACATATGTATTTGAGTTTCCGGTCAATACAATTATAGCATGGATAATAAACGATTATCATGAACAAGGAAATATAATAATAACCACTTTATTATTGCCTCTAGGGCATATTTCCAACAGTCTCCCACTTGCACTAGAGTCAATAATCTAGCATTACATGGTAATGAATCTAACACCCATAGAGTTCTGGTGTTGATCATGCTTTGCCCGTGGAAGAGGTTTAGTCAATGGATCTGCAACATTCAGTTCCGTATGTATCTTGCAAATGTTTATGTCTTCCTCCTTGATGTAATCGCGAATGGAATTGAAGCGTCGCTTTATGTGTCTGGTCCTCTTGTGAAACCTTGGTTCCTTAGCTAGAGCAATGGCACCAGTGTTGTCACAGAACAGAGTCATTGGGTCCAGTGCACTGGGCACAACTCCAAGATCTGTCATGAACTGCTTCATCCAGACACCTTTCTTTGCTACCTCCGAGGCAGCTATGTACTCCGCTTCGCATGTAGAATCAGCTAACACGCTCTGCTTGGAACTGCACCAGCTTACCGCTCCACCGTTCAGAACATATACATATCCGGTTTGAGACTTAGAGTCATCTGGATCAGTGTCAAAGCTTGCATCGACGTAACCCTTTACGACGAGCTCTTGATCAGCTCCATAAACGAGAAACGTTTCCTTACTCCTTTTTAGGTACTTAAGGATATTCTTCACCGCTGTCCAGTGATCCACTCCTGGATTACTTTGAAACCTTCCGGCCATACTTATGGCAAGGCTGACATCCGGTCTTGTGCACAGCATCGCATACATGATAGAGCCTATGGCAGAGGCATAGGGGATGACACTCATCTTTTCTCTATCCTCTATAGTCGCTGGGCATTGAGTCTGACTCAACTTCACACCTTGTAAAACAGGCAAGAACCCCTTCTTGGACTGATCCATTTTGAACTTCTTCAAAATCTTATCAAGGTATGTGCTTTGTGAAAGTCCTATTAACGTCTCGATCTATCTCTATAGATCTTGATGCCTAATATGAAAGCAGCTTCTCCTAGGTCCTTCATTGAAAAACTCTTGTTCAAATATTCCTTCACGTTTTCCAAAAGTTCTATATTGTTTTCAATCAGCAATATGTCATCCACATATAATACTAGAAACGCTATAGAGCTCCCACTCACTTTCTTGTAAATACAAGCTTCTCCACAAACTTGTATAAACCCAAACGCTTTGATTACCTCATCAAAGCGAATATTCCAACTCCAAGATGCTTGCACCAGCCCATAAATGGATCGGTGGAGCTTGCACACTTTGTCAGCATTCTCTGGATCGACAAAACATTCCGGTTGCATCATATAAAACTCTTCCTTAAGGAAACCGTTAAGGAACGCTGTTTTGACATCCATCTGCCAGATTTCATAATCAAAAAATGCAGCTATTGCCAACATGATTCTGACGGACTTAAGCATCGCTACGGGTGAGAAAGTCTCATCGCAGTCAACTCCTTGAACTTGTGAAAACCCCTTTGCCACAAGTCAAGCTTTATAGACGGTGATATTACCGTCCGCGTCCGTCTTCTTCTTGAAGATCCATTTATTCTGAATGGCCTTTCGCCCTTCAGGTAACACTTCCAAAGTCCATACTTTGTTTTCATACATGGATCCCATCTCGGATTTCATGGCCTCTAACCATTTGTCGGAATCCGGGCCCACCATCGCTTCTTCATAGCTCGTAGGTTCATTGTTGTTGCTGTCCAACAACATGACCTCCAAGACAGGGTTACCGTTCCACTCAGGAGCAGTACGTATCCTTGTCGACCTACGAGGTTCGATAGCAACTTGATCTGAAGCTTCATGATCACTATCATTAGCTTCCTCTTCAACTGACGTAGGTGTCACAGAAACATCTTTCTGCGCCGCACTACTCATTGGTTGAAGTAAAGGTTCAACAACCTCATCAAGTTCTATCTTCCTCCCACTCAATTCTTTCGAGAGAAACTCTTTCTCGAGAAAGGACCCGTTCTTAGCGGCAAACACTTTGCCCTCGGATCTGAGATAGAAGGTATACCCAATTGTCTCCTTTGGGTATCCTATGAAGATGCATTTGTCCGCTTTGGGTTCAAGCTTTTCCGGCTGAACCCTTTTGACATAAGCATCGCAACCCCAAACCTTAAGGAACGACAGCTTAGGTTTCTTGCCAAACCACAGTTCATACGGTGTTGTCTCTACGGACTTAGATGGTGCCCTATTTAAAGTGAATGCAGCTGTCTCTAATGCATAACCCCAAAACAAGAGTGGCAGATCGGAAAGGGACATCATAGAATGCACCATATCCAAAAAGGTACGATTACGACGTTCGGACACACCATTACGTTGTGGTATTCCAGGTGGCGTCAACTGTGAAACGATTCCACATTGTCTTAAGTGATTGCCAAACTCATAACTCAGATATTCTCCCCCTCAATCGGATCGTAGGAATTTAATCTTCTTGTTACGATGATTCTCAACTTCACTCTGAAATTGCTTGAACTTTTCAAATGTTTCAGATTTATGCTTCATTAAGTAGACATACCCATATCTACTCAAATCATCGGTGAAGGTGAGAAAGTAACGATATCCACCGTGCGTCAACGCTCATCGGACCGCACACATCAGTATGTATGATTTCCAACAAGTCACTTGCCCGTTCCATTGTTCCGGAAAATGGGGTTTTAGTCATCTTGCCCATGAGGCATGGTTCGCATGTGTTAAGTGATTCAAAATCAAGTGACTCCAAAAGTCCATCAGCATGGAGTTTCTTCATGCACTTTACACCAATATGACCTAAGCGGCAGTGCCACAAGAAAGTGGTACTATCATTATCAACTCTACATCTTTTGGCATCAATGTTATGAACATGTGTATCATCACTATCGAGATTCAATAAGTATAAACCCCTCACAATGGGTGCATGACCATAAAAGATATTACCCATATAAATAGAATAGCCATTATTCTCTGATTTAAATGAGTAACCGTCTCGCATTAAATAAGATCCAGATATAATGTTCATGCTCAACGCAGGCACTAAATAACAATTATTCAGGTTCATCACTAATCCCGATGGTAATCGAAGAGCGAGCGTGCCGACGGCGATCACATCAACCTTGGAACCATTTCCCACGCGCATCGTCACTTCGTCCTTCGCCAGCCTCCGTCTATTCCGTAGTTCCTGCTTTGAGTTGCAAATGTGAGCAACCGAACCGGTATCAATTACCCAGGCACTACAATGAGAGTTGGTAAGGTACACATCAATAACATATATATCATATATACCTTTGTTGACGTTGGCCCCCTTCTTGTCGACCAGATACTTGGGGCAGTTCCGCTTCTAGTGGCCAGTTCCCTTGTAATAGAAGCACTTAGTCTCCGGCTTGGGTCCAGCCTTGGGTTTCTTCACAGGAGGAGCAACTGCTTTGCCACCTTTCTTGAAGTTTCCCTTCTTTCCCTTGCCTTTCTTGAAACTAGTGTCACCGTCAACACTTGATGCTCCTTCTGGATGTCTGACTCAGCGACTTTCAGCATCGCGAACAGCTCAGAGACTGACTTATTCATCCCTTGCATGTTATAGTTCAACACAAAGCTCTTGTAGCTAGGTGGTAGCGATTGAAGAACTCTGTCAGTGACAGCCTCTGGCGGGAGCTCAACTCCCAACTCAGCCAAATGGTTGTAGTATCCAGACATTCTGAGTATGTGCTTACTGACAGACCCGTTCTCCTCCATCTTGCAGGCATAGAACTTATCGGAGGTCTCATACCTCTCGATCCGGGCATTCTTCTCAAAGATAAACTTCAACTCCTGGAACATCTCATATGCTCCATGATGTTCAACACGCCTTTGAAGTCCCGGCTCTAAGCCATACAGCATGGCGCACTGAACTATTGAGTAGTCATCAACACGCGACTGCCAGGCATTCACAACGTCCACAGTCGCTGGAGGGGGTGGCGCACCAAGTGGTGCATCAAGGACATAAGCCTTTTGGGCAGCCGTGAGGATAATCCTCAGATTACGGGCCCAGTCCACAAAGTTACTTCCATTATCTTTCAGCTTAGCTTTCTCTAGGAATGCATTGAAATCCAGGGGAGCTACTGCGTGAGCCATTGATCTACAACATAAATTTGCAAAAGGTAACTTTAGACTATTGTTCATGATAATGAGTTCATTTAATCATATTACTTAAGAACTCCTACTCAAATCGACATCCCTCCGGTCGTCCGAGTGCAACATTATCCAAATTCACCAACCCAAGTCCGATCATCACGTGAGATGAGGTGGTTTCAATGGTGAACATCTCCATGTTGATCATATCTACTATATGACTCATGTTCGACCTTTCGGTCTTTTGTGTTCCGAGGCCATGTCTGTACATGCTAGGCTCGTCAAGTTTAACCCAAGTGTTCCGCATGTGCAATGGCTTGCACCTGTTGTATGTGAACATAGAGTCTATCACACCCGATCATCACGTGGTGTTTCGAAACGACGAACTTTCGCAACGGTGCACATTTGGGGAGAACACAATTTTATATTGAAATTTTAGTGAGGGATCACCTTATAATGCTACCATCGTCCTAAGCAAAATAAGATGCATAAAAGGATTAACATCACATGCAAATCATAAGTGACATGATATGGCCATCAACTTGTGCTTTTGATCTCCATCTCCAAAGCACCGGCATGATCTCCATCGTCACCGGCATGACACCATGATCTCCATCATCGTGTCGCCATCGGGGTTGTCACGCCAACCATGCTTCTACTACTATTGCTACCGCTTAGCGATAAAGTAAAGCATTACATAGCGTTTAATGATTGACACGCAGGTCATACAATAATTAAAGACAACCCTATGGCTCCTGCCGGTTGCCGTATTTATCGACATGCAAGTCCTGATAAACTATTACAAAACATGATCATCTCATACATCAAATATATCTCATCATGTCTTTGGCCATATAATATCACAACATACCCTGCAAAAACAAGTTAGACATCATCTAATTGTTGTTGCATGTTTTACGTGGCTGCTATGGGTATCTAGCAAGAACGATTCTTACCTACGCAAAGCCACAACGGTGATATGCAAGTTGCTATTTAACCTTCTACAAGGACCGCATTTGTCGAATCTGATTCAACTAAGGTGGGAGAGACAGTCACCCGCCAGCCATATTTATGCAACAAAGTCACATGTCATTCGATGGAACCGGTCTCATGTACGTGGACATGTAAGGTTGGTCCGAGCCGCTTCATCCCACAATACCGCTGAATCAAGAAAAGACCAAGGAAAGAAGCAATCTGAATATCAACGCCCACAAACTCCTTTGTGTTCTACTTGTGATGTCATCTACGCATAGACCTAGCTCTGATACCACTGTTGGGGAATGTTGCATGGGAAACAAAAAATTTCCTACGCTCACCAAGATCAATCTAGGAGATGACCATCTACGAGAGGAGAGATTGCATCTACATACACTTGTCGATCGCTAAGCGGAAGCGTTAAGAAACGCGATTGATGTAGTCGAACGTCTTCGCGATCCAATCACGATCCGTCCCACGAACTCCCGATCCAAGTGCCGAACGGACGGCACCTCCGCGTTCAACACACGTACGGCTTGATGACGCCTTCACCTCCTTGATCCAGCGAGCGATGGTGAAGTAGTAGCTCAAGTCCTCCGACAGCACGACTGTGTGATGGCGATGGTGGTGGAGAAATCTCAGCAGGGCTTCGCCAAGCGCTACGGAGAAGAAGATGGACTACGAGGGAGAGGGGGAGGGCAGCGCCGTGGCATAGATGGGTGCGGCTGCCCTCCCTCTAAAGCTCTATATATAGGGGGAAGGGAGGAGGAGGGGCGCCCTAGGGTTCCCTAGGGGGGGCCGGTGATACGTCTCCAACGTATATATAACTTTTTATTGTTCCATGCTATTATATTATCTATCTTGGATGTTTTATATGCATTTATATGCTATTTTATATGATTTTTGGGACTAACCTATTAACCTAGAGCCCAATGCCAGTTTCTGTTTTTTTTTCCTTGTTTTTGAGTTTCGCAGAAAAGAAATATCAAACGGAGTCCAAATGACCTGAAAATTTACGGTGATTTTTTATGGACCAGAAGAAGCCCCCGAAGCAAAAGAGTTGGGCCAGAAGAGCCACGAGGCATCCACAAGGGTGGAGGGCGCGGGCCCCCCCTAGGGCGCCCCCCTGTCTTGTCGTCGCCTCGTGGACCTCCCTGACTTGTTCCCGACGCCAAAAATTCCAATAAATATAGAAACCCCCAGAAATAAACCTAGATCGGGAGTTCCACCGACGCAAGCCTCTGTAGCCACAAAAAACCAATCGGGAGCCCGTTCCGGCACCCTGCCGGAGGGGGAAACCATCACCGATGACCATCTTCATCATCCCGGCGCTCTCCATGACGAGGAGGGAGTAGTTCACCCTCGGGGCTGAGGGTATGTACCAGTAGCTATGTGTTTGATCTCTCTCTCTCTCTCGTGTTCTTGATTTGGCACGATCTTGATGTACCGCGAGCTTTGTTATTATAGTTGGATCATATGGTGTTTCTCCCCCTCTACCTTCTTGTGATGAATTGAGTCTTGCTCTTTGAGGTTTCGTTATGTTGGATTGAGTATTGGATTTGAGAACACTTGATGTATGTCTTGCGATGGGATATCTGTGGTGACAATGGGATGTTCTATTGATTCACTTGATGTATGTTTTGGCACTCAACTCGCGGATTCCCGAGGTGACATTGGGGTAATCTATGCATAGGGGTTGATGCACGTTTTCGTCCTACGTTCTCCGATAGAAACTTTGGAGTGATTCTTTGTTGCACGTTGAGGGATTGTTATATGATCCAATTATGTTATCATTGTTGAGAGGACTCACACTAGTGAAAGTATGAACCCTAGGCCTTGTTTCGAAGCATTGCAATATCGTTTTTGCTCACTTTTGTTACTAGTTACCCTGCTGTTTTTATATTTTCAGATTACAAAAACCTATATCTACCGTCCATATTACACTTGTATCACCATCTCTTCGCCGAACTAGTGCACCTATACAATTTACCATTGTATTGGGTGTGTTGGGGACACAAGAGACTATTTGTTATTTGGTTGCAGGTTGTTTGAGAGAGACCATCTTTATCCTACGCCTCCCACGGATTGATAAATCTTAGGTCATCCACTTGAGGGAAATTTGCTACTGTCCTACAAAACTCTGCACTTGGAGGCCCAACAACATCTACCAGGATAAAGTTGCGTAGTAGACATCAGCCGGCGGCCACCAGGGGAAAACCATAGATGGGTTTTGGTGCGCCTCCCCCCGGGAGCCTTGGCCCCCAAGGCAAAGGGGGTGGCTGCCCTAGGGGAGGACCCCACCCCTTCTGGTTACATGGGAGAGGGTGAGGGGGGCGCACAACCCCTTAGTGGGCTGGTTTGCCCCCTCCCCTTGGCCCATGGGGCCCCCCAACACTTGCCAGGGCCCCCCGAAACCCTTTTCGGTGATGCTGGTCATCACCCGGTACCACCGAAACAATTCCGGACTCCAATACCCTTCGTCCAATATATCAATCTTCACCTTTGGACCATTTCAGAGTTCCTCGTCACGTCCGGGATCTCATCCGGGACTCCGAACAACCTTCGGTAACCACCATAATGACTGAACTATACTTATATCGTCACCAAACGTTAAGTGTGTAGACCCTGCGGGTTTGAGAACTATGCGGACATGGCCGAGACACCTCTACGGTCAATAACCAATAGCAGGACCTGGATGCCCATATTGGTTCCTTCATATTCTACGAAGATCTTATCGGTCGAATCTCAATGTCAAGGATTCTGCTAATCCCGTATGCAGTTCACTTTGTCCATCGGTATGTTAATTGACCGAGATTCGATCGTCGATATCTCCATACCTAGTTCAATCTCGTTACCGGCAAGTCTCTTTACTCGTTCCGTAATACAAGATCCCGTGACTAACTCATTGGTCACATTGCTTGCAAGCTCATTGTGATGTTGTATTACCGCCTGAGATACATGCATCTCCGTCATACGGAGTGACAAATCCCAGTCTTGATCCATGCCAACTCAACAGACACCCTTGGAGATACCTGTAGAGCACCTTTATAGTCACCCAGTTATGTTGCGACGTTAGGTACACACAAGGTACTCCTCCGGTGTCAGTGAGTTGCATGATCTCATGGTCATAGGAACATATACTTGACATGCAGAAAACGATAGCAATAAACTGACACGATCATATGCTACGTTCACAGTTTGGGTCTTGTCCATCACGTTATTCTCCTAATGATGTGATTCCGTTATCAAATGACAACTCATGTTCATGGCTACGAAACCATAGCCATCTTTGATCAACGAGCTAGTCCGGTAGAGGCTTACTAGGGACATGTTGTTGTCTATGTATCCACACATGTATTTGAGTTTCCGGTCAATACAATTATAACATGGATAATAAACGATTATCATGAACAAGAAAATATAATAATAACCACTTTATTATTGCCTCTAGGGCATATTTCCAACAGAGATCACCCGCTGACACAGCTAGCTCCCCTTCCTTAGTTTATTACGCACACTCCACCAAAGCCACCAAAACGTCAGCACATGCATGCGTTTCTTTACATCCAACGCCCACACATAGTCCAACATTGGATGCACAGACGTAATCTGTTCCAACTCAATTCTCTCTCTCTCTCCAGCGCAAGCTCCCGTCAGGCCTCCTTCACCGATTTGCATTTGATGAAGAGGTGAGCCCCGTGCTCTCCAGATTGAAGAACCGCTTCTGCATGTTTGTTAGGAGTGCTAATGATTCATGTTTAACTCTCCACGTAAACATCTGTACATTCCTCGGACATGGCAGCTTCCATATTCTTTTCCATGAGTCATCCTGGTATGTATTCAGGTTCCCCAGTACACTAGCGCTCATACACACTCCACCATTCTTCCTCTGCCTTTGTAATTCCACATATAGCTTATACGCACTCTTGACGGAATGAACACCTTTGCTGCCAAATTGTCATGCAATGAAGTCTTGTACTCCCTCACGCAGAGGCATCTGCAATATATGGCGCGCATCATCTGCCCAAAATGTGTCCCTCACCAGTTGCTCATCCCACTGCATCGTTACCGGGTTGATCAGATCACTCACTTTGTTTAGCAGATTATTTCCTTTTGGTGTAATGACCGTCTGTGACCAAGGACGAGGAATCCAGGGGTCAGACCAAATTTTGAATACATACAACATGGTGAAGTGCGCCGAGGAGGGGGGCATATGTCCCCATGCCCATGTTGTTGTTTTTTTTGTTCTGCAAAACATATTTTTTTTTGCAATTTCTTTAAGTATATAGACATGTTGAGCCTTTATTTAAGACGGGCCCTAGGCCGCCGCACCTTTTGCCATGGCCTAGGGCCGGCCCAGAGCTCCGCAACGCAGTGATGATCTCGCCAGACACGGCCCGAGATCGCTTTGATGGACATATATTTTCGATTTGTGCAACTTCTTTCAACAAACTTTTAAGAGTTAAACAAAATAACCTTGTTCTTCAGATGAGAAAAAATATAGGGTAATAATTATCAAGAGTTCGTTCTCTTGAAAGTGTATCAAACTTTTTAAGAGAAGGCAATACAATGTTAACTAACTCCAATGCTTTCCGGCTGTTTCTTACATCAATGTATATCTCATCAAGTAATTTTTCTATCTCCTACTAATTCTTTAATGAATAGTACATAGTGGCATAATAATGCAACACCTAGAGCTAAATCTATTAATTTTGGCAGACACATACTTGAATTTTCATCTGCTCATGTGCCATCTTTTGTCAGTGCACCTTGTGTCTGCAGATACATACTTGAACTTCTGTTATAAGGATTGTGCAAAAGTAAACTTATCTGTAGATTGATTTGTAGATTGGAAATGGTGAGGAACAGACACTGCAACATAGTTCCTGCTATTGATTTTTAACTACCTAAAGCAGGAACATAAATTGCACACCAAGCAAGTTGCTAAAGAAAATACAAACCAAGAGATAAGAACTTGTATGGACATGAAAAAGAAAATCTTTTTTAATCCAAGTTGTGTGGTTTCTCTGTAACAATAATGTATAGCTGCTGTATTAGAAGGGTCTGATTGTTCGAACACAACATGGTCTGTTCACTGCATCCTTCTATATGGTCCAAGTTTCCTTATTGCAACGCAATAGAGAATGCACATGTTTAGCTTGTAGTGCAGATTTATAGATACTTACGGCAAGCCAGATGCTCTGATAGAATGACAGAAATGGGTAAACTTTTTTAGTTTTATTTATAGAATCATGTAGCTGAAACAGTACTAGATCTACAATGTCATGTCTCCTATTGGCTCTTACATAATTAAAATGTTACTGAAATGCGTATGAGCACATTCAACCTGCATGTAAAGTTTTCACTAAGAATAAATTCTACATTGGTTTACAACCAAGGGAAAGTTGTATCTGTACTACCAACCAATCCTAGGGCCTAATGCCTGAGCAGGATCAACACACCTCGATCTCAGGCTCGGCAACATCATATGCAGAAACAGCAACAACACAGGAAAAAGGGCTAAAAGGCCACCGGACACTCGAGCTGGCTGGTAGCAGACATCTTCCCATCTCAACAAATTCAGTGGTAGCACTACATAAAATCCGGGTGCCATCATGCACACCCAAACCCAATCTTCTTTCTCGAACTGTTTAGCCCCTGAGCTAGCGAGCAATAAGGTGTAACGAAACAAATCCTATGGTCAGAAGAAGTATGAAAAACTGAAAAATAAAGCAAACAAAGCTGAATGCTTTGTAGGGGCAACGAGCTCAATGTTAATATTAATCAAAATGATCGCAATGTACTTAACATTTTTCCTTTCTGACATGAGTTGATATTTCAGTTTGATGCTACAACGTATCAAAGGTTTGGAGACATAAAACATTTGGTGCAAACACTTTCCTGGCGACATTTCATAATATTAAATTTCCGGGACTGGCTATGTGCCAGTCGACTGAATTCTCGATTCAGGTCAGTCGATCGTTGTCCACCTTTGATCTCTGATCCAACGGCTGCCTAGTCGTCTTCCACCTCCAAACGTTTTCTTCCTCCCGACAGTTCTTTCTCCCGACAGATCTTCTTCCAACCGCCCTGCGGACCACCGGCCGAACCGCCCGCGACCAAGCGCTGCCTCGCCGCCCGCCCTCCCCGGAACCACCCCCACCGCCGGTCTTCCACCGCCCAGCCATCCCTCTAGGCCCCGCCGCACCGAGTTTTTTCTCCGGCGAATCTCCACACCACCGCCCCACCACCGCCCCCCCCCCCTCCTGAACCCTTAGATAGACACCGGGGTAGCCTGCCCAACGAGCTTCTTCCTCCCCTCCGGCGAGTTTCTTCCTCCCCTCGCTATTTCTCCCTTTGACCAAAATCGACTGACCCATCTGCAAAAATACATTTCCTCTATTATGGATGACAGGGAGAGAAAATAAAAAGGTTGCTCTCCTTCCTCTAGCTTGATAGTTTTCTTTTTTTTCCTTACGCCTAAACCCTGATTGCTATACCTCCCGTAGTATCTGTGTTAAGTCGACAATTATGAAATGTTACGTGGTCAAACTGATCATGCTAGTTTCACATTATCGAACTAAATATATTTCATATGGTCAGTGTTCAAAGCTAGAGAAGTTTGACCGCAGAATTTATTGGGAAGGGATGATTTTAAAGAATATTGTTCTACTTTAAGTCCAGACATTATACTTCTTAGTTGCCAAGATTACAGTTTCACCCTAATACAAGAAAGCTTGGGAAGCTGCATGAGGCAGAAACATGCAAGAACCATTAACCGTTCATCCCAAAAAGCTCACCAAGTGTGAAAATTCAGTTCCAATGTGATCCAAATATGCAGTCACATTCTTATTATATCCTTGAATTCTGGAGAAAAGAACATCTGCAATATCACCTTGCAACATATCTTAAAAAAAAAAATTTCTTCATATATTCTCATGATATATGTAGCTTCCCTCCGAATATAGAAGCAAAGGAGCACAACATCAGTAAGAATGCAATATCTATTCCCATTTCACAATACAAGTGTTCCTAAATATATAATTGATGCCTAGTTAAAACTACTACACTAAACATGCCCAAGCGCATAGAACAGCTTGTGGCTTTTTGCTCAATTGAGTAATCACAACTTTACAAGTAGATTGAGAAGAGATGCCACAAAAAATTCCTTAGATTTTTGTATCGTCATCCAAGAATTTTCTACGTCAAGTAATACTTGCACCGTTTGTTTACTTGCGATACAAAATATCGCAGTTGTCAGGCCTACACAGCAAGGTCAGCAAAGGTGTGCCATCAGATGATATCAGGTTGCCACTTCCAATCTCCAGTGGTTCAGGGGTTGTGGTTGACGACCAATAGCTTCGAACTATATGGAAAGCACCCTTCCCTGATTCTGATCGAGGGAAGAAATCAAGGCGCTTTACTTGCAAACCTCCAGCCGTCAAGCCTTCACCTAGAGTTTCGAGTCGCAGCGGGATGCCAAGTGCATACGTTAGAGCCCTCATTGCTAGCGCCGATGCTTTAACGTCCAGGGGACGCACCTCTTTCCAGCAATACTGTTACAAAACCATAATATGTGCAACAGTCAGCTCAGTATGTAAATGGTAAATTCAATATTGGTTAACTTATTTTGGTCATGATTATCTTATTACAATTCACACGGATAATTGTTTCCGGGATTTTACATGTTTATGCAGATAAAATTCTCAACCTTGATAATACTAGTTGACTATTCAAGAAAAGTACTAGGGGTAAGAAATTCTAACCTGATTGACATTCATCTTTCCCGGGATAAATGGTTTGTAATCATCTATTCGCGTACGGATCTCAGTCTCTGCCAGCAATCTTAGCAAGGAAATAACTGGAAAAAAAGTGTTAAGCGAGAGAGAAGAAGTGGACAAACAAAACATTTTGGCAAGGATGTAGTATCCTTACCCCTGAGTGGCATGATCTCCTGTAGACTTCTCTTCTGCAACTCGTCAGAACTAAGACTGCAAATGATAAAAGCAATTATTTTAATTCCCAAACGTAACTACAAGGAAGCAAAGGGATCTTGAAACTTAATGTCATGTCTTGTCAAAGAAAATCACTACAAAATATCAAGTTCAAAGCTCATACCCATTTGCAACAGAATTGACCAAATGATTCAACTCCTGAAATAACATGCAGAAAAACGGTTAAGTATATGATCTAAGCTATATTATGCAGACAAAATCATATTTGTTTAGCATACTGCATACAGCAGTCATAATGGTGCAACAAACAAACATCTCAGCGAAATATCATGCCGACTGCTCCTAATGCTCCACTATTTTTGCAGTGACTGCTTGAGCTGAACAGTATCCATACTGTAGCAAGAACGAAAAGTGGAGTTTTTTGTTAAGGAGCTCTTAAGTTGGTGTGGTCCAGTAGACCATTACTCTCCACAATGTCAACTACGCAATGTTTAAAATTTTGTAAATACTGTTGTAGCATTTACAGCATGAAATGCTGAGCTATTAAATAATTTCCATGATCAGAGCTAATAAGCCTAAAACTGCTATGTCCACTGTTCATGTAGCAGGTATAGCTCCTCTACATGCGACAAAACTACTTGAACTTGATAAACATGTCTTCTTTATACTCTTCTTAGATATCATACATACTATCCTGAAGATTAAGTAATTCGGATACTAGAAAATAAACATTTAGAGAACTTTCCCAGTCTTCCTTAAATTTTACATGTATGGCAGCTCCCTGAGCGCTCATAGGTTTTTCTCTCTTCTCACTCTGCATAACTGTCAGTTCCGGTTTAGTGGGCGTATTTTGGAATTCACTAAGACCAAGGAGTTTTGTATTTGTCGGAACTTTGTACTGTTCTTTCGATAAGTAATAGAATGTTCAGGCTGGGCCAAATCTCGCCTTAGTTCAGTCATATGACCAAATGCAAAATCTATCTTCTATTATACATCTCGCTGCATATATTTCATACTCAGAACAGTAAACGAAGATGTGTACTACAGTAAAAAAGCAAGAGTAGCATGGCAATGTGAGGCATTGTTCTTCATTAAAGATATTTTCTGATGATGTGGAAAGGTTCAGATAACTTTCAGAACAGATTCAGCAAGGGCACTGGATAATTCAGGCCACATAAAGGACATCAAGTTATTTTGGCAAGTATTATAAATCATAGATAGTTTGATTTTCAGTAAATGCCTAAACTTATTACAGAAGAATTGGGGTTACAACATCAGAAAAGAAAAAAAGTGAAGCTTCTGTGAGCTATGAGAATACATACAGAAGCAACACTTGAAAAGTATTCTTCAGGATTTAAGAAGTATGCTTTGTCCCACTTCAGACGACAGAAATTCTCTCTGGACACTGCCACATGTTCCATTAGACGAGTAACTTCAGCTTGACTATCTTGCATTTGTCCAAGATTTTCCTGTTTACAAGCATAGTCATATCAAACTTCGATGCAAAACAAAAAAGCAACAGCACAAAAAACCTAGTAACTTAGATGGTTACCAAGTAGGAGAAAAAGAAAGCTCTGTAGAAACAGCTGCCATCTCCGCGAGTTCGTTTCAAGTGCACATAGCGCTGACAAAGAATCTGCACAAAACTAGTTTTGAACATTAGCATAAAACACTTAAATAATGAGAATGCTCCTGTAGTGCCATGCAAACTTACCTTGATCATTTTCTGGACAATGTCATTATCTGGATAATCCTCAACCAAATCCAAGAGTGGTTCCTGCCATAGAACGAGTAAGTATGACAAAAAAGGACTAACTATTTAGTAGATTCATCTGAATTAATAATGGATTCGAATAAGTAATGCTGAAGCACAAGACGCAAAATTGTAAGCCTAAGAAATTCTATTATGGTTTTCACGCACCAATCATCCACTTATTTGGGAGGAAAATGACATGAGGCCTTCATGAGGAAAACCTATGTAACATTAGATAACGATCATCGATCACAATGTGCAAAACTAAAACTTATTTTAAGTCACATAAGAACTTCTCATGTACCCTAACTCACATTATTGGTTAAGACACATAATGACCTCGTCAAGAGTAGGTTCCAGTTTCCACTTGTAATTGTGCAGAATAACATCTATGAAAATTAACATCAAAGGATTCAAATAAGAAGTCAATGTCTTCCCCAGATAGTACCATAGACCATAGTTCTCTAGGGGAGTGATTGCAGTTTGAACATTTTAAAGTTACATGTAACAAACACTCAAACAAGGTGGATGCTAATAAAGTTAGCATGTTAAGCTGACAAATTTCAAGATAACAATGTCACTCTCCGACAAGGAATAACTGGGACAGTGAAGAAGCTCACTGGAAATGTTTCAAGATCTAACTCTTGAAAATCTAGTGAAAGTTTATTCACTGCATTGTTGTGAACAGAGGAGCTATGATTTTCTCACCTGGAATTCTAATGCCCATGGACGAGCTAACGGCCGCCGGAAAACACCACTGACAATGAGAACACGGCGGTCCCTCAGTGGCCGGAGGTATGTTCTCTTGCCGTCCAGCAGCTGATTCCAGTTTTTCCACAGAGAAAAATATTCATTTTTGTTGAGCGGCACCGAGTCATGCCGAAAGAGATCATGCGGGAGATTCTTCTTCTGACCACTCATGAACAATGGAATGTAGAATTTCTCATCATCTGGTAATTCATCCTATAAATAATTGCAGACAGAGAGTTGTAAAGGATACTTTCCAGCACAAATAAGGCCCATAATTACCCGAAAAGAAACAAGTGTAGTAACAACTACAGCAACAGATTCAGACTCCAACTAATGCAATCAACATTCAACAACTAGACAATTAATTCCAGCACTGTGAGGACTGACGAGGCATCCTTCTCTGTATTCACTGTTCGGAACAATTGGACAAAGAACTTAAGTCACCAAGTCATGGAATTGAACTAAGAAGTAGCAGCAAAGGAACACAAATTTTCACCTCATCCTCTTGCACCGCATCCAAATCCGTTCCATCGTCTTCGGGCCAATCATCGTCATCATCATCCTGTCCTTCATACTAGAAAAATGGCATGGCATTGTAAGAAAAGAAAAGTTTGCAGCACAAATGCAGAGAACAGTGTAAAAAAGTGCAGTGAAAACCAGAACTCCAGGCCCGGACAACAGAGGGAAATCCAACAGCCTTCAGTTTCCAAGTCACGCGATTGGACCAAGAACTCGCAGCAATCAAAGGAACGCAATTTCTGGATAGAAGCCCCAACGAATTGGTTGGAGGGCTCGAAATCATAATCAAACAACTGCACCAATTCGAAGAACGTAGCCAAGAACTACGACGACGACGCCCGATCCCGCAGCAGCCAAGAAAGCACCCCCCACGAACTGGGCGCAGGAGTTGCCCGAAAGCGGACCAAGAACGAAGCCGAGGTCACCCGGACGCACCACCGAATCCCGCTGAACGAACGAGATTCCGGCGAAACGATCGCCGAGCAACCATCGCCGTTCACCCAGGAGACAACAGGAGGAAGCAAGAAACTCACCGTGTACCTGACGATGGGGGTCGGCGGCGGCTGCCGTGCGGGCTGAAGCGGGAGCGGCGAGGCGGAAAGCGCCGCGGGGTCGAGGGAGGGCGACGGCGCAGGCCCTGGTGCGGGCGGCGGCGTGGGTCCGCCGCCGCCGCCGTCTCCGTTGCTTCCCGCCCTGTCCTTGTGTAGCTTGACCTTGAATTTTATCCCCATTTCTTTCGCTCCGGGAGATTCCTTTTCTGCCCCGCCGAGAAACCCTGGCTTCTTTTGGCCTCGCCCCTCGGTTCCTGAGGAATTCGGTAGCAGCCTTTTGCAAGGGACGAAGTGGTAGATATCTTTATATAGCATCTTGGGGATTTAGGGACCCCCTCCCCCCTACGTCTTTCTTAGTTTTTGTAGGTCAATGTTTTTCTTAGTTTCTGTTTACCCGACGACATTGACGAGGTAGTGACGGTGATGGTGCGTTAGAATAAGGTCTCTCTGGCCTCTTCTTACGTCAACGACGTTCGATCTGGCTACAACGTAGGGCTGTGAGGGTACGTGTTGCCACATCAGTTGGCTCTCTTTGGATCCGGCAGTTGGCTGCGTGTATCAATCAAGCCAACTAGCGGGTGGCTCTTGGTGTGGTGATTTTCGACCCCTTCTTTCGATTTATTCTGCGGCATGCATGGATCAATTTCTTCAACTCTCTAGATCGGTGGTGAAAGATTGCAAGCATGGGTTGCATGGGGTGATGCCACATACCGATGTTCTTTCAACGAATAATAGATCTCATTCTAGCGGTGAGTGGCTATTGTCGTCTTCAAAGCCTGGTTTAGCAAGGGTGTTTGCAAGCCTCCTTTTACCTTACCGTCGGGTCAGTGCAATTTTCAAACTCCGACGAGCGGCGTGCAATCGAAGTAAGAAGACATCCACTATGATTTTGTTGTAGTTTTTCTTTTTAAAAAAAATCTCGTCATTTTGTGTCTTGATGTCTTTTCCTTCAAGTGGCATCATGTTGCCAAAGGTCAGAAATTGTTACTCCCTAGTGTGAAAAACACTCTTATATTATGCGACGGAGGGAGTAGTTAGGAAGATAATAGACATGTTTGATTACAACATGCAGTGCCTAACCTTCTGTGTGCCAGGGTTCAAACTATATGCTTAGTTGGCGCAATATAAAAGGTGAAGTTGCACACTATTATTTGCATGGTGCATACGTTATGGACTTATTTATCTTTTTGCCCAAAAAACATACCTGTGGTTTTGATTGATTTTTTTGTAAATTTAATTTTCTCGATGAAGGTTGGATTATATTAACTCAAAACAAAGCATCAAGAGGATATAAACACAGTGAGCATACATCCGACCTCTGCATAGGTAGGATCGATGCACACAGCCAACACCAATGCATACACACAAAACACATTGTAAAGTTAGTTGTGACAAAATTAGCAACAGAATAAAACACCTCCCCTCGGCCCTGTTTTCACGTATGTGTTTCTTAGTAAATGGTCATGTATGCTTGAGAACAAACAACGGATGTGGCACTTAATTTTGGATCTGTTTTACTAGTTTTCTGAAAATTCAACGCGGTGTTTCCTCAAGGAGAGAGGGGGGGGGGGGGGGGGGGGGGGGGGCTTGTGCGCAAACACTCCCATCGGCCATAGTCCATCCATCGTAGCACAGGAAATCACGCAACACATTATTGACACACATATGGTGATGGTAGATCACCGGAATCCACACAGTGCCACGAAGCTCTCATGAGTTACATAGAATCATATACTCCCTCCGTCCCATATTAGTTGCCGCTCAAACGGATGATCTAGCAGTGAAATACGTTTAGATACATTCATTTCAGCGACAACTCATATGGGACGGAGGGAGTATAACTTATTACACATATGCACGCACACAATGGCAAATTAGCACAACTTAGTACAAGTGTGTTCTTTCTTTGGCACAAGGACAGCCAACCAAGTTGGCATATGCATACTTTGGCAGAAGCACAACTTAGGCCCAGTTCTTTTGGCCGATTCTCCCAGAATCTTGATAATCGACCTTCCACCCAACTTCTCCCAGAATCCTGAACCCATATATTTTTTACAATCCTAGTTATTTACATCATAACTAGCTAGGATTGTAAAAAAAATATGAGTTCAAGATTTTTGGAAAAAGCTGGGTGGAGGGTCGATTCTCAAGATTCTAGAAGAATCGGCCAAAAGAACTGGGCCTTAGTAATACCTCAATTTCAAAATATAAGATGTTTTGGTAGGCTAAACTAGCCTACCAAAATGCATGGATCATACGCCTGATTAAATAGGGTATTCAAGGAATGGTGATGGTTTCCAGCTCAGCATTCTGAAGTAGGCCATTCAGGGTTTGTGGTGATGGTTTTCACATCAACCCCCTTAGGCAAATGAACATACAATCTGTCATCAACCACTTTATAATCGGCGAAGACTCGCTTGTAAAGTTTGTCGTCGTCACCTACTATGAGCTCACATGGATTGTCGTCAAGTTCCTCTGCCATCCTTTTCAAAAGCGGGGCGCGAGAGCAACCGCAAGGCTTCCTCAGCATTCCATCAGCGAGTTTGGTTATCGTCCTCGGTTTGTGGGACGGGTAAGCCTTGTTTATATGCTGGACATCCAGGACGGTCTTCTTGAATGTGTTGAACCGGCGAGCCATCTCCTCGCGGTCACGCTCTTGGTCGAAAGCCTTGCACAAGCGCTCGTACAAGGCCCAGAGGGCTTGGTCTAACTCGAGGTCCTTCTCCTCCGCCATAAACTTCACCCTGCCTTCGGGCTTTTCATCTATAATAACCAAGAAAAGTAGTCTTATGTGGAACGCAAAATAATTGACGGTGTCGGGTGTAAAGGAAAAGAAATGGCAGTATTATATCGAATGGATTGGAATTTAATAGGCATGCAGAGCCTGGTGTAGTGCTAGTAAAACTATACGAGCAGAACACCCATAATATGTTGCCCTATTGAGTAGGAGTATTACCTACATCCGCATGCATGCGGGCGTTGTACCCATGGAATTTATCAGATGGTTCAGCTGCGCAAATGCAGTTGTGTTTAATAAGAGAGTGGATTCTTAATTAGGATCAAAGGGAGGCATTGGATAATTTGGATCTAAGCGTAGTAGTACCTTTCAAGTGCCTGAGCGTCGGGGAGGCAGGTGCGGCCCTGACGGGGGGAGGCACGCCGACGGCGACGGCGACGGTGGATGAATGTCCGGAGGCGATACCATCTGAACTAGCAGGAGCGTGAGATTCGGCCTTGGTGGAGAGGGAGAGTGCCGCTGGTTCATGGAAGCGGGCGAAGCGAGATGCGGCCGCCGCAGCGGAGCGGGCGGCACGGGCGAGCATGGAAGCTGCCGATGGCGAAGGATAATGGTGGTTGCGGATGGGGGCGACCTTGTGTGCTGCTTGTACAAGACGACCCTGATTAGGGTTTCCAGTTTTTTTTTTTCTGAGAATTGGGTTTCCGGAGTTGGACACTGCTCACGGGACGGCGGCAGTCCACATCACGTCAGGCCGAATGAGGGAGTGGGCCGATGAGACTGCCAGGCTGGGCTCGCTCGTCGTTTCCGTCGAAAGAAAAAGAAGAAAGAGCCTATGCATGCATACGCTTGATATGTGCAAAGACATCTAAACCTTTTTTTCACACTCAAAAAAAAAAATCTAAACCTCTTTTTTTTTTGCGAATAAATTCTTGCATTATTCAGAGTTCAAATGTTACAATCTCGTTCTACAAGTTTCATGACCTCATCTGGTCCAGAGCCTAGCCAAACCATGGTCCGGCGGTACACCCTACCAAAATTAGCCAAGGCATGACTAACATTATTACAGCTTCGACGAGCATGAGCAACGCAAGAACTCCTTTCTCCCATACTCCTTTCTCTAACGATGAAAGCATGCTTAGACTTGTTTATATGTCCTTCTTTGATCATCTTGACAGCCCCCATACAGTCTGTTTCCACATCAATGGGTAGACTACTCCATTTCAGTGCTGAAGAAATTCCTTCCTTTAGTGCAAGAAGTTCAACTTCTAACAAGTCATCAAAACAAAACAGAGAAGTGTTCCCTCAAAACAAGAAGCTGAGAAGTGAATTCAAACTTTCCAACGCGAGTGTCAATCCAAGAAATGAACTATTCAAGTTCGTGGCACAAACGAGATCATAAACAAAACACACTTTCTCTATATGAAATTTAAGAACCCCATTTTTCGACAAGGAAAATAGTCGAGCACATTTCTTGAAAACAAATTTTACCTTTTCTTGCCCACCGGAAATGTTTTTTACACTTTAGCTGAATATTGCTCCATTTGTTTCCTTTGCTCGAGCGCACTCAACTCTAGGAGCTCTGCGGCATCTTAAGAACCGTCGTCACCATCGATCATGATCATGGTATCCTTGGTGTACCTTCTCATGAACAAGTTGAGAAACGCATCAAAAGGTGGTAGTGCCACATCCTCTTTAACAATTTCATTGGAATTTTTGTTAATAATCCAAATCTGCAAATCATGGATGACAGGGCAACACTAGAGCAAATTGATAATGGCAGTAGCTACTTCGTTTCTGCGTCCTGGGTCAAATGGACCTTCAAGCTCCAGTCGTTCCAGACTGAGCAACGGGACCAAGTGCTCATGTTGCACGTCCTCGTCTACTGCCATGTCATCGATGCTTTCCACCTTCAATTTGAGGATCTTAGCATGTCGAAGGTTGCCGGGGAACTGCCAGAAAGAGGCGAACCATGGCCATGGATACTTTGGCTCAACGCAATAACGTCACCTGGGGGTTAGAGCCACTTCAACTAGTGTTATCTTGGTCGCAGGTGATTCCATGGTAAACTAATCCGCAGGGGAGGCAGCATAGTTGAAGGTGCATATGGATGACATATTGAGTTCGATGCGTTCCCTAGAGCTTAACCTCATACCGACAAGCATGAGGGTGGTAAGGCTTGCGCTGTGGAGCCTGAAACGTGCCCTGTTGTAAAAGTGGTGGCTTTGATATGCAGGCTAGCGAGGCACGTCATGGCACAGATAAAATCATCGAGATCTTCCATTGAAATCGACGAGCACTTGTAGAGAATGAGGTTGGAGAAACAAGGCAGGACGATAGTGCATACGTTAGAGCCCTCATTGCTAGTGTCAATGCTTTAACATCCAGGGGATGCACCTCCTTGCAACAATACTGTTAGAAACCCTAATATGTGCTACACTAAGCTCAGCTTGCAAATGGTAAATTTGGTACCGGTTAACTTTTTTTTGTCATGATTACCTTATTACAATTCACAGTGTCATAATTGTTTCCAGGATTTTACATGTTTATGCAGAGAAGATTCTCAACCATGATAATTAACTACATAAGTAAACTTTTACGACAAAGACAAAGGACAGATAATCTACTAGTTGATTATTGAGAACAGTACTAGGGGTGAGAAAGTCTAACCTGATTGACATTCATCTTTCTAGGGATAAATGGCTTGTAATTATCTACTCACATACGGATCTCAATCTCTGCCAATAATTTTAGCAAAGAAATAACTGAAAGAAAACGTGTTAAGCAAGAGAAAACAAGTGGACAAACAAAACATCTTAGCAAGCATGTAGTATTCTTACTCCTGAGTGGCGTGATCTCATGTAGACTTCTCTTGTACAACTCGTTAGAACTAAGACTGCAAATAATAAAAGCAATTATTTTTAATGGATGCATTATTGATAGTTGCACTTTTGTTTCATTATTGATTTTGAAAAAATCAGACAAAATGGATGCATGGATGCATTTTGCAGGGAACACATCCGAGCGGCCTATGTTTTGCCGGAATGTTGATTAATTTCCGTTCCGGCAAATTTCAGGCGCTCGATATGTCCTGTTTTAGCAAAGGTCATGCCGGAATTTTCCGTGGATTTCAGGATGACTTGTGCTATAAAATAGGAAATATCGAGTGCCCGTGATTTGCCGGAACAAGAATTAAATGACATTACGGCAACCCATAGGTCATTTTTTATGGCATAACTTGATATATGTAACGGGTTGACTGTCATTCTGTCCGGACTCCTTGTGTAACTTTCAGTCTGCTCTTGAAGGAAGGATGCCAACTGTTGTCGTGGGGGTCGCTTTCTTTCCTTCTTATCGTGATATACCTTGGTAATGCACTAGAGAAGGAGGGGAAGCGACCATCACCGACGGTCGAAATATCTATGAGGGAGTCCACTATATACTGTCGAAATATGAGAGAGGAAGAATGCTGATTGTTGTCATGGGGGTCGCTTCCTTTCCTTCTTCTCGTGATATATTTTGGTAATGCACGAGAGGAGGAGGGGAAGCGACCATCACCAACGGTCCAAATATTTGTGAGGGAGAATCCACCATATACCGTCGAAATATGAGAGAGGAAGAATCCCGACTATTGTCGTGGGGGTCGCTTCTTCTTCATTCGAAGGTGCAAGACATTTTGATGTAATGCACTTTCGAATGAACGGAGGAGCGACCATCACCGACGGTCGCAAATGTCAGAGAGGAAGAACCCCGACTGTTGTCGTGGAGGCCGCCTCGTCCGTTCCCGTGTGCTCGACATTTTGATGTAATGCACTCGGGAACGAAGGGAGGAGCGACCATCACCGATGGTCGAATATATCAGAGAGGGAGTGCCCACCATATACACCACGTGATGGATGAGAGTTTTCAAGGAAAGACTCGACAGACCAACAGTCTACCCGTGATGAATAATAATGAACTGTGTGTTGAGTTCCTGTTATTTGCCGTCGATTTTTAATCTTTGACTTATGAACACAGGAAATGTCTGACAATGATAGGATCCCTCAGAGTGACTACTGCGAAGACGACCGGGGTATGTGCGACAGGATGCCTCATCTGCAAAACGGTAGGTGCTTCACCATCGTGCTGAAGGAGACTTCCGACGTTTTTACGGTACGTAATGACGACAAGTATTTTTCCGTAATTAAGCATGACTTGTGATTTTTGGCTTCAACGTGTAATTTTCATTTTTTTTTACAATTCGAATAGTTCATCCCATGTCATGCAAGACCTTATGTCTTGAAAAAGCTCGGTTTCAAAGATAGGGAGAGAACGGAGACGAAGAGAGCTCACCTTAGGATGAAGCATGGTTTCACTTTTTGGGTTAAGCTATTTAATGCACCAAATAACTCACATTTTGGTTGCTCAACTTGGAGAGGACTTTGCAAGGCCTATGGATTTAAGGAGGATATGAAAATAACCTTGGATATTCTGCCCGAAGATAAAACTGATGATAATATCGACATTTGGGTGGATGTGGGCACGCTTCAAATTCTAACTCTTTGTGAGTTTGTCAAATAAATCATTGACGGCTTATTTCCATTCTTCAAAAAATGTATGAAAGATAGTAGACAAAACCTACTACACTGATGGCTCTGAACTAACTTATGAAGAGAAAGATCATCTTGTCTCATTTATTATTGATGTTGAGACTTTCAATAACAATTATGTAACTCTTCCACATTATGGTCAATACATATCACTAGTTCACGTGTTGAACTACGGTAACATCCATGGAAACGACATGGTAAGATTTTTTACTATTATGACACCAGTGCATCTTTTGCATACATTCTTCTAAAGCTAAACTACATTTCTAACTACATTATTATTATGCATCTTTTGCATGATGATTTGTTATATCAGTGGGTGAAGATTAGTAGTACTTTGGATCTTCACCATGTTGCCTCCACTTGAATCTAATTCACGTTTCTTTCACCCACTAATAAAATAACTCATCATGATCATAATGATATAAAAATCTCTAAATTGCTATTGTATCAAAACTTGTATAACGATGTATAAATACACTATAAAATAATAGAGAAATGAAATACAGACGAGTAGTAGTAGCGCGGGTCCTGGGTGCGCTACTAGTAACTATCAGTAGCGCTAGGTAGGGCCAGCGCTACTGCTATATGAGTTAGCAGTAGCGCGTGTGTGAACTGCACTACTGCTAAAGTTTAGCTGTAGCGACATACTAGTAGCGCGCCCACCCGCGCTACTGCTATACCAAAACGCCGCGCTATTGCTAGGGTTTTCCCTAGTAGTTATCTAAAGAAGAATCGGTGGTGGCGCGCCCTTGTGGCGGGAAACACGGGAGTTTCTCTCGTTCTAGATCGTCCAAGAGACAAATATGGTGAGTGAGGCCATCACACGTCTATTGGGGTTTTGCATGTCGGTTCGCTTATCCCACCACTCGAAAACGGATCCCAAGAGGTGGCCACGGACAAAGCCCGCAGCGAGGGACCACGCCGCGCCAAACGTCTCATTGGCCTACCCTGCACCTAGTCCTCCTCCTCCTCCATCACCGATAACAACTCCTCTGACTCTGATGGCTCCGGACGACAAGCCCTATGCCGTCTTTGCCATGTACTGCCACCGCTGCCAAGATGAAAAGAGGAAGGTCAAGGCACCACGCTGGTGACTCCTGTCCTGTCATGTAATGTCCTTAAATTCGTGTATATATCTATGTGATGGACTTGCGACCCTTTTGGTTGTCCGGCGATGAACTGTGCGATGATCTTTTGGTTGTCCTATGAAATGTAGATGAATCTTTTCTGTTTCATGATGTAGTCTCTTTGTTCGTAGGTGCATGAATTTGCATGCATTTGAGGGGTGGCAATCCTGACGGTAGATGCTATTGTACGTGCCAAAATATGCTGAAAAGCCTTGTATGCCTCTATCTACTTGTATGCCTCTATCACGTGCACCAATTCAAAGCGGATTTGAACTTTCTTCCTCCCCGCCTCCAAAGATAACATTTTTTTTCATTCATTCCCGTCAGACAACCACTCCCAAGCAGAAGAACTTGCGCGCCACTCCACTGTAGTACGCATCACTTTTTTACTTAATTCCTCCGTCCCGACGAGAAGAGCAGAACGTGCGCAGGCAGGCACCTCACCATGGACAGCGCAGACACCACCGTCCAAGCCACCGGCGGGCGCGTCCTGCTCCTGCCGTTCCCGGGCATGCAGGGGCACGCCAACCCCATGCTGCAGCTCGGCCGCCGGCTCGCCTACCACGGCCTCCGCCCCACCCTCGTCCTCACCCGCCACGTCCTCTCCACCACCCCCAGGCCCCACCCAATGCCCGTTCCCCGTGGCCGCCATCTCCGACGGCTTCGACGCGGGCGGCATCGCCTCGTGCGCGGACACCGCCGAGTACCTGCGCCGCATGGAGGCCGCCGGGTCTGACACGCTCGCGTCGCTCCTCCTCGCCGACGACGAGCCCGTCCGGGTGCTTGTGTACGACTCGCACCTGCTGTGGGCGCGGCGCGTTGCGCGGGAGGCCGACGTGGCCGCGGCCGCGTTCTTCACGCAGATGTGCGCCGTGGACGTGGTGTACGGCGAGGTCTACGCGGGGCGCACTACCGGAAAAGAGTCCTACCCCGACGGCCAAAACAATGCCGACGGCCGCCGTCGGCCTATATGGATCTATGCCGACAGCCATGTCCTGGCCGTCGGCGTATACAGCTGAGGTCTACGCGGGGCGGGTGCCGCTGCCGCTCGCGGACCGGAGCACGCTCCGGGGCAGGCTCTCCGTGGAGCTCGGGCCTGACGACGTGCCGCCGTTCGTCGCCGCGCCGGAGTGGTACCCGGCGTTCACGGAGTCGGCGCTGTCGCAGTTCGACGGGCTGGACCAGGACGACCACGTGCTCGTCAACTCCTTCCGCGACCTCGAGCCAATGGTGAGCACCAGCGACCACCACCTGTTTGTTGTTTTGCACCTGAAAAATCATGGCGCAGGAACTGAGACATATGCTTTGAAATTCAAACATTGGGCCTCCAACAGCAAACCATTTTTTATCTGTATTTGAGTGTGAATCACTAGATCCGGAATTGCACAGCAAAGGATGTCCTAATTTTCAAATGCCAAATTCATTGCTTTGTCTAGAGTCTAGACAAACCATTAATTGTACACGAATTCAGATTGCTGTTTTCTGATTGAGCAGGAGGCAGATTACATGGAATCGAAATGGCACACACAGACCATCGGCCCGACATTGCCATCGTTCTACCTTGACGATGATCGTCTGCCATTGAACAAGGCCTACGGCTTCAACCTCGTCTCAAATACGGCTCCATGCATGACATTGGCATGGCTCGACAAGCAGGCTCCTTGCTCTGTGCTTCTTGCATCCTACGGTACAGTCGCCAACCTCGAGACGACCCAACTAGAGGAGCTAGGCCATGGATTGTGCAATTCTGGACAGCCTTTCCTTTGGGTGCTGAGGTCCAACGAGGCAGATAAGTTGCCCCAGGAACTCCATGAAAAATGCAACAACAAAGGCCTAATTGTTCCATTTTGCCCTTAGCTGGAGGTATTGGCTCATAGAGCAACAGGTATGAATTGATCCAAAATTCTGCGCATACAGCAACAAGCCTGACGATGATAGGTTGAATTTGACAATGAATACAAATTATTTGTCATATTATTTGACGATGATAGGTTGAATTTGACGATGGGAGCTCTGACAATAACATTGCAGATTTTGCAGCCAAGTATTTGTCAAATTAAGACCATTTTCTGATTAGAAAGATAATCCTAAGTTACTAAGCTTACACTGAACGTTTTGAGTCTCTTTTGTTGTAAAACCGATCGGTTGCTAATAAACCGATCCTTATTGAGATATGGAACAATCAAAATAAGATATCTAATTAGTAATACTCATGTAAGATCCAGAGAATTTGTGACAACAAGGCCCGGGCTGATACTTGATTTCTTCTTTGTCTCCAATAAGGTGTGCCTAACTTTAGTTATGTTTTGCAATAATCGTATCATAAGGCTGCAATATGATTTCTTGATTCACACCAAAGTTTAGAAGAGGCCGACAGTGTTCACAATTTGAGATAGTTATGCAAAAGTATACGCAATACATTGCAAGAAAAAAAAGTTTACAACAGCCTGCCAAAAAACCTACCATAGTGGAAAACAAAATGGACGATCTCCGCCGTCCCCAAGAGAGGCTGACACCGGCACTACCTCACCCTTGGCTCCTCCCAACCGGCTGCAACATCGTGCGCGCCTTGCCAAAGAATGGCACGGCAGAGTGGAACATGTTGCCATGATGAAATGGTTCAAAGAGCTTATATAGACAGGGAAACTGATAACACATGTTACACGGCAAGCGAAATATCAGTTGATAGTCTTCTTACATTATCTCACCGACTAGGCACCAAGCCACCAACTTGACAGGCCAACGCAAGGGCACGGCTAGCGTAACACACTTCATGGTTTCCATCGAGAACCGGTCCAGTCCACTCTGGAGAAGGGTTCAAGGACAGAAAAATCTGCACCATCTTTGAACCTCCAAACCTCACCTTTTAAGGGACCGTTGCACCCAAAGACAGTGATTTGGCAGGATTTACTTGCCCTGTTTCTGGAGCTATACCTCACTTTGGCAAACGCCTCGTCTTTTGAAAACGATATGAAGCTTGGACTGGCCAGATAAACAGATGCGGTCTTCAGCGCCCCTGCCCTCCGGCAAAAGAACTCGACGAAGACAACCTCAGCTGGGTCCCCTGTGAAGTCTTTGAAACTCATCATGCTGATGCGCGAGTGGATGTTCTCGATGGGACCAGACTCCTCCCAGAACTCGAGGGTGAGGTAGTCATCAGTGGGTTTATCACATTTCTCACTCTGCAAAAAATTGGAGGAATCAGTCAACAGGTGAACAGTTCGCCAGAAATATTCTTTAAGACAAACTTCCAGATGTGAACCATGAAAATCAGTTAATAATTAGCTACCTAAATGGAGTCAAGTGCCACATATTGTGCAATTAGTGTAGTAGCATCAATTTGGTACTGAGTGGTATACTATAAACTACAGACCTCCAGAAAATTGTAGGCAGCAAATGAGCTAGTTTATTATGTGTAGTTTAATCCGCTTGAAATAAGCATTACATGCCATTTGCATCATCCACATTCCACAGCACAAATACTGCTAGCTAGTATCAGCACAACGAAAAAAAAACTAAAACAAGAAAATCTGGATAAACCAGAAAATCAAGAAGCAAAGCAATAGAAATCAAAATAATGGCACTATAAACTGTGGCGTAACAAAACTTTGGTAACAAAGGTCTTAACATAAACAGGCCAACATGCAACCCCAATAATTCCAATTGCATACTCTAGCCTGCATGCGTAGAGATAGTCTGATGGTTGAGAACAAATGCCAATGCTTGGCCTTTTAGCTATATTGGTCAAGAATGCATAAATGGCAATGCTAATTGCATAGTCATACTGATGACGTTATCATCGTCTTATTCTGATATTCGCGGGGAGATTACTTAGACTAGCATGCATAATTACATACATGGTTCACATTCCACAATAGGAGAAATTAAAAAGACCATAAAGAACTCTAATGATAATTGACTTGACAGATCTATGCAAACAAGTGAGAACGCTGCAAGAAACAAAATCTGCTGCAAGATGGTAACAAAAATTCAAGTGGCATGTATATGAAATTATTAAGAATGTTTGCAGAGCAGAGAATAAGCTGAGATAAATCTGTCCACATGTATTTTTTGTGAGCAAATGGAGCATTTTTGCAGCTAATTAAGATTCAGAATCTACCACATGCAGTGCTAACTGCTCAACAGTAAATACTGCAAATTATACTGGCACATAACTAAATACTGGATCCAGTTTGTAGAAGAAGTGAAAACTAGGACAACTCCATACTTCACTGGATGTAAATAGTCTAGTAGTGCAAAGAAAAAAGAAGAATGATGTATCTACTGAACAAGATCTAAGCAGAATTCATGGAGAGCAAATTAAGATATATGTGAGGCTGCAAGCTCCAGTCCACAATGGACGACTTTAGTCTTAACAACATTTTGCCAGATATATTCTTTAATATGAATTTCCGGGTGTGAGGTACAACAGCTGCTTTCTGTAATAAATTAGTTGGGATAAGTTCTATGGTACTAATAAGATCAAAGCAGTGTACTAGCACAAATATGGCGATTATGGTAATACCAATATCGGAACAGCCTCAAGAACTGTCGATATGAATGTGCTGGTTTACTTTGTGTAACTTTCATAAGTCTGATATAAGCATAGCATCTGTTACAGCACCATAGCACAAATATACTAGTAACTCGTATGAACAGAGTGAAAAACAATAGAACAAGAAGATCTGTACATTTGTAAAGAAGCAAAGCACTATAAATCAAGATATGTGAATAATAATCATTGTGCCTCAAAAAAAAAATTCTTACCAAATGCCATAACATAAACAGATCAGCATGAAACCCTTCATAATTCAAAATGTGTATTCTAGTCTATAGATGGTCGAGAAGACATGACGGTGGCTGAGAATAAATGGCGAGGCATGGAATGTAACCTATAACTGGTCACACATGTACATGTTACACATCATACATAACAGCGCACAAAACCAAAAAGACGATACAAAGAGCTATCACGATGATGGACTTGAAGTATGCAATCAATCATAATAATATAATATGCAGTCTCTCCACAACCACATACAAGGAGTTATCACATATAAAGAGCTATTACTTTGTGTTTCATTTTCAATGAAAATTGAACCGTCCGTGAGCCTGTTGATCGAAACAACATATAGAAGTGCTATATATCAGCCTATCACAACCAGCAATAATATGAAGAGAACATGAAATTGTGACAAATACCATAATATACAGCGTTTGCACGTTAGGGAAGCATCTCAGGAAGGCAGGCACCAGCTTGACCTCCTTGCGAACTCCGAAACGTACACTCAAGCTCAGAATCTTCACGCTTGTGACCATGGTACTTGTGCTGCTTGTTATCCCAGGCTGAAATTTGCTCAATTCAAGAACGAACATCACCCAACTGAGTCATGGACATCCACCAGTTGAACATAAGTATTTGGCAAGTCAACAAATGGAGACTAGGGATTTACCATGATGATGGAGTCTCGGATCTGTAGGACCTGTCTTGGCTCCAAGAACCCAAGCACGTGCAGCTTGGGGGCATCACCAATCTCGATTCTGGTGGGCAAGCGACGAGCTACTCCACAAGGTGATGAATGGATGAGCCGCTCGAGGCGTGAAGCCTTCACCACGGCGATGGTCTCCATTATCGAGCAGCTGATTTGCACGCACCGTAGGCTCTTGCTAACGATGCAGAGACGCAACCTGTTGACGCACTCCAGGATGTTGAGGATCTCCAGGACGGGACTACTGGCGACGAGGGAGTCGAGGACGCCGTGCTCCATTGCGACGCAACATACGCCGAGCTCGTGGAGGTGGGGAAAGGTGGCGCCACACAGGGCGCGCGCGGCCGTGTCCGGCAACTTCCACATGCCGACGTAGAGGCGGGCAGAGGCGGAGGACGAAACTTTTTTGAGGTGGGGCGAACTCTTAAGCCAAAAAAAATTTGTGCACAACCAACATAAATAATATGAACCAACAGTGCACACCAATATTTTCATATAATCCTAAACAGAATAGCCAAGTACAATGGAAATGCAAACATATTTTAAATAGACGAACAACCTAAAACATACCGATAAGTAAGCTTTAATGGCGTGTAGAAGACCCGGGCAACGGTAGTGCCCTACCCTTCTTGTGAAAATCTTCCTTAATTTTACCAAGATCAAGACTTTTGAATATCCCTCGCTCAATGTAACACACCATCAAGTCATTAAGCCAGCCATCGGACATCTTGCTGCGCAACTCGGTCTTGATGATTTTCATTGCTGAAAAAGCCCTTTCAACTGTTGCCGTCGCTATCGGTAGTAGCAATGCCAACTCAATGAGGCGATACACCGTGGGAAACATGATGTGCCTTTCAAGTTCAACCATCTTTTTAGCTAGGCTTGCAATATCACGACAATCTCTAAAATCTTCAATTCTTCTCATATGAATAATGAATAGGTCAAGATGATCTTGTATATGTTCACGGTCATAATTAGAGAAATTCTCATGATATATCTCTGTGAGTCGAGCAAGCTTATTGATATTGAACCTAGAAAACGAGTCTCTTGGGTCAAGACAAGAGAAGTTCTGGAGGAGCTCTGAAGATACCTCATTAAAACGATGATCAAACTCCGTGATGATGGAGTCTATAGCGACATAGAAGGTGTCCACACGGAAAAAATGATCAGCAGTGACATTGTTTCTTCCACCTTTTCTTGATTTTCCCCATTTTGTGAAGGTGTCATCCATACTTGGTATTGGAATTTCATTTTTGGTGCAAAATGCTTTGACATCTTCCAAGAGTGGCTCCCAACCATCATTTCTCCAATTGATCAAACGTGTTCTCACATCCGTAACCAATGACATCGCCTGAAATGATACAATTGTGAGTTTAGATGCAACTCTACTTACATGAACAAAACATATCAAGCAAACTAGATACATATAACATACTATATCTGTCTATCACATACCTGAACAACATTTTGATCCTTCTTTTGCAATAGAAGAGATAGATCATTTGTCATACGAAGGATTCTTAACATCATCTTTAGGATGAACACAAAGCTGAACGTCTCCATTTGATGAACCAAACCTCCTGCCCTGCATGGTACACGCACATCCTCCTCAACAATGCCCAAAACTTCTATCACTGCATCCCACATTGATTCAATGCGAGATAAAGTTGTGTAGTGAGAGCCCCATCGTGTATCTCCAGGTCTGACCAATGATGTTGCTTGATTTTTCCCTCTTCCCGTGGGCATCTCACCCCTCTCAATCTTATCCAAAAGAATCTGCTTCTGCTTATCAAGCAATTTATCCTTCCTCCTGCAAGATGAACCACTGACATTGACAATCATGGTCACATACTCAAAAAAATCTTCAACACCCTTGCAACATCTCGAAACAGCAACAACTACCAATTGTAGTTGGTGGGCAAAGCAGTGAACATAGAAAGCATACGGATTCTCATCGCGTATTAACTTTTGAAGGCCGTTGAATTCTCCTCTCATATTAGATGCACCATCATACCCTTGCCCTCGCAGTCTTGCAACAAGCAAACCATGTTTACCAAAAACCTCCAACAGAGCCTTCTTTAAAGATACTGATGTTGTATCTGGGACATGCTTGATACCCAAAAATCTTTCAATGGTCTCTCCTTTTTTGCTCAAAAACCTATAGGAAAAACATACAATGATTTTACCCACTCTACTACTCTAGATTGAACAAAAATAAATAAATGCAGAAGTAATTAAAATACTTAAACATGTACCTCACAACCACGGCCATTTGCTCTTTCACTGAAATATCACGGCACTCATCAATAAGAACAGTGAAAAGACAACCATCCATCTCTTCTTTGATTGCTTTGGTGACCGCCATTGCACAATATTTAGCAAGTTCTTTTTGCATGCTTCCTGAAGTCATTTTGGCATTTTTAGGACATAGCTCATCAAATGCAAGTTTCACTTCCGGGCACCTTTCTTTGACCCAATCAAGTAACTCTAAAAAATTCCCCTTGTTCAAAGAAGCAGCGGATTCATCATGCCCACGGAATGGTTCACCTTGCAATGCTAGATAACTTACAATGCCCAAAGATGTATCTACACGAGTTTCATACTTGACTAGTGACTCTTTGTTGTAAGTTGTTACTTTAGTTTTCAAACTTGCCCTTTGATCTTTGAAATCTTCATGCGTTGTCTTTGACATATTGTGGATGCTAGTTGCCCCACCAACATGCTTACGGAATGCTGCGACTGCATTTTTCCAATTGTCATACCCCAATTTGGAGAAAACCTCATAACCAAATTTATCATCCATTCGGTCATGTTTAAAAAGAAAACAATAGTGACAGTAAGCTTTTTTCTTGGAAACACTATATTCCAACCATTCAAAATCCTTATACCATGCTGCTCGAAAGCACCTTTCATCTTTATTTGATGGAAAATTGGGACAAATTGGTTGAGTTGGACCCATCTCAATGTAAGCAAATCTAACATCATCTCTAATATTGGGGCTAAATCTATCAAGTGGTATGCGAAGTCCTGGATCATCCTTTATGTAATCCATTGAAAAAACGGTTATACCTTCATCTCCTAGAACCTCAACATTCTCCTCAACTATGGCTTCCACGGAATCTGGAATCTCTTCTTCCACTTGTTGAGAGGGCAAAGAATTTGCATTCTCTGTTTCCACGGTATTTGCTTGATTTTGATGAACAGATTGGCCCGGAGCATTGCCACTTTCCCTGGTACTTGGATTGGAGTTGGAGCTGCTGCGACTACCACCAAGTACCTCAAAGTATCTCTTCAAATCTGCAATTCATCACATAAAATCTGCAATTAATCACTGCATTCTATCCTCTTCGCCCTTCCCTGTCCGAAAATTCAGAGAAAATACCTATGCCCTTCTTCTTTGCCATTCCTTTCCCCTTCCTGTCCATCTTCTCTTTCTGGCGGTCGGGACCTGGCCCTCACGCCGTCACACGTGCTCCGGCTGGCCGCCGGCACCGGGAACAGCGCGCCCTCCTGCTGACCATCGACCTTGCGCAAGCTCCTAGCCGTCAGGAAGAGGCCCCCGCCCCCACGCGCGCTCGAAGCTCCTGCTGGCCGCCGCGGCGCCGCCCCCGCGCTCGCTGCTGCTGGCCGTCGCCCCCTCGCGGCCTCGCCTAAGCTGCTGCTTGCTGCCGCCCCGGCGCGCCGCGCCGCCGCTAGGGTTCGTCTTTTCTCCCGTGGACGAGTGGATGGAGCGAGGGCGTGGCGGCTTGGACGACTCACGACTGGATCCAGACTGGATCGATAGATCGAGCGAGGCTGTGCGCGTGCGTCGCGTGTGGGCTGGTGAGGTTGGTTTGGGCCGGCCTGATAAGCTGTCCACCTTAAATCACAGCCCAACAAAACGTTTGACGATCATTACTAGCGGTCAGACAAACCAGATCGATGTATATACGTATACCTAGTAAAAAATTACGAAAAATCAAGGTAGGGCGAGCGCCCCACCTCGCCCTACCGTGTCCTCCGCCTCTGGAGGCGGGTGAGGGTGGTGATGGTGAAGAGCGTGGCCGGGAGGGTCACGTCGCGCGGCCACGGGCGGTTGACGAGGACGAGGTCCTGGACGCCCTTGGCGGCGAGGAGCTGGAGCCAGCGCGCGAGCTGGGCGCGGTGCGCGCTCATGTTGCTGCAGACGAGGTGGACGCAGCGGAAGGGGCCCGGGTGCGCCTCGAGGATGCGGGAGACGGCGGGGGCGGCGGACGACGAGTAGCCGGGCGTAGGCGACCAGCGCTGGCGCTCGGGGAGGAGGTGGCCGTCGGCGAGGACGAGGGGCGTGGAGTGCCAGAGCGCGCGCCAGGAGGAGGAGAGCACGGTGGTGCGCGCGGCGTCCTTGACGGGGAGGCGGGCGACGATGTTGCGGAGGAGCTCGTCGGGGAGGCCGCTGATGCGGTCGACGCCGTCGGAGGAGGCGGCGAGGGCGGTGAGCCGCGCGCCGTCGTGGACGGGGGGGTTGGGGAGGGTGGCGTAGATGTACGTTAGCATCATCCCCATGGCCTCGTCCATCTCCTGCGGGTCCCGTGGCACCCTCCCTAGGTAGACGAGGGTGAACGGCGCCTCCCCGGCCATGGCGAACGGCGGCGCTGGTGGATGAGCCGGCGAGGGTTTGTGGATTTGGGGTTTCCGCGTGAAGTCTGTGTGGAGTGGACTGTGGGGCGAATGGTTTGGTTGGGCCCAATTCCAACAACGGGCCCGTGAGTATGGATCCACAAGTCAGCCAACGATCTGATCCTTTTGTTAGGACCCACCCCAACGTTTTTTTTTTTTTTTGAAATTTGTCTGAAAAACTGATCTTTTGAAATTAAACTTTTGCCTATCCCCTAAAACTTAATTCTCAATAACTTATATTTGACTCACACAATTCATCAAGGGAAAAGCTTCCGAACAGCCGGCCGATTTTATGCATGCGTCCGCCACGCGCTCCGCCGCACGATGACGTTGATCACGTTTTGTACGTCACTTCCTTCATGAAACAACAACCAGGTCTGGTCGTTCTCGAGACATCTCTCATTCATCTAGACAAGGTGCTAGCAGCTGCGCTGCCGCTGCCGCCAGCGAGCAAGCGCTCCACTGCCGCGGTCGTCAGCCACCTCCATTACCGCCCACCCCTCTCTACTCCTCCCTCTCCTCTATCAACAGCGCTCGCCCCTACTGCTACTGGATGACCACAAAGATGATCTCCGCTCGCCACCGGCGACCGCAAGGCCGTCGTCCCAGGGACGGTCCTGAGATTTCAGAGGCCCGGGGCGAAACTACAATTTGGGGCCCTTCGGGGAAGATGTAAATTTGTATCAAAGAAAACAATTAAGTGCATTCAAAATCAGTGTATATATCAAATAATGCTTTATATATTAGCTTCAAAAATTTCTCCTAAATTTTTGTGATGTGAAATTGCTAACGATAGTATCAATATCAATTTCTTCAAGCAATTTCTTCTCGGTGCATAAAGTTGCCAAGCCATTTAACCTCTCTTGCGACATTGCCGATCTCAGGTAGTTCTTCAACAATTTCAACTTTGAAATACTTCTAGCTATACGAAAAATGTTTTGCGTGTTTTTAAAAAACTAACTGTAACACCCCTATGTAATTGCCACTGTGATCAGCTGATGATAATGCCAAGTCATGACCATTTGCAAGTGCCAAGTCATTTGGATTAATGAAGCAATCCAAATTCAATTCTGAAAATCAACTCCACTTCAAAACTGCAAAATAAATTTGCTCAAACACATTTGGTAAAATGTTCATTAAATAGCAAATATTTCAGCAGCACTCACAAAAATATAACTAATGCTACTTGGATTAGTTAGCTGACTCCAACAAGATGAAACAGCACCAAAACAGAATTATTTAATCTAAGTAAATTCATTTCAAATTCAAATGAAATCCAAATTCACCCAAACTAGTTTTTGGTGACAAGGAATATTGCATTGTAATATTTGAGCCTAGTCTCATATTTTACAAAAGTGCAAAAGTGTCCTAACTAATGCAAGACAGAAAAGAAAAGGAACCGAAAAAGGAAAAATGAAAAAGGCCTAAAGAATTACTGTGCACTTGAGCCTCTTACTACAGTCCCAGGCCCAGCCCAACCGCACCGTCGTCCTCCTTCGCTCGCTGTCGCGCGCGCTCGCCGACATCCGTCGCGCGGTCGCGCATCCCACGGTCCCTCGGCGCCGTTAAAGCCGCCCCGAGCACCTCTCCCTTCCCCGCGGAACCCTAGCCGCCATAGTCCCTCTCCCTCGCCCCTCTTCTCGATCTGGAAGGAGCCGCCGCCGTCGACGCCATGGATCCGCCGTAGGCGCGGCCACCGTGCTCCCCGCGCCTCGCTGACGGGACCACCAGCTTCCTCGTCCTCGACCTCACCCAGCGGGCAGGCTCGTTCGACCGGAGCTGCGCCAGCACCCCGCCATGAACCCGATCCCCTCCGCCGGCCAACTCCACTGCCCCACCTCGATCTGCAGCAACCCCGCGCTCCTAAGCATTCGCCGGCCATCGTGCGCCTCCCGGTGAGCACCTAGCCAGATCCCCTCTACTCTCTCTCTCTGATTTTCGCCATAGCACGCCACGCCGCAATCGCCCGAGCGGAGCTCCGCCGCGAACGATGCCACCGCCGCTGTAGCTGCCTTCGTGCGTAGCTGAGCACTCCAGCATGCTCAGTGCTCTGCTAGGAGGCGAACGCAAGCATCCGCGTTTCTCCTCGTTGCCGTTTTGCTCAAACCCGAGTGGGTCCCGATTCCGACGTCCGCCGTGGTGGTCCCCGTCGACGTTCCCGACCTCCTCGCGCGCTGCAACCGCCGCCATTGGACGCGGCGTGCTCCCAGCGTCCCGTGAAGCCCAAGTCCGACCCCAGCCGAGCTCCGTACGTGTTTTCCGGCCAACTCCGGCGACGCGCCGCCGTGCGTGTGGGTCGCCGGCGTCACTCCGGTCGCCGGAGCTGACCTGGCCGCCACTTGGCGTGCCTCTGTGCCGCTGCCAGCGGGCCCCATGGCCTGTTAACTAGGTCAGCACCGCTGACTGGACCTGGTCCAGCCACTGACTAGTGGGCCCGTCCACTGTAGCATTAGATTTAACACTAGTTAATCGACCCTGTTAACTTAATCACTCACTGACACGGGGGCCCACCCATCCAATTAAACCCTGGTTTAATTTAACCTTGGTTCTAATGTTGAGTCAATGACAAGTGGGGCCCCTGCACTGTTTCTATGGATAAGATGAGCCCAGTCAGCACTGACTCAGCTCACTAGGCCCACATGTCAGCCTCTGGATGCAAAACTGGGTACACTTCCCTGTGTACCCGTAGCATTTTCTGTTAAATGATTTTGAATTAATAATAATTCCAGAAAATCATTTAATCTTTAAAAATTAATAACTTTTAAACCATAGCTCAGATCGAAAAACTTAAAACATGAAAGTTGCTCAGAACGACGAGACGAATCTGATCGACGAGACGAGTCTGATCGTGCCGTCTGTTTCCATGTCGGAACCTCCTACGTAGGAGAACTCGTAACTCCGAGCCCGATTCCGGTAGATGAATAGTGCACACACACCGATTAATGAATCCCGCGTTAATCCTAAAAATAACTAAAGTGACTTAGATGCATCCTTAGGCAACTCTGCACTGCATCATAACATAGCACGCGCTGTCTTGTATCTGTTTGCATTATGTTTACCTGTTTCTTCCCCCTCTTCTCTCTCGGTAGACCCCGACGTTGACGTAGCTCCCGAGGCAGACGCAGCTCCGGAGTACGTCTACGTCCCCGACGACACCACTGAAGACCCACTACTAGATATCCCCTTTTAGCCGATGGTCCAATTACCGTCGGATATTTAAGTTCACCGTCGGATACAATTATAACCGACGGTTCACCGTCGGCCATTTCCCGTCGGCTATGCTTCGTCAGCCATTACAGTAATAGCCGACGGTACTCTTAGCTAATAACTTTGCCCACGGTATTAAGCCGACGGTGAGCCGTCGGATATGTTTAGGCCACGGTTGGCTAGCACTAGCTTGACGATTCATATAGCCGACGGTGTCCCGTCAAGTATTAATTTTCTGACGGTAAATTATTCCCGTCGGTTTTGTTAATAGTCAACGGTATGTTTGACCTGTCAAGGTTAATTATAACTTAGAGGAGAACCAAACCGTCGGTTAGTATGATTACTGATGGTGCATATAACCCTTCGAGGATTCCTTTCGTTTAGAGGATGGCAAGGACCGCCAATTTGCAAAAGGCTCATAGCACGCATATTGTGTACCCTCATACGCATATTGTGTACCCTAAATATTTACTATGCCATAGACCATTATTCATCCCGAGATCTTTTCTACGCCATAGGCCATTAGTGTGATACACCAAACTACGTTTCATAATATTGGCATATCAAATGCGTCTCATGATTACACGACCATACATGACCCAAAAAACATATATTGTATTTAGCATATCTAAGAAAGTATTACAAGCCTAATGAGTTCCATACGAATTACATGAACCCTAGCAATCCATCTGGGGAATGTAGAATGCAAAAGAAAATAGTAGCTATGATATAATGGTCCAGGCAATTTACATAAGCTAAATTGTCCACAATCTTCAAAACTTCGCTTTGTTGCGTGACTTGAATAAGATCGTTAAACTCGTCACCATCATCACCAGAGTTAGCAACTCATTCATCGCCATATGGATCATAATGTTTAATGCGCGAGATATCGCCTCCCTCGGTCCGCCTCCAGTATTGCTTCCCACCCCCTATGAAATGATAACTTGTAAGAGAGATGAAAAATGATGCAATGTAGTTAAATTCAATTGAGCCACAGAGAACAGACTTTTTTAGGGAAGCTACGGGGAATAAACTTAATTATTCAATATCGTCTATGCATGGAATAGGAACCCAGCGTACACCTGCATTTACTAATGGAGCACTGCTACAGGGACGACGCTGGCTGGCCGATGTTTGAACGACACTATGCATCGAACCATGCATCGGTAGGAGTAAGTGTTGCACAGCCGCCCGATCAAGCGTTGTCTGCAAATCGTGCATCGAGTGTCGGCCACAGAGTAGTTCCTTTTCAAACCATGCATCTGGGGAACAATAAAAATAAAACTGGTTCACCCTTTTGCACCGTTTATCCACAAACTTACATACTGCTAGTAATTGTGATCTTTTAATATAGTTCCCTGGTACATGTGGTAATTCGTTTTTAGTAATCAACTCTACGATTTAGCCAAGAGGAGTGATCTATCAATTTAAAGTACTAATTCCAGAAAGTTACCAAGTGAAGACATTTATGGCACTTTACCAAGATTGAAATAGTTAAGTGCAGCACAACCATGGCAAGCTTTTTCATCATCCAAATATGCACATATTTCCTCATCTTACTTTGTTCCTGAATAACTAGTTGTAGAAAGTGAAGCTACTACTTCTATTCCCTAGTAGAACTTCCACCATAGTTGTGTGAATTGTGCCAGATTTGACATATTAGCTGGCAAGGATTTGACATTAGAAATATATCAGACTATACTAGCTGGAGAATGAAGCCTTAAATTGTGGAGTACTATAATACAATAATTGGTAGAATGGAACTGAACAGAGGTGGTACACCTACCTGCATTCGGCCATCTCACTGGATTAGATCTTTTTGTACTGTGACTCGTAGAAAATCCTGAGAGGTTCCCTCTGCCAAATAAAAAAAAACAAATCATGTGAATGGAAACATATGTACTCTAGCATGAATGAATCAAGAAGAGGGAGATCGATTTGATTCAGTTACGGTTCCTTGGGAAGGATCCAACTTCTAGCCGGGCAGGGAGAAGGCATTCTTGGCCGCCTTACCTCGTACATGAATCTTGATATTGGATGAAGCTAGCGATATGGATCTCCCGCCTCCTTTACCCTTCATGAGAAGGAGAACACAGCAGAACAGAACCTTCAGCCTGCGTTGTCGCTCGGCCATAAGCACGCGCCACCGCTCGACCATCAGCCCGGTCCACCGCTCGCCCATCAGCCGCGTCGCCGCTCCCCCGTCAGGTTGCGCAGCTGCTCGTCATCGTGCAGAAAGAGAAGAAATAAGAGACCAAGGCGAGAGGAGAGAGAAAATCCCTGAAAGAGATGAAAGAGGCACTGATCTAGCACCATAGGTCGCCGGGTGCTGCATGCCGCCGCCAGAACTGGTGGGAGATGGGATCTGGCTGGGTGGACTTGGTTTTTACGGAAGGATAGAAAAAGGAGAGGAGAAAAGCGTCTCCACCAGCCTCCCCGGCCATGGCTGTTGTGGAGTGAGTGGGGAGGGGAGGAGCCGACCTGGAGCTAGGCGGTGGGGGAGGTGAGGGGTGGAGGCGGCTAAGGTGAGGGTCGGTCTGTTGGCGGTGAGCCGGTGAAGCTAGGCCACGAGGCCCACGACGACTACGAGGGAGAGATTAGATAATTGCAACCGCAAGTACGTGGCTTCGTGCCGTGTGGGTTATATAGAATTTTTTTTTGCCTCGCGCCAGTGTGGGTTGAAACATTCAGCCGCGCGCGTAAACAGACTTCAGGTTTTTTTTCTGTTATATTTGAACATTGATCATATTTACATTTGATCAATTTGAATACAATGCAGTAAATTCATTGTGATGTGAAATATACTTTGCAATATTTTAAACTCGGATATAATTATCTTGATGTCCATCATTTCCATAATGTATATTTTAGTTAAAAATAAATTGGCAAATATTTTTTAATTTTTTTCAAATGATAGAAAAACAGTTTAGAAATGTATAACAATCTAATAGAATGTGTATAATGTGGTCCCACATATGTTGAAATTAGTTGGAACTTGGAAGTTTTCAGATCAATATTTATGGTAGGTGCTTCGCAAGATACATGAAAAATATAGTCTAAAGACTACTACGCAACAAGTGACAAACTGAGGTTATATTTGTTAGTTTGGAGGTGAAAAAATGTGAAAGAAAACATACTATGGCCAAATAATCTTTTCAATTTTCCAAAGATTTGATAAAACTGTGACTATACGTTTCATTTTAATGGTCACATCCCCAATGATGTTTCATATCTTTCCAAGCATGCTATCAAGATAACACTAACAATTTTCACAGAAAAAAGATAACACCACCAAATATATTTCTTCGTTATTTTTAAATAATATGAGATCCCAAATCTCTGAAGAAGTTTAGTGAGGAATAGTTTTGATGTATTAACTTCATATTTGCTTATAATGATAAGATCTCATCTTGACACTCACACTTACAAGCAACATATATTCATAGACTTTTCAAACAATGTTAAAAGTTCCGATGCACATAAGACTTCTCTTGATGCGATCCATGCACAATGGATGATTCATTGTTGTGTTGTATTTCGGTTGTACCCCACAAAAAACATCTAATTTTTATTCTTTTGGGCCATTTGTTCTTTAAAGAAAACATATTCTTAGTCTTAGATTTCTCACATAGTTCAACCTTTTAATCCGAACCGCTGCACGTATGACGTTTCTTGGTGTGATCCATGTATTGTGAATAATTCATTGGTGTGTTTTATTTTCCCACCCCACCCCCTGAATGGTCTGGTCTGATGTGGCACACAAGGATTGTACAGGACAAGGATCATACATAAAGAACCGTATGCATAGCAGGACTCTTTTTCAATTTTAAATTATGGAACTCATGCTTTTTATAATTCATGATATTAATTGCATTTAATGGAAACGTGGAGGCTCGGGTCCTTCTAGACCGCAAAAGTGCATTAAATAAAAAAAACATGGAGGTAGACAACAAGTTAAAGAAGGACCCATAACTACAAATAAAAGTAGAAAATTGGTCCTTAGATTTTACAAAGAGGGCCCTAGAACATTGATGGAAACGCGATCCAATATATACATGCACATCCTCATCCTCATCGAGGATGACACCACTTGGGACGACAAGACCTCTGTGGCTCCATGCCACAAACTTTGTGGAGAAGTAGTGATGCCTCCTTTTTACCTCCTTGGTCGGGAGGAACAAGAATGGGCGTCCATGGGCCAATAGATTGGATGGTTGGGTGCAACCGGACAACAGCCGATCACCATAGCAGACGCCGAGCCACTCCAAGGCAACCACCATGGATAAAGTCTATCCCGGTCTAAATTACATCTTTTCCCCACTTCGTGTTGCCACAAGAGAGACCTTGGAAGCACGAGAAGGAACGCAAAGCACCTCTAGAGCAGGAACCGATCGAGATTATTAAAGAAGATTCCAGCAACATGCTCTGTGGTAGATGGCCAACAACCATTACCACTCAGACCGCGAGTGAAGTAGTGAGCCACCGGCCACTGCTCGGACACGGCGAAAACACACTCTACTTAGGAAAAATGCCATGCACCACATGGTGATGACCCAACCTAGACCTATATATACAAGGCTAGGCTGAACATCTCGGATCGTTGACGCCGTTGGAGCAGATAGGGGATTGGGCCTCTTTCCTCGTGATACTTTGTGTAAGTGCACATTTTTTCAAACATGTAATTTTTTTTAAACCATCATATTTTATTGGGCTCCATTGGGCAGACTCTTTGTAGAAAGAGCGATGGCTCCCTTTTACCTCCTTGATTAGGAGGAAAAAGAATGGTCGCACTGCTTCGGATAAAAAGGATCATATATACGTATAGGATCGTATGCATAGCATGACACTTTCTTAATTTTATAATACAACACTCATCCCGGGTTAATGCTTCACGACACATTTGCATTTAATAGAATACATCAAGGTCGGGTCCTTCTAGACAATGAAGTTGCATTTATTAAAAAAAACTAAAGGTACGTATAAGGCAAGTTACATAAGTCCATAACTAAGAAATTAGCAAACGGAAAGTCAATTTGGCTCCCGGGGCCAAAAAAAAAATTTGAAATGAAAAAAAAATCAAGACAAATTTTTTGTGTGTACCTAGTCAAATCCAAATGTCACCTGCAAATTTTGAGGCAAAAAGGTTAAACATTTTGGCTTGTACAAAAAAAAACAAATTGAACACCAAAAGTTACCCCAAAATGTCATCCCAAATTTGTTTTTTTTTTGCCGACGAAACACCGCCGCTCCGTTTCGCATGAAAATTTGTCATGCATGTTTCCGGCACTAATACAATCATCTACAAAAAAAATCAAAATTTTTCAAAAACATTTAATATGTTTTTTCAAGTTACTGTTCATCTGGGAGCAAATGCTCCCGGGAGCCAAAACGCCACTCCAATTAGCAAACTAGTACTTTTGTAAGTGCAATTTTTTTAACTATTATATTTGCTTTGTCCTGTACCAGTTTTCTTAAGCATCCTATATATTAATTGTGGAAAAAAAACATAATGCACTCGCTTAGAATAGCAATGCTAGATCTTAGTTCTTGGAATCTTCTTATACGGAATTATCTGGAATATAACATTGGTCATTCTACATTTATGGATGTTGTCCATTGAAACATATCATCGAGAGGGAAAGTCAACTGTCGGTTATCCCTATGCACCGTCGGGTATTTTCTCAAATAACCGAGAGGCACACATGTACCGTCGGCCATTTTCACTAATAGGTGAGAGTTTTGTTTTCACCTTTGGCTATTAAATTTGACCATCGGGCATTACATCTAATCCATGTGGGTGTGGTAAAAACCGTCGTCCATTACATGTAATCCCCGAGGGTGTACCAAAAACCATCGGGCATTACATGTAATGCCCGTGGGTGTAGGAAAAACCGTCGGGCTTTACGATGAACCGTCGGGCATTAAGTTGGGATACCCGAGGGGTGAATTTTCACCATCGGGCATTCTAGTATACCGTCGGGTATTAGTGGTAATACTTGTGAGTTGACACTAACCGTCGGCCATTATAACTACCGTCAGCTATTAATATAATAACCGACGGCCCGTCGGCTATTAGATTTCACCGTCGGAAATATGGGGATTTCTAGTAGTGACCTTGCCCTTGCCGCAGAGCAAACAGGCAAGCACCCCAATTTTGAGCATGCCTATATCGCCTATTCTCTTCTCTCTTATGCTTGCATTAGAACTGCTACTGCTACTGTTATCCTATATCTGCTGCATAGCCTGTTTATTGTAACCTGCTTTGTTACCTACCTGGATATCCTAGACTGCTTAGTATAGGCTGGGTAGAGACCGACAGAGACCCCACTTATTCCGACTGCCCCGCTGGATTATCAGAAGACCCGATCAACGGGATTGAAGACCAGGCCCCGGCACCGCACATCACTTCCCCTTAGTTGCCGACACTACTGGGTTACTATCGAGTGCCGAGGGTGATACCTCGTCAGCACTTCTGATGATAATCTTGTAGGTTAGTTAATTGGTCGTGGTAAGCGAGGGTGATTCCTCCTACACCACCCCCGATAACAGCGTCGTCGTGCAACACTTCAAGTGTGGACCTCGAGGGTGATTCCTCATTTGTTCGCCTTGACGGTAACATCAGCGGGAATTCCATCGAGGGTGATTCCTCAGGGTTCCCCTTGGTGTTAGACACACAGTTACTATTGACATTATGTTTCCACTGAACCATGTTACTAAAGACGGGTCGGCCCTGAGGGGTACCCGCGCGAGCATATTGCGAAGTGATGTGGAGACGGGTTGACCTGGAGGGTGCCCGCGAGATAAGACGAGGCGTGGCCGAGCATTCTTAGCCCTTGCCGCAAGTCCTCGAGACGGGGCGACGGGGTCACATCGATCGTGAGTCTCTGCTCGTTTCCGCGCATTCCTAATCCACTAAACGGTTTGGATATTTGATCCGAGGGGCCTCTGGCCTGATAGCACTAACCATCACATGGGCATAGTATGGGCGTTCTACGTCGTATATTTCAGCCGGAGCTTAATGGACGTCAGCGACTGAGCGGCGCGCGCTGGATTGGACTGGTGACGCAACCGCGCTTGTATTAAGGGGTTGCTAGGTCTGCTTCCGGTCGCCTTCGCAACGTGCAGGAGTTCCCGGGGCGATGGCCCAAGACCCCTGGGGGCATAGGTTTAGTCCGGCGTGCTGACCTCTCTATTAAGTATTCGGTCGGGTTACGGCGTATCGTTTGGCCGAGGCCGGGCATGACCTAGTAAAGTGTGTCCGGCCGGAGTTAAGCGAGCGTGGTGGGTAACTTGGTGCACCCCTGCAGGGAAGAACTTATCTATCGATAGCCTGTCCTACGGTAACGGACACTCGGAGTTGTATCCCGATCGGTACAACTAGAACTTGAGATGATAACTGGATAGTACGGCTCTGGGATTGCTTTCTCGCAGGGAATCGAGAAAGGATCTCTGACCGAGGTTGATGATACTACTGCTACTATTACTCTACTTTAAGTTAATCTGCACTCTTCTAATGCTGCAAGACTGCTGAAGATGTTGAAGATGCTAGTCTTCGATAGGACTAGGCTTCCCCCTCTATTCTGGCATTTCTGCAGCCCAGTCCACATATACAGCCTCTTTTTGACAATGTTGCATATGTAGTGTAGATCCTTGCTTGCTGAGTACTTCGGATGAGTACTCTCGTTTGCTTTACTTTCTTTTTGCCCCATATCCTTTGATGCCACCAGACGACGGAGCCCCTGAGCCATTTGCCCCCGTCGACGACCACTACTACTACCCGTCCGGCGAGTACTACTACTACGTGGAGCCGACTGACGACCAGGAGTAGGATCGGAGGGTCCAGGGCAGGAGGCCTACGCCTTTCAATCGTAGTATTTTATTTTGCCCTGCCTCTGTGAAGGCTTATCTCTGTTCTATAATATATCTGTACCCAGATATCTAATGCTTCCGCTGACGCTTGTATGCCATCGAGCTATGTATTTGAGCCCTCGAGGCCCTGGCTTGTAATATAAAGCTTGTATGACTTTATTTTATGTTTTAGAGTTGTGTTGTGATATCTTCAAGTGAGTCCTTAAGCTTGATCGTGTGCATTTGCGTGTATGGTTAGTGCATGATTAAGCCGGGGTCGTCACAGGTTGGTATCAGAGCCGACTGCCTCTAGGAATCCCCCTTTCCAATTCCTTGGCCGAAGTTGAGTCTATTGGTCCAAAACTGTTTTACTAACTTGGCTGTGTGGCTTACGGGCCCACGTCGCCAACTGGGTGGTATTAGGATCTTTTACTCCTCGACCTTTACTCTGGGACTCTGACTTCTCTTCTATTTCGGGTTAAAAATTTTGCTAACTCCAACACTAGGTTCTCGTAACCACTTCCTCCCGGAGAGCCCCTTCACCACAGATGGTCACCTGCTTCATCAGAAGACTCCGAAGATACTCCTCAAAGTTCCCGAGACCCTTGTGCCCACTATCTTTGCAATTCCTGACCACCGTTAAAATCCCCGTGGATAACATCCTTTTCGTTGCACCCTCATCCCCAGTTGCTACTGTTGTTACAAGTTACCCCTACTATTCTCCGCTGTCCTGAGCATCCTTTGTGCCTACTGCTTTGCAGCTGCTTTCACTCTGCAAGTAATTCTTCATACTTGCGGGGGAACCGTTCATCCCCAGTTGTTCTTGAGCTTCCTAAAATATTTCATAATGCTATCCGATCTTCCGACAATCTCCTGCAGCCTACTGCTTTTGAGATTCTTCTTACCTACTTTCATTATGGTTAATTCCACACGTTTAGTAATCTTCGTTGACATCCCTCGTCATTTGCCAATTTGAGTCCCTTGATTCAATCTGCTGTGAGTGCTTTCTATCATCCGCCGATTCCTAAAATTCGTCCCTCCGGCTCAGGCAACATTCCGGACATGAGCTGGTCCTTCCCCGTTGCCATTGCCTTTGGCACTGAAGCATCCTCTACTTCTTACCGTCTGTATATCCGCTCAACTTGCATGGCACGGAGAGGTAGTGCATTCCTTCTCCATATTGACCTGGGACTGACTATTGACCAGGACATGTCACGTAACCATGGTTGGAGATCTCTGCACGACAGAACACTAAAGTTGTCCATCTAGTTCTATTCACCCTACTCGTCTTTTGATCAGAGCTTTTGCTTCCAATCCTTCATTTCTGAACCATAACCCCTTTGTACTTAAACGTCGGATTGTTCCGATGATTCTATAATCTTATGAATTCTTCTGGTTGAGTACCGCTACTCATGTCAGATCCTTTGTCGTTTACCTGATCTTTTGTTGGATTAATATCCGACCGTATCCTTCATATTCAAAACTTTGTGCGCTCTTCCCCTGATACATATTGCCTTTAGTAAATTGTATTCTCTGCTTTGTCAACCTTGCTCTGCTCTCGAGCTTGAGATCATTACTCCTGCAGTTTGAGGTATATGTTTCTAAGATGCCCCGATGGGTTAACCCTATGCTTTCCCTAATCCGTGTGAACTCGGAAGTTATGCGAGTCCTACTCTACTGGTGTTACGCCAGATAAATTTTCAACATTTCAACTTTATTATAAACAAGGAGTGAATGAGAGGTTATGCATTGAAGAAGTGGGAGTCGACCTTGAACTTTGTGTTCATGCCCATGGACCCGATGTAGAACTTATCATGGAAGCTGCTCGTAAAAATAATTATTTCTTTGGAATAAGTTTATCTTGTATCTATGAATTGATCCTTTGCAATCGTGGTTCCGACCATGATTGTCCTTCTTTCATCTCATTTCATGGACAAGCTAAAGCACTTGTCTTCTGCAAACCAATATGCCTGCCCAACCTCTATCCTGATTTACCCTCGAGTGTTACCCCTTAGTATCTCGAGAATATCATAGGAACTACATAACTTCTTATGAGTTCTTCATCGAACTACTATTGATCACCAATTCCAATATCCCTGAGTTCTGAGTGGTTGGTCACTTGAGAACACAGGTAAGTGAATCAATTCCGCACTCCGATTCGATAACTCTAAGTAAATTTTCGTTGCTTACGAGTTTAATAATCCTTCCAGTCAATTCTAGCCTAATCGGCTATATCCCTATCGTGATAAATTTTAACTGCGCTACCTGGTCCTTCTTTCCCGAGCACAAATTTTGACGACGACCTAAGCTTACGTCGAACTTCCTCCCCTTATTATTTCACCTCGAACAACAAGCTTGATTTCGAGCTTGTGCCGTATCCGTGATTCCAATAGCCTTTCGCTTCATCATCCCTTTTGCTTGATGTCATCGATGTTCGATGGCATCTTCATATCGCCTCTCAACAAAAATTGTCGTGATCCCCGTCAATATATTGACTTGTTCTAAGACATCAATTGAATTCATGGTGACAAATACCATCCTGGCCTCTCGATGATCGGTGTTATCATCGACCACATTCTTGACTTCCTCCAACACTAACCTGAAGATGTTTTGCTCATACATCGCGTTCCTTGTTATTCTTGAAATGATCCTTCGTATCTCTTGTGCTCCTCAAGATCCAACCCTTACTTGAAACACCATGTTATTGCTACCTCGAAGCATAACTGTGGTATTCCGAATATCAACAAGAACATTGGAGGCAAATTACTAAATGCTTCTTGATCAATTATCCAAACACCGTTGCATGGGTAATATCATGATTCATCCCTCGCCCCTTTACCTAAAAGCTTTGGAACTTGCTGTCCCATCATGTATATCATGCTCCGCTTTTCCTTGGACAGGATATACTCCCAATTCTTGTGTGTAAACACATTTTCCTTTCCATTGTTTTGTTTAACTTCTCTTGAGATATACATGATATAAGCAGAAATAATTCCCCGCTTATAAAACACCCCGATGTACAACCTTGTCAGTGAAACCCTGTTACTATTGTTGATGACATTCCGGTAACCACCGATGGACGAGAACTTTGCCTATTGGTCCGCCTCGTTCAACGAGCAGGAAAATAGTTCTCTTCGTCCCTCGCCCTTGGTACCGACGCTGTTACCAACTTAACTGACAGACTATTCTCTGACATACCCTGTTGTCGTGACCGGTAGGATGGCACCGTTCTCCATACTTTTGATCGACACCCCTCCACAGTTCCACAGGATCGGAACCTGACACTTCTGTACAACTTTGATTCCGAAGTTTCCTATGCTCTTGGCTTTATGTGTTAACACGAGCCACCCCTTGAGAGATGATCTACTCCCGGTACTCTGAACCACTGTTCACACTTCGTTCAGGTATCGATCGAATGTCCATTCGCTTGGTACTTCTTATTGTACTTACATACTTTACTCTCGATGTTTTCATAAGTTTCAACTCAAGAGACACTTCTGCCACATCCCCTCAATTATTCACCAGATAATTAACCCTATAAAGGTCCGTTCTCCCGAAGTCACCTCTTACATCCCCACTTAAATCTCGGGACGAGATTTCTTGTAGTGGAGGAGAATTTGTAACACCCCTATGTAATTGCCACTGTGATCAGCTGATGATAATGCCAAGTCATGACCATTTGCAAGTGCCAAGTCATTTGGATTAATGAAGCAATCCAAATTCAATTCTGAAAATCAACTCCACTTCAAAAGTGCAAAATAAATTTGCTCAAACACCTTTGGTAAAATGTTCATTAAATAGCAAATATTTCAGCAGCACTCACAAAAATATAACTAATGCTACTTGGATTAGTTAGCTGACTCCAACAAGAAGAAACAGCACCAAAACAGAATTATTTAATCTAAGTAAATTCATTTCAAATTCAAATGAAATCCAAATTCACCCAAACCAGTTTTTGGTGACAAGGAATATTGCATTGTAATATTTGAGCCTAGTCTCATATTTTACAAAAGTGCAAAAGTGTCCTAACTAATGCAAGACAGAAAAGAAAAGGAACCGAAAAAGGAAAAATGAAAAAGGCCTAACGAATTACTGTGCACTTGAGCCTCTTACTACAGTCCCAGGCCCAGCCCAACCGCACCGTTGTCCTCCTTCGCGCGCTGTTGCGCGCGCTTGCCGACACAGCGACGTCCGTCGCGCTGTCGCGCATCCCACGGTCCCTCGGCGCCGTTAAAGCCGCCCCGAGCGCCTCTCCCCTCCCCGCGGAACCCTAGCCGCCATAGTCCCTCTCCCTCGCCCCTCTTCTCGATTTGGAAGGAGCCGCCGTCGTCGACGCCATGGATCCGCCGTAGGCGGGGCCACCATGCTCCCCGCGCCTCGCTGACGGGACCACCAGCTTCCTCGTCCTCGACCTCACCCAGCGGGCAAGCTCGTTTGACCGGAGCTGCGCCAGCACCCCGCCATGAACCCGATCCCCTCCGCCGGCCAACTCCACTGCCCCGCCTCGATCTGCAGCAACCCCACGCTCCTAAGCTTTCGCCGGCCATCGTGCGCCTCCCGGTGAGCACCTAGCCAGATCCCCTCTGCTCTCTCTCTCTGATTTTCGCCGTAGCACGCCACGCCATGATCGCCCGAGCGGAGCTCCGCCGCGAACGATGCCACCGCCACTGTAGCTACCTTCGTGCGCAGTTGAGCACTCCAGCATGCTCAGTGCTCTGCTAGGAGGCGAACGCAAGCATCCGCGTTTCTCCTCATTGCCATTTTGCTCAAACCCGAGTGGATCCCGACTCCGGCGTCCACCGCGGTGGTCGCCGTCGATGTTCCCGACCTCCTCGCGCGCTGCAACCGCCGCCATTGGACGCGGTGTGCTCCCAGCGTCCCGTGAAGCCTAAGTCCGGCCCCAGCCGAGCTCCGTACGTGTTTTCCGGCCAACTCCGGCGACGCGCCGCCGTGCGTGTGGGTCACCGGCGTCACTTCGGTCGCCGGAGCTGACCTGGCCGCCACCTGGCGCGCCTCTTTGCCGCTGCCAGCGGGCCCCACGGCCTGTTGACTGGGTCAGCACCGCTGACTGGACCTGGTCCAGCCACTGACTAGTGGGCCCGTCCACTGTAGCATTAGGTTTAACACTAGTTAATCGACCCTGTTAACTTAATCACTCACTGACACGGGGGCCCACCCATCCAATTAAACCCTGGTTTAATTTAACCTGTGTTCTAATGTTGAGTCAATGACAAGTGGGGCCCCTGCACTGTTTCTGTGGATAAGATGAGCCCAGTCAATACTGACTCAGCTCACTGGGCCCACATGTCAGCCTCTGGATGCAAAACTGGGTACACTTCCCTGTGTACCCGTAGCATTTTCTGTTAAATGATTTTGAATTAATAATAATTCCAGAAAATCATTTAATCTTTAAAAATTAATAACTTTTAAACCATAGCTCAGATCGAAAAACTTAAAACATGAAAGTTGCTCAGAACGACGAGATGAATCTGATTGACAAGACGAGTCTGATCGTGCCGTCTGTTTCCATGTCGGAACCTCCTACGTAGGAGAACTCGTAACTCCGAGCCCGATTCCGGTAGATGAATAGTGCACACACACCGATTAATGAATCCCGCGTTAATCCTAAAAATAACTAAAGTGACTTAGATGCATCCTTAGGCAACTCTGCACTGCATCATAACATAGCACGCGCTGTGTTGCATCTGTTTGCATTATGTTTACCTGTTTCTTCCCCCTCTTCTCTCTCGATAGACCCCGACATTGACGTAGCTCCCGAGGCAGACGCAGCTCCGGAGTATGACTACGTCCCCGACGACACCACTGAAGACCTTGCCCTTGCCACAGAGCAAACAGGCAAGCACCCCCATTTTGAGCATGCCTATATCGCCTATTCTCTTCTCTCTTATGCTTGCATTAGAACTGCTACTGCTACTCTTATCCTATATATGCTACATAGCCTGTTTATTGTAACCTGCTTTGTTACCTACCTGGATATCCTAGACTGCTTAGTATAGGCTGGGTAGAGACCGACAGAGACCCCACTTATCCCGACTGCCCCGCTGGATTATCAGAAGACCCGATCAACGGGATTGATGACCAGGCCCCGGCACCGCACATCACTTCCCCTTAGTTGCCGACACTACTGGGTTACTATCGAGTGCCGAGGGTGATACCTCGTCAGCACTTCTGATGATAATCTTGTAGGTTAGTTAATCGGTCGTGGTAAGCGAGGGTGATTCCTCCTACACCACCCCCGATAACAGCGTCGTCGTGCAACGCTTCAAGTGTGGACCTCGAGGGTGATTCCTCATTTGTTCGCCTTGACGGTAACATCAGCGGGAATTCCATCGAGGGTGATTCCTCAGGGTTCCCCTTGGTGTTAGACACACAGTTACTATTGACATTATGTTTCCACTCACTACAACAGAAACCCCCCTTCAACAACGCATCGATGTGTTGTTGTACATCCATATATGCGTTGCTAAGGTCTACACCAACGGATTAGTATGCGTTGCCGTTGGTGGCGTTGCAAGGGCCTACAACAACATATATAAATGCATTGTTAACTGGAGTGTAGAAACGTTGTTAACTAGCAACATATAGAGTTAGAGCCCAACAACGGTTCGTATGCGTTGTTTGTTTGCAAAATATGATTTCCAAATGCACATAACAGATGTTGCAACAAGTAGAAACTTTGCTACAAAGTATGAACAGTTAAAAATATTTTACATATTGTCATCCAAAATTGTTGGGATAGTGCATAGAAGCAACAATATAATGAACAAAAATATCTCATATATATTAAATAAACTATGTTGCATTACCAAGACCATGATCCAAGGATTACAAGATGTGAAACTACCTAGTAGTTGCCCAATTCTCGAGCTTGCAATCAACTATAATGTTTGAAACATCAATCATAAAAATGACATTCTAATTATCTTGTAGTAGCCCCATTTGCATCCTTCCAATCAAAATCTGAGCCTGCCATCATCAATTTATCTTGGCAATCTACAACAACAACAAAAATGATATGAGCAACTTACAGTTGAGAGAATCATGTAACTAGAGAAGTAAATTTGAAGGCTATGACATTAGTGGCACTATAGGCTGTAAAGGAAAGTACTATCCTACATCTGACAAAACCTTTTGATCGTTGTTTACTTATGAGCAAACCTGCTATATGTTAGTTGAGTTAACATAAACCTCAAAAATGAAAATACCAAGTAAGAAATGTGGTACCCTTGACAGAAAATCATGTGCCGACATACAAGAAACAAGTTAAATTGAAGAGAACTAACAGAAATCTTAGAAGGGGGGCAGCCCGGTGCATGTAGCTCCCGCTTGCGCAGGGTCCGGGGAAGGGTCCGACCACTTTGGGTCTATTGTACGCAGTCTTTCCCTACATTTCTGCAAGAGGCTGTTTCCAGGACTCGAACCCGTGACCTCCACAGCTTTGCCGCTGCGCCAAGGCTCCCCTTCAACTGACAGAAATCTTAGAAAACTAATTAAATAATTCTATTGAAAAGTTCATTGAGAAAAAAACACCTTTGAAGATTCTATTCCACAAAGTCTCTCTAGCATTTATGCAACTCAAACAAGTAGAGATGCATAAATTGGTGAATCATAACATCAAGATAAAAAATGTCCACTGTGCTAATGCTTTCATACAACATATATGAGTATCCACATGTGAACATTCACAATGCTGCGGATGTTATGTTTCTTTAAGACTTCTATGACATATAATGATGTTATATTTCTTAAGGGAACATTTGATTTCTATGTTCTATTTTCCTGGCTCTAGGGAAAGTTCATTAAATATCAAAGTTGGAATAAGATGGTGAACATTATTCAGGTTTGCAAAGATAATTGAACAATGGCTCCATCATTGCTCCAGGAAAAAAGTGAACTACATATTAAGGGTAAGAAACAAAAAGTGGTACTGTTCTGATATATTCAGTCCATACAAACTATTGCCTGCTAGCTGTGACATTTCCCCTCAAAACAGTAGGAGAGAGTTCAGCGGAGCTATTATATGTCAGTTATCTTAAGCAGATTTTTGTAGACAAAAAATCCAATTTTGTTAGTCACTTCAACACATTTCAAAATGTATAGCATAACACAATTAGAAGAAGAAAAAAATTAAACTCGAAAAGATTTAGATGAGGTAACGAAATGTACCTCATAACATGTCTGAGATGGATCGAACCTGTTCTGAATGTGATAGTATTGTCCAAGATTACGCAAGTTGTTCCAACCCTACAATAGGTATGTAAAAAGCATGTTTTGCACAAAATAAGTTAACATAGGGAATTTAGATAAAACATCATAGGAATTAACAAGTGTACGCTAGACTGATCAGTTTAATTCTCCGCTATTACAAAGACAAAAGTGTACGCTATTATCCACTCATCAACAAGAGTACATATCTAGCAGGCATATATGCATAACATGCACCATGTAATGGAAACAGATAACATGTCATGTGTGCATCACTCTAGCCACTCCAATTTAACCCTCAAAAGTAGCCTCTTGCCCTTGAGATATAACCTTATGTTGATTGCTTTTATAATATGAACCGAATCAGAAAATGCTAAAGAATAATATTACAAAAACTGATTTCAGACTTACAGTACGTAAATCATCAGGTCCAAATGATTGCTCCAGGATTTCAATTGCTTCGGGATATAATGGTTCAGCTTTCTCCTATACTTTGCTTAACCTATAAAACTCCACCTGCAATATCGAAAACAGGGAACAAAAGGAATGTCGCTTCAAGCAAGACCAGTATTAAGAGTGGTTTATGAAAGCCCACCACATGACAGGACGTGATTTGGCCTTTTAAATTTGCATATGGAACTGAGTGCCAGTGTATCAAATGCAACCTGTACAACTTAACGCACTGGGAAAACATAGTGATGCATGAGGAATTCAGTGCATGATGTACTGATGCCAAGAACTCAGGTCATTTAAAAGTTTTTAAGAGATCTTAGGTGGTTATTGTGGCGTAATCGATATTAGAAAGCAAAGATTGGACCCTAATATGGGTCCCCTGCTAGAATTTACTTCTGCAGAAAATCGGGCCATGCCCTTTGTCTCGAGTTCATCTGTTTGTGGGATGATACAGTTGGTCTGAAACTTTTCTTTAGTGCGTAAACCAAGATGAAAAAGAAATACTCTGCTACATATAAAAGCATAGATCAGGACAATTATACTGGTGACGGACTAACATACGTCATTGCTGTAATGTCCACTGTATCCTCCAAATGGCAATAGAAAATCTTTTCCATTAGTCGTATAAAGTACTAAGGAGTAAGGAGGCTATGAAGATCACCTGTCAACAGCTTGGGTGACTAACACACATACAGATTCTTCATGAACCGTCGGTGTGGGAGGCAAGGTAACCGAGGTGTAGCAGCACCGTCCATGCCTATCCGGCAGCAGCATATGCGGAGGCACGGAGGTAGTGGGTCTACAAACCAGAGGAGGAGCAGCGACCGTGTGGCCCGTGCCGACTAGGGTTGTTGTAGGAGCATATGCAGGGGCGCGGAGGATCTGAGGATAGAACTGAGGGGATCCGGGTGGTGAGTGACAGCGTGGTCGGCAGGGCACCGAAGGTAGCCGGAATCGGAGGGGGCGGTGCGGTGGCGGTGTGGTGTTCGGGTGAGAGAGGAAACCAGGGAGGGAGATGCTGGATAGAGGTATACAAGATGAGTATGACGGGGAGGTTAGCTTTTTTTAGGCAACAGGGAGGTTAGCGCTAAGTGAGGGATAAGTGAGGGAGGTTGATCCAAACAACACATCATGTCATGTTCGTTGCTAAACATACGTTGCTATACGGCGGTTCTTGTTGTAGTGACTGAACCATGTTACTAAAGACGGGTCGGCCCTGAGGGGTACCCGCGCGAGCATATTGCGAAGTGATGTGGAGACGGGTTGACCTGGAGGGTGCCCGCGAGATAAGACGAGGCGTGGCCGGGCATTCTAAGCCCTTGCCGCAAGTCCTCGAGACGGGGCGACGAGGTCACATCGATCGTGAGTCTCTACTCGTTTCCGCGTGTTCCTAATCCACTAAACGGTTTGGATATTTGATCCGAGGGGCCTCTGGCCTGATAGCACTAACCATCACGTGGGCATAGTATGGGCGTTCTACGTCGTATACTTCAGCCGGAGCTTAATGGACGTCAGCGACTGAGCGGCGCGCACTGGATTGGACTGGCGACGCAACCGCGCTTGTATTAAGGGGTTGCTAGGTCTGCTTCCGGCCGCCTTCGCAACGTGCAGGAGTTCCCGGGGCGATGGCCCAAGAACCCTGGGGGCATAGGTTTAGTCCGGCGTGCTGACCTCTCTATTAAGTATTCGGCCGGGTTACGGCGTATCGTTTGGCCGAGGCCGGGCATGACCTAGTAAAGTGTGTCCGGCCGGAGTTAAGCGAGCGTGGTGGGTAACTTGGTGCACCCCTGCAGGGAAGAACTTATCTATCGATAGCCTGTCCTACGGTAACGGACATTCGGAGTTGTATCCCGATCGGTACAACTAGAACTTGAGATGATAACTGGATAGTACGGCTCTGGGATTGCTTTCTCGCAGGGAGTCAAGAAAGGATCTCTGGCCGAGGTTGATGATACTACTGCTACTATTACTCTACTTTAAGTTAATCTGCACTCTTCTAATGCTGCAAGACTGCTGAAGATGTTGAAGATGCTAGTCTTAGATAGGACTAGGCTTCCCCCTCTATTCTGGCATTTCTGCAGCCCAGTCCACATATACAGCCTCTTTTTGACAATGTTGCATATGTAGTGTAGATCCTTGCTTGCTGAGTACTTCGGATGAGTACTCACGTTTGCTTTACTTTCTTTTTCCCCCATATCCTTTGATGCCACCAGACGACGGAGCCCCTGAGCCATTTGCCCCCGTCGACGACCACTACTACTACCCGTCCGGCGAGTACTACTACTACGTGGAGCCGACTGACGACCAGGAGTAGGATCGGAGGGTCCAGGGCAGGAGGCCTACGCCTTTCGATCGTAGTATTTTATTTTGCCCTGCCTCTGTGAAGGCTTATCTCTGTTCTATAATATATCTGTACCCAGATATCTAATGCTTCCGCTGACGCTTGTATGCCATCGAGCTATGTATTCGAGCCCTCGAGGCCCTGGCTTGTAATATAAAGCTTGTATGACTTTATTTTATGTTTTAGAGTTGTGTTGTGATATCTTCAAGTGAGTCCTTAAGCTTGATCATGTGCATTTGCGTGTATGGTTAGTGCACGATTAAGCCGGGGTCGTCACAGGTTGGCATCAGAGCCGACTGCCTCTAGGAATCCCTCTTTCCAATTCCTTGGCCGAAGTTGAGTCTAGTGGTCCAAAACTGTTTTACTAACTTGGCTGTGTGGCTTACGGGCCCACGTCGCCAACTGGGTGGTATTAGGATCTTTTACTCCTCGACCTTTACTCTGGGACTCTGACTTCTCTTCTATTTCGGGTTAAAAATTTTGCTAACTCCAACACTAGGTTCTCGTAACCACTTCCTCCCGGAGAGCCCCTTCACCACAGATGGTCGCCTGCTTCATCAGAAGACTCCGAAGATACTCCTCAAAGTTCCCGAGACCCTTGTGCCCACTATCTTTGCAATTCCTGACCATCGTTAAAATCCCCGTGGATAACATCCTTTTCGTTGCACCCTCATCCCCAGTTGCTACTGTTGTTACAAGTTACCCCTACTATTCTCCGCTGTCCTGAGCATCCTTTGTGCCTACTGCTTTGCAGCTGCTTTCACTCTGCAAGTAATTCTTCATACTTGTGGGGGAACCGTTCATCCCCAGTTGTTCTTGAGCTTCCTAAAATATTTCATAATGCTATCCGATCTTCCGACAATCTCCTGCAGCCTACTGCTTTTGAGATTCTTCTTACCTACTTTCATTATGGTTAATTCCACACGTTTAGTAATCTTCGTTGACATCCCTCGTCATTTGCCAATTTGAGTCCCTTGATTCAATCTGCTGCGAGTGCTTTCTATCATCCACCGATTCCTAAAATTCGTCCCTCCGGCTCAGGCACCATTCCGGACATGAGCTGGTCCTTCCCCGTTGCCATTGCCTTTGGCACTGAAGCATCCTCTACTTCTTACCGTCTGTATATCCGCTCAACTTGCATGGCACGGAGAGGTAGTGCATTCCTTCTCCATATTGACTTGGGACTGACTATTGACCAGGACATGTCACGTAACCATGGTTGGAGGTCTCTGCAAGACAGAACACTAAAGTTGTCCATCTAGTTCTATTCACCCTACTCGTCTTTTGATCAGAGCTTTTGCTTCCAATCCTTCGTTTCTGAACCATAACCCCTTTGTACTTAAACGTCGGATTGTTCCGATGATTCTATAATCTTATGAATTCTTCTGGTTGAGTACCGCTACTCATGTCAGATCCTTTGTCGTTTACCTGATCTTTTGTTGGATTAATATCCGACCGTATCCTTCATATTCAAAACTTTGTGCGCTCTTCCCCTGATACATATTGCCTTTGGTAAATTGTATTCTCTGCTTTGTCAACCTTGCTCTGCTCTCGAGCTTGAGATCATTACTCCTGCAGTTTGAGGTATATGTTTCTAAGATGCCCCGATGGGTTAACCCTATGCTTTCCCTAATCCGTGTGAACTCGAAAGTTATGCGAGTCCTACTCTACTGGTGTTACGCCAGATAAATTTTCAACATTTCAACTTTATTATAAACAAGGAGTGAATGAGATGTTATGCATTGAAGAAGTGGGAGTCGACCTTGAACTTTGTGTTCATGCCCATAGACCCGATGTAGAACTTATCATGGAAGCTGCTCGTAAAAATAATTATTTCTTTGGAATAAGTTTATCTTGTATCTATGAATTGATCCTTTGCAATCGTGGTTCCGACCATGATTGTCCTTCTTTCATCTCATTTCATGGACAAGCTAAAGCACTTGTCTTCTACAAACCAATATGCCTGCCCAACCTCTATCCTGATTTACCCTCGAGTGTTACCCCTTGGTATCTCGAGAATATCATAGGAACTACATAACTTCTTTTGAGTTCTTCATCGAACTACTATTGATCACCAATTCCAATATCCCTGAGTTCTGAGTGGTTGGTCACTCGAGAACACCGGTAAATGAATCATTCCACACTCCGATTCGATAACTCTAAGTAAATTTTCGTTGCTTACGAGTTTAATAATCCTTCCAGTCAATTCTAGCCTGATCGGCTATATCCCTATCGTGCTAAATTTTAACTGTGCTACCTGGTCCTTCTTTCCTGAGCACAAATTTTGACGACGACCTAAGCTTACGTCGAACTTCCTCCCCTTATTATTTCACCTCGAACAACAAGCTTGATTTCGAGCTTGTGCCGTATCCGTGATTCCAATAGCCTTTCGCTTCATCATCCCTTTTGCTTGATGTCATCGATGTTCGATGGCATCTTCATATCGCCTCTCAACAAAAATTGTCGTGATCCCCGTCAATATATTGACTTGTTCTAAGACATCAATTGAATTCATGGTGACAAATACCATCCTGGCCTCTCGATGATCGGTGTTATCATCGACCACATTCTTGACTTCCTCCAACACTAACCTGAAGTTGTTTTGCTCATACATCGCGTTCCTTGTTATTCTTGAAATGATCCTTCGTATCTCTTGTGCTCCTCAAGATCCAACCCTTACTTGAAACACCATGTTATTGCTACCTCGAAGCATAACTGTGGTATTCCAAATATCAACAAAAACATTGGAGGCGAATTACTAAATGCTTCTTGATCAATTATCCAAACACCGTTGCATGGGTAATATCATGATTCATCCCTCGCCCCTTTACCTAAAAGCTTTTGAACTTGCTGTCCCATCATGTATATCATGCTTCGCTTTTCCTTGGACAGGATATACTCCCAATTCTTGTGTGTAAACACATTTTCCTTTCCATTGTTTTGTTTAACTTCTCTTGAGATATACATGATATAAGCAGAAATAATTCCCCGCTTATAAAACACCCCGATGTACAACCTTGTCAGTGAAACCCTGTTACTATTATTGATGACATTCCGGTAACCACCGATGGACGAGAACTTTGCCTATTGGTCCGCCTCGTTCAACGAGCAGGAAAATAGTTCTCTTCGTCCCTCGCCCTTGGTACCGACGCTGTTACCGACTTAACTGACAGACTATTCTCTGACATACCCTGTTGTCGTGACCGGTAGGATGCCACCATTCTCCATACTTTTGATCGACACCCCTCCACAGTTCCACAGGATCGGAACCTGACACTTCTGTACAACTTTGATTCCGAAGTTTCCTATGCTCTTGGCTTTATGTGTTACCACGAGCCACCCCTTGAGAGATGATCTACTCCCGGTGCTCTGAACCACTGTTCACACTTCGTTCAGGTAACGATCGAATGTCCATTCGCTTGGTACTTCTTATTGTACTTACATACTTTACTCTCGATGTTTTCATAAGTTTCAACTCAAGAGACACTTCTGCCACATCCCCTCAATTATTCACCAGATAATTAACCCTATAAAGGTCCGTTCTCCCGAAGTCACCTCTTACATCCCCACTTAAATCTCGGGACGAGATTTCTTGTAGTGGAGGAGAATTTGTAACACCCCTATGTAATTGCCACTGTGATCAGCTGATGATAATGCCAAGTCATGACCATTTGCATGTGCCAAGTCATTTGGATTAATGAAGCAATCCAAATTCAATTCTGAAAATCAACTCCACTTCAAAAGTGCAAAATAAATTTGCTCAAACACCTTTGGTAAAATGTTCATTAAATAGCAAATATTTCAGCAGCACTCACAAAAATATAACTAATGCTACTTGGATTAGTTAGCTGACTCCAACAAGATGAAACAACACCAAAACAGAATTATTTAATCTAAGTAAATTCATTTCAAATTCAAATGAAATCCAAATTCACCCAAACCAGTTTTTGGTGACAAGGAATATTGCATTGTAATATTTGAGCCTAGTCTCATATTTTACAAAAGTGCAAAAGTGTCCTAACTAATGCAAGACAGAAAAGAAAAGGAACCGAAAAAGGAAAAATGAAAAAGGCCTAAAGAATTACTGTGCACTTGAGCCTCTTACTACAGTCCCAGGCCCAGCCCAACCGCACCGTCGTCCTCCTTCGCGCGCTGTTGCGCGCGCTTGCTGACACGGCGACGTCCGTCGCGCTGTCGCGCATCCCACGGTCCCTCGGCGGCGTTAAAGCCGCCCCGAGCGCCTCTCCCCTCCCCACGGAACCCTAGCCGCCATAGTCCCTCTCCGTCGCCCCTCTTCTCGATCTGGAAGGAGCCGCCGCCGTCGACGCCATGGATCCGCCGTAGGCGCGGCCACCGTGCTCCCCGCGCCTCGCTGACGGGACCACCAGCTTCCTCGTCCTCGACCTCACCCAGCGGGCAGGCTCGTTCGACCGGAGCTGCGCCAGCACCCCGCCATGAACCCGATCCCCTCCGCCGGCCAACTCCACTGCCCCGCCTCGATCTGCAGCAACCCCGCGCTCCTAAGCTTTCGCCGGCCATCGTGCGCCTCCCGGTGAGCACCTAGCCAGATCCCCTCTGCTCTCTCTCTCTGATTTTCGCCGTAGCACGCCACGCCGCGATCGCCCGAGAGGTGCTCCGCCGCGAACGATGCCACCACCGCTGTAGCTGCCTTCGTGCGCAGCTGAGCACTCCAGCATGCTCAGTGCTCCGCTAGGAGGCGAACGCAAGCATCTGCGTTTCTCCTCGTTGCCGTTTTGCTCAAACCCGAGTGGGTCCCGACTCCGGCGTCCGCCGCGGTGGTCGCCGTCGACTTTCACGACCTCCTCGCGCGCTGCAACCGCCGCCATTGGATGCGGCGTGCTCCCAGCGTCCAGTGAAGCCCAAGTCCGACCCCAGCCGGGCTCCGTACGTGTTTTCCGGCCAACTCCGGCGACGCGCCGCCGTGCGTGTGGGTCGCCGGCGTCACTCCGGTCGCCGGAGCTGACCTGGCCGCCACCTGGCGCGCCTCTGTGCCGCTGCCAGCGGGCCCCACAGCCTGTTGACTGGGTCAGCACCGCTGACTGGACCTGGTCCAGCCACTGACTAGTGGGCCCGTCCACTATAGCATTAGGTTTAACACTAGTTAATCGACCCTGTTAACTTAATCACTCACTGACACGGGGGCCCACCCATCCAATTAAACCCTGGTTTAATTTAACCTCTGTTCTAATGTTGAGTCAATGACAAGTGGGGCCCCTGCACTGTTTCTATGGATAAGATGAGCCCAGTCAGCACTGACTCAGCTCACTGGGCCCACATGTCAGCCTCTGGATGCAAAACTGGGTACACTTCCCTGTGTACCCGTAGCATTTTCTGTTAAATGATTTTGAATTAATAATAATTCCAGAAAATCATTTAATCTTTAAAAATTAATAACTTTTAAACCATAGCTCAGATCGAAAAACATAAAACATGAAAGTTGCTCAGAACGACGAGACGAATTTGATCGACGAGACGAGTCTGATCGTGCCGTCTGTTTCCATGTCGGAACCTCCTACGTAGGAGAACTCGTAACTCTGAGCCCGATTCCGGTAGATGAATAGTGCACACACACCGATTAATGAATCCCGCGTTAATCCTAAAAATAACTAAAGTGACTTAGATGCATCCTTAGGCAACTCTGCACTGCATCATAACATAGCACGTGCTGTGTTGCATCTGTTTGCATTATGTTTACCTGTTTCTTCCCCCTCTTCTCTCTCGGTAGGCCCCGACGTTGACGTAGCTCCCGAGGCAGACGCAGCTCCGGAGTACGACTATGTCCCCGACGACACCACTGAAGACCTTGCCCTTGCCGCAGAGCAAACAGGCAAGCACCCCCATTTTGAGCATGCCTATATCGCCTATTCTCTTCTCTCTTATGCTTGCATTAGAACTGCTACTGCTACTGTTATCCTATATCTGCTGCATAGCCTGTTTATTGTAACCTGCTTTGTTACCTACCTGGATATCCTAGACTGCTTAGTATAGGTTGGGTAGAGACCGACAAAGACCCCACTTATCCCGACTGCCCCGCTGGATTATCAGAAGACCCGATCAACGGGATTGAAGACCAGGCCCCGGCACCGCACATCACTTCCCCTTAGTTGCCGACACTACTGGGTTACTATCGAGTGCCGAGGGTGATACCTCGTCAGCACTTCTGATGATAATCTTGTAGGTTAGTTAATCGGTCGTGGTAAGCGAGGGTGATTCCTCCTACACCACCCACGATAACAGCGTCGTCGTGCAACGCTTCAAGTGTGGACCTCGAGGGTGATTCCTCATTTGTTCGCCTTGACGGTAACATCAGCGGGAATTCCATCGAGGGTAATTCCTCAGGGTTCCACTTGGTGTTAGACACACAGTTACTATTGACATTATGTTTGCACTGAACCATGTTACTAAAGACGGGTCGGCCCTGAGGGGTACCCGCGCGAGCATATTGCGAAGTGATGTGGAGACGGGTTGACCTGGAGGGTGCCCGCGAGATAAGATGAGGCGTGGCCGGGCATTCTTAGCCCTTGCCGCAAGTCCTCGAGACGGGGCGACGGGGTCACATCGATCGTGAGTCTCTGCTCGTTTCCGCGCGTTCCTAATCCACTAAACGGTTTGGATATTTGATCCGAGGGGCCTCTGGCCTGATAGCACTAACCATCACATGGGCATAATATGGGCGTTCTACGTCGTATACTTCAGTCGGAGCTTAATGGACGTCAGCGACTGAGCGGCGCGCGCTGGATTGGACTGGCTATGCAACCGCGCTTGTATTAAGGGGTTGCTAGGTCGGCCGCCTTCGCAACATGCAGGAGTTCCCGGGGCGATGGCCCAAGACCCCTGGAGGCATAGGTTTAGTCCGGCGTGCTGACCTCTCTATTAAGTATTCGGTCGGGTTACGGCGTATCGTTTGGCCGAGGCCGGGCATGACCCAGTAAAGTGTGTTCGGCCGGAGTTAAGCGAGCGTGGTGGGTAACTTGGTGCACCCCTGCAGGGAAGAACTTATCTATCGATAGCCTGTCCTACGGTAACGGACACTCGGAGTTGTATCCCGGTCGGTACAACTAGAACTTGAGATGATAACTGGATAGTACGGCTTTGGGATTGCTTTCTCGCAGGGAGTCGAGAAAGGATCTCTGGCCGAGGTTGATGATACTACTGCTACTATTACTCTACTTTAAGTTAATCTGCACTCTTCTAATGCTGCAAGACTGCTGAAGATGTTGAAGATGCTAGTCTTCGATAGGACTAGGCTTCCCCCTCTATTCTGGCATTTCTGCAGCCCAGTCCACATATACAGCCTCTTTTTGACAATGTTGCATATGTAGTGTAGATCCTTGCTTGCTGAGTACTTCGGATGAGTACTCACGTTTGCTTTACTTTCTTTTTCCCCCATATCCTTTGATGTCACCAGACGACGGAACCCCTGAGCCAGTTGCCCCCGTCGACGACCACTACTACTACCCGTCCGGCAAGTACTACTACTACGTGGAGCCGACTGACGACCAGGAGTAGGATCGAAGGGTCCAGGGCAGGAGGCCTACGCCTTTCGATCGTAGTATTTTATTTTGCCCCGCCTCTGTGAAGGCTTATCTCTGTTCTGTAATATATCTGTACCCAGATATCTAATGCTTCCGCTGACGCTTGTATGCCATCGAGCTATGTATTCGAGCCCTCGAGGCCCTGGCTTGTAATATAAAGTTTGTATGACTTTATTTATGTTTTAGAGTTGTGTTGTGATATCTTCAAGTGAGTCCTTAGGCTTGATCGTGTGCATTTGCGTGTATGGTTAGTGCACGATTAAGCTGGGGTCGTCACACTAACCATTTTCTATGACGCACCTCTCAATTGCTCATTTTTCTTGACTAATGGCTATATGAAAAATGTCTTGAATTTTCATCCAAATGATATTTAGTGTTTTCTTCTTCCATTTTAGGCCCCCTTTCCACTAATATGTCCCTAGGTTTGTTATCAAGATTGCCCCAATTACTTGGATCATAAATATCCATAGTAACAACCGGTTCCTCATCAACACTAACAGATTATGGGCTCATGATCACTCACATTGGTATCATCCATGTTGATGTCAACATTGTCTTCTGTAGGAGTATGAGCAGCATCCTCCTCATCGGCATTAGTTGGTCATCTGCAAGAACTATTGCCAACTGGTCCGGATTTCCTGAAGTGCTCGTATCACTCTTATAATATTAAAAAGGGATCCTCTAAATGCTCCTTTCATCTCATCTACCTCCTTCCTTTTTCTTTTTTCAGTTCCAGATGGATACTTTCTACCCGAACCTGACATGGCCGTGCTGCAATTGAAAGGAACAATTTACTTTTAAAATTAACACAAAGCTATGGAGATATTGGATTAATTACAGAAGATCTTCATCTAATATCATGAAAAAACCTGCTAGGGCATAGACGCATAGTAGTATAGTACCTTCTCTTTCTTTGTAATCTGACTATGTGTGCGTAAGGATTCGAGCGCCCGACAACAATTTCCTGTTGACCTGTTCGATCGAGAAATAATTGGGAATCGGCATTAGAAAGAAAAAAACAATCAGGAAGAAGAACAGGCGAGGGCTGAGGGGCGAGCAAACGTACCTGGCGCAGTCGTTCGTCAGGAGGCAAAGACGAACAAGCGAAAGGGCAGGGAACGACCGATCCGAACGAACAGGAAATCAGGGATTGATTTTCTTTTCCTTTTTGAGTGAGGAAATCAGGGATTGATCGATTCCTTTCCTCGCCACGTCCTTTGCCTGTACGCGCAAATTCCTCTCCTCGCCCCGACAGCACCGGCCTCTGCCCATATGCGCCGTCCCCCCCTTCCCCTCAACCAAGAGCAATAGTTAGCATGCCAAAGGTATCGCCCGACTTCGGGATTTTGCCAGCAAAGTGGGATCTACTATCATTGATCGGGATTTAAAATTTTTGAGAGCTGGTGTGTTTCTGAACATGCCTTTAGTTTCTTCTTCCCGCCAAAAAGAAAGAAAAACAAGTTAATGTTTGAAGCACAAGATCCCAAACGGGCAAAACAAGTTAATTAAGACGGCTCAACATAAGGATCAAATGAGTGGCTGATTGGTGGGTCCATACTCATGGGCCCGTTAGCAACAACCCTGTGTCGGAATTCGGCCCAACCAAATAACCAAACCCTAGGGCCACCACCCAGCCCAGCCGAGCACTATATAAGGAAGTTCACTGCCGCCGACGCCCGACCATTTGCTTCCACGCTCCTTTTAGAGCATCTCCAACAGAAAGCGCTATATAAGCGACACGCGGTATAAAAACTGTTTTTAGCGCGCGCGGATCCGATTTGGAATCTTCAGCAGCCGCACAAAAAGCGCGCGCGCTATAACTAATGCAGCGCGCGCATTAAAAAGGCATCGCGCGCAGCATATTTAATGCGTCCGGTCGCGCGCTGTAAACTCTGGGCTGCTGCAGATGGGACCGCTTGATTGGGACCGCTGGACTCGCGCGCGCAGCATATTTTGAAGCGCTTGTTGGAGCAAATGTCTTCTAGCGCCTAAAAAAACTACTTGCGCGCTATAAACCCGTTTTTTGGGCGCCACGCATTGGACGGCTGTTGGAGATGCTCTTAGCTCGCCACTCCCAAGCCTCAGATCCACAAACCCTCGCCGGCCGGCGGCGCCGGCGGCCATGGCCGAGTAGGCACGGTTCTTCAACATGGACCCAGCGACGGCGGCCGATGCACGACGCAAGGGCTGTGACCCGCACACGCTGGACCAAACCGCGGAGAGCATGCTATGCTACATCTACGCCAACCTCCCCGTCTACGAGGGCACGCGACTCGCCTCCTCCGCCTCCCCCGACGGCGTCGACCACATCAGCCGCCACCCGCCCGAGCTCCTGAGCAAGATCGTCTCCCGCCTCCCGTCCGTCAAGGACGCCGCGCGCACCGCCATCCTCTCCTCCCACTGGCGCCGGGTCTGGCTCTCGACCAGGGACGGAGCCAGGATTTCGGCATAGGGTGGGCGAGGTTTCACACTAAGTTCATGGGCAACTGCTATGTTGTGGTCGAAAATTTTAGGGCCTGTTCTAATGGAAACGTCTGTGCAACCATGCCCGATTTTATTTATTAATTCCATTCACATGACAAAACAAATTCTAGAAACACATGACAAATTCTTTTTTAATGACAAAAACAAATTCACAACTCTAGAAACACAAGATAATCTTACAAACTAATAATTGCCAATAATACAATGTGGTAGATAACACATTGCGAAATCTCATTAATTTCCTTGTAATTGATGGGATCGACTCACTGATTGAACCTAATTCCAAAGCCGGAACACCAAAAAGCATGCAATTCTATGGAAGCAATCAAAGAACAGTGGCATTGGGAGAAAGATTACAGTTTTAAAAGGACAAAACAAGAACTGATCTAATGATCGTACAGTATTAAACTAGAACCTTTTTTCCTTGTTTTGTTGCCGCTCATCCGTACGGGATCGGCGCTCACCCGCGGCCGTCCCCTTCCCTTCTCCGCTTCTCTTGACGGCGATGCGACGGAATCACGAAAAGATCGCGGGCAAGGCAAGGTACAGGCGTGACCCTAGATTGCAGGAGGCAGTTTGGAAACGTAGCGATTATAGCGACGTGTGTGTACGTGCCTCATTTATCTCTACACAGATCGTTTTTTATTTTTGAGAGAACGACTGCTGCTAGCGTGCGACTAACTGGCCCCTTTATCTTCTGTGATGGGCTGCAGTGCTACTCGTTGTTTTGGGCTTTGGCCTTCACGTTAACAAACGACACAGGGACAGGGGGGGCCAAACAACCCACGATCAGTGGGGGGGGGGGGGGGGTCTAGCCCCCCCTCGTCCCCCCCTTGAATCCGTCCCTGCTCTCGACGCCCCTCGTGCTAGCCGATGCCCACCTCCACCCCGAAGCCTGGGGCTGGCCGCCTGCGCCCGCCAGCTCGCCGGCCGTCACCGCCGCCGTCTCCCGCATCCTGGAAGCGCACCCAGGGCCCTTCCGCTGCGTCCACCTCACCTGCAGCCACATGAGCGCGCACCGTGCACAGCTCGCGCGCTGGCTCCAGCTCCTCGCCGCCAAGGGCGTCCAGGACCTCGCCCTCGTCAACCGCCCGTGGCTGCGCGACGTGCCCCTCCCGTCCACGATCTTCACCGTCACCACCCTCACCCGCCTCTACGTCGGCATGTGGACGTTGCCGGGCACGGCCGCCCTGCGCGGCGCCTCCTTTCCCCACCTCCGCGAGCTCGGCCTAGGCTGCGTCGAAATGGAGCAGGGCGTCATCGACTCCCTCGTCGCGAGGACCCCACGCTGGAGACACTCAACATCCTGGGATGCAAGGGGCTGCGCCTCCGCCTCGTCAGCCAGAGCCTGCGGTGCGTGCAGATCAGCTGCTCGAGAATGGAGGACATCGCCGTGGTAAAGGCTCCACTCCTCGAGCGGCTCATCCTGTATAGATCTTGCAAAATCGCTGGTGGCATCTCCACGGGACTCAAGATTGGCGATGCCCCCAAGCTGCACGCTTTTGGATACTTGGAGCCAGGACAGGTCCTAAAGGTCCGAGACACCATCATCATGGTAAATCTCTAATCTCCATTTTGTTCAGTTAACAAATACTGTATGTTCAACCGGTCGTGGTCCATGACTCAATTGTGTGATTTCCTTTTTGAAATTGGGCAAATTTCAGCCTGGAATAGCAAGTGCAAGTGCCGTGGTCACAAGTGTGAAGATTCTGAGCTTGAATGTTTGTTTCGGAGTTCGCAGTGATGTCCAGATGGTGCCCACCTTCCTCAAATGCTTTCCCAACGCCGAGAGACTGCATATCATGGTAATTCCTCCAATACATGTTCTGCTCTTTATATGTGGTAGTTGCGGGGAGACTGCTGCATATTATGATTGATTGCATACATCAAGTCAGTTGTTGTGAACTTGTGATTAGCTCTTTACATGGTCTTCTTTTTTGGTCTTTTTGGTTTCGTACCCTGTAATTCAGAGTAAGATATGTGTTATAAGTTAAATTCCATGCCTTGCCATTTATTCTCAGCCACCATACCAGTTCTTCTCGACAATCTATAGACTAGAATACACAGTTAGAATTATGGAGGGTTTCATGCTGATCTGTTCATGTTAATGACATTTGGTAAGAAATATTTTCTAGTGGCACAATGATTATCATTGCTGTATCTTGATTTATAGTGCTTTACTTCTTTACATATATCCAGATTTTCTTGTCCTAGTGTTTCTCACTGGGTTCTTACGAGCTACTAGTATTTGTGCTAAAAAATTTATTTAGAAAAAGATATTTGTGCTAACTGCTTATTTGAGACTTGTTAAAGTTACACATAGTAAACTAGCACACTCATCTTGACAGTTTGCTTTTAGGGTATTGGTAATACCAACATTGCACAAAATTTCGGTAAGACTAAAGTCATCCACTGTGGACTGAAGTTTGCAGCCTCACATATACCTTATTTTGCTGTGCATGAATTATGCTATCAGATCTTGTTTAGCGCAGCCGCATACACCATTTTTTTTCTCTGCACTACTAGGCTCTTTAGTAATTAGTAGTACATTCTGCTACTTTCCTCCATTAAAGTATAGAGTTGTCCGTAAGGGTCCTAAGTCGTCACAACGGCATATAGTTATGGACCAGTATAATTGGCAGTGTTTTAGTGTTGAGCAGTTTGTACTGCACGTGGTGTAGATTCTGAACTCGGCAGCGAAAATGTTCTATTTGCTCTCAAAATAAAGACATTCATAATACCATTCCCTTTTCTTACTTTGTCTTTCCGGACAGCTAATGGAAACTAAGGACCAATTTATCTCACCTTATTCTTGCTCTGCTTAATAAATTTGTGTGCATGTCACTTAAATTTTTTGTTTCATCTTGGAGCAGATTTTATTGCTTGCAGTGTTCTCTCTTATTTGCATAGATCTGTCAAGTTAGAGTTCTTTATGATCATTTTAGTTTTTTCTACTGTGAAATGTGAGCCATGTATGCTAGGCGAAGTAGTTTGCCCGCGAATAACATAATAAGAAGATGGTAACATCAACAACATGAGTAGGCATAATTGACCAATGACCATATTCATTCTTGACTAATATAGCTAAAAAGCAAAGCATTGCCATTTATTCTCAACCATCAGGCCGTTTCTACTACCCATTCAGACTAGAGAATGCAATTATAATTATTGGGGTTGCATGTTCATCTTTTTTTTTTATGTTAAAGACATTTGTTACCCTAGTATTGTTGTGCAACAGTTGATTTGTATTGCTTTGCTTCTTGATCTGCCGGTATACCCAGGTTTATAGTTTTTTTCACCTTGTTCATAACTCAATATACTACTTCGCTCTGTCTCATAATATAGGACATTTTTTGACACTACATTAGTGTCAAAAAACGTCTTACATTATGGGACGGCGGGAGTAGTTGGCAGTGTGTTGTGGAGTGTGGATGATGCAAATGGCATGTAATGCTTATTTCGAACTGACCAAACTATACATAATAAACAAAGCACATTTGATGCATGGTAGTATTGATTTGTCACTTCTCCAACAAGATAATTAATTTGAGCTTCCCTGAGATGCTTTCGCTGATTCTACCAATTTTTGCAGAGTAAGCGATGCGCTGAACCCACTGGCAACTACCTCACACCCCAGTTCTGGGAAGAGTCTGACCCCGAAGAAAACTCGGTTTCCATGAGTTCACGGGGGACCCAGGCGAGGTCGGCTTCCTTGAGTTCTTCCGGAGCGAGCGGGCGCTGGAGACCGCGTCCGTTTCCATGGCCAACCCAAGCTTCACGCCGTTCTCGACGGAGGAGGCGTATGCCAAAGTGAAACGCAGCTCGAGGATCAAGGCAAGTGAATCCAACATGGTTGTCCTTGGGAGCACCGGCCCTGCAGGTGGTAAGATCTGGAGCTTGAAAGACGGGGCAGATTTTTCGTTCCATGACCCCTTCTCCGTGGTGGAGGTGGTCGGCTGAGCTTTAGTTTCTGTGGAGAAGTGGGGTGGTTGTTTTCTGATGCAAAACTCTGTTTATTGCTAGCCGTGCGTGCCCTTGTGATGGTCTGTCAAATTTGAGGCTTGATGCAAACCATGCTGCAGACTGATGAGCTGATATTTTGCCTGACCTGTGTTACCACTTACCAGTTTCCCTGTCTATCTATGCTCCTTGAAACATTTCATTCCTTGCAGTAGCTTTTTTCTTTAGATCGACGGGAAGCCGAAAACGCACCCCCCCCCCCCCCCCCCCCCCCCAATCCTTACCATTACTCTGAATGAATGAAATGATAAATATATCAGATTCTTTAATTCCAAAACATGAAAGGGGTAAATAAATTATGATATTGATGACAGTACCTAAGCAATGCACTTTAAGCAGGGGAACCAACAGAACCATAGGATGGAGTACAGGAGGTCACGCTTGTCTTACATATAGGTGTTGCCGCGTCTTGCATGGGTGTTATAGATCATGCCCAGTGGCTTATTTTCTGTCTAAGAAAAAGGCCATCATGGCTAGCTTTATTTTTATCATATAAAACTATAAAATACTCCACATCGTCCACAAGTTTATCAAGAATAAAGCTAGGGGGGCTCGTCGACTCAAATACAGGCGAATTTCGCCTCTGGTCAGCGGATGCCCAGCCGCTCCTTGATCACCTCTAAGGCAGCAGACCAGCCTCTGCACGTGCCTTGGTGTAGAGCCTGGGAAGATCGTCCAGAGACGGCAAGGAGCAGCAGCTTGCTAGCTACTCCCTCAATCCTATAATATAAGTTGTTATTATAACCAATGTGGGGCTCGAGAGATTGACCCAGGCGAAAGCTTGTCTCCGGCACGTCCAGAGCCGGCGATGTCGACGCTTTCGAGCGCCGTTTCCATCTTGTTGGCATCGACGAGGTACTCTCAGCCCCACCCTTTACAGCTTCGGGGGAAACCGGAGATCCGTGTGATCGGATGATGACGGTGCTTTGGCGTCGTATCCCCTCTCGGGGGCTTCGTCTTTGGAGCTAGGCATCGGCAAGCGGGACAGATGGAAGATGGCGGTGTTGGCATCAGGGCTTTTGTGGCAACGGTAATGGGAGTGCGCGATGTCAGAGACGCGGCAATAGTTGCGGTAGTCGGCTCTTCTCCGACGTGTTCGTGGGATTACCTCGGGTTGTTTTGTTGCGGTGAAGTCGGAGCTACGGCGGCAGTGCCTCAGTGGCAACGATGACAGGCAACAGGTGGTATTTCGTGATGCCAGCCTTGCATAGTTCTCCTTTAGAGTTATTCTTCAGAGTCGAAGCTGTGCTACCCTCGGCGTGGGTGGCTGAGTTTGGCACTGGGGCCTTCTTGTGTTTCCGCACAACCTCTACAGTAAGGGTTGGGTCAACGTTCGTCTTTGACGAAGTCGGAGTCGCTTGCTCGGAGTTTAGGGAGGGCGATGACGCCTATTGGGGAGAAGTGATGGCGATGATGCCGGTGTGCGATCTTTACGAGACCCTCTATGTGTTGTGTGTGGGTTATTATGCGTGGCGCTCAGCGGTTTGTGACGGTTTTCGTCCAGTTTTCTGTTAATTAACTGGCAACTCTCCTCTGCTTAATTAATAGACAAGGCTAATCTTTTGCCTCCGTTTCGCAAAAAGACCCTCGAGAGGTTCACATTTATCTCCACACGATGAGGAGGGGTGCACGTAGCACCTGTGAGATGAAGACACATAAGTCGTCGATCTTCTCCACCATGAACTATGTGTAAAACAACTTTCATATCCTCTCCTGATAGCATTCAATGCTAGGCACCCAAACCTAGTTAGCAGAGAGCCATTTTTCTGGTTGTTAAAAATCGTATCGGTTTAGAAAAAGATATTAAAATTGAGAACATGGGATATTTTTTTTCCTTATATATGACGTGTGGACAGTTGTGTGGTCGTCAATCTTTTTTATCTGTTGAGAAAAATATGTTGAAATTGACACTGCCATGTATACCAAGAAATGAACTTTCAATATTTAATAATGTCCTTTTTGGTAGAAACTAATGCTAGAAGCATCACATTGAAGACTGTATTGGTGTCCTAAGGGATATTACTTTCAAATTGAGGGAGTACTAATAAAAGAATTTAATAAAAAAACTTCAGAAAAAATGTTAACAAAATGAAGACAACTATAATAACTAAGTCAGATGCATTAAGATATCTACCCATCCATCCAAAAATACCAAGGTGAACATGGTTCCATGCACATCCACGTTAATAGTAAATTTGGAAAAAAAATACTAGGAAAATTTTAAAAATTCTGAAAGTTTGGGTTATCAAACTTGGTATGCCATTATACCCACATGTGAAGTTTCGCGAAATGTTGACACCCATGGTGCTCTTAGTAAAGAAACATTGTTTTTCTTACTATAGCTATGATATGGTCATTTCTGCCAGATTACCATGGATGTCATTTCTTCATGAAACATCATACACGAGTATACCGGTTGATGCCAGATGAGAATGGGGAGAGCAAGGCAAAGCGGTGAATCCTTTCCTAGTAAAATTCGTAGTATATGACTAGTGGTAGAATTCAGTGATGAACTAGTTGTCCTTTTGATTGTCGATGCAATGTATGTCGGATTCCTCTATTTATATGTATGCTTGTTCTGTACGATCGAAGTTGTATGGATTTGAGGGTGAGGAATGACGGAGACGGCTACGGAGGGTAAGACCATACTGCCCGCGGACATATGGCGGCCTAAATTAGGCAAGTGTGGTTGCATATGCTTTACAAAGGATCAAATAAGTGGCTGACCACAGCTCAAAAAGAAATTTAAAAAAAAGTGGCTGACCAGTGGGTTCCCTACTGATGGGCCCGTTAATTTTGGCCCAACCAACATCGAAACCTCCTACTCCGAGCATAGAACCGAGAGTGTCGCCTCCACACACACGACACTCAGGGCGTGTTCGGTAGTCCACCAGCTCCTGACTCCTCGAACTCCAGGTCGGGAGCTGGGCCGAACGGTTCAACTCCAGGAGTTGGGCCAGAGAAGCTGGAGTTTTTATCAGTGCAAAATTTGAGAAGTTGAGGAGCAGGGAAACACGGACTCCTCTAAATTCACGAAGCGAGAGTTGCCTCAAATTACTTTCCTCTGCCACCGCGAAGTCACCTGCGCGTACCGGTTCGAGGCCATCTCCTCGTTCGAGCGAATCACCCTGGAGGGGCTCGTCCACTCGTCTCTCCCATTCCCCTCCAAACCTAGCCGCCAGAGGTGGCTGCCCCACCGCTGACCACCTTGTCCGCCGCGAGTCGCCGTCGTCCGCCGCCATCTCCGACCAGCTCGTCCGCAGCGACGCGTCATCCCCACCGCCACGCTCACCCTCCTCCACCGCGACCCGGCCGCCGCCACGCTCCCCCTCGTCTGCCGCCATCCCCGACCGCCGGAGCAAGCAGGCTGCTTCGCGGAGCTCATCGTCGACATTCTTCTCTGCCACCCAGACCATGTCGTCCGTTTTTCAGAAGGTCAGGGAAGAACTACCGGATCTGATCGTGATATGGTGATGGGCTGTGGGCTAAAAATACATGGTCGAATGGGCCGAATATGGTTTCGTTGGCTTTTAGGCCTGCCAGATCGCTGACTGCCAGGAGTTGGTGCACCGAACAGATCGCTGGCTCCAGGATTTCACGAGAGAAGCTGGCGCTTGGAGTTGGGCGATGGAGTTGAGGATTTTCCAGCCATGGGCAACTACCGAACACGCCCTCAGAAACCCCAAATCCACAAACCCTCGCCGGCGCCGTCGACGGCCATGGCCGAGCAGGAGCAGCCGCCGTTCGCCAACGTCGACCCAGCGACGGCGGCCAATGCGCGGCGCCAGGGCTGCGACCCCCGCAAGCTCGACCAAGCCGCGGAAAACGTCCTATCGTACATCTACGCCACCCTCCCCGCCTTCCCCGTCTACCCCGGCACGCGGCTCCCCGCTCTCGCCGCCTCCTCCGACGGCGTCGACCGCATCAGCCGCCTCCCCGACGAGCCCCTGCGCAACATCGTCGCCCGCCTCCCCGTCAGGGACGCCGCGTGCACCACCGTGCTCTCCTCCCGCTGGCGCGCGCTCTGGCCCTCCACGCCCCTCGTCCTCGTCGACTCCTTCCTTCTCCCCAAAGGCCAGGGCTTCCGCCCCACGCCGGCCAACTCGCCGGCCCTCACGACCGTCGTCTCCGACATCCTCGAAGCGCACCCGGGGCCCTTCCGCTGCATCCACCTCGTTTCCAGTCAGAGCGCGTACCGGAACCAGCTCGCGCGCTGGCTCCAGCTTCTCGCCGCCAAGGGCGTCCAGGACCTCGTCCTCGTCAACCGCCCGTGGCCGCGCGACGTGCCCCTCCCGCCCACGCTCTTCGCCATCACCACCCTCACCCGCCTCTACCTCGGCTTGTGGAAGCTGCCGGACACGGCCGCCCTGCGTGGCGCCTCCTTCCCCCACCTCCGTGAGCTCGGCCTCTGTTGCATCGAAATGGAGCACGGCGTCGTCGACTCCCTCGTCGCCAGGAGCCCCGTCCTGGAGATCCTCAACATCCTGGGATGCATCAATGGGTTGCGTCTCCGCCTCCTCAGCCAGAGCCTACGCTGCCTGCAAATTAGCTGCTCGAAAATGGAGCACATCGCCGTGGTGAAGGGTCCATGCCTCGAGCGGCTCATCCTGTATGGATCTGGCAAAATCGCTGGTGGCTTGTGCAGCAGACTCAAGATTGGCGATGTCCCCAAGCTGCACGCTTTTGGATACTTGGATCCAGGTCAGGTCCTGCAGGTCCGAGACACCATCATCATGGTACATCTCTCATCTCTGGTCTCTCCATTTGTTCAGTTAGCAATTATGTCCATGACTCAATTGTGTGACATTCCTTCTTGAATTTGGTGAATTTCATCCCGGGATAGCAAGCACAAGTACCATGGTGAGAAGCGTCAAGATTTTGAGCTTGAATGTGCGTTTCGGAGTTCGCAATGAGGTCAAGATGGTGCCCAACTTTCTGAGATGCTTCCCCAACGCGGAGAGACTACACATTTTGGTATTTGTCACCAATTCGTATTCTGCTGGCATTTGTATGGATTTCTTGCTTCTTGTTGACGGTTGTGGTAGGCTGCTCCCGGGCACATGTACACCCCCTTAGAATAACCTCTCTCATAACAGAATAAGATGATGACAACATCATCAATACGAGTAGGCATACTTGATCAATGGTCATATACATTCTTGACCAATATATCTAAAAAGCCAAGCATTGCTATTATTCTCAGACATCAGGCCGTCTCTATGCACGCAGACTGGAGTACTCAATTAGAATGATTGGGCTTGCATGTTCATCTGTTTATGTAAGACATTTGTGAAGTTTTGTTGTGCCATAGTTTATAATGCCATTGTTTTGATCTCTATTTCTTTGCTTCTTGATTTTCTGGTTTTTCCAGAGTTCCTTGTTTTAGTTTTTTCGCGTTCTGTTCATACTAGCTAGTAGTATTTGTGATGTGGAATGTGGATGATGCAAATTGCATGCAATGCTTATTTCAAACTGTTTAAACTACACATATAAATGTCTTGGCACTCGTATGTATGTGGTACGAATAACACATTTGCTGCTCCTAACAAATGCTACTCATACCATGTAATGCTTATTTGGCACAAATGGTATACGGTACAGACCTGCTGGAATGCACATTTGCTGTCTACAGTTTCTTGGAGGTCTGTACATTATACCACTCATTTCAAATTGGTGCTACTACACTGATGCCACAATAAGTGGCACTTATCTCCGATTAAGTGATAGATTATGAACTGGTCATCATGGCTCACACATGGAAGTTTGTGTTGGAGAATACTTCTGGCATACTTTCACCTGTTTAAGACCTCGGCGGTAGACTGAAACACTGCTGCCTCACTTTCTAATTTGTTATAGGTGAGAAGCTGCATATATAGTGACTACACCAGCATGGTTGCTTTTCTGTTCAACTAGGCTATGTTGTGTTACTTTTCTCCAGCAACATATAATTTGAGGCTTCCTTTATTCACCATGTCGTCAGCCTACCTTCCTTGGATGCTTTCCCAACTCTTTACTTATTTAATCTATTTTTTGCAGAGTGAGAAATGTGATAAACCCGCTGGTAACCACCTGAGCCTCAAGTTCTGGGAAGAGTCCGGTCCCATTGAGAATGTCCTCTCGCGCATCAACGTGATGAGTATCCGTGAGTTCAGAGGGGACCCAGGTGAGGTTGGCTTCCTGGAGTTCTTCCAAAATGCGCGGGCGCTGAAGACCGTGTCTGTTTCCATGGCCAATCCAAGCTTCACACCGTTCTCGACGGAGGAGGCGTACGCCAAAGTGAAATATTGCTACAGGAACAAGGCGAGCAAGTCCTGCCAGATGGCTGTCATTGGGAGCACCGGCCCTTCAGGAGGTGAAGTTTGGAGGTTCAAAGATGGGGCGGATTTTTCTTTCCATGACCCCTTTTCCCAAGTGGAGGTCAGGTGAGCTTAGTTTCTGTGGAGAAGTGGACTGGCTGTTTTCTGATGCAAACTGTGACGTAAGTATGGTATCTGTCTCTTACTAGCCGTGCCCTTGTGATGGGAGCTGATATTTTGCTTGCCCTGCATGTAGCCTGTCTTTACCAGTTTCCTGGTCTATCTATGTATGCTCCATGAACCATTTCATCTGTGGCGACATGTTCAATTCCTTGCAGTTGCTGGGTTTCCCTGTCAGATAACTGAACTCTGAACCCAAGTGTTGCTTAAATTCAGTTTACTGTAGTTTATCGGTTCGGCTACAGTTAACTGAAATCTGACGGCTGAGACGATGCTGATCAACTGCTGGGATTAAGGCAATAGATCTAAATAAACGAATATTGTCAGCTCCCTTAACCTTAGAAATAAGGGATTAATTTAAAAACCTAAAATAACTTTGTAGACGAGGGGTTTGAGGATGTTCCAAAATTTCTTGAAGAACGTAACCAAAAACCCGTCCAGGCCAGGAGCTGAATTAGATTTTCACGAGGAAGCCGCCTTATTAATTTCTTTCTCGGAAGGAGCCAAATTTTTCTTTCTAAAAAAATGGCAATAAATTGCCAAGTATATAAACAACACTTCCCCCTAGGTAATTTTTATACCATGAGCAAGAAGCTTGAAGATCACCAGACTTTGCAAACGTCTAGTAAGTAATAACAGCAAAATCAGGGCAAGAACCAAAGAGGAAACCCCTGGCCTGGTAGTCTCCTGTTTGAAGTCCTATCTAAGCTACCGTAGGAGTTCTGTGACTGCTGCGGTCGTGAATTAGGTCTTGCAGGAAGTGCCCCGCCTCCAGAATAGGAACTACGAGGTTGTTGCTGCTGCTGCCACTGTTGGGCTCCTGCATACGGCGCAGGCTGGTAGCCCCCAGCATGTGATGGGGGTTGCCCGTATCGTCCAAAACCCGACGACGGAGGAGCAGGATGTGATGAATATGCGTTGCTGCTACTATTCTGATGGTACCGAGATGGATGCCGGCCTGCTCCTCTTGAATCGCTGTGGCTGTCTCTTGCATATGGTTGATGCCTTCCGCGATTATCTCTTGTGTACTGATGACCTGATCCTGATGGCAGTGCATAGGCCGATACCGGACTGTTGGGTAGATTATCACCAGGAGGAACATGCCAAGCAGGACTACGTCCAGCAGGTTGCTCCATCCTTGATGGCATTCCATTTGGATAGTGCAATCCAGTCATTATAGTTTGATATGGCCTAGCCGGGGGGCATTGCCACTGCCCGCCGCCGTGAATATTCAAGCTGTTTGCAACTAGTCGATGTGCGGCCTCCCCTAGTTGACGGCCCTGCTGTATCGATCCTGCAGGGTTTTGCCTGAACCATTTCAAAAGTTGGTTACGATTTGCAATGTGGAAGCAAGGATTGACTAAATAGGGCCCAAAACTCATACACTACCTGCTGCTGTTATCACAATGCCTCCTGTTATCATCATGAGGCCTCCTTCCATTGTCTTCATGCCACAGCATGGGTGGTGGTTTCAGATCACCAGCTTCAACAATCTTCAGAGCAGATTAAACAACGCTTGTTAACCGTGAACACTTCCGGAGTGGAATGATATACTCATGTCGATGTTACCCGAAAATAAACAACAGTTCTGTACCTTCTTGGGCATGATAACACCAGCAGGTGGACGCGCTATGTGCTTATGAGGATCTGGAAGCTTGTAGATTGAGCATCTAGGGAAGGCAAATGTCATAATTTTGAATTCAAGTGCCACTAGATCATATCAATAATACAGGGGGGAAATGAGCTTACATCACTTGATTGTCCATAATGTCCTCCAGTCCATCCACAGGAGATCTGAAGACAGGTGGACTTGGATCCCCACCACAAAGTGAGATGTAACCACTCATTCCTCCACTGCACAAGATAAGCAAGAGCAGCTAATTAAGTGATGTTGTAGTTATAGCAGCTCATATAAGAGGCGCTTATTTATTACTATACTTTAATATGGTGGAACTAATACAGTTAAACAAGAAAATACTATCTGCAGTCAATCAAAAAACCTGGTAGGGTTAGCTAACCTGGCAGAAGGCTCGAGTGGCTCTTTAATTTCATTTCGCTCATTATCGGGCAGATGTCCGAATTTGCTGCCGAGAGAGTAGATATAAGGCGCAATTGGGTGCAAGCTATTCACAAAAAGCATGTTGTACATTGTACTGTTTCGTCTTGCTTCTTCAGGCTACACAAAAGATGAGGAAAATATGGAAATCTTAGAAGTTAAAACAAGATCTTCTACTACATGTATGCCATAAAAATAAAAACACACGAGACACTGTTCCATACCGTCAAAGTATACTCGACTTTTTCAATCTCAGACAGCAACCTAGCTTCATCAATGAAGGGCAGTTTGGCTATCCCCTGTAAAGTACAAATTTTAGCTAAATTAAACATGGAAGAAGTATGATATACATAATTATGCTTACTAAGATAAATGTACCTGCCAAGAAAATCTCTTTCCATTCATATCTACTTCAAAATCTGCAGCATACGTACAAAGGTTCACCCAGATTAGAATTGGCTGAAGGTTGTAGCTAGGAGAATCTGATACTATTTGTGATTATATCTTTGAAAAATAAGCATACCAATCGGATAAAAATCAATTATCGGCGAACTTGGATCAGTCATCAACTGCCGATACCGTAGAGGGAGTGCATGTGAGCTGAAATGTAATGAAACAAACTGTCAAATAATCCACCACATGAAGGTAATAAGATTGAAGAAATATAATATTAGCATATTCACCTCGCCGCTGGGAATACTCCCATAAGCTGATCGAAAGGTTTGAATGGTGACCCAAGTTCAAAAGATATATTAAGCTGGCCTAAACCTTTTAAATCCGAAGCAAAAGGGGCATAGTGATAAGGGTAAAACCTACACATAGTGAGAATAAATTAGAATGAAACAGGTACTGGTGGGATGGGTAGAGGAATTAATTAAAAATATCAGCAATCGTGCTACAAATAAACCTGTGTGGCATATAATTGGCCAATTAAAACAAGCTAAATTACCATTGCCATGAGCAGACACCTTCATAATAGTAGTGCATTACCCAACACAGACCTTCGGTATATTTGAGAACCTGAAGGAGCATAGAGCACATCATATAAGATAATAGAGAATTAGGGAAAATGTATTTTTTTTAATAATGATCAAGTGAAAATTTCTATCATGAATTCAGTAATAATGGCAACAGGGTATGGTGTCGATAATGAATCATGAATGCAGTTTCTTTTATTCATGAATGCAGTATATTAAAGACACTTCCATGATACTTACAACATCTCTACGTATTTCTTCAATTTGCTCAGGTGTTCTTGCCCCAAACTTGTCTTCATAATACCTTTCCCTCCATCCTGGTTCTCCAAGCTTTATCTGAATATTAGCAAATAATGTTATCACTTGAGTAAAATATAAAAAATAGAGTTTCAGAAGATCCAAAATAAATAAATTAGAAGTGTACTTTCAATTCCCAAAGCCCCAAATATCTTCGATAACTTAGTGTTGTGTGAAACATATTAGAAGTTCCAAAGACAAGGGATAGGGCACTAGCTCCCACAGCAGGGAATAGTCTCTAAGAACTTAATTATATTAGGACAAACTTGAACTGACAACTGCAACCAACTGATACAGCAGCAGAAGAAGACTTGTGCACAGATGACCAAAGATACAAGACATACCTTGTCATCCTCTGGATTTTCAGAATTAAAAAGATCTGATTTATCACGAAGTGCGACTTTAAGCATTGACTTCAGTTCTTCTTTGTTTTCACGTGCCTGTAAGAGATGCAGCAAGATTTGTAGGGTAACGCAGCAGAAAACAAAAATTTTCCGCCCTACGCACCAGCCCAGGACCACTATGGAGACTGCATACAAGGTTTGATCATGTTCGTTACCGACTCGTAGCGCAGCGGAAGTAGAGTCGATGACGATCGGCGGTGCAGATCCCCGCAGCTAGGATTTACAACCTCCCAACCGCGAGGATGTATACCCTCGTCTTCCCTTCGGACAGCCCTCCGGGAGGCGGTCGAACAGTCCCCCGGACGATGTCGCGGACAGCCCTTCGGGCTCGAATGGTCACTCGGACAGCCCTTCGGGAGGACTCACAGAACTCGGACCGTCACTTGGACAGCCCTTCGGGAGGCACTCTCGAACAGCCCCTCGGGCACTAAGATCGAAACTACGACCTCTCTACAGAGTTGCACACATACGGTGTCACCTATCCGGCAGGGCTTCGCCGTCCAGAACTAGTTCCTGCCGGAACCCAGACAGCCTTTCGGCTCTACGAAACTCTTTTCGTGGGAGGGAGAGAGAAGCCAGATAACATCTTGGCATGTGTATGAGAGCAAGGGATGGGGAGAATGGCAGCCCCTTCTCCTCCTTTTATAGGCCAAGGCAAGGGGTGGAGTGGGATGTTGAAATACCAAAATACCCAAGCTTCATGTCACACATGAAAGGGCATAATGGTAACACAAGGGGGGCACCAAGGGGACACCACCATGGCAGCCCTTGGGCCGGCCCACACCTTGTCTCCCCATGGGGGGGGCCCCCCCCAACAAGCCACCAACATGTCTCCATGAAACATGCATGCTCCCTAGACAAAAAGCCACCAAACATGCAACCCCCGATTCGTGGGATCTTGTCCCCTCGCGCTGAGACAAGATGTTTTCCGCGAAACTTTTTCTGAAAAATTCCAGAAGGTCCCAGAACATTTCCGGCACCCTCTAAAATTATTCTGGGCATGATCCGAAACATTTTCGGTGCGGTGGTTTTCATCAGCGGAAAGCATTAACAGCGGTTACGGCAGTTTCGGAACATTTCCGGTTTTTCTCTCCGAAAATTCCCAGAAGTTCCCAGACCAATTCTGGCATCCTCTGAAAATTTCCAGGCGGTGCCGAAACCCTTTTTGACCAAATAATATATTCCGAAACAACTTTTCGGTTTTACCGAAACTCTTTCGGTGTTCTCTCTCTCGGAACTCTTCCGTTGTCTCCGAAACATTTTCGGTGACTTTCTCTCAGACTCCCTGTCTAGCGTTCAACAGATAGATGACCCTTAAGCGTGTGACCCTATAGGTTCAGTGTAGTATAGACATGACCGGAACACTTTCCGATCAATGATCAGCATCGGAGCCGTGGACACCCATATTGACCCCTATACCCACACGAATGAATATTCGAGTGAACCTCCAGTTGCCGTGTGCTATTCCTATTGCTTCGCGATATGTTACAAATACCCGAGGTGAGACATGTTGGCATTCCCGTGGATCAACAACTTGTCCACTATGCTAGTTACCTCATTACCGGTATTGTTCTCTTTTCTCGTTACCGTGTTCCGGCATCCCCGTGATCAAATCACAAAGTGTCTGGCCAGACGATGATGGATACCGTAACACCGAGAGGGCCCAGAGATATCTCTCCATCGTTGGAGGAGCAAATCCCAATCTTGAGCTATCAAGTTACTTGACATACTTTCCCATGAACCCGTAAGCCGCCGTAATAGCCATCCAGTTACGGATGACGTTTAACAAACCCCAAAGTTCATGAATCAAGCATGAAGAAACTCGATACTCTCATGGTCTGAGGAATTATGCAAACGTTAACCATCTTTGTGTTATTAACCATTAACTTGTGACGAATGAATCTCATAGCATAACATCAATCGGGTCGATTCAACACAAATGTTCTTTTAACATTGTGCCCTCAAAGTTGCTGGCATAGACATGCCCATGATTGGGAAAACATAATCATCATGCAACACTTGAGCTAGTCTTAGAGGCATGACTAGGAATACATTTTACCGTTTATTATTCCACACGTGCACATGGGTTTTCCCCAGAGCCTTTATGGATATACGGGCTCGGGAACCACAGCAGTTATAGCATTGGAACATAAACATAATAATGAGCATGGAGATAAATAATAACATTTATTATTGCCTCTAGGGCATATCTCCTACAAGATTCAGATGAAACCATAAAAATATCTTCAAAACAAATATAATACCGTCTCAAACAAGATCAAATTAAATACCTGTGCTTCGACGCTAATTTCAGCTTCAACAACAGCAGCAGAAAGGCTGGAATCTGAAGATGATACACGTGCTTTCTTAGCTCGACCGCCCTTTTCCGTGCTATCTCTGTGAGGTCCATTATGTTCATACGGTGAAGCCACAGCCCCAGAGGCAAGGCGAGACCCTTGGAAACGCGCAACAGGTACAACAAGATCACCACTGACATGGGGATCCAGATCATCGCCTCGCTTTGCTTGACGCTACAAAGGACAGCATCGTTGTATGTAAACTGTCAGTGAAAGCACACACTACTAGTAACAGCTGAGCATCAAATGTACATAAGTAAGAAATGTTACATAGGCATATTGCTCTTCACAATATACACGCCAGGTATAGCTGAAGTTAAGCAAGATTGACAAGCAAAATCAAGATAGTCATCATTTTTATACCTGGTGCAAACGAGCCCTTTTCTGAAATATTTTATCCTCGTATGAACCAACTGCTTGAATGAAGTGTTCAACTCTATTCAGATCCGGCTACAACAATGAAGATTAAATGTGTTATTGATGATGAACTACCCATGAGGATCATTTCAAATAAATAAATTTCTGACGAAGAAACCACATGGGTCAGATGATGTACAATACCGTGCAAGTGTCGGTTAAATAGCCACCCATATTAGGAAATTCCTTCTTGTATACAGCAATTAGCAAATTAATAGCTCCCTGCAGACAGATAAGAGAGTAACCATTGTGTCTGTGTGACAACAATCTAAGAAAGTGAACTACAAACAGAGGAATGTTTCAAACTTTGAAAGAAAAAAAAAAGTAACACTACAGAAACTAACCTCACGAATCTCTAGTGTCGGCATGTGTGGAAGAAAATCATTGCCAACAAAAAAGCACATGAAGATGAAATCATCAATGATGCGTTCAAGATCAATCTTGAAAGGTGGATTTGGCATTCTGAACTCGTATTCTAGATACTCTCTTAGGGTCCATATATTCAAGAACTGTGAAAACATGAAAGTGGAGCAGTACAAATGAGAATAAGTCCGTTGGTAAGTCAACTGAATAGCACCACACCGCAAGCTGCAAATTGATCATTATTACCTGGTAAGGTTTCTTTGGTACTATTTCATCACCCTTCTCATCAAACTCCCCAGCTTTCCGTTTTGCCTTTCCTTCACACTTTGCTGCTAGATGTCCAACTTGACCACACAGGAAGCATTTGTCCTGCTGTCCAGGTGTAAACACCACCTGCAAACACAAAGTGTATGCAAATAAGATTTCATGGCATAATGTCAAACAAAATGTTAAAGGAAAAAGAGTGCTCTAAAATAAACAAAAAACTTAAAAATAAAGTAAAGTAGAGTAACAAAATAGACAACAGTAAAATTCAAAAATGTGTATCATTTTTTTTAGCACAAGGCTGTGATATGTATAATATGGTCAAAAAGTGTAAATTCTGTATTTTGAGAAGAGAACCTCTCTCAGTATGGAGAAGTGTACTTCATGTGTTGCTAGAGCTAACATGATTAGATCTGCATCCTGCATTCATGAGATTAATTTATGCGTTAGCGAGACAAATAACAGATAAAATAGCCAACAAGAAATAGAACATTAAGCATACAAAACATAACTTACCAGGCCATACAGGCAATGTAGGGTATTTGCGTTAAGTTCATTACAGAGGTTCCTATTGCCACGAATGTAGGACATGATTTTGTGTTCCCCTTCACCAGGAACATTGGCATCAGAAAGAATAACCTTCAAAAGATTGTAAATCAGGACACGTATTATTTCTACCTACTTTCTAGGGTTAATTTGATAAATGCCACTCCAATTATGGCGATTCCGAGAAATGCCACTGCAATTTCCAAACTTTGAAAAACTCTAATAACAATCCATAGAGTTTATGAACCCCAAGGAAATATGACTAAGCATATTAACAAATGTATTTAAAAGCCAGATTAGTAAAAAGTCATGCTTACTTTAATTTTTTTCCATCCAAGATCATAATTCAACCTGAGGTGGATGTAGTACTGCAAAGCAACTGATAGAACAGCCATGAACTCTGTCCCAGGAGTAATAACATTAGAATCACAGGTTTGTGATTGCTGTTTTGGAGGAAGCTTTCTTCCTTCCCTCTCAAACTCTTGACGCAGTTTTTCTTCTTCTTCGGCCTGGACATAGGACGCAAGTGACCAGTGAGTGCAATCATAAATGGTTGCAACTGTCCACAAATAACAATAGATACGGCTGTACAATTATACACTGGATATGAGAAGATGATTCCATTAGAATACTGACCGCATCAGCAGCATCTTTTGCAGCTCTGAATCGTCTAGAGCGCTGCTGGTTCATCTTGGCACGAGGAGCCACACCATCTGTAAGCCATTGTAGTATAATACAATGGAGAATTTTGTTTAATGTAGGTACATAGATACAATAGTAACTAGTAAGTTGTTCAAAGGAAAGCTTAACAAGTGAAGGAATATGTCGCTATTGTTCAGAGAAGAGGATGCCTAATTGCTTATCCATTCTAAAGGAAGAGTAGTATGAGTATCATGTGATCGTATACACCTATATAGTTGCATTACGGCAAGATGTTGTGCATGACAATATCTAGCGAGTAACAAATTTGAAGTATACTGAGCACTCCTAACTATTTCTACCACTGATCAGTATAAATAACCATACGAATGAAATCAGTTCAAGCAACATTAGAGCATGGAGCTAGCCAAACAGAAAAAATGAGCGATAGAATTCCCTCCATATATGACACAGATGAAACATGTACCAATGGCCATGTACAGAAGCTTGCGAGGGCGAACCATGACAAAGAGCCTATCTATGTAATCGAACATGCACTGGAAGACCTCAGCAAATGTCGTTGGCGAGGGCTGTGGCAGAAAATGCAATAGAAGTGAGAACCACGGTCAACGTAGTGGTTGAATATCGGGTGTGGCTAGCTCTCATCTAGATGTGGGAACTAACTAAGATCCACAATTAATCTGCAGGACTGTTGGTAAATAAATGGGGAAATAAAATGTTTCCGGTAGGACTGTTGGTACAGTAACAGTGTGCAATCCACAATTAATCTGCAGGGTGTCCTAACTAAAATAAAATTGAATCTTGTGCAGATTCACTTGCCCAGAAATTAATTCTGCAGTGTAAATAGTTTGATGAAAAACAGAAGGATCGGATTGAATCCTGGAACTGCATCATCAGATTTCTATACTTGAACTATAGTAACATCCTCCTGCAACCTCAAGATGATTTGGGGACAGTATTGAAGCTCCCTCCCTTCGAATTGCAAATACTATATGATTCTACAAGTAATTAATTAAGACCCAGCTGCGGATCGAACAGCTAGCTAGCCCAATCAAGTACAAGTAGGTAGGTAGGTAGGTACCCTGTCCTCTGGGTGGAAGCAGGGGTGTATAATCCCGTTCATGTCGAGGTAGAGGTTGTCGAACTCGAGGCCGTTGGGGTTGGCCTTGGACGTGTCGATGGGCGCCTTCACGCCCTCCACCTCCACGGCCTCCTCCTCCACCACGTCCACCACCACCATCGGGTACTTCTCCGCCAGCCACCGGTAGAACGCCGGGACGCCCATCTCCCTCCGCCGCCGGCGAGAGGCGGATCGAGCTCTTTCGCAGTCTGGTCTGGACCTCGTGACTTGCTGAGGCGGTGGGGGCGGGCCGGGCCGGGCCAGCCGTATATCAAATAGAGAGGGAGTCCGTCGCAAGCCACGAACCGGTTTTGTTTGGATCGATACTAACACCTTTCAGTGTTTTTTCTCTTTTCTCTCTCTTTCCCACCGGTTTTGGGACGGTTCAAACACCTTGATAGAACCGGGTTTTTTTACGGCTTCTTTTTGCGGGCTTTCTTTAAATTTTATGGGTTTTCCTTTATTTTCTTCAATTTTTATTTTTCGTTTTACTTTTTCCCTTTTCTTTTTTTCATTTTACATATTCATGAACAGTTTTTGAAATTTGTGGGAAAATGGTACATTATTTTGTGGAATTATTTTTTTTAATTCCCGAAATATTTTTTAATTTGAAACTTCTTTAACATTCGAGACCAATTTTTGGATTGATGAACCTGTTTTTGAATCTGGTTCAAATTCATGGATATTTTAAATTTTGTGAATATTTTCTGAAATTTAGAACATGTTTTCAAATACTGAAAAAAATCAATGTCATGAAGATTTTTTTTGAAATTCAGGAACATTTTATGAATTCAATTTTTTTTAAAAAATTCATGAACATTTTATTTAAATTTTTAAATTTCACAAATTTTTAATAAAATTCTAGAACATTTATCAATTTTCTGTATATTTTTAAAAATTTCGGGGAAAAAAATTCAATTTTGCACACATTCTTTAAAAATTCTTGAACATCTTTTTGTATTTACAAACATTTTTAAAATTTAAGAATATTTTTTGTGTAGTCATAAGTCTTGGCAAGTTGGCATCAATGACAAAGAAAGGACCTCCGCGCACATAGATCAGGCCAATGACGAAGCGCTAGTCAAGGTGGAGCCCCTGGCCGGGATACTTGCCAACACATTGTATACCCACTGGTGCACATAGAGCGTGTAATTTTTTTATATGATAATACAGGTCTTATTTATATCATAAAGATCATTGTATAAATCACGTACATATTGACCTAACAAAACTGAAAAAACAGCATAACGCTAGTCTTTGCACATATGACCACCAGCCAAGAATTAAAAATACAAAGAAGACCAAATAATACTATGAGCTTAACACCAACGCTTGTCACCTGCCTCTGGCACCACCACAGTAGCCACCAAAAAAAAAATGACGGATCACCTCTACAGCCAAAAAGACAAACCGGAAGGTGCGCAGTGACACGTGGATGCTCATGCACCAGCGGCGGTAGAGCAACGCTACACTGATGCCGTTGAGGAGCGGTCGGTGCATCTCTTGTGCTATTTGACTACTGCTTCTTTGGTGTAGATTCTATTTTCTACACCCTCCTAGATTTTTTGAAAAGTTAAAACCTCACAAATTTTGACCAACTTTGTGGAGAAAAAATACTTACATCTGGAATGCCAACACATATTATTAAATACTTAGGCTGGGCGGGCCAGGGCCCTTTGGGCCTTGCTGTAGCTCCGCCACTATTGCGTATGCACCTTCAAGTATGTTGTCTCCCTTGCGGATTTCGCCATGGAATCACCGGCGACCAAGCTAACACTAGTTGAAGTGGCTCTAACCCCCAAGTCACGTTATTGCGTTGAGCCAAAGTATCCATGGCCATGGTTCACCTCTTTCTAGCAGTTCCTCGGCAACCTTCGACATGCCAAGATCCTCAAATTGAAGGTGGCAAGCATCAAGGACATGGCAGTAGACGAGGGCGTGCAACATGAGCACTTGGTCCCGTTGCTTACTCTGGAACGACCGGAGCTTGAAGGTCCATTTGACCCAGGCCGCAGAAACAAAGTAGCTACTACCATTGCCAACTTGCTCCAGTGCTGCCTTGTCATCAACGATTTGCAAATTCGGATTATTAACCAAAATTCTAATGAATTTGTTAAAGATGATGTGGCACTACCACCTTTTGATGTGTCTCTTGACTTGTTCATGAGATGCCGCAGAGCTCCTAGAGTTGAGTGGTTGTCAGTTCAATTGCTTGCGGAATCATGTGAAAAATGTGAAGCTGCAATTTTTTTTGTGTGGGTGAAGCTGCGGTTCTGTTGAAGGAGCTTAATAGCTTTTCCCTAGCCAAGTTCTTTGCGGAAAATTGTGTGGCACCTGAGCTACTATAGATTGATGATGGGCATCAGAACTTTTGTAACCCTATCCAACCGGATAGTAGAGAGATGGAGAGTTAATGCGCTTGAGCAAAGGAGACAAATGGAACAACATTCAGCTAAAGCGTCAAAACAGACATTAAAATGAAACATCATTCCGGTGGGCAAGAAAAGGTAGAATTTGTTTTCAAAAAATGTGCTCAATTTTTTTCCTTGTTGAGAAACGGGGTTCTTAAATTTCATGTAGAGACTCTCGAGCTGTCCGGTCACTTGTCAAACTTTCCGGTGTGCCTTGCCCGTGCGGCGTTGGCGGCAGCGGGCCGGCTTTTCCCCGCGCGAGCGGTGGGGGGCGCGAGGGCTCCTCGGCCGGCGGCGGTGTGGCTCGGCGGCGGCGATACTGTGGGCCACGGGTGCCCTTGACGCGGCGGCGTGGCCGTTGGTTGCGGGACGGCGCGGCGGCGCTGGTGGCTAGCGGCGCCCGCTCGGCCCAGATCTGGGCCCTTTTGGGCCCCATCTGGGTTGGGGTGGGCCGGAGGCTCGACGCGCGACGGTGTTGCTTCCTGGTGGTGGTGGCGAGGCGTCGGCGGTATACGGGCGGTGAAGGCTTGGTCAGCTACCGTGCTGCAGCGTGGTGACATGGACTGTCCGGACCCAGTTGGGTCCAGCCGGGCCGTCGGGGCCTGGCAAATCCTTGTCTCCGCGTCCGGTCGGCTCCGCGAGGGCGGTGGAGGCTGTCCCCTCCCGCCGGTCGAGTTGTGGTTGCCCCCGTGGCCGTTGTCTCCTTTCCCTCGCTCCAGGTCTCGTGTTGGCGGCCCCAGTGAGACGGTGATGTTGGTTCGGTGACCGTGGTGGCACAGGCTGGTGGGCGGAAGATTGGGTGGTGCATTACGGAGTGTCCGGGGTGGTGGTGGCTGTTTTGGGTCGAGAGAAATCCTTGGTGGCTCATCTGGCACCGACGTGGTGATGTCTGCGGGCGCCGCCGGACCTTCTTGAAGGGCATCGGGTATACCCCTTCCCCACTGCTCTCCGCGTACCGGGGAAAACCCTAGTACTTGTTCGGGCAACAGTGGCGGCGCCGTCGCATTCCTTCTTGAAGGTGTTGCTTGGTACGCGACGCTTGGGAATGCTAGGAACGCGGTGGTACTTCTCCGGAGGGTGCAGCGGTTGCCGGTCCTCTTCGCTTCGTTGATCTGCTGGTGTTGGCATTTGTTTCTCTTTCCTTTCTCTTGTTTTTTCCTTTTGGACTTGTTTGTGCTGCGGCCCGAGCGAGCTGGATGTATCGGTTGAGTGCTTTATAATATAAAGCAGGGGGAAACCCTTTTTCGTCTAATTTCATGTAGAGAAAGTGTGTTTTGTTTATGCTCTCGTTTGTGCCACGAACATGAATAGTTCATTTCTTGGATTGACAATCGTGTTAGAAAGTTCGAATTCACTTCTCAGTTTTGTTTGATATTCAATTTAGATGTATTGGCACCGATCGATCGAACGCAACGTATGCATGCACACGCTCTTTTTTTTAGACATTCTTTCTCGAGCCCCACTTCCTTTCGGCCCACTCCCTCATTCGGCCCGATGTGATGCATGCACCATGAGACTGCCGAATGAGGGTGTCCTCCAAGCCGGCGACCCTCCCCTCCCCTCCCAAGCAGGCGACGACCCTCCCTCTCCTCCCCAGCCTCCCCATGGTCGTGGTAGGTGCTCGTCGGAGCTCCTGGTGGTGACGGTGGCGACGAGGCATACCAGAGGCCGGCCTCGTCCGCGGCGACGGGAGGTGCGCACTCTAGCAGCGGCGCAAGCCGTCCGCGTCGAGCTTGAGGAGCTCGCGGCAGGGGATGGCGGCGGCCGCAGGCGAGGCACGACGTGGTGTCAGACAAGTCACGATGTGGCATGGCGTGGATCCGGCAGTTGCGGGCGCGGCTCCCCGGCAGCAGGCGATGCCTGGCGTGGATCCGACCGCTGCGGGCGCGGCTCGCCGGCCTCAGGAGATGCACGGCATGGTTCCGGCCAGAGGAGGCAGCGTCGCGGTTCCGGCAGCCGGGATCGAGCTCCTGGTTGCCGCGGGGCGTGGCTCTTCTAGATGACCTGATTGCTTTTTGCAAAAATATTTAGGGACCTGATTGAAAACTCACAGGGACCCGATTGCTTTTTTAGAAAACTTACATGGACCCGATTGCTTTTAGAAAAACTTACAGGTGGGACCCACATGTAAGTTAACTGTCAATGTAAACGGTCAAACAAACAGTTATCTTACATGTGGGCCCCAACTGTCATAATCGTGATCAACTAATAAAGTCTCGGCGATGTGGGTTTTTTAAAACAGCCGACCCCTCACTTGGGGCCCAATCGAAAGTTCGCTGGCTTCCTGTGCAGCCAGCTTCTCGAGGGAGCCAACGCTAGCCAGCTTCCCACGGGAGTCAGGAGCGTTCGACAGCTCTGGCTTATCTTTCTTTGAGTCAAAATTCATACACCACAGATCTGAATAGAGAAAGGTAGGCTCCGGGGCAACTCAACTTGATCTGAAGTGGTCTGGAGGGGGGGGAATGGGACTCTGGGGATGGCTGGGCCGATATGCGAGGGGCCGGCGGGCGGAGACTAGTGGCGGCGCGTCGGTCGGCCAGCCGGCGGCGGGATGGACAGCCGCTAGGGTTGGCAGTAGAGAGGAACAAGCTCGTGGGTCTTCTGCGGTGAGAAAATTGGATATTTGCCACCTTCAATATCTGGCTTCGCAAAAATGCCATTGTCAAGACGGGCTTCGCAAAATTACCACCCAGCCCGTTGACATCTTGATTAGCATGCCACTTTCTCTATTTTACTGATTTCGTTTTCTTTTTTCCATTTACAAGCACTGGAAAGGACCATAGTGTCCTTGAGGTTAGTTGGTATGAATCGGGTTGGACAGACAAAGAATATTTGCCATCACCGTTAGGAGCGCTGCCAGCCCGGCCGCCGTTGCAGGTCGCGCTGATCGCCGCACTCGTTGCTCGCCCTGTCGGCCAGCTCGCCGCTCGCTCCTCCCGCCTGCTCGCCGTTGCCCGCTCCTTGAGGCTAAAATACGTATGGGCTCTTAGGAATAGTATGTTCCTTCTAAATCCAATGGATAAAGACTTCATTCTGCTGGAGCTGAAGGAACTAACCTATCTACTCTCTCGAGCCTCATATGATGTACGTGTAAATGTGCAGATACGATATTTGGCAGCTGATAAATTTAGTTTCGCTGCTAATTGTATGTGCCGTCCCGCAGAGTCTGTTCAGGAACAGACGTTGGCACCAGTTCAAAATCTTCTTGATGGATTTGTGTTCTCTTTTAAGTACGCCATTGGTGAAGCTGGCCTGGTTTAAAGAAAAATGAATAGCTCACCTGCCCCACGAGTTTGCATTCAGGTCAATTTTCATTGAACTTCAGTATATAGTTGGTTACTTCATGGCGTCCAGGAAATCAGCAGCTCAGCGGTGCCCAGGCGATCGGCGGCGATACAGCGTCCAGGAATCAGCAGGCCAACAGCGTCCAGGTGATCAGCAGCGACACGGCGTCCAGGCGATCTGCTTTGTGGTCGTGTTCTCGGCTGGCTCGCAACACGGCAGTTCAATTGGCTACAGTATTGGATCAAGTACGTGTGCCTAGCCAGGGGCACTATGGTCCTCTCCGGTGCTTGTAAATGGAAAAAGAAAAAAAAGAAATCAGTAAAAGAGGGGAAATGGCATGTTAATCAAGTAGTCAACGGGCTGGGTGGCAATTTTGCGAAGCCCATCTTGACAGTGGCATTTTTGCGAAGCCAGATATTGAAAGTGGCAAATATCCAATTTTCTCCTTCTGCGGTCGCTCTATCGAGATCGAATGGTGCCTCTGCGGTTGCTCCAGATCGAAACGGTACGTGCGCCCTCACTTCGGAAGGGCAATCGGCTGTAATTTGTCTCAACTCCATCTTCTATCTTTTTTGGAGCTGGGCTTCTACTGCTTCTGAAAATTGGATATCTTCGCGGAGCGGGCTTCCAGGAGCGGGATCGTTCGGGCTGTCTCCCCACGCAGAGATGAGAAGCTGGCTGGTGGAGACGATCCGAACAGGCCCTTGGTTGTTATAAGTGGAAAAAAAATCCGTAGTTTTTTGAAACCCTAACCCGAATTGTAGTAGTTTTATGCTATTTACCCTTGTAATTTCACATGTCATTTCAGGCCTCGCAGAAACTAATGCATGGCTGTTTTTTCTTTTGACTTGGAAGGATCCATTACTTTGCATATATCCAGTAGACAAAGCATGCATTTACTGATGTTCAAATATGCTCTGTTAGCGACACAGGAGAACATCACAAAATTCAAGCTTCACAACTCGGGATCTCACATCATTATCACTCGTTCCGTACCTTCTATAACTAGTTTTTAGCAACCGCTTGGATTTTACAACAAAAGAGTCGAAGTTCAGTGTAGTAGGAACAATCTCTCATTCAAAAATGGCCTTAATTTCATAAATATTTGGCTGCAAAATCTGCAATGTTTTTGTCAGAGCTCCCTCCTTCCTGCATAGCCTCTTTGGCCTTCTGCATCCACTTAGTAGAATTTCTCTTATACTCTTCTCCACCCATCACCTCCTTGATGCACCTCTCCACCTCTTCTCGTCTCACCAAGCCTTTCTCGCCTCGACGTGCACGCAGACCGATCCCCCACGCGCTCTCCACATACTTTGCGGCGGTCGGTTGGTCCGCCCATTGCGGTATTGCGATCATGGGCACACCGGTGGCAATTGCTTCAGTTGTCGAGTTCCATCCACAATGCGTCAAGAAACAACCTGCATCATCAGCACAATGGTTTGCATGCTTAGCTTTTATTCATTGTCAAATTCCACTAAGAATTGTCAGCCTTATTGCTGTATGCTCAGAAATTTGGGTTCATTTCATACCTGTTGCTCTATGAGCCAACACCTCCAGCTGAGGGCAAAAGGGAACAATTAGGCCTTTCATGTTGCATTTGTCATGGAGTTCCTGGGGCAATTTATCCGCCTCACTGGACCTCAACACCCAAAGGAAAGGTTGTCCGGAGTTGCACAAACCATGGCCTAGCTCTTCTAGTTGTGTCGTGTCGAGGTTGGCGACCGTGCCGTAGGATGCAAGAAGCACAGAGCAAGGAGCCTGCTTGTCGAGCCATGCCATGCACGGAGTGGTGCTCGAGACGAGGTTGAAGCCATAGGTCTTGTTCGACGGCAGGCGATCATCGTCTAGATAGAACGACGGCAATGTCGGGCCGACGGTCTTTGCGCACCATATGGATTCCATGTAATCTGCCTCCTGCTCAACCACAAAACAGCAATCTGAATTCGTGCACTCAATGGAATGTCTAGATAAAGCAATGCATTAGCATTTGATTTGAGGCACAGAAAATGTTCTATGTCAGCATATCTGTTCCTGCGGCATGATTTCAGCTGGTGAAAACAACAAACAGGTGGTGGTCGCTGGTGCTCACCATTGGCTCGAGGTCGCGGAAGGAGTTGACGAGCACGTGGTCGGCCTGGTCCAGCCCGTCAAACTGCGACAGCGCCGAGTCCATGAACGCCGGGTACCACGCCGGCGCGGTGACGAACGGCGGCACGTCATCGGGCCCGAGCTCCACGGAGAGCATCCCCCGCAGCGCGCTCCCGTCCGCGAGCGGCAGCGCGACCCGCCCCGCGGAGACCTCGCCGTACACCACGTCCACCGCGCACATCTGCGTGAAGAACGCGGCCGCGGCCACACCGGCCTCCCGCGCCACGCGCCGCGCCCACGGCAGGTGCGAGTCGTACATGAGCACCCGGACGGGCTCGTCGTCGGCGAGGAGGAGCGACGCGAGCGTGTCCGACCCGGCGGCCTCCATGCGGCGCAGGTACTCTGCGGTGTCGGCGCACGAGGCGATGCCGCCGGCGTCGAAGCCGTCGGAGATGGCGGCCACGGGGAAGGGGCATTGGGAGGTGGGGGTGGTGGAGAGGACGTGGCGGGTGAGGACGAGGGTGGGGTGGAGGCCGTGGTAGGCGAGCCGGCGGCCGAGCTGCAGCATCGGGTTGGCGTGGCCCTGCATGCCCGGGAACGGCAGGAGCAGGACACGGCCGCCGGCGCCAGCGCCGGTGCCTTGGACGGTGGTGCCTGCGCTGTCCATGGTGAGCTGCCTTCGCACGTTCTGCTCTTCTCGTCGGGACCGAGGAATTAAGTACGTAAAAGGTGATGCGGTGAAGTGGCGCGCAAGTTCTTCTGCTTGGGAGTGGTTGTCTGACGGGAAAGAATTGAAAAAAAATGTTATCTTTGGAGGCGGGGAGAGACAAAGTTCAAATTCGCTTTGAATTGGTGCACGTGATGCTGCGTTGGATGCTTCCTCCGTAACAGTAGATAGAGGTATACAGTGTTTTTCAGCATATTTTGGTACGTACAAGAGCATCTACCGTCGGGATTGCCAAATTTGGCCCTATCCCTGGAGACGTCCGGCATCGGCTCGGCCCTCATTTTTCCATGTCCGCAGCCATCTTCCTCATTTTTCACCCCTCAAATCCATACGAATTCATGCACATGTAGGAACAAAAGCATACATAGAACATAGAAGATTCATCTACATTTCATAGGACAACCAAAAGATAATCGCATGACAACCACAAGGGTCGCAAGTTCATCACATAGATATATACACGAATTGAAGGACATGACATGATAGGACAGCATTCACCGGCGTGTTGCCTTGCCCTTCCCCTTGTCATCTCGGCAGCGGGGGCAGTACATGGCAAAGACGACATAGGGCTCGTCGTCCGAGGGACATCGGAGTCGAAGGATTGTTGTCGGTGACGCGGGAGGAGGACTAGGTGCAGGGCAGGCCGATGAGACATTTGGCGCCGTGGTAGGCCATTGTGGATAAGAGAGATCGATGAAGACGATGGACATGACATGTAGGCCCTTGTGGTCAGTGAGAGAAACAATAATCCTGGACGGGATTGCCCTTACAAGCAAATCTAGGACCGGGTAGTCATTGATCGGGATTAGTGAGTATATGGTGCCAATTTAAAAGATTGAAAGTTTAAGATTCAACTCCAACAGCTTCCACAACTTCAAGGTTTAAAATCCTTTGTCAGAATTGACACCCGACAAGCCTACTAATTTTCCTCCCCAAATTAGTCGCAAACGTTCTTTTTAAATAATCATATATATTTCAATAGACAAACATATTACAGGGAGTGCATACGCGTTCAAGATATAGTTTTTTTTTTGAGACAAACGTTCAAGGTATATGTGTCTTACATTTCCACGCAAAAGGCCATGTACGGAAATGGACCGATATGTTGCCTAAACTGGACCGCATCTCACTGAGCCCAAGTTAGCCTCCTCCTCGTTTTCCCTTCGCCACGCCGGCCGGAATCCCTCCCCCGCCGCCTTCCCCCATCTTCCATTCCATGCCGGACCTCTCGCCGCCGCGCCGCCGCGGAGCGAGGCACTAGTTCGAAGAGGGAGACCGGAAGAGGAGGGCGCCGGGCACCGCCGACGACCGGAGAGGAGGAGGAGGAAGAGGAGGGAGATGGAGGACACGCGCGCGGCTGTTCTTCGGTTGCCTAGGGAGCGCAGACAGCGGAGTGGAGGGGCGCCGGCGGCCACTCAGGGTAAGCGCAGAGCTGGGCACAAGAAGTGGATGTCCGCTCTGGCTTACAACTTTGGTTTAGGTTAAGTCTGAATTCACACAGTTTCTTTCAGAAAGCATGCGCAGTTTAAGTGTTCTTCAAACTAGTACTATTTCTATCTGAAACTCAATCTGTGATTTACACCTAATGTTTGTTGGCAGTCTGCCATTGCCATCATCCTCTTCTGAATGACCCGAGGTTCAACATAATGACTTACATTGCACAGTTTGATTTTGATAAAGATCTGGTTTAGACATACCAGGACCATAAGGTGAGCCTCTAACAAAGCTACCCTGAAACCTGTACCAAACTGTAGGATTATCTTGAAAGCCTGTCCCTACTGAAAATCTGAAATGCAACCAAAATCCTGTAGGATTGGCTACTGGTTCTGCACTCAGAAGTCAGAACTAGGGACACATGTTGTGCTTTCCTGCCAATTCTGAAGTCGTGCATATTTCTGCCCCCTCTTAGCCTCCATATCTAGTGCAAGAGTACTTTGGCAGTCAAGTCCACAAATTGTCTTGGAGGATAATATTATATATGCCCAAGATTAGTGCTTAATGGTGCGATCATGGTCCAAGTTTGGTCCTCGTCACTAGTGTGATATCTTTTTGCAGAGACTTTGTGCCAACAAAATATATGGTGCACAATTAATTAAGATGAAGGGTTTGCATCACAGTTGCAGGGTAACATCATGCACCTCTCCAACTCAATAATAAAATAGCATCATGCATCTCATATCGACTCAAGAGGATATAGGGCCCAGGTCCTGTATGTGTATGCTCCGGTTCGTTTCAAGTTGGGCCAGCGGAGGAAGAGCCACACTACACGCAGATGCGGCCCACCTGGCCCATTTGTACCATCCCACGGTTCCTATGGCTTGAGGACACAGCAACGCCCCTAGTTTAGTCCCACCTCGCCCGGCGATAGAGCTATCGACCGGTTTATAACGTCGCCCTTGCACCTCTGTCGTCCCTTGGAGCACATCTTATAAAATTGAAACAATACAGAAAAGATTAGCATGACCCCTGCAAGGATGACTCTAACAAATTTAGCTCTGTTAAGTGTACTATTAGTTAAATCTCTACTCTTTCATTTTTGTTTCCTCTAGAAAGTATAGCTATGTTGCTGTGTTTACTCCCTGTAGATCAAAGCACACTCCAAAAAAATAAATATTTGCACTAGTAGTCCTCGTATCATTGCCACAAAATATATGGTGTGCAAACACATGTGCCTACATTCTATCCAACTTGATTGCTAGTGTATCAGTTAAATCCATAGTTTTAAATAGCCGGCTATAGCTTCGCTATAGCCCGCTATAGCCTTTTCAGCAGGGTGCCGCTAAATGGTCGCCTTCATAAATAGCCCGCTATAGCTCCTCTATAGCTGATTTGGAGGTCCGCCGCTATTTTCCATAGCCCGCTATTTAAAACATTAATTAAATCTCTACTCTTCAACCGTGCTTGTGAAAATGTAGGTATTTGCCCGGGTATAGCTAGGCACGGTTTTATTGTAGAACTTGTTTGTGAGCCCGGGCTTAGATGCTCTCGACATCCCAGCCATCTATTTTTCTCGATTGGCGTTGTATGTTGTATTGTACTTTTGATCTACAGGGAGCTAAGGAAACCTGTAGAGATATAGGGAGAGATATTGTATTGTAGAGAGAGAGAGAGAGAGAGAGAGAGAGAGAGAGACGATGGACATGACATGTAGGCCCTTGTGGTCAGTGAGAGAAACAACAATCCTGGTTGGGATTGCCCTTACAAGCAAATCTAGGACCGGGTAGTCATTGATCGGGATTAGTGAGTATATGGTGCCGATTTAAAAGATTGAAAGTTTAAGATTCAATTCCAACAGCTTCCACAACTTCAAGGTTTAAAGTCCTCTCAGAATTGACACCCAACAAGCTTACTAATTTTCCTCCCCAAATCAGTCGTGATTTTTTTTAAAATAATCACATATATTTCATTAGACAAATATATTACAGAGAGTGCATACGCTTTCAAGACATGAGACATATATAGGTGTCTTACATTTTGGCTGCTGTACGTCCTCCCGATTCACCCGTCTGATTTTTTGTTTTTGAAAAATAAAATCAGTCGCCAAATGTTTATCACTTGCGTGTGCGTGGGAAGGACTGGACAGCCCGTTGGCCATTTAATTTCCACGCAAAAGGCCACCTACGGAAATGGGCCGATCGAATGTTGCCCAAACTGGACCGCATCTCACTGAGCCCAAGTTAGCAGTGGTGCCTCCTCCTCGTTTTCCCTTCACCACGCCGGCCGGAATCCCTCCTCCGCCGCCTTCCCCCATCTTCCATTCCATGCCGGACCTCTCGCCGCCGCGCCGCCGCGGAGCGAGGGACTAGTTCGAAGAGGATACCGGAACAGCCAGGGCGCCGGGCATTGCCGACGATCGGAGAGGAGGAGGAGGAGGAGGAGGAGGAGGAAGAGGTGGGGAGATGGAGAACACGCGCGCGGCTGTCCTTCAGTTGCGCAGTTTAAGTGTTCTTCAAACTAGTATTTCTATCTGAAACTCAATCTGTGATTTACACCTAATGTTTGTTGGCAGTCTGCCATTGCCATCTTCTTCTGAATGACCCGAGGCTCAACATAATGACTTACATTGCACAGTTTGATTTTGACCATAAGGTGAGCCTCTAACAAAGCTACCCTGAAACCTGTACCAAACTGTAGGATTGTCTTGAAAGCTTGTCCCCACTGAAGCTCTGAAATGCAACCGAAATCCTGTTGGATTGGCTATATTGGTTCTGCAGCACTCAGAACTAGGGACAGGTGTTGTGCTTTGTGGCCAACTCCAAAGTGGTGCATATTTCTGTCCCCTTTTAGCCTCCATATCTGGTGCAAGAGTACTTTGGCAGTCAAGTCCACAGATTGTCTTGAGGATAATATTATATATGCCCCAGATTAGTGCTTAATGGTGCAGTCATGGTCCAAGTTTGGTCCTGGTCACTAGTGTGATACATTTTTGCAGAGACTTTGTGCCAACAAAATGTACCTCAATAAGTCAACAATGCCATTAGCTAAAGTTGTTGTCCAACCATACCTTCCCCTTCCCTGACCATGGACTAAACTATGTTTACGAAGAAAGTTTATAATCTTGAGGTAGACAATTACAAATACCACAAGGAGCAGAACAAGTAAGCATGCATCTTGTTCTCAAAACTACGACCTTTTTTTTTTTTGAACATCCTCAAAACTACAGCCTAGAACTCAAGTCTCAAGGGATAAGGTAAAACCCTCTTTGAAATGGGCTGCTATTCATACTGAGGAAGCATTGCCTGCAAATATTTGTCTAGGCAATGAAGAGAGACCAATCAATCAGATGATGTAACTGGACTTTACCATGCAGAGCTGAGAGCATTACTAAATAAAACTAACATGTAATCCAAGGATAAGATCCTAAATAAAACTAACATATGTAACAACATGTAATGATCAAGGAAACCCTTTGGTCCATTCAGACCAAGGGCAGGAAGATACATTGAAATTCAAAGTAATCATGCATATTTCTGCCCCTCTTGGCCTCCATGTCAAGAGCAGGAGCTTCGGTAGTCAAGTCCACAAAGCGTTTGGACCCCAGAACAGTATATCATGTGGTGCCGTCATTCTACATGTTTGGTCGTTACTCGTTAGTGCATGTCTGGCGTTCTCCAAGATTTTCGTCAACAATTTCACTAATGTTCCCGCAAAAAAGTGCCACTAATGAAGTTGCTTTGCTGGTCAAGCATGCCTCCTAGGCCATGGGCTAAACTGTGAGCCAGTTTACAGTCTAGGGATGGCTAGTTATAAAGACCGCAGCAAGCAAGGAGCAGAAGAAATATGCACACATCCTGCTATCAAACTACAGCCTAGAATTCACAGCATAATGTGAAAACCTTTTTCTTCCAAATGGGCTGCTACTTGTTATGGAGATGTTTGTTCCTGGTCCTCTCTGGAGTGTGCACCATGTTTCTGAGTTCTTCGGGCTGTTCCATGGAGGAGAGATCAGCCCTCATGGATATTCGCTCTTGGCTTGTGAATGCAGAGTTCAAGGTTCCCAGTTCTTGGGGAGACGGTGATGACTGCTGCTTCTGGGAAAAGATAACGTGCGGCAATAGCACCCACCGAGTATCTCATCTCAACCTTTTCCAAACCTACCAAGAAAACCTACAATATATCGAAGATGAATGCCCGAATCTTAACCTGACGATCTTTTCTTCGTTTCGGGAGCTTCAACTACTGAATTTCTCCGGACATTATGCTTGTTTACAAAATTTTGAGGGTACGCAACCCCTGCTGCATCCATGCAACTCTACTTTTAATCTTCCAATAATTTTGATTACAAATCATCTTATTCTGAAGCAAACAAATCCTCAGGTCTCCAAGAATTGAGTAAGCTCAAGTATCTTGACCTCAGTTATAACAGTTTGCAAGGAAGTATCCAAGGATCTGTTGGCAAATTGGTTTCTCTATAAGTCCTAAATCTCAACGGAAACGGCATGGGTGGTGCTCTTCATAGTACAGGTACTAAAACAAATAAATTTACTATTCTCTTTCGGTTGGTGCAATTACCATTTTACTTGCTAATAGGGCACGTATACATCACAGGTTTCAGAAATCTTCATAACCTGCGTGAATTGGATTTGGGATCCAATCGATTTAGTGGTAGTCTCCCAGCATCTGTATTTGCACTTCCATGCCTTGAGTACTTGGATCTTTCAGTAAATCGCTTTGAAGGACATATACCTATAAACTCATCTTGGAACCTGCGAGAATTGTATTTGAGTTCCAACCAATTGAGTGGTAGCCTCCCAGCGTCTGTATTTGCACTTCCACACCTTGAATACTTGGATCCTTCAGACAACCTCTTTGAAGGACATATACCTATAAAATCATCCTCAAACTTGAGAGAATTGCATTTGGTTTTTAACAAATTGAGTGGTAGCCTCCCAGCGTCTGTATTTGCACTTCCACGCCTTGAGTACTTGGATCTTTCAGACAACCTCTTCAATGGACATATAAGTATAAATTCATCTTCGAACTTGAGAGAATTGCATTTGGTTTTCAATAAATTGAGTGGTAGCCTCCCAGCATCTTTATTTGCACTTCCATGCCTCAAGTGCTTGGATCTTTCAGAAAACCTCTTGCAAGGACATATACCTATAAACTCATCTTGGAAGTGTTCCTCATTGCTTTAAACTATCAGGTTATCTGAAAATAGGCTAAATGGTCAATTTGATATCTTCTGGCTGAGAAACTGTACCAAACTGAAAGAGATAGATCTGTCCAGGAATACTGATTTGGTCGTTCAAGTGAAACCGCATGGTTGGGTACCTCAATTTCAGTTGAATACACTAAGGCTCTCTTGGTGTGACCTTGATAAGAGCATCATTACCGAGCCAAATTTCCTGCGCACACATCATCATCTACAGTTTATTGATTTGTCCAACAATAATTTGCCGGGAAGCATGCCCAATTGGTTGTTCACAAATGCCGGCACACTAGTTTACGTAAATCTTGCAAATAACTCAATAGATGGATCACTAGATCCGATAGTGCAACCCCAAACTAATCTTAAACAGGTGAATGTATCACTGAACCTAGTTGAAGGACATCTACCAGCCAACATCGGTTTGATGTTTCCTAATATGATAATTCTCGATGTTTCCCACAATATTATTTCTGGAACAATACCACCATTGATGTGCAACAGCAGCATACAACTTATGGACCTATCATATAATAGATTAACAGGAGGAGTGCCATCTTGCTTGTTCAATGATTGTTATGCACTGAATATATTGAAGCTCTCAAACAATAGTCTCGGGGGTAAGATACTTGATGGAACTTCTAGCTTCTCCGGTGACCTGTGGGCACTATACCTAGACAACAACAAATTTGAAGTGACTCTCCCTAGAGATCTTTTTGGTATTGTCCAAATCATGGATTTACACCATAACAAGATCTCAGGGGAATTGGACATTTCATTATGGGTTCTTACTTCACTGCAAGCTTTGAGCCTTGCTAGTAATAGTTTAACTGGTGGCATTCATCCAGGATTTTGTGAACTTACAGATCTTCGGATGTTAGATCTGTCAGACAACTACTTTACAGTGCGTCTTCCAAACTGCAGGACTACGTTACCTCTAATGTTTCTGAGTTTATCTGGGAATTCATTGTCAGGCTTCCCGAGTTCCTTTTTCAGAAGCTCCTACATTACAGCTCTGGATCTCAGCCATAACCAGTTCACAGGCAATCTGAAGTGGGCAAAATATCTTTCTCAAATCAGCGTACTTTTGTTAAGCAGGAACAAGTTTGAGGGGCAGATCTCTTCAAATTTGTGTCATCTCCAACAATTGAGTATAATTGACATCTCGCACAACCGACTTTCCGGTTCCATACCACCATATTTTGGTGGCATTCCATTCGAAGCCCTTGTTCCTTATGAATATTGGCCGACAGTTGATGGTACTATATATGGGGGAGGGGAATATGGTGCGGATTTCATGTATAGAAGTGAGTATGAGCTCCCAGGCTTCACCTTCACAACTAAAGGAAACCCATACACATACGGACACAACTTCTTCATGTCGATGTCAGGCATCGACTTATCTGCAAACATGCTGTCAGGTGCAATTCCACAGGAGATGGGGAATTTGAGCCATATCAAGTCTCTTAATTTGTCGAACAATTTCTTTACGGGCTCTATCCCTACAACCTTCGCAAACATGAGTGAGATCGAAAGCTTAGACCTATCAGGAAACAAGCTGAATGGATCGATACCATGGCAGTTAACTCGGCTATCATCATTGGAGGTGTTCTCTGTGGCGTACAACAACTTATCAGGATGTCTACAGCCACTGGTCAGCTCAGCACATTCGATATGGACTGTTACAGAGGGAACAACTGTTAGAGAATGAGCAACTACCATTCACAGAGGGTCAAAGCCCAATACATATACATGTCGAGTAAAGTGCAATAAGCCCCTTATACTACGGGAATCTACAGAAAGGGGACTATACACATCTAACACCCCCCCTCAAACTCATGGTGGATCAACAACACTGAGTTTGGAGAGAAAGAACTCGAGTCTGTGCCTTTGTGAAGAAATCCGCCAACTGTACCTCAGAGGGCACATAGCGAAGAGCCAGAATCTAATCCTGCACAGCGGCACGCACGAAGAAAGCATCCACACCGATGTGCTTGGTGAGCTCATGCTGCACCGGGTCACGCGCAATGCTAATAGCACCCGTACTGTCTGACAATAGGGGAGTCGGTGTAGTAACAGAAACACCAAAGTCCTCGAGTAACCATCGTAACCAGGTCACCTCAGCCGTCAACATAGCCATCGCGTGCAACTCAGCCTCCGTACTCGAGCGAGAAACGGCAGTCTGTTTCTTCGTCTTCCAGGCAATGAGAGAGCCTCCAAGAAAGACCCAGTAAGCAGACAGCGAGCGGCGATCAGAAGGATCACTAGCCCATGTAGCATCAGAGTAGGCCTGGAGCTGGAGAGAGCTGGAGCGGGGAAAGAAAAGACGGTGAGAGAGCATGCCACAAAGATATCGTAGAACACGGAGGAGGTGACTATAGTGGACAGAGGTGGGAGCTGAAACGAACTGACTGAGAATGTGGACAGGATAGGATATATCAGGACGAGTGACAGCGAGATAGACAAGGCTCCCAACGAGATGGCGATAGCGTGTGGGATTAGCGAGAGGATCACCATCAGTAGCACGAAGCTGAATGTTGAGCTCCATGGGAGTCACAACGGTGCGCTCATCAACAAGAGCGGCACGAACAAGAAGATCATGAATATATTTTTCTTGGGAGATGAAGAAGCCATCACTACTAGAAAAAGGGCTGTTAGTGGCGCACCTGTTTTTGCTGTTAATGGCGCACTACAGGTGCGTCACTATTAACACGCCACTAGTAACAAATAGTAATGGCGCACCTCTGGTGCGCCACTAGTATTCCAGATAATAGTGGCGCACCACATAGTGCGTCATTACTATGTCCACCAGTGCGCCATTACTATGCCTCTCAGGGGGCCATATTTACCTTGTGCTCTGGGTTACTAATGGCGCACTTTTAGATAATGCGCCACTGGTGTGTTTATTTCAGTGCGCCACTAAAGTGCAATATGGTGCGCCACTACTATGAATATCAGGAATTTTTTTTTCTTTTCTGATATTTGCACAGGTTACAAAATACATTACTGCACAGAATATAAACAGCACAACATATAAACAGCAGATTTATCGAATACAATAGAAGATTAGTCTCCGAATACAATTCATCATATTAGTCTCCGAATTCAAAATACCGAACAAAGTTAGAACATTACAAGTCTCGAGACCGCGAGTAGCGAGTTTGTCTTCACATTACAAGTCGATATCGATCATCTAAACTACCATCACATAGAAGAGAGCTGCGGTCACGATGAGCATCATCGCGATGAAACTGGTCTTCATCCGGTTCCTCCTCCGCTCCCTCCTCTCTCCCGCTAGATAGCGCGCGTATCTAGCTTCCGCCTCCGCCCTAGTGGTGTACCCTTTGTAACTGTTACCGCTGAAACGGTGAACCTGTCTCTGACACTCCTCCCAGTCGTCGTAGACTCCGGGAACCTTACCCTTGTACACGACATACGACGGCATCTCTATGCACTAGACAAACAAAACGTTAGTAGCAATTCACAGACAATACATAAGCAATATATAAGTATGCAACAAAAGGATCGGAAGAGAAAAGCAACACATTAATAGCACGATTCATGGTCCTACTAATAAATAGCATCGATTACATATAAGTTGAACGACTGTCCAAACTAGAGAGACATACAAGTTCATTAAAGTTTAATTACAACATGAGCTAATCGATATTTCAGAACTACATAGCATCATTACTTTCGACTCGACTCAGGGACCGGAGCGTGGATGAAGCCGCCATCTATCGTGATGGCCATGAAATCGCGGTCGTTGTTAGCCTGCATTTGTAGCGTTGTTTCTATTTCACTGTTGGACGGTTGATATCTGAGGTAGAACTGCCCCGAGGTACGAAGGACATCTTGATGGATGATTTCCGCAAACTACGACTAGATGCGAAAGAATTCTTGTCTGATGTCCACGTCCTGGATTGCCGACAAGCGTGCGGCCCAATCTTTGAGATTAGTTGGTAGCAGAAGGTGATTATGGTCCCGTACGATCGCCCGCATGTGATGGAGGCCGTAGTAGGCATCCTTCTGACCGCCAGGCGGCTGCTTGACGCAGGGGAACGTCGTTACGTGGGTGAACACGTGCTTGCTGTACCTACAAATTGGCCTCCTGAAGGTGCCTCCAGATTTGGCGTAGCCGGGGAGAGCATCATCAAGAACTTTCTTGATATTTGTGTAGTCTTTCTTCGACTGACGGTCCGAGTCGAAATACGTGGCCATGGAATATTTCGGGCTTAAGAGGATGAGTGTGCAATGTGTGTCACGGCACAAAACACGGAATGTTAGAAAAAAAAAGAACGATCGAAATATAAGAAATCATATGTTACGGGGCAGTGAGGGGATGACTTACTCGGGAAAGTAAGGCACGAGGAAGTTATCCTTATCTGGGTTCGCCAGAATGACGCCTTCGAGGTATGAACTCGCGACTTGCCGGTCCCCAGCGGTGCCCAAGATCTTGGCACGCATGTAGAAGGGGTCGACTATCACGATGTCCAGGGTCTTGTCTCTAATGATCCACATCTCCATACTGAGCGAAAATAGCTGAATGAAGGTGTAGTGCAGCGGATGAAGGTTAAACATAGCGAAGATGTCATCAAACCGCAGGACGATCATACCCCCGATGGTGCTATCGACAAAGCCCTTGCCCTCTGGCACCTTGGCCACGAAAACCGGGTATGCCACATCATTCTCGAAGAGACGCTGCTTCTCCAAAGAAAGAACACTGTCATGCAGACTCCGCATAGCACCGGTTGCAGCATTGAGCAGATTAGTCGGTAGCATCGGCCTACCCACCACAAGCACCCTCCTCGAGATATCCTTAGGTGAAGGTGGCCCGTCCTGAGCACGGATCGTACTCGGTGCCGGCTGGCTCGCACCCTTGTTATTTTTTCTTTTCCGTCCCTTCTGCTTCTTCTGCTGTAATGGGATCGAGTTCTGCTCAGAGACCACCTTCTTGAGTGTGTTGGGGCTGATAATATTTCGCACCTCGGCTATCTGAGGCTCGGTGAAGGCGGCAGCTGGAGGCGTCTCCTGAGAACTGAACGCCAGATGACGCCTGTTGCAATTGGGTTTCTGCGCGGTACCAGCTAGATCGCGATCGTCTTTTGCAGGGTTGGGTTCTTGAGAAGGAGGCCCCAAGAATTCGTCACCGTACCCATGTTCGTTGAAGTACTTATCGACGTTGGTAAATGTACCGTCGTCGTCGTCTGGATCCTGTGCCATATGCATGTCCGGATCAGCTGACGGCGGTAGCGTTGCGGCGGTCTTTCCATGGCTTGGCGCCGGCACGACTGGCGGTGTTGTCTGTGGGGTGGTGTCCCCCGCCCCCAAACGAATCTGGCTCTTCGGCCAAAGCATGGACCAGCTTATGCAGGCGCTGAGGGTCATCACATCATCTTCGTCGGCCCCAGGGGGTCGATACGGAGGTAACAAGTCGTCGTAGCCCCGCAGCACCCGAACCAGTTGAACCCTATACATGGTGGGTGGCATCGGATTACCGTGGAACACGCGGTTGCCCGGTTGAACGATTCTGGCCTTGGCGACATCGATCAACTCGCCGTCCACGAAGTGCAGGAGAGTGCATGGAACGTCGGCGGCGCCCTGCGAAAACATGTAGGGCGTCAGGGATGCCCAGTCAAAGGCAAGGAGATGAAGTCATCGGCCGAGAGGCTTAGTTACCGTGATGGCGTCGAGCTCGGCTAATGTCGAGGCACCGCCAACGGCGGGCGTGCAAGTGACGGAGGGGCCGCTTGCTGCCGAGGTGCCAGCCGGCGTATTCTTCCCACACCCGGGTGCATTAAGCTCCAATGCCGGCGTCGACGCCGGAGACACCAATGCCGCCTCCGCCGGAGACACCAATGCCGCCGCCGGCGCGTTGTGCGAGTTGCTGCCCGTGAAGCTGGGAATCGGGGGCGGCCCCTGTTGGCCGCCCGCAATCCACGCCTGCAGCCCCTCAATCAAGGTAGGCACAATGGCGGTGATCGTCGCTCCCAGTTGGTCTCGCACTTGCTCTTCGACTATCTCCGGAATCCGCGCCACTTGTGCCTTGAGTTCTTGAACCTCGCGCTCCTGGCTTTCCGAGCTGGTCTTTCTCTCCTTTCGCCCAGCGTTATAGTATTCCGACCATTTCGTGGACAAGCCTTTGCCGGCCACACGACCAGCTGACGACGGCTTACTGAACTTATCCTTGTGTTTCATTATGTTCAACGCCCTATTTAAAGTGGTGTCCCAAGGGGAGCTCTGAGACGACCCCGCGCTACTGCTTTCAGTGTCCTGCGGAAGGAACGTGAACCATTTAGAAATTTGGCTTCATTAATTAGAATGCAACCATATGGAGCTAATTACGCGGGGGTGTATTCCTTACCAGAACAAGCTCAAGCGCCTTGGTCTTCGGATCCGTGGTAAGCTCCTTTGTTACCGGGTCCACCTTATACCGGGCCCTGACATAGTTCCTGGTCTGCTTGTCACGGTATTTATCGAAGAGGGGCGGTAGGCCTTGCTCGGCACACTCCGCATCCTCCTTGTCCCATATAGGTTCCGCCACTCTGTAACCGCCGGGACCGAGTTTGTGGACCCCTAAGTTCAAGTCCCGCATATCTTTCCCCCACTGACTTGATTCCGCGGATGCGTTGCTCTCGCACTTGATCTTGAACTCCCGGTAGTCAGCTTCGCTGATCGAAGGATTTGTCTCCTTAATCTTCTCATAACTATCACCTCTTAGAATCCTTCTCTTCACCGCGGCTCTCCAAGTAGCCAGGGCCGTGCTCATCTTCGTGAGGGCGGCACTGTTCACTTTATTCCCTGAGAGGCGTGTGTTTGCGAAGTCACCGGGGAACTTGTATCGTTCGTGCAGCTTTGTGAAGAGGAGGTTGCGCAAATTCCCTCGGTCACGATGCCTTAGGTTCTCGGTGTTGATCGAGACGGTGCTCCGGAGAATGCACCCGAGTTGTCCCGAGTACCCACTGACTAATTCTTTGGGCGCTGTTGGATGCCCACTGGAGGACACTTCAGTAAATTCCTCCTTGACGGTGCCGAGCACGTTCGGGCGCCGGTCCTTCCGTTGCCTCTTCGGTTGGCTGCCATCTGTGCGTGCGTTGCCATCATCAGTGGTGGCATCCTCGGCGGCACCATCAGTGGTGTCATCCCCGACGCCACTAGGGGTTGTGTAGTCGGGATCGGTGTCTTCCGCGGCGTCTTCATAGCGGTGAGGTTCTTCCTCCATCTCCTGGGACAGCTCCCAGAATGCCTTGCCCGAACCGCCGGCCTCATCGTTGTTGGCCATGTTCGCTCTAAATAGGAAAAAAGGCTACTAGAGTTATTTCTTAAATGCAGTCTAGGAAAAAAGCCTACTGAACTTGACTGTGGAGACCTTCAGTTGTCCACTTGCAAAATCAAGAAGGTACACTTGTGATTGTTATTTTCTTGCATTTATATAGATGCTTGCATCAGAATCTATCTATCTGAACTTGGTATTCTTAAAAAAACAATCTGAAATTTCTCCTTAATTTACTACTCCTATATTAAAGCGCATACTGTAAACAGCTATGTCTTTGGCATTGCGCAACTTCTCCCTATAGTTCTCCCTGTAACCTAACTCAGTCTTATATTTTTGGTGTACTAGGTTGGTATTGGAGGTCCCCTTATTAATTCTAATGATGGGAGTTTTGTTAGGATTAACTTTTATGATAATACCGATAAAACCCCTTTCCTGCCAAGGAGTAAAATTGTTGATGTCTTAAAAGGGATTGATCTTCCATCGCAAAGCTATTCTCTTTTAGACAAACATTTAACAGGAGCTTACATCGTGAATCTGAACAACAGGAGTAACTAGACTGCATTTAACAGGAGTACACTACTAGAGTTAACAAATTGGGCATCTTCTAGGTCAAACTATAAATGTTGATTAATTTTTGTTTCGGTTGAGAATCGGGCACCTTCTAGGTCAAGAAAATTGGGCATGACCTTTGCTAATTTTCTTGACCTAGGAGTGCCCCATTCTCAACCGAAACGGAAATTAATCAACATTTCAGGAGAAAGGGGTCATTTCAGAAGATCACAAGTTCAGAAGATCTACAGTAGCAGCAGCATCACAAGTTGACAAAATTCAGTGAATATAATGATCAACTCTACAGTAGCAGCAGCATCACAAGTAGTACAACAGCAGCATCATCACAAGTAGTACAGCAGCAGCAGTGAATACAGTTTTTATAGCATGTACTTTGGGTTCGGTTCTCTCGAGAGTTTCCTTCCTACAATGTAGTTGAAGAAAATTGCAAAGTTATGTAGCAAAAATATTTGTACTCATGGGACTGGGAGTAGCCAAGTAGGTACTCCCACCACATATTATACTAGTTCAGTGACTTCTTGATACTACATTTTCACTTTGGATAGTAAGGGCCAGTTCTTTTGGTAGCTTTTTTGGGCTTCTAGAATAAGCTGCCCCCTACCCAGCTTATTCTAGAAGCCCAACCAAATTTAATTTTTTAGAAGCCTAGGGGGCAGCTTATTCCAGCTTATTCTAAAAGCCAGCAGAAGAACTGGCCCTAATTATCATGAGATACGCCAATGCGAACTGCACAATACAAATTCATCGCAATATACTCGCATAAAAGGGTATGTTGCAAAAAAGAGTATATGGTAGTGAATGTTTTTCATGCAGTTCTGTTAGGAGTATGAGGCATGGGAGTACATGTTACCATGACTATATAGTATTTCTTACTGCTCAGAGGATGTACTCCCACACTTACTATACTAACTGGATAATCTTGTTGTATCATTTTGTATATACTCTGCTAATCATTATAATATATATGAAAGTGGATCTAAAATTTAAGCATAATACACTCTTTTTGTAAGCATTAATTGTGTCCTTGTGTTTAGGTTTCTCAGGAAGGAAGGAATTCAATGGAAAAGGGGTCCATCCGATTTGTAGGCTCTGCTGGTGTTAACAGCTCTACACACAAGAACATCCTTACTCGAACAGAGACAATGGCTACTCTAGAGGAATCTCGTCTCAAATCTAGCACATGATAGCATCTTGAACTGAACCAACATCAAAAGAATATGAGTATGCAGGCGTACCAAGTATTTCCTAGTGCAAAGCTGCTATGGAATGAATGGGCATCAATATAGCCAATACAGTAAGGAAATACATAACTGCCAGTCAGTTGCAATGTTTTGCTTAGCACATTCCTAATATGTGCAAGCATCAATAGGCTTAGTTTATTTTCAAGTAGTTTAACACATCACCAAAGGATATAATAGTTTCCACCAAGATTAATTCATTTGTGCCATAGCAACAGCAGGAACTAAAAAGACAACCGCGATTTGAAGCACACTTTATAGCGGACACAAAAAACTACGAAATTGATTAAGTTGAGGAAGTTCATTGTCAAGTATATAGCAGTGTAGAGCTGCTAACTCCATTTTCCAAATCATGCATGCTATATAACTAATGAACAATCAAAGCAATAGCCAATACTATCAGCTTATCCCACAAAGACCACAACTGAACAAACATCAGAAGCTAAGTAGGCCCTGCTCACCGGGGAGAGGAGGAAGAGGGGAGAGGAGGCGGAGCTCACCGGGGAGGCGCAAGGAGGCCCTGCGAGAGCTTAGTAGTAGCAGAGGTGGCCGGAGTTGAGGAAGACGGCGGCGACCCGAGGAAGAAGACGAGGTGGATCCGGTGCTGTGCGGCTCCTCGGGTTCGCGCTCCTGCAGGGACGAGGGAGGGGCGTGAGCAGCGGGCGAGAGGGAGGGAGAGCGCGGCCGGGGAGAGGAGGAGAGGGGAGGACGATTGGCTCGCGCGCGCACCTCGCAATGCTGGCGACGGTGGAGCGGGCGCGGGCGGACGGCGGCGTGCTCCCGCGGGGGTCGTCGGGTTAGGTGGGGCGCGCGCACCTCGCAATGCCGGCGGCGGTGGAGCGGGCGCGGGCAGACGGCGGTGGAGCGGGCACGGGCGAGGGCGGTGGATCTGGCGAGGGAAGGAGAGAGGCCAGAGGGAGAGGGGAGCAAGTGGGAGTGGGGGGAGGGTTAGCAATGGCGCACCTTTTAGGGGTGCGCCATAAAAATACGTATACCAATGGCGCACCTTCTAGGGGTGCGCCATAAACACCGTGATAGCAATGGCGCACCTTCTCCTAGTGCGCCATTACTATCTTTTTTTTGGATATCAATGGCGCACCTCCTCACGTCGATCCCTTCTCCTGGTGCCCTTCTCCTGGTGCACCATAACGTCGAAGAATGCGGGCAGGAAGTACATCTCAAGCTCGCATAGTATCATCACGACCTCTTCCTGTAGCCTTCTGAGTTGCCTCACGCCAACCGACTTCCGAGAGATGACGTCGAAAAAGTTGCATAGGCCAAATAGCGTTTCACGGACATGCGCGTCCATGATCCCACGGATTGCAACTGGAAGTATCTGCGTCATCAGCACGTGACAGTCGTGAGACTTCATCCTGCTGAACTTCTGCTTCGCTGAGTCTAGGTATCTGCTTATCTTCCCCGCGTAACCGTAAGGAAGTTTTACTCCTACGAGGCAGGTGAAAAACTGCTCGATCTCCTCCTGACTTAGAGTGAAGCACGCAGGAGGGCAGTCATTTCCGATATTCTTGGCCTTTTTGCCTTTGCGATGACTTTCCGTGCCCTTCACCTCATCATCATCATCATCATCATCATTAGCGTGAAGCTCCTCCCTGATGCCCATTGATTTCAAGTCTGCCCTTGCTTTTGGCCCATCTTTGGTCCTCTCTGGCATGTTGAGCAGGGTACCAAGCAGACTCTCGCACACGTTCTTTGTGATATGCATGACATCAAGGCTGTGAGGCACACGGAGGATCTTCCAGTACGGCAAGTCCCAGAAAACAGACCTCGTTTTCCATACCTTCAGCAGCGGCTCTGGCGCCTTTCGCTTCTTTCCCGACTCTGGCGCCTTTCGCTTCTTTCCCAGCGGTGGGCACTCTTTCCAATTTTTCAACAGCTCGTCTATTTCCTCGCCGCTCCTCGTACGCGGGCGTCTTCGGGGTTCGGTTTCACCATCGAACAGATCCTTGCGTTTTCTCCATGAGTCATCGTCACGAAGCCAGCTTCGATGTCCCATGAACATGGTTTTCGAAGACCCGGGATCTCTATCTAGCTGGCGATACGTTGTGTCATCCATGCACCTGACGCATCCAGAAAATCCGTGGACCACCTGCCCCGCGACATATCCGTAACCGAGATAGTCGTGCACCGTCGTGAGCAGTGCGACTCTCATAGGGAAAATATTCTTTCTCTGCGGCGTCCCACGTATTGGTTGGCATTTTCCACAGCGTGTCTAGCTCCTCTTTCAGCAGCCCCAGATACAGATTGATGTCGTTCCCTGGTTGTTTCGGCCCTTCAATTAGCATACTCATGTGAATGTACTTCCTCTTCATGCACAACCAGGGGGGAAGGTTGTACATCCACACAAACACAGGCCAGGTGCTATGTGTGCTTCTCTGGCTGCCAAACGGATTGACTCCATCGGTGCTCGCGCCCAGCACGATGTTCCTTGGATCGTTCCCAAATTCTGGGTGTTCGAAGTTCAACGCTTGCCACTGGCTCGCATCCTTAGGGTGACTCAGCATCTTGTCTTTTTTATTTATCTCCGGATCATTTCCGTCATCTTCTCGCTTCTTCTCCTCCCTATCCGCATGCCAACGCAGGAGCTTTGCTACCTTAGGGTCCGCGAAATACTGCTGCAGACGAGGAGTGAACGGAAAGTACCACACCACTTTTCGAGGAGCTTTCTTTCTCTTCTTGTATCGAGTGACGCCGCACACCGGACATATGGTAGACTCCGCGTGCTCGTCCCGATAAATGATGCAATTGTTCATGCACACATGGTATTTCACGTGCGGTAAATCCAGAGGACACACGATTTTCTTCGCCTCCTCGAAACTGGTCGGGCACTTGTTCCCCTTGGGAAGACGTTCGTGCCAGAATGACATGTTCTCATCGAAGCATGCGTCGGTCATTTTGTGTTTTACCTTCATCTTCAGAGCCATGAGCGTTACTTTCAGGCGGGTATCCTCGGGCCTGCATCCTTCATACAATGGAGTAACCGCGTCTATCTCCAGTTGATCCAGCTTGGCTTTCTCTCGGGCGGCAGCTCTTGCGTTATCCGTCTGCTTGAGAAGCAGCTCTTGAATATGAGGGTCCTGCACCCAGCCCATCGATGGTCCATCGTCGTCTGCTCCGGCATCTTCATCTTCATGATCATGCCCTTCATCTTGATCTTCCTCATCATCATGTCCGGCATCTTCTACATGATGACTGTGTACTGCATCTACTTCGTGATCATGTCCTGGAGATTCTTCGTCTTCTCGCCCGCCCTCGCCGCGGTTGTCTTGCTGCCCTTCCTCATTTCTTGCCCGGCCCCCATGGACGACTTCATAATCATCTTCATCACCTTGCCACCGATAGCCATCCATGAAACCACACAAGAGCTGGTGGTCCCGCACCTGTACGGAATCCGGGTCCATAAGGCTCTTCAGCTTGCATCTTCGACACGGACATCTTATCTCCGTCTCGTTCTTTTGAAGCATCTCGGCCTTCGCGGAGCTCAAAAACCTATTCACGATGCCTTCGGTCATCGTGCGGACCATGGTCGCCTGCGGGGTAGAGCAAAATGATATTTTAGAACCCAAAAAAAATTTGGCATGACTTTGCCTAAAAATAGGACCAAAAAAATGCATAGTGCCAAATTCTCGTCGAAACGGAAATGAATCAACATTCCGGCAAAATATTGGCAACTATCGCATTTCAAATACCGGTACCTGCAAACACAAACATATGCAACACCACAAACATACGTAGATCTAGGCCATAAAAAGTGCATGTGCACGTTGTTGGAGGAAGAAAAAAGTAGATCTAGAACATAAAGAAAGCTTTCCCCTTACTTGCCTATCAAAAAAAGTAAATTTAACCACTTAATTTGGGTGAATCTATGGTGCAAATGAGGTGAGGAGGAGGAGGCAGCCGAGACAAGCTTGGAGGAGGAGGTGGAGAGAATGAAGTGGGGAAAGTGAGTGTGGTAGGTGGCTGTCCAAAATATCTAGCTGCTCCCAGGTTACCAATGGCGCACCTCCTAAGAATGCGCCATTAGTAACCGGTTACTAATGGCGCACCTGGTATGTGGTGCGCCATTACTAGTTTTGAAAAAAAAAATTGTTAGTAGTGACGCATCGTGGTTGTGGTGCGCCATTAATAGTTTTAACTAGTAATGGCGCACTATCCCCAGGTGCGCCATTACTAGTTTTAAAAAAAAAGTAAAAAAAAATTGTTAGTAGTGGCGCACGGAGTGTGTGGTGCGCCATTACTAGTTTTAACTAGTAATGGCGCACTATCCCCTGGTGCGCCATTACTAGTTTTGAAAAAAAAATAAAAAAAAATTGTCAGTAGTGGCGCACCATGGGTGTGGTGCGCCATTAGTGATATGGACACTAATGGCGTACCTATACATGGTGCGCCACTGCTATATAGTGGCGCACCACATACGTGGTGCGCCATTAATGTCCATATTAGCTATAGCCTTTTTTCTAGTAGTGCATCAGAGGTCGAAGAAACCTCAATCCCAAGAAAATAGCGAAGTGGACCAAGATCAGACATCAGGAACTGTTCACGGAGATGAGCCTTCACAAAGGCAATATACTCAGAGTCGTCACCAGTGATGATCATGTCATCAACATAGAGAAGGAGAAGAGTCCGACCACGAGGAGATGTGTGGACAAACAACGCTGGGTCATGATCACTAGGTAAGAAGCCAGCGGCAGTCACCACAGAGGCGAACCGCTCGAACCAGGAGCGAGGGGCTTGTTTAAGGCCATAAAGGGAGCGCCGAAGGCGGCAGACCATACCATCAGGAGGGGAGTACCCCGGTGGTGGCTGCATATAAACCTCCTCACGCAACTCACCATTGAGAAAAGCGTTCTGAACATCAAGCTGAGACACAGACCAATGACGAACAGAAGCCACAGCAAGAAGAGTGCGGACTGTGGTCATGTGGGCCACAGGAGCGAATGTCTCATCATAATCGCGTCCCTGCTCCTGCTGAAAGCCACGAGCCACAAGACGAGCTTTGTAACGCTCAAGAGAACCATCGGAGCGAGTCTTAATCTTATAGACCCACTTGCATGTGATGGGACGAACACGAGAAGGAGGGGAAACCAGATCCCACGTGCCAGTGCGCTCAAGCGCAGCAATCTCCTCGGCCATCGCAAGCTGCCATTCAGGCTGAGTCATGGCAGCCCGATAGGAAGTGGGCTCAGCAACAGCAGAGAGACCGTACCGGTCAGGAGAATAACGATCAGGTGGGGGGCGAGGCCGGGTACGAAGGTGGTGAACCGGGGGAGGCGTAAAAGGAGGCGCTCCGGAAGTGGAGGGCGCGTCAGTAAAATCATCCTCAACACGAGGGCGGCGAGTGTAGTGGAGAGGAAAAGGAAAGAGAGGCCGACGGACCGGAGAGGATGGTGTAGAGGTGGATGATGAGGGAGGGGAGGAGGGAGGAGGGGAGGGTGGTATTGGTGGTGTATGAGGAAGAGTGACACGCGCCGGAGGAGGGGGAGAGACATGAGGCACAGAGGGAGATGTGTCAGGAAGGAGAAGGAAAGAAATCTCGTCCACAGAAAAGCTCGAGGAGGAAGGGCGAGGGTAGTAAGACCAAGACTCATCAAAAGTCACATCACGCGAAATGCGCAACCGACGACCAACAGGATCCCAACATCGATAGCCCTTGTGCTCATCACTGTAGCCAAGAAAAACACACTCAACCGACTGAGCAGTCAGTTTGGTGCGTTCGCGCGGGGCAAGAAGAACATAGCACACACATCCAAACATACGAAGAGCTGAGTAGTCAGGAGAACGACCAGTGAGACACTCCATAGGAATACCACCCTACAAGGCAGTCGATGGCTGAATGTTGATAAGATAAGTGGATGCGGAAACGGCCTCAGCCCAAAAGTGGGGTGGAAGGGAAGCAGCGATCATCAGCGCACGAGCCGTCTCAAGCAGATGACGATGTTTACGTTCCGCAACGCCGTTCTGAGCATGGGCACCAGGACATGAGAACTGGGCAAGAGTACCCTGTTCCGCGAGAAAACCACGCAACATCTGGGAGATATACTCTCCAGCGGAGTCAGCACGAAAGGTACGAATAGGCGTGGAAAACTGGGTGTGAACCATGGCAGCAAATCATTTGTATATAGAGAGAACCTCGCTACGAGATTTCATAAAGTAGAGCCAAGTGTAGCGAGAGAAATCATCAATAAACAGAACATAGTAGCGATGACCCCCTTTCGAATCGAAGGGAGCAGGCCCCCATACATCAGAATGAACTAAGTCAAAAGGACGCTGAGATACAGACTCACTGGTAGGATAAGGTAACTGAGTCTGTTTGCCAAGTCTACAACCATCACAATGTAAAGAAACATCTCCAGAGACAGGCCCTAAGACACCTTGGCGTACTAATGAGGACAAGCGAATGCCACAGATGTGACCAAGTCGATGATGCCACTGCTGGAAGGACGCAGAAGAGGAGGCAGCAAGGGCATGTGAACTGGCAGATGAGATGGCAGCGGAAGGAACACGAAGCCAGTTAACCTCCCAAAGGCCCTCAGACTCACGGCGCCGAGGGCCAGCGCCAACCAGAGCCTTGGTGTGACGATCCTGAACAGAGCAAGAGTCGGCATCAAGAATGACACGACAACCAGAATCAGTAAGTTGGGCAGCGGAAAAAAGATTCATGGTAAGACGGGGAACATGAGAAACACTAGGAACAGAAAAAGACGGAGTCGAAAGAGTGCCACGACTAGCAACAGGAAGAGGTGTGCCATCGGCAGTGAGAACATTAAGAGGAAAATCAAGAGGTCGAAGGAAGAATCAGAAGACATATGAAAAGAAGCTCCAGAATCCAGAACCCACGAAGATGTACCTGACTATGTAGGCGCCGGCGATGGCGGAGTGGTGGAAGCAGTCACAGCAGCAACAGAACCCGTCGAGGTAGAACCGGAGGAAGCCAGTATACGCTTGAGCCGCACAATGTCCTATTCAGTGAGTGACGGGGTCGAGGAAGACGCACGAGTCCCACTAGGAGAAGAGCGCCTCAGGTCTCGCTGCTTCTTGTGACAGTCAGACTCTGGGTGACCTGGCCGGGAGCAGTAGCCACAGAAGGTGTCATGGCGCGACCGGCCCTTCTCTGCATAAGGAGGGTGACCCACCCCCTGAAGGTGTAGGCAGGAGCGGTGAGACGAGCAGACGACACAGGAGCACGAGCGGCCAGCACAGAGGGAACCGCAAGCAACCCAGCAGAACGAAGACGGGTCTCCTCAGCATGAATCTCAGCAAGCACCTCCGAGATAGGAACACGGCCACGAGCAAGCAAGTGAGTACGACGAGGCTCAAACTCGGAACGGAGGCGAGATAAGAACTCATGGACACGCTGAAACTCCAAGTCTGACCGCATGGTCTGACAGCAACGGCAAGCACCACAAACAACTGTCCGGAGAGAGTCAAGCTGGCGCCAGATGGCAGAGCTCTGTGTGTAGAACTCATCAACAGAAGAGTCACCCTGCTGAAGAGCGTGCTCCTGGCGCACGACAGATAAGTAGAGAGCATCACCAGAGGGCTGATAGTGCTGACAGAGATAGGACCACATCGCTGCAACGGTGCCGTGGCCCATAAACTCCGAAGCAAACTGAGAGAGGACACTCGCAGTGAGAACAACAGCAGCTCGAGCATCATCATTGCACCACTGAGTGTAAGCAGACAGATCATCCCGGTAGACAAAAAGAGCGTCGGAATAAGCTGATACCTGCTGATCATAAGCATCAATCGCAGCATCATCAAGAGCCTTGGCTGCATCCCGATCAGCCTGAGAAGCATCAGCAGCAAGAACAGGTGGCACCGGCGGGGTAGGAGCCACAGGGGCAACAGGACATGGCGGACAGGGGATCTCGCCAGAGAGAACGCCCCACAGGAGAAGACCACACATGTGTATACGCATGAAGCCCACAAACTCAGCATAGTTGGTGCCATCGAAGATCACCGAGCACCGAGGAACAGCAACATAGTGCGAGGAAGACATGGTGAATACCGGTCGTCCGGACCAAAAACCACCTGTCGGACGTCTGCCAGAACACCGGTCGTCCGGTTGACCGGACGTCCGAAGAGGAGCGGACGTCCGTCAAATTGACTCTGTCGAAGAGACACCGGATGTCCGGTAATTGCCGGACGTCCGGTGACTACCGGTCGTCCGGTAGCAGCCTGGACGTGGCCGAGCGCTGGATCGGGATCGGCAGAGGCACGGGACGAGCAGGCCCCGGCCGGATCCGAGGCGAGGCGGCGGCGGGCGGAGGGCGGCCGGTCGGCAGTAGGCGGCGGCGACCGGGCCGAGCCAGGCAGTGGGCGGGCCAGGGCGGCCGGATCCGCGACGGGGGCGACCGGATCCGCGGCGAGGAGGGCCGGGGGGAGGGAGCAGCGGCTACCAGGCGCGGGCAGGCGCAGAGCAGCAGGGCGCGCACGGGCGCGGAGGAGAGGCAGCAGGGCGCGCACGGGGCGGGGAGAAGCAGCCGGGCAGAGAGCCGGACGGCCGGCGGCCAGGGAGGAGAGGGCCGGCGGCGGGGGTGGAGGCGGTCGGCGGCCAGGGAGGAGATGGCCGGCGGCGGGGCAGGCTAGAGCGCACGGAGCTACGGCGTGCGGGAGAGGAACCTGGCAACTGATACCATGTTAGAGAATGAGCAACTACCATTCACAGAGGGTCAAAGCCCAATACATATACATGTCGAGTAAAGTGCAATAAACCCCTTATACTACGGGAATCTACAGAAAGGGGACTATACACATGTAACAACAACAACCTTAGGTCATGCACTTCCGGTTCATATCCCGTGGCACGGAATGGTACTGCAGGAAGTGCGCCTGATGATTCTGACCCAATCCTCTACGTGATCACTGCCGTTTCATTCGTCTTGGCATTTTGGGCTACCGTCACATTCGTATTCTGCCATTCCTTTGGACGGCGTGTTGTACTCAAACTGTAATAGGTAAAACGAGAGAGAGGCTACTGATTAATAGTGATGATGTGTAAACAACACAGGTAGATCACTTCAGTAATCTGCTTTTCCGATTGTGTTCGTATTTGTAAACTATGTTACCTTTTGTTGCTTCTGGGAAGCTTTGTTGCAGCAAAGAGTATTCTGATTTGCTCTGGTTAAAGAAGGCGAGTAGCTAAATCTCGGTGCAATCCTGTTGAAAATAAACTCGAGAAGATGCTTGGAATTTTTCAGAGCCCATTTTGTTTTGCAAGAAGTATCATGAAGTGATGTGGGGGGAAGTTTATCTTTCTAAAGAGCAGGGTGGTCTGAGGTTTAGTCTTTTTTTCTTCTCTATAACGGTGATGAGTTTTGTCAAACTTTGTTAGGTAAGAATCACTGTGTTCGACGAGATTTTGTACTATATATAGTACGAAAATAATGAGAATAAATAATTCTAAAAAAAAAGAGTTGTCTTAATGATAATGTGCCCAGATCATATACTTACATTTTTAACGCATGGAGCAAGGAGTTCCCTTGCACGTGTACATGCCCTTAGATCAAAAGTGAGGGTTAATGGACTATTGACCAGTCAGTTAGCTAGGCCAATCATTTAACTTGCACTTAGCTTATTGTATGTGTGCTTAACTAGTATACATGGGCTGATTGATCGAAGTATTGCATGTTCCATGCATGCACGTGCAGATGCATGACAAAAACTACCTACGTGCGTACTAGCACATGATATGACTTGGTACAGCCAGTGCGTACGCGCATGACCTGGCCGGGTTGTACGTGGTCCCAGAACCCGGTGTATATACGGTACATCAAATATGGGTACACCGGCCGGCCGCGTATGCATATGCGAGTACCCGAAATCCCGAATACCCGTATGCCTGGCTAACCCATGAACTCAGATGTGTTCAAAAAAAAAAAACCCATGAACTCAGATTCACACGTTTGGAGAGGAACAGGCCTACCAGCAGCCACGTGAACCAGGTGCGTATCAGGTGATTGTTTTTGTGTGCAGATTTGTACGTCAAGAAGAACCGTCGAAAACTTAAAAAAAAAAAAAAAGAACCGTCGAAGAGATAAGCATCGCCACGAGATAGAAAGGATTGGGACGAGCCAAAGCTAAAAGATCGGGACGTTCCATCGCCACGCATCCATATCTCCTCCATTAAAATCGGGAGCAGCCCGTTCGTGACGCGTCACTCGGCGGCCTACCTCCACTGCCTATATATACACATGCATCAGATCGCAGAGGCGGGAACGCACGGGGGAGAGACGCCGCAAGGCCGCCGCCATTCACCAACGCACACATCCATCCATTCACCAACGCACACATCCTCAGGCACATCCATCCATCACGTAGCACACATCCATCCACTCCATCTATATCGCCCACGCAACGCAAAGTTACAGGAGCAGCCGGAGCTGGACGCGATTGCATCTGGCCGAGGCGCACGGCGGCTACACGCACCTGAAGCCAGAAGACGTAACGCACGGCGAAGGTCGACTGACTTGACGGCCATGGACGACAAGTTGATCTTCCCAGCAGGTAAAATTACCAACTCTCTCTTATCCTCCATGCGTGCATGCAGAACATCATGGTGGAGGAGCTGTCCATCCACACAAAGGAGGGTCTCGCCGAGGGCACGGAAACGGCGCCGGCGTGATGCACTTGTGCCATGTCTCTTTCCGCTCTTCACCGAGCCCATCATCATCGCGTGCCACCTTTGACTCGGGAGCAGCCGGAGCTCGAAAACGACGCGGCCCAACCGCTAGCTCCGATGCTCTATCATGGCCCCGGCGAATAGGTCCTGGTGTACAGGTCGCGGTGTACAGATCCATGACATCCTGATCGCGGTGAATGGATCTAGCGTTTTGCTTCCCGGAGGAGACGGCGTGGCGGAACCGGAGCTCGCCAACGACGTAGCCCGAGACAAGTCCAAGGCGAACAAATCGCCCGTGCACAGGTCCATGGCGACACAAGTCACCGGCGTACAGGTTTCTTGCCATGCTGTCTTGGAGCGGACGACATTTGCGGAAACACCGTTCACGACGATGCAACCAAGACCGGTCCCTCCTTCGAGAGGCGCACCCACCATCATGAACAGGTCCTCGGTGCACAGGTCCATGGCGACACAAGTCACCGGTGTACAGGTCTTTTGCCATGCTTTCTTGGAGCGGACGACATTTGCGGAAACAGTGTTCACGAGGATGCACCCAAGACCGGTCCCTACTTCGAGAGGCGCACCCACCATGGTGAACAGGTCCTTGGCGCACAGGTCCTTGGCGTTGCCGGTGTACAGGTCACTTTTTTGCGTACACCAACCCAAGCTGACGCGGCCTTTACGATGCCCTTCTTTTCACGGCCCTGTGAGGCGGCACCCTTTGTTTTGGCGGACCGTCGAATACTCGGCGTCTGGCCGAGACGAGGTGCCAACCACCCCGGCCACGCCAATGTGAACGTGTGTCAGTTTTTACACTGACGCCGGCCTCCCCAAATCATTAGTCCCGCAAGGTGTAGCCCCTTGCACACCCCGATGAAGCAACCGGTCGTCGAGAAGTCTGAACCTAGCGCGACCCATGCCACCCCGACAACAAATACTCCAACGCCGCCAAGACCGACGATGCACGATGTAACACCCCGTGTAATAGTCACTGTGACAATCTGTTAAGTATGCCAAGTCATCTCCATTTGCAGTGCCTAATCACTTTGGTTAAGTATTCAATTCAAATTCTATTCTGAAAATCAACTCAAAATTCAAAAGTGAAATATGAAGTTGCTCAAACACTGTTGGAAAAATGTTCATTAAACAACAAATAATCCAGAAGCAATTATAAAAATATAAACAAAGATAATTGAGTTAGCTAAGTGACTCAAACAACATGAAACAGCACCAAAACAGAATTATTTAATCCATTTATGATAATACCAAATTCAAATAAAATCCTAATTTGCCCAAACAAGTTTTTGGTGAAAGGTAATAATGCACTGTAATATTTGGGTCAAGTATCATATTTTACAAAAGTGCAAAAGTGGCCTAAACAATTGCCTAACAGAAAAGAAATAAAAAAAAAGCAAAACATAAATAAGAAAATAAAACGAGGCACTGTGCACTGAGGTCAGTGCACAGTGCCCCGAAACCGGCCCAGCTGGCCCATCTTCTTCTCTCTCCGTCGTCGTGTCGGCACGCGCCTGGACGCGCCGGCGAGCGCCGCTCGAACGGCGACACCGCGGCACCCCACCGACGCCACGGGCCGTCGAGGAGATAAGGACGAGCCAGGGCATCCCCCCTGGCCTCCCCGTCCACTCCCTCTTCCTCTCCGTCGCTCTCCCACTCGATCCCCATCATCGCCGAACGCCACCACCGCCGTGCCTCCGTCGATCTCGTGGCCACAACCACCACCTTGCTCCGCCGACTTGTCGAAGAGCTCCGCCATCGACTACTCCATCGATCGGTGGCCTCAGTTGGAGCGGGGGAGCACCGAAGAGCCGGATCCCTCTCGTCCACATCTCCGGCCGCCGCTGGTCGTCTTCGTCTCCGGCGCCGGCCTCTGCTGCTACTAATCTGCCAAGGGCCCTCGTGCGTGCCGCTAGGTGAGCATGCCTCCCTCCTCTGTCCTATAGGTCCTCTAGATCACGCCGTAGTAGCTCGTCGTCGAACCCAAGCTCTGGCCGCCGCAGTTCGCTTCGCCGCTGTGGCCATGGCCTCTGTCGTGCTCGTCTGAGCACGGCATCGTGCTCCTGCTGCCTCCAGGAGCCGAACGCGCCCGCGCACGCGCTCTCCCGTACCCCCTAACGCTGGATCCGTCGAAGCCCGAACTCCGACGCCGTTTTAGCACATCGCCGGCGCCACTCCGGTCGTCCCCGGCTCCTCTCGCTAATCTAGCTGAACGCGGCGTCGAACGGTCATTCTAACGCGCCCAACCGCGCGCGATTTGGTGCGGTGTGGAGCGTTTCCGAACGTCTCCGGCGAGCTCCGCCGTGTTTTTGGTCGCCGGAGTAACTCCGGTGGCCGTCGCCGGCATGGCATGACAGGTGGGGGGCCCCTGGGACACTGATGCTGAGCCCCACGAGCCCCGTTTATTGGGTTGACCCAGTCAACATGCTGACTGGGCAGCCCCAACCACTGACATGTGGGCCCATGCGCTTAATTAAGCTAATTAGCAAATTAGTTAATTATGTTAACTAATTGAGTCACTGACAGGCTGGGCCCACACCCCTAATTAACTCTGATAGTTAGTTTAAATCACAGTTAAGCTAACAGAGGCTGACATGTGGGTCCCACTGGACCCACCTGTCAGGTTTGACCCTGGTCAGCGAGACTGTTGACCTGCTGACGTCATCCTTTAGTCATGCTGACGTCATAATACATTTTAGATAATTCTGTTAAATAAAAATAATTCCAGAAAATCATTTAAATCTTTGGAAATTCATAACTTTTAAACCGTAGCGCAGATCGAAAAACTTAAAACATGAAAGTTGCTCACAACGACGAGACGAATCTAATCGTGTTGTCTGTTTCCATGTCGGAACCCCCTACGTAGGAGAACTCATAACTTTCCGTTCGTATCCGGTATATAAATAGTGCATAATCACTGGATAATAAATCCCGTGTTAATCCTAAAATAACTAAAATGACTTAGGTGCATCTGTAGGCAACCCTGCACTGCATCCTAGCATAACATGCCCTGTATTGCATCGTTTGCTGTGTCTTTATATGTTTCTTCCCCCTCTTCTCTCTCGATAGACCCCGACGTCGACGTAGCTCCCGAGACTGACGTAGCTCCGGAGGTCGACTACGCTCCTGACGATCAGACGCTTGCCGCCGAGCTTCCAGGCAAGCACTCCCCCTTTTGAGCATTCCGATATCGCCCACTCTCTTCTCTCTTATGCTTGCATTAGAAGTTACTGCTACTGCTGTTATCCTATATCTGCTGCATAGCCTGTTTATTATAACCTGCTATTGTTACCTGTCTGCTTATCCTAAACTGTTTAGCATAGGTTGGGTAGAGACCCAGCAGAGACCCCACTTTATCCCGACTGCCCCGCTGAATCATCAGAAGACCAGGCCCCGGCACCGCACATCTCTCCCCCTTAGATGTTCTACACTACTGGGTTACTATCGAGTGCCGAGGGTGATACCTCGTCAGCACTTCTGATGATAACCTTGTAGGTTAGTTAATCGGTCGTGGTCAGTGAGGGTGATTCCTCCTACACCACCCCCGATAACGACATCGTCGAGTAACTGCTCAAGAGTGGACCATACCTCGAGGGTGATTCCTCCTTCGTTCACCTTGACGATAACATCAGGTGGAATTCCATCGAGGGTGATTCCTCAGGGTTCCCCTTGGTGTTAGACACACGGTTACTATGGTTACTATGACTTCGCACTGAACTGTGTTACTAAAGACGGGTCGACCCTGAGGGGTACCCGCGCGAGCTTAATTGCGAGAGATGTGGAGTCGGGTGGACCTGGATGGTGCCTGAGAGTTGAACACGAGGCGTGGCCGGGCATTCCTAGCCCTTGCCGCAAGTCCTCGAGACGGGGCGACGGGGTCACATCTTTCGTGAGTCTCTACTCGTTACCGCACTACCAACACACTAACGGTTTGGATATTTGATCCGAGGGGCCTCTGGCCTGATAGCACTAACCATCACGTGGGTATAGTATGGGCGTTCTGCGTCGTATACTTCAGCCGAAGCTTAATAGACGTCAGCAACTGAGCGGCACACGCTGGGTTGGACTGGTAACGCAACCGCGCTTGTATTAAGGGGTTGCTAGGTCTGCTCACCGGCGGTGTACGCAACGTGCAGGAGCGTCCGGGGCGATGGCCCAAGACCCCTTGGGGCATAGGTTAGTCCGGCGTGTTGACCTCTCTGTTAAGTATTTGGTCGGGTTGCGGTGTATCGTTTGGCCGAGGCCGGACATGACCCAGTAAAGTGTGTCCGGCCGGAGTTAATCGAGCGTGGTGGGTAAGTTGATACACCCCTGCAGGGAAGAAACAATCTATCGATAGCCTGTCCTACGGTAACGGACACTCGGAGTTGTATCCCGATCGGTACAACTAGAACTGGTGACTTGAGATGAAATGGATAGTATGGCTCTGGGATTGCTTTCTTGTAGGGAGTCAAGAAAGGATCTCTGGGCGAGGTTGATAACATTACTACTACTTTACATTATGTTATCTGTACTCTTCTAATGCTGCAAGACCGATGAAGATGCTTGAAGATGCTAGTCTTCGATATGACTAGGCTCTCCTCTCTACTCTGGTATTTCTGCAGCCCAGTCCACATATACAGCCATCTTTTAAAAATGTTGCATATGTAGTGTAGATCCTTGCTTGCTGAGTACTTCGGATGAGTACTCACGTTTGCTTTACTTTCTTTTTCTCCCCATATCCAATTGTCACCGCCAGATGACGGAGCCCTTGAGATAGCTGCCCCCGTCAACGACTACGGCTACTACTACTACCCTCCAGGCGAGTACTACTACGAGGAGCCGACCGACGACCAAGAGTAGGATTCGGAGGGTCTTAGGCAGGAGGCCTACGCCTTTCGATCGTAGTATTTTTATTTTGCCCCGCCTTTCTAAAGGCCTATCTGTAACTCTGCTATATCCATACCCAGATATCTCATGCTTCTGCTGACGCTTGTATGCCATCGAGCCCTCGAGGCCCTGGCTTGTAATATAAAGCTTGTATGACTTTATTTATGTTTTAGAGTTGTGTTGTGATATCTTCAAGTGAGTCCTTAGGCTTGATCGTGTGAATTGCGTGTATGATTATTGCACGATTAAATCGGGGTCGTCACACACGACGACGAGGGCGGGCGTGGCCACCGCAAAAGCCACGTTACTTGCGGCGCGTGTACCGACAAGGACACGGGCTCTGCCGCCGCCCACACACACCACCATCATCATTCATGGAGAACGCGAAGCAAAGACGACGAAGACGACCACACAGCTCAATCGGAGGTATCTCGTGGGGCAACCCACGGGAGTAATTAATCGGGAGCCTTCCGAGGCCCCGGGAAACAGGAGATCGTAATCGCCACATTCAGGCTGACCGCGCTAGTAGGCCACGGAGTGCATTTGTTTCTTTACGTGATCTTGTAATTTTGTTTCTCTAATGAGATTAATGAAATACTCGTTTCCCGTACCCTTTTCTTTGTGTACTATGGGACACTGGCACGCCCGCATATTTACTTTTCCCTTTCCCGGCGCAAGAGAGAAATACACTCTCCTTCCCTTCTCCCGGAGTCCTAGATATTTTTCTGTGTCAAACACACTGTAAAAGTTTGGGCAGCTGAGGATTGGGCTCTATACTGCATAGCCTTTTGTAATTATTCTTGAAGTGGCCTTCCTCTGCTTCTCCTTTACTTTGCTTCTGCCTCTTCTGACAACAATGTGGTGTTTTATGTTGTCCATGGCGGCTGCTGTTTTTCTGAAAGAGAAGAATTACAGGACTGCCCATAGGCTTACGCAAAACCCACAGTAAATTTCTTATTGGTTATTCTGTTTTCTTTACACTGTTTTTTCTGGCATGATGAATTTGTATAATATCAGTTTAAAGTTTAAAGTTTACAACTAGGAATATGGCAAGACCAACAATTGATTTGGTAGCTCCAGATACTGAATTATTTGATCGGGCAGCTCCCGTCCGGCGATCACACTCGAATTTTTTTTTAATCATTTTTTCTAGATTTTTTACTGTATGTTTTTCTAGCCCACATATCTTGTTATGTTAGATAAGGGAAGAAATTACACCGGATAATTCCGGAGCTAGGACAACTGTTCCCCATGGCAGAAAAGCCCCCGTAGACAGAAAACAAAAAGGGGAATACGAAGTTACAAACACACCCCTGGGACCTTCTGAACACGACTGCCATCATCGTAGAAGCCACCGGAGGATGACGATGGCCATGTCGTGGATCTAGGAATAGGAAAGGTAGTAAAGTAGGAATTTTTGTCGTTGAAAGTGCAACGAAGAAAACCAACAGTGCTCATCTTGCGACCATGGTTCCGAAGAGACCAACGAAAAATGGCCGTGGCCACTGCCAGAGCCCAGAGCCACCGCCGTCAAAGGCAGGAACGCCGGACGGCGAGCAACCAAGAACGAAGCTTCCACTCGTGCCAGCGAAGACCACAAGGGCAGGGACGGAGCGGGAGGAAGAATATCCGGTACACCGGAACTTGTGGTATTGCCGGTGCACTGAACATTGAATAGTACATAATGTAAGTTGGGCTTTTGATTTGACCCATTATCACACTGATGTTAAATTTGACATTTTTGCATCTCAAGAAATGTTTCAAACTTTGATACGAAATTTTATGACAACATACATTGATATTGTTTCAATGTGCTAGATTTTCCTTAGATTTTTAAAATTGTTCAACGCCATCCAGTGCCACCGGTAGCACAACAAGTTTTTTTGGATGCTACCTTTTTTTTTCTGAGCAACTTTTTTTTTGAGTAGCAATTTTTTTTTACTGAGCCCAAGTCTCCTCCTCGTCTTCCTTTCCCCTCACCGTAGCCGCCGGCCGGAATCCTCCGCCGCCGCCTTCCACCATTTTCTTCTCCATGCCGGACCTCTCGCCGTCGCGCCGCCTCGGAGCGCGGGACTAGTTCCAAGAAGGATACCAGAATAGGAGGGCGCTGAGCATCGTCGACCACCGGAGAGGAAGAGGAGGGAGATGGATGGCACGCTCGCCATGCCATCCACGCGCTGCTGTCCTTGCGGAGTCAGCAGAGTTAGCTGATAATAAGTACAGTACATGCTAGAAGGATCTGGTTTAGGTGTACTGTAAAACGGCCTGTGACAAAGCTACTCTGAAACCTGGAAGCCTGCAGCAACCGTCCCTTACGCTGAAATTCAATCGAGAATCTCTAGCATTGGCCACCGTTTCTGCACCCAGAACTAAGTACAGGCCCTGTGCATTCCGAAATGCGTGCATATGACCTTTTCCAATTGTGCATGTATTTGCAAACTTTGTTATCTTTTGTTGCTTTGCGAAGCCTGTATCCCAGCAGGAGTATTCTGTTTTGCTCCGTTTAAGAAGGCGGGTAATTAAATCTCGGTAGAATCCCGTTTAAAATAAACTTGAGATTATCATTTTTATGGTAAGGTTGCGAAATGGCTGGAATTTTTCAGAGGCCATTTTCTTTTGTAAGAAATATCATGAATTTTTCAGATGTCATTTTCTTTTGCTACAGAGCAGGGTGGTCTCTGGCTTAACCTTTTTAGCAGTTAAGAGTTTTGTCATACTTTGTTAAGCAGAAGTTGCCATGTCAATAAAGCTCTAGATGGTGACTGGAATCATGAGGGGGCGGATGGATGTTTTTGCTGCTATCTGTAATATCTTGGTGCAGAATGGTGGTGTGCAGTTGAGATTTTGGTACTGCTTTCTTTAGCATTTTTTTTTTCTGAACTGAATTTTCGTTAGCACTAATGTAGTATCGTAATGTTTGTAATGCTAGAAATATTTCGGTAGCTGAGGATTGGGCTCTATACTGCATAGTCTTTTGTATTTCTTGAAGTCGCCTTCCTCTGCTTCTCGTTTACTTTGCTTCTGCCTCTTCTGACAGCAATCTTGTTTTTATCTCCATGGCAGCTGTTGTGCTTCTGAAATAGAAAATACAAAACAGAATTACCGGGAGACTTATGCGAAACCGACAATAAATTTCTTATTGGATATACTATTTTATTCATATTGGTTTTCTGGCACAATCACATTTTTACCATCTCAGTTTAAAGTTTACAACTATGAATAATGTGCGGAGACCAACATTTGATTTGGGAGCTTCAGGTACTGAATTATTTGATCGGGCAGCTCTCATTCGGCTATCAGGTCTGTCAGCGGTCAGGCGAGGTGATGCAGAGGAGGAAATCCCGGTGATTGGAAGGAAATCTGACACGGGAAATTTTAATTCCTTTTTAGAGATTTTATTTACTGTACACTTTTCTAGCCCACGTAAACGATCACACCGAAAAATTCCGGACCTAGCTAGGACAACTGTCCCCCAAAGCAGAAAAGCTCCTGTAGAAAACAAAAAGGAAATACAAACACATCAATGCTAGGTTCTTCTGAACACGGCCGCCATTTCACCGATGACGGCCAAGCTGTGGATCTCTGAGTTAGCCAAGCTTGTCCCTGCTGAAAGCAACCGAAAGCCTGTAGGATTGGCTACTGGCGAGAACACGGCCGCTGATGCCTTATCAAGGGCCAACGCCGACGAGGTGCTGCACAGCGTTAGCTCCTGCCAACCGGCATGGTTGGAAGACAGTCGTCGCCAGCTACAACAACAATCCCCAGGCGCAACGCCTCCTCGAGCCACTGGCTATCCGCAATGACCCCAAGGGCAGGTTCCAACTCCAGAATGGTCTTCTTCGTTTCTGTGGCCGTATCTGGCTGGGGGATCGACATCAATGGAACAACGCGTCGTCTCGGCGTTCCACGACAGCCCCATGGGCGGCCACTCTGGCTTCCCTGTCACCTATCGCCGCGTCCGCCGGCTGTTCGCCTGGCCCAAGATGAAGACGCATATCCAGCAGTACGTGCGTTCCTATCAGGTATGTCAACAAGCCAAACTCGATCGGGCAGCTTCCCCTGGACTATTGCTACCATTGACGATTCCACAAGAATCCTGGGATCTTATCACCATGGATTTCGTGGACAGCCTACCCCAGTCCGGCCAGTACAACTGCCTCCTGGTGGTCGTCAACAAAAGGACACGCTTCGCTCAATTCTTGCCGCTGGCGCACCAATACACGGCAACAAAAGTCGCGCTCCTACATGCAACAACTTTACAAGCTTCACAGATTTCCTGCTGCTATTGTGTCTGACCGTGACCTAGTTTTCACCAGCCACTTCGGGCAAGAGTTGTTTATGTATGCAGGTACGGAGCTCCGTATGAGCACAGCAAACCACCCGCAAACAGATGGCTAGACGGAATGGGTGAACCAGTGCATCGAAACGTACCTGTGCTGCTTCGTCCAAGCGTGCCCGGAGCGATGGAGCTTTTGGGTGCCATTGGCGCAGTTTTGGTACAACTCCTTGTACCACTCCGCCATCGGGATGACGCCTTTGAAGGCCATGTTCGGGCGCGAACCAAGGCACTAGGGGATCACAGCCTCGACGTCGACTTCTGTGCCTGCGCTATAGTTGTGGCTCGAGGAGCGGGCGGTCATGCAGAACCTGATCCAACAACAACTTCACAGCGCGCGTCAGATTATGCAAGACCAGGTGAACAAGAAGCGCTTCTTCTGGCAACTATAGGTCGGCAACCAAGTCTTCCTCAAGCTGCAGCCGTACGTGCAATCGTCGGTTGCCCCCCGTGCCAACCACAAGCTGAGCTACGAGTTCAATGGGCCTTTTCCTATCATCGCCAAGGTGAACGACGTCGCCTACGAACTCAAGTTCCCACCACAAGCCACGGTGCACCCCGTCTTCCATGTCTCGCAGCTTCGTCGCGCTCTGCTCCTAGGAGTCGATGCTTTCGACACGCTGCCCGACAGCTCTAATGCCACAGCGGTCCCGGTCAAGGTGCTCTAGACCAGATGGCGCAAAAAGATAGGCGACATGCTCGAACAAGTCCAGGTACAATGGTCGCCAGGCGCAGCACTCAACACCACCTGGGAGAACAAGCAAGCCCTCCAAGCGCGGTTCCTGCATGCTGAGGCTTGGGGTCTAGCCTCGTCCTAAGGAGGAGGGGATGTTAGCGCCCCTGACGACCCAGCCCTACCAGCCAGCAAGGACCTGGCGCGGCCCAGCCGCGCCCGACGCCACAACCAACGCTACTACGGCCCGGACGGAGTGGAGCAACGGGCCCGGCCCAACACCAGCGAGTACTTAAGCTGAGCAACGCAACCTCCCTCACCATCCAGTGGATCAGAATGGTGGCGGCAGCACGAACCCTAGTTCCTCTTCTTGGTATTCCCCAATTCGTGTATCCAGTGTAATCGAGACTAAAGACAGTGATTCGAGACAATAGATCGATTCCCCTGCTTCGTACCTATCAGGATCCTACTGAAAATAAGCTCGAGAAGAGACTGGAATGCTGGGAGGTAAGAAGATGATTCCTCCTGGGAGTAGAATGCTACTTTAGGCCCCGATTGGAAGCCTTTCAATGTAAATTATGTACCAGTCAACAAAACAGAACAGTATTTTACAGGTGTATTTATTCAGCATGTAAAACCAGCGTTTGGATACGGCCGGGTCGCTCATAACCCGTCAGATAGCCCCGCTCCTCCCATGCGCCAGCCCCGGGCCTTCGAGCTCTCCCGAGGCGACGCAGTCAGGGGCATATATTTTGACCGACAAGCTACAAAACTTACAAAGCATGGCTAGGTTTCAGTGCAAGTTTGCAGTATTGAAAGGGAGATATATTTTTCACCGACAAGTTACAAAAACTTACAAAGCAATATTTCCCGTCAATCTCCAATCCGATGGCATTATGTTCACCACAAGTGATATTTCTACCAGTAACGCTACACATACAAATGAGTTACAGGGTTTTACAAAGAGGGTTAACTTGATTGGTCAATAGGTGGGAAGGCGGCCCACCCCCCTGAAAATCAAGGGGGGGAAGGGGGGGGGGGGGGGGGGGGGGGGGGGGGGGGGGGGGGGGGGGGCAAGTTTGTGGAAAGAGTTTGTAAACTTATGTATTTGTTTGTATGTCTAGCATTTTTGTATTTCTACTGTAGTCGTCAGATGAAATGGAGAAAGGCAAGGAAAGACCTGCCAGTGCCAGGATATTATGTTCACCACAAGGGCGAAGCGGTGGCGGGTCACCCACAAGTGGTATTATGTTCATCAATCAGATCAAATGGGAACTCAAGGATAATAGCATCCGGAGTCAACATGGCCCCATCAAGAACTCGAACCCAGCCCAGGCAGGCAAGGGCATCCGACATGCTCCTCAAGCTGTGATCCGTTCTCAGCTGGAGTACATAAACAAACTCTGATCAAGTTTGTGTCTAGATAAGAGTAGACATCCAGCATGCATGATGTGTATAAAAAAAGTACACGTGACGAGCTACTGCTCTTGAAGATATGTCCATCCCCTGATGATTGACATTTTGTTCTGAAAACAACATGCAGTATATATATGTATGGTTCGGTATTTAGATTAGAGCTATACGCAACTGATCGTACTGACCGTTAAATATGCTCCCTGTAGTACTCCACGCAGCCGCCGCCTCCTCCTCCAAGAAAAGATAGGGTTCGTGCCTCTCGCCGGCTCCGCCGCAGGTCCGCCTCGTCTCCGGTGGCCCTAGGGCCATGGGGGCGCGGTGGATCCTGGCAAAGACCGGCGGGAGGGCTCCGTTGTTAGTCGTTCCTTTAAGATTTGTTAGGGTTTGTGTCCTACTCAGAAAGATGAGACGGCGGCGGCTCCCTGAAGATGGAATAAAGGTCTCCCCGCCTAGACCCTGTTCCGGTAGTGCGTCTAGCATCGTTGGTGGGCGCGTGGAGGTGTGTCTCCGGCGGATCTATCCTCGGAGGATTTGCTCGGATTTGGTTGTGGTTCGTCTATGTTCGTGTGTCTTCAGGTTGGATCCTTTCGATCTACGTTATTCTTCATCGGCGGCGGTTGTGTTCTGGTGCGCTGGTCCTACGGGACCTTAGTACGACGACTTCCCGACTGTCTACTACAACAAGTTGTGTCCGACTCCGGCAAAGGAGGGGTGATGACGGCGGCACGCCTTCGGCTCGCTTCAGTGCTTATCGTCGTCGCTAGGTGCTCTACGGATCTAGATATAATTTTTATTATTTCTAGTGTTCGTTGTACTGCCATGATCGAAGATGAATAGATCAAAAGTTTTCTCGAAAAAAAAATATGCTCCCTGTAAACAATACGATGACATAATATTTGAGTTTTAAGCAGATATACTGTTTGACATTTTGAGGGAGCTTCTGTGTGGTGGATAATCACGGCTCCTTGAGCCGTCTGTGGTAACGTTGCACCATCACAGATGGTTTGAGAAGAGAGACGTCTAACTTCAAGAGTAGACTTGGAGATTTGTCTAGATACGAATGTATCTAATACTAAAACATGACTTGATACATCCGTATCTACACAAATCTAAGACAAGAATTTTAGGACGGAGGGAGTATATGTTGAGATAAGATTTATGGACGGGCCTAGGTGGCCCCCCGGATTTTGGGGGGCCAGGGCGGCTCCCACCTACCCCCCCTCCCCCCCGGTCGGCCCTCTGTGTGTGTGTGTGTGTGTTCCTGACTCTCGACTGATTTCGGAAACAACAGACCACCCCCTCCAGTTGTGACAAGACCTCCCTGCCACCACCGTCATTGGCAGCTGCGTGACAGCCCGTGACAACCTTAGGGGGTAACCAAGGGTAGGGCGGGGGGAGGGAAGGCTGCGTGCAGGGGATGCCATCGGCAGCTAGTGGATGTGGGCGGCTTGGTAAGGAGGATTCGCGTTGTCGCCAATTCGGCCTAAAATTTGGGAGATAATTTCACTTCTCCCATTCCCTACACCAACTAGGGATGCATACAATCTATTTTTTTTTTTTGAACAAGCTAAAATTTTGTTTGAGTTCTAGAAATTTTTATCTAGACGTGTGGCCCCGCCATGCAACAAGCCTGGTCCTCAAGGACTTTTTTTATGAGTACCAAGATTTTTATGTGGATGGAGAGTCCCACCACGCACCAGCCCCGTGCCTCAAAAAAATTAATGGGAAAAACCCTTTTGCTTCACACTTAATTCTAGAATTGAACCCAAATGATCAGCCTGCACAACTACTTGATAACCACTGAGCGCCAAGGCTCTTTTTGCTCGAACAATTTTATCTAACTGAATAAACATGGGCATCCCGCTTGACAGCAAAAGGGGAAAAACAAAATATGCTGGCAAAACATGCATAGAGCAATAAATAGATCTTTGAATGCCTTTACCTGCTTCAAACCGCTTCAATTAATGACATGTGATTTTTGGGGTATTTAATTAGTTACTGTGTGTCCTAGCAATTGATCCACGGACTAGCACAAAAGAAACTGAGAATCGATTCCTTACTGAGATCTGGGTCGTTACGGAAACCGTGTGAGACGAGAAGAACTGCACTAGTGCGGGACAGACTTGTGCATGGCCCTTCGGTCCAATGTTACCGATATGCGTGGACAAGAATCAACACCTTTATGGCTGTGACATCGATACCCCTAGCAAATGACGTGTTTCTATGGCAGGAGCTGCATGGTCATTGAAGGCGGCGCCCTGGTAGAAAACAGGGCTTTGGTCCAGGCCGAGCCAGCCCATTAGTTCCGGTTTAGTCACGAACCGGGACCCACGGGGGCATAGGTCCCGGTTCGTGAGGCCAGGGGGCCGGCCGGGCCTCGTGGGGCATTGGTCCTGGTTCGTCTGGCTCCTTTGGTCCCGGTTCTAGCCACGAACCGGGACCAATGGGCCTCGCTCCTGACCCACAACCATTGGTCCCGGTTCGTGGGGGTCCCGGTTCCAGCCATGAACTGGGACCAATGAGATGTCTATATAAACCCCCTCAGCCGCGAGCAGAGCAGTGGAGTGCTCTGTTTTTTGGGCCAGCCGTGGGAGAGCTTTGTGTTGCTCTAGCTCACCTCCTATGCACATGAGGTGTTCGATGAAATGCCCGAGCCACACTTAAGCTTTCTCCTCTCGAAGCTCCTTGTCCAAGCTCCATTTTCCTCGAGATTTGTCTAGGTTTGGCGGTCCATCCTGTCCCGTCCCCGTCCTCACCGCCGTCGATCGCCCGCGCCGATCTCGTCGCCGGCACCACCGTGGTGAGCCTCTTGGTCTTATCTTCTTTGTAAAAGAAAAAAGTTCTTACTTGTATGATTAAGATAGATACTTGTGTAATTTTCTTACTTTTATTATTGTTTGTTATTATATAGTGCGATGGTTTTGGCATCCGCCTCCGTCGGCCATCGTCCTGTCTATGATTCGGATGTGGTATATATTATCTTTTATAACTATTTGGTTCATTTAGTGTTTATGACAATTATGCCGACCAACGTGACATAGATTTTTTTATCTAGGAGGTATGTGAACCAGAAATTCCAACCGACCCTATTGTCGAGAGGTTAAATTTAGTTGAAGAAGAAAACAATTACTTGAAGGAAAAATTGAAAAAAATTGAGGAGGAGAAGATGATATTGGAGTTGCATGTTGCGGATGTCGTCGATGATCACAAGATCAAGATGGATAAAATGCGCTTGAAGATTAGAAAGATGAAAAAATATGCCATTCATACCGAGGCTTGATATCATTATGCCGTTTGATCAATTGTTACATTAGTTGCGATTATGATCGCATTTGTTGTTGCATTGAAATGTTTTACATAGTTTCAATGTATGATTTAATTAGATGGTCTGGAGAGCTATATGTTGTTCAATGAGAACTATGTATGTACTTTGGTTTTAATGTGATGATGAACTTCTATTAATTAATTTGGTCACTTCTGTATTCATGATGTTCTGTAATGGTTTTTGACACACTTAATTATATATAATGCACGTAGATGAACCGGCAATGGATATACGGTGACAGACGCACCTCCGAGTACATTAAGGGCGTGCATAATTTTCTCGAAGTGGCTGAGGCAAACAAGCAGAATGGTTTTATGTGTTGTCCATGCCCTATATGTGGGAATACGAAGTCTTACTCTGACTCGAAAACCCACCTGCTTTATAAGGGTTTCATGCCACACTATAATGTTTGAACCAAGCACGGAGAAAGAGGGGTTATGATGGAAGACAGCAAAGAAGAAGAGGATGATGACAGCTATGTGCCCCCTGAATACGGTGATGCTGCAACAGGGGAAGCTGAAGATCAAGAGGAACCAGACGATGTGCCCGATGATGATCTTCGCCGGGTCATTGTTGATGCAAAGAGATAATGCGAAAGTGAAAATGAGAAGCTGAAGTTCGATCGCATGTTAGAGGATCACAAAAAAGGGTTGTACCCCAATTGCGAAGATGGCAACACAAAGCTCGGTACCACACTGGAGTTGCTGTAGTGGAAGGCAGAGAATGGTGTACCTGACAAAGGATTTGAGAAGCTACTGAAAATATTGAAGAAGAAGCTTCCAAAGGATAACGAATTGCCCGACAATACGTACGCAACAAAGAAGGTTGTATGCCCTCTAGGATTGGAGGTGCAGAAGATACATGCATGCCCTAATGACTGCATCCTCTACCGCGGTGCGTACGAGGATTTGAACGCATGCCCGGTATGCGGTGCATTGCGGTATAAGATCAGACGAGATGACCCTGGTGATGTTGACGGCGAGCGCCCCAGGAAGAGGGTTCCTGCCAAGGTGATGTGGTATGCTCCTATAATACCATGGTTGAAACATCTGTTCAGAAACAAAGAGCATGCCAAGTTGATGCGATGGCACAGAGAGGACCGTAAGAAAGACGGGAAGTTGAGAGCACCCGCTGACGGGTCGCAGTGGAGAAAAATCGAGAGAAAGTATTGGGATGACTTTGCAGGTGATGCAAGGAACATATGGTTTGGTTTAAGCGCGGATGGCATTAATCCTTTTGGGGAGCAGAGCAGCAATCACAGCACCTGGCCCGTGACTCTATGTATCTATAACCTTCCTCCTTGGCTGTGCATGAAGCGGAAGTTCATTATGATGCCAGTTCTCATCCAAAGCCCTAAGCAACCCGGCAACGACATTGATGTGTACCTAAGGCCATTAGTTGAAGAACTTTTACAGCTGTGGAATGGAAACGGTGTACGTGTGTGGGATGAGCACAAACAGCAGGAATTTGACCTGCATGCGTTTCTGTTTGTAACCATCAATGATTGGCCTGCTCTCAGTAACCTTTCCGGACAGACAAACAAGGGATACCACGCATGCACGCACTGTTTAGATGACACCGAAAGTATATACCTGGACAAATGCAGGAAGAATGTGTACCTGGGGCATCGTCGATTTCTTCCGACCAACCATCAATGTCGAAAGAAAGGCAAGCATTTCAAAGGCGAGGCAGATCACCGGAAGAAGCCCACCATCCGTATCGATGATCACAAACTTGCTATGGTCAATGATTACAAGTAATCTTTGGAAAGGGTCCCGGCGGACTATCTGTTCCGAATGACGCTGAGGGACGCGCACCCATGTGGAAGAAGAAATCTATATTTTGGGACCTACCCTACTGGAAAGACCTAGAGGTCCGCTCTTCAATCGACGTGATGCACGTGACGAAGAATCTTTGTGTGAACCTGCTAGGCCTCTTGGGCGTGTATGGGAAGACAAAAGATACACCGGAGGCACGGGAGGACCAGCAACGTGTGCAGGAAAAAGACGGCATGCCTCCAAAGCAGTATGAAGGTCCTGTCAGCTACGCTCTTACCAAAGAAGAGAAGGAAATCTTCTTTGAATGCCTGCTCAGTATGAAGGTCCCGTCTGGCTTCTTGTCGAATATAAAGGGAATAATAAATATGCCAGGGAAAAAGTTTCAGAACCTAAAGTCTCATGACTGCCACATGATTATGACGCAACTGCTTCCGGTTGCATTGATGGGGCTTCTACCGGAAAACATTCGATTAGCCATTGTAAAGCTATGTTCATTCCTCAATGTAATCTCTCAGAAGGTGATCGATTCAGAAATCCTACCAAGGTTAAGGAGTGATGTGACGCAATATCTTGTCAGTTTCGAGCTGGTGTTCCCACCATCCTTCTTCAATATCATGACACACGTCCTAGTTCATCTAGTCGATGAGATTGTAGTTCTGGGCCCTGTATTTCTACACAATATGTTCCCCTTTGAGAGGTTCATGGGAGTCCTAAAGAAATATGTCCGTAACCGCGCTAGGCCAGAAGGAAGCATCTCCATGGGCCATCAAACAGAGGATGTCATTGGGTTTTGTGTTGACTTCTTTCCTGACCTTAAGAAGATTGGTCTCCCTCAATCGTGGTGTGAGGGGAGACTGACTGGAAAAGGCATGGTAGGAGGGGACTCAATAATATGTAGTGACGGGCATTCTTGGTCTCAAGCACACTACACAGTTCTACAGAACTCTACCTTGGTGACCCCGTATGTCGAAGAACACAAGAACATTCTGCGCTCCAAACACCCGGAGCAGTGTGACGACTGGATTACATGTGAACACATCAGGACTTTCGGCAGTTGGTTGCAAACACGTCTCAGGGGTGACAATACTATTTCTGATGAGCTGTGCTCGTTGGCCAGGGGACCATCTTCGACTGTATTGACTTACAAAGGGTACGAGATAAATGGGAATACATTTTACACGATCGCCCAAGATCAAAAGAGCACCAACCAAAACAGCGATGTCCGCTTTGATGCAGCAACCAAGAGGGGAAAGGACACATATTATGGTTACATAGTGGACATATGGAAACTTGACTACGGACATGATTTTAAGGTCCCTTTGTTTCAGTGCAAATTGGTCAATCTGTCAGGAGGAGGGGTACAGGTAGACCCACAGTACGGAATGACAACAGTGGATCTGAACAATCTTGGGTACACAGACGAACCATTCGTCTTAGCCAATGATGTGGCGCAGGTTTTCTATATGAAGGACATGTCTACCAAACCGAGAAAAAGAAAAGATAAGGAAGCGAATACATCATACGATGAGCCAAAGCGCCACATAGTTCTTTCAGGAAAAAGAGACATTGTGGGATTGGAGGGCAAGACAGACATGTCTGAAGATTATGAAAAGTTTCATGAAATTCCTCCCTTCAAAGTCAAGGCTGACCCAAGCACCCTGTTAAACGATGAAGATTATCCATGGTTACGGCGCAATAAGCAAAGGACACAAGCGAAGAAAAAGTGAAGACTTTCTTTCCACAACTATTATGATGATGCTTTTGATCTAGAATATCACTGCAGTTACATGTGAAGAAATGAAATGCCTTTTGTAACAGATGAGTTTCCGTATGAAACCCTGATACTTCGAAAGAGATTGTCCATTTTGTACACGAAGTGCATCCAGTTTTTGTCGTAACTCTCTCAACTTTTTAGTACATGCTATGTGGGTGAAATGATGATACCATGCCAACTTTCAACCTTTTCAGAGTTCATTTGTAGTGCTTTTCAATTTCAGGGTCATATAGCTCAAAAAAATCAGTAAATGCATGAAAAATAACAAATGAAGTCAGAAAGGGTTGAAAATTGATGATGTGGCTTTGAATGGTGCATTTTGAACACACAAAAAGTCTGGAGTTCAAATAAGTTAAAAAAATGAAATCCATTTGTAACAGATGAGTTTTCGTCCGAAACCCCGATACTTCGAAAGAGATTGTCCATTTTGTACACGAAGTGCATCCAGTTTTTGCCGTAACCCTCTCAACTTTTTAGCACATGCTATGTAGGTGAAATGATGATACCATGCCAACTTTCAACCTTTTCAGAGTTCATTTGTAGTGCTTTTCAATTTCAGTGTCATATAGCTCAAAAAAATCAGTAAATGCATGGAAAATAACAAATGAAGTCAGAAAGGGTGGAAAATTGATAATGTGGCTTTGAATGGTGCATTTTGAACACACAAAAAGTCTGGAGTTCAAATAAGTTCAAATAAAGGAAATACTTTTGTAACAGATGAGTTTTCGTCCGAAACCCTGATACTTCGAAAGAGATTGTCCATTTTATACACGAAGTGCATCCAGTTTTTGCCGTAACCCTCTCAACTTTTTAGCACATGCTATGTGGGTGAAATGATGATACCATGCCAACTTTCAACCTTGTCAGAGTTCATTTGTAGTGCTTTTCAATTTCAGGGTCATATAGCTCAAAAACATCAGTAAATGCATGAAAAATAACAAATAAAGTCAGAAATGGTTGAAAATTGATGATGTGGCTTTGAATGGTGCATTTTGAACAAACAAAAATTCTGGAGTTCAAATAAGTTAAAAAAAATGAAATCCCTTTGTAACAGATGAGTTTTGAACACACAAATATGTTTTTGATTAAAACAGACATTTCAAATAACCTAAAAATTACCAAATTGAATTTAATGATAAAACACAGTAGTATTAAATAGCAGGAAAAACAATCACTCAAATTTTTTTATAGTAAAGTTATTCACAAACTAGTGATTCACACAAATTTCAAAAAATTCAAATTTAAACTATTCAAATTGGAAAACGAATGGCACTAAGAGAAAGTTTATAATTTTTATTACCTAAAAGCAAAAAAAATCACTGAAAAACAGTAAGTATTTTGCTGTAAGTAGAAACAAAATAAAATAAATAAAGCAAAAAAGAAAACAAAAAAAGGGAAAAAAAATGCCACCTACTGGGCCACCACGGCCTGAATACGACTAGAAACCCAACCATGGGCCAGGATTCAGGCCCGCAACAGGCCCAGTAGGCCCATAGGCAAGAAGTGACAGGTTAGGCCCGAAAGCCTGTAGTTGAGAGGAGCTCGAGAGGGTGGGCGCAGCAGCGCTTATAAACCACTCTCGAGCTCTCTCAACTAGCGAGGTGGGACTAAACATCCCACCGCACCGCGCCAGCGCAAGGCCTTTGGTCCCGGTTGGTAGCACCAACCGGGACGAAAGGGGTGCATTGGTACCGGTTCGTGGCACCAACCGGGACCAATGCCCCCCTTTAGTCCCGGTTGGTTCCACCAACCGGGACCGAAGGTCTCTGTTTCCCGCCCTTTGGACTGCTGAAAACTGACCTTTGGTCCCGGTTCGTGGCACCAACCGGGACTAAAGGGGGGCATTGGTCCCGGTTGGTGCCACGAACCGGGACCAATGCTTCGTCTATATAAGCAGCACTTGTCAAAATTTTCATCAGTCGTCTTCGATCCTTCCGACGACGCCGCCAGGCTGCCCCTCTGCCCCGCCGTCGCCGTCGTCGTCGTCGCCCCTGCCTTCGACGCCGTCGCCGCACCGCACCTGCCTCCGACGCCGTCGCCGCGCCCCTGCCCCGAGCCCTCGTCGCCGCGCGCGCCCCTGCCCCCGACGCCGTCGCCGCGCCGCCCCTGCCCCGAGCCCTCCTCGTCGCCGCGCCGCCCCTGCCCTGAGCCCTCGTCGCCGCGCCGCCCTAGCCCCGCGCCGTCACTGCCCCCGCGCCGTCACCGCCCCGGTCCGCGCCGCCCCGCGCTACGGTCCGGCCGGCCCCCTTTTCATATACATTTTTTTCATATGATTTTGTTAGATGATGTTGATGATAGATATGATGATGTATGCTTTTTTTGTTCATATAATTTTTTTGTTCATATGATGATTTTTTTCATATATGTATTAATTTTTTTTATTTAGGTTGTTAGTAGATATCGATTTTAGGTTAGTGCATTTTAGGTTAGTTGATTTAGTGCATTTTAGGTTAGTCGTACTGTTAGTGCATTTTAGGTTAGTAGATTTTAGGTTAGTGGAGAGGAAAAAGGAAAATAAAGAAAAAGAAGAAAAGAGGAAGAAGGAAGAAGGAAGAAGAAGAAAAAGAAGGAGTGGAAAAAGGAAAATAAGAATAAGAAGAGGAAGAAGGAGAAGGAGAACAAGAAGGAGAAGAAGAGGAGAGGAAGAAGAGGAGAAAAAAAATAAGAAGAGGAAGAAGAAGAAAAAAATAACTTTGTCGAGGACACCCTCTCGCTCGACCAACTCTCGAGGACACCCAAACCCTAGAAAAAAAACGTTGTCGATCTCCTACCCCCTCCCGCCCCTACCCGACAAACTCTCTCGAGATTTATAAAAGTTTAGCAATCACTTCGAATTTTTTTTGTTCATAGCATTTTTTTGTTCATATATGTATTTTTTTTGTTCATATGTGTATTAATTTTTTTGTTCATAGCATTTTTTTTGTTCATATATGTATTTTTTTAAATAGCATTTTTTTCCATGTATATACGTATGTGGCTATGTATGTATAGATGGATATCATTTTTTTCAATGTATGTATGTCATTGTCGATATACCCCCTCCCCGATAACTTCGACATGAGGGGGGGGTCGATATACCCCCTCCCCGATAACATTTTTTTTCTAAGTTACTAAGGTAAATTGTTCTCCCCCCTCTCGATATACCGGGCGACCAAAATTCTCGTGAGGCACACCCAAACCCAGAAAAAAAAGCGTGTCGATCTCCTATCCCCCCCCCGCCCCTACCCGACAAACTCTCGAGGCCACCCAAACCTCTAGAAGAAAACTCCGGTAACTTCGACATGAGGGGGGACGTCGATCAACCCCCTCTCGCCCGAACAAGTCTATGTATCATTTTATATCGTGGTGGACATATATCAAGGTTTGATCATATGTCAAAGTTTGAATTTTGACATATGCAACATTTGATCATATATCAAAGTTTGATCATATGTCAAAGTTTGAATTTTGACATATGCAACATTTGACATATACAACTTTTGATCAACCCCCTCTCGCCCGACCAAACCCTAGAAGCGTCGAGGCCACCCCAAACCCTAGAAGCATTGCTGAGGCCACCCCAAACCCTAGAAGCGTCGAGGCCACCCAAATTTACCAAGTTAAAAGAGCGTTGTCGAGGCCACCCCAAACCCTAGAAGCGTTGTCGAGGCCACCCCAAACTGTAGAAGCGTCGAGGCCACTAATTAATATTCCTTGTTGTGATTAGCTACCTAGCTAAGTCTATGTTTGCCACTAATATATCCATCTCTCATGTTCGTATATTAATTGCCATGTTGTAATATTTGCAGAAACTATGGATCAAAGAGACTTAGAACAAGAAGAGTTGTTGGGGGACATAATCCGCGACGGACGTGATGTCTTGTCATTTCTCAACGACACCGATGGTCTGGAAGGAGAGGATGAAGGCTCCGGTGATCGAATAATGGAGGAGGAAAGACATGATCATGATGTCTCCGGTGACCGAATGCCGGTGGAAGAAGGAGACCGTGATGACAGCTCCGGTGACCGAACGGAGGAGGGAGCTGTTGCAAAGTCCGGCGAGCCACTACTGGAATCCACTTCTTTGCCATCAGCCACTTCTTTGCCGTCTGCTGGCTGACGGCAAAGAAGGTCTTTGCCGTTCGCTTACGAAAAACGGACGGCAAAGAACTGGCTGATGGCAAAGAAGGTCTTTGCCATCAGCCAGTTCTTTGCTGTCGGCTAGCGGACGGCAAAGAATCTTTGCCGTCAGTTGGCGGACGGCAAAGAGAGAGGTGGGCCCCACTAACAAGCTGCTTAGAAAAAAAACTAACGGCCCCCTCTTTGCCGTCTGCTAGCGGACGGCAAAGAGAAAAAAAGCGGACGGCAAAGGGGGGCGGACGACAAAGAGATAACCTAACTAACGGATCCCAACCCCTCCTTCCCTCTCTACCTCTTTCTGTCCCTCTCTCCCCGACGAGACCACCGCTGCCCCCACCACCCGCCGCCGTCCCTCGCCCCATCGCCCCGACCTCCCGCCGCGCCCCCTTGCCCCATCGCCCCACCACCCGCCGTCGCCCCCTCACCCCGTCGCCCCACCACCCGCCGCCGCCCCTTCCACGCTGGCCAGCTGCGCCGCGGCCGTCCAGCCGCCCCGCCCCTCCCTTGCGTGGACGTCCCCGCCCCGTCTCGACGCGGCCTCCCCCTCCACCGGGCCACCGCCCCCACCCCACCACGGCCTCCCCCTCCACCGGGCCGCCGCCGCCCCCACCCGCGCAGCCTCCCCCTCCAACGGCGCCGCCACCCCCACCCGCCGCGGCCCTCCCCTCCACCCGGCCGCCGCCTCCCCCTCCACCGGCGATCCCCTGCCTGCAGGTGAGTGATCTTTCCCCCCTTTTTTAGTTTAGTTTTATTTAGTTTCTTTTAGTTAATTTAGTTTAGTTTTAGTTTTAGTTTCAGTTTAGTTTTAGTTTTGTTTTTTTTAGTTTAGTTATTTTAGAGTAGTTTTAGTTTTGTTTAGAAGAAGAGTAGAAGCAGAGGGATTAGGCAGGGAGGAACGAGGAGGGAGAAGAAGAAGAAAAGAAAGGAAGAAGAGAAGAAGAGAAGAAGAAGAAGAGGAGAAAGAAGAGGAAGAGGAGGAGGAGGAGGGGAAGAGGAGGAAGAAGAGACGAAGAAGAAAGAAAAGAAGGGAAAAAGGAGAACGGAGAAAGAAGAAGAAGAAGAAAGGGGAAAAAAAGGGGAAGAAGAAGAAAAGAAGAAGAAGGAAGAGAAGAAGAAGAAGAAGAAAGAAGGAAAGGAAGATATTGAATGCTGGCAAATATTGCTGCAACTGATTGAATGTTGTGAAAGTTTGTGAACACTTCCAGATGCATGTCAGGCTCAAGGGCACCATAGAACATGTCACCCAGAAAGAACATATCACCATAAAACCTCCCCCGACAATTCTTTGATATAGTTTTAGATAGTTTACATTTTAGAAAAAAGAAGAAGGAAAAAAAGGAAAAAGGAAAAAGAAAAAAGGAAAAGAAGGAAAAGAAGAAGAGGGAAAGGGAAACGGACAGAAGAGAAGAGGAGGAGAAGAATAGAATAAGAAAAAGAAGAAGAAGAAGAAGAAGAAGAAGAAGAAGAAGAAGAAGAAGAAGAAGAAAAAGAAGAAGAAGAAGAAGAAGAAGAAGAAGAAGAAGAAAAGGAAGAAGAGGAAGAAGAAGAAAAGGAAAAAGAGGAAAAAAGAAGAAGAGGGGAAGAAGAAGAAAAAGACACGTTTTTATACTTTCTTATTTAGGGTTCCGCCACGTTTTGCAGTTTCTTTCTTTTCTTTAGTTGAATGTTTTTATACTGCTAGCTAGATGCCTAGTTTGCTGACCCAAAGAAGTTAAAATAGTTATTATATGAAATTCAACTAAAGTCAACATTTTTGACGACTAGTGCTACTAATAAATTCAACTAGAGCCATCATATGTCCACAAGTGCATTGTTTTTTGAATGAGAAATGATAACTTGGTGTAGTTGATTATCTTCTGCTGCTTATCAGAGATGGGGGGAAGCCGCCACCGCAGACTCCGCTCTGCCACACCGGAGTACGAGTTGGATGCTTTTGAGTTCTTCAGTATCATACTTGGGACTTCAGTATCATCCACGAGGCAGGTATATAAAAGGAGAGATCTCCCCTTCACCCATCTCATTATGATAACTCTGTTGTTTGCTACATCACTCATTGTCCCAAACTGCAGAGGCTGCCTGACACTTTTATGAACATGCTGGGTGAAGATCCGCCAAATAATGTGAAGCTGCGACAGGCCGACAGCGGGTTTCGCAGGCTGTGGGACGTGGAGTTGGTGATCAAGGAGGGCCACATGTACCTGTGTCATGGCTGGGAGAAGTTCTACCGTGCCTACGACCTGCGGCAGGGGTACTTCCTTCTCTTCAGGTATGACGATGACGCCACCATGCTCATCGTGAAGGTGTTCAACGCGACTATGTGTCGCATGCGCTACGCTGACGACGATGATGCCAGTATGTTCTGCCTCTTCTTATTCCTCTACATTTGGCTTTGTCTCTCATCGATTGTTAACGGTCATTGTTGCATTTGGACAGGCAATGGGAGCAGCAGCAGCGACACTGGCTACAGCCAAAGCAGCAGCGATTCTGGCTGTAGAAAAAGCAACAGCGATTCTGGCTGTAGCAAAAGCAACAGCAAGGAGGATGATCCGGACTGGAGTGGGGAAGAAGAGGAGCAGAGTGGGCATCAGGCTGAGGATGACCTAGCGATGGTGGTGGCTGAGGATGACCTAGCGATGGTCGTGCCTGTCCTGCCTGAAGATGGCCTCGCGATGGTGGTGGTGCCTGACAATGACCTCGCGTCGGTGGTGGCGCCGGCGATCCCACAGCTGGGCGACATGACCACGCCAATTGTGGTAGAAGACTACATCCCACTGCCTCCACCGCCTCGCCGCTCTTGGCGCATCAGGCTGAGGAAGGAGAAGGAGAAGAACAATGAGAACTGAACTATGTCAGGTATGTTTGATCTCCAAAATGATCTATATATACTTAGCTTTGTTTCCTCCGAAATGACATAAGTTAGCTCTAAGTTAGCTCTAATATGCTTAGTTACCTATGTTAGCTCTAATATGCTTAGTTACCTATGTTAGCTCTAATATGCTAAGTTATCTCTACTATGCTTACTTTCCTATAGGTTAACTCCAAAATTACTTATGTTAGCACAAAACTTTCTGTTACTTCGAAAGTAGCTGCTTCAGCTTCAGCCACGCGAATTCTCGATATTCAGCTTATAGTCTTCTTCTTCTTCTTCTTCTTCTTCTTCTTCTTCTTCTTCTTCTTCTTCTTCTTCTTCTTCTTCCTATTCTAGTCTTCTTCTAGTATTCTTCTAGTCTTCTTCTTCTTCTTCTTCTTCTTCTTCATTTTCTTCTAGGTTAGCTCCATTTTACTTAAGTATGCTTACTTCTTATAGTCTTGTTCTTCTTCTTCATTTTATTCTTCTTCTTCTAACATCTTGTTTATCATTTTGCAGAATTGATTTAATTCACGGAAGCTTGCATGGATGGAGTGCTTCTTTTCCATTTGTGCTTTTATTTTGTATCAATGAACTTGCATGGTTGGAACTTGTTATATGGATGGATGGATAACGGTGTTGGATGAACAATGTGAAACTTTTGTAATATGTAAGGATGGAACTATATATGTGTTGGTTATGTATGTATATATGATGAAACTAGTGTGTTGGATATGCTTGTTGTGTATATATGTATATCTGCGAATTGCTGTCAAATTGAATGAATTAAATTAAAAACAGGGCTGTACAGGCTCATTGCCGTCAGCTAGCTGACGGCAAACATGCCACGTGGCAGCTACCTGTGATTCCTAGGACTGGCATGTTTGAGCACTTTGCCGTCTGCCAGCGGACGGCAAAGACGTTAGACTCTTTGCCGTCCGCTGGCTGAAGGCAAAGCACGCCGTTAACCCCTAACGGCCCTCACCCCACCTCACTGCCGTCCAAGATCTTTGCCGTCTGCTGGCCACCAGAGGCGGACGGCACAATCCTTTGCCGTCCGTTTCCAGGAAGCGGACGGCAAAGAAGGCCTTTGCTGACATGTGTTCATCCGGACATTTTGCCGTCTGCTGGCGGACGGCAAAGAGGTTTGCCGTCCGTGATCTATGCCTTTGCTGTCCGCCGTGGCGGACGGCAAAGAAGCTGATTCCAGGTATATATATATTAATTAAGCCTGTGCTGACTAGCTAATTGATGCATTAATTGTTTTGGTATGTACATATATTAACTCTTCTTTCTTCTTTTATAGCCCTCCGGATCGAGCCAAACTTCGGTAACGAGACGAGGCCCGAAGAAAAGGTTGCGCCATGATGAAAGGTTCACGATCACAGCAATCGCGGACGATGGCCAACCGATTGAACCCAGGCGGACCAAGGAAGCATTTTCTGCTCAGTGCGGAGCTATTGTTAGGGACAGTATCCCAATCAGCATCCAGCTATGGAATAAGCCTAAGAACGAAGACCCTCAAGTTTCTTATGTCACCGATAGACAGAAAGATGATCTTTGGACCTCGCTGAAGGCAAATTTCACCCTACCGCCAGAGGAGGATCCGAATAAGCCTGTTATAGAGCCACTGGTCAAGGCGTGTGCTCTTAAGAAGATGGCAGATCTATGCAGGAGGTGGAAGAATGAGTTAAAATCAACGTTTGTCGTAAAAGGGAAGACTCCAGAATTCACCGGCCGATTTTGAGAAGATAAGAGATCACTGGCCCGCATTTGTGGCCTACAAGACATCGGACAAGAGTAAGAAAATGTCAGAGATAAACAAGATAAATGCTGCAAAGAAGCTGTATCACCATCGCATGGGGTCAGGCGGCTACCTCAAAGACCAGCCGTTGTAGGACAAAGCTGAGAATGACCTGATTGCTAAAGGGGTCAAACCAGAAACATTGAACTGGCCAGACTGTTCAAGGACTTGGTTCTTCGGGGTTGGGGGAACTTTGGACCCTGAAACAGGGAAGTGCCGTTGGACGGACGAGCAACTTGCAATACCCGTCAAGAAGCTTCAGAAGTATATCACCGTAGCACAGGCAGGGACGTTCATTCCTGACAGAGAGAAGGACGAGCTGACTGAGGACCTCGGGAATCCTGAGCACCCTGGACAAACACGAGGCACGCCAAGCTCCGTTGTGTGGAAGGTTGCGTTTCCCGGCGCAGGCGGTTACAAAACCCGGGAGAGGAAGAGGAAACAGGAGTTGAGCGAAATGCAGAAGCTCAATGCAAGAGTACTAAAGCTAGAGGAACAAGTTGAGAGCCAGCGAGCTGCCGACCAACCATCTCAGCGGCACGAATCTACCCCAGAAGCTACCCCGCCATCTCAGCGGAGAAGCAGCGTGGCTTCCACGGAGCTCGTTCAGCAGCCTGACTTCATGGCTCCTAGCTACCCCGTGGATGCTATCACGGAGGCTCAACATTGCCAGCTTATGACGAAATGTTGGAACCTCACCTTGAAGGCGGCTGTCGGCTCTGTTGCACCTCCTCAACCTGACTGAACTTTTCACTGCTGTCCGATTCCACATGGCTATGCTGTTGTGACGGTGGATGAAGTAATGGAGGGATTTGACGAGCTCGAGCTTGACCACCCTACAGGTGAAGGGGAGACTCAGCTGGTTTATGCTCTGAGGACTACATGTCTATGGCGGAAGGAGTACATCAAGCTTCCGAACTGGACACCTCCGCCTGCTCCTCCTCCGGCAAGTCAGAGCACTCCTACTCCTCCTCCGGCGCGTGAGGGCACTCCGCCTCCTCTGGCGCGTCGGAGCACTCCGCCTCCTCCTCCGCCTCGTCAGCAACGGCGAAAGAGAGCCGCCGCCGCTTCGGCGGCTAGCAGTACAAGCAGTGGCGGGAAGCAATTCAGATGCGGTCCATCTCTCAAGCCTCTGGAAAAGTTACCATATGAGAGGACCGATGAGGAAACCGCAAAAATCAGTGCTGCCGAAGTGCATGAACATTTTGCATGGAAACGTCCACCTCCGAGGGAGACAATAGATCCGGTGAAACGGAAGCGCACTATCGACGCCCTGAAGCGACCACCACCGTCTCCGTCGCAATCCAACTATGAGGGCATTATTGAAAGGACATATAAGGAAGCGGAGCGGTCGGAAAGTATTTGCGTGCATGCAAGGTTAGCAAAACGAAGAAGTGGGAAAAAAATTACCCAGCTCGGCGAACAGGCAAACCAATCGTGCCCCCCGTTCAAGGTGTCTAGCGATATCGTTGCTAATCAGCCGGGGATGGTGCCCGGTACCAATCCTACTGATTACCTCAGCGATGATGTAGAGTTTGAAATAATGGAGGTGGATGAATTCAGATACCAGTACGGGCAGCCTCTCGTCAAACCTGATCATCCTCCTCTAACAACGATGATGCGAAGATTACATGAATGGTACATGAAAACCCGCAGTGAGTCTGGGAAGGATACTTTGATGCTGAGAATTAAAGAGGAGCACAACCTCGTTGGAATGGATCAGTTGTCTGTTGAATTTGACGAGTTATTCCAATTATACAATCAAAAGTCCCTCGACAAAACAATCGTGACTTGCTACTGTCTGTAAGTACTACTTCTGTAATTAAGTCTCTATATATAGCTCAGCTCTTTCATTGCATGTATATATAATTATCCTCACTATATTATGTAGATTGAAGGTCGTCGAATGCAGAAAAGCACAAATCTATGACATTGGGTTCATTAACCCAAATATCATACATGAATGGATAGTTCAAAAGAATGTCACAGAAACCGAGGACAACTTGTTACAATCGTTGCTTAAAAATCAAAACAAAGAGAAAATACTCTTTCCTTACAACTTCAAGTGAGTGTTACTGTCTTGTGCATATTCGGTTTCCCTTATTACTCGAGGTTATAGTAATGTAATTGATGAGTTATGCATGCATGCGCAGCTTCCACTTTATTCTGCTAGAGATTAAGCTTGAGCGGGGAGTAGTAACCGTCTTAGACTCGAGACGAAAAGATCCCCAGGAGTATGCGGACATGACTGAAATGCTCCAGAAGTAAGTTCAATCGATCATTATCGCACCATATCGGCAACTTTGTTCATTTCCTGATATCAAGTAATTATTTTCTTTGTCTGGCAGGGTTTGGAAAGAGTTCACCGGAATTGTTCCGGCACTGCCGAGGGAGCTGCGATTTACACATCCAAAAGTAAGTACTACTAGCTAGTTCCGCGCATCTCCCATTGATTCTAGTTTCATCAATACCATTTATAATTCTTGATTATCAGTTTGATTGAACTCTATTTCTCGTAAAGTGGTTGTGGCAGGAAGCCGGGAATGATTTTTGTGGATACTACATTTACGAGTTCATCTACAACGCGACGACCTCTAAGTGGGGCTACTCTAAAAAACAATATGAAGTGCGTAAGCAATAATATTCACAATTTTATTTTATTACCATCATTTGTGTTGAGTTTCATTCATATATATGTATTGACCCCCTTCTTCAAATTAGATGTGGCAGATGCGGGATGAACTCCTACCACATGATCGCATACGAGCAATTCAAGAGGAATTGGCGGGTTTCTTTCTTGACCACGTCATAAATCCAACCGGAGAATACCATGTGGAACTTGACATTAGATGTTAGGGATTGTAAGAGATCTTATATTGTATATATGTAGCTAGTAGCGTCGGATAGATATACAAAAACTTGTTGGTCGACCAATCTCTCGGAGAAAGAGACGTCGATCACTTCTCTCTGTATATGTTCATGACGATCTTGTGTACTTAATGGTTCCTTCATCTGCTTACTAGCTAGCGTGTCGAGTTCTCTCTATACGTATAGTAACTAGCGTCGACCAAGCACGGAGAAAGAGAGGACACTTCTCTCTATTAGCTAGCTAACACAATATGAAACCCCTAAATTAACCCTCCGAAACCCCCAAACCCCCCCTTTCAAAAAAAAACAAAAACCCCAGCTCCTGAGCTGCTGACGCGTGGATGCTTTTTGGTCCCGGTTGGTGTTACCAACCGGGACTAAAGGCCCTCCTGCCCGGGCTCCCCGCGGCGGCCACGTGGAGCACCTTCTGTCCCGGTTCGTAAGTGAACCGGGACTAAAGGTTTTGGGCTTTAGTCCCGACCCTTTAGTCCCGGTTCCAGAACCGGGATGAATGGGTCTCTGGAACCGGGACAAATGGGCCTTTTTCTACTAGTGAGGAGACCTTGGGGCGAACGTTGAAGAAATAGGAAGGGGGTAGAAAGTGGAGCTCTCTCGCGAAATCCTTCCCTCCCGCGCCGCTACCCACGAGGCGGCCAGGGAGGGCACCCAGATCCTCTCGCTGCCGGCCTCCCCTCCTCCTCCCTCCTCCCTCGCCGCCGCCAGGGGGCGCGGCCGGGCGAAGCCCGTCCGGCGCCGGCGCCGGCGGGGCTTGTTCTTCCTCCGCACGATGGGGCGGCGCGGGCTCCTTCATCGAGTGCGGGCGCGGGGCGCCGTGGCATGGCGGCGCGCGGCCCCCTGGCGGGCGTGGCGCTGCGTGGCCGGCTGCGCAGTGGAGCGCGCCTCGCCGCGACGGCCGGATCCGTCCTGCAGGCGGCGCGGGCGGCGGCTGGGGTCTGGCTTCGGGCTGCTAGCGGCTGCGTTGGTTCCTCTCCGTCGCGGGCGTGCGGCGGTGGTGCGGCTCAGCCGGTGGCGGTCCGGCGACCTGGTGCTGGTGGCCGGCGGTGCACGTGGTGGTGGTGCTTCCAATTGGCGGCTCTCTGTGCGGGCAGGCAGGGGAGCGGCTTGGACACGGGCGGCGGCGCTGACGGCTTGCCGGCTGCAGCGCGAAGGCGGGAACTTTACGGGCCTCGGAGATCCCGGCCGGGCCTGTGCGGCCACAGGCCTGGTATGTTCCTGCTATTGCGTCCGGTCAGCTACCGTCTTCGACGGTGGAGGTGGGGCCCTCCCGCGTGCCGACGATGCTGCTGCCCTAGTCCCGGCTCCTCTTCTTCATTGTGCAGGCCATGCTTCACGGTGCCATGGTGAGACAGCGTGGGAAGCTTCGTGACCGGGTTGGCGCAGGGTGGGGGTCTGTTTGGTGGCGAGCTCTGGAGTGCCTGAGGTGGAGGTTGGGATCAGGAGAAATCCCTGTTGGCTTGGCCGACACCGACGCGGTGGCGCATGTGGGTGCCGTCGGACCTTCCTGGAGGGCGTCGGGGCTACCCTTCCTCTCTCCCCACCGCGTACCGGGGGAAACCCTTGGCAGCAGCGTCGGCATCGTCGCGTCCCTTCTTGGAGGTATTGATTGGTACCGGTGCTTCGGAGGCTCGGAGCTTGGTGGGCGATCTCCGGTGGGTGCAGCGGCCACGAGGCTTCTTCGTTTTTGTCGATCCGCCGTTGTCGGCATTTGTTTCTCTTGTATTTTCTCTTTCATTTTTTTTGGGCGTGACTGTGCTGCTTCCGCCCCAGTACCTATCGTTGGATGTCTTGGTTGGTTGCTTTGTATACAAAGCGGGGGGAAACCCTTTTTCGGTGAAGGAGACCTTGGGAGCAACCTAGGATTAGCAGCGGGTAACAATATATGTCGGTGGGGGTGAACACCGTGAGAGTCCATAAGGCTATTTCGTTTTTTTAGATAGCTCATAAATTAGAGGACATATGAGGCCAGGGCCCATAATATGTCGGCTGGAGCCAGTGGCAGGGACAAACGGCTACACAATCGGGAGTAAAAAATCCTATGTTGGACGACTCAGAAGGTAGAACGAGGACAAAATGAGGAATCGGGTAGTCTTGTTGCCTTATTACAGTTAGGAGACTGTACTAAATGGTGAATTATATAAAGCACAGAAGTTTGAGATCCACAAACACTAGTAGAAAAAGGGCCTTTAGTCCCGGTTCCAGAGGGCCTTTAGTCCCGGTTCTGAAACCGGGACTAAAGGGTCGGGACTAAAGGTCCCCCCTTTAGTCCCGGTTCTGTTCCTCGACGTGGCCGCTGGCTGGGCGGGGGCTGGAGGACCTTTAGTCCCGGTTGGTGTTACCAACCGGGACTACAGGAATTTTTTCGAAAAAAAATTCCAATCTTTGAATTATTTGACAATTTAATCTCTAATCACCCCTCCTCACTGCTTCAGAATTTAATCTTTAATCTCTAATCAGCACTCATTCCAAATCATCTAACTTTCCGGCCGGTCACCCATCCTCTCACTACTCCAACCCGAGCACGCTTAACTTTCAGGTTCTATCAACCCTAGTTTCCAAGTCTGCACTTGTTGTTTTCCTGACAATAGTAAGCTATCAATCCTGTTAACCCTTAGGTCTTGATGTCACATGATTTAATTTTTTGAATTCCAAACAATTATTAAAATAAACAACAATGATTAACAAACAACAATGATTAATTTAAAAACTAAAAAATACTTCAAAAAAATGAAAAAAAAATGAAAAAATTTCAAAAAAATCAAAAATTCCCAGAAAATTAAAAAAATCCGAAATAATACAAAAAATTCAAAATAAAATAAGTAATAATAATATTGAATTTCAATGAAAATAAAATAAGTAATATTATTATTATTATTATTCCGTTTATTCATTTAACATGGCATAATTAATATCTTTAAATTTGTAAATCGAAATTCGACAAATAATATATCCATTATTACCAAAAAAATGTGACCATGATGTCACACGCTTCACCGTTTGAGTTTGAAAGTATTATTCTAAAAAAAAATATTTAGTAGTTTGACCATAGTTTGACCACTGTTTGACCAGGGTTTGACCACATTTCATTTTTTTAAACTTGTATTAACTGAAGAATTTTTGTGTGTTCAATATGAAAAATTCAAAGCCACATCCTCAAATTTCAATCATTTCTGACTTCATTTGCTATTTTTCATGCATTTAATGATTTTTTTGAGGTAAATTAGCCTGAAATTGAAAAGCACTACAAATGAACTCTGAAAAGGTTGAAACTTGGCATGGTATCATCATTTCACCCAAATAGCTTGTGCTAAAAAGTTGAGTGGGTTATGGCAAAAACTGGATGCACTTTGTTTACAAACGGGACCATCTCTTTCGAAATAACACGGTTTCAGACAAAAACTCAGCTGTTACAAAGACATTTCATTTTTTTAATCTTATTTCAACTCCAGAATTTTTGTGTGTTCAATATGAACCATTCAAAGCCACATCCCTAAATTTCAACCTTTTTTGACTTTATTTGCTATTTTTTCATGCATTTAATGATTTTTTGAGCTAAATTATCCTGAAATTGAAAAGCACTACAAATGAACTCTGAAAACCCTAAACCCGGGACTTAAAACATCCGAAACTCTATTCTAAACAGTAAACATTAAAGGGTCAAACTCTAAAACATAACCCTAAACTTAGAAATCTAAACCCTAACCCTAAACCCTAAAAACGTCTAAAACATCCAAAAACTCTATTTTTCCTTTGGAATTTGGTGATTTTAAAAATTTGTCGAAACGGAAAACCTATTGTTTCATCGGACAAAACTTTTTTTTTCTGCAAATTTTGATATATTATTTGTATTTTTCTGAATTACAATGATTTAGTTATGATTTTTCTAACATTAATGTGGTAAAGGGGTTTAGGGTTTAGGGGCCCCCCCTTTAGTCCCGGTTGGTATCTCCAACCGGGACTAAAGATAGACTTTTAGTCCCGGTTGAAGACACCAACCGGGACTAAAGGGCTGGGAAAAAAATTTGAATTTTTTTTTTGAATTTTATTTTTCAGTCCCGGTTGGTATCTCCAACCGGGACTAAAGGGGGGGGGGGGGCCTTTAGCCCCGGTTGGAGATACCAACCGGGACTAAAGGGGCTGGCACCGTTCGAGGCCGGTCGCAAACCCTTTAGTCCCGGTTGGTGTCTCCAACCGGGACTAAAGGTCCCGTTCGAACCGGGACTGATGCCTGCGCCTCACGAACCGGGACTAATGCCACCTTTGGTCCCGGTTCGTGAGTGAACCGGGATTAATGCCCTTATCCTGCCTCAACCAAAGCCCTGTTTTCTACTAGTGAAATCATATGCGCCTAAAGAAATCCAGCAAGTTCCAAAGGCAAATCACATACTTATTTATTATTACAAAAATAATACACTCTTGTACAGTAATATCTTCTGTCAAGCACAGGTAGTACAATACAACCATGTTTTTGTATATACAATAACGTAGTGTTTGCAATGAGCTTCTCTTATTCTATTGCAAAAATGTACAAATACACATTGCAATATTGATATATTGTAACACCCCCGGTGATTAGCAACAGTAATCACTTTTGATAATGACATGTTAGCATGATCAACAGTGCATAATCATCATTAGCATCATATTGCATTTCAACTCCTAAGTCAAATTCAAATTTAAATGAAAGTGGAATATAAAAGTTGTCCAACATAGGAGCTAAAATGTCAGATAAATAACAAATATTCCAGAGGCTATTCTAAAATTGAAACCAACATCATTGGAATTGGATAAGTGACTCGAACAACCTCAAACAGTGGATAAAGATAATATTTAGTAACCATTTATTAAATCTGAAATAAATATGGAATTATGTTTTGTCCAAACTAATTTTAGGTGTTAAGGTATAATGCACTGGTATTTATGAACTAGGTCTCATGTTTTACAAAAACCATTTTGAGGCCTGACTATTTACTAAACTGAGAAAGGAGAATAAAGAAAAAGATTAAAAGAAAAAGGAAAAAATGAAAAATGAAAAGAAAGAAGAAGGAACCCCCCCCCCCTCCTCCGGGCCAACATGGGCCGAAGCCAGCGGCCGGCCCACTTGTGCCCCCCTGGCCTATATGGCCCCCAGCCGACCCGAACCCTAATCCCCACCCCCCCCCACTCCCCCTCGCTCCTCTCCTCCCCCCTCGTCTGGATCGGGATCTCCCGATCCCGTCCGCCCCGTCGCCTACGCCGTCGCCGACGCCGCCCCGTCGCCGCCTCCCCCTCGTCAGCCCCCACCTCCCGATCCAGATCGGGATCGGGATCGCGGGAACGGCCCCGTCGCCGACGCCGCTCGCCGACGCCGCCCCGCTCCCGCGCCGATCGGCCAGCGCCGACGCCGCCGCCGCACCGACGTCGCCCCGTCCTCTCCTCTTCCCCGACCAGCCGCCTGGCGCTCGGTCGCCCCCTCCCTCGACTGGATCCGGATCGGGGCAAACCCCCGATCCCGTCGCCCGACGCCGCGACGACCTCGCCGTCGCCCGGCGCCCGCGCCTCCCCGCCGGCCTGCCTCCCCATCGCCGTCGTCCCCGTCGACCACCCCGACCCCCCCGCTGCCCCGTCCCTACGGATCACGGTGAGGCCTCGGGCCTCTCCTCCCCCTCTCTGCTCCCGCACCTCGCCGCGCGCACCGCGCCCCCGTGCCGCCGCTCACCGCGCTGCGCGCATGCTCACGTGTCGTCGCGCCCCGGCTCGCGCCCGACTGCGCTGCGCGCGCCCCGCTCGCGCCCACTCCAGCCGCCGCTGCCGCTCGTCCTCTCGCCTCTGCCTCCGCTCGCCGCGGCCACCCGCACGCGCGCGCGCCCCCACACCTCGCCCGCGCGCTCGTCCGCATCGCGCGCCGTGGCCCCGCGCTCACCACCGACCCGTCCAGCCGCGCCTCGCCGGCGCCCGTGGCCAGCGCCCGGGCGCACCCTGGACGCGCCCGCTCGGGCTGCGCCCACGCCCGCCCCGTGTGGCCGTATGGGCCACTGCCCGGTGGGCCCTGCCCCCCCTGTGCGCTGACAAATGGGGCCCACCCCCTAAAAACGATTTAAAAGAAATAGAAAATAAAAATAGAAATAAATAAAATAATTAATTAAATAATTAATTAGCTAATTAATTAGTTAATTAATCCTGATTAGGTTAATCTAATTAACTAATTAGTGTTAATTAATCAGTAATTAAATTAATTAAACCTAATTAACCTAACAGCCTATGACAGGTGGGACCCACCCTGTCAGGTGGCTGCTGACGTCAGCATGATGTCATGCTGACGTCATCAATCACTGTTTCGGATAATGTTGAATTAAATAATTAATTAAATTTCAGAAATTAATAAAAACTTTAGAAAATCATATTAAATAATCCGTAACTCCGATGAAAATATTTTATACATGAAACTTGCTCAGAACGATGATACGAACCCGGATACGCCCTCTGTATTCCCGTCAGATGCCCGCAACTATAAGAACGTTGAACAATTAGACCGATTTCGATAAATGAATAGTGCCCAACTTTAATTAAATAAATCCAAATAAATTCCTAAATTAACTAAATCGTTTAGTTAGGCAGTAGAACACCCCGGCATATCATTTAGGCATGTCATACATATTGTTTGCATTGTTGCCGTGAATTTATTGTTTCTCTCCCCCTCCTTCTCTCTCGATAGACGCCGAGACCGACGTCGCTGCTGTCGAGTACGACTACGCTACTGACGAGCAGCCCGTTGACGACCTCCCTCTCTTGCCAGAGCAACCAGGCAAGCCCCCCCCCCCTTGAGCATTCCAGATATCTCCCATTCTATTCTCCTGCTTGCATTAGATTTCGCTACTGTTAATGTATGCTCCTATTCTGATGCATAGCCTGCTGTTGTAACCTGTTCATTGCTATTTTACCTGCCTATGATAAACTGTTTAGTATAGGTTGGTATGAACCATCTGTGACCCCACCACCTTACTTCGTCGCCCCTGCTTGTTCATCAACGACTCGATCAACGTGATCGTCGATCAGAGACAGACGCCTCACTTCACACCCCCCCTTAGTTGTACGACTCTGCGTAGTAACTATCGAGTGCCGAGGGTGATACCTCGTAACGCACTCCTGATGAATACTCTGCAGCATAGCTGTACGGTCGTGGTCATCGAGGGTGATTCCTCCTTCTCCATGTCCGATACGACTCTGTCGTGCAACCCCTCAGTGTGAACCTCGAGGGTGATACCTCTTACGTTCACCCTGATGATTATGACCACACGGTTACTTGACCTTTTTTTTCACAGGCGGGTCCACCCTGGTGGGTACCCGCTGGGGATCTATGATTTCGGGTGTGCCGGAAGGGCACTCGAGTGTGACATTGTGGCGGAGCATCAGAGACTCTGATTGTCTCCGCTTGATACTAATTGAGCCTATTGGATTTGGGTGTGTGATCTGAGTGGGTCGACGTGCCCTATACGCACTGCCACCACGCGGGATAATGGTTATGGGGCCCTCTGCGATGTACGTTTCGCCGAAAGCTTATCAGACGTCACGATTCACCGTGCGGGCTGATCGTCGGGATTGGGCTGGATACTTCACTGGCGAGTTCAGTGTCGCGCCTGCACCCCGGCCAGCCACGCAACGCGCAGGGTGCCCAGGGCGATGGCCCGAGACCCCTGGGTGCATAGGTTAGTCCGGCGTGCTGACCTCTCTGCTGAGCCTAGGTAGAGTGCTGCTTCGTGTTGATCTTCCGAGGACGGGCATTACCCAGCAAGTATGTCCGGCCAGAGTTGATCGAGCGTGTTGGGTAACAGTAGTGCACCCCTGCAGGGATGAATCTTCTATCGATAGCCGGTCCTACGGTAAAGGACGCTCAGTTTGTGTATCCCGATCTACTACTTAAACTGGATACTTGTTACTTAATTGAAGCTTCGGGATTACTTTCTCGCTGGGAGTCGAGGAAGGATCTTCGAGCTGTACTTCAACATGTTTGTTAAGTAAAATGCTATTCTACTCTCTTCTACTGCTGCAAGATGATGGCTTTGAGAAGATGTTTGAAGATGCTAGTCTTCGATAGGACTAGGCCTTTCTCTCTATTCTGGCATTTCTGCAGCCCAGTCCACATATACAGCCTTTTCTCCATTGATAATGTTGCATATGTAGTATAGATCCTTGCTTGCTGAGTACTTCGGATGAGTACTCACGGTTGCTTTATTTTCTCTTTTCCCCCATATACCCCACCTTGATGATACACCAGACGATGGAGTCCAGGAGCCAGACGCCACCACCGGAGCCTACTACCAGGCGGGTCCAGAGGGCACGTACTACTGGATCGAGCCAGCTGACCAGGAGTAGGATCGGAGGCTCCCAGGCAGGAGGCCAACGCCTTTCGATCTAGTGTCGCTGTTTGTGCTAGCCTTCTTAAGGCATAACTTGTCTAACTATGTCTGTACCCAGATATTATTTGTATGACTGACTTATGTATTCGGATCTTCGGATCCCTGGTCTGTAATATTGTGGACCTCCGTTTATTTGTGTTTAGAGTTGTGTTGTGATATCTTCCCGTGAGTCCCTGGGCTTGATCGTACACATTTGCGTGTATGATTAGTGTACGATTGAACCGGGGGCGTCACAAGTTGGTATCAGAGCCGACTGCCTGTAGGAAGCCCCCCTCCAAATTCCTTGGCCGAAGTTGAGTCTAGAAACCGAGAAACTAATTTACTAACTTGGCTGTGTGGCTTACGGGCCCACGTCGCCAACTGGGTGGTATTAGGATCTTTTATTCCTCGTCTATACTCTGGGACTCTAATATCTCTTCTATTCGGGTTAAATAAAATTTTACTAACGCCGACACTTAGGATCTCGTAAATCCCGTCTACCCGGAGATCTGGATATCTGTGCGATTTCCCTGTCGTTGATCTGATTAGTCTGATAATCATTTTCCTTTCCATTGTTTTGTTTAACCTTTCTCTCCGAGTTGTGTTAAACTTCTCGTTGTCATTTGACAAATCTGAATTTCCTCTGTTTCAGATGGACCGTTTGTTTCCACCGCGTCCTACGACACAGCTTGTGCTTCGCACTTGGGCTCGTAATACCCCTGGGTTTCCAGCTGTCCTGATCGCTCTCATGACCAGACTTGGCTACCGCTGGTACCCTGAGTACATGGTTTACGAGGATTACCGCGAGTTTAATCAGGAGCAGTACCATGCTGATGTTCGTATCTATGATCGGCAGAATGACTCAGACACCGAGCTGCACCTTTTCCACGGTATCAGCGTGACGATTGAGATGGCAGTACATGATGCCGCCTACTCTGCTGTCGCACGTCTTCGAGGACAGTTCAGTGATATCTTGGATGACTCTGAGTTCCGATACATTCCGTATGCCCCTGCTGGAGATGCTACCGGATACTACACAGCTATCTGTGCCCCGTACGAGCCTCGCCGATATGACCACCGCGTTCTGATTCAGTGCACTCAGGCTCTGGATCGCACTGTTCGGGCTCTTGCCGTCGAGTTGGTTGCCACTCGAGCACGTCTCTACGATGCTATGACGCAGTTGATGCCCGCTGTTCGTGCAGGGATACATCCGGAGCACATCCTTTACCCGCGCAGGACTCAGATGTATGCTGGTATTGACTGGCCTGCTGTTGGAGGTCACACACCTACACGTGGACCTCTTCTTACAGTTCGAGACCGGGTTCTGCATCAGAGTGCACATGGAGCACAGGATCCTTCCGCGACGAATATTCGTCGTCCGCACTCGCAGTTACCCCGTTACAGTGGTTTTCTCCGACGTTGATGTAGCCTTTGCTATGTCTCATTGTGTACTTCCTTACCGCGTGCCTGCGCGCCGCCTAGTATGTCTAGCTTATAATTTGCGCCGTTATGCTGTCTGCATGTAACCGACTTTGTGTATGGATCTGTATGTCTTAATCGACTACTGTTATGTATCTATTACACTGCTTAAGGTATTGTCGTGTTACATCATACTTGTCGCTAAACACTCGCAATTGCTTTTACTAAACTACCCCCTGTTGATACGTAGCAGGATGGTTAGACCAGGTGGTCGTGGTCGTGGTCGTACCCCTGAACGTCCACCACCGCCAGACTATATGGCAGCTATGATGCAACAGTTCGAGCTTAACCGCCAGTTCATGGTTGGAATCATGGCTCAGTTTCCGCATCAGAACAACCAGAACCAGAACCCAGCTTCAGTAACTTTGACAGAGTTTACGCGACTCAACCCAACGCAGTTTCGCAACTCTGACAAGCCCCTGGATGCCGATGACTGGCTCCGCGACATCACTCACGAGATGGAGTCTGCTAATGTCGCCCCCGCCAACTTTGTCACCTTCGCGGCCTTTTTCTTAAAGGGCCCCGTTGCTCAATGGTGGGACACACACAAGCGTACTCTGCCTGTTGGAACAGTCATCACCTGGTATGAGTTCCAGGCTGCTTTCCGTACACGTTACATCCCTCAAGCAATTATGGAACGCATGAAGACCCAGTTCCGCAACCTCACCCAGGGCAATAAAACCGTCGAAGCTTATCAGCGGGAATTTCTTGATCTCTCCCGCTATGCTGAAGAAGACATCGCCACAGATGCTCGCAGACAGGAGAAGTTCCGTAATGGACTACACCCTGACCTCAAGCTTGCACTAGCTGCTCAAGACATCAATGACTTCTCAACTCTAGTGAACAAGGCTATTCTCGTTGAGACCGCTCAGATGGAACACAAGGACTCGCAGAAGCGCTATCGTGATGCTGGCTCATCTTCGGGCTCAGCACCGAAGCGTAGAGTTTGGATTCCCAACAACGCGTTCCGTCCCAATGCCTCTGCGCCAAAGAACAATGCTGCACTACGTCTGCCTCCTCCACCACCGAGGCCGTCAAAGTCTCAAGCTATTCAGAACCATGCCCCTCTTCGTCCTGAAGATGGTTTGTGTTTCAAGTGCCGCAAACCAGGCCACCAGGCTAAAGACTGCCGCCAGACTCAGAATCAGTTAGATTTTCCTCGTGCTGGCCGTGGATATGGCCGTGGCAACAATCAGACCCGCAGCTATAATACTGGGTCTGCTTCACGTTGTCGTGGTCAGGCTTACAACATTGACATTGAAGAAGTCCAGGATCAACCTGCTACTGTGATGGGTACCCTTCTTGTTAACTCAGTACCTGCTTCTGTATTATTTGATTCAGGAGCATCGCATTCATTCATGTCTGAAGCATTTGCATTATCTCATGACATTGCATTCGAAAAGATGAACCTGCCAATAGTTGTCCGTACCCCTGGAGGCCAATGTCAAACCACTATGATGGCACATAATGTCCCTGTTGAAATCGAGGAATTTGAATTCCTAGCTTCCCCTATTATCCTGAAGTCTTCCACCATAGACCTCATACTCGGAATGGATTGGTTGAAAGCTCACATTGCTTCGATCAATTGTGCCACAAAAATTATCCAACTTCTTCACCCCTCCGATGAGATAGTGAACTACACTGCCCGAATTACTCGAGACGCTGAAGCTGAGGTATATGTTATGAATGCTTTGAATGCCTCACCTCTGGAAGGGATCGAGAACGTTCCTGTCGTTCGAGATTTTCCAGACGTCTTTCCAGAAGAACTTCCAGGAATACCCCCGGCTAGAGCTGTCGAGTTCGTCATCGACTTGAAGCCTGGCACCGTTCCTATTGCCAAGCGACCTTATAAGATGCCTCCGCATCACCTTCTTGAGCTTAAGGAAGAAATCGACAAGTCACTTAAGAGTGGTTTCATCCGCCCCAGTTCCTCTGCTTGGGGAGCACCTTCACTCTTCGTTAAGAAGAAGGATGGAACTAACCGATTGGTTCAGGATTACCGGCCCATTAACCAAGCCACAATCCAGAATAAATACCCACTGCCCCGTATCAATGATCTTTATGATCAACTCGCTGGATCATCGGTGTTCTCTAAACTCGACTTGAGGTTGGGTTATCACCAGATCCGTGTCCGTGAAGAGGACATTCCCAAGACTGCATTCGTCACTCGTTATGGCTCCTATGAATACACCGTCATGTCATTTGGCCTAACGAATGCTCCAGCTACATTCTCCCGCCTGATGAATTATATATTCATGGATTACCTCGACAAATTCGTCGTGGTATATCTAGATGATATTCTGGTCTATTCTAAGAATAAAGAGGAACATGCTGAACATCTCTGCCTTGTTCTAGAAAGGCTCCGAGAACACCAGTTGTATGCCAAGTATTCCAAATGCGAATTTTGGCTTCCGGAAGTAACTTACCTTGGACATGTGATTTCCAAGGATGGGATTGCTGTTAACCCCGAACAAGTTCAGGCTATTCTTGACTGGACTCCCCCAAAGAATGTTAAGCAAGTCAGAAGTTTTCTCGGACTTGCTAGTTATTGCCGTCGATTCGTTGAGAACTTTTCCAAAATTGCAAAACCATTGACAAATCTGCTTCACAAAGGTGTTAAATTTGAGTGGACAGAAAAATGTCAAGAAAGCTTTGAGACACTAAAAGATAAATTGACATCTGCCCCAGTACTAGCACCCCCGGATTCCCAAAAGGATTTCGTGATATACTGTGATGCATCTCGTCAAGGATTAGGCTGTGTCCTAATGCAAGAGCGCAAAGTGATTGCTTATGCCTCCCGGCAATTGCGTCCTCATGAAGAAAATTATCCCGTGCATGATCTTGAACTTTCTGCGGTTATCTATGCCTTGAAGCTATGGCGACATTACCTTCTCGGTAACCGTTGCGAGATATACACGGATCACCAAAGCTTGAAGTATTTATATACTCAACCAGATCTGAACCTTCGTCAACAAAGATGGCTCGAAACAATTGCCGATTATGATATGAATATTTCATATACCCCCGGCAAGGCTAATGTAATGGCCGATGCTTTGAGTCGCAAGTCCTATAGCAACAATCTTATGGTTCAAGAAACACAACCTCTTCTCCATGAAGAGCTTTGCAAATTGAACCTCCATATTGTTCCACAGGGTTATTCAATACCCTGGTTGTCGAACCAGATTTAGAAACACGGCATTAAGGTTATGCAAAGGGTATGACACTGAAGTTGAAAAGATCAAGGATACCTCGAGAAAGGAAAGCGTCGGAATTCCATCTTGATGCAGAGGGATCCAGTTTTTCAACACCGTTCTTCGTACCCAAGTTCAAGAATGAGAGGGAAAAACGTTATGAAGGAAGCTCATGACACTCCCTTGTCCATTCACCCGGGTAGCACAAAGATGTACCGTGACATTTGTCAAAGATTCTGGTGGACTAATATGAAGCGAGACATTGCTCGTATGTTTCTGAGTGGTGACGTTGCCGCCGCGTTTAAAGCCCAACATCAAAGGCCCGCAGGAACTATGCAACCCCCGGAAATTCTTGAATGGAAATGGGACAAGGTCCAAATGGATTTCATTACTGGTTTTCCCAAATCCCAGAAGGGTCATGATGCTATTTTGTTGTCATTGAGACGATTCTCTAAGGTTGCACCACTTTCTGCCTGTTAAGGAGACAATCACGCTAGCCAGATTAGCAGACTTGTATGTTCCCGAATTGTGTCACTCCACGGTGTTCCGTTGGAGATCAGTTCTGATCGTGGCAGCCTCTTCACCTCCAGATTTGGAATAGTTTCCAAGAAGCTATGGGAACTCATCTGTCTTTACGCACCGCTTTTCACCTCAGTCACAGGGTCAAGTTGAACGAGTTAATCAAGTGCTCGAAGATATGCTTCGAGCTGCGTCATCTCTCCTTCAGTAAGAAATGGGAGGAATCTCTCCCGTATGCCGAATTCTTACAACAATAGTCTATCAAGCTATGTCTGAAGATGGCACCGTTTGAAGTTCTATACGGTCGTAAGTGTCGAACCCCTCTGGAATTGGTCAGAAACTGGGGAGACGCTCACTCGTCGGACCGGACATTATTCGGCAAGCTGAAGAACAAGTAGCCTAGTTGTTCGTGAAACATTTTGAAGTCTGCTCAAGTCGTCAAGAAAGCGCAACTATACCGAAAGCACCAGGAAATAGTCTATCAACACTGGCGAGCAAGCTTACCTCCGCGTCAACTCCGGTGAAAGGCACTCATCGGTTCGGAATCAAAGGCAAGTTAGCCCCTCGCTACATTGGCCGTTCCGTATTCTTGCCTCCCGTAGGAGGAGGAAGTTGCATATCAGTTGCAATTGCCGCCAAACCTTTTTCAAGTACATGACGTCTTTCATGTATCCCAACTCCCGCCGCTGCTTCAAGGATCCTATTCGAGCTGTGGATCATGAAGTGCTTGAATTACGGGAAGATCTGTCTTATCCAGAACATCCCATCCGTATTCTTGATCAAGCTGAGCGTCGAAACACGTCAAAAGTCAATCAAGTTCCTCAAGGTCAGTGGTCAAATCATTCTGAGATGAAGCCACTTGGGAACGCGAGGATCGTCTTCGAGAAGAATACCCTCTTTCTTTCAGTCTTCCTCTTAATTCTCGGGACGAGAATTCTTAATAGATGAGGAGAGTTGTAAACACCCCCGGTGATTAGCAACAGTAATCACTTTTGATAATGACATGTTAGCATGATCAACAGTGATAATCATCATTAGCATCATATTGCATTTCAACTCCTAAGTCAAATTCAAATTTAAATGAAAGTGGAATATAAAAAGTTGTCCAACATAGGAGCTAAAATGTCAGATAAAATAACAAATATTCCAGAGGCTATTCTAAAATTGAAACCAACATCATTGGAATGGATAGTATAGTGACTCGAACAACCTCAAACGTGGATGGGATAAAGATAATATTAGTAACCATTTATTAAATCTGAAATAAATATGGAATTATGTTTTGTCCAAACTAATTTTAGGTGTTAAGGACTAATGCACTGGTATTTATGAACTAGGTCTCATGTTTTACAAAAACCATTTTGAGGCCTGACTATTTACTAAACTGAGAAAGAAAGGAGAATAAAAGAAAAAGATAAAAGAAAAATGAAACAGAAAAGAAAGAAGAAGGACCCCCCCCTCCCCCCGGCCCAACTGGGCCGAAGCACCAGCCGGCCGGCCCACTTGTGCCCCCCTGGCCTATATGGGCCCACCCAGACGACCAACCCTAATCCCACCCCCACTCCCCTCCTCTCTCCTCCACCTCGTCTGGATCGGGATCTCTCCACGATCCCGTCCGCCCCGTCGCCTACGCCGTCGCCGACGCCGCCCCGTCAGCCGCCATCCCCATCGTTCAGCCCACCCCTCCGATCCAATGACGGGGATAGGTCCTTTCAAGATCACCCACCCCTCCTGTGACAATGGTCTTTCTCCCGCGCGGACACGCACGCCTTTCCTTCCACCCCGCCCCCTCCCGCTGCCACGACCTCGGACCAGCCACGCCGCAATGCATAGCCGTCCACCCACCACCCAGACGTCGCAACGTTCACATCCCTCTATTCCCTGTCCTCCGACTCAGCGCCTGCGTCTTCTCGCTATATT